>JALGQZ010000001.1:36595903-38048403 GCA_023105745.1 Austropuccinia psidii | reverse complement strand
TTTGTATTATAATATTTAAGGTATAACCCCTTGAAATCATGGCTTGAAGTTTAAAAGATTAAATTTCAACAGAAAAAATGAGTTACAAGAAAAATCATCAAAAATAGAGTTTTGATGATGTAATGAAATTCTCTTGGAAATTTTATAAGGACATGCCAAGCTATAAGAATCCACTCTCAGAATGGCTGTAGTGTGTATAACATAAACGATATTAATGATCAAAGTTTAAGCTTAAATTTGATCACTTATGATCACTCACTGTAATCTTATTTTACGTTTAACAGCTATATAAGTGATAAAACTAGCTAATAATATTATATTATAATTCATAATAATAAAATCCACAAATCTTAGGCCTCTTCCAAGCCTATGATGTCATAAAACATAGAGCTATAGTGATTACTCTAAGCAATGGCATAATGATGAGATAAGATGGTTTGATCATGACGTAAGCATCACTAAACCTTAAAATACTGATCATTTCCAGTAGATCATTACACGTCTACTAGAAGCCTACTGGACTCTAGAAGGAAGGTGTTTACTATAAATAGAGCTCTTTTTACTCTATTTTCCCCTTAGACGCATCAAAACATTAAAATGATTAAATCAAAGGGTAAAATCTTTATTCTTTATATACAAATCTTTTATATTATTAATGACCAAAGGTAATATTTATCATAATCATCATTTCTGACGTGATTACTTCAATTGTTCTACTGTTTTGCTATATTTCTCTTAAAAAATCTCAAATCCATGTAAAATCAAGAAAATTTGCAATTTCTCTTATTTTTATTTTTGAATACAATTTAAATAAGTTGTATTTAAATTATTTGGCGTAAAAATATCCAAAATTATTATATTAAGCATCAAAAGTAAGTTATTTTCTCTTATTATAATAATTTCTCTCTATCATTACTAACAATAATTTCTTCAATTAATATAAATAGTATTTATATTAATATAAAACTTTAATTTTAGTATTATTATTGTTATTAATTGTTTTTTATTAATAAAAAACAATTTTTTACGCCTTTATCATTTGTTTGTAACAATAATAAAGTCCTTTTAAATATATTAATTATTATATATTAATATATTTATTTATTATTTTATTTTATTTATTCAATAATATAATTATTTTTTAGCCTTAATTATAATAATTCTTTATTATTATAATTATTTTTATTTTATTTACTTTACTTATAAGGACATTCAGAGTACAATAAGTAAAATATTAGTAATTTTTACTCATTGTTTCATAGTCAAACCTTACAATTGATGAGTGGTTTGAATTAATTCTTGGAGTTTTCTCCAATAATTATATATTAAACTAACTTCAATATTAAATACTTCTTTTAATTTATTCTTGTAGACAATTACTTCTCACTGTTATAATCACTAGTAGTGTATGACAAGTAAAAGAAATAAGTAATTAATTGTGGTTATAACAATTTTTTTACTGTTTATCAATAGTAATATTATCAACAGCTCTATAGACAAATCTTACAATATGGCCACCAAAGCCTCAGTGAAGAGGTGAGAGAAAAGGCGAATATCAACTTACTATTGATACATAAGATATTCCAATTAAAAGGATAATATACTTATCAATAATAAATCCAATATATCAATTAGCTGGGAAAGGTCCCCAAATGGTGGAAGGTGGGCTGAAATATGTGAGAATCTACCAGCCTAGATTCAAAGAGTAAACATTCCTGAAAGGGGAATTGTTCCAATTGTGCAGGCACAGTATTAATTCATGGGGTCTGTAGATGAGGTGTGATGAGTGTTAGTTATCATACAGTTTCAGATGAATGAATCCAAAACTTTTTTGGTGAATACAGTCTGAAGAAGGATTTGAAGACTTTATTGGTGAATCCAAAAACTTATGGTGTTTAAATACAAGGTTTCTGAAGGTGAATTTCCATAAAAAATAATCATTTTCTGATTTGATGAGATTTTTTAGAGTTAAGGCTAAATTCCCTCACCCCCAAAAATGGCTGTGACAAAGAATTGGTATAAAAAAAGGTACTTGAAAAGTAAAAAATCCTCAGGAAATTCCAATTTATCCCTATCCTTCTGTTTCAACTACTCACAAAAACATATTTTGGTTGGCACTACCAGGCACTAATGATTGGTTACTTTTTAATAGCAATTTTTTACTTCTTGAGAAATAATTTTTTTTCTTTTTTACTTTTTTCTTCTCAAAAAACTAGTGTGTTTTGTAAAAGGTAGTATATTCATTTTATTTAAAAATAATCATATCAAAATGAAACCACTAAAACTATTCTTAATAAGAAAAGTATAAATTGAAATTTTTTCCAGGGAAAGCTATAAAGTGGACTTTTATTTCAAAATTAAATTGAAAATTAGTTGAATAATAATGTCATTTTCAATCTAAAGAGATAAATAAGACTTGGATTTGCAAAGACTACAGATATTAAAACCTTAAAATGTGAAGAGATTCAATTTAGTCCTCACTAAAATACAAATCATTCAGCAGAATAACTCAGAATTCACAAAGCTTTTAAAGTTACTTGGAGCTAAATTAAGAAAATATATGCCTATAACAGGAAGTAACTTCTTTTTCAGGCGTATTGAAATTTTACTATTAATAAAAAGAGTGTATCTTGAGAATTCAGAAACACTCTTTTCAAAATAATTCCTTGAAATAACATCTTATACAATAAAATTGATTCAGAAATTTGGTATCAAAACTGTGATATTTGATTGACTTGTGCCAAAATTGATTTCAAGCTACATAGCTGATTGAATTGGATGAACAAGCACCAGGGAATTTTCTGTGTGAAGGGCAGGCCAGTCATACCTTATGCCTCAAATAAGGCTCAATTGTTGCTTATAGGTTCCTGAGGGATGGGATATAATTTCTTATTATATTCCTAAAATATAACTATGTCATGAAAAAGCAGTATTTTTGAAATTCCATGACATTGAGCTTGGGGGAAGTTCATATTATATTAGAGGAAACTATTTGAAATTTGTATAATTTTAATTATGTTCAAATGAGAATATCATAGCTCTCCAAATTATTTTCTGAGTGTTAGAGGTTTATATATCTATCCCTTTGATTTCTTGAATTATTTTTATCTTTGTTAAAATGAGATAAGTTTTTGAATCTCTTTTTGGGATGTGCATAATAGAGTGCCATAAAAAACACAAAATCAAACCACAATTACCAAATATATATAAGGGAAATATTGATATAACTATAGAGGAGAAGTGTCTATCCAGAAAATCTAGCTAAGACAAACAAAATAACTTATCAAGATCACAAAGAACAAGTATTTGACTTTTTAATAATGTTAAATATGAGTAATAAATTAAACCCTCTACCATACTTAAGGTACATGAGATCACATTCCAGGTTGAGAAATTGTGTTTAGAGATTAGCTGAAGGCCAAACTCCCTGTAAGATTTGTCTGTGAAACTGTTGATAATATCACTATTAATCAACAGTACTATGACTTTTCTTATGAAATATAATAATAAAATTATTATAGCCTCAATTAAATAATCAATTAATTGATTATTTCTTCTACTTGTTATACACTACTAGAAATTATGACAGTAAGCAGTAATTGTCTATAAGAATCAATTACAAGAAGTATTTAATAATAAAAATTATTTATTAAAATAATAAGATTATTTTAATATATAAGTATCTTTTGCAAGAATAATTATAAGTATAATTTTTGAAGAAAGATATTCATAGCAAAACGCCTTCAAGAATTAATAATAAATCACTCACTAATACTCCAATGAGCTTTAGAAAGAGATTGGTAGAGAGATTTGATGTATAATTGTGGATTTAAGGGATAAAAATTGATTTATAGCAGTATTACAAGAATATATAGTTGATTTCTATGATTTTGAGTCCTCCTGGTTGATTCTGAAACATTTAAAACACTTAAGAAAAGATTTTAAATAATACTTACTTGTTGGTAATAATGGTATAATTGGATAATAAGATGATCTGGAAAAAACAGCAAGAGGATGCCTCTTTTAAGTCTAAGACAGCTCGCAGAGGCATGCCATGGATAAATTGGAAAAGTCAGTGGGTAAGGAAACAATGAACCTTTTTTGATTAAGTATTGCATCATATGTTGCCATGTAAGAGTATTGTAATTACTTAATTGATGCTTTTATGTGACTACCAACCCAAATATGTTTAAGAATAAAAGGAGTGACAACTTTAAATCTTCTTTTATTTCATAATACTCATTAATTTCTCAAGGTTATAAATGTTATTGGAAATCTCATCACATGTTTTATTTTCTGGGAGTTTTTGAAGATTCAGTATTTCACCTGGAATCATCAAAAATAGATTGTAAGTAAAACGTTTGATTTTACTTATGAAACTGTAATTTTCTTTGGCTTCTTTATTAATCATACTGTGCTCCATTTCTCCTGAAGGTTATAGAAAGATTCATTAAGAATTGTATTTTTAATGAATTTTTGAAGGTTTGACCTCCTTTCAATGTATAATTGCAAATAACACTATATAGCAGGTTGGTATGAGGTAAATCAATGGATACTAGTCCAAAAAGGGTTTTAATTACTCTTTTGTGCCTTATCAATAAAAAATCATTAATAATTGAAATGGTTACAGGAGTCTAAGTTGCTCTTTAACTCTCTGTCACATCAAAATAGTAGCTTATTTGCAATTTTCTCATGATTTAATGAGATTTTAACTTGGTAACTAGGTTCCCAAAAGGCTTTAGTACACTAACTGGGCCAACAACAGCCACGGATATACGCATTAGATCTCTCCATGATATATAGGTCTCACAAGCTGGGTACCCTGGCTCTGTGAGCCTTGAGGTATATTTTACATACCCAAATAGGCCACAATTATCTTAAAAATAAATTTTGAATTATGCATAACTCATAAGTAATTCATATATCCAAAATTCCTCATTTTTGATTTCAGAAAAGATGAAGAACCTTTTATTGAGTAAGTAACTCCATGGATTTGAAGCCAGATTTGGATTCTACACAAATATTCACCTAGGGTAGCTCCAAAGAGTGAATAAGCTCAAGTTAACTCTTTGAGGTGGTAATATGGAAAATACTTTAATACCACATCATTAAGACCACATAAAAGATCTGTGAAAATTTTTGTTTTTCTCAATTTCACACCAAAATGTTGGGAATGTGAGAAATCCCATGTTACATATACACTAAGAATAGGGTTATGCATGTTTTTGGCACTTAATATCATGGTATTATTACATGGACCTTTGGTGCACCCATGGAGGATATCTCACTTGAAGCCTAAATTTCTATTTTGACGTGAAAAATAGGCAAGGGGGACAAAAGACATCAAAGAGAGCCAGGGTACCCAGCTTCTGAGGCCTCAGATGTGTGGACAGCTCCAAAGCTTGGATCCATGGCTGATCCTGGCCCAATTAGTAAACTAAAACACTTTTGGAACTTTGTTACCATGTTACAACTTCAGTAAATTTTAAGAAAATAGCAAATAACCTGCTATTTTGATGTGCCAAGGAGGTAAAGAGCTACTTAGACTCCTGTAACCATGTTAATTCTTAATGACTTTCAATGTATAAACCCCAAAAGAGTAAATTAAACCCTTTTTGGACTTTTATCCCTTGATTTACCTCTTAGAAACCAGTTAAACACTGATATTTGCAATTCTATGTAGAAATGAGGTAAAAACTTCAAAAATTCATTAAAAATACAATTATTAATGAATTTCTCTGAACCTTTCAGGACCAATAGAGAGCTGTAATATTTATGGTACAACCAAAAAGAATTATGGTTTTACTAGTAAAAGTAAACTTTTTATGTACAGTCCATTTTTGACTATTCTACAAGAAACACTGAAGCTTCAAAAATTCACAGTAATTAAAACCTGTGATGAAATTTCCAATAAAATTCCTAACTTTGAGAAATCAATTATTCTTTTTGGATAAAAGAAGATTTATAGATGTTACTCCTTTTATTCTTAACCATATTGGGGTTGGTAGTCATGTAAAAGCATCAATTAAGTAAGTATAATCATCTTACGTGACAACAGATGATGCAATCAATAATCCAAGAAGGGTTTATTGTTTTCTCAATCACTGGTTTTTCAGTTTGCTCCATGGCACGCCTCTGTGAGCTGTTGTTGACTTAAAAGAGGCCTCCTCTTGCTGTTTTTTTCCAGATCAAATCAAAGCATCTTATTTCCCATTTATATCATTGTTGCCAACAAGTAAGTATTAGTCAAAGCTATTCTTAAGTGTTTCAATTCTTGAAGGATCAATCAGAAAGACGTGAAATCATAGAATCCAACTGTATATTGTTGTAATCCTGTTATAAAGCATTTTGATTCCTTAAATCCACAATTCTACATCAAAGTTCTCTACTTATATCTTTCAATAAGTTCTTTGGAGTATAAGTGAGTCATTTATCTCTAATTCTTAAAGTTTTTGTAAGATGTGACTATGAAACTGATGATAATATTGCTATTAATCAACAGTACTATGTCTGTTCTTATGAAATATAATAAAAATTATTATAACCACAATTAAATAATTGAAAAATTATTTCTTTCACGTGTTATACACTACTAGTGATTATAATAGTGAGCAGTAATTGTCTACAAGAATCAATTACAAGAAGAATTTAATAATGAAAACTTCTTTTATTAAAATAATAAAATTATTTTAATATATAATTATCTTTTACAAGAATAATTATAACAATAATTCTTGAAGATAACTATTACTAGAGAAAAACGTTAAGAATTAAAAATAAATGACTCACTAATACTCCAAAGAACTTATTGATAGATAAAAGTAGAGAAATTTGACATGGAATTGTGGATTTAAAGGATCAAAAGGATTTATAACAGTATTAAAACAATATATAGTTGGATTCTATGATTTCACGTCTTTCTGGTTGATTCTGAAAGATTTAAAACACTTAAGAATAGCTGTAACTAATACTTACTTGTTGGTAATAATGACTTAATAAATTGATAAGATGATGATTGGAAAAAACAGCAAGAAGAGGCTTCTTTTAAGTCAACAACAGCTCACAGAGGCGTGCCATGGAGCAAACTGAAAAACCAGTGAGTGAGAAAACAATAAACCTTTTTGGATTAATGATTGCATCATCTGTTGTCACATAAGATTATCATAATTACTTAATTGATGCTTTTACGTGACTACCAACCCCAATATGGTTAAGAATAAAAGGAGTAACATCAGTAAATCTTCTTTTATTCCAAAATAATCATTGATTTCTCAAAGTTATCAATGTTATTGCCAATTTCATCACAGGTTTTAATTGCTGTGAATTTTTGAAGATTCAGTGTTTCATGTAGAATGGTCAAAAATGGACTGTAAGTAAAACTTTTAATTTTACTAGTAAACCTGTAATTCTTTTTGGTTTTACCATAGATAATACAGTTCGTCATTGGTCCTGAAAGTTTCAGAAGGATTAATTAAGAATTGTATTTTTAATGAATTTTTGAAGTTTTTACCTCATTTCTACGTGGAATTGCAAATATCAGTTTTTCACTGGTTGCTATGAGGTAAATCAATGGATACAAGTCCAAAAAGGGTTTTAATTACTCTTTTGGGGTTTATCCATGGAAAGTCATTAAGAATTGACGTGCTTACAGGAGTCTAAGTAGCTCTTTACCTCCTTGACACGTCAAAATAGCAGGTTATTTGCTATTTTCTTAAGATTTACAGTAGTTGTGACATGGTAACCAAGTTCCCAAAGAGGTTTAGTTTACCAATTGGGTCAAGATCAGCCATGGAACCAAGCTTTAGAGCTATCCACGCCTCTGAGTCCTCAGAAGTTGGGTACCCTGGCTCTCTTTGATGTCTTTTGTTCCCCTTGCCTATTTTTTACATCAAAATAGTAATTTAAGCTTCAAGTGAGATATCCACTATGGGTGTACCAAAGGTCCATGTAGAATACCATAATATTAAGTTCTCAAAACATGCATAACACTATTCTTAGTGTATATGTAACATGGGATTTCTCACTTTCCCATTATTTTGGCGTGAATTTAAGAAAAACAAAAATTTTCACAGATCTTTTATGTGGTATTGATGATGTGGTATTGAAGTATTTTCCATTTTACCACCTCAAAGAGTTAATTTGAGCTTATTCACTCTATGGAGCTACCCTAGGTGGATTTTTGTGTAGAATTCAAATCTGGCCTTAAATCCATGGATTTACTTACTCAATAAAAAGTTATTCATCTTTTCTGAAATCAAAAATGATGAATTTTGGATATATGCATGACTTATGAGTTATGCATAACTCAAAATTCAATTTTAAGATAATTGTGGCCTATCTGGGTATGTAAAATATACCTCAAGGCTCACAGTTTTTCTCTAAAATTAGTTTTCTTCAAGAATTATCTTTATAATTATTCTTGTAAAAGATAATTATATATTAAAATAATTTTATTATTTAATAAAAGAAGTTTTTATTATTAAATTCTTCTTGTAATTGATTCTTGTAGAAAATTACTGCTCATTGTTAAAATCACTAGTAGTGTTTAACAAGTGAAAAAAATAATTCTTTAATTATTTAATTATGGTTATAATAATATTACATTATTATATTTTATAAGAAAAGACATGATACTGTTGATTAATAGTAATGTTATCATCAGTTTCATAGTCAAATCTTACAGGCTCTCTTTGATGTCTTTTGTCCCCCTTAGCTATTTTCACGTCAAAAAGAGAAATTCAGGCTTAAAGACTGATATCCACTATTGCTGTATCAAAATTTATTTAAGAATACTATAATATTAAGTGCCACAAACATGCATAACACTATTCATAGTGTAGATGTAACAAGGGATTTCTCACATTCCCAATATTTTGAAGTGAAATTGAGAAAAACAAAAAAATTCACATTTCTTTCATTTGGTATTGATGATGTGGTATTGAATTATTTTACATATTTCCACCTCTTAGAGTTAATTTAAGCTTCTTCACTCTATGGAGCTGCCCTAGGTGACCTTTTGCATAAAATCCAAATCTTGCCTTCAATCCATGGATTTACTTGCTCAAAAAAAAGTTATTTATCTTTTCTGAAAAAAAAATGATGAGTTTTGAATATATGCATGACTTATGGGTTATTCATATTTCAGAATTTCTTTTTAAAGATAGTTGTGGCCTATTTGGATATGTAAAATATACCTCAAGGCTCACATTCCCTCCCACCAAAAAATAACATTGTACTACAATTTCATTAATGATAGCAAGAAGAAAAGGCCCCAAAGGGGGTTAATTTCCACTGTCCAACCTCTTTACATTACTCAAATCAAGTAATTTAAAGCACATTTATAGACATATTCAGGCTTGTGGCCTTTGTTTGTGTCTAAATCTTCTCAAGAGTTTATCTGAGTCAGGTATCTCTGATTCTGCCAGCCATTCATCTTCATGTACTGGATTTCTATATCTGAAAAGATATTCTGTTAGATTTTTAACCGTAATTCTCCTTTCTTTTAAAATTTTGTTTTTCCTTTTTTCTTCACTCTGTTCCACTTGTGGTACAGTCAAAGGATTTGGGTTCCTCAAAGGAAACAATTCTTTGTAAGCTGGTTGATAAGGCTTTATCAAGCTTACTCAAAAGGTGGGGTGTTTTTTTCCTAATTTACCACTCCATTCCACTTGAACTGCATTTGCTCCATGTAAGGCAACAATAACAAAAGGTTCTAATAAAGAATATTTAAGTTTCTTTTGGCCTTTGATATTATTAAAATTCAAGGTTGAAATTAGAACTAGGTCCCCTACTTTGAAGTCTGTGTCACAGCCAAGGAGGCAGGGGCATTACCAATCATATTCTACAATCATTACTTCATTGATACCCCTCAAAACCCAATCAGCAAGGGGGTTTCATTCAACACTCTCCAAATACAGTTCCAGACCTCAATACAGTTTCATACAGGCAAGACCCAAATACAGGATTCACCAAATACAGTCCTGTAATCAATACAGGCGCAAATACCTGTATTGACTGTATAACCTGTATTGGATTCACCAATACAGGATTCAATCCCACATCCAACTTCTTCCAGCATACAGACAAGTATCTCAACACTCAAACTCCAAGGCTGGCATTTCTCACATATACCAGCCCCTCTTCACCCACCTGGGGGTTTTTCCCCCAGTTAATTAAAATAGTTGATTTATTATTTAATATTATTTTATTCTCACTTTTGGAATATTATTTTATTATTTATTAAGTTAGTCTTTGCCTTCCCTCACCTGTTCAGTAGAGTCCTGGTGGCCATATCCTTTATTAATCCTTTTCTCTTTTCTGAACAGGTTGAAACAGTGACTCAGGATTATTTGTGGTTGGCTCTTTATTATTGCTTTTGTTTTGTCTCTCTTATCTTTTATGCTTATTATTTTATGACTAGGAATTTATCCTCTTACTCCATTACTCTTATCATTTGAGTATTTTCTTCTGAGCCCTCCATAAGTAAGTCTGTTCACTGAGTGCCAGGCCCTCTTCATTTTAGAAGAGCCCCTGTGACATTATTTTAATTAACTCATAATTGCTTCTTTCCTTTCATTCATTTTATTCATTTCTCTCATTCTTCTATTATGATCTTTTAATGATTATGGACTTTAATGATTTTATGATTTTCATCAATTTTCATCTCTCTCATTTCATTCTCATGAAAATTTATTCTTTCTAATTTCTCTATTCTGCTGACCAATTCACTTTATTCTCTATCATCTTCATTTCTCTTTTGTTTGAATTCAGGTTTATTCAGGTTTTATTGCTTGGAATTAGTTGGGTTAATTGATTCATCATTCAGGGTTATTTGATTTGGGGTATTCAGTGGTTTTGATTGAAATTTCTCAAGATTATTGATTGATTGATTGATTCCTCAAGACATTGATTTCACCTCAAGATTTTGAATTGACTTTGATTGAATTGATTTCATTGACTTGATTTGACTACTCAAGATAACTGATTTATCCTCAAGATTTGATTTAATTGATTGATTTGAATTTGATTCCTCAAGAAAATTGAATTGACTTTTGAAGATATTGATTGAATTCCTCAAGACTTAATTGATTTGATTTTGATTGACTTGATTTGACTTATTGATTGAAATTGATTATTCATAAGAATTTGACTTTGTCATATTCACTCTTCAAGATTTATTCATATTGATTCACTTCAAGATTATTGATTGATTTCTCAAGTTCATCAAGATTTTCATTTGATTGTTTTGGTCAAGCCTTCTTTTATTCAAAGTATCATCAAGTTTTATTCATTCTTCTTTCATAATGCCAGTTCAGCATAGCCCACCAGCCAAGAATACAAGATCCCAGAGACATCAAGCTGTTCTCACTCCTACACCAAGGGCTCCTCTTGACCGCACACCATCAGTTCATCAACTGAGTGCAAATCTGGACAGAGGACCACCAATGGAAGGAGCAGCACCCTCCAGAAGAGGAGGTGTGAAGTCTAGAAGATCAAGATCATTCTCTGGACTATTGGGTGGTTATCCTGGTGTTTCTCAAGGGCCTAGAAGTAGATTGGGGGAAGCTGAAGATGAGGAGGGGGAGGAGTCTGTGGAAGAGGAAGAATCTGAGGAGACTGAAGTTGCAGCTGCCTTGGCAGGTGCTACTGAAGCTCCTGAGGCTCCAAATCTAGCCCTTTCTAATCAACCTTCTGTCTCTCAAGCTGAACCAAATTTCCTCAAGATGATGGAGCAAATGACTCAGTTTATGGGACAACTCACTCAAGCAGTTGCCCCAAGGGACACTTCAAAAGTCCCTGCATTCAAGACTCCATCAATGAAGGCACCTGATTCTTTTGATGGTACTAAAGCTCATAAATTGAGAGGATTCATTCAATCCTGTCAATTAATCTTTCATAATGACCCAGCAAACTTCTTCTCTGACAGGAAGAAGGTGCTTTATTCAACTTCTTTTCTTACTGGTAGAGCTGGCAAATGGATTGAACCTTACCTCTCAAATATCTCCAATGAAGACCCTTCTTACCTCCTCAATAACTGGCAGTTGTTTGAAACCCAGTTATTCACTCTGTTTGGTGATCCCAATGAAGTCAGAAAAGCTGAACAAGAGTTGGACAATTTGAGGATGAGGGAAAGTGGTCAAGTTTCCTTGTACATAGCTGATTTCAGAAGTTTAATGTCAAGAATTGGAGACTGGGGGGAAAGGGCCTATATTCATGTGTATAGAAGAGGCTTGGCATCAAGATTGTTGGACCAATTGGCTTCTCACCCTGGAACTTTTGATAGTCTTCAAGAACTCATGGATATCACCTTGGAATTAGATACCAGGTACCATGAGAGGCAGAAGGAAAAGGGCAGTCATCAAGAGAAGAAGCCTCCAATCAGTGGATCCAACTCCTCCAAGCCTCCTCAAAGTTCATCATCAAAGAAGCCTTATCACAAGAAGAATAAGAAGGGGAAGAATTTTCAAGTGTCCAAAGACAAGCCTCATGCTGCTCTCCTCAATAAGGACAATAAATTAATCGGTTCTGAAAAGGAGAGGAGGATTAAAGAAGGCTTGTGCAATTATTGTGGTGGTAAACACCCATTTGAAAAATGCTTCAAGAGGCCTGAGAATAGGCAAGGGTCATCAAAAGGCTTCCCTAGCAAGCAGGGAAAAGCCTGAGTGGGAATCATGATGTGTTCAATGGTTCTCACTTATTTCCTTCAAGAGCACAATTGTGCACTCTGAATACTAGGGTCAAGAAATCTTTAAAATTTCTTATTTTTTCTTCAATCTCTGATATTTTTTATAGTATTCTCATTGATTCTGGTGCTACAAACTCCTTTATTGCAAAGAATTTTGTTCTCAAGTACTCATTGACCATGTCAGAGCTCCCTGAAAAGATTCCTCTTTTCATTCTGGATTCCAGTGAATCCACTTCCCTGTTCATCACCCATTATACCAAGTGGGTTGTTGATTTACCTTCCTTCCCAAGCTTTGAATGGGATTTCTTTATCATAGATTCACCCAAGGGAGAAGACCTAATATTGGGCTATGATTTTCTTTACCATTTTAATCCCATTATTGATTGGAAAAATGGATTGATCACCTATGATTCTAGTCATAGGGATTCTAGTGGCATTATTTCTTCTACTAGTAATGACTTATCCACTGCTGTCAACAGTGTTGCTCTGGTTGGTGAACTTAAGACACCTTCCTCTCCTCCTTCTGTCCATAACCCCTCCATTTTTCCCTCTCAGTCATTACTTCCATTAAGAGATGAAGTCTTCAAAGAGATAAAAGATGTTGGAGAAGATGTTGCTATATCTTCACTTCATCTCTTTCAAGGGGATATGGACCTTCCTCCTTTATCTTTTCATGCCTCCCTGGAGGAGCAGTGGGATGAGGAGGAAGAGCCAGAAGAGATTGAAACTGTGCTGAAGGTAGTCCCTCCTGTTTATCACAAATATTTGGATGTATTCTCCAAAGTGAAAGCAGAGAAACTTCCTCCACACCGTGCCTGTGATCATCATATCGAACTGGAGGGTCTTCTACCTCCAGTTGGTGTTATCTACTCTTTATCAAAGAATGAGTCAGAAACACTGCGGGCCTACATTTCAGAGAATGTAGAGAAAGGTTTCATCAGACCAAGCTCCTCCTCAACAGGAGCACCTGTCCTTTTTGTTAAGAAAAAGGATGGTGGTCTCCGTTTGTGTGTTGACTACCGCAAACTTAATGCTGTCACTAGGAAGAACAGGTATCCTGTTCCTCCAATGAATCAGCTTCTTACCGTCTTTAACGGTGCTACTATCTTCTCCAAGATAGATCTGCGTGGTGCTTATAATCTCCTGAGAATTAAAGAGGGGGATGAGCATTTAACTGCCTTTAGAACCAAATATGGCAGTTATGAGTATTTGGTTATGCCATTTGGCTTAACCAATGCTCCAGCTTCATTCCAAAATCTTGTGAATGATATCTTTGCAGATTATTTGGATATTTTTGTTGTAGTGTACTTAGATGATATTATGGTCTTCTCTAGCTCCTTGGATGAACATGTTAAACATGTGGCCTCTGTTCTCCAAAGACTGAGAGACAATAATTTGTTTGCTAAAGCCTCCAAGTGTGTATTCCATGCCTCAAGTGTGGAATACTTGGGCTATGTTGTGTCAAGTGATGGCCTCAAGATGGATTCTTCAAAAGTTCAACAAATCCTCAATTGGCCTCAGCCCAAGAACATCAAGGCCCTCCAATCTTTCCTTGGCTTTGCCAACTTTTATCGTCGTTTCATTAAAAATTATTCCAAAAAAATCTCTGCTCTCACTTCCCTCCTTAAAAAAGATTCTCCCTTTATCTTCAATGAGGAAGCTCTTAGTCAGTTTCAGATACTCAAAGAAGCTTTCACCACTGCTCCTATCCTCTCTCACTTTAATCCTTCTCTTCCAACTATTGTAGAGACTGATGCCTCTGATTATGCCTTGGGTGCTGTATTGAGTCAGGTGAATGACTCAGGAAAGCATCCCATTGCATTTGATAGTCGCAAGCTCTTACCAGCTGAACTCAACTATGAAATTCATGACAAGGAACTCCTTGGCATAGTTTGGGCTCTCAAGCGCTGGAGAGCCTTTCTCCTTTCTCTTTCTGATTCCTTTGAGGTCTTGACAGACCATTGTTCTCTCCAATATTTTATGTCCTCTAAAGTCCTTACTCGTCGTCAAGCCCGTTGGGCCGAATTTTTGTCTGAATTTCACTTTGTTATCACTTACCGCCCAGGCAGGCTGGCCACTTTACCAGATGCCTTGTCACGTCGGGACGACGTGTACCCAGAGAGGGGGGTGGATTTCATCAGCAAGAATCCTCAAAACTTTCATCAAGTTCTCAAGCAAAATGAAATTCAAGAGTCAAGATTCTTTTCCATAAAAGTTGAAATGTTTTCAGATTTAGTTGATCAGATTCAAAGACAAGTATGGCAAGACAAAGACTATAAGGAGATCCTCAAGAAATTAGCAAGAGGAGAATCAGTCCCAGACTATTCTCTTGAACCTCAAGCAAAATTATTATTGTTCAAAGATAGAGTAGTTATTCCAAGCAATCATGAAGTTCAATTGGACATTCTTCAAAGGCGTCATGATTCACCATTGGCTGGCCATCCTGGCCAGGAGAAGACCCTCAAGCTCATCAAGAGGGATTTTTATTGGGCTGGCATGAATCAAATCATCAAGGACTATGTGTCCTCATGTCAGCAATGTTCAAGAAACAAGAACATCCACCATAAGAAGTTTGGATTACTCAAGCCTCTTCAAATTCCATCTGGTCCTTGGAATTCCTTATCAATGGACTTTATCACCCAATTTCCCTTGTCAAGCAACTTTGATTCAATTTTAGTAGTTGTAGACAGATTTTCAAAAATGGCAATATTTATTCCAACTTATTCAACAATCACTGCTTTGGATTTAGCTCAAATATTCATTAATCATGTCTTTTCCAAACATGGTCTTCCAGTAAGTATTGTTAGTGATAGAGGTTCCTTATTTGTTTCATCATTCTGGACCCAATTATGTCAGCAGCTCAAGATATCAAGAGATCTTTCAACTGCATTTCACCCTGAAACAGATGGACAGACAGAGAGGGTAAATCAGATTCTAGAACAGTATCTTCGGATGTATGTCAGTTACCATCAAGATGACTGGCACACCTGGCTCCCTCTGGCTGAATTTGCCTATAATAATGCAGAACATTCATCCACAAAGCAATCACCTTTTTTCACCATTTATGGAAGAAATCCCAGCTTTGACTCAATCCATGTTTCTCAAGATTCACCTGCTGGAAAGTTATCAACAAAACTCCAATCAGTACAGCAAGTTGTCAAAGAAGAATTAGAGTCAGCAATAAGAAGATTCAAGAAGTATGCAGATAGAAATAGAGCAATTCCACCTGATTTCCAACCTGGGGACAAAGTATGGCTAGCTTCCAAGAACATCAAGACAACAAGACCCACCAAGAAACTTTCAGAAAGATGGTTGGGACCCTTTGAAGTTCTCAAGAAGATTGGCAGCCATGCATATCACCTCAAGTTGCCTCAGCAATGGAAGTCAGTTCACCCTGTTTTCCATGTGTCCTTGTTAGAACCAGTGAAGCAATCAACTATCCCAAATCGACACCAATTGCCACCACCTCCAGTAATAGTGGAAGAGCAAGAAGAATGGGAAGTGGCTCAGGTTCTGGACTCAAAACTCAAGAGAGGTTCATTATGGTATTTAGTGGAGTGGAAAGGATTCAATGAAGACCCAGAAAGAACAACTTGGGAACCAGCTTCCAACCTTACCAACTCCCCAGACCTTGTCAAGGATTTTCACACTTTGTATCCAGACAAGCCTGGCCCAAATGCCTCAAGAGTTTGATTATGGTGCTTGGTGGGGATTGGAGTTTATGAAAGTAAGTTCCTCTCCTGGCATGCACCTTTAAGGGGGTATTCTACCCAAATTTGTTGTAAGCATCACCTTGGCCACTTTGTGAGCACTTGTCAATTTTTTGGACAGATTCAGAAGGCCTTGCAACATAATACCCTCAAGATTTGGACCTTTCATCAAGATTTGGCCCAATCTTTTCTTTTATTTTCTCTTCTTTCTTCAATCATGCCATAAATTATCTTTCAAGACATTCATTATCAAATTCATCTTATGGCATATTTCAATTTTCATTATGGTGCTTGGTGGGGAGTGGAAGTTATGAAAGTAAGTTCCATCTCCTGGTATGCATCCCTGAGGGGTCTAATTCTTGTAAAACATTACCTTGGCCACGCTGTGAGCATCAAATTCTTGGTTTTATCTTTCAGAACATTTTGGCCAAAATCAAGAATCTCACCACAAGAAGGACAACCCTCAGGAATTTCTTATTTCTTTCTTTACTCTCTTTTTCTCTCAATTCTTTTTCATTTCTATTTTTTATTTTTATTTCTTTTACTTGTATGATTTATTTTTCATTTCTTGTTTCAAAAGCAGCAATCATAACTCCCATATCTTGTTTGGGGAGTCAATTTATGTAATAATCAAGAGCAAACACTAGTAATGGTAAAGACCAGCTACAGATAATCCTAATCAAAATTTCTTCAAGGCTTCTCTAAACTTAGCAACCATGGCATCTTCATAAGCAACTGCCTCCCTGGCCAAAGCAGCAGTGGGCTCCCCTGGAATAGCACTCTTCATAGCCTTATCAACAAACACCTCAGTCAAAGCATCAACTTCAGCAAATAGATTGGTGACCACCTTCTTGTTCACCCTTTTCTGATCAGTGAAGTTGCCAGTAATATTCCAGCGGCGACGGTTTTCAAAGATTGATTCAGGCTCTGGAGACATTGGGTCTCTAGAAGTGCTAGCCACTGGTGGTTGGATATTGGTAGAGGTGGAGGCAAGTGTGGAGGGCCTGGTTGGGGATCTAATTGGAAGCTGAGGTGGTTGGGGGGACCTGATCACTTCATTATGGGTGGTACTGGCTTGGACTGGGGATTGTGAGGTGGATTGGATTCTTCTTTTCTGGATTGGGGTAGTCATTTCAAGCTCTTCTCCATCAATCTCATCACTACCTTCAGCATCAGTATCATTTTCATCTTGAACCACCAAATTTCTCTTCAATTTTCCAAGTCTTCCATCCTTTCTGGTAACCAAAATGGGAACCTCTGGGGCCACTCCAATGGGATTTCCTTGGGGGTGAATTGATCCTCCAATGGCTGCCCAGGAACCACTGGTATTATTCCATTGTTGGACACCTCTCATTCTAGATCCAGTCACTGAAGAAGAAGAAAATAAAACATAGAAGTCAGTAACCCATCAATTTTATGGCCAATCAACTCACAATTGGAGTGACCAGAGGTGGCATCAGAGGTGGGAGGTTCATCAACAGGAGCTTCCAATCCAAATCTTCCACCCTTCTTGATGCTGCTCCATAATCTTCTGGCATCTTCAGGAAAGCTATAGTGGGCTTGGGAACAATTTCTTTTTCCAAGATTGCAAAACTGACACCTGGTGGACCTAGCAGTAGCAGATTCCACACAAGGAATCCCTTTCCTCTTACAATTGGTGCAGGGTGGTTCAATAACTCTGACAGATTTAAAACCATTATAGGTTTTATTGATGTCCCAAATCTCTGTAGGGGCCATACTCTCTTCAGAAAGCTCCCTCAAGTTATCAAAAACACCAGGACCATAAAGTACAGAGGGTGGGGAATCAGAGTGATTGGAATCACAGAGGGAAGTCAGCCTTGAACTCATCTTCAAGTCAAAATTTCAAATTCAAGACCAAGAGATTTATGGACAATTGCAAGTCAGCAAGGCATTTATGGCAATTGACCAGTCAAGAAGGGGATAAGAAGAAAGAAATTCAAGAAGAAATCAAGAGCAAGAAGAAAACTGTTTCAAATGGCCCAATTGGCCAATTTCATGATTTTATGCACTTTGGCGCAAATGGCCATATCAGACCTCAAAGCTTCAAAATTGCTCCATTTTATCATTTTTCATCAAAATATGCTTAATTATGCATATTGGCAAATTTGCGCATTTTGCGCATTTGCGCACTTTTGTGCAAATTTGCGCATTTGCGCACTTTTGCGCATTTTTGTGCAAAAGGCCCTTTTATCTTGTCAAAAGGCTTCAAAAGGCCTTTTTGGCCAATTTCATCATAATTGCGCATTTGCGCACTTTGCGCAAATTTTGCGCATTTGCGCACTTTGCGCATTTTGCGCAAAAATGCGCAAAATGGCCAAAACACCTTATAAGGCCATTTTTTCAGCATTTATCAAATTTTTTTCAGTTTTCCATCAAAATATGCCATTTTGGCATATATGCGCATTTGCGCACTTTGCGCAAATTGGCCAAAATCCCCTCTAATCACAAAATCAAGGATTTTGGCCAGGACTTCTGAAATGGTCCAAAACCTCAAGTGTTGGCCACTTTATGCCAATACCCTCAAGATGAAAATTATGATGAAATCCGGTGTTCTTGGGACATAAACCCAGATCACCCACTTTTCAAAAGCCATGAGGACTCAAGAAAAGTTTTGGTGAAGACACTCAAGACAAGAAAGAAGAAATTTTAAGAAGAATGAAAGTATTTTGAAGTGAAAGAGGGAATTCAGAATCAAGATCAAGGGGAAAATACCTACAAGTGATCAAGTGAAGATTTGTTTGAGGATTGTTTGAAGAAGAAAGTTGAATGGGATAAATTTAAGGAATTGGGGGGAAAGAACTGTATGGATTGTTTTCAAGCTCATCAAGACTCACTGTACTTATGGTGCTCAGAGCTCACCATTTTCAAGAGGGGGATAATGTCACAGCCAAGGAGGCAGGGGCATTACCAATCATATTCTACAATCATTACTTCATTGATACCCCTCAAAACCCAATCAGCAAGGGGGTTTCATTCAACACTCTCCAAATACAGTTCCAGACCTCAATACAGTTTCATACAGGCAAGACCCAAATACAGGATTCACCAAATACAGTCCTGTAATCAATACAGGCGCAAATACCTGTATTGACTGTATAACCTGTATTGGATTCACCAATACAGGATTCAATCCCACATCCAACTTCTTCCAGCATACAGACAAGTATCTCAACACTCAAACTCCAAGGCTGGCATTTCTCACATATACCAGCCCCTCTTCACCCACCTGGGGGTTTTTCCCCCAGTTAATTAAAATAGTTGATTTATTATTTAATATTATTTTATTCTCACTTTTGGAATATTATTTTATTATTTATTAAGTTAGTCTTTGCCTTCCCTCACCTGTTCAGTAGAGTCCTGGTGGCCATATCCTTTATTAATCCTTTTCTCTTTTCTGAACAGGTTGAAACAGTGACTCAGGATTATTTGTGGTTGGCTCTTTATTATTGCTTTTGTTTTGTCTCTCTTATCTTTTATGCTTATTATTTTATGACTAGGAATTTATCCTCTTACTCCATTACTCTTATCATTTGAGTATTTTCTTCTGAGCCCTCCATAAGTAAGTCTGTTCACTGAGTGCCAGGCCCTCTTCATTTTAGAAGAGCCCCTGTGACAGTCTGGTACTTTGTGACTCTTGTCCTACTTCTGTTTGGCATAGTCAAAAGCATCATTCATACTCTGTTTTGCATGATGTTTCAATTTATCAAGCATGATCTTGAAGCTGGAAGCTGTAGGATGGATTTCAATTAAATCTTTCCTCAGTGTGGCTGCTGGGAGTCTTGGGTTCCATCCTTTCTCCAACATAGCAGGAGTTTGACCTGTGGAAGAATGGACTGATGTCTTCTATTCCAATTCTAATGCAGGTATTTGAGTGCACCAGTCATGGGTAAATCCATCTGATTATTTGAATTCTAATCCATAAGCACATAATCTCCTGATCATTCCTTCTAAAGTTTGAATCATTCTCTCTGCTAGTCCCTCTGTTTGCGGGTGAGATCCTGTTGAAAATGATAACTTAGTCCCAAACAATCTATTAAGATTGGTTTAAAGTGCAGATGTGATCTTGGGGTCCCTTTCACTTATTATATTCTTAAATACAATAACTCTACTCCATAGAAGAAGAGCAGTATCCATAGCAGTCTCATCTTTATGACATGGTAAGAATATGGGAGTCTTGCTATATCTGTCTACAATGACTCAACAAGAATTATAGCTTTTGTCAACACTTGGAGGAAGTGCTGTGACCCTCTCCAGGTGAACAACTTTGCAAGGGGATTTTGGTTCTTTAATATGAATCATTAGTCCAGCTTTCTTGCCTGTACTACTGTTTGCCTTTTGGCATCTGTCACAGGTCTGGCAATATTCAATGGTTTCTTTTCTATAAGATGGCCACCATGAACAGTTTTTCATCTTTTCAAGTGTTCTGTCTTTTGAAAGGTGTCCAGAGTATATTCTATCATGGCATTCATGAAGAATGGTGCTGATAAGCAATATTCTGCACAATGTCATCACACAAGAATGTTTATTTCTGTGGTAAATTATTCCATCAAAAAAGTTAAATCTTCCTTCAGAATAGGACCTTTTCCAAACCTCATCCATTGAATTGACTAGAGATGTATCTTTGCAGTCTTTATCTATTAAGGAAGTGAAGATATGGCAATTCTTTTCTTTCTTATAAGATTCTCTGACTTCTTCAAAGAATTCAGTCCCAATATCAGTTATGTTAATTCCTTCAATTGTAATTTGTGGTTCTGCTTCCAAAGGTACATAAGCAGGTTTATAAGGAGTATTGTCTAATTCCCACCTGCTAAGTCCATCAGCATTCTTTTAAATATTTCCTGCCTTATGAACTATAGTCCTGTTACCTCTATATTCTTGAATGGCTATTTTCCATATCAACATATGTCTGTTGGGAGTTTTCTTGTTAAGAAGTGATCTCACGGCATTACAGTCAGTCATCACTTCAAAAACACTGCTATCAATATAATGGTGTAATTTCTCAAGTGCCCATATCAAACATCAGCACTCCATATGGCTTCTGTTGGTTCAATTTGTCTTGGGATGTAACAAAATGGTCCCGCTGTAGGTTTGTCATCAATAATTTGGACTTGATGTAGGGCTTCCCCTAATCCATCTCCACATGCATCAACGTACAATCTAAAAGGTATATTCCAGTCAGGAATGAGGCGTAAAGGTGCTTCTGTAAGAGCTTTCCTTATCTTCTGATAAATGTTAATACTTTCCTGTGTCATCTCAAATACTGCCTGTTGATCACAGATTGTATATAGTGACTTGGCTAGAATTGCAAAGTATTTCAGGTGTTTCCTGTAATAACTGGAAAATCCAAGAAAAGAGGTCATTTCTTTCTTATTCTGAGGTAATGGCTTAAGTAACACTGCTGCCACTTTATTTTTGTCAATACCCAAGCTCAAACAACAAACAATATATCCTAAAGCTTTAAGTTCTTCAAAGCCAAAGTTACATTTCTTGAGTGAAATCTTCATAATCACCCCTGCAGCTTTGTCAAGTACTCTTGCAAGTCTTTCAAGGTGCAAATACCATGAGTAAGAGCATATGATGATATCATCATATATAAATGATAAGCCATCCTTCAGATAATTCTTTTGGAAAAATGGTATTTATCATTCTTTGATAATGAGATGGTGCATTTTTAATATCAAATTGCATTCTAAGATACCCATAAATACTACAGTGAGTGATAATTCCAAGTAATTTCATAGTTTCGGGTGTCAAAAACATTGATGAAAGCCTTTCAATGAATCCATGGCTGTTATATACTTGGCTTTAGAAAATTGCATCAAAGTTTCTTGTATTCTAGGAATTGGATACCTATCTGGAACTGTGTAGGTATTCAGTGCTCTAAAATCTCCAACCATTCTAGATTCATCATTGTGCCAAGCAATAATAACAGGTGTTGTCACTGCAACTTCCTCATTATGGCCTACTTTCCTTAGTACACCTAGTTGGATAAACTCTTGGATATTTTTTTCCAAGGCTTCTATAGCTCTGGGACTGGCTGGATAAGCTGGTCTTCTAAGTACTGGAGGGTATGGTCTGTCAATATCAATAGTAATAGCAACTTCATTCCCTTCAATAGCACCTAATGGTTCATCATCAGAATCAAAAGCATTCTTATATGTTTACAATACTTTGATAAGTTCCTTCCTCATTTTGGGTGGAATGATGGATCAATTTGTGCTTCAACAAGTTGATAAGTTACAACTCCTTCCTTATAAGTATATTTATTTGAAGATACTATTGATATTTGTTTTGTTATATTGGAAAAGGCAAATTCTTTTCTCTTGTTTGCTCCAATTGTAAAATACCTGTCCTTATTGTTGTTTATTTCAATACCATAAATGCTCAAGTAATCATTTCCAAAAAATGATATGTTCAAATGTACAATTTTGCATTACTGCTATATCTGTCTTCATGCTTATACTTCCTGCAGAATGTGGAAACACAATAGTAGTGTCCAATATGCCCAAAGAGTACATATTATTACTGGCACTACTAAATTGCACACCTTCTATAGATAACAGATAGTTTTCCATTCAGGTAGTATGATTTGAAGGTAGCCTTTGCCTATAAAAGTGCAAAATGCCCCTGTCTAGATTGACTTTAGCTTCAACATCATTTATCAAGACTGATGTAATAAACGATTCTCAAGAAGTGTATCATTTACATTTAGCAGGTTTAGTCTTACACATTCTGGCATCTTGGATATCAATAAGGCTATAGAAATCCTCACTATACTGTGGTAAGTGAGTATGGACTTCTGTGACTTCAAAGAAAGCTGTAATGTTCTCAATGGAATAATCGTCTACTGGTGTTTCTCCAGAGACTACTGGATCTTGGTCAGATTCTTCTTTCTCTTCAGTGTACTGAACTTCTTCAATGATTTGAACTTCCTTGATTTTTGTCTTTTTGGTGCAAGTGTTGGCTAAATGTGAGGTACTCCCACATTTATGACACTTCAAGACAGGTCTTTCAGGTCTCTTGTCATCTCTGGAAATCTTTGGGACCCTTTTGGACTCTATAGGGGCTCTATTCCAGGTTTTACTGATTCTTGTTCTAGTGATTATATCATCCATGGCATTAATGTAGTCTTCTGATGAACAGGGTTCTACACATCTGCACTTGATAGTGTCTTCTAGTTCTCCTCCACATTTTCTTAAACTTTTTATATTAATAATTGAGTCAGACATATCTGGGTGTAAGGCAGATAATCTTTCTTTCTGTTTGAGGAACCAAGTAAGTGGTTTATCTTTTTCTGAGTTAAAAATGGAAATTTCAAAAGCATTTTACATTTTGAACCTCCAAGAATTATTGGGCCATTTGGTGATTACTCCTGATTTCCACCAAGGCCAATCATGTTTTCCATGATCTTGTCTCATTTTGTGATACCATTTCTTTGCAGTTCTGGTAAACAAGGAATGCAATTTACCCACTATTATTTCATCAGGTATATTAAAGTCTTCTTGCAACATATCAATTGTTCTTATGAACTCAATATGGCTGTATTCTCCTTCACCAGATAATGTTTTCCAATCCGCTAATTTGGGAATATCTTTTCAGAGATAGCATTTTCTCCTAGAAAAGAGTTTAGACTTCCTTCTACTCAAATTTATTTTTCAGTCAAAGGTGTGGAATTTCTTGTATTATGTGTATTTGGTTCATAACTCTTATGAATTCGTTCTGCATGTGCAAGTATTTCATCTTTCAATTTCTTCATTTCACTGTCACTCCTTGCCAAATGTATGGAAAATTGATTGTTATTATCAACTACTGTTAAAACATGATTTTTCAGAACCTTAATCTGGTCATTAATGTTTGTAGTGGAAAGATCTTCCATTTCATAATCTTGGACATGATATTTACTCTCAATTCTGTCACATTTATTGGTGATTAATTCAAGTTTGGTAACTGTAGACTTATGTAATTCAGAAGAATGTTTGTTATTCTTTTTCAACTCATTGATATCCAATGTTATTTTAACTAACTTTGCATCAATTTTACCAAGTTCTACACTAATACTAGTTTTAACAAAGTGTATTTCTTGTATTATTTGAATGGAAAAGTCATGTTCATCCTTTCCTTCTCCTTTGCTGTGAATTCCATAAGAGTCCTGGCCATATTAAAGGCACTTTCCACTTCTGAAGGCTCCAATTTGGGGATCCTGTACTGCTGTTGTTAATTTCTGTGCCAATTGGCTTTGCCTTTGCCCTTTCCTTGAGCTTCTTAGGACCTCTCTGCTTTTTCTGAGGTCCTTTGGTCTTGTCTTTGTACACTTCTGGAGCTGGTTTGGAGCTGGTCAATGCTACTGGGACTTCTTTCTCCAAAGCTGGAATCATCGCTCATTCCTTCTTCTGGTCTATGGATAAAGGACTTTGGTTCTCCAACCAATTCTTTATCTTTTTGACCTTGTCTTTGCAAGACAATGGGCTCCACCCTCCTAAGAGTTCTATGGTCTTCTCCTGACCCAGAAAGCTCTTGATGTGTAAGCAGGAGTTCATGGGCTGCCTCCAAGGGCTTGGGCATATTTCCCACTCCTCTTTTTATGCTTCTCTGAACCAGTTTTTGTATTGGGACTGATATATTTCTATTTCTGCCACTTGGAAATTGTTCAGCCCTTGAAATATTACCTTCAATTAGTTCAGGCTCAGAGTTCACATCAAAGTTTGTGGGTACAGACCTTGGGAATGGGGGGCAACTATGGCATCCTCCAAACATGTCTTTCTTGAGAAAGACTTGCCAGATCTGGCCCTGGTCTTGCCTCTTCCTTGTCTAAATTCATATTTTTAATTGAATAGTTGCTTCCATTTCTGGTATGCACCATTTTTCACATCAATTTAAAACAAATGAAATATAAAGACAGAAAAACACACCTTTTGGTGGTTGTTTTCCTTGCTCTGTTCTAAATAAAGTGCCTCTTTTGGCAGTTTGTACTTCAATTCTTTCTTCAGATTCTGCTTCTGAAGATTCTGGACTAGTAATATATATCTTACTGAGCTTATTATCAGCTGCACTTTACTTGATTAAAGACACCCAAAAAATTGGTAAAAGAAAGAAACTTTTTATTTTTTATTCTTTTAGGATGTTTTTCTAAGTTTCATCTTCTTGATATTGAAAAAAAATGATTCTTTTTAAAGAAAAAACTTTCAAAATTTAAGACTTTGAATCTCAAATTAATTCACAGTAACTCAAAGAATAATTTTATAAGTTTTTGGATGTGAAAGAGCCAAATGGAAAAACAATATGAAATTAAACCAAATTCCTCAATGAAAAAGATTTCAAAGACATTTTCAAAAATAAAAATCATTTTAACTTCAAATTGAAAAAGAAATTATTAAATGAATATATTTTAGAGCTTAAAAATATATTAATTGAGAGTACAAGGTTCAAAAACATGGCCAGGCCCCCAAATGTAAGATCTGGTAGGTATGGTGGTTTTTTAGGACAAAAAAATGAAGTCTAGAATATGATTAAAGCCAAGTCTATGGATAAATTCACAGCCAGGCCCCCAAATGTAATATGCGTCTATGAAACTGTTGAGAATATTGCTATTAATCAACAGTACTATGATTGTTCTTATGAAATATAATAATAAAGTTATTATAACCGCAATTAAATAATTAATAAATTAATTCTTTTACTTGTTATACACTACTAGTTATTATAACAGTAAGCAGTAATTTTCTACAAGAATCAATTACAAGAAGTATTTAATAATAAAACTTCTTTATTAAAAGAATAAAATTATTTTAATATATAATTATCTTTTTCAAGAAGAATTATAAGTATAATTTATGAAGAAAACTATTAATAGAGGAACACTTTTGAGAATTAATAATAAATCACTCACTAATACTTTATTGAACCTTAGAAAGAGATTGGTAGAGAGAGTTGACATATAATTGTGGATTCAAGGGATCAAAATTGATTTATAACAATATTACAGAATATAGTTGATTTCTATGATTTGTAGACCTTCTTATTTATTATTAAAGATTTAAAACACTTAAGAAAAGATTTTAACTGATACTTACTTGTTGGTAATAATGGTATAATTGGACAATAAGATTATCTGGAAAAACAGCAAGAAGAGGCCTCTTTTGAATCTAAGACAGCTCACAGAGGTGTTCCATGAAGCAAACTGAAAAACCAGTGCGTGAGAAAACAATAATCCTTTTTGGATTAATGATTGGATCATATGTTGTAATGTAAGATTATCATAATTACTTTTGTGAGCCTTAGAGGTAATTTCATATACCCAAAAGACCACAAATGCAAAATTAACATATTAATATAAATAAAATAAATTTATTTATATTATTAAAATAAAAATCAAAATATAAATATAAAATTATATTAAAAATAAAAAATTAATTACAATTTAAAAATAAAATTACATTAAATTTTGAAATTATAAAATTACATTTATACTTGAAAAAATTAAGTAAAAATGAAATTTTAGCAAAATTGTGAAAAAATAAATAAATTTGGAAAAAAGTTAAATAAAAATTATTATAACTTTTTATCCAATAAATAAACATATAAAAATTATTTCACCATTGGATTCCTCATAAAAAATCAGGTGGGGTCACCTCTGAGTGAAATTCTTGTAACTCAACTCTAAATACGCTTAAATTAAGTTTTTAGTATTTTCTGTATGAAAATTGAAAATCCTCAAAACCTTAATTTAATTCACACCACATGTGGTGTTAACCATCAATTTTTGTGTTAAAATTGAGGTGTTGTGTTTAGTTTGGAAGTTATGAGGAATTGAAGTATTTTCAATTGAATTCAATTGAAATGTCAAAATGTGCGCGTGTATTACATAAGTGAACTTTGATTTACATATGAGGTGTCAATTATTACTGTATTGTACTGTACAATTGAATTGAATTACATATGTAAATTATACGTATAATACATGATGAAGAATTAAAGGAAAAATAAATTGGAAAGATTAAAATTGGGGGGGAAAAGGAACTCCAGCTCTAAGGGGGAGCTAGACCCCCAAAATCCTTGCTGACAGGCGTGGGATGTCAAAATTCACGCAAAAGTTCATCACTTTTGGCCTGGAATTGAGTTACAGGGTCTGTGGACTCAATTGATGATGAGGTTTTGATACCAACTGTGGTAGTTTTAGCTGTTGCCAAGAGGGTAAAACTACCCTTAAGATAAAACAACCATAGTAAAAACAGTTTTAACTGGTTTCTACGCCTCTTACACACATTCTGACGTGTTTTGAAGGCTCTAGGCCTGGTATTGCTATAGTAATGGCTGATTTAAGGGTCTAAAATGGCTAAAAATGGCTTAAACCAGCCCTTTTTGGTCTAAACCAGGGTTCAATGATGCCATAATTGGCTTTTCTGTTGTCAGACTGTTTTTCACGACTGACAAGAGTAAATTTTACTTTTGGAGTAAGAGAATTGATGGCTATAAAAGAATGTCTTCTTTGCCCCACTTTTCTCTTCATGTTAGAATCTTTTCCTTTTATTAATTAGTTTAAACACTGTTAAACCAATCAATCAAAGATTCCAACCACCATTTTTAAATCATTTTAATCCTTTTAACCACGTGAAAAAATCATTATAATCATTGTTTGTAACTCTTATAATCATTTTTACCCCTGAACCACCCCAAAAGTGAATTAAAGCATCTTTCATCACTGTAAACTTTGTCACTTTGTTTCCAAATTCACTCTGGTCACTTTTGGGCATGTTTTCTCTTTAATATTCTTTCTAAAGACTTTGTTCTTTAATTAATTGCTTGCAGTTCTTTGCTCAATTAATTACAATTGAAATTGCTCTTGAAGAAATTTCTTTTGTAGCCTTAAAATATCTCTTGTAGAGTATTTTTTGGATAAATTTTTATTGTTGGTAAAACAATAAATTTTTATAATATTATTGTTTTATACTAATAAAGTTATAAACAATAAAATTGGCATGTTTTCTCTTAAAAATAATATTTTATACTATTTTTAACTGAATTTTACCTTATACAAATTTGGAGGACAGGAAAAGTACTTGATTTTTAATCAAAGTTTCATATCCACACCTTACAACTTTATTGATGCTTTTACATGACTACCAACCCAAATATTATTAAGAATAAAAGGGGTAACAACTGTAAATCTTCTTCTCTTTAGAAATAAGCATTAATTTCTCAAGTTTATCAATTCTATTGGAAATTCAATCACAGGGTGTATTTTCTGTGAATTTTTGAGGATTCAGTATTTCACATGGAATTATCAAAACTGGACTATACATAAAACTTTTGATTTTACTTATGAAACTGTGAGTTGTCTGGTTTCTTTATTAATCATACTGTTTTTCATTGCTCCTGAAGTTTATAGAAATGTTCATTAAGAATTGTATTTTTAATGAATTTTTGAAGGTTTGACCTCATTTCTATGTACAATTGAAAATAACACTATATAGCATGTTGCTATGAGGTAAATCAATGGCTACTAGTCCAAAAAGGGCTTTAATTACTCTTTTGTGGCTTATCGATGGAAAATAATTAAGAATTGAAATGGCTACAGGAGTCTTAGTTGCTCTTTACCTTTCTGTCACATCAAAATAGTAGCTTATTTGCAATTTTCTTATGATTTAATGAGATTTTAACTTGGTAACTAGGTTCCCAAAATGTTTTAGTATACTAATTGTGCTAATATCAGACATGGATCTAAGCTTCAGAGCTATCCATGTCTCAGAGGCCACAGAAGTTGGGTACGCTGGCTCTCTTTGATGTCTTTTGTCCCCCTTAGCTATTTTCATGTCAATAATAGAAATTCAGGCTTCAAGACTGACATCCACTATGGGTTTATAAAAGCTGTATGTAAGAAAACCATAATATCAAGTGCCACAAAGGTGCATAATACTATCCTTGGTGTATATGTAACATGGGATTTCTCACATTCCCATTATTTTGGTGCAAAATTGAGAAAAATAGAATTCTCACAATTCTTTTATGTGGTATTGAAGTATTTTCCATATTACCACCCCTTAGAGTTGATTTGAGCTTATTTACTCTATGGAGATGTCACAACCACATGTAATCAAGCCCCCAATGGGTGTTGCGGCAATTATAGCCTGACCTCACTTTAGGGCCACTTGGCCATGTCATCATCTTCATGGCAAATTGGTCCATACTGGTGCTTTATTGCCTTTGGGCCACACCACCTCTCACTGGCCATCTATGGTTCCGGGCCATATCCTGCTCTCTTTCTCCTCTTTGACCAATTACCCATCTTGCCAATACCCCTTGTTTTGGGCCTGGGGGTTCCGTCAGCCTTCCAAGAGCCTCTGGACCCTCTAGCCACCACCAGGGCCCTGGGCCCTACCCCTTTGATTAGGGGGTCAAGGGCCATTTAGACCCCCTGTGGGGCCTATCAATGGGCCCACCTGAGCCCATTTTTGGCCAAATGGCCATAGACCCCAGAAAATCACATCTTGGCCTCCAATCCCAGGGGACCTTTCCCCGCAAGACTTCAACAATGGCCTCTGGCAGTCACCTTCATAATGGGTTTCCCCTCAAGATCAGGGAAACCCCCAACTTCAACTCAATTGGACTCCTTATGCAGGACTCAAGGATGGTGCATATATGGTATTATATGCCATTATGCACCATTTTTCCTCAGCAATCAAATGGTGATGTTTTCAGGACCAAATTACGTCATTCCAACTCCAGTCCTCAAATCCATCACCCTTTTTGAAGGAAGACTTCTCAGCCATTCAGTCTTGCAATCCCTGGCGGCTACCAGAAGACCATTTGAGGACCCCAACCACCTGGCCCTGCAGGAGTTTGGTTGTACTTTCTTTCAGGATTCTTCTAAGGGAAATTTCAAGAGGTTATCAAGCATTCAATCAGTTTTCAAGGCTTCAAGTACTTCAGTATTCCTTGGACAACTCAATTGGTCCATACAGGTTGTATTCAAGAAAGCTGTATGGCCTTGGCCCTTTTGGGCCAATTCATATTCCACTGTGGGAATTTGATCACACAGTTCAATTCTCAAGATTACCAGATCTGTGTTGAGCCAAAACAGTCAATACAGCCTGGGATTAGTCTTTCAACTTTTTACATATACTGGCCACCTTTTCTTCCCTGGGGACTTTTTCCCCAGTTAATTAAGATATTGGATTTATCATTATCCTTATTTTCTTTCCTTTCCTTAAAGTAAATACTGATAATCTTAATTCAGTCATTTGCACCTTTTCTTCTTTGCCTGTCAGTGGATATTGGTGTTGATATCCTTTACTAATTCCATTGTTCTTTCTGGCAGGTTTAAACAGTGAATGGAGGATTCATTTGGTTGGCTCATTGGCTTTTGGCCTTTCATTATCTTGGCCATTGGCTTCCTTTTTATTTTATCTTTGGTACACTTGTCTTTACTCTTATTCTTCCTTAAAGAAATATATTCCTTTTTTATTTCTTTATTCTTTTGGAGCCCTCAAAGTGAGTTCTTGATTCCTGAGTCCCAGGCCACTCTTACTTCCATAAGAGCCCCTGTGACAGGAGTTACCCTAGGTGAATTTTTGTATAAAATCCAAATCTGGCCTTAAATCCATGGATTTACTTACTCACAAAAAAGTTATTCATCTTTTCTGAAATAAAAAATGATTAATTCTGAATCTATGCTTGACTTATGGGGTATGCATAGTTCAGAATTCATTTTTAAAGATAGTTGTGGCCTATTTGGGTATTTAAAATATACCTCAAGGCTCACACTCCCAAAAAGCTTCAATAATTTTCAGGAACCCTTACTAACATGAGATATCTTAATGAATTCTTTACCAATAAAACTTTTAGAGTAAACATTACATACATTACTTTAGGAATCATTCCATATTTTACAGCTATTTAGACCCCTCAAACCCATATGGTTTTGAACATTTCACAGGGTTTCACTGAGGTTTTCATACTAAATACCCCTAAAAGAGTTGTACAAAAGGAGCAGGGAGCTTGTTGGAGCAGCTGGAGAAAACAAGCCCAAAATACGGAAGAATAGAATGGGGATTTCCTAAGGCCAAAAGTAGCTATTTTGGCTAGTTTTGGGATTTTTATTCAATCAGACATAGTAGAGCCCAAGAAAAAGGACCCACTTCATGGAATGAGTATTTTATACAGTTCTGTGAAAGTGATTATGTATTATACAGGTGTTTAGAAACCCAGAACCTATCATTATGCCCAAGTGTGGCCATTTCACAGGGGTCTCACTTGGTTTTTTATGGTAAAACCCCCTAAATAAGATCTCCCACAGTTTTGGGGGGTTTTGCACACTTGAGAATAGTAAAGCTCAAAAAAAATACTTCATAGAGTGCTATGAAAGTTATTCTGTATTCAGAACACATTTAAACTCCAAAAACTTATACTATTGCACAAATCCGGCCATTTCATAGGGCCTTCAGGGTAAAGCCCCCAAAATAAAGTTGCCTATGGGTCTGGGGGTTTTTTCATAGTAGCTGAAGTGAACGAGCCCCCAAACTCATGGGAGAAAACACTAGGGGTATGTCCCAGAGCCCAGAAAACCCATTTTTGAAAGTTTCTGGGGATTATACCTGATTGGCCACATTAAACCCCGAGAAAAATGGCTAATTTGTTGGAAAAAATATACCCAAAGGTTCCTTGCCAATTATTATGTATTTGGAAGATTTTTAGACACCAAAACCCCTTTTTTTGCACCAATTCATCCATTTCACAGGGTTTTCACCAAGATTTAAAAAATAACTATTCCAAAATAAGCCTAACAAGAGTCCAGGGGTCTATTTCAGTAACTTTATAAAAGAAGTCCCTAAACCCAGGGGATGGCCCTGGGTTCCAAGACTCTATGTTTGTCTATTTTGGAAGGGGGTTTAATTAATTGACTATATTGAACCCCCCAATATAAATTATTCATACAATTTTTTCAAGAGAATTCTGCTTTTGAAAAATTCAAAAGCCCCAAAATCTGGTTAAAGGCACAAATTTGGGAAGTTAATGGGTTTTTCACTGATTTTTCCATAGTAAAACCTCTAAAAGAGTTCTCCTCTTCATTTATTTTGTTTTATTCCATTTTTGATGTTTCAATACTATTAGGTCTTTCCAACAAAATAGATTTGAAAAAAATGTTTCTCTGTGAGTAATCTTAACAAGTAGGCACTTTTATTCTTGAAACTGGCTTGATGATCCTATCAAAGAAAATACTTTCAATAATAGATTTTTAGATAAATTATAAATTCAAATTATTGGGAATTTACAGCATTATTTCATTTTATTTATTATGAATTTTTATGCTCAAAATATATAGAAATATCATTAATATTTCATCTACAAGAATAAGGATTTATTTTGACATATTGAAGGAAAATGTTCAAAAAAAAAGCATTTTAGACTCAAGTCACAGGTTTAATTTATATTCCATATTTTATTAAATTTTTTTCTTTTTGGCTCATTCAAGGTATATTTTATGAATAATTTCATTTATTGTCAGTATATAGCCTCATGAAATCTATCTTTTAGGGTGAGCTTCAAACAAAATTTTTAAAATAGTGCAGAAAAATGAATAATCATTTTATATCAGGGGAACTTTTAAAGACCTTTCTAAAAATTATTTGAGAACATTCAGATAACTACAAAGGTATTTTAGAGGAGAAATTTAGGTAACAATATATCACTGGCTATCCAGTTATGCAACAAATGCCCTGGTCAAGGGAGAGAAGTCCAAAGTTTTTAGAGTTCAATCATTTTTAGAATAGAGAATGGAGGGATAAAATTTTATATAGTCCTTCAAAATCTTATTTTGAATTTCAAACAAAAACTTGAGATAAAGCCTTATTCTAATCTCAGTATTACTTGACCTTCAACTGGCCCTGGGGGGATTCTGGGGAACAGACAAACTTGAATTCCACTTAAGTCTAATTTATGCTTTTTTATATTCAATTTAGTATCAAAAAATTATTTTGTAAGAATATCTATTTTTCTATGCAAGGTTTGTTCCTGGGGGAACAATATTTGGTATTTAATAATAATAATAACAATAAAAATAATAATAATAATAATAATGATGATGATGAGGATGATGATAATAATAATAATAATAATAATAATAATAATAATAATAACAATAACAATAATAATAATAATAATAATAATAATAATAATAATAATAATAATAATAATAATAATAATAATAATAATAATAAGAATAATAATAATAAGAATAATAATAATAAGAAAAATAATAATAATAATAATAACGCTTTCATTATTATTGATAATAGTACTATTATTAATATTGAAACATTGAGGGTAAAAAGAGGGAAATTTCAAGGGATGATGTAATAAATTCAATTATTATTAAAAAATCCATTTTTATCAGAAAAAAACTCCTAGTGAATGATGCCAGTGTTTTGACTTTGCAGTTCATTACTGGAGAATTATGTGGAATTTAGGTTTCATCTTCTATTTTCTTGCATGAATTTAGGTATTATAATTTTTACATTCAGTGAGTCTGTGTCATGTCATGGAGTGGTGAGACTTCGGATATGTTTCTGTGCCTTCATTCTGGCTCTAAGAAGGGTCTTCTTTAGGAATTCCAGTGGATTTAGGAAGGTATTCTATTTCCTACATGAAGATGTTTTCATGATTGTATGGGTTGTTGAAATTTTGATATGTATTTTATGGGTTGGAATTTATTTATGGAGTTAGATTGGATGTAATATTACCTAAATAGCTTTATTGATTGGTACTGTGATTATTCCTGTAAGTAATATATGAGGAATTATCTGATTGCATGAGATTTTGTCATTTTCTGTGCCTCTTCAAAGGTCATATTGTGGGTTAGGTTTATATTTTATTGCAGTATGTTTTAATTGTTAATCTCATTTATCATTCCAAGAAATTCTTTAATCTTCTGAAAGGTTATGAAATATTCTTGAATTGTCCCGAATGTTTCACAAAGGTCTTTTCCATCCCTATTCTAAATTTTTGAATTTTGCCATTGTGGCTTGAACCCTTGACCTTTCCGGATTTAAGCTTTAGAGATCCTCCTTATCACTACGCGAAAACAGGGGTAGTTTCCTGTGAAACTATGCGCACTTTAAGGAAAGTGGTTTTCATCGCAATAATGACTAGTAACAAAACTAACACTCAGTAGCCCCTTTTTTTTGAGTTTACTCTTTGCTTTTATTGTTACAGAAACAATTATAACCTTCTTTATCCTGATTAAATATACCTTGAATGGAAATTATAAGAAATGGTGATACTATACCATCTTAAAAGCTCAATTGTGAACTGAAAAGAATTTCTAGTTTGAAATTAAATACTAGCTACTTTTCATTTTTCTGCATCTCATAGTTTCTTGATAAGACTTGCTTTGAGAAGTTTTACATGATGCTGAGTCTGTGAAGCATGATACCAACTGAACAGTGATTGAGATTGAATATTTCTTTCGTGATATTTCCCACTTTTAAGTGAAAGTAGGTACAATTCCAAATTGAATGTTGGCATGAGACCTACAACAATCACATTGAGCTCAAGTAAAAGATTTGTAATGCATTCTATTGACACAAAGGGATAAAACTAAAATGAAACAATAAAGGGAACATACTCCTCAAGCAAGAGGAAAACCCCTTTCTTCCCGAAAATAGCTCTGAAATGAGCTTCACTAACCCCTTTTGCCTAGTATTTTTGGTTAAAACACTATAGGTTTGAGTTTATTATTAGTCAATAAGCAAGTAAATCATTATTATTTTTCACCTTTTTTAAACTAAAAGAATTGATATTTTCTTCACCTTATTTATATTAGCAATGCCCCCCAACGTTGTTCTTTGTACTTGCCCAACATGTGTTGTTCACAAGATTGTTGATATAGAAGGCATAATGCATCGAGGGATGTATGTGCATCAAAGCACACGTCGATGGCATTGGAATACAAATACACAGATTGCTGATACAGACTTCGAGCAATCAATTTCACAACTTGCACTCCAAGAATTTTCAAATCCATTTGACAGAAACAAAAAAAATTCACATTGAAGCCAATAGCAATACCAGCGGGCAACTGAATCAGATAGCATAGTTTATGGGAAAAAAAGCAATGATCACGGCAATTAGTTCTATGTCCTTATTGAAATTTTTTTTTGAAATCTAAAACTCCATTGTTTGATTTTTATCAGATTGCCTTTTGCTTTTCATTTCATGGTTGTACCTTGTTTGTGGACTCAGCCAGCAGAAATGCCAAGCAGAAATAAATCACATCACTTACATTGTACAGCAGTCATGTCGGCTACCATCTGAAATTTGCATTGAAAACAACCTACCCAAAGACATTTGTACAATTACTAAACATCTAAATCTTGATTCAAAGCTGAAATTTCATGTTTTTTGTACTTCATGTTACTCCCTCTATGATGAAGAAACAGCTCCAGCAGAATGCAACTATCAAATCACAACAACAGTATCAGAATGTGGGGTTGAACGTTTTGAAGAATTTGACTTTACATTAATCAAAAAAATGCCCAGATCCTTTTCTTCTGATTCAGAAATGAACCAAAAAGTAAAGAATCAAAAAAGAGCTTCAAAAAGTATTTTGGTAAGCCAAAGCTTTGTTGATTGGCTGAAATGGTTTATGTGCTTACCAGAGGTTGAGTTATCTATTGAAACATGGGCAAAAGAGCTGGTCCAAAGGCCATCTGAGTGAATTGATCATTTTCATTCCAACGCTTGGACAAAATTGAATTCGGAAACACAAAAATATTTGAACAAAAAAGGAGAAGAAAATGTTACATCTTTTCTTTCATTCTCCCTTTTTGTTTATTGGTTCAACCCTTTAGGAAATAAGCTTTCTGGAAAGCAAATATCATTAGGAATTCTACCACTCACCTATCTCAACCTCCCTCCATCATTGCGATACAAACCGAAATACACTTACCTTGCTGGTTTCATACCAGCACCAAATGAGCCAAATACAACAATGATTAGCAATGTTTTGAAACCTCTGGTTGACAATTTACTCAATCTATATAGAACAGTAAATATCAAAACATTTCAGCTTCCTAATGGGCAAAAAATAAACGTGAGACTTGGTGCCCTACTTGGTGATATAATTGCAACACACAAAACTGCAGGGTTCTTGTCACATTCAGCAAATGCCTTCTGCTCCTGGTGCACAACAACTAAGGCCAATATTGACAAAATGCAAATTAAAAGACCTCGAGATCAATATAGTACAAAAGCTGTTTCTTATCGAATAAAAGAGGCAAGAACAATTACAGAACGTGAAAGCTTAGCTAGAAAAGTGGGCGTAAGATGGTCTGAGCTGAACTGCCTTCCATATTGGGATCCCGTGAAAAGTGTAGTGCTTGGTGTGCTACACAATTGGTATGAAGGAATACTACAGCATCATTTTCAATTTTGTGGGGGAATAAATGGATTATCAAATTGCAGTACAAAGAGCTTGATAGAGGATGAATAACCCAAGTTTTCAAATGATACGACTGATGAGAATGAAGAACCTCGATCAATTTTAGGTATCTTGAGCATTGAAATTAAGAAAAAGCTAATATCATCTATAATGGATGTAGTAGCTCCAAGCCACATCACTCCGATGCCAAAAAAATTGGGTTCAGCACACAACGGAAAGCTGAAGGCAAGTGAGTGGAGCTCTTTATTTTCCATTTACTTGCCACTGGCCTTTTTGGATAGCTTGGTACAGTTCCATTATCTTGAAGAAAACATCTTTTTCTATAAAGATGTTATCAAAAACGTTTGCTGCCTAGTCAAATGTACAAAGATTGTTAGCTCAAATGTTGTTAAAGAGGAGGAGTGCCAAATTTTTGAAAATAAATATCAGCTTTACTCAGCCACATCAAAAAAAATGTTTCCTAAAATGCATATACTTATAAAGCATCATTATGCCCTTCACATTCCTGAGCAGCTTATGTGGTGGGGTCCTCTAATTGGAGTCTCGGAGTTCCCTATTGAGCGCCTGCTTGGGTTTTTTCAGAAACTAAAAACCAACTCCAAGTCAAGTATGTAACTCAAAGTACAATCATTAGTTTTTGAAAAAGCTCATTGCTACTTTGATGTAGGTCAGTTGAGCTGTTCACTAATGAAACGTTTTTGCCAAATTCAACGTCTGGAGGCCCAAAACAACTTGAGTCACCCACAAAAAAATAAAACATGGGCACAAAGTCAAAAAGCTCACATTAGTGGTCAGTGTTATCAGGATATCTGGAATCTCTGCAGAGAACTGGTCCCCAATTTGCAACCATACAATTGGATTCCACGTCCCAAAGGTTCCAAAGTCTTGATGAATAAGATAAGAAGGTTGAGGTTTCTTGAAAAGGCTGAAGGAAGGAGGATATCAAAAAAAAGTCCAAACAATATGGTTGAATACAAAATCAATGTTCAAAGAAAATATGGCCAGGTTATGGAGATAATGAAGCTGATTGGAGGAATAGAACTTACACTAATACTCATTGCAAAAGGTAACCCAGTTGAACTGGGTAATTCATTGAAGAGTATTTTTGAGAGATTGGGTTTGGTCCAGGTGCATCTCTTGTCAGAAGAAATTACAAAAGAGTCGGACATTTTAGGACCTGTGGCATATGGTAAACTTCCTGCATGGTCACTTGATCAAATACAACCAACATATCTTATATTTTAGTTGACATCAGCACCACAACCAACAGGGACAGTATATGATTTGATGGAGATAGATATTGAATGATAGATCTGCCCACTTACCCATTTATAGTTGCTTGTTGTTTGTTTTTGAATAAAAACTGGAAAATTTATTGAAAGCAAAGAATGTAAATAAATCAAAAGTTAAAAAGTTATGAAATTAATAATTGAACAAAAAATTCAATAGAAAGATGAAAACAAATTCAAAAACTTACAATGAGTAATTCAAATAAAAAAAATCAAGAAAATAGATAAGTAAGAAAGCAACGAGCAAAAAACGATTAAAATAAATGAAAATAAATTACATATAATTAAAAATGAATTACAAATTAATTATAATTAGATCAAAAATAACTTATAAATAACTTATAATTAAGTTGAAAATAAATTAAATATAATTCAAAAATGAATTATAAATAAATTATTAATAAATTATAAATAAATTAATACTGAATTATGCTTAAGTTAAAAATAAATTAAATATAATTCAAAAAGAATTATAAATAAATTAGAAATAATTCAAAAAGAAATTATGATTAAATCAAAAATAAATTGAATATAATTCAAAATAAATCATAATTAAATCAAAAATAAATTAAATATAATTCAAAAAAAATTATAAATAAACTATAAGTAAACTATGAAGAAATTATAAATGAATTATAAATAAATTATAAATAAATTATAAATAAATTATAAATAAATTATAAATAAATTATAAATAATTTATAAATAAATTATCATTGCATTAAAAATAACTTAAAGATAATTCAAAAATGATTTATAAACAAATTATAAATAAATCAAAAAGAAATTATGATTAAATTAAAAATAAATTAAATATCATTCAAATATGAATTCTAAATAAATTAAAAATAAATTATGAAGAAATTATAAATGAATTATAAATACATTATAAATAAATTATAATTTCATTAAAAATCAATTGAAGATAATTCAAACATGATTTATAAATGAATTATAAATAAATCAAAAAGAAATTATGATTATATTAAAAATAAATTAAATATAATTCAAATATGAATTATAAATAAATTAAAAATAAGTTATGAATAAATTATAAATGAATAATAAATGAATTATGAATAAATTCTAAATAAATTAATAATAAATTATAATTAAATCAAAAATAAATTAAATATAATTCAAAAATGAATCATGAATATATTAAAAATAAATTTAATATGAATTATTTGTAAATTATAAATGATTTATAAATAAATTAAAAATAAATTAAAATTCATTTGAAAATAATTTAAATATAATTTAAATTTGAATTATAAATAAATTCAAACTGAAATCAAAATGAATGAGGAATAAATTATAAATAAATTAAAAATAAGTTATAAATAAATTAAAAATAACTTATAAATAAATTCAAAATAAATGAAATTAACTTCAAAAGAAATTAAATATAATTCAAAAATGACTTTTAATTAAATTGAAAATAAATTCAAAATGAATTATAAATAAATTAAAAACAAAAATAAACAAAAATAAAAAATGAATGTAATAATAGAGAAAAGCTAAAGCAAAAATGAAATATAAAATAAACTCAAAAAGCAAAAGAAAGTAAAGGTGCTTATTCTTCTACAAATTGATTCTTGGTATTCAATTTTCAATTGGTATTCTGATTATTGTTTTTCATTTGTTTCATTTTGAGCACTTTTTACTATTTTTATGGATTCTTATATGTTTATTTCCATATATTCCTTATGAATTTTCATTTTTACAATATTTCTTTATATTTAATTTTAATGATTTCAAGTTATTTATTTATTTTTATTTAAATATAATTCTCATTATTTACCTATTGTTAGTTTTAAAGTTTTATCTCTTCTTTTTTCATTAATCTTTGTCAAGCCATGATTGTTTACACCTATTTCTATATATTCATTGTAATTTATTTATACAAGAATTAAAAAAAAAGACAATTAAACCCCAAAAATAGTGAAATATAAAAGATAAAAAGTTACAAATAATAAAAAATGAAATATCAATATCCTCATTCATTTATATGTTTGTTATTTAATATTGAGATTTTTATTTATTTGTAAATTTTTCAAAAGCAATATGATTTCTACTTATATTATTTTTATTCATATTCATGTTTTTATCTTAAGTTATTAAATATCTTTTTCTTTGATCATATTTTTAATTGTCTTCATTATTTCTATGCAGTGTTATTTATTTATTTTCATCCTTTACTTGTTGATTTTCATTTGTCATTATCTTTTATTTGTATTTGCATTTTTATATTCATTTTTATATTCATTTTTATATACATTTTCTTATTCATTTTCATTTTTGTTTTGATTTCAAGTTTTATTTTTGTTTGTCTTTACAATTTTATTTTTAATTTTATTTTTATTTTTATTTTTATTGTTATTTTTGTTTTTTTATTTTTAAAAAACTTACTCATTTTTAAGCCAAAGAATCCACTTAATTTTTTTTTTGAAGAATCAAAACACTCTTGTTTCTTTCCTGAATAAACAAACCAACCAGATCGTTTCTTTTTTCTTAACAAAAAAATACATTTTATCATTTTCTAGAAAGCATCGTTTTTTTGAGTACTACTTTAATACAAAACATTGTTTATTCTTTTTTTTTGTTTTTTTTTATATTTTATATTGATTTTTTTCTTTGTTTGGGGAGAGTAACCTTTAGGAAAACACAAAATAACATAGTCCTATCTTATATACAAAAAATCCAATCAAAAAAGCGTACTTAAAAGTATTTTTTTCATTAGAACAAGGAGAATCCTACTTTTTAATAACTACTGCCATGCATTCCATTCTGCTTCAGTCAATCCCCTGATAAAGCTGGAATTATGAGTTGCATCAATTTCCATATCTTGATCTTCGAGCTCAATTTTAATATCGTCATTAACTTCAATTTCGCGTTCTTTTCCTTTCCCACATTTTTTTCTTGTTGTAATGTCATCTTCATCTTCATTAGCAATTTCTAGCTCAATACTTTCACCATAGTCACTATCATCCTCTTCACCTTCATCATCATTTTCTGATTTGGATTCGACAATGGATAGGAAGTCTAAGTTGTATCCTTTCTTCGCGACATCCCAAGGATTATTGTTGAAACTTTTGTCACCAAGCTTTTCATCTTCTGTCATGAATTCGCATAAGCTGGTGAGGTCTGCCAAAAATGCAACACATTTCCAGTCAGCAATATTTTTTCTTTGTTCTGGAAGTTTTGAGTTATACCAGACTTTGTCATAAAAAAACTAGTGGAAGGCCTTTGGGTGCTTTAGTAAACATAGTATTTGGTGGGTTCTTGATTCTGAAACAACGTCGTTGATTTTTTCGCCCATTGTCCTTATTGGAGTTGCGAATCACTTGATCCAGCTTACGCATGAATGTATTGGCAGCTTCAGAGTGAAAAGGTAGCTTGCGGGCAGTTTAGTTCTCTTTTGGAGCATAATACTCCTCATTGCTATTGGCCTGCACGGGAGTGACAACTTTCATATATTGTTTTGGAAAATTTTTATTTAATGCAAATTTATATCTGACATCCCATAGCTAGAATATCAAGTTAGTAAAACATTTTTGGTTCAAATTTAAAAATAAATTACATACTTTTTGGCAAGCTGATTGTATAGCCTTTCTTTCATTCATCAAGCGATGAGCTCCAATTTCCTTTTGTTCCTTATGAAAAATACCTGCCCAGTAGTACTGAACGTAATGATCATAGGTCTGTACTAAGAGATCAACATCCTTGACCTAACTAATGTTGATATTATGATAGGAATAAGCACCACCAATGGCCAGCTGGCAAAAGGTTTGTAATGCACTAATCCGACATGCCTTGTTGTATACAGAGTCGGGTTGCTCATAAAGGTTTGGTGACCATACTGGAATTCTGAGTTTTGCCACAGAGCTACGTACATATCAGATCAAGAACTTGGGCAAGTACAAATAGTAATTTCCAATGTTTGTACATTTTTCTCAAGCTTCTCAAAGGTTTTTAATTGCATCAATGGGTATCAAGGTGGGCCCATCACTAGCAATAGCGGATTCAATTTGACTACTGTTAGAGAAACGCTGATAAAATTGTTGCAGATGATTGGGATGGGGGGCTACTGGGACAGATCCCAAAGAAGTTTGATGTGCGTATAAAAGGCTTTCTAGAGAAACAATTAAAGTCAGTTTGGTTTTATTATGTAAAAAATGAGCCCTTACTTTTGTGTGCTCAAACCCAGTTGGATGATCCACCTGAAGCATCTCAAGGGGATTTTTGCTTCTTCTAGATTCACAATTCATTTTATCTGGTTGTTGACGATTTGTTTATTTGTTTTGTGAATTTCTTTTGGATTTCTTGGCAGATGTTCTAAAATTGGCATTACTTTTATCAGTTGATTTACGGGGAGCTTTTTTGCTTTTGTTTCAAGTTTCCTGAGTGGGTTTGGAATTTCTGAGTAGTTTCACTTCCATTTATTGAGCTTTATCGGCAAGCTGAGATATGATTTTATCTTTGTGAGAAAGATTATGTTGAATTTTGTTGAGAAGATCAGGCGTAAAGGGGATAACAATTTCCTCATTTGAAGGCCTTGGTGTCTGTTCTGGGACAAAACTCATTGGTCGAAGTAAGCTATCAAGTGAAATAATTATTGAAATAAACTTCAATAAGACTAAGACTATGCAGCCAATTGACAATTTGAGAAACTAGAACCACATTGGGTAAATGAAATTGGAAAGGATTTTTCGGAAAGTAAAAGTGAAAAAGAAATGACAGCAGACAATATAATGAGCAGTTATATTTCTGAAGAAAAGATTGAATTTGGTGAAAAATTCAGTAATAATAATACATACATACGCAAGCTCAATGGGGTTTGTTGTGCCCTTCAGCCATGAGGATTTTGCTGTTGAAAATGAGTGATTTGTTTTTCAAAGAAATGTTAATCTTCTAAATGATGTGAAAGATTTGACAAAGAAAAATTAGCTGTCATGAGATTTTGTTTAAATTGAATTGCTATTGAAAATGGTAAAATACGATTCATTGATAAGATCTCTTTGGGTGAAAGGTGTAAGGTTTGTCTATGAAACTCTTGATAATAGTATCACTATCAAGAGTACTATAACTGTTGTCAGTAGAAATATATAATATAATAAAATATTATAACCACAAAATTAAATATAATTATTAAAAAATATAAATTTAATTATTATTATAAAATAAAATAATAATAAAAAATATAATAATTATAATAAATTATAATTATTCTATTATTGCTATAGTCACTGACAGTTATAACAATAAGAAGTGTAAAGCTCTTAATGAGACAAGTACATGTGGAAAATATGAATATTAACCACTTATAAATAATATAAATATTATTTATAAAAGAATTAAAACACACACTGTGCAGAAATAATTCTTATAGAATAAAATTCTTTATAAAAAAACTAATACTAGATAAAAAAGATATAGAACCTTAGAAGAAAACTTACTTATAATATTTATTCAATACAAAAATTCAAACAAAAACAGTTATTATATTAAATGATGATTCTAAGTTAAAAACACACCAAAAATCAATATTTTTAAAGATAAAACAACTTTTTATAATAAAAATTATTATTAAAGAGTTTTTAAGAAGAATTTGTGGATTTTTAAAAGATATTTAAGATGATAATTTCATATAATAAAATGTATTGTTGGTGATTACAACAATAATCTGAATTCTATGATTTCAATTCTTTAATTTTAAATTAATAAGGAATAAAATAACTTAAGAATCACTTTAATAATAAGATTTTATATTTAATAAAACTTTACCTGTTTAAATTTCTAATATGATTGGATTGATAATGAATGATGGACAAAAACAGTGATGAAAAGACTCTTTTTATGTCTTCAGAGCAGCTCTCATGATTCATAATGAATATAGAGGGCGTTCTCAGGTCAAAACTGAAAAACCATGCTTAAAAATAAAGTTCTTAACTTAAGGTAACTGATTTTTGATTCTAATTTAAAGTTATCAGTGTTATTCTTAACTCCATTTAACTTTAATCCTCATTTAAACTAATTATTTTAAGTTTTTAATATAAATGAACTTATTTATATTAAATTTCATCACATGAACAACTTAAAAATATAGTTTGAAGCAGAAATCTCTTAAACTCAATTTTTAATGAATTTTTAAATAAATTATAATTTTCTTTGAGCTTTAATTAAAAGAGTAAATTTCCAGGCTAATTACCCAGGAAATTTATTTCTAAAAGATACTTAAAATTTAATTTATATATAGATAATATTAAATTGTAAGCTTTGTGAAGTTTTCAAGCAAATCCATTAAGAATTGGATTTTGGATGAATTTTTGAAGTTATTGCTATTTTTCCATCTAAAATAGCAATACACACCAAACCTTAACTTTTGATAAGGTTTTAATGCTTGTAACCTTGAAGGTTTAAGCTTATTTAAGCTTTTTAAGCTTAATTAAGAGTTGAAAGTTCTTAAAACCTTAAATTCAAGCCTGCATATTGGGATTTACTCTTTGGCAGCTTGAAATGTCTGTCTAAATCAGGATAAAACCAGTTTAAACTTTAAGGTTGGATCAAATTCTAATCTTAAAGTTTAAATAAAGTTGAAAATCCTCCAATACGGGGAGAAAGCCTTTATTGAATCCTTGCAGATCCAAAAAGTTGGGTACCCCAGCTCTATTTGGTCTTTTTCCTTTGTCCCACCTTTCTGTGTGGATTTTGCCCTTTTATTTATTTAAAGCCATACTATGGCCTTAAACCCTTTTAGATTGAGCTCACGCAGGATTTACCTTCTGTATGGAAAATCCTTAGCCAATTAAGTAAATATACACCACACCTCAATTTTAACTAAAATTTTGGTAAGTTTGCATAAACCTTATGCAACTTTAAATTTAAGCTTATTTAAGCTTAAATTTAACAATTTTAAAAAAATGTTAAAAAGGCTACATTAGTACTGTGAGATTCTTAAATCCTCTAATAACATAAGAAATAAGTGTTTTTGGGTATAACACCTTATGAATGTACCCTAGGCTATTTATGGTGTAGAATCCAAAAATGACATAATATTTATAACTTTGTTTATCCAAAAAGAATTTATACTTTTTTTTTGTTATTTTTTATTTCAAATTCAATTAGAGAGTCTTTTGAAGACAATTTTCACTGTGTATAAAGTTATTTGTGTCCTTATGGGTATGTTATACATACCTCACAGGCTCACATCCCCTACCACCAAAAAAAAAATTGTACCACAATTTTTCTTTTGTAATATACCCCCAAGTTATCTGGGGGGGTATAATCCACTGTCCAACCTCTCTACTTGAACTTTTTAAGTATGTAAAGCACCCAATTCAAACTTTTTATTGAGTAATTGGTCTTCTCTCATGTCTGAATCTTCTGAGAAACTTCTGGGAATCAGGTATTTTGCTTTCTACAATCCATTCATCTTCATGTTGTGGATTTTTATACCTGACTAAGTATTCTCTTTCATTCTTTCCCCTAAGTCTTCTTTCTTTCAAGAATTTTAGTACCTTTTTATCCTCACTTTGATCTAGTGGGGGTGCTTCTAAGGGTGTTTTATTTCTCAAAGGAAATAAATCCTTATCACTTGAAGTGTAATGCTTTACTAGACTGACAGGGAAATTTGGATGTTTGTTTTCCAGTTCTCCTGACAGTTCTACTTGTACTGCATTTGTCCCATGAAGGGCTTTAATAATAAATTTTCCTGCAAAGGAATCTTTTAATTTCTTTGGGCCTTTAATATTATTAAATTTCAAGGTTGAAACTAGTATTAAGTGCCCTACTTTGAATTCTGGGGTCTTATGACTTTTATCCCATTTCTGCTTAGCATATTCAAAGGCATCATTCATGCTTTGATTTGCATGATGTCTTACTTTATCAAGAAATAGCTTTAAGTTTGAAGCAGTTGGATGAATATCAACCAGATCTTTTTTCAAATTATCAATTGGAAATTTGGGATTCCATCCTTTATCAAACATTGCAGGTGTTTTGCCTGTTGAAGCATGGATGGAGGTCTTGTAGGCTAACTCCAATGCTGGTATAAAAGTACACCAATCATGGGTAAAGCCATCAGAATCTTTAAGCGCCAAACCATAAGCACAAAAGCTTCTAATCATGTCCTCAAGGGTTTGAATCATTCTTTCTGCTAACCCACCTGTTTGTGGATGGTATTCTGTTGAGAATGATAGTTTTGTACCCAAAAGCTTATGTAAATTAGTCCATAAGGCTGATATAAATTTTGGGTCTCTGTCACTAATGATGTTTTTAAAGAGACCAGTGTGGGATATCACTCTATTCCAGATCAAAAGAGCTGTATCCATAGCTGTGTCATCTTTGTGACATGGTAAAAAGATTGGTGTTTTGCTTTATCTGTCCACAATGACAAGACATGCATTGTAAATTTTATCACCTCCAGGTGGTAAGGCAGTTACCCAATCCATGTGAACCACCTCCCATGGGGTACTTGGTTCTTGAATATGGATCATCAAACCACATCTTTTACCAGTAGCTTTATTTGCTTTCTGGCATCTATCATAACTGTGACAGTACTCAATGACATCTTTTCTCCAAGATGGCCACCAGGCACATGTCTTAATTCTTTCCATAGTTCTGTCTTCAGACAGATTTCCAGAAGATATGTTATCATGGAGTTCTAGTAGTTTGGTGTTAATTAACATTCTACTACATAGGACCATGACACATGTGTGTTTAGATCTATGATATAGTATACCATCAAACAAATGGAATCTTCCATTCTCAGAAGATGTTTTCCAAATATCATCCAGAGAATTAGCCAAGGCTACATCTTTGCAATCTTTGTAAAGTTGAGCAGTGAGAATATGACTATTCTTATCTTGCTTATAACTTTCTCTAACTTCTTCAAAGAATTTTGTTCCAACATCCGTAATATTAATTGCTTCAATTGGAATTTGAGTTTCTGCACTTGTAGGAACATAGGCAGTAGTGTCAGGTGTATTTGTTAATTCCCATCTACTTAAGGCATCAGCATTATTATGAATATTTCCAGCTTTATGTACTATGGTCATATTGCCTCTGTACTCTTGTATAGCAATCTGCCATCTTCACATGTGTCTGTTTGGAGTTTTCATGTTAAGAAGTGATTTCACTGCATTACAATCAGTAATTACTTCAAACACACTACCATCAAGATAGTAATGAAGTTTTTCCAAATCCCAAACAAGGCAAAGGCACTCCATTTGGCCAGCTCCATATCTGGCCTCAGTAGGTTTAATTTGTCTTGAAATAAAACAAATTGGACCTTCATAAGGTTTGTCATTGACAATTTGAACTTGATGAAGAGCAGCTCCTAAACCTTCACCACATGCATCAATATACAGCTTGAAAGGAAGTTTGCAGTCTGGCATCAATAATAATGGCGCATTGGTCAAGGCATACTTGATTTTATCATACGCTTGAATCCTCTCCTGTGTCATTTCAAAAACAGCTTGTTGATCACAAATTCTGCATAATGATCTGGCATGGATTGCAAAATCTTTAAGTTGTTGCCTGTAATAACTGGCAAACCCTATCAAAGACCTCATTTCTTTTTTGTTCTGGGGCATTTGTTTCAGGAAAACTGCAGCCACTTTGCTTTTGTCAACACCAAGGCTCTGTCCTGAGACTACATGTCCTAGAGCCTTTAACTCATGAAACCCAAAATTACATTTCTTCAGAGATATTTTCATATTCACTTGAAGAATTTTCCTAAGTACTAATGAAAGTCTCTCTAAATGTAATTGCCAGGTTTCTGAGCAAATGATAATGTGATCAATATAAATTATTAACCATCCTTCTGAAAATTCATGTGGGAAGATGGTATTCATCATTCTTTCATAATGAGAAGGTGCATTTTTAATACCAAAAGGCATTCTCAAATTTTCATAAATCCCACAATGAGAAATTATTCTCAATAGTTTTCTAGCATGAGGTGTCAGAACATTCTGATGAAAGCCTTTCAGAGCATCCATGGAAGTAATTAATCTTGCTTTGGATAATTTAGTCAAAGTCTCATTAATTCTAGGGATTGGATACGTGTCTGGAATAGTATAGGTATTAAGTGCTCTAAAATCACCAACCATCCTTGACTTATCATTATTCAAAGTAAGGATCGCTGGAGTTGTGAATTCTACTTCCTCATTGTGTCCAACTTTTCTAAGGACTCCCAGTTTTATTAGTTCATTAATATGACTTTCCAATGCTTCTCTAGCCCTAGGGCTAGCTGTGTAAGCTGGTCTTCTTAATTGTGGCGGATAAGGCCTTTCCACATTAAGCATAATGTCCACTTCATGGCCTTTTATAGCTCCAAGTGGTTCATTATCTGAAGCAAAGGCTCCTCTGTATTGAAATAAAATTTAAAGCAGCTCTTCCTTCATTTCTAGTGTTAATTAAGGACTAATTTGTGCTTCAATCACTTGACTTGACACAAATTTTTCCTTATTAACATTTTTCATGTGTTTAACAACAGTAATTTCTCTTTTTTCTAGAGGAAAAGCAAATTTTTGTCTTTTATTTTCCCCTATAGTGAAATACCTGTCTTGATGATTATTAATATCAATACCATAAATATTTAGATAATCATTCCCAAGTATAAAGTGTTGTGAAGTACAATTATTCATGACAACAATTTCAAATTTCAATCTTATACTTCCTGCAGGATGAGGAAATATTATTGCTGCTTCAAATATACCCAAGGGGTGCATATTTTGGCTAGCACTGCTGAATGTTATACCTTCAAGTGGAATTAAGTTTTCTTGCCAATTGGTATAAGCCTTTTCAAGATAATCCTTTCCAACACAAGTGCAAAAAGCACCTTAGTCAAGGTGTATCTTGGCTTCTATGTTGTTTATCACAATATTAGTGATACAAGATGAACCAGCTGTATACCCTTTACCTCTGGCAGGTTTGGTTTTCTGCATTTTAGCATCTTGCATATGTATGATATCCATACATTCATCACTATACTGTGGTAAATGAGTGTGTACCTCATTGACTTCAAAAGAAACATTAATGTTTTCTATACTGAGCTCCCCTGGTACTTCGTCTTCTTCTGAAAGCTCAGAATCACTTTCATGTAAAGATACCTCAGTTGTTTCTTTTGTGTCTTCCACTTTTTCAACATTTATCTCATTGATTCTTGTCTTTTTTGGGAAAGTGTTTGCTAAATGAGATGTACTTCCACATTTGTGACATTTCAAAGGAAGTCTGTCTTGTGGCTTATTTGGCTTTGAAATTGGTTTCCCATTAGTCTTGTTGTCTATTGGGGATTTGGACCAATTTCTTCCAATTTTTGTTCTAGTAGTGATTTCCTCCATAGCATTGATCTAATCTTCTGTAGAGCAAGGCTCAATACAGCTGCTTCTTATTGCATGCTCAAGGTCACCACCACACTTTCTCAATTTCCTTTTATGTACCATTGTTTCAGACATATCAGGAGGAAGGGCAGTTAATCTGTCCTTCTGTTTAAGAAACCAAGACATGGGCCTCTCCCTCTCAATATTAAAAATGGCTTCTTCAAAAGAATTTTCCATTCTAAATCTCTAGGAATCATCTTCCCATTTCGAAATAATTTGTTCTTTCCACCAAGGCCAAGAATTTTTACCATGGTCTTGTCTCATTTTGTAATACCATTTCTTTGCTGATCTGGTAAATACTGAGTGTAATCTGGCACTTATGTATTCATCTGGTATGTTAAAGTCTTCTTTAAACATATCAATTGTTTTCATAAATTCCATATGATTATATTCTCCTTCACCATTGAAGGTTGGCCATTACTCTAATTTTGGAATGTCTTTTAAATTGCAAGTAGTTTCCACATCATCACTTGAAATTGTATGATGTAACTCATTATTCAAGTTAAGCACATTTCTGTCAAGAATTGGTGTGGATTGCCTTGGCGATTCATTTTTTAGTGATAAATTATTAATACTTGATTTAATGTCTTCTTTCAATTCAAGTCTTGCTTTATCACCTTTTTCCAATTGTTCTTGGAAAAGAGCTGCATTGTGACCAGTTGAATTTTCCAAGTTTTGAACTTTTAATTTCAATTCTCTTAATTGTCCAGTTATAAAAGAAATTGAATTGTCATCTTGTTGATTGAGCAAAGTAACTTGAGACTCAATTCTGGCACAAATTTGTGTCAAAGACACAATATTGTCCTTATTAAAATTTTCAAGTCCAATAATGGTCTTTTTTTGGTCTTTTACTTGTAATATCTCATTACCCAACTTTTGTTGGATATACTCAAATGTTTTAAACTTTGTCATAATCTCTTTATTACAAGATTCAAATTGGGTTACAAGCTTAACAAGATCTATTTCTTTGGGAAAGATTGGTTCAATATTTCCTCCTCCTTGTTTTTGAATTCCATCAGAGTTCTTGCCATGTTGAACACATTGTCCATGGCTGTCTTTTCTTTCTTTCTGATTCTGTAATCCTGTAGGTAAGGCTTGTTCCATTTTGGCTTTGCCTTTCCCTTTGCCTTTTGCTTGCCCTTCTGATTGGGCTTTCTTGGCACTTTTTGAGGCGTATTTTTGCTGGTGGATGCTTGGGGAGCTTCCACTGGGCTTTTTTCCTTGCCTTGGGCCAACTTCTTCTTCTGATCCTCTGATAACATGCTTTGGTTTTTCAACCAAGCTTTTATCTGTTGGACTTGTCCTTTGAAAGACATTGGTGTCCAACCCTTAAGAAGTTCTTCTGTCTTTTCTGGCCCCATGAACTTCTTCACTTGAAGATAAGAGTTCATTGTGCCTATCCAAAGACTTGGGAGAAGTTCCCACTCTTGCTGTTTTGCGGCCATAAACCAGTTCTTGTACTGAGACTGGTAAATCTCCACTGCTGCCTGTTGGAAATGATTCAGGTCTAACAAAAACAGCAGTTATTTCAGCTTCTGGACTCTCAATAAGAGGTTCAAAGGTGCTGGCTAACCTTTGGGAACTGGTGGAAGTTCTGGCATCCTCCATTTGTGCCTCTCCTCTGGGCTGACATTCTTGTCTTTTTGATTTGTGACTGGAATGTCCTGGTCCAGATCCCTTTGATTTGATGGAGTAATTACTTCCACTTCTAGTAGGAGTCATTTCACGTCAATTTTAAGAAAAAATAGACTAAGAATGAATTCAATTCACCTGCTGGACCTTTGAAGGGTTCTTTGGTTATCAAACCCCTTGGTGCTGGGCTAGTTTGAATTTCAATACTGGACTCTGAGGCTTCAGAGTATGAAGAGCTGTCTCTAATTGATGACACTAGAGAAAATAAAAATATAAGTTATTTTATCAAACAATAAAAGTAACTTATAAACTCAACTTATTCAATAAAGTTGTTTTAATGTAATTTTATGGCAAATTACGTCAAAAATAAAGAAAAAATGTCTAAGATAAAAGAAAAAATATTTTCAGTAAAGATTTTTAATTTTTTATTTTCTTTAAAGAAATGATACTTATGCAATTAAAAAGTTTATTAATCAAAATTGTATTGTTATTCACTTTATACTAGAATAACTCAAAGAATAAATTTCAATTCTGTGATGTGAAAATGCCACTAGTTAGACAAAAGAAATTTATTCCAAGTCACTCAATAGTATATTGTTTCAAAGAATATTCTTAAGAAAAAATAACTTTATTAATATTATAAAGATTATTTTTAAGGGATAAGTCCCAAAAAAGCTAATACTAAGATAAATATGGCAATTTTACGTCAAAAAATAGTAAAATAAGGTCTAGAATATGATTTATGTCCCGAAAATTGGTTAATCTCACGGCCAGGCCCCCAAATGTAAGGTTTTTGTATGAAAATCTTGATAATGGTAGCAATATCAAGAGTACTATTACTGTCCTCAGTAGAAATATATAATATAATGAAATATTATAACCACAAAATTGAATATAATTATTGAAAAATAATTATATAAAAAAATATAAATTTAATTATTATTATAAAATATAATATTTATAATAAATTATAATTATTCTATTATTGTTATAGTCACTGACAGTTATAACAATAAGAAGTGTAAAGCTCTTAATGAGACAATTACACATGGAAAATATGAATATTAACCACTTATAAATAATATAAATATTACTTATAAAATAATTAAAACAGACATTGTGCAGAAATAATTTTTATAGAATAAAATTCTATATAAAAAAACTAATACTAAATAAAAAAGATATAGAACTTTAGAGAAAAACTTACTTATGATATTTATTTAATACAACAAGTCAAACAACAACAGTTATTATATTGAATAATAATTATAAGTTAAAAACACACCAAAAATCAAGATTTTTAAAGATAAAACAACTTTTTATAATAAAAAATATTATTAAAGAGTTTTCAAGAGGAATTTGTGGATTTTTAAAAGATATTTAAGATGATAATTTTATATAATAAAATGTATTATTGGTGATTACAACAATAATCTGAATTCTATGATTTCAATTCTTCAATTTTAAATTAATAAAGAATGAAATAACTTAAGAATTACTTTAATAATAATATCTTACATTTAATAAAACTTCACCTGTTTAAATTTCTAATATGATTGGATTGGTAATGAATGATGGACAAAAACAGTGATGAAAAGACTCTTTTTATGTCTTCAGAGCAGCTCTCATGATTCATAATGAATATAGAGGGCGTTCTCAGGTCAAAACTGAAAAGCCATGCTTAAAAATAAGGTTCTTAACTTAAGGTAACTTATTTTTAATTCCAATTTAAAGTTATCAGTGTTATTCTTAACTCCATGTAACTTTAATCCTCATTTAAACTAATTATTTTAAGTTTTTAATATAAATGAACTTATTTATATTAAAGTTCATCACATGAACAATTTAAAAATAGAGTTTCACGCAGAAATCTCTTAAACTCAATTTTTAATCAATTTTCAAAGAAATTCTAATTTTCTTTGAGCTTTAATTAAAAGAGTAAATTTCCAGGCTAATTACCCAGGAAATTTATTTATATATAGATAATATTAAATTGTAAGCTGTGTGAAATGTTTAAGCAAATCCATTAGGAATTGGATTTTTAATGAATTTTTGAAGTTATTGCTATTTTTTCATGTAAAATAGCAATACACACCAAACCTTAACTTTTGATAAGGTTTTAATGCTTGTAACCTTAAATGTTTAAGCTTGATTAAGATTTGACAGTTCTTAAAACCTTAAACTCAAGCCTGCATATTGGGATCTACCCTTTGGCAGCTTGAAATTCCTGTCTAAATTGGGATAAAACCAGTTTAAACTTTAAGGTTAGATCAAAGTCTACTCTTAAAGTTTAAATAAGGTTAAAAATCCTCCAATACAGGTGGAAAGCCTTAATTGAATCCTTGCAGATCCAAAAAGTTGGGTACCCCAGCTCTATTTGGTCCTTTTCCTTTGTCCCACCTTTCTGTGTGGATTTTGCCCTTTTATTTATTTAAAGCCATACTATGGCCTCAAACCCTTTTAAATTGAGCTCACGCAGGATTTACATTCTTTATGGAAAATCCTTAGCCAATTCAGTAAATATACACCACACCTCAATTTTAACTAAAATTTTGGTAAGTTTGCATAAACCTTATGCAACTTTAAATTTCAGCTTATTTAAGCTTAAAGTTAACAACTTTAAAAAAATGTTAAGAAAGTTACATTAGTACTGTGAGATTCTTAAATCTTCTAATAACATAAGAAATAAGTGTTTTTGGGTATAACACCTTGTGGATGTACCCTAGGTTATTTTTGGTGTAGAATCCAAAAATGACATAATATTTATAACTTTGTTTATCCAAAAAAAAAGTTATACTTATTTTTTGTTATTTTTTATTTTAAATTAAATTAAAGAGTCTGTTGAAGACAAATTTAACTGTGTATAAAGTTATTTGTGGCCTTATGGGCATGTTATACATACCTCACAGGCTCACAAAAGGAGTGTTGGTGAAAAAACAAAAGCATAGAAGATTGGAGCTTTTTGTGTTTTACATTGACTATCAAACTTGAAAGAATTAAAATTAGCCCACAAGGAAATGAAAGGCAATGAAAGGATATGGAAATGCTGAATGAAAAGACAACTGAAACTTCAGAGGCTAGAAGTTTCTGGTTTAAACTAATTGTCACCCTCAGGAAAAACCGGCTTGTGGTTGCCCAGCAAACTACCTTGGTTTGCGGGTGGTGTTACCAGCCCAGAGAGAGGGCCTTTACTTTGAGATTTGAATTTTCTGCTACATGCATAAAACTTCCATGTTCACTAATTCTCTTCCTAATTTTTTACTTTTCCTACAAATTTGGTTAAAAATGTGACCTAGGGATATTTTTGATTTAGATTCCATTTCTTCTTTTATTGATGGCATTATTGATATTATAATTCTTTCTTTTATAAACTTGTTTTTATGTCCTTTTCCAAATGACATGTGTGATTATGACATTATATAATTGGGGCTAAATTGAGATGTAAGTTTTCTTTTTTTTCTTTGGAATGTTTTATTATATAGGCTTTTTCTCCTGATTTTTTATGAGCATGGGTCTGGCCAAAGATGGTATGGAAGACCACACCACCACAATGAGCTTAGATTGAAAGTGTAGATGGCAAAGAGGAATGCTTAATTCTTTACTGTGGGTAAATGGGCTGGAGAGGCCTCAAGTCTTCAGGGTATTGAAGTATTTATTGGTCTTACATTTTTTCAATATTTTCATTTTGGGATCCAAAACCATAACACAAGCATGAAATCAAAATACCTTAAACCAATGATATAGAAGAATTCCCACTGGAAGATACCTGAGTGAAAATAGCTCATAATGAAATTTAAAAGGAGGAAAGCCACCTCTTTCCAAATTTAAAACTCCCATAACCATAGGAAAAGGAAGACAAAGATATTCCAGCTCAAAACAAGAGCCAAGAATAATCCTTAATTTTCACCACTAATATAGAATCGAGATCAAAAGAAAAGCCCAATAAAATTGGTGTCCAAATTGAAGCTCTCAATTAGGACTAACCAATGGAGCTAGCATAAAAGCTACACAAGTTATGTCAAAATATAAGCCAAAGGAACAAAATATTCACCTCTCATCTAGTTTCTACAGTTTTAGTTTGAGATACCCAAAGTGGGGTCTCTCCACAAAGCACAGAATCTTAATCCTTTAATGATACTCTCAAAATTCTTGTATAAACTCTAGAACAAAATTTATTAAGGATACTTGCTTAATACAGGTTTTATCACAAATCCAAATTTCAATGATGGAATTTGGAACCTGTATAGATTTGCCACATTTAATTTTAGCCATACCAAACAAGTAACCACTGTTAAGAACCCATCAGGGGCCAAAAAACAAATTACTTTTGAGGCCTCTATCTTCAAAACTGATAACTTCCTTTCAATTTTAAACTCACACAATATTGGAAAAACCCCAATACTGTGGGATACTATTTCATAGCTATAAATATAAGGTGTAAAGGTTATTAAAAGGATGTTTATAACTCAATAGCTCATAATATGACTAATATGGGGTCCACTGACATGTGCTTCCCAGAATTCTATGTGTCTGACCTGTCAAAATATGCTTGTGAGGACGCCAGTTGAAAATTTACACTCTGTATTGGTGAAAAGTGACAAGATTTGGTGTCAAAACCATATCTTGGACCAATATATGTTATACAGAGCTGTTTAAACCACAATCAAACCATTGGGAGTAAAAATTTCTTCATTTCTGCTATGTGGTAAGGTCCAGAGGCCCTTCAGCGCCTCTTCAGGATAAAAATAGACCTTTCTCTTCCCCAAAAAGGAATTTCCATCCTGCTCTTTCATTCCTACATAGCAATATTGTCAAAAACAGTAATACTCTTGGAAAATAAACAGGTTATAATTAGAACTTAACCATTTTAGTATTTATTATAATCACTCAATTGCTAAATCACTGCACCAGGGTTTTTCAGAAGTATTCACAATCACTAGTAATAGTAAAACACCTTTATTAACTAATTTAACCATTTATTTACATGTCACACTCAGAACTATAGTCTTTTAATTACCATAGTATAGATCAATCCTGACCAATATAACAATTATGCTACCCAATTCTCATTATATAAGCTATTGTTGAGATATGAGAATTTCAAGATACATTCTTGAATTAATTCATAGTTAGTTAATATTATATAATATTTACAGTAATTCAAAAAAAAATATAAGAAAATATGTAGATAATACTATCTTTATATTAGATACTTTTGAGACAAACTAAAAAATTAAGACATCAAATTGCTACTAATACAAGGAAAAATTCCTCTGCACTCTTGCACACAGAAGTTTTTCATTGGAATTATATACATTAGAATAAAATTCAATGATTTCTTGTTCAAACTCTTACCCACTTTATTCATCTTATCCTTCTTTAAGCTGGAAGAGAATTTTTTCTAGCATGCAAAATCCTTTTATAAAATTCAAAAGGTGGTCCATTTTATTATTTTACTTATTAAGAATATTCCTTTTAGTGAACCCCATTTCTCCTTCATAATACCAATTCAAGACTCCTTTTTTATCCATTAGTGCATCAAAAATTGGTTAAAATTTTCAGCTGCTGGAAGTTTTGATGCTTGAGCCTTTTGCACAGATATTTAATTCTCATTCATGCAGTCATCTGAATCTAACATTCAGCATTGAGCAGGAAAAGTTAAGATTCAAATAAGTCAACATTAAATATTCCATTTTCCACAATAATTCATGAGATACCTTTATAAAAGAAAATATCTTTTTTTTATATAATCTATAAACATTTTCTTTTAGATTTTATATTTTTTACAAGAGGATGCCATCCAGTCAAAACACCAGTAGTTTCCATACCACAATTACCCACAATCTGTACAGTAATTGAGTATCTATTCTTTCTGTAAAAGAATTTTTGACTATCCTTTCCAAGTTTCTAATTGATTTTGATAGTTTTCCTATCAATTAATCCAATAAATTCTTATCCTCCCCTTTTTTTTATTATTTTTTGAAATTTTCTGTATTCTTCCTAATTTTTTCCATATGATATGGTCTATTTCTATTGCTTTTATTTCCAAAATTGCATTCCTTGAAGCCAAAACAACTGTTACTCTTCCAATTTTTGGTCTTGCAATTCTTCCAGCTTATTTTCTACTTAGATTTGATTCCATTCTTGTGAAATTGATGTCCAATTGATATAAAACCCCAATTTTTTATTTAAAGTTTTTTTTTGAAAATGGATAGATAAATTCATTTACAGTATCTCTTACAGGCTGTTCAAAATCTTCATCCCTGATTCAAAACAATACTTCAATATCAAATGGTTCAGTATTTTCGTGGATTATATTATCTTTAAATCATTTAGAATTATTAATCTCTGAGGATCATTTGTTGTACATATTAGCTTTGAATTATTTTGAGCCCCACATTATCTGTTTTGTCAATTTATTTAGAGACAACATTCAGCCTATTTTTGGAATTGTTGGTAATCCTAGAACTATATAGTTCATAATCTGATACTTTTCCTGTTCTTCCAGGTACCATTCTTTAATAAATATTTTTAAAAGAGGTTTCCTTTTAGAAATATTGAGCATGGTTTGGCTTGGGTTGATGATAAATTTACATTAAATTAGAGAATTGTATATGGATTTCCCTAAAAATTGAGGAATTTTGCAGAATTACAACAGAAGTCAATCAAATTTACTGATCTCTGATGAAACAGAACAAAACAGAATATGAGGTTTTAATCTGTAAATTAATGGCTTGTTGTGACAACACCTGAATATTTGTAAATTGAAGTAAATCTAAGCTAAAATTATATTAAAATCAACCTTTTTAAAGCTTAAATTTAGCCAAACTTAATCACAAAATCATGTTGAAAATGGACAAAATTAGTTTCCCACTTAGGCACCTTTGAATACTATTATTATTATTTGATGTATTAAAGATTTTAAAATAATTAAAGGATTACAATATCATATTCAATTTATTTTTATTCAACCATTTGATATATGTTTTTATTCATATGTCTAATCTTCTTACAACAAATTATTCTAAAAATATCTTAATTAAAAGCTCAACTTCATATATATATTAAAATAGATTTCTCAGTATTTTTTAATCTTATCTCAAGGTTTTCATTTTCAATTTTTTTTCAAAAAAAAATAGATTTATTTCACATTATCAATAAGATAAATGTTATAGAAATCAATAAGCCTTTGTTTTATCACAAAGGCCTTCATTGAGCTGCAAGGGTCAAAGCCACAGAAACCAATTCCAAGGATAACTTGGTCAAGTAGGTAACTTAATGCACAACCCAATATCTCCTTCCTCAAGCCATACTCATCTCTGTTTTATCCACCTGCCTAAAACCATACTAATTTGAAAGGCCTTCAAAAGAACATATAAGCTTTGCTCTCCCAAACAAAAGATATATTTTTACAGAAGTAACCTATGTAATACACTAATGAAGCTTCATGAATTTAGTCCAAGCTCCTTAGTACAGCTCCAATCATCAATCTTCAGGTCTTCATATAACCCCTCTCTTGGAAGTTGCTTGTATTTTCCCAATATTTGGGGAAAAAATCTTAAAACTTTCATTAGTATTATTCTTTTCATCAACTTTTCAATTTTAATAGTCAAAAAAGTAATTAAAATAGAATTCCCCCTTACTCCAGGACTAATCTTATGAGCTGCCTCTCTTTTTTAATAAATTTCTATCCTGCTGTTTTGACTTCCAAAATTAACATCACTTTATCAACTTATACTTATTTGTTTCATCTTTTTTCGTGGCTGGGCGGGCTATCAAAAGATTTGATTAAGAAACTTGTCTTACTATTTATCTAAGTGGGGCAGTTGTCTTGCGCTAATGTCTTACTTACATAAGCCGATTCATTATTCTTTTCTTTATAAAGATATGTTTGAGTCCCTGCCAATATTACATAATTTTTGTTTTTTTTGACTTTAGACCCCAGGTAATAAATCAAGATTTGAATTCAAGAAAATAATGACATGCACAATAATACATTGTGTTCGAAAAAAGGATATTTATTTACAGTAAAAAAATTCATGCTTGGATGTTTTTTTAGTTCATCTTATCTATGCGTTGAACTGAAAGCCCCAAAAAGAGAAAAATATGCCATAAAAACAACGAACAACAAACCCAATGCTAAGAGTTATTTGTATTTCATTTTTGATTAAGATGATTTTCCGGGAGAAAAAATAATTCTAGGGATAATGGTTTTCGTTCGAAATGGATTCAAAGCTTTCTGTGCCTAAGTCTGACCAGCATTCATCAATTGATGGAGATTGATTGTGATAATGAGAAGCGCTAGTGAGTGGGGGTGCAATTAACTGTTGAGTGATGATTTCGAGACCGTCTTCTGTCAGATTTAAAGTTGATGATCTTGAAGATGACGACGAGGACGAAGGAGACGCCAAAGATTGATATTGAGCAAAGTTGTCGCTGAAGTTGGTGAGTTGATCTAATGTTTGTTGATCTGGATCTTTTAATTCTAGTATGCTTTCCTCAGGTTTCGATTGCAATTCAGTTGGCAGCTGATGTAATTGATGCTTTGATAAATTATCTTTCTCTGAGTCTTCAAAAGGGTTTTCGGTCTCACTTGGAGCCGAAAAGATTAAGTTCGATTGAGGCTGAAGATCCTTTACGAAGTTGGATGAACCAAGGCTTTGTTGGCAGAGTCGATTAGTAGAGCTCGACCAAGCAATTTCTGAATCAAGGCTGTTGCTATTTGGAGGATATGATTGATTATTTAAATCAATTAAGGGATAGTCCTACCAAAAAGATTATTATTAATGTCAAGCACAAGGTTTTGAGGATAAATTTTTTTTACTGACTGTATGAGACCTGGTAGACCGTCGATGAATGAGGTTTTTATTAAAAAGCTTATTCTGAGAAGATGAAGCTAGCAGTTGATTTGAATCGCTTTTATCATCAGCCGAATCTTCTTTATCTTTTTCATCTTGAGGGGTTGAATCTTCTGAATCAGCTTTCTGACTCTTGAGTGCTTTAGCTTCTTCCCTAACCATCTTGCAATAATTTTGGTACCATTCTTCCTCTGCTCGATTCGATGATTTCATCAATTCGTTCACAATCAGATAACCAGCCCCGCAGACGATTACCACACCAGCTGCGATTAGGATAGGACTGGGCATGTTTAGACTTGATCTTCCAAGACGATAGAGATCAAACCAAGTGAATCAATCAATAATAAAATGTGCTAACAGCGACTGCGTCTGATCTAATCTAGAGATATCTCTGGAAGCAAGTTGATTAGCTTTGATGAATGTCAATATGCTCTAAAAGTGGGATAAGATCCAACCTAAGGACGACCTTAATCAATTTATGTTTTTTTAACTTCGAAAGATCCCCAGACGAGTGAATGGTTAATGAATGGTTGAAGGTGTAGAGTGCAACTCGAAGCAATGGACTGAGTCAGCTCCACAAAGATTTCTATCCAAGACGTCAACCAATAGCCTGACGATGCCACTCAACGCTCCATCGAGCTTGAATCTATGGCGAACGAGAGCCAAATGTCTCAAAATTCAACATAATTTGTCAAAGAGTAACCAATGACAAGGAAAATCTATGAATTGCGAACTACGACCTCTTCCATGGCAACTGCTTATCACTCGCTACTAGTCAAATTTTATCCAAATCAACCCATCAGCTTGAAATCGGATCTAAAAATTGGAATTCTCATTTCAATAGGGGTTTCTCAATCAAATTTGACTTAGCTTGGTACCCAAAAGGGAATTCGTAATCAGTTTCAAGTTTTATCTAACGTTTTATTGGCTTTTGAATGAGAACCTGAGATAACTTGGCATCAAACTCTCACAATTAGCTAAGACGCCAATAATTGAAGGATCATCACACAAAAACAAAAACTTTTCATTTGAGAAAAAATCTGTGCCTTCAAAAAAAGTAAAAATCATACCCTAAGAATGAATTCAAAAGACAATTTGATCATAATATATTATGTAAATAACTCGATAAGTATTCAAAAGAAATTATTTCAAATATTGTATTCAAAAACATTCATTTCAAATATATATGCTGGGGTATCAATACTGCCTGGTCCTACAACCCAGGTACATCAATTCTTGAATGGGAAAAAAGGCTTGAATTTTTAATAATCTTATGTCAGCTCAGGGGATAACTCAAAAAATCATGAAATAAATTCCAGCTAGCCCTAAACATAGTTTCCTGCCTGAGAATGTTATAAGAAAATAGTAATAAAATAATCAAATGAAACACAGTTAAACACATGAGTATGCTAGAAATGAATTTAAGCCAAAAATATTTGTAGTTACAACATATTCATGCGGACTTTTTTGAATACCACATTTCTTGTTTCTGCCCTTGAAATAGTATTCTTCTTGTGTGTAACCATAACCTTTGTTGTAACTCTTGGCCTAATCTGTCAAAGTGCAACATATAACTGCTTATGTGAGAATAATTCCCCTTGAGGGTAGGCTCCAACCATTCCCAGAGTTTTCCTTTGAGACTTATTCAGTGCTAAGGCAAATGCTATTAGGATTAGAAATCGATTATGCCATATCTTGAATGATAATCGTGATTCTTCTGGCTCAGATGATAATGGGATGCATGGAAAATGCCAAATCACCTTCCTTCCTTTTGGTGAAGACGGTATCCTCAAGGATATTTATTCCTAATTTGTTACAAATCAAATGTGTTCCATTTCAGCGGCCATTTTTATTGTCTATTTTCCACATAAGTATTATTGGGAATCCTTTTTTAAGCTTTAGTGAATTTTTTGGACGTCCTGAAATCTTGAATGAATTCAGAAATTCCGAGTGGTATAGGTTCTGTAGATATTCATTAACTGAATCAAACCTGGTGTATATCACTTATTTCCCAGGGAGAGTATCAAGTATTCTTTGGTTCGGTAAGCTCACTGAGTTTTTCTATTGAGTTGAAATGGCCTTTTCATCAAAGAAACTTTTGTCATTATACCTTTCTTCCATCTATGGAAGATTATGTTGGATTAAACGCTTCAGTGAATCCTCCTGGAAATATTCATCAACTTCCATTTACATTGGAAGCCTGATCATATAATTTGACCCCTGAGATCCACCTCCAATTTCTATCAGAAACTCTTGATATTCTACATCTTGTGAAGCATGTATATCCAATGGAAGCTTGAGTATCTTCAAGTTTCCTCAGGATTCATAGCTTACTATACATTCTTGGAAAACCTGTGTGTATGCTCTTTTGTGTATTTATGGCATCATTTTTCTACAACCTCCACCCAGTCCTATCTCTTCCCACCAAATGATTCCTCATTATCCATTCGGTCTTTGAGCAATTTATATATCACCTAAATTTCATACTTCTGAGCCATTGATGCTTCATACCAAAACTTATTTTTGAATATTATTATTAGTTAAACAGTATATTATAGCTTTAAATAAAATATTTTTTGTGAGATTCATAAGTGATATACTATCAAGATCAAATTTTGAAACATGTAAATTTCTCTAATATTCCTCCAAACCATTATAATATTTTTCAGCCTCACCCTTATTTAGCTCCTTGCATTTTGAGTTATATGGATAAACCTCATTTAGAATATGTTCATGGTCAATTAAAATTGGGAGAATATCCTATATGATCTTGTTTATTTTCGTTTTTCCATCTTAAATTCTATTTATTTCTATATATTCAAACACATATTTGAAGAATATTTTCCGTAAGCTTGATACATTTTCCCTTTTGAGTTAAACCAAGTAACACTCAAAAAATTTGACAGGGGCTTTGAGAACTGCATACCTCTGAATTTTTAAAATTTCTTTAATTTTGAGAATTATTCTGACAAACACCTAAACCTAGTTCAGCTATTCTTTAGGAATCATTAAGAGTTTAATTAAGTCTTTGAAAGTTTCTAGATGATTTTGCACCATATTTTTGAATATGATGGATATAGTACATAATCTTTGCAATTTCCTTTTTACAAAAAGAATAATTTAATGGAACCTCATGGTAATTTTAAATTCCTTCATTCTCATAATTTTGATTAGTTTGTACTTCCCTCGAATTTTCAACAATTTCATTTAAGCTTTCATTTCGAAGAAATGCTAACCTACGCTTTCCTGAAAGGTTGATATGAAAAAATATTAGTTATCAAGATATTGCACTAAAATTGAAATAGAATATCCTATATGCGCCTGGATACTTTATCTATCTTTCAACCTGCATCCTGTTTGTCTCATCATCACACTCTGAGGTTTCCATGACTACACTATAGTCTCCTTTGCAGATGTACTGATAAAGGCACTTTACGGAGAAAAAAACTACACAAAATTCTACATAAATAGAGCAATTATAACTTTCAAAAAGAGAGAAAATATTTGGAGAAATCAAAGATATTCCATTTTTATACCTTTCTTCATTGAAGTTTCCTCCGCTATCTCTTCTTTGATATGGTGAGAAAGACATGTCTGAGATAAAAGTTTCATCTTGGGGCTGTTTTGTTTATTTTTGTAACCTTACCGATTGGCCATGCAGGGTTAATTGGACTTTATGATCCACAGGGTTAATGAGCCATCATTTATTCTTTAATAAAGAGTTGACCATCTTGTTTTATGAAAAATTGAGGGCCTTATTAAATAACTGTATTCTTCAGGGAAATCTGGAAAATCACTTGATTCCAAAATTAAAAATGTATGGGAAAGAAGAAAATCTTGTTTTTGAGACTCCATAACATGATTTTCTCAAATTCATTTTCCAAAAATTCACCTCTTGAATATATAATAACTTAGATTCTTGATCTTTGATTCAAAATTTCTTGAGATAATATTAGGATTCTCCTGGTGTTCCCTTAACTCAAAGAAAATTTTTATTAATCTAAATACATTAAAAATTTCTCATAATTGTAAGAAATAGTTTTGGTTTGTACCTTAATCTTTAAATCTCATGTTAACACGGGATCCAATAAATGTGGAAAAAAGTCGTATCTTCTTCCTGATATTATTTCCCTTAGTAAATCTATTAGAAAATGAATCTATGATGCGTTGGAAATAATTTTTATGTATTTCCTTCTGAAGTATCTGTATATATGCAAGGAATTCAGATTCAATTTGATAAATTTCTGGAATAACAACCTTCCAGAATTCAAGAGAACATAATTTTTAGCTTTGAAATAACTCAATAGAAATAATAATTTGTATATGTATCCTTGTTATCTTTTTTCTTTTCACATATTAACCAAAAAATCTCCCCATTGGAAGGTAAGAGTAAAAAATCAAGAAGATAATATTCATGGATCAGATCTAATTTTTGGGATTCCTATGGCTTTTTGATGAAGGATGAGTTTCCTGGACTTAGCTTCTGAGTTCCATTTATTCTCCAGGAAAATATATTATATCTTGTTGTGTAATAAATAAAGAATGCAGTTCAAAGTAGAATTAAAAAGGACATCCCTCCAATCTGAATGGCTAATCATTGATCTTTAAAAGTCCTATCGCAGAGTTCTTGATCCACATTAGAGGAAACTCCATTTATGGAGATTAATTTTCCCCGGAGGCTATGAATCATAGAAAATCTCTTGAATTGAGTAATTAAAGGATCAATTTCTGTTAGGATATCCCATAAATATTGAAGAATTTGAAAGCTGTGATGGCTTCTCCGTTAGTGTTGGCTACTCATTTGATTTTACCTTTCACACGCATGAAGCTAACTAAAGTCTGGCTTTCTATGATTTTACTGAAATCTCGCCAATTCTATTGTAAAAAACAACATTTACTCTGAGAACATATACCCGCTTTTTCTGCAAAATTCACTGTGTGATGATAGTTAAAAGAAACTGATGTAAAATCAAAATTTCTATCAAGAATCCCGATATTTCCAATTAATTCCTTTTCTTTCACTGTTGCTTCCATTTTTTATTTCTTTAACATATATTAAATCTTCTCAGAAGGATCAAGAATAGGAAACACAAAATTTCCGTTATTCGGGAAAATTTAATTTGTTTCACTATCAGACATGAATAAGAGTTTTTTTCTTGGGAAAGAATTATCAAATATATTCAATCTTTATTGAATTTTGGAATTCGTTCTTGAAGGATAAAAGGTATAAATATATTAATAGAGAAAAATTCATAACAAGTTTTCTTTTTCATGTGACTAGAAGATTTCAACAATTTTAATTAGTGGAATGCCAATCCCCAAATTCATATTTCTTCCAGATACTATTAAACAGAAGAAACTATGAGGTTTATTAATGATAAATATTTGATAAATAAATAACAAGAAAAATATTTTTTTTCTTTAAATTTTTTTTTGTGTCCAAAATCATCACTTTATATAATTTATCTAGGGCCTCAAATCCTGCTATATTTTTTTTGAAAATTTCTATAAGAAAATTGTTCAAGCTTGTAGTGGAAAAACAAAAAACCAATAAACAATAATCTTTAAAAAAGACTTGCTTAAAAAATACTCAACATATAATAAATGTATACCTCTACTGTCTCTGTACATATTTGTATATTGAGAATCTTCAAAAATATCTCTTGGTGTCAAAAAGAAAGGTAACTAAATCCCGTTTCCCCATCTTCTTGTCTCCTTTTCATAAAGCTCTTTGGATAAAGTTTACAGAACTGATCCATTTCTTTTCTAAAAGATGTAAATTCTATTTTTATTAGAATCAATCATCAAAATTTTTCTTCAAACCATATGATTCATACAGATTTTTTTGGCCATAATAAAAACCACATATACTTTTATCAAATCATTTTCAATAAAAAAACCATGTTTTCTATGGATATAAAATATGAGTTTTAAGTAAATATATGAATTAAGATTAATTGAATTTAACTTAAAAATGAAGGAATATTATGGATAAAAGAATGGAAAGATAAGTTGAGTATAAAAAATAAGATCTTTCTTATTAATCAATATTTAAAAATCAGTGATTAATTAAAAGCTTAATATTATTAATTGGCTCAGATCTTTAATTTATAATTAAAATAAAAATATCTGAAACAAGGGGAATACATTATCACTTTAGTATAGATGAATTCCAGAATTATGCTTTCAACTCCGATAGATCTTTTTCATACATATAGAATTGAATGGTACATAAGTTTTAGTGGAATCATTTCATTCATTATAAATATAATAGATTCAATTTCAAAAAATACTACTTATTTGTTTTAATTATAAGGTATTTATTATAATATATAAAAAGCTTTCTAGTGATATACCTGAAAGGATTTTTTCTTTGGTGCAACATTTTCTTTATGGTGTAATATAGACTATATTGGTTTGTGGATCTATGAGCCAGACCAACTACAATTATATATAAGAGATTAATTATCATTATTAATACCCATATTCAAATTAGTGGAAATAAAATTCAAAAGAAGTATTTTATGATTTAATTTCAATTTTCGGTACTATTTCTATTTTCAAATAGCATATTTTATCACAAAATTACATAAATAAAACTAGTTTTATGTAAAAAAACAATTGATTCTTAGAGCTTATATTTTTTGATTATATATAGGAAAAAGAAGAAACAAAATAATGTCTCTTTTTGTACTGTGATTTCATCAAAGATGTATTTTTTTATTTAGAAACAGGATTTTTTTGAAATAAATATTATGAATTACTCACTTAGAAGAAGGCAAATTAAACCTTTAATAATTAACTTTTACCAGTCAAGTATTTAGTAATTAGTACCTTTTAAATTATTTCAGCAAATAATTTACCCCAAAAGCTATTTTTGAAAACAAATGCGAAACTTTCTCAAAGAAAAATCTGAGAATATATTTCTGATTATTTAATTTCAGTTCTTTTTTGTAAATAAAAATAATTTGCATATAGCTTTTTGAAAAAATATTAGCAATTATAGCAAGCCCTTTTGGTTTAAAATTTATCGAAAGAGCTTCATAGTATTGTTCTTTCCTAAAAACCTAAAATAAATTTGGAAATACATGTTGTTACCCAGATGGCTTGGTAAAAGACTTCCATTCGTCAGAGATGAAAAATATCAACACTTTAATTATTTTGAGAAATCACAATATTATAGGAAGAATAAAATATTATTTTCTCAAATTAATCCTTCATTTTCCCCAATAAGTCTCCAAAATAAAATCTCATAGTTTTTGTTTGAAATAAATTGAGCCACCAAAAAACTGAAAACACAAAAAATGGTAAAACGTATCCAGAAAAAACATAGAACACTATATTTTCTTATTGAAATAACTTAAAATGTATTCATTAATACCCATATTTTTCATTTCTCTTCTCATGAATATATAGCTTATGCCTCTATAATAGAGAAATTAATGCATGGAGAAAATAAAATGTCCAAAAAAATGATGAAAGGATAGGGCAAAATGTAAATCACTGAAATTTAATCATTTCAAGATTTATCATCTTACCTTCATATTCTTCTAAAAATCTAAAAGCTTTAACATAGCTAAAATTTAACAGGTCAAAGCCTCATGAGCTGGTATCATCTTTAAACAAATATACAAATTGAAAAATTTCAATATGGGTATGAAAAAAACTTATCAGTAGCTTTATTAATGTATTATAAATAATATAAAATAATTAATGATAGTTATCTCATAAAATCAATTTAATAATAAAAAAAAATAATCTAAATCAAAAAAAACAAAATCCATTTGGCTATAACATAATCATGAAATTTATCAATGAAATAATAAAATTTGGAAAAAGATTTGAGGAAAGCTCATATTCAAAATATGTATTTTGAAACAAGAAATATTTCTCTCACATTTTAAATCTTAATAAGGATGATCTTCTCCATTCCTTCACCTCCTTTAGGATTTAAATAGCTAATATCATTTTTCCATCTTACATCATATCCATTCAGCTGGCTATCATACTTAGAAGAAAGATCCATTACTGAGATCATGTTTTCATTTTCTGTAAAAACATGTCTTTGATTATTCTAAGTTCCTATATATTTTCTTCTATAAAGCTATACTTGAAGATCTTACATACAATATAATTTTAATGAAGAAACTGAATTTATAACATTACATCTTTTAGAAGTCATTTTGTCTTCTATTTGAGGGTAGAATTAGATCTTGGAGATAAAATCTTTGTTATAAATATTACTTATTTATGAGATTTTTTTCCTCTATTAAGATATTTCTTTCTGTATATTAAAGTTATCTATCACTGAAGATAATGCATTATTAGAAATCAAATAGAAATCATTTTAGAGGTAGTATTTCAATAATTTGAGAAGATTGACTGATTATTGTAAGGGAAAACAAGATCTTTTCTTTGAAAGATCTGATGAGTATTTTTAGTGAGGTAATTAGGATATTTTCAAATTTAATCAAAAAGGAAAGTTGAATTATTCTTCATCCTTCCATTTTGGAAATTCTTTTCTTTAATAATACTTGATTTGAAGAATAAGTTGAGGAAAACCTTTCAAGGTCAAAGAATTTGGGGATATTTGAAAATATTCAAGACTCATTCTATAAATTATACACTAATTCACATGAACCTAGTTTATTTTGAATCAAAATAATTATGTTTATGTGCTTCAATCTTTATTTAAAATAAATTGGAGACCTTTTCATAAAATAGGTTTATTTAGAATAAGCCTTGTGTTGATATAGCATGAATTGTTGGCCGAGGTTGATTTAATATCAAGATCATGTGGAATAGATTCTATATTATTATTAATTTATTCCACCTTATTACTAATCAATTAAGAATGATGAGAATCAGATTCAAAACTGTGTAAAGTTGCATCAACTTGTGGTTTCTGTTAAGCCTGATTCCTGATCTCCAAATTTTAGGGATTTTCCATGGGTTTCTTGAATGGGATCTTTTTTCACTCATATAAATCCCATTAAGCATAATAGGGATTGGGCACAGGATAGGATTTGGTTCCCATAAGAGATTACAAGTCACCATTTACAAAATATCATGTGTTGCATTCTAGAAATGTATAGCAGAGGAAAAAAACCATGAAATTAAAACTAAACTTCATAAAAAAGGAATCCAAATGCATATTCCCACTCCTTCACAAAAGGCAGCTCCTCAAAATGTGAAGGTGTGAGTGAATCATGTTGATACAACAAGATTCTTATAACAGCAGAGAAATATTTCTCTGATGAAGTGCTGGTGGCAGCTATTTCTAGATAATTTCAAGTCATCACAGCCAAGGTGGGAAATAACTTGCCTCAGGATGTAAGTTTTGTCTATGAAACCATTGATAATAGTAAAAAATATCAAGAGTACTTTGACTGTCCTCAGTAGAAAATATAATACAATTGAATATTATAACCAAAAATTGATATAATTATCAAAAAAAATCATTGAAAAAAATTATAAAAAAAAGAATAATTAATTATTGTGCAGAGATAAATCTTAAATAGAAATTCTATATAAAAAAACTAATACTAGATAAAAAAATATAGAAAATCAGAGAGAACTTACTTATAATATTCATTTAAGACAATAAGTCAAACAAAAACAGCTATAGTATTAAATAATTTTTAAAAGCTGAAAGCACACCAAATTTAAATATTTTAAATAAATAAAACAACTGTTTTATGATAAAATAAAATTTAAGAGTCTTTAGAGGAAATCTGTGGATTTAAAAGAAATTTTAAGACTGATATTTTATAATTGAATCAATCATTGGTTATTACAAAAATATAATATAAATTCTATTATTTCAACCCTTTATTTATTCTTTATGAAGAATAAAAATACCTCAATAATTACTTTAATAATATGATACTTCATATATAATAAAGTGTTGGCTGTTTTAAAATTTCTGATTTCTTTTATGCCTTCAGAGCAGCTCTCATGATCAATAATGGAGATAGAGGATGGTTTCAGAGTGAAATTGAAAAGTCATGCTTAAAAGTAAGGTTATTAATTTAAGGTAACTTATTTTTGATTTGAAATTAAGGTTACCAGTGTTATTCTTAACTCCAAGTGACTTTATCCCTCATTTGAGCTTGTTATTATAAGTTTTTCTTTGAGATTAACTTCTTTATATTAAAATTCATCACATGAAAAGATCAGAAACAAACTTTAAACAAAAACCCTTTAGATTTGATTTCTGATTAATTTTTAAAGGAATATTAATTGTCTTTAAGAATAATTAATAAAAGTATTTTCAAGGCTAAATACCAAAGCATCTTACCAATAAAAGATACTCAAAGATTTAATGTGTATACAGATAGCATTAATTTATAATCTTTGTGAAATCTTCAGGTAAATGAATTAATAATTGGATTTTCTATGAATTTTTGGGGTTATCACTATTTTTCCACATAAAAATAGCAATACACACTAAGTGTGAGCCTTGAGTTATATTTTACATACCCAAATTGGCCAAAATTATCTTGAAATAAATACTGAACTATGCATAACCCATAAGTCATGCATATATTCAAAATTCATCAGTTTTTATTTCAGAAAAGTTGAATAACGTTTTATTGAGTGAGTAAATCCATGGATTTAAGGCCAGATTTGGATTTTACACAAAACTTCACCTAGGGTAGCTCCATATAGTGAATAAGCTCAAATAAACTCTTTGAGGTGGTAATATGGAAAATACTTCAATACCACATAAAAGATCCATGAAATTTTTTGTTTTTCTCAATTTCACGCCAAAATGATGGGAATGTGAGAAATCCCATGTTACATATACACTAAGAATAGTGATATGCATTTTTGTGGCACTTAATAACATGGTATTCTTACATAAACTTTTGGTACACACACAGTGGATATCTCACTTTAAGCCTGAATTTTTATTTTGACCTAAAAAATAGTCAAGGGGGACAAAAGACATCAAAGAGAGCCAGGGTACCCAGCTTCTGAGGCCTTTGAAGCATGGATAGCTCCAAAGCTTTGATACACGGATGATCTTGACCCAATTAGTAAACTAAAACCTTTTGGGAACTTGGTTACCATGTTACAACTACAGTAAATTATAAAAAATGGCAAATAACCTGCTATTTTGACATGCCAAGGAGGTAAAGAGCAACTTAGACTCTTGTAACCATGTCAATTTTTAATTAATTTACATGGATAAACCCCAAAAGAGTAATTAAAACCCTTTTTAGACTAGTATTTATTGATTTACCTCATAGCAACCAGCCATCTACTGCTATTTGCAATTCTACCTAGAAATGAGGTAAAAACTTCAAAAATTCATTAAAAATACAGTTCTTAATGAATCTTTCATAAACTTTCAGGACCAAATACAAAAAGTATGATTCATATAAAAAAAAGAATTATACTTTTATAAGTAAAATTAAAAGTTGTCCTTACAGTCCATTTTTGATGATTCCACGTGAAATACTGAATCTTTAAAAATTCACAGAAAATACACTCTGTGATTAAATTTCCAATGAAATTGATAACTTTGAGAAATCAATGATTATTTTGGAATAAAAGAATATTTACAGTTGTTACTCCTTTTATTCTTAACCATAAATGGGTTGGTAGTTATGTAAAAGTGCCAATTAAGTAATTATGATAATCTCATGTGACAACAGATGATGCAATCAATAATCCAAAAAGTTTTATTGTTTTCTAACTCACTTGTTTTTCAGCTTGCTCCATGGAATGCCTCTGTGAGCTGTTATAGACTTAAAAGAGGCCTCCTCTTGCTGTTTTTCCAAATCATCACATTATTCCATTGTACCTTTATTACCAAAAAGTAAGTATTAGTTAAAACTATTTCTTAAGTGTTTTATTCTTTCAGAATCAATTCAGAAAGACGTTAAATAATATAAATAAACTATATATTGTTTTAATCTTGTTATAAATCAATTTTGATCTTTTAAATCCACAATTATCCATCAAATTTCTCTACTCTTATCTTTCAATAAGTTCTTTGGATTATTAGTGAGTGTTTTGATTTAATTCTTAAAGTTTTTCTCTAGTAATATTTTTCTTCAAGGGTTATTTTTATAATTATTCTTATAAAAGAAAATTATATATTAAAATAATTTTATTATCTTAATAAAGAAGATTTATTCTTAAATTCTTCTTGTAATTGATTCTTGTAGACAATTACTTCTTATCATTATGATCACTAGTAGTGTATAAAAGTAAAAGAAATAATTAATTAATTATTTAATTGCGGTTATAATAACTTTTATTTTTTATATTTCATAAGAATAGTCATAGTACTGTTGATTAATAGTAATATCATCATAAAGCTTCATAGACACATCTTACACTAAGCCTTAACTTTTGATAAGATTTAAATGCTCTTAGCTTTGATTTTAAGCTTATTTAATATTTTTCAAAATAAATTAAGCTTTTGAAGTTCCTCAAACCTTGATTACCAGCCTGCATATGGGGATTTACCCTTTGGAATCTTGTAATTCCTGTACAAAAGGGGGATACGCCAGCTTCAACTGTAATTTTCAATTGGAGCTTGATATTAAATCTCAAATAAGCTTTAAAATCCTTTAATAAAGGGAGACAATTCTATTTGGGCTTTTGCAGATCCCAGAAGTTGGGTACCCTGCCTCTTTTTGCCTTTTTTACTTTTTCCCACCTTTTTGTAAGAATTTTTCCCTTTTATTTATTTGAATCAATACAATTGCTTTAAACAAATTTAAATTGATTTCATACAGGATTTACATCCTGTATGGAAAATACTCAGCCAATTCAGTGAATATAAACAACACCTCAAGTTTAACTAAATTTTTGTAAGTTTGAATAAATGTTATGCAACTTTAAACTTAAGCTCAAATTTAACAATTCAAAAAGTTTGGTAAGAATATTTAAATTATGCAATTTGACTGTTAGATTCTTAGATATTAAAATAACACTAGAAATAACCAATTTTGGGTATAACACCCTATGGGTCTACTCTAGCTTATTTCTGATTTAGAATCCAAAAATGACATACTACTTATAACTTTCTTTATCAAAAATAAAGCTCTACTTATTATGTGTTATTTTTAATTTTAAATTCATTTGATAAGTCTGTTTATGGCTAAATCAAATATATTAAAAGCTATTTGTGGCATTATGGGTATGTCATACATGACTCACAGGCTCACACCAAACCTTCATAACAAAAGCATGTCAGTGTCCTTTGGTTCTGGAGTTTCTGCAAAATGCATCTGGAGTACAAATCACAAGGTTCCACCTTGCAATGTTGCAGATTGGTGCACTTTTTTCAATAAGTGTGTAAAACTCTCCACAGCAATCTGATGTGGTTCACAATATTGAATCATAACAAACTTCTGTGCTACCTCTTCAAAAATTTTGGGAAGTTGAGAATACAATGTTCCAAATTCACAAATGGTGGACTCATGAGTTGTGAGCCTTGAGGTATATTTTACATACCCAAATAGGCCACAATTCTCTTAAAAAGAAATTTTTAATTATGCATAACTCATAAGTCATGCATATATCCAAAATTCATCATTTTTGATTTCAGAAAAGATGAATAACTTTTTATTGAGTAAGTAAATCCATGGATTTAAGGCCAGATTTGGTATCTACACAAAATTTCACCTAGGGTAGCTCCATAGAGTGAATAAGCTCAAATTAACTCTTTGAGGTGGTAATATGGAAAGTACTTCAACACCACATAAAAGATCCATGAATTTTTTTGTTTTTCTCAACTTCACGCCAAAATGATGGGAATGTGAGAAATCCCATGTTACATATACACTAAGAATAGTGATATGCATTTTTGTGGCACTTAATAACATGGTATTCTTACATAAACTTTTGGTACACACACAGTGGATATCTCACTTGAGGCCGGAATTTTTATTTTGACCTAAAAAATAGTCAAGGGGGACAAAAGACATCAAAGAGAGCCAGGGTACCCAGCTTCTGAGGCCTTCGAAGCATGGATAGCTCCAAAGCTTGGATACACGGATGATCTTGACCCAATTAGTAAACTAAAACCTTTTGGGAACTTGGTTACCATGTTACAACTACAGTAAATTATAAAAAATGGCAAATAACCTGCTATTTTGACATGCCAAGGAGGTAAAGAGCAACTTAGACTCTTGTAACCATGTCAATTTTTAATTAATTTACATGGATAAACCCCAAAAGAGTAATTAAAACCCTTTTTAGACTAGTATTTATTGATTTACCTCATAGCAACCAGCCATCTACTGCTATTTGCAATTCTACCTAGAAATGAGGTAAAAACTTCAAAAATTCATTAAAAATACAGTTCTTAATGAATCTTTCATAAAATTTCAGGACCAAATACGAAAATTATGATTCATATAAAAAAAAGAATTATACTTTTATAAGTAAAATTAAAAGTTGTCCTTACAGTCCATTTTTGATGATTCCACGTGAAATACTGAATCTTTAAAAATTCACAGAAAATACACTCTGTGATTAAATTTCCAATGAAATTGATAACTTTGAGAAATAAATGATTATTTTGGAATAAAAGAAGATTTACAGATGTTACTCCTTTTATTATTAACCATATTGGGGTTGGTAGTCACATAAAAGCATCAATTAAGTAATTATGATAATCTTACGTGACAACAGATGATGCAATCAATAATCCAAAAAGGTTTATTGTTTTCTCACTCACTTGTTTTTCAGTTTGCTCCATGGCACGCCTCTGTGAGCTGTTGTTGACTTAAAAGAGGCCTCTTCTTGCTGTTTTTTCCACATCATCATCTTATTATCATTTAAATCATTATTACCAACAAGTAAGTATTAGTTATACCTATTCTTAAGTGTTTTGAATTTTTTAGAATCAATCAGAAAGACGTGAAATCATAGAATCCAACTATATATTGTTGTAATACTGTTATAAATTCATTTTCGATCCTTAAAATCCACAATTCTACATCAAATCTCTCTATCTTATCTTTCAATAAGTTCTTTGGAATATTAGTGAGTGATTTATTCTTAATTCTACAAGTTTTTCTCTAAAATTAGTTTTCTTCAAGAATTATCATTATAATTATTCTTGCAAGAGATAATTATATATTAAAATAACTTTATTATTTTAATAAAAGAAGTTTTATTATTAAAATCTTCTTGTAATTGATTCTTGTAGACAATTACTTGCTCACTCTTAAAATCACTAGTAGTGTTTAACACATGAAAGAAGTAATTATTTAATTATTTAATTGTGGCTATAATAACATTCTGTTATCATATTTCATAAGAACAGTCATAGTACTGTTGATTAATAGTAATATTATCATCAGTTTCATAGGCAAATCTTACATGAGTTAAGAAAAACATGTTCTTCAATTGTGGGTTGAGTATAAAAGCACAGATTACTTGCCTATTTCCAAGGAGGATTGTGATGTCTTTTGATATTTTTTGTATCATCAAATTGACAGCAGGTTTGATTAGAGAAGCATCATATTTCTCCAAAGCCTTTTGATAAGTGATAAGTCTTTGATCATTTGTTCTGTGAATAAAAAATCAGGCCTGCCTGATATCCTCACACAAAAATATATATAGGGGTAATGACAGATTAATTGTTGGGTAAGCAGACCCACATATGAGCAGGGTTGCCTCACAAAGGGGCTGAAAGAAGTGGACCATTCCTTTTACCTTCTCTCATTTAAGATAAAATGGTAAATATGATTCTAATGATCTGGGAGTAAAAAAGTGATTATAAGCATATTTATATTCTAAGGCCCTATTTGACATCATGTAAGTCGAGCTCCATTGAGTTGGTACTTGCAATAGTGATGTTTTGGAATTAGTTGTGTTTTCAGTTTCATAGAAAAGATCTATGGTTTTTATTAATTCCTCCTGAATTTGTGGGATTTGGAATAAGTAAGAAGCCAGTCAACTGATCTTACCTATACTTGAGCTGTACTGCAAGTTTAAGCCATTGGGGAAATCAATAAGGCTGGAAATAGACATTGGAATGAGATCCTCATGGTCCACAGAAGTAAATGTGAAACTTGTGTCACTGCCAAGGGCCTTCAGGCTGTTGCGTCCAGCCAGGTGAATGGTATGTGTCATGCACCCAACTGCATGATCCTTGGAGCAAAAGCAGGGACAACTTGATTTGATCTCAAGGACCATTAAATAGTTAACAGAAGCATTATCAGTTGTATTTCAAATAATTTCCTGGTCAATATCAAATTATACAATTATTGTCAGGAATTTACTGGCAAGTGAGACCCCTGAGTGATTAACTGAGAGAAAGTATAGTAGGAAGGTCAGGGAGAATTCAAACAAAAAGGTAAAAAGTCCTACCTTCAATTTTTCATAGCCCCAAAAGAATTTATGTAAGCTTAAAGTAAGTATCAATATAATTTGCAGTCACAGACAAGTATGCTTTTATATTTGGGCTTTTCCAGTAATTGGCCATAAAGGAAACATTTATGTTGTTGGTTGAGAGGTAATTGCATATAGATCATTTATAACAAAGGTGGATATTGGCTAACTGAGAGGTTAGACTGGCTAAGAAGAATAATATATTGGTAATGGCTGGATTGAAGAGCTCCAGAAGAGCTTGGAATTCAGGAGATTCAGCAATAGACAGTGGTAAGCTGGTGTCACATATAAAATAAACTGATGCTGTCTTCAATGATGCAGGTGATAATTCCAAAAAAGAGCATTAGGGTTAGAAAAATGATCCCAACGAAACATGAATTATTACTCATTAAAGGTGACTCACCTTTTATCTATCAGAAATGTTGACAAATTGACCCATTTTGGGCGGTGGGTATTATATTTTTTGGGGATTGGCCACACAATGCAAGACATTTAAGTGTTGGCTCATTCCCTTTGTGCTTACCATTTGATCTTCCTTAAGGTGTTTGTTGCATGCCTTGCCTAATTGGTCAACAAATTGAAATTGAACATATTGTTCATTGACATCTGAAAAATATATGCAAAAACAAGATTGTTTCTGGGTTTGGGTAGGGTCAATGATTGATGGTAAGCCTCTGAGTTTGGTGTCACTAGGCATACATGTGGACAAAAGTGAGGTTGATTCAGAAGGAATTGCATGAGATGCAAGAGAGGAGAGAGTAGGGGAGGGGAAAGAAAAATAAGAAAGGCAAAAAAAAGAAATAAAATTTTGGGGATAGAATTGATAGGACAAATGGTTACAGAAAAGGAAGGGGTGAAAACCCCTGTAACAGGGGGGCTTTGGGTCAAAAGGTAAGAAAAAATAAAAATGTATTCCCAATGGATCCCACAATATCCCAGGGAATGCTCCAAGATAAGATTTTGGAAGCAAAACAATTGAGGATTGGGTATGTTTCTAGTGATGGAAAAATCCATGGGGACCGGGCTTAGTTGTATCCAAAATATTCCAGTATTTTTAGATAAAAATTGCAATACATAAACATAATGAGGTTTATTCAAAATAACCTGGGTTAATGTGACTTGATATCAAATGGGTTATGTTGATTCAATAATAAAGGCAGTGATTCTATTCTTGATTAAAACCAATTTGTTTATCTTCACTAACTTACAATTCAATCAAAAACTCACTAGGCTTTTGACTTTGATCCATTATTAAATTGAGATTGACTAAAAATCTAATATTATATAGCAAAACTAAAAAATGGCATTTTTATTTCTAGAAAATATCATATCATTTGGAAGTTAATTCAATAAATGTCTCTTATATTTCAAAATATATCAATATGAATGTGTTTGTGTTTATTCCCTTTTACTCATATAGAACTAGGATAGTCATAAATAATGTTGGGTTTGACTAAATATTTCTATTTCATCTCTAAAAGTATCTTTTTTCCAACACGCTACTCTCAAAGAATTATTTGTATAATAATTTATTGCTTAACAAATGAAAGGCTAATTCATTTTACAAAACCTCATGGCTTGATTGCCCCTCAAATATCATGACTTTTTGTAACAAAACTAAGCCCTTACATGAAAGCTGTTTTAAACTTGTATTGGACGCTCCAGCTTTTATTAAACTATCCATTTTCTATACTTTTATTTCATTGATTAAAAAAATACTTTTGACTAATTAAGAGTTTTTGCTTAAAGTAAGCAAGCTGGAGTTTTGTTTCTTTTGCGAAATTGAGTTGTCTATGTAATTCCTCATTTTATTTTGTTTTTGAAAGCTGATAAGGTAAATGATCTCATTAACGAAAGTGAGCTTATTCTTTGAGGCAACTCATTCACTCGTTTTTTGGTCAATTTCGCCTGTTTTGTCAAGCCTGACAAGCTGAGCTGAGCAGCAACTCTTTGCTTATTGAGGGCCTTTGTCCAATGTTCGTCATCTCGTTTTGGGCACCTGAGCCTCACATTTTACCGAAGGCTTGGACTTGCTTGGACAACCTATGTCCAGACGCAAAAAACCTGCAAGGGTCAAGGCGCAGAAGCCCTCGAATAAAACGAGGTTGGGAGTTCTTTCTACATCCAAGACTTGGTGACGGCTCCACTAGGTCATTTTTCTTTGTTTAGAATAACTTTGAAGTTGACTCAAGTAAAGCGCTTTCAAAACTAAGATTCCTGGACAAATTCATTGCGTAATCATGGTCCCAAAGCGCAATCTTTTCTATATTCAACAGCACCAAGAGCATATGAAAGAAAATTGCTGAGCTTATTTCAAAGATTGCATAGAAAACCCGTGTAGAGTATGCTGATTCTCGGCTTCGTAATGAATGTGTATTTCAAGGTAAGCTTTTGTTGTTGAGTGTCCAAACCACCAAAATCACAAGACGGATCAAAATTGCTGGGAAACAAGACTGATCATGGAATAAAATAGTCAAAAACTTGAGGTTTCCCTCAAACATTCCAACGTGCCACTCGTTTATTTTTAAATGTGCTGCGCACAGTTCCCCGAGGCTCGTGAGCTTAGCAGAAGTCCAATGGGGTTTGGTTGACAATATGAAGAAAAGGCTACAAGACTCTATCATTGAATAAGTTTGTCGTTTTTTCCCTTCTGGAACCTTCAGACTTTGACAAATATTCTCACAGCTTATGAAAGCATGAAAGTGAAAAAAATGGTTATTCAGTCTTTGCGCCCGTTTGACCAGTGACTACATTCAAAAGCTTTTTATTCCGGTCCATTTGTTCTTCAGTTTGATCTCGAAGTTTTTGAATGGTCTCGGAGTTAGGAGACGACAAGTTGTCCCAAACAACATAACCCGAGAATGCAACGAGGGCGATCCCAAATCCAGGGAATAAATTTTTCAACCTTGCAAAATTTACCGCATTTTTTTCAGCCAAGTTGCAGTAGGTACAAATGTCAAAGATGGAAATGGACTAACTGTTGACGCCTTGAAAAAACGGGATGCTATTTCGCAATGTTCAGAGATTTAATATATTTGTACAACAGAACGGAATCCTAAAGATGAAATAACTCAACTCGACGCCAAGCTTCCCTCTGAGCCCAAGGGTCTCTATAAACAGTATGATTGTAGGAACCTTTCATAGGGGTCAAGTCACCCGATTCAAAAACTTAATGCTGAGGATGGCTGAAATTTTTGTGACCTAGTAGACGACAGGCAACTGAGTAATGAGCCGATTTCATAATTTTAAGACATTGAAGAGATAACAATTCAAAATTAACGGACTTACAGCTAAGACTGAGATTGTTGATGGCTTGGGCGATAACCTGCGAGGGGCGGAATTGAGAGGGGGAGAATAGGAGCGAGACATATCACAGCATGAGGGGAGACTGACTGTCAATCCTGTGAAATGTGACACGACAGACAGCGGAACTCAGAAGACCAAGCAAAAATCCATTGATACACTACATGCGGCTAAGAATCATGAAATTTTTAGGAAAGACAGCTTCTAAGGAAAAATCCAACTAGTTTGAAAATATAACCCTCTTCAAATTCATAGGCTACTGGAAAGATGACTGACTAAAAACTCCAGAGGGACTACCTGTGTGGCCTAACACCAGAGCCAAGGTGAATTTGAAAAACAACCTGTGGAAGTTCTCAAAGGTCATAAATGAATGAAAGCTTCTTTTTAGCCCATAGTTCCCTCATTCCTAAGGAGGTATTTTAGCTTTCTTCTGTTTTTATATCTATTATATCTGAAACCACTCGGGTATCAAGTAAAAACCTAAGAGGATTGCATAAAGCATTTTTAACCACCCTCAGACTCAAAAGTCTCAAGGAATATTCAGTCCAGGGTAAAATGTTAATTAAATTTATAGTGCATGTTTCGACTTTGATAAACTAGGTGGATAACATCAAGGGATTTACTCAAAATTAATCTAATTTGGTTAATATCTCTTATCTTTGTTTCTCTAATTCTAACCAATGATTAATTAAATTTTTCTTCCACTTCCCTTCTTAATTTCTCTTGTAGAATCATTTCAATCAGTCTCATCTGATTCAAAAATTCAGAACCATAAAGTTATCATTAAGCCAAACTATTTTAAAAGATCTTGAAGGAAATTTACTTATATATCAAATAGCAGCCTGAGGGAGCTTTCCGAACATTTGCCACTACTCTCAGACTCAAACTATCAAGGAATATAGTATTATGGATAAATGAAAAATTAATTTTACAGACCATCATTGGACTCTGATAAATTATGTAGAGAAAATTGAGGGCTCAACTCAATATTATTATATTTTGCTTGTATCTCCCAACTTTTTTTCTGAAAATCTAATCAAAAATCTCCTTCACTTTTTCTTCCACTCCTCCATTTAATTACTTTCTAATTTCTACTTCTGGGTTCCATCAATGGAGTTAGGTTTTTCATATAAATGGCTTAATGGTATTAAGAAAATTAAATAAATTATTAGTTCAGGACTTAACCAATATGTCTAAAAAAGATATTTTGAAAAATAATCTTATAGAAAATTATCATTCAGCTTCATCCTGCTATTACATCTTTTCTGAATGAATAATTATTGAGATTATTAAGATATACTATCCCTCAACATTGTTAGATTTCATTGTTTTCAGAAATTAAGTTTGTAAGAAATTTTTTAAAAAATTTCCAGTTAGATCCCTTTATATTTTATAATATTTAAATTTTCATACTTTAAAGAGCCAAATTATGGAAGTTTTATGTTTAATGCTTGAAGGCTGTAAAAACTGATAAAATATTAAAATAGTTTTTCCTTTCAATTGAAGTTGATTAACCAAGCTTTTATAAGCAGATTATGTTCAATGATTATTTTATCTCAAATTTGGTATTCATATTGATATTTTAATCACTTTAAACCAAACCTTGGCCATTTGGAACTACCAGGTGGAAAAAAATCAATTTTTTTGAAATATTTCAAATTTATATATAAAGCAAGAGGTAGGTCTCCTCCATAATAATTGAAATATTCCCATTTGAGGTGTTTGATATTAGTCTAATCAGCTATCTAGTAGCTAAAAAAGGTACTTACAAAAAACTTTAAATCCTATACTCTAAGGCTTCTCTATGAGAAAATATTAAGGTTTCCGCTCTATACCAAAAAATTGGGATATCCCTGCGAGAAAACCCAACTGTTCCGGAACACGGTCCAGCTTTTTTAGTTTGGTTTTTAGATTCTTGAAAGGAATGGGGTTCCTGAACACAGTAAAAAGTCAAAAAAGTACACCAATCTCAACATGAAGTGAAAAAATGCTGCAAGAAAAGTAAAAAAGTAAAAAAAAAGTTACAAAAATTTAAAAAATTAAAAGAAAGTATCAAAAAAGAAAAATTGAAAAAATACAAAGTCCTGTTTGTCCCTCCCAGGATAAAAAAAAGAAAAAAGCCCATAGGGTTTCAATTCGGGCCGAGTATTTAACAGGCCAAACCCTCTGGGAATCTCATGGGGGCAGCCTTAGCGAGTATATGAAATATATATAATCTATATTTTATCAATTGACTTTTTTTTGTAAGGTGATATGACCAAGTACTATGAAATGCATATATTTGGCTTTTTATACTTCAAAAGAAAGATCTAATTCAACAATCTGGATTACATAATAATAAGAAAATACGGAATAAATAAATATATTTATAAGTATCTAATCATATTATAGGTACATTCAACATACCACCAAGAAAATTTGGCGATAAATAATCAGTGATTGTTTTATTAATCTTCCAGAATCACTATTTATAATAACTTCAACATTTGAATCAAAAATTATAGGTTCCTTTTTGTTTTTTAAAAAGGAGTTATTTCATGAAAAAATCCTTCTGTTTAAAAGAATAATTATCCCTTATTTGGAAGGATTCTTATTTTCTAAGCAAATACATATTCAATATTATATTTTGAAAACTAATATATAGATTAATATTAAAGGAACATTAGCTTGCATTTTTGAAAAAAATAACCAATGATAAAGTGAAATGTCATTTTTTTCCTCATTTCAATGGGGTAAGTTGATAAGAAATTTCTATAAGTCTAATACTCTGGAAAAATTCATATTTCAAGCTGGTTTAGAAATCCTGATGATTGAGAGATTTTTAGCCCTAAAGTGATAAATAAACTGTAGAAATAATTTGATAGTTATCTTATTCAATTTTTTATTTTAGATACTCAAAAAGATAACTCAAATTGAAATTAAAACACATTTTCATGTAAAATAAAGTTCAATTCAAAAATATAATTTAATCAATAAAGGAAATTATTTTTCATATTGAAAATTAATTTCCTTTTAATTAATTTTGAAAACTTAAGCTGTATTTGAAATTGAAAACTATGACTGAGTTCAATTAAATAGAAAATTTATCAGGGGAATGAAAGCTTTGCGCAAGAAAAGGATGAAAAAAAGGTCACACTGAGGGCATAATAGATCAAAAGGATATATTTGAAAAATCTTACACCGATATTGAAGAGATATTGTAATTAAGATTCAATAAGTCCTCTGAGGTAAAACAAAGCTATTTTATATTGAGGTTTGATCAATAATTTTGCATTTGAGCTAAGATGATAATTATCAATTAGAAATTATATCAGAGCTTCAAGTTAAATTGGAGAAAAGATAATTCAGAATAAATATACTTTAAAATATGAGAGAAACATTTTACAGTGAGTTATATTGAGCTTTGAAGTATAGCAGAAAGATATTTATGAAGATATTAAGCTGAGAGGGGAAAAAAAGATATAATTAACAGATAAGAATTTCATACATGAAGAAAGGACATTTCAAAAGAGTTATATTCATATTGAGCCAATTAGTTTGAAAATTGAAAGAATATTTATAAGCCGCAACAAATTCTTGAATTAGGGAGAGAAACTATTCTAGGTTAAAATTAGCTTCACAAGGTAATATTCAAGGGGAGATAAAAACAGAAAATTAACTCCCTTCAGGTCTTCACTTGAGAATTAAGTATAAATAAGTGATTCTAATTTAGATTTTATTAGTCAATAAAGCATGATGTGAGAATTATGAAGGAAATTTAGAAGTGTTACTTTTTGGATTAAATTTTTGAAAAAAAACAAAACTATATGAATTTTGATTCTTTCTCAAGAAATGATATATTAATTTATTAATTTAAAATGTGATATGATATATGATGGATATTGTGAAACTAACCCTTAATCATATAAAAATCATATTTTCCTTTAATTTATCAAGAAAATTTCAAAAATGGGTTTATACACTTTGAATTTAATAATAATTTGGAGCTCATTGACCAATTTGAAATTGAAAACTAAAATTTCAAATCATTGAATAAATAATTAAAATATCTGTTTCTTAAATATTATTGAATAAGAGCTAATTATCTCAACCTGTCTCAGAAAATAAATGATAATTTACTTTTGAGTGTAATTTTCATTCTGAACAATGTCATAAGGTTACTTTAAAAGAATAAGAGAGTATCTATCAAAAGTTTGGATAGTTATTTTTCACAATTTACATCCTATAAAAAGTAAGAAATTTGTCCAGAATTGAATATAAGTTGGTATTTATTTTAAATATGGATACATTCCACTACATTTGGATTGTAAAATTCCGTCCAATATTACTTGGACCAATTTTCTGGAAACTAATCTTGAGATCATCTAAATCTGGAATTGAAATTATTTTGCCTAGCCTTTTCACAACCTTTTCCATTTTCTCTGTTTTCTTTGTTCCTTTTTTGAATTTTCCTTATTTCAAATATTTTTCCTCTCATTTCTTAAGCCAGTAATTGTTTTCAAAGATCATATGAAAGACTTATATCAAATCTCATATTTAATCACTTCAAATGGATTATTTTTTTCTTGGAGTGGGCCAAGAGAATTTTATATATAAGGAAGCTTTTTGATTATATTTTCCTTCTAATCATCATAGTATAGTTTTGAATGAATCCACTATTATAGTATATTAATTGATTTCAGTATTCCCCCTACCATACATCGGAGATTCGTTAATATAATTGTAATTAATAATTATGGGGCCTCAATATAATAGATTTCTTATTTCCTTGGTGCACTACCCATACCCATTCAATTGACAAACCATTTTTTGTCGGAGGAAGGCCATTTAGAAAGCCTACCTTTCAAGCCAAAGGAACAATACTTAAAATAACTAGCCAGAGAATTTCAGAATATATGTCATTGAACATCATTTATTCTTAAAAGAATGACCACTTTCAACATCTCTCTCAACAAGCCTTTAAAGGAAATTTATGGCCTTGTAGAAGGTATTGTGTTATAGTTAAAAAAGGGCCATAAATTAGTGATAAACAAATGAAAAATAATCTTGGTTTTTATTGTGATCAGATGAATAGTACAGTTTAAAGCTGGTTAAAAGTCATTTGGACTGATGAAATCTCCTTGGAGCTAGGGGGACCAGGTACTCAAAAGCAATTTTCCAAAACCACTCATAAAATATAATGACTAGAATCAATGACATGTAATGCTTTCTCTAGTTTTTTCTAAAAGATGGAATTTTGGGCTCTGGGATGTCCAATCCATTAATAATTAATAAATCCCCCCGGAAAACTCTGAGAAATTGAATTCATCAAAAAATCTCCATGGCTGTTTCCATTCATGGACCAAATTCCGAAATCTCTGTCAAAAAACAAATGGGGAAGGACTTTGTTTTATGAAAAATGGTTTTCTCATACATACTTACATTTACAGTTAGATATGCAATTATGAGAATGGGATAAAAAAGTTGTCCTGGTCTCCCAAATAACCAGATCTCAATCAAATTAAATATTGGATTTTTAAAATGAAATATTTTGTTAATACAATCAAAAAGAAAATGGTCAAGCTAAAAGAAGCTGTGAATTATCTTATGGATACCTTTTGCTTTCACAAATTTAAGTCCCTTATTTTATCCCTTCCTAGAAGGATAAAATGGTTTCGGACCATAGTAGTGCTCCTAAATGATGGTACAAACATTAATATTGATGTTTTAATTGTTTTTTTCCAATTAGGCTATCACTAAATTTATACCTGCATTCTTAAAAAATAAATAAATCTAAATTTTTTTATTTTTCAAATAAGACTTAAAAGTGAGAAAAATTAAGTGAAGGAAACTTAAAAATTGATGAGAAAAAGAGATGTTCAAAGGTATGTTGGAGAGTGCTTCAAACGTAGAAGCCAAAATTTTTTGAAGTGAATTCCCAATACGTTCAAAAAGCTTAAAATTGGTTAAATAACCAAACTCAAATAAAATCACAATTAGCAAATTGGCTACACCTGAGAGTAGGTGTTCGATTTGTAAATTAGATTGGAATAATCCTAGAATGAGCCTTGACCCTGCCTGTGAGCTAGGTTGAAGCCAGAATTCAAATGTTTGCTAGCATTCCCAGTTCATCAAAGCCACCGGAATATTACAGAATTTACAAAATTTTATTCCTTTTTTAACTGGATTGAGTAATTAAAAAATATAGTACATGACAAAACTTTCCCTTTATATTTTAATATTCAAAATGATATTCTCTGAGTTAAGACATTGAATCTAAAAGTTTATTTTCAATTTTAACAACTCTAGTCCTTTCAATTCCAAAAAAGTCAATCCCAATTTCAAAAAAATAAATAATTTCTATGTCTTTATCTATGAATTATTATTACTTGGTAGCAATATTAATTCTTATTTACTCTTCAAAAGATGGCTCACATAAATAAAATTTACTTTCTCTGACTTGAAGCATCTTATTATAAAACGGGATTGACAAAAAAGCTTCTTTTTATTAAATTTTTAAATTTCTACAACCTCACAAAAAATTGATCAAGGATTGTAAATGTTTTTAAATATAATTATTTCCCTAAAGACACAGAAAATGTATATGTTATTATTTATTTATAGATTAAAACTCCTAGGTCTTAATTATTGTTTTAATTATTTTCATTTTCTTATTAATTTTTTATGATTGATAAATTCCATGTATTTTTGTTATTAGCACCAACAATAATCTTTTCCAAAGATTAAATCCCTTATCCTGGATTTGTTGAAGGTTTTAGTTCTCAATTTGGAAGACAAGTAGTGGGATCTATGCAATAAGGCTCATGCTACTGGAGGAAATGAAGATCTCAACCAAAGTTACAGTAAAGTGTCTGTAATAGAAGCTACTGTAAAATTGTCAACAATCATCAACAATATTACATAACAAGCCATTACAGCGCCTGTAAGACCTGTACTGGACAAAATTGACACATTTCAATAATTTTTCTGTAGGAGAAATTGTAAAGGCCTTCTACTGTAATTTTAATTTAAAAACACAACCCAAAACTAAATCACAATCAGTTCAACAATATAAGAAAACTCAGTAAAATTTTCCAAAAAAAAATAAAAAAGTAGAAATTACATATTATGCTCAAACATAGATAAACAAAACCAAAAAAGTGAAATAAAAATAATAAAACAAAGAATATTAGAGTAGCATATAGGAATTTTCGGCTATTTCTTTTCTCAAACAAATATAGAAAAGGATTTATTTTAATAGCAAAAAGAAATTCAGTTCTTCTCTCATAAATAATTTTATCCTTCATTATTTTGAGTTAGATATATCAATTCGCATGAACTATTTTTTAAATCTTTTTTCAAGATATCTGTTGTGGTCTTTGAGTTTCTCTCTCCTCTTACAACAAAAGAATGAATTAACAGCAATGTTTAAAAAATGTGGGAAATACCAATATTTGTATATAAGCTTAATAGAATTCCAATAATACTAAGAAAAAATCTTCATTCGAATGAATAAGGAGCAGTTCACTTCATGTTTTGATTTTATCTGCCCATAAAGCATGATAGTATTCAAAAAAAATCTTACAGAACTTGAATTACCTTCAATCCTGTTCAAATATTTTTAATATTCAGATTAATCATATTGCTTCAATTTTTGAAGTTTCAACATAAATTAATTTATCTTTTAAATAGATACATTTGAAATTTCTTATCATATTATATTTGATAAAATCATATAATTCATGATTTATTTGAATAATAAATTCATTTTTTGTGAAGAACATTCTTTCATTAATTTCAATATTTCTGAACAGAAGAATGTTAACAGATTCCCATCAAAAAAAGGATTAATGGTGTAAAGTCCTTGATAAATCCCTCATTATAAAGATTGAATAATTGAAATATTATTCAGAACATTTTTTGAGTCTGAGTGGACATGGCTCTGAGATGATATTTTTGCCACTTCAAGCTTAATTCCCAAAATGGCCCGCCTTGTTTGTGTGGCGCCCCTTTCTTTGATCCTACTTTAATACATGCCCTAGCCCTTTTTGTCAGAATAAATAACAAATAAAAACAAGAATTGTTCTCATATTATCCTGTAAAAATACTTCAAAGAACTTAATACAGAATGTTTTTTACTACACCTTATAAAAAGATGGTTATTCTCGATTTATCATTAATTTAGGTTGTATAAGCTTCTAAAAGTAATTCTAAATTCACAAAAATCTTGGAAGATCTATATATATGCTTTGAGAAATAAATGTTTCAAAAGAACCAATTCATACCAGCTATTCTTCCCTGATATAATGTAGCATTCCCATTATTTCAAAAGAACTAATTGAATTGTTTCATTTTCTCATAGCTCTGAAAATGTTAACTCTCTTGAATTTCTGTTGAAACTTTATATCAGCTTAAATAAAATGATTAATAGAATTCCATGAATATTTAATACATAAATTCAAGGAAATCCTCTTGTAGGGAAACTTAAAGATTCATTTATGCATTATTTTTTATGATCTTAGTTTTTTTACTTTGTATTATTGATAAAGGAAAAACCAAAAATATCAGATACAATTTTAAGCTTTGAAGTGCATTTAAAAGTCTCCACAAATCCTAAAAATTACCAAATGGGTTTAAGACTGAGAAAATTGAAATCGAAATGTAGAGAACCTATAGAATACAGAAAACATAGTCAAAAAACATTAAATAGAAAGATATATTAATAATTCTTTTTGAAATGATAAAATAATTTATCAAATCAATGTTTAGCTATATTGATACCTCAATATCAAATTTCCTCAAATTTTACATGAAAAGTTGCCCTTTTTAAGCTTTATTCCATTTAATGATACAGCCCCTACCCTAGTTTACTTCAAATACTCTCTGGACATTTCATACCAGTGCTGACATGGCCTGTGAAAGGTTTTTCACCCTGTATAACTCCCCAAATAAAGATTATGACAGAAGAATCAATAATTTTCCCACAATAATATATAAAGTGATTATAAGTTGGTTTAACTTAAGAAAAACTATTAATGATCCAAGGAACTATAGAATAAAATATTTTTCATTTTTGTGAATATTTGAAATTCTTTTATTAAGAATGTTTTTTATTTGAGATTTTAAATAATTATTAGTTTGAACCATGATATTGTATAAGAAAAAATGTTTCAAATTTAAAGCCTAAAACCCAATAATACACTTTGAATATTCATATTAACTATATATAAGTGTAAAAACCTCTTCTAACTAATTTCATGGGCCGAAATAGGGGCTATAATCTTTCAATATATAATAAATTCTTGTTGGCCTCCCCTCAAAATCAATTTTTCCCATAAATATTGACAGCTTATTTCAATTTTGGTGAAAATATTACTTTGAAAACAAGAGCAAAAAATGAATATAATCTCCCACAAAATACATTATTTGATGAGAGAAAAAGGTTCAATTGTAGGGTATATTTTTTATAATATGTATATTTGAAGAGAGTCCCAAATTACCCAAGACATTTTATCAACTATGAGAGCCTTATACAAAGCTTGAAGGGTTAAAATGTAAGTATTATTAAAATATGGGTTCCCATAGGTGAGCTTTAAAATTAAACAATATTAAAACTGAGATATATATGTAAAAATCAATAAGAAAGACCCCAAAGGTTTAACTTATTGTAAATTAAATGATAATAAATAATAGAAAATATAAAAAAAAGGTAAATTGAAGTAACTCTGTTAACCATTTAGTGTTGAACTATTGATCTTTATCAAGCCCAAAAAGGCACTGGTATTAAACCAACTGAATTGATACTTTATGGCTTGAATTTTCTTCCAAAACTTCCAATTCTAAATTCAATTCCTGTGATATCTGTATCCTGAATCCAACCTATCTCCCATGTCAAATTCCAAATGAAAAACCTGCTGTCAGGTGTAGCCATTTTGCTCATGGTGAATGAGAAACAAAAAAAGCAATCGTAGTGCAAAAGTATGGAAAAGTCCTTCTAAATGACTTGATTCCATTCCCTTATAGATATGAGCTAAGAGGCTTAAATCGCTTAATAGAGGAGCTTTTACAATATTTTTTTTGTAATTTCAAATGAAATATGGAGAGTAATTACACTCTTACAAGTAAACAATCAATCGATATCTATTATCTATTTGAATCTCTATTTTTAAAGACTCGTATCTTTTCTATTCAAATCATAGCTTGAAAATTACTCCCTATATCTTCAGCTCTTGATATAAATTACTAATTCATCAATATGATAATAGTTGTTAATCTATTAATACAAATATCTACCATTAAAAACCTACAGAAATTCCCTAAGACTACTAAGAATTTGAAAATGATATTAGAATAATTCAATCCAACAATTAAATATGCAAAATTTCAAGTGGGTGATGATAGCTTCTTACTAAACAGGATATGAAAATTGTAAGTAGACTTTATAAAACTCTTTGGTTAATATTTCTTCCTTGAATATATCTTATAATTAATTTTTATTCTATATATTTATTGATATTGAGGGAAAAAATTAATTATTCTTGAAATATGTAGACTAAAAGTTTATAAAAAATTTGGTTAAAAAGATAAAAACTTATCAATTAAGTTCACGGGCTCATTGCATCAGAAATAGCTTCAACATTACGCTCAGTAAAGAGGTATTTTTACACATCATGCATCACATGGTGATTTCGTATACAGGTGTTTTTGGAAATTAGTATTTGGTCAATATTATCACTATTATGAAATTTATTAGTCTTGTTCTCATAAAAGAGATCTGTTTAATTTAAATAAAGATAAAATACATGAAACCTGGGATAGACAATACCCCATAGTGAATCAAAGATATGAATGACAGTGATTTCAACTGAAACATACTGTCCTGTGACAGGGAAAGTATTATAATTTTTGAGACTTACCTATATCAATGAAATTAAATCCGAATTCAAATTCTCTGAAAATTATCAATTCTATATGGTAACTTTGGATCTCCAGCTCTAACACTATATCACTGTAGCTTTTGAACTTCAATTATAATATAGCTTGGTATCCCTCTTTATCTTAGACCCACACTCATATTTTTCATTTATGAAGCTCTTCAAAAAGTATTATTGTATAAAATCTAATTTTTTGTATATATCTGAGGATATTGTACATCAATTTACCATCTAATTGGAACTATCCGCTCTACTATTTCTTTGCATCTTTCTATAATGAAATAAATAGATCAATTTGAAAACCCAAAATCTGGTATGTCTGTCACTTTAATTTATAAAATAATAAATCTAAAAGTAATCTCTATATCTCCAAGATTAAAAAAACACTTGATAATTTTATAAATGGGTCCTTTCACTAGGATTCTTGAATATATAAGCCAGAGTGTTATGGAGCCAGATATTTGTAATGGAAGGAGAAGCTAAAAATAGCTTCAAATTAGACTTTTGGAATTTTGTCAATATCTAGAAGCTGTTACATCTTTCAGAATAAAGAAAATCAAATATGAATTGATGTAAATTTGTAAAGATTTTGAAAAGGATTATTCAGATAATTGAAGAGATAGATCAAAACTCTAAAGGAAGAGCTATTTTTTCGGAAATTTTTCTATCCCTTCTGCGTATCATTATGGAAATTTCCTTTACAAAGAGCCCCTATTTTTCCAATTGTTTAATTATGTAATATATCATAGACAATTTGAATCTATAAAAATTAAATTTTTTGAAGGAGAATTTCTATGCATATAGATCCATATTTCCATTTTGGTATGATTTTGGTTTGATACTAGTGTCTTGGTAAGTGATAGATATATTATAGAAGATAAGAGACTGAACAGCATGTCAATACAGATTTGTCAGATCAGGTTCCTATAAACTATTTGTAAAATTCACTATAGAAGAATTTTATAGATATAGTAATTATTTTGAGGTTAAAGAAAGATATCTTCTAGTGTTTGAGTTATAAATATTAAAATAATTATATCTATTTGACTCATACAAGACTCCAATTAGTAATATGGCTTTACTTATATTGAAGCATATTTCTCAATATATTATCTCAGTCATAAATCCTAGTTACGAACTTCAATTCTGTTATGAAAATGAACATGTGGTATATTATATAAAATATGTGACCCTAAGTAGGATTCTGAGATAATAAATATTTATGATATCACTTTGTAATCTGAATCCATTAGTAATACTTTGAGTTGCATAATAATTCATATTAATTAATACTAAAGAGTATTCTTTGAACTTCTTTATGGAAAATACTTTGGTAATTCAGAAATAATAAAGTATGATATATGAATAATTTTCTTGTATATTACTATTATCTTACTTTTTACTTGAATAAAGGGGAGTTTTTCCATTGATTAATGAATTAAAACCTATCACCCGATACTGTGGTATAACATGACATTTCAGCTGAATAGATGTTTTATTTTGATGATAATTACTCTTATGAAATCACCTTTAAGGGGAAATAACAGTAAAATAAAAATGGAAGAACACAAACAATATATTTAATAAGGAAAATTAACCACAGGTTTTCTCCACCAATGTAACCCCACTGCACTATCCAATACATAATTGTGATGAAAATTACCCAAATCAAAGAATTTTTTTCAATTTTTTCTGTAAATAATTTCTTATATGTATATATTTTTTGAAATGCTTAAATTTAAGCAATTGGGTGATTATTATGATCAGAGTCACAATGAGGATGAAAATTAACAAAGAGAAGAGATGTAGGAATCATAGGAGACGTAGAAGATTCAAGGTTTAGAACAAAACACCTTTTAAAATATTAATTTTGGGAACTTTCATGTATTTTTGCTATTATGAACCACCCAAGGAGGGGATAATCATCATCAAGTTACTTTAAATAATTTAATTATTAATTTTGAAAACTGAAATAATTTTTTTTGAATAGGAAAGGCCATACTAAATCAACATTTCTATTAATGTGACCTCCAAATTCCTCATTGGAGCTGCAGAAATGAAGAGTGGGACTGGGGGTTGGAAGCAATATGGTATGTATTACTTTGTTTTGTGTTGTTTTGATCTATTAGTATTTAATAGCTGTCCTCTTTTAAGGAAACTTTGCAAGTAAATTAGGTTTGAAAAATATTTTTGGGAAGAGAAAAGGAGTGGGACATGTAAGTGTAGCCACCATTTTGGGAGTCTCAGAAAAGGCCAACTGGCAGAGTTGGTAAGGAGGAAATCTGTCTTTGGAGACTTGCACTAGGCATTTAATGGGTTTAAGCTAGAAAAAGAACACACTCAAAATTTAGATTTCTTGGGTAAGGAAATTTCTGGAAGATTTGGGAAGATTTAAGAATATTTAGGAATTTCCAGGAAGAATACAGGTAATACAGGTCAACAAGGAATACAGGTAATCAGTCCTACATCTATTTTCAGAAAAATGTGAAACCTAACCCACAAGTAAGCCCTCAAAGGACAGAAAACTATAATTCAGTAAGATCAGCTTACCAATTAGTAATCAATTGAGTAATACATAGAGCTAAGGGATCCAGGGCCAAAATTGAGGTTTTACTGTATTTCAAAGCCACATGTAAATTGAATTTGTTTTTTATGATCCCTCCTCTAAAAGGTTATACTAGATATTCATTTGATAAATTAAGCCTAGTTACTGAGATTTGTTGTTGACAGAGATCAAGAGAACCAATAGTGTGAAAAGACTTTAATTCATCCCTTGCTAGTAGGTGTACTAGTAGCTTATTTAATGAGGATCTTAAAGCTTGAAGCTCATGAGAAAGGCGTCCCTGGAGCTTAGTGTTTGAGCCTTAAGAGTAATTTTTAGAGAGTTTCAAAAGAAAAACATCACCCAAAGGGATTTTTTAGGCTTTAAAATAAAACCTAATTATTTTCAATTAGTTTTGAGTCATTTTTTTCTGTCAACTTTCTCAAAGGGAGTAATTGTTTTTGTTTTAAAAGAAGAATTTCACAACTGGATTAATTTTGCTACTTTTAAAATGAAAGAGGATTTGTATTTATTAGGTAATACCTGATAATTTATCAACAAGAAAAAGAAAAGAACAAAATTAAATTAAATACTTTAATATTTAGTTGAAAATTATATTCAATTTATAGAATTTAGCTATCATTATTACCAACAACCCATGAGATATTTTACAATATTTTTATTACAAAAGAACACCAAACATAACATTTAATTACCCATATTATGCTATATTATTAAGAATTATTAGAGTGCTAGACAATACACAACACAAAAAGAAGGCACTGAATATATTCCTATCCATTTAAGTCTGTTATTCTATCATATTGAATATTATTGTTGTTTTATTTGTTAGATTTATTGAAAAATCATCAAGAGAAGAATAAATTTTGGATTTTGTGTATTATAAATAGTGCTGTCTGTTATTATGATTATTTCTGGATATTGTTGTAAAATTATTTGGTGGAATAAATTGAGCCTGATGAAAGTTTAGAAAGAGTTTATTTGTTGAGGTTTTAAATAACCATTGTTTTAAGTTGAGCAAAGTCTGATTAAAGATTGTTGAATACAATATTTTCTGATCAAGCCACCATCAATAAGAAAACTGATTTGGTGAAATCAGTAAGGATAATTTAGAATATTAGGAAGGACAGTCTAGCTTATTCTATCATAGGAAGAGAGAAAGAGTTTAAAGTATCAAACAAAAATTCAAAAATGTTTACTTGTAACTTCCTCTTCCAGGTACTGCCTCATTTTATCCCACTTGCAGATGAGTTCCCACAATACCAAAAGGCCCATCTTGTTATCAAGGGGTATCTCTAGAATGATCTGAATTTTGGACTTTTTTTAAATTACTAGCTTTTTGATTATATTCTGAATATCTTAAATAGCTATTAATTGAAAATATCTTCAAGCATTCTATTTAATGAAAAAGGTTACATGAAAATTCAAGCATAGGCTTTCATTTTATAATTGAAAATATTTTATTATTTGATCCAATTAAAGTCCTAATCAAAATTAATTGGAAATAATTTTTTCAAAAAGGAAATTGTTTGTTTCAATGCAATAATGAGAATATGAGCATCAATTGAAGTAAAATGAAATGTAGGAGGTTCCAGATTCCCTTATTATGGATGCATGCTTCTAAATTTTGATGGAAGAATTGAAATGAACAGAAATATAGCTTTCTGAAATAAAGAATTGTTTTTCCCATTTAAAAAATCTTTCAAAATGGTAAAAAGAAATAATATTTATCCCTTAACTCCAAAGAATAGAATGAATAATTGCTTATTTCACCATTAATGGCATAAAAGGGATAAAAGAACTCAAATAATTAAATACCTCAATAAAGAAATCAGGTTCTTATTACATTCATTTCATTTTCCGATATAATTATTTTTACCCCTGATATGATTTTTTAAATTATTAATAATTGGAATCATAACCATTGGAAAAAAAATACACATTAGGAGGTATCAAAAATATGAGACCATATATTTCAAATATTGACATATTCAAAACAAATATCACATATAAGTCATGATAATGTGGAAATACAACACTTCAGGTGCCGAGGTATTTTAAGGCAACAAGGGAATGTGGCTTTTGTTCCTAATACAGCATTTTTACCCTTCACATTCCAGCCTCAATTGATGAGATCATACATAAATGAATTACAGGCCCCACTAAGAGAATTTATGTTTTCATGAATATTTGTTAAGCTAAACAGAAAAATACTATATAAAAATGGAAACTTGGATAGTTTTCCTTGAGCTTTAAACATTAGGCTCAGATACTATCATAATTGCATTATTTATCTCTTAAGGACAATATCACCCAGTTTCTTCTATATTTTATAAAAAATATTTATTTCAGAGTTTAACTTAAGCTTAAATTTTTCAAAGTGATTCTGTATGAACATTCCTTTTTTAGATGTGTGCAATATATCATTCATGAAAATACACAAAATAGGTCATTTTTTTGATTTTATTTGAAACACCATTTCTATAATTTATTTGTTAAGACTTTCTCAGGGTGATTATATGCAATATCTTAAAAATAGTAAAAAAATGCTAGCACTATGACTTTGATATTGTAAACATAATTGATAATAAACTTAAACGCTCTTCTGTTATTATTCACAGTGGTGATTATTGTATTGAGATCCTTGGGTGCAGAAATTAAATATCACTTGAAAATTAATTCTACTACAATAAAGAACCATCATAGCTATATAAAATGTATTCTAAGATTACAGCTTTTGAAAGACATCTTTACCATGTAAGACTACTAGGATAAGATAATGAAGACCTTTTCCAGTGAGAAAAAGCCTTCTTTTATCCCTTTTGGGGACTGTAAAGGGAAGGTAAGCTCTTCACAAATCTTAAGAGTGATAATCCTACTATGGAGGCTGGGTTGTGGATCTATGACATTAGTTCTGATGTCAGTATAGTCAGAGTTGTTGTTTTGGGACCACAAATAATCATTCTGGATCAATACAGGGTGATAAAGCTCTTTACAAGACACTTATAGCTGTTATTCTGCATATAGAGGGTCTTAATGACTAACATCATTCATTCTAGGTGGGTTTAAGATTTAAACCACTATTATTTTAAGTATCAAGCCAGTACTGGATGGTAAAGCTTTGGTACAGATCAGTAGTGGTCAAAAGACCTCTACACCAGATATCTAAGTCAATATTTGAAATATTAAGAATCTAAGAGTAAATAGCTTAAGCTGATACTTAGCTCTTGAATTGCGTATGACTGATTTTTGCCCTTCTCAAAAATAGCAGAAACTACAAGGGTTTGAAGTCTTTTGATGTGTGTTTGTACAAAAGTATGTGGCTTAAAAAATGCCAAGCCAGATATCTTTCTCAATTTAGAAGGTATAAGAATATAACAATAAATAATTTCAAAGCTGGATGAGATCCAAAATATGATATACTTTCCAATAAAGCTGTATGAATATATGGAAAAGATACAGGGGTTTCTTTAGATTACTATTTTCAGAAATCCTGTATTTTCTTAAGAAACCTTTGAACCACAATCTCTTACCCCATTTTAGAGATATATATTCCTAAGAAATATATAATTTAAGCTCTCATTCAGATGTAAAATATTTTTATACTTCTGTACATTTTTGTACAAGCCCTCTTAGACCAATAAAAGGGTTTCTTTGATTTAAAGGCATGAATATACTATGTATTGAAGAAGTGGTGCTAATGGAATATGGATAATAAAATTATATAGATCTTAATTAGAAACTTAAGGATAATATCCTTTTAATAGGGTGTGAATTATATAGTTATAAGTTATATAAGAGGTGAGGACATGGTTTTTGTTTGTTTGGTCTTCATCCAAGCTGGAAATGGTTATATCTTTGATGATTCTTATTCAATATGTATAGAAGTGGTAAAATCTTGATCGGAAAATTTCCCATTTTCAATTCTACCTGTATGGAATTCATTTGTTAAGTAATTTCTATACAGATATTGATGGTATGTGGATGTCATGCTGGTGCTCTGTTTGGAGTCAAAGGCTGACAGATTTGATTTTGATTGAATTAAAAATATAATAGATGTTGAATTTTATCTAAAAGTAATTGAAATTCATAATCTGGATATATTGAGTTAAATTCCATGAAATTATAGATCAGTATTATAATTCAATTCATCAAAAAAATTAGTTTTTAATTATTAGGGTATAAATTGATTTTATTACTAGACTTATTGTTAAATATTATTCAATGAATCTGGGCTTTATTTCCATTGATATAGCTTTTCTAATCATTGAGTAATCCTATTTTGTGATAAATTATCCAACAATCTTATAGATAGTAAGATTGGCTGTAAATATTTCCATCTCTCAAGCAGATAGACTTAATATTTGGATTTTACTAAGATTGAAATTGTTTCATTATTATATGAAATCATTTTAAGAAAAGTGATATCCTGTGCCAAGTTTTTTCTCTTATCAGAAAAGTCCAAATTATTCTTTGCAAAGCTCAAAAAAAATAGATAAAAATTTGGTTTTTAAAGATTGAAACTTATCGCAATTGATGAAAAAATTACTTTAGGATAACAAAAATGATCAATAAGATCATTGGAATAAATCAATTGAGTCCCTAAATTCAAGTTATTTCACAAATCTAAAGAATGAAAATGAGATTTTATTTCAAATTAAAACTAGCTTTGTTGAACAAGATAAAAATGAAGATTTTTGGATTCACAAAACAAAGTGATCAAAATCAAATTTGAAAGTAATTAAGATTTTAGAAATTGATGAAAGCCTGAATTTGTGAATGTAATTGTACTTTGTAGAGTTAAGATTCTCTTTCTTTGAATAAGAGAGCTTATTGGAATTGTGTTTGATTCTTCTCAGACAAATTAACTCCCAGAATTTTCAAAAAAAATGTTGGATTTTGATAACATCAAAGTGGACTAAATGAAAATAATGTGGGATTTCTCACTGGATGACATAGGCTTGGTGCAGTGGATTGGGGTTCAAAATCACCAATTATTTCAATTTAGTATTTTCTAGAATTTTAATCTCCTAGTATTTATGGAGTCATCACTTAAGGAATGATTTTCATATTTCGTTTATCGTACTAATCCAAGGGTAAAAAGGAGATTTTCATAGCTGGTATAGTTTACAAAATTTCAAATTCAAATGAATCAAATTTAAATGAGAGAGATTCCTACATAAAGAGATATCAAGAAAACAGGAAGAGGTGCTTGAATGTCTTAAATTGTGGAAAAATAGAATATATACCACATATTATTGTATGATACAACTTCAATAGTTCATAGAGATAAAAAAAGAGAATATGAAGTCACAGATTAATAAAAATCCTATTTAAAAACAAATTCTCAAATTATACTTCAAAATATTCAATCATTATTCATAGTCAAACAGATATCTTCTGTTTTTATATTTTCTGAAAAGCTTACAAAGGATTCAATTGGAAAATATCAATTATTTGGGATTTATGAAAGTGGTATACATCCCTGGAATTATTTAGAGATAAATTTCTCAAGACTCATCTTTAGAAATACTCAGTTTATGACATAAATAAATCAAAATATGAAATTGGAATTCCCTACAAGAATGATATGAAGAGCTCAAGGCTATCTCCATATAGATCTCTTAAGACTCTCCTAAATACCAAAGTAAGTTTCTTAATTCAATTTCAAAATTAAAAAGTGAAAAAATACAAATATTTACATCTTTTGAAGCTCAATTTCTTATGTAAATGTAAGATGTGTCTATGAAGCTTTTGATAATATTATTATTAATGAAGGGTAAGACTGTTCTTATGAAATATAATAAATCAATTAGTTATAGCCACAATTGAATAATCAGTCAATTATTACTTTTACTTGCTATACACCACTAGTGATTATAACAGTAAGAAGTAATTTTCTACTAGAATCAATTACAAGAAGTGTTAATAATAAACTTCTCATTAAAATAATATAAAATCATTTTAATGTTCAATTATATTTTGCAAGAATAATTATAAATATAATTCTTGAAGAAAGCTATGACTAGAGAAAAACTTTAAGAATTAAGTCAAAAAGCTCACTAATACTTCATAATACCTTGAAAAGAATTGGTAGAGTGATTTGATAGATGAGTTGTGGATTTAGAGGATCAAAATTGTTTTATAACAATAATGCAACAATGTAATAGCTGAAAACTATTGGAAATAGTATATTTCCTTTATTTCATCTTTTTCTGATTTATTTGAAAGTATTAAACACACTTAAGAAAAGAATTAACAAATACTTACTTGTTGGTAATAAAGCTATGATTAGATAATAAGATGATTTGGAAAAAACCACAAGAGGAAGCCTCTTTTAAATCAAAAAAAGCTCAAGGAGTGGTTCCATGGAGAGAACTGAATATCCAGTGAGTGAGAAACCATCAATAATTGTTGTATTATTGGCTACATCACCTGTTATCACATACTATTATCATAATTACTTAACTAAGTCATTTTATGTGACTACCAAAACAGTTATGGTTAAGAAATAAAGAATTAACAGCTTTCAATAATCTTCTTTTTTAAAATAATAATTAATTTCTAAAAGCTATCAATTTCATTGTAAATTTCATCATGGATTGTATTTTATGTGAATCTTGGAAGATTAAGTGTTTCACATGGAATTATCAACAGTGGACTGTAAGTAAACCTTTGAATTGAATTAGGAAGTTATTATTATTTTTGTTTTTTATATGTATAATAATTTTTACATTGGTCCTGAGAGCTTCAGAAATATCAATCAGGAATGGTATTTGAATGAATTTTTGAAGTTTTAACCTTATTTATATGTAGAATTGCAAATAACACAGTAATAGCTGGTTGCCATGAGGTAAATGCATGGATAATAGTCCAAAAAGGGTTTTAATTACTATATTAGGCTCTATCCATGTAAAATAATTAGTAATTGACATAGCTACAGGATTCAGAGTTTTTCATTACAACCATGTCATGACAAAATAGCAGCTCATTTGCTATTTTCTTATGATTTGATGGGACTTGAACTTGGTAACCAAGTTCCCAAAAGGTTTTGGTATACTAATTGGGAAATTATAAGCCATGGATCCAATATTTGGAGCCATCCACACCTCAGAGGCCTCAGAGGTTGGGTACCCCAGCTTTCTTTGATGTCTTTTGTCCCCCTTAGCTATTTTCATGTCAAAAATAGTAATTCAACCTTTGAGACTGATATCCACTAAGGGTGTATCAACAATTTATGCAAGAATGATGTAAGATTAAGCTCCAACAACATCCATAACATTAGTCTTAGCTTATAGGTAACATGGGCTTTATCACATCCCCATTATTTTGGCATAAAATTGAGAAAAACAAAACGTTTCACTATTCTACTATGTGGTATCAATGATGTGTTGTAGAAGTATTCTTGATATTACCAGCTCATAGAGTTGATTTAAGCTTATTAACTCTATGAAGCTACCCTAGGTGAAATCCTGTGTAGAATTTAAATCTGGCCTTAAATCCATGGACTTAATTACTCACAAAACAGGTATTCATCTTTTCTTAAATAAAAAATGATAAATTTTGGATATATGCATGACTTATGGGTTATATGTAGTTCAGAATTTATTTTAATATTAGCTGTGGCCTATTTGGGTATCTAAAATATACCTCAAAGTTTACACTAGACATATAGGCTTGAAGATTCCATGTGATCCGTCATCAAGACTCATTTATACAAATTTCTATTTTTCAATTCTATATTGGAGATTGAAGTTATGAATCAAGAACTTGATATCAAAATTGTGTTAATTGAGATTAATTTCCTTCTTCATGGAGATGAAAAACACAGCTAAATTCCAATACCTTTCTTAATTTGACCTGAACCTTTAAGGATCACAAAATAACAAATTGCATTTCATTTTTGTGTTCTAAATAAAGAATAGGATTCCAAGATTTCATGGACCGATTTCTTGAGTTTGACAAACAATTAATAACCCTGGGATGGGTTTTTGACTTACTATTTTAATTTCCATTATTTTGAACAAGGACTAAAGAAAATAATTTTGGTATTTAATCTTCTTAAAAAATGAAATCTTAGCTAATAAGACTAGGTTTTGTTTGAAAGTTGTTGTGGGAATTCTTTTTTAGGAAGATCATTTACTTTATTTAAATCAATTTATGAAATAATTCTTATCTGAAGCTTTAATCCTGATATTTCTAAAGGAAAAAATGCTATATAATTTCCTCCCAAATATCATATTTGAATTCTTGAATATGGGAAGTACCAAACCCCAATATGTAGGATATTTAATATCATGAAATATGTATTTTGAGGTATCAAAGGTCAAATTTCAGAATTTCAAAATCCTATATCTCTCCCTAATATTTGGAAATTATCTTCCAAAAAAATAACCAAATAACTTATAAATTCTCATAAATTTTAATATTTTTCCTTTTAAAATTATTGATATTAATTAAAAAGCTAGTATATAGTTTGCTTTAATATTTTTGTTTTGAGCACTTAAATAGTGTAGTCACATAGACCCAATATATTTTGAAATTCATTGGAATTAAGGAGAATCTAGTAATATTTAAATATATCCAAACCCAAATAATTTTCAAGATAATTCTTTTATACATTTATCTCAAAAAAAGGCCTCATAATTTGTAAAGTTATTGATGGATGAATCACATGTATTTGGCCTTTGATCAACAAAAATATCCTGTAGACAAAGGCTCTAATATTTACTATCTTCACCTCCGAACATATTAGAAATTTTTTCCAATTGAACTTCCAAATTTTAACACATAGAATTTTAAATTTGAGTAATAAAGGAGACTAATGAATAATTTTCTACGATACCAATAAAGTAATCATAAACAGTAATACAAATAAGGGAAGAAAAAATAAATATAAGATTCAAGTATTTATTATAGCACTTATACTTAGCTTGTGTAATAGAAAATCAAATGAAAGCTTATTATTTAATAGCTATTAAGAAATCTATCTATTATAAGATATGAATTAGAATTATATACAGCTCAATTGAGGCTTGCTCCTTTACTTACAAAATAAAATAATAAGAAATATTTCATGAAGTTGGATTAGGAATCAAACCAGAAAATTAATCAAAATATGATTAGTTCAATGTTTAATTGACATAATAAATTTCTTAAATAAACACAAGCTCTTAGGTGCTTTTACCATAAATTATTGAAAAAACAAAATAATTATTAAATATACCCAAAAAATATTTTGACTATCAAGAGAATCACCCTTAAATAATTAAAATAAGAACAAGATAATAATAATACTACGCTTATGATTTAAATAATCAAATTTTAATTATAAAATTGTAAATCTGAAGGAATTTTGAAGCTAATTGATAGCAGATTCAAATAACAAAACTTTTTTGAGAAAACCCGATGTTTTCAAAACTAGGTTTTTTGAATCAAACATGGCTTTTTTTAGCTGAGTGACCTAGGATTTCTGGTGAAAATTGAGATGTTTGAGAAATTAAGGATTTGAAATTGTAAAGGAAAAAAGGAATATTCTAATTTCAGTCCTTTTCTCTCCAAGACTTTGAATTATTATCATTAATTTTCTCAATTAATTCCAATTTGAAAACTTTTTTTCACAATTAAATAAAACCCAAATTTCTTCTTAGCACTATCACAGCCAATCCCTTTTTCAATATATTGGTGATTATCCTTTTAATAATAATCCTAAATTTGTTTTTATTTTTCCTCTAAGATATTATTTTGGATTATTGATTAAAAATCTCAATATCCTACTCTATTTCAGAAATCTTCTACATTTCCCTCAAATATATCTGGACATATTACCAAGCGCAATTATCAATGTATAATTAGTTATTTCAAAATGCAATAAAAAATGGTCCAGTATTTTGGATGAGTGGCTCAAACTCCATTGAAAGGCCACTCTCAATAAATAGAAATGGGATTCAACTAATAGTTTTTGATTTAAATAAGAAAAATTTCTAAAGCTGGATCACTATTACATCTGAAAGTACTTAATATCAGTAGTAAAAATATGAAAGAAATATTTCTCAGGAAAATATTGAAAGCTCTACTGGTGCTGGTATCCTGGAAGACAATGAAAAAAGGTCATTGAAACAATTTGGTAAAAGCTTTCAAGAATAATTCCAACCAATTAAGTAATTGATTATTTTTATCAAAAGCCAAATATACAATCTATTGAAAACTTTTCCATTAAAGAGGATTATTTCATTTCAAATGATGAGGAGAAAGGTCATACCATATTTAAGCTAAGTGATAATATCATTTCTTTTCAAGTAATATTCCCAATTTATTTTCTCATTAATCTGTCTATAAATTAATAAAATTCAAAGCTGCTCAGGAGTTCCATACTTATTTCTGGGATTCAGTTGAGAATTGTAATACAACTGACAAAATTGAAAGCTTGATTGTCATTTTGACCCGCATTACCTTCATTCTTAATAATCTAATAATTAATCAATGTAATTTGAACCGCTAAATAAATAAGATAATACACCAATTAAAGATAATTAAGGGATTTTAAGCTCAAATTCAAATAATTGAAGTGCTTTACGTTTCAGGATTGGATTTAAAAGGCTTAATATACTGTTTTTCATAAATTGCATGTAACATAATGGTGCCATATTTTATTTTAGAATATGTTGAATGCTAAAATATTTATATTTATAATAATTCTTGTGAATAATAAATTAATTCTTTCTTTATGTATTTATTTGAGAAATTCTCCACGAAAAATAAAGGTAAAATATCACGGGAAATGAATTTCTTCAGTATTGAGAAATCAAGGTCAATTATAATTGGAAAGAGCTGTTCCAGAATGGTTTGAGGGTAATTTAGAGTTGGTATTAGGTACCGGAAACATAGTTTTTGGGTACTTGAAATCTTAAAGTTAGATTTTTTCAATATTTTCAAAATAATGCAAATTAAACTCGCGAATTTTCCTAAAAGGAATTAAATATTTCAATTCCAGTTCTGGAAATTTTGGGATGTTCCATTATTATTATTAGAATGAGAAAATATTGATTACAAAAATAATAAATTTTTATAATAAAATTGATAACGCTCTTGTTATTAGTAAGATGTCTAATTCAAAGAAGGGCTTTATAGCTAAAATAATATACAATTCATTAAAGATTAACATATAATTACTAGCATGAGAAAATTCTTATTATTGAAAAAAACTAAAATATAAAAGTAGTTCCACTTTTTATTGCTCATATCAGGATTTTTCTAAATAATAATAGCGATTTAATTCTAATAATTGGTTTTCCATTTTTTGGATAATAGCTTTCTTAATATCCCGGATTTCTTTTCTTTCATAAAAACTATCTTGATGTTACATAGAAAATTCCTTTTTTCAAATCCAATGATTGGTATATTATTGGTATTCTTTTATGATAAAGAATAAATGAGGTAATAATTTATCCAGGATAATTCAAATTCTAATTGAATTATTGACTTTTTATCGAGATTTGGAAAAAATATTTCAAAATATTTGCAATTTCAAGTTTTTTCAAATGCCCTTGAACTAGGGTAGTGAGCCCAAATCAGATTTTTTCAAAATTCTTTTGAATAAGAAAAGGAGAAAGCTAATTTTACTATTGAAAGGTTCATTGAACATTTATTATTGATATAAGGGTTGGGCCAAAAAAGAAATGAATTTGGGCTTTAAAATTGCTGTACCCCAAATCCAAAAAGTTTTCAAATTATTTTCAAGGATATTCAAAGGAAGGAAAATATTTGAAAAAATGAATGTTTAAAGAAAGAAGTAATTTCTTTTAAAGCCAAAAAACTTCAAAGGAGTTTCCAATTTATTCATAATGAAAGATTGTGAGAAAATTAAGGGAGGTTTATTGGGGTCCATATTGGTATTTTTTATTTCTTCTTATGATTTTAAAGTCTTTTTTATTAGGGAAGTTTGTAAAATAAGATGTTTTACTTGTTCTTTTTGACCACAATTTGGTAAAATGATATAAGTTTTATATTTTGTCCCTTTTTCTTACACAGATTAAATGACCACCCTGAAAATAATGTTATTTCATCAAGAACCTAATAGTGAAAGAATGAATAAAGAGAAATTCTCGTTAATTTATGTTGTTAATTTTCAATCCTTCGGGAAACTCTCATTGTAAAAAAAGGTAATTTTATCATTTTAAATGTTGGAATGAATAAAATGAAATTTTCAGTTTTGTTTTTGAATAATAATAGGAAATATTTGATACATATAAAGTCAAATGGAAAGAATTAAATTTAGATATAAGATTTTGTTGAAGTATCTTTGAAGGAAATGAAACAAAATTTACAGTATTCATAATATTTTATATGACTGAGTGAAAGAATCTTGATCTTAAAAGTTGAGAAGTCTGTCTTCTTTTTTTAAGTTTTTTTCCAAAATACAAGATTAATTTAGTTCAGAATATTTTATATTTCACACATTATATTGGATATTTGTGATTTAAAATGAAAAAGATTGTTTTTTTGAAAAAACTAGTTAAACAATTCTCAGCAAAATTAATTAATTTTTTTTTCAGTTTATTATAGATATTATTTTTTTAAAAAAATGAAATAATTAAAATAACAATTATTCATTATTTGTTATCTGTTTTTTTATCTTCATTGAAATCTTTTTTGAAATGTTAAATTATTAAAACCAAAAACATCAAGCTTGCTTACAAAAGAAATCTAAAAAAATGCTTTTTTTTATCTTTTCTTTCTACTTTTATAAAAAAATCAAAACTTTCAATTCAATCCACATTCTTCAATGTTTTTAAACTCAAGAAATTTTCTAAAAGTATAACAATCTGGGATTACTTGTGATAAATATCTTTTATTTTTTATACTTTTTGAATCACAACTTTTGTCATGTATGAAAAACCAGAAAAAAAAGGTGGAACTTAGTATTTATGAAGAAATCTTCTGAGATTCCAAATAAAAGGGGGTGGGGGTATTATTATTTTTACAGACCTTTCCAGATCTGGAAAAAACTTTTACTGTCAGAACTACAAACTCAAAATTCACTAAATTCTATAAATATCACTCAATAATTACCAAAAATGAAGATTAAAGCACAAAAATAATGCGTTAAGATGTTTAAATACTTAAATAAAGCTTTAATTATTTACAAAGAATAATGTTAATTCATATGGGATCTGTTTATGGATTAAAGCCAAGGTACTTCTATGTGTCAATAGCTCAGGACCTTTGTAGCCCTTCTACCCCAAACTTCTGATTGCATTAGTCTCACATATTTTACACTCTATGTTTCATCATGAAGATTCTCATTCTTGATATATTTGTTTCACCTTGAAATGAATATTCCAGAAAATAAAATCCAGTGATTTTTTTCAACCCTCACTTTTTCAGTGAAATTTGGGTGGTAAGAGCCTAATAATTCCCTCTGTTAGTTTCAAATTTTTGAAAATTTTATTTGAAGATTATTTTGTCTTTATATTTATTCATTTGTTTTTTTCATTATTTTTTCTTTCTGAAAATTGTATTTGTCTCAAACAAATTCATACCTTCTGTGTAAGAGTTGACTACAAAAATAATAATTAAATTGATATTAATTTAGCTATTGTACTATTTCTGTTATTATTTTGTAAGAAGAACCATTCTAATAATATCAAGAAATTTATATGACAAATTAATAAAGAATTTTATAACAATAAACTTATAAAAACCAATAAATACTTATATGAAATGATGAATATATCTAAACTTAATAATAACAATATTACTAATAGCTATTATTATAAATTTTAATTATTTTTATTACCAATATAATGGAAATAATAGTTCAAATATTCCAAAAGAAGTGAACTAATATGGAAATAAGTCTTTGATAAATAAATAGCAATAATTTTAATAAAATATCTTAAAAATATAAAAAATTATATAGTAAATAATAAAGAATAATAGGAAAATACCTAATGGCTCATAGAAAACTATTTTTTTTAAATATGAATGAGAGTATAGTTAATTTGAGAGAAACACAAATTCAATTATATAAAGAAATTTTTGAATTTATGATAAAATATTGTTATTTAGTAATAACAATAAAAAAGATTCCTTTCATTTAATCACAAGAAATTCAATCTCTCACAATCATTATCATAAATATTCATTTAATTCATAATATTATTTTGAATCTTGGTTCAATTCTGTGAGCCTTAGAGGTATTTTCAGATACCCAAAAGACCACAAACAATAAAACAAGATACAATTATAAATAAAATAAATTTATTTATATTATCAAAACAAAAATTAAAATATAAATATAAATTTATACACAAAAATAAAAATTTAATTATAATTTAAAAATAAAATTACATTGAAATTTACAATTGTGAAAACACATTTTTTCTGGAAAAAATTAAGTAAAAATGAATTTTCAACAAAATTACCAAAATTGCAATATTTTTGGAAAAAAGTTACATAAAAATTATTATATCTTTTTATCCTACAAATAAACATATGAAAATTATTTCACCATTGGACTCCTCATAAAAAATAAGGTGGGGTCACCTCTGGGTAAAATTCCTGTAACTCAACTCTAAATAAGCCTAAATTAAGTTTCGAGTATTTTCTGTACAAAGTTGATAACCCTCAAAAACTTGTATTATTTCACATCACATGTGGTGTTAACAATCAATTTTTGTGTTAAAATTGAGGTTTTGTGTCTAGTTTGAAAGTTATGAGGAATTGAAGTATTCTCAATTGAAATGTCAAAATGTGTGTGTGTAATACATAAGTGAACTTCAATTTACATATGAGGTGTCAAGTATTACAGTTGTGTAATTTAAAAACTCAATTGAATTACATGTGTAAAGTATAAGTATAATACATGATGAGGAATCGAAGAAAAGAAAAACTGGAAAGATTGATTCTGGGGCGGGGGAAAGGAATCTTGGCTCCAAGGGAGAGCCAGCCCCCAAATTCCTTTCTGAAAGGTGTGAGATGTCAAACTACACACAAAAGTTAATCACTTTTGGCCTGGAATTGAGTCACAGGGTTTGGGTCTCAATTGATGACAAGGTTTTGATACCAACCAGGGCAGTTTTAACTGTTGCCAAGAAAGTGAAACTACCCTTAAGATAAAACAAACATTGTAAAAACAGTTTTAACTGTTTTTGAAGTCTCTTACACGAATTATGATGTGTTTTGAAGGTTCAAAACCAGGTATTACTATAGCAATGAGTGATTTAAGGGTCCAAAATTGCTGAAAATGGAAAAACAGGCTAAAATTTGCCCTTTTTGGCCTAAACCAGTGTGAAATGATGCCATAATTAGCTTTTATGTTGTCAGAGTGTTTTTCACGACTGGAAAGAGCAAATTTTACTTTTGGAGTAGGAAAATTGATGGCTATAAAAGAATGTCTTCTTTTCCCCACTTTTCTCTTGATTTTAGAATCTTTTACTTTTATAATTATTTTAAACACTGTCAAACCAATCAATAAAAGATTCCAACCACCCTTTTTAAATCATTTTAAACCTTTTAACCATGTTAAAAAATTAATATAATCATTTTTACCCTTCAACCACCCCATAAGTGAATTAAAGCATCTTTCATCACTGTTAGCTTTGTCACTCTGTTTCCAAATTAACTCTGGTCACTTTTGGGCATGTTTCCTCTTTAATAATCTTTTTAAGGACTCTATTCTTATATTAATTTCCCACAGTACTTTTCTCAATTAATTCCAATTGAAATTTCTTTTGTAGCCTTAAATATCTCTTGTAGAGTATTTTTGGATAAATCTTTATTGTTAGTAAAACAATAAATCTTTAAAATATTATTGTACAATAAAATTGGTGTATTATCTCATAAAAATCCTATTCCATATTATATTTAATGAATTCTTACCTTATAGAAATTTTGAGGACAGGAAAAGTACTTGATTTTTGATCAAAGTTTCATATCCGCACCTTACATTTGGGGGCCCAGCTGTGATATTTTACCTGTGACATATAGTTTTACTATTTTTAAATTCCTTTTCTTATATTGAAAAATTTAAAAAATCCATCAAAATACTTATAATTCAAAAAGGTCATAAAAAATAAAGCTTTTTCATATTATAAGTGAGGCTTTATTCTTCATTTGTCTTTTGAAAAATCCTGTTTTTACTTAAATAATTTCTTTTTTCATTAATTTTAGTGTCTGAAAACATGGTATGACAAGAAAGTATTGAAACTCAATCAACAGGTACTAGCATTATTCCTGCCAGTGCTGCCAATTCTGACTATAATAGCACAGTTATTATTACTCAGAATAACCAACCAGAGCAAATTTCTTCTGTATTCATTAACTTGAACATAAGTAATGCCCTTCAGAAGGCAAAGAATTTGGCAAATAGTAAGCTTTTGATGTAAAATTACTATTTTCAAGCTTTTGAATCAAAAAATATTCCTTCAACCAGATCAGTAGCCAGCTATAACCCCTCAAGAAACTCCCAAAAAGGCTATAGATGTGATTATGGCAGAAGCCAATCAGTTACAGAAAGACAAGGGTCAGTAAATGGATTACAAACTGACAAATTATGCCATTCTGAAGCTGATAATACTGTTTTACCTTCAATAAGCGCTAACACCACCACAAAGAGCCTCAATAGACATTTACAAAGCCAGAAAGAAGGGATACAGCAATGCATTGCAGCACAAAGAGTACCAGATCCTTGCAGATCTGTGGAAAAACTGCATGAACTCTTACCTGACTGTGAAAAAATTCCTGGGCCATCCCAACACTTGCAAGTTACTCAATGGATGGCATCCATTGATGGAAAAGAAAAAAAAGATGCTTTTAACAGCAGAATGGAGGAAAAACAACCCTCCACCACCCAAGCAAGTGCCAAAAACAGCCCCAGTAGCTAGCAGCAGCAATTAAAACATGAAATAGAAGCCACAAGCTCAGAAAAAGGGCAAAGACAAAGCACCAGCCACAAAACCTTACAGCCAGGGCTACAGAATCAAAAAGATTTAGCAGGATGCCATGTAAAATGTATTTCAGATGGCCAGAACAATGATGGAATTTCAGAAAAAGGAGGAAGCCAGACTAGAATATCAGAAATGATTTCTGGCATTCCAAACATGCATATAGTTATAAATGATGTGAAAAGTCATATTTCTGATAAGAACTCATCAATTTGTGACAATCTTAAGACATATAACTCAAGTCTGAGCCAAATAAATGAGGCACTTACGTGTTTTGAAAATGTTTTAAGAGCAATGAAACTTCTAATAATGACAATTCATTTGGAAACAAATTAAATGAACCATCCCCCATTATCAAAGAATTAAAAGACAAATATTCTAGATTCAATATTGATGACATAATTGAAACAAGAATAAAACAAGCCATAGATATTATCAAAGAAGATAATAAGAAATTTCTTGATGATATTGAAAATTAATTTACTGAAGTAAAGACATATAAAATTGGCTTGAAAAGGTGTTTTGACACCTCACGACAAGAGATATCAAAATTAACAATGAAATTGAATCAAGTCACTTCTAATAATACTATAAAGACAGAATTATGGCAAGAGTTAACAAATAAGGAAGATATGTATAAAATTGAAGTAATAAGCTTAATACAAAGCTTCCAAAATGAGTTCAGAAATTCTCAAAGATGTAGCAACAGAAAATGAATGATATTTAACAATTACTACACATCTTACCTAGAATGTCTACACCTCTGAATCAAAATGAGGGTGCAGGAATTCCAAATCCACGGGTATTGGATGTTGAGAACTCACAGTTAAAAAATGAATTTTTCACGTCTTTTCATAGCTCGGAACCATCAATGGGCCAAGCACTCTTAAAAGAAGTAACAAAACTTAAGGAATGGCCTCACTTCAGTGGTGAAGGAGAGTATGACCATATGGAATTTATCAGAGGTATTGAGGTGATTAAAGAAGATTTTTAATTACCTGACATATTGGTAACAGCAAGATTTAACACTTTTCTTACCAGATCAGCCCACAGATGGTATATGAAATTGCAACAGGCACATGGACACCAAAGTTGGACTTGGTGGAAAACCCAAATTATCAACAAATGGGCCAATGATTCTTAGAGATTTAAGGTTGAAATATCCTTTGAATATGATGAATTTAATGCTGAAAAAGACAAAGCTTTACCATAGTTGGTCCAACAAAAAGACAGATTGACAGCATTATATCCTGACATGTCAGAATACATGATTCACAGAAAAAATCTAAAATAATGTGGAGGTGACTTAGAGAATTCTGTCAAAAGCAGGACTACTGAACAATCTTCAGCAGAAGATATCATTAATATATTGGAAGAAGTAACCACTAGAACCAAAATTGGCTCTATTAGGGTGAATCTCAAAAAAAGGTTTAATACACCTTGAAAAGGTTCTGTGGAAAAAAATTCTAAAGAAAATTCTGATAATATTAAGTATAAATATACATATGTAATGAGAAAGTGCCATATTTGGCAAAGCACCACCCATTTAGCTAACACATGTCCCAAGAAGGGGAAAATAAATGAAATTTACATTGAAAAGGAACCTTATGTTGAAAAAGATGAGGTAATTGAAGATAATTCAGATTATAAATAATCAATTTTTTCTGAATCTTCAAAAGATATAGAAAATATCAATGCCACTTTTGACGTCATGGAATCTTATTCCCACTTGCCACAATTAAGCAATGGTCAACTTGATTTATCAAAAATTGAAGATGCACAACTAATGAAAACCAAACCAAACAGGGGAAAAGTTTATACAGTTGGTAACTCCTGTATAACAGAGGTAGTAATTTACAAAAAACCCACTAAGCTTTTACTTGACCCAGGAGCCTTCTTCTCTTGTGTTGGAAAATATTTTCTTAAGACTTGTGTACCAAATTTTGAAGATCAATTGTTTCCAATTGATGGCATAAAGCTCAACAGTGAAAGTGATCCCATGAAAGCATTGGTCATATTTGAAACTACTGTCAGATTTCCACCTATCAATGGAAATTTAAGAATAACTGTTGAATTTTCTGTTATGGAAAAATGCTCTATCGCCCATATTATATTGAGAAATGATTACTTAATCATGTATGGCATAGATTTACATAACAATAAAGACATATACTTTACTATTGGGGACAATAAAGGTCAAAAATCTGCCTTTTACCATTCAAAAGACAAATGACAGTAAACAAAGTCTCACCAGTAAGCTTAGAGTTAGAAAAGCTCAAGTCTGAACAGTTGAAAGAATCTGAAATCAGTCTTCATCTCACTGATAAACAAGAAAGTGAACTTTCTGCCCTTTTATATGACCACAAAGAAGCCTTTGCATCAGATAAAGAGCCACTGAGAGAAATTGTTGGTCATGAGGTTGACATTATTCTTAATATTGAAAGACCTTACCAAAAACTCTTCAGAAGACCTGCATATCTAGCAAGTCCTAAATCAAGAGAAGCTCTGGAAATCCATATTAAAGAACTTCTAGACCTTGGGGTAATAAGAAAGGTTGGCCACAATGAGGAGGTAGAAATAACTACACCAGTCATAGTGGCATGGCATAATGGAAAATCTATAATGGTTGGGTACTTTAGAGCTCTGAATACTTACACTGTTCCAAACAGGTACCCAATACCAGAAATCCAAATTTCCCTTACCCAAATATCTCAAGCAGTGTATATAAGCACCATGGATTCCCTTAAAGGATTTCATCAAAATGTGGTGACACCAAGGGCAAAAAAATACTTGAGGATTACTGTTCATTGTGGAGTGTATGGATATTTAAGGATGCCTTTTTGTATCAAGAATGCAGCTTCACACTTCCAAAGAATGATGAATGAAATCTTCCCTGAAGAACTTTCAGAAGGATGGTTAATCATTTACATTGATGAAATTATTGTCTGTTCCAAGACCTGGGAAAAACATATATACAGATTATCCAGAGTTTTGAACAAAATTCAATTTGTAAAAATCAAAATTTCCTTGAATAAATGTCATTTTGGATTTGAAGAACTCAAAGCACTGGGAAATGTAGTATCTGGTTTATCCATTGGAAGTGAAAAAAACAAATTTGCAGCAGTGCTACTGAAACCTATTACTCAGAACAAAAAATAAATTCAGTCATTTTTGGATTTTGCAGGATATTAAAGACAGCATATTAAAGATTTTTCATCCAAAGAAAGACCTCTTTATAAATTATGTGACAAAGACACAGTATTTGAAATGACTTTTGACAGAGTCAAAGATTTTGAATCTTTGAGACAAGCCTTGACCACTTCTCCACTCTTACTGATGCCAGACTTTAAGCTTCCCTTTAAGCATTATATTGATGCATCAGGGGATGGGCTAGGTGATGCACTTCATCAATTCAAGATTATAAATGATAAATCTGTGGAAGGACCCATATGTTTCATATCCAGGAAAATAAAACCAACTGAATCTAGATATTGGCAAGTCAGAGGGAGTGTTTATGCCTTTTCTGGGCCTTAGAGAACCTAAATTACTTCCTAGAAGGATTTTTTTTGAAGTAATAACAGATTGTAATGCTGTTTAGTCACTTTTAAACATGAAAACACCCAACAGGAATATGCTCAGATGGTAAATAGCCATACAGGAGTATAGAGGTGATATGACTATTGTTCACAAAGATGTAAATATTCATAAAAATGCAGATGGACTGAGCAGATTTCCATCACCAAATAATATTTATAGTCCTGCTTATGTGCCAGAAGAAGCTTCCCCACAGATCCCAATAGAAGGAATCAGTGTTACAGATCTGAACACAACACTCTTTGAGGAAGTAAGAAACAGCTATACTCAAGATAAGAACTGTAGCATCCTATGAAAATTACTTACCAAAGACTGTAAAGACAAATCTTTGATACATTCCTTAGATGAAATATGGAAGAAATTATATGATGAAGGAAGATTTCACCTACTGGATGGTATAATTTATCACAGAACTGAGCATACATGTGTAATGACAGTTGTAGACAGGTCCTTAATAAATCTTGTACTGAAAGAATGCCATTACAGCCCCTTCTCAGGACATCTGTCTGAGGACAGGACAAGAGAAAATATAAAGACCTGTATATGGTGGCCAATGTGGAAGAAAGATGTTTTAGAGTATTGAAAAACATGTGACATATGTCAAAAGGCAAATAAATTCACTGGAAAAAGACTTGGAAATATGATCAAAATCCAAGAACCCAGAAATCCTTGGGAAATTGTCCATATGAATTGGGTAACTGGCCTACCACCAGGGAGTGATAGATGTCATAATGCATGCCTACTGATTTTTGAAAGATTTAGTAAGACTCCAATCTTTCTACCATGTCACAAGGATGATACATCCATGGATACATCTCTTCTAATACAGAATAGAGTAATATCATGAGCTGGCATATTCACAAATATCATTAGTGACAGAGATCCCAAATTCACCTCAGCACTATGGAAAAACCTTCACCAATTATTTGGAGCAAAGTTGTCCTTCTCTATAGCCTATCACCCACAAACTGATGCTCTTGCTGAAAGAATGATCCAAACCTTGGAAGATATGGTAAGAAGATTTTGTGCATATGGCCTTGAATTTATAGATTTTGATGGTTTCACCCTTGATTGGTTTACTCTCTACCCAGCACTGGATTTGGCATATAAAAAATCCTTTAATGCCAGTACCAATCAAACTCCTGCTATGTTAGAGAATGGATGGAATCCCAAATTACCCCAAGATTCATTAAGGAAGGATTTGGTTTAAATACATCCCAAAGCTAGTAGCTTCAAAGGAATTCTAGAAAAAGCTAGAAAGAATGAAATAAGGTGCATGGAGGACTCATTTTCATATGCCAAAGACAAATGGGACAAATCACATGCCACTCCAGATTTTGAAGTGGGAGATTTAGTACTTGTATCCACCACTAACTTCAATAACATCAAGGGATGTAAAAAGCTCAAATACTCCTTTGAAGGAACTTTCATTATTAAGGCCCTCCATTAGGAACATGCAATTGAAGTAGAATTATCTGAGGAACTTAGCAATAAGCATCCTACATTTTGAGTAAGCTTGGTAAACCCATATAAATCTAGTGATGCTGAGAAGTTTCCTTTGAGAAATAAAGCTCCCCAAAATATACCTCCTATTTAATCTTCTGGTACTAGGAAAATCACCAAACTTCTAAAAGAAAGGAAGTTAAGAACCAAGAAAGTAAGGGAATACCTTGCTAGGTACAGTGACCCAACTTGTGAAGATGAATGGTTAGCAGAAAAAGACATACCTGGAGCTAATATAAATTCTCAGAAGGTTCAGACACACTAGAAATAACATCATTACAAAGTAATATTCTTTTTTAGGGGGAGGGAATCTGAGCCTTAGAGGTATTTTCAGATACCCAAAACACCACAAATATCAAAACAAGATACAATTATAAATAAAATAAATTTATTTATATTATCAAAAAAAAAATTAAAATATAAATATAAATTTATACACAAAAATAAAAATTTAATTATATTTTCAAAATAAAATGACATTGAAATTTAAAATTGTGAAAACACATTCTTCCTTAAAAAAATTAAGTAAAAACAAATTTTTAACAAAAATACCAAAATTGAAATATTTTTGGAAAAAAGTTAAGTAAAAATTATTATAACTTTTTATCCTACAAATAAGCATATGGAAATTATTTCCCCATTGGACTCCTCATAAAAAATAAGGTGGGGTCACCTCTGGGTAAAATTTCTGTAACTCAACTCTAAATAAGCTTAAATTAAGTTTTGAGTATGTTCTGTACAAAAGTTGAAAAGCCTCAAAACCTTAATTTATTTCAAATCAAATGTGGTTTTAACCCTCAATTTTTGTGTTAAGATTGAGGTGTTGTGTGTAGTTTAAAAGCTATGAGGAATTGAAGTATTTTCAATTGAAATGTCAAAATGTGGGTATGTATTACATAAGTGAGCTTTAATTTACATATGAGTTGTCAATTATTACAGTTGTGTACTTTAAAAACTCAATTGAATTACATGTGTAAATTATAAGTATAATACATAATGAGGAATTAAAGAAAAAATAAACTGGAAAGATTGATTCTTGGGTGGGGGAAAGGAATCTTGGCTCCAAGGGAGAGCCAGACCCCCAAATTCCTTTCTGACAGGCATGAGATGTCCAAATACACACAAAAGCTCATCACTTTTGGCCTAGAATTGAGTCACAGGGTCTGTGTCTCAATTGATGACAAGGTGTTGATACCAACCAGGGAAGTTTTGACTGTTGCCAAGAGGGTAAAACTACCCTTAAGATGCAATAAGCATTGTAAAAACAGTTTTAACTGGCTTTGAAGTATCTTACACACATTTCGACGTGTTTTGAAGGTTCAAAACCAGGTATCACTATAGCAATGGTTGATTTAAGGGTCCAAAATTGCTGAAAATAGCAAAACTGGCTAAAACCAGCCCTTTTTGGTTTAAACCAGGGTCCACTGATGCCATAGTTGGCCTTTCTGTTGTCAGAGTGTTTCCCACGGCTGAAAAGAGCAAATTTTACTTTTGGAGTAAGAAAATTGATGGCTACAAAAGAGTGTCTTGTTTGCCCCACTTTTCTCTTCATGTTAGAATCTTTTCCTTTTATAATTAGTTTAAACACTGTTAAGCCAATCAATAAAATATTCCAACCACCCTTTTGAAAGCATTTTAAACCTTTAGCCACGTGAAAAATCATCATAATCATTTTTTTTAACTCTTATAATAATTTTTACCCTTCAACCACCCCATAAGTGAATTAAAGAATCTTTCATAACTGTTAACTTTGTCACTCTGTTTCCAATTTCACTCTGGTCACTTTTGGGCATTTTTTCTTTCTAATAATATTTTAAAAGACTCTGTTCTTATATTAATTGCTTGCAGCTCTTTGCTCAATTAATTCTAATTGAAATTGCTCTTGATGAAATTTATTTTGTAGCCTTAAATATCTCTTGTAGAGTATTTTTGGATAAATCTTTATTGTTGGTAAAACAATAAATATTTATGATATTATTGTTTTATACTTATAAAGTTAAAAACAATAAAATTTGTGTGTTTTCTCTTAAAAATCTTATTCATACTATTTTTAATCAATTCTTACGTTATACAAATTTTGAGGACAGGAAAAGTACTTGATTTTTAATTAAAGTTTCATATCCACACCTTACAAATTCAGAGGATCTTTAACTGTATTGAGAGGTATTTTTATACCAATCAAAGTTCTCAAATTTACTCAAGAGTACCATTATTCAATTACATGTCCAGAATACTCCCAATGACTTTAATTGAGAGTTTTCACTTGACTTATACTAAATTTAATCTTATAACAAGGTTTTAGTTTCCATTTTAAGAGGTTATGAATCCAAGAAAAGCTTTTTTGCTATAATAAGCTAATAATTCTTATTATAGATCATTAAATATTATTGAAACTGATGTTGTTTAGAGTTATAACACTATTCTTCACAATTTAGTGCTATTTCAAAGTTTTTCTCAGTTTTTCACAATGAGAAAAGATTTTTCATTTTAATCTCAAACAGCATCAAATTTAACTTTAGAATTGATTAACAGATAAACTATAATTGGTTGAATTCTGGTTGACTTTCATAAGTAAGAAAAAAAGGTTTAACTATGAAGTAATTTAACTCTTGCTTTCACTATTTCAGGAAATGAGATAATTCTCACTATAGGTTAAGCCTCTTAAATTTTCTGTTTATGCACTTCAGAACTGGAGAAGCTAAGTCTTTGAAGGTAAACCTTCATGTCTCCAATTTTCAGGGAAATACATAAGTAAAAAAATGTTCTACTCATGGGAAATTTGAGTTTTTACTTAAAATTTTCACTTTGGTGGGTATTTTAATTTTAAATCTTAATTTAAACTTAAACAAGCTTTAATATTAGCTAATTTATGAGGTATTAAACCATATCTGAAATTTGTTTTGGCTTCAGAACCTTAATTAAGATTTGCCTAATTAAAAAACCACTCTATGTAGATCCAAAAAGCTGGGTACCCTAGCACCTTTGTCCAACCTTTTTTGTGGCTTTAGACATTTGTATTCATTAAAATACATATGATGGAATTTTTAGCTTAATGTCAACAAAGGGCTTTCAAACAAAGGCACCTGTAGGGTAAATACAAGGCTAGCTTTAAAACTACACACCACACTTTACTTTTACCACTTTTTTGTTAAGTTGAGTTATACCTGGTGTAACTTTATCTTAATTCAACTTTTATAAAGTATTTTGGTCTTTGTAGGCCAAAATATTGAATTTATGGCAAAATACCTTATGCTATTACCCTAGATAAAGTTGGATGGAGAATCCAATGGTACAATAATATCATTGTATAAGTTTTCTATCTAAAAAGCTAATTCAATATTTTAAGATTTAAACAAAATTTTAACTTGATTATTTTTAATTTTCAGTAAAAACAATTTTATTGAGGAACTTTGTGAAACCTTTGGGAATGTCAATATTCCTCAGGGATCACATTCTGACTCTTATTTTATTGATTATTTTAAGTCCTTCAAAGTAAGTCCTGCCTCACTAAGTTTTAAGCCCTCTTTATTGAGAAGATCCATTGTGACATTGGCCAAGTTTCAGTCAACCACATAAAAGCTTGCAATAATAATAATAATCAGACATTAATGGTTTCCTCAAGTACTTTTTGTAGATGATGCAGAAGAGGAAAATCTTCCTCTCCATATATCCTAAATGAAAGAACTAAACCCCATCAAACCTTCTTTTGAGTCACGTAATTCAAGTTTTTTTCTGATTAGTCAAGAGTTTTGATTCAAAGTCTTTCTCCCGCAGGAATGATCACCATTAATCTTAGTTATTTGTCATTATTATTTTTGAGAATACAACTGGCCTTTATCATATACCCTCAAATCAACCTTAAAAGCCAAAAAACAATAAACAATATCATTTAAAGAAATCTATATATTTAATCTTACCAGCTGATTTGAAAGAACTTTAAGATAACGTTAAAAAATTAATCGAGTTGAGCAGAAGAATTTCATTCTAGCAAAAATGAAATGCTCCTTTCAAGAAGATCATCACTCAGAAGGGTTCTTGATATACCAAAACTAATCCTACCATGGGTTGAAATCTTTTCCATTGTTTTTCTTTTCAAAAAAAAAGCATTTCAGTTTCCAATTGACGCCAACATAAAAAAAATATTGCTACACATATGCACCAACTCTTTGCCTTTTCTGGAACCGATTTTTGAAAGCCTCTTACAAATGATGCTATTTAAAAACAAATGTTAAAATAAGGAACGGTTATGCGTCTTGTTTTGATTTTCCACAACCTTCTTCAAAGAAAAGAATTTTAGCCTAACTTTTTCAGGGATAATAACAGTCTTTTGGGTCCTGGGTTAAGGTGAAGTTTAAGAATTCTTTCAGTTATTAAATTTTTCTTTTTCAATTTTTTCGAAACTTTGAAAAGTTCATACTAATTGATGATTTTGAATCTGTTTGTTGGGGAAAATGTTTAGAAAATAAGAAGTCAATTATGCTTCGTGTTTCCATAAACCATTTCTAAATCAAAAGACAAACAATATTAAGTTGAACCCCCAAATTAAATTGTGAATTTAATATAGTAAATTTTGCGACAAATTCAAGACAATCCAAATACATCTATTCTTCCATTGTCCACCTTTCCGAAATAGGTCCGATGATGGGTAACAAATTTCTTTCCAGAGTTTCTGCCGCACAATACGCCTGAAAACTGATTTCCAGAGTTGACGAAAATGTTGAAAACAAACAAGAAAACATATCAACTTAAAATTCGATAAGAAAGGGTAGAAAGTGAAAAGTTTTTTGTTTATGTTCAAGCTTACCCCAACCAGCCATAGAGGCCACACTCGAGCGTAAGTAAGAGTACTTGAAGAACGTGGCTGGACAAAAAGAGGAAATGCAAGCCTGCTAATGGGATGGCCAATAGCAGAGATTGATAGGCATGTATCCTCACAAAATCATTTCTGGTTTCAGTTATCAAGAGCACGATAGCCCATAAAGGAGTTAGGTAGGCCATCGCGGCCAAGACATCGACTCTCCAGCTTTGAAATTCAATGAATAGTAAATTAGGCAAAATTGGGCCTCAGTATGAGTGAAAACACATCAGTAAAGCGTCTGGCTAAATAACTTCACCCGAATCTAGTCTCATACGCTTCCGTATTTGGATAAGCTCGCCCACCATCAAAATTCTGTTGGCCTGAGGTCGACCAAGCTGGATGAGGAATATTTTGAGCTAAAGGATCCGATAAAGTGCTTGAATGATGATTCGAAACCGAGCTGGAATTTTGCTTCGATGAATAAGAGTTAACGAGGGTCGGGTCCACGATCTGACTGCCCTGCTGATAAGAACTCCATGGATTTTTGTGGATTGACTGAGAATTGAGACTTGAGCTAGCTGAGATCTTCCTTGTGCTAGTTGAAGACGGCGGTCTTGGGGCATCGGGTGGTGGAGCATAAGGTGCAAAGTTCATGGCGGATCCAGGATGGTGAGTGGCGGAGGGAATCCGGAATGGTCAAGAGGGATACGGGGAAGATTGCAGAGGCATTTATCTAAACACATACTCCATGCTACACTGCCCCATCCATGGCTTAAGACAAATCACAAGGAGCCTTTCGATCCCTTGGCTGGATCTTGAGCAGGCTTGGGGCAGCTTTGAGCAAAACAAGTACACAACTTTGAAGGAAATTATTGTTATTTTTTTTCTTGAATAATCAAAGGCGTACATAAAAATTTTTAAAATTAAAATTAGAAGAGAATATTTGGGAGTCACACAAATTGCTCTATTGAGCTCTGTTTTGGATTAAATTAGCTTTTTATGAAATGAGAAAAGCTGTTGATTATTTATTTAACACACATCATATTTTTATCCTTGAGGGATTTCAGAATAAAATAAAGCTATCTTTGAATATTAAATTAAAATGCTGAAATTCAAAATACTGTAGAACCTGGCTACAGATCTATACGTGTTGAAAGCCATAACCCACTAAACCTAACGCCAAATAGTGTCCATCACATTGATGCCTGCTTACATAGCTCATGGCCTGCTCAGAAAAGTAGCCCATGGGTTTCTATTCACAAACTAAATAATTTACCTCTGAAACCCAGAAAGACTTTCAAACACTTTCTCAGCTTGTTTTTTTACATATTTGATGATGTTCCTTACTCTTCATACGCACCCCCCACAAACTGTATTTGCTACCAATATTGAAAACACCATCTACTTCTCCCGTCCTAGTTTTAAATATGAATTTTTACCTTTAGAAATGTTTCATGATTATGAAACTAGCAAATTTAAAGAGATAATTGCTTATGAAATGTTGTAGAAAATAAAAGAGAAATATTTTTATGAAAAAGCTTAAAAATAGGACTTGAGTTGCATGAAGAATAGCTTTAAAACCAAAGAAACTTTGTTCAAGAGAAAGTGAGTCTTGAGATGATTATGTACCTTGATAAAATCTTAGATGAAAAAGTAAAACTTATGAAAAAAGAGCTCAATGATAATAAGCACATCATTCAGGGATATTAAGCCCCTCCAGAACTTGATCAACATCCCTACACCAGAAAAAATGAGTATCAATCTGTGGAAATAGACTGTGAAAACGAGATTTTAATATTAAATTAGTATCTTCTAAATTTTCAATCAAGACCATGTCAATTTGAAGTGAGCTTAGGGTTCTGCAAAGAGCGCAAACCTTCATCATATGAATAAGGTGTATGTAAAGCTCAGACACTTTTATACATATATGATAGTACTATAATATTAATCCATATTCACATACCGCATAAGCCTAATGATACAATTTAGTCCTAATCACAAGAATCTTCTTATAAATTCTTTTAAAATACTCAAAATGAGGTTCAGAAATTGAATTAGGGTCTAAAAATGAATTCTTATGAAGGTGAATAATTGAATACTTAGATACCAATATAGAATAGTCATAAAGCTGAAAACAGATTACATGTCTTATAAGAAACTAATTACTCAATTCAGTCCAGAAGGATTTTTTTAAAAAAATGAAGACAAATATCCATAATTCACAAAAGCTTCTGGGTAAATTGAATTAAATCACATATATACTTATTAAGTTATAGTGTATTCCTTGGAGGAAAATTTTTCATTTAGTGTCACAGGGGTTCTTGGGGAAAACAAGAGTGGCCTGGAGCTCAGTAATCAGGTAACTCACTTGGAAGACTCCAAAGGAGTAAGGAAATAAAATAAAAGAATAAATTCCTCTAATAAGAGATGCAACAATAGAAAAGAAGCCAAATGGCCAAAAAGCCAACCAAGTAAGTCCTTAATCACAGTTTCAACCTTCCAGGAAGAGTAATGGAATGAGTAAAGGATATGACCACAAATATCCACTGACAGGAAAAGAAAGAAAAGTTGCCATATGACTGACTTGATAATATCAGTATTCACTTAAAAAATTGAAGAGAAATAAAGATAATAAAAAATCAAAGTATTTTAATTAACTGGGGGAGAAAACACCCCAGGGTTTAAGTGAGGCTGGTATATATAAAAATTTCAGAGCTTGACTCCTTCAAGCTGACAGCTTGTATATATTGAATAATTGCAGCTGTATTGAATTATTGATGGAGTGTATACCTTGCTGAATTGGTAAATGAACTGAGCTTAATGATATTCACAGGGTCTGTGGTTGAAATACAGGTATTTATGAAACAAGACTGGATTGAAATGAATATGGTTTCCAAGTTGGTTTGATGGAGCATTGACACTTGAAAATTGTTTTGGAACTGGCTCTTGAATATCCCTTGAGAATGAACTGCCAGTATTCCCTTGGAGGAATACTGTACAATTGAAAATAACCAATGACTTCTTGATTGCATGATTGGCGATTGAGAAGAAACTTGCACTTAGGCCTTGATGATTAATCCAGATAAAATGATGGAATGTTGTAATAAAATTCTCATATTGGCACCATTAGATTGCTGGTGGAGAAAGGTGCATAATGGTGTATAACACCATTTATGGCACTTTTGGTTATTGAAGGGAAAAATTTTCCATAGGTCTTTTGAAATAATTCCAAGAGGATAATGAGAGAGAAGGGAGTTTGGGTGGCTTCAGGGCTGGAAGGGGTGATTTTGGACAGTTTTGAGGGTTTTGGAAAAAACAAGCCTATACAGGCTTAAAACTGTATTTTCACAAAGTGCTAAAAAATGTGCAAATATTAAATTTAAGAACCAAATTGCCTAATATGTCCTTGTGGGAATATTTCTCATATTACATGGGGAAATGCCATACTGTGGATAAATGAACCAAAAGTTTCAAAAGGTTCGAAACTTTATTCAAAGATTCAAAAGCATAATACAGCCTTTTGGGCTGTATTTCTGCTTTTGATGCAGAAATGCCCCAAAGTGGCCATGAATGGCATGATGATGATGAAGGGACCAGGTTGGCCCCAGAGGATGAAATGGCCATAAAAGGCCAGTAAAGTGAAAGTGGCCAATTTGGATCAAGAATGATGGATATGGAATTGATATGCCATATAAAGGTCCAAGAGGGCGATTGTCCATGGTTGTGACAGTACCCCCAAATTGAAATGGTGAGATCCTGAGAAGCAATACAAGGTAAAGCCTTCTGGAGGCTGATTAGAAAGGTTTGGGAACAGGAATAATGAGGAGTTCTTCTGAGAAAGAAAAAATGCAAGATGATATTAAAGATTTGGCATATGTTATGGGACTTCCTTGATTTTCTTTTGAAATTGGCTTCATGATAGATTATAAAGGCTTGAATTATTGATCATATTTTGTTAAATTAAGAATGACATGATAAAATGAAAGGAAGATGACTGAAAAAAAGAAATATACAGAAATGAATCTTGAGGAGGTTCCAATCTTGATGACACAGGTTAGTAATTGATTTGAACTGTCAAAGGAACTGGAAGGGAAGATTTGATGCCAGGTGCTCACAGAGTAGCCAAGGTATTTATTTGACAAATTATAGACCCCTCAGGGATGTGCACACCAGGAGAATAACTTACTTTTTGTAATTACCACTCCCTCAAGTGCCATAATGGGAAATACTTGATCAAACAATAACTTGGAAAAGAGGAAAATCTTGGAAAATGAATTAAGAAAGGATGGTTAATTTTCCCAAGTGAAAATGGCAGTAATTTTGGAATTGATGGTGAAAGCTTGGCCAAAGATAATTGTCCAAAATTTGAAAAGTGCTCACAGAGTTGCCCAGATGATTCTTACAACAAGAAGGGTAGAATACCTCTAAAGGTGCATAACAGGAGTGAAAACTTACTTTCATAAAAGCCTCTCCCCACCAAGCAGCATAAAAATCAAGCACTTGAGGAATCTTATCCTGGCTTGTCAGGATAAAATACATGGAAATCTTTGACAAGATCAGGAAAGTTATTTAGGTTCTTGGAAGGGTCCCAAGTGGATCTTTCTGGGTATCAATTCAATCCTTTCTATTACACCAAATACCATACTTTTCCCCTCATGATCTTGGAGTCCCATATTTGAGAGACTTCCTCTTCCTCTTCTTCAATAATCATTGGAGGAGGAGGCTTTTGATGCCGATTTGGGATTGTTTATGTCTTGACTGGTTCAAGGAGGGAAATATGGAAGAATGGGTGGATGTATTTCAATTGAGATGGAAGCTTGAGGTAGTAGGCATGAGTACCAACTTCCTTCAAAATTGTGAAAGGACCCAGCAATCTTTACAATAGGTTTTTGGTAGGTATAGTTCATTTGATGTTCTTGGAGGAAAGCCATACCATGTCACAAGGGTTGAAAACAGATGGATTTGCTCTACTTCTATCTGCATACCTCTTAAGCCTGTTTATGGAAACTTCTAGTTCTCTAATGGCATATTTATGTACTGATTAAATTTTTGCAGATAACATTCCGGAAGGAGTGTATTGAGTGATGTGAACTGAGTCAAATTGAGGATCTCTTCCATAAGCAGTGAAAAAGGTGATTGTTTTGTTGAAGAGTGTTTGGAGTTATTGTAGGAAAATTCAGAAAGAGGGAGGCAGGTGTGCCAATCATCTCCATGATAACTGACTTACATCCAAAGGTAATATTATAGTATCTGATTTACCCTCTCTGTCTTTCCATAAGCTTAAGGGTGATGAGCAGTTGAAAGATCTCTTGATATCTTGAGATGCTTAAAAAGATTGGTCCAGAAGGAAGAAACAAAAAGAGAACCTCTATCACTCACAATGCTTGAAGGAAGGCCATGCTCTGAGAAAATATTCTTGAGGAATTAATGGGCCAAATCCAGTGAAGTGATTGAGGAAATTTTTGGAATGAAAATTTCCATTTTTGAGAATCTGTCCACTATGACCAGAATTGGGTCAAAACCACCGGAAAATTGCAATTGAGTGATGAAGTTCATTTAGAGACAAATCCAAGGACAATTTGGATATGGAAGAGGCTTGAGTAATCCAAACTTGTGATGAATATTCTTATTTCTTGAGCACTGTTGACAAGATGAAACATAATCCTCCATAAATTGAGTCATTCCAGACCAGTGGAAATCCCACTGGACAATTTTGATAGTCTTCTCTTGTCAAGGATGGCCAGCTAGAACAGAGTCATGAAAATTTTGAAGTATTTTGAGTTGAATTGTGGGGTCATTTGGAAAAAACACCTGATATTTGAAGAGAAGGAGTTGAAAAGAGGAATCAAGAGAACAATCTTGCACAGAGCTACATTTATCCAACTCTTGAAGAAAAATTCTGTATTGAGAGTATTTCCATAATTCCTTTGGAATTGATTCAACAAAACTTTAAAAGGAATCCCCCTTTACTGAAAAAGAATTTGAGGCTTTAATGTGATATTTCTTGATGATTTGTTGATAATTCATTGGATTCTTTCTGATGAGATACTTCCCCCTCTCTGGGTAAAAATTGTCCCAATGTGATAAGGCATCTTGGAAGGTTGCAAGGTGACCAGGGCAGTAGGCAATTGAAAAACAAAGCTCTGAAAGGAGTTCAGCCAAGCAGACTGGACAGAAAGGCAGAATCTTGGAGGACATGAAGTATTGAAGAGATGAATGATGGGTGAGAACTTGAAACAAGAAAGAGAGAGAAAGAAGAAGGACCTCCAGTTCTTGACAGCCCAGACTATTCCAAGGAGTTCCTTGTCATGAATCTTATGATTTAACTCTGCTGGAAATAATTTGCAACTATAAAATGTAATGGGATGTGTCCCTGAGCCAGTCACCTGAATCACTACAACACCCAAGCCATAATCAGAGGCATCAGTCTCTACAATAGTGGGTAGAGATGTGTTGAAGTGAGAAAGAACTGGAGTGGTTGTGAAGGCCTCTTTCAGTTGATGAAATTTGATAAGAGATTCATCATTGGGGGGAAAATTGAATATTTCTTGAGGAATTTTGTGATTGAACTGATTGTCTTTGAATAGTTCTAGATGAAGTGGCAATAGAAGTTGGAAAAGCCCAGGAATGATTGAAGAGCCTTGAGGTTTCTTGGAGGAGACCAATAGAAAACTTGCTCAAATTTTTTCTTGGTCCATCTTGAGGCCTTCAGAAGAAGAAACATAATCCAAATATGAAACACTAGAGTAATCAACATGGCACTTGGATGCCTTAGCAAAAATGTTATTGGCTCTGAGTCTGGAAATAACAGTGGACACATGAGTGACATGCTCTTCCTCAGACCTGGAAAGGACCATAATTCAATCCAAATAAAACAAAACACAAACATCAAGAAGCTCACACAAAATATCATTGACAAGATTTTGAAAAGAGGAAGGAGCATTGATGAGCCCAAATGGCATAAGCAAGCACTCATAACCTCCATATTTAGTTCCAAAACATGTAAAATGTTCATCAAATTCCTTGATTCTGAGAAGGTTATATGCACCATTCAGATAAATCTCGGAGAAGATAGAAGAAAAATTAAAAACAGTAAGAAGCTGATTCATAGGAGGAACAGGATATTTGTTCTTCCTAGTAACAAAATTGAGTTTGCAGTAATCAACATACAAACAGAGCCCACCATCCTTCTTTTTGACAAAGAGTAAAGGTTTTCCTGTTGAAGGGGAGCTTTTCCGGATGAAACATTTCTCTAAATTCTCTGAAATGTACTCCCTGAGTGTCTCTGACTCTTGGTTTGATAAAGAGTAGATGACTCCTCCAGTTTGATATGATGATCACAGGCATGGTGAGGAGGAAGGGTTTATGCTTTCAAATTGGAGAATACATTCAAGTATTGGTGATAAGCAGAAGGAACAACCTTCATCACAGTTTCAATTTCTTCTGACTCTTCCTCTTCATCCCACAACTCCTCCAGGGAGTCATGATAAGATGAAGGAGGAAGGTACACATTCCCATGAAAGAGATGAAGCCAAGATATAGAATTACCTTCTAAAACCTCTTTTATCTCTTTCAAGACTTCATCTCTATAAATTAGTATTGAATGAGGTGAATTTAAGGAAGTAATATGGACAGAAGATAGGAATGATGGTGTCATAGAATCACCAACCAAAGCTGCAAAAGTAGTTTCAGTGGAAAGCTCATTACTGAGATGGATCAAAGAATCACTAAAGCATTTATTAAAAGGATCAAAGATGATAATCTCTTAAATCCAATAAATGCATGGATTAAAGTGATTGAGAAAGTCAAATCCTAATATGAGGTCTTCTCCCTTGGGAGTATAACTGACTAAAAGCTCCTATTCAAAGCTTGGGAAAGAAGGGAGCTCAACCATATATTTAGTATGGTGAGTCACAAATAAAGAAGGGGACTCTGAGGAGTCAAAAATGATAAGAGGAATCTTCTCTGGGAGTTCTCACAAGGTCAAAGAATACTTGTGAACAAACTACTTTGCAATAAATGAGTTTTTAGTACCAGAATCAATGAGAATACAGTAAAACACATCAGAGAGAGAAGAAAAAACAAAAAATTCAAGAGATTTTCTGACACCACTATTCAGAATTCATAATTGTGCTCTGGGTAGAAAACAGTGAACACCATTGAATACAGCATGATATTCATTAAGGATTTTCCCTGGCTTGGAAATATTCCTGCTGGTTTGGTGATCTGGTTTTCAGGCCTTTTAACACAAGCCTCAAGAATATGTTTACCACAAAAATAGTGACTCAAGCCATCTTTCAATCTTCTTTCTTTTTCAGAACCCATCAACTTGTGGTCCCTATTCAAGAGGGAAGAATGGGGCTTCTCCCTTTCTTGTAAATGAAAATCCTTCTTCTTCTTATCACTTGAGCTTAAAGAATTTTACTTTGAGGCTTCAGTCTTCTTTTATTGAAAATTATTCTTCTCCTCCTGCCTCTCATGGTACCTGGTATCAAGCTCCAGGGTAACATTGATTAAGGCTTGAAGAGAATAAATGATTGAAGGATGGGAGGCAAATTGATCCAAAATCCTAGAGGCCAATCCATTCCTATATTAATGCATGTAATCCCTTTCACTCCAATTTCAAATTGTTGAGACTATACTCCTAAATTCAGAAATGTATAATAATACATGTCCACCTTCCTTCATTATTAAGGAATCCAACTCTTCCTCAGCATTTATGACTTCATTTGGGTGTCCAAATAGGGTGAAGAGTTGGGATTCAAAAAAAGTGCCCAATTATTGAAGAGGTATGCTGGGTCTTGATTGGTGAGATTAGAAAGATAGGGCTCAATCTATGTTGCAGCCCTTCCAATGAGCAATGAAGTGGAATAAAGGAAGTTCTTCCCGTCTTAAGAGAAATTTGCCTAATCATTATGGAATATGAGCTGTCAGGACTGGATAAAACTTCTGACTATGAAGGGTTGAGTCTCATCAAAGCTGTCTGGTGCCCTCATAGATGCAATCTTTAAGGCTGGTGGTCTTGAAGTTTCAGAAGATGAATCAGATTTAATATTGGCCACAATTTGGGTCATTTGTGGCATGATTGGCAATAGAGATGGGTCAGACTCATGAGAGACAGGCTGATTAGACTGGGCTAGAGTTAGCCCTCCAGTACCTTAAAATTCCCCCACAGGAGCAGGGACAACCTCAGTACCATCAGACCCTTCCTCTTCCACAGAATTCTCCTCCTCCTCTTCATCATTTTCACCAAGACCCTTGAAAATGGTCTTTGACATGCCAGGAAAGGTGCCAACAGCCCCTGAAAAGGATATTGATCTTGTGGGCCTCTCTCTTCCTTCCTGGATGATGATTACCCTTCCATAATGGGTTCTCTATCCAAATTGGCCCTCAGTTGAGGAACTGATGGGGTCCCATCAAGAGGCACTCTTGGTTTTGGAGTGAGGACACCTTGAGATCTAGACTGAGATCTTGTCTGTCTTGCAGGAGGTGAATTTTTGACAGGAATTATTTTCAGAATAAAATTAAATAAAATATAATCAAAATAAAAATTTTAAGGTGAAAAACCTGAAGGAAATGAAATGTGAAAGCTTGAAGTAAATATCAAAATAAATATCCTGAAGAAAAATCAAAAATCAAGAATTTATTGAGGTCAATAAATCAGTCAATAAGTGAATCTTGAGGAATTCAATCAATAATTCTTGAGAAAAATAAAACAAATAAATTCATTTTTGAGGTAAATCATCAACAAATCAAGATAAAATGAATTATTGAAGAAAAGAAAGCAATAATCAAATTAAATCCATGGAATCTTAAGGTCAATCCAGCTTCTTGAAGTCAAAATCAAAGTTATTTTAAATAAATAAATGAATGTCAAATCAAAGTTAAGATATTCCTTTGAATCAAACTTTTGTGAATAATAATATTTCAAAACAAATTTTGATTAATTGATATTTGTGTATGAAATGAATTTGTAATCAATCTAAAAATGAAAATTAACCTGTGACCTAAATTAAAATTGAGTGGGATAAAAAATAACTAAAAATGATCAGAGACACAATTTTAAGAGGAAGTAAAATTTTCATTCAAATTGAAAGAAAATGATAAATATAAAGTCAATTTTCAAGAATGAGAGAATAATTGAAAATTGAGATAATTGAAGGAAAAGTGATTAAAGTCATACAAGTGTCATAATTGATGAATGAATGATCTTGAAGATAAAAAAAGGGAGCTCACTTGGAAGACTCCAAAGGGAGTAATAAATAAAATAAAATACTAAATGTTTCTAAGAAGATATGCAAGTACAAGATGACATGCAACAAGAGAAAAGAATTCAAATGGTCAAAGAGCCAACCAAGTAAGTCCTTAATACCTGTTTCAGCCTTCCAGAAAGAGTAAGGGACTTAGTAAAGGATATGAACGCCAATATCCAATGAAAGGTAAATAAAGAAAAAGGTGCTAAATGACTGAACTGATAATATCAGTATTCACTTGACAAATGAAAGAGAGATAAAGATAATAAAAATCAAAGTATATTGATTAAATGGAGAAAAATCCCTCTAGGTGTGAAAGGAGGCTGCTATATATGAAATGTTGAGAGATTGACTCCTTCAGGCTGACAGATGGTCTGTATTGAATCCTTGATGGAATTTATACCTTGCCAAATTGGGAAATGAGCTGAGCTGAATGATCTTCCCAAGGTTTTTATCAAAGAGGACTGTATTGAAATGAATGTGGTTTCCAAGGTGAATTGTTGGAGCATTGACACTTGAAAATTGTTTTAGAACTTCCTCTTGAATATACCTTGAGAATGAACTGCCAGTATTCCCTTGGAGGAATACTGTACAGCTCAAAATAACCAATGCCTGCTTGATGGTGTGGTTGGTGATTGAGAAGAAACTTGCACTTAAGCCCTGATGAATCCTCTGTATGAAGTTATGGAATGTTTTAATAACCTTGTTATATTGGAACCATTGGATTGATGGTGGAGAAAGGTGCATAATGGTTTATTACACTATTTATGGCACTTTTGGTTATTGAAGGGAAAAAGTCACTGAAAGTCTTTTGAAAAAATGCCAGAAGGATTATTACAGAAAATCGATTTTGGGTGGCTTCAGGGCTGAAAGAGGTGTTTTTGGACAGTTTTGAGGGTTTTGGAAAAAACAATCCTATAAAGGCTTAAAGCTGTATTTCATAAAGTTGTCAAAAATTTGCACATATTGAGCTTAAGCCTCAAATTTCCCAATATCTCCTTTTGGGAATATTTCCCATATCAAATGGGAGAATGGCATATTATGGATAAATGCACCAAAAGGTGTAACATGCGCAAACCTCCACAAAATGTGAGAAACTGTATTTAAAGCTTGAAAGAAAATACAGTCTTTTGTGCTGTATTTCCCCTGTTGACTGAGAAATTCCCAAAAGTGCTCAAGAATGGCCAGAGGATGGTGAAGAGGCCATGTTGACTCAAGATTATGAAATGGCCATGAAAGGCCAATAAAATGAAATTGGCCTATTTGGCCAAAGAATGATGGATATAGCCAAATTTCCATAATTTGGATATGGCATTAATATGGCATATTGTCCATAGTTGTGGCATGGAGATCATTTGAAGACTATAAGCTCTCATATCTTTAATTATATCAAAATCTAGTCAAAAACATTATAAAAGTATCCCATAATAGTTTCCTGAAGCATTCTCAGAAAAAATGAAGAAGATTGAGTTTTATTCAATAACTTTTGGGGGAAAGAATTTGTGTTTGAAATGGCTACTAATGGATTCTACTTTATTATTGAAATAATTGAATGGAATTAGCAAAAGTATGCATAATAGAGATTAAGTAAATTTTGAGCCCCTTAATTGATATCAAATAGGAAAAATGAGCTATCATAAGCCTCTAAAAAAGTTTCAATTTCATTATTAAAATAAGAGTGTCCAAATTTGAGCTTGGATATTTTCTTTTCAGTAATGATAAATTATTTTTTTTCTTCAATTCTCAGTCAGGATAAATAACTACCAAAAAATAGAAATTAAATAAGTTTCAAGTGAGATTCAAAGTGAAGTCTATTTATATCAATTGGTAATCAAAGAAATTTAAATACTTCTGAATTAAAACTATATATGTGAGGAATTCCTCACACTATGAAGCTTTCAATCCTTGATTCTGGTACTGGAACATTGGCTCATATCAAAAATTAGCATAATGATCATTAAAAAACTACATAGGGAAATCAGAAAATTGTTTTAATCTTTAAAAATCAAAGTCATGAAGAGATTTTATGAGCTTGCTATCATCAGGTATTTTCATAATGGGTAAATCTCTCTGTAAGGGAGCTGTACAATAAAAATGGTTGCACATGACTTAAATTTTCATTATCACCTCAATTAATATATATTTTTTACCAAAAAATTCCAAACATAAAAATTTAATGTGGAGTAAATCCTTTTTTATATATGAGATAAGATTTGAATATATTTACCAAATATAGCTCATTGGAAAGGGAACCTCTAAGAAATAGAAAGATATAAGCTCTTTTCAAAAAATTCTTGAGAAAAATCCTTTATGTTATCTTATGAGGAAAATTGTATTTGTTTATGTAATTCTACACTTCGACAACTTTTGAATTTCTACCTTAAAGTTGATTAATAAGACACTTGGCTTCTATAATTGCTATATATCATATAAAGAAATTATGAAAGCATATGACGTGTCTTGATATTGAAAAATTATTAATTAACCTGAACAATCTCAATGAATAAAAATATGAGTTTGTTCTCATAATTCCTCAATCACATCTTTCTTTAACACCAAAAAACAGTAATAATTTTGAGAAGACTTCAAAGAAAATTGAAGCTAGATGAAAAGAAAAAACCAAGCTTTCTGTCTCCTGCAGCTTTTTCTGAGATTTATTGAATATACACAAGCCAATATGAATATCTTGCAATAAATTACATCAAATTAATATTGAATGAAATATCTAGCTGAAATGAATTGAAAAACAATTACAAGTGGAAAAAAGAAAAAAGTAAATATTAAAAATGATCCCCTGTTTAGAGAATTGAAAAATTTGAATTAGAGGTCTAAAGAAATAATCATGGTAATCATGAGCTAAAAAGAATCCACAGGAAGTGGGTTCAAAACAGATTATTTTTACATATTGAGTCAAAATGTTAAAACAAATTCAGAAGGGATAAAAAAAATACTGAGATATATTAATGTCTATCTTAAATCAAAATAGAACCAAGTATTTTTGAAATTTCTGAATTATTATCTATTAATTTCCCATTTGTATTTTAGAAATACAAGATAATGCTAGCTTTAAAATTGAAAATACTTTATAATTTTACTTCTAGCTTCATTCACAGGGGCTCTCCTAAGTGAAGAGGGCCTGCCACTCACTTGCAATGGGCTCAGAATGGTTAAGAGGAAAAACTTAAGAAGTTTAAATAAAATAAGATTACCCATAAGAGATGAATAAGAAAAGCAGAAACAATAATAAGCAGTAAAAAATAAATTAGCCAACCACAAAAAAGCCCAAGTCCGCTGTTTCAACCTGTAAGAAGGAAAGAGAGGGCTGAATGAGGATATGGCCACCACAACTCTATTGAATGGGTGAAGAAAGATGAAAAGATTGAATTAATACTTACAAATAGTACATTAAAATTAAATGAGTAAAAAGTATTTATTAAATAGTAAATCCAATATATTAATTAACTTGGGAAACATCCCAAGAGGGAGGAAGAGGGGCTGGTATATGTGAGAATCTACCAGCCCCGATTCAGAAGGTGAATTTCTTCAGAAGATTTATTTATTTGAAAGTTAAAGGCCCTGTATGAATGTACTGGGTCTGTAAAGGGGGTGTGATGAAGCTGGGCAATGATACAGCTCCTGGTCTGTGAATCTAGCCTGTACAAGTGGTGATGGGTTGTATTGCTGAATCCAACTGTATGAATTTTTTAAATAACAATTTACAAAGCTTAATATTAATACAGAGAAAGGATTTTCTGGTTGGTGAGTTTGGGTGGGGTTAGGTTTGAATACCCTTTACTTCCTTAGAGTAGCTGTGACAGTATCCACACCTGAAACTGGTAAGCTTCTCAATACCTTAATATACCACCAATTTTCCCCACATCTTGTAAAAAATATTCAAATTTTGATTTTATTTTCCTCTTGGTCATTATCCTCAAAACTTTCTATATTAGCTCTTCTTTTCTTTTGACTACTCTATAGATACACCCTCCAAAACTTTCATAAAGCAATAAGTGTCTTCTTTCTTGTAAATTTTTTAGTCTTAAGTCTTCATTTTTTTAAATAAAAAACAAAAAACAACCATCTTGGAATTTAACCTGGGCTATATCCCAATTATAATGCTGCAGTTGGGAGTAGCAAAAAAAACAATGCAAAATGACTATATGATTGTCATTTGATTAAAATGGAAAAGACTAGCCTTTCTGGCCATTTTCTTGAGGGAATTTGAGCCTTAAGCTGTTTTGTGGAGTCTTGATGACATGCAGTATTATCCCTTAAGTCTTGATAAAATGGCCCCAAATGGCTTTTCTGTCCATTTTGGGTCCTTATGGTCTGTAACAAATGGGCTGTATGCCAAGGTCTGTGGTCCATAGGAGCTATTGGAGGCCACTGGCCCCAAATTTTCCAGGGCTCCAGGGGGTCCAAGGGACCAATATGGGGTCTTTCCTCATATACCTTGATTCCCAAAGCCAGTTTTAAAAAGGCCTTCCAAAGAGACTAGGGGAAGGAGCTGATATAATGGAGAGGTGTCCCAAGGACAATCTTAGAACATATTTTGAATACTTTGAGGGGGGCCATACTGCCTGTTACTTCCCCAAACCTGATGAGTTCTAAAGATGTCTTCACTCTTTCTGACTAAATTGACTCCAGAAATGAGCTCAAAACTAACTCAATTAACTGAATATTGTCCTTCTGTACTTTGTGGGTCTGGAATTTACGTCAATTAGGCTCCCCTTGGTCAATGGATTCTGGCATGGTTTCATACATCCCAAGTTTATGATGGTTATAAAGCAGTTGAATTCTTGGAACTGGATTTGTCTGAGTGCTTGAAGAGGGGGAATTCATGCTTCCAAACCTTCAACCCAAGATCCTCCAAGTGTCACCACTTTTATGTTGGGAAAAGGCGTTTCCATTGTCCAGGATTACCAAATTTGACCATGAGGAGATTCTTATGGAGAAAGAAAGATGGGCCTTATGAAAACAATAGGCCAGTCCGTGAGTGTGAGCCTATGAGGTATGTGTGTCATACTGTCACAACCACATGTAATCACCCCCAATGGGTTTTTACCTCAAATATAGCCTAACCCCATTTTATGGCCAATCGCCCATGTCATCAGTTTTATGGGCAATTGGACCTTTTTGGTGCTTTATGGCCTTTGGGCCATATCCTACAACCATTGGCCTTTTTGGCCAAATCTCCACCTCACCAACCCCAGGCCAATACCTTTGTTTTGGGCCATTTAGGCCCCCTACGGCTTCTACAGCCCACAGTCCATATGCCACAGCCTGTGGGACCCTTAGGCCCCTTTTGGCCTAAATCCAATGAGGAAAAAAGGGGCCAAGGGGGGATTTTCACCAGCCCCCAAGGCCCAGTAAGTCCCAAATCACAAGTGGGCCCACCTGAGCCAATTTTGGCCCCAAACTCAACAATCCCAAAAATGCCCAAAAGGACCATAGGACACAAATTGGCCATTTTAAACCCCTGGCCTCTGGCAACCACCAGAGGCCACCAGCTCAGGTCCAGAAAGCATTCTCCTCAATTCAGCAGAAGCACTCTCCTTCAACAATGTACTCTGTACCAAAGGAGCCAGGCATGGTGCATATATGATATAATATACCATTATGCACCAATTTGGCTCAGAAATCCAATGGCAATGTTTTCAGCACCAAATTATTCCTTTTAAATTAAAGTCCCCAAATCCATAACCCATTTCAAAGGAAGTCTTTTCAGTCATTCAGTCTTTCAATCCCTGGCGGCTACCAGAAGACCATTTAGGGATCCCAACCACCTGGCCCTGCAGCAGGTGGGTTGTAGTTTCTTTTCAGGATTATTCCAAGGGTACTTTACAGAGGTTTTCAATCATTCAATCATTTTTCAAGACATCAAGTATGTAAGGTGTGGATATGAAACTTTGATTAAAAATCAAGTACTTTTCCTGTCCTCAAAATTTGTATAAGGTAAAATTCAGTTAAAAATAGTATGAAATATTATTTTTAAGAGAAAACACGCCAATTTTATTGTTTATAACTTTATTAGTATAAAACAATAATATAAAAATTTATTGTTTTACCAACAATAAAGATTTATCCAAAAAATACTCTACAAGAGATATTTTAAGGCTACAAAAGAAATTTCTTCAAGAGCAATTTCAATTGGAATTAATTGAGCAAAGAACTGCAAGCAATTAATTAAAGAACAAAGTCTTTAAAAAGAATATTAAAGAGAAAACACGCCCAAAAGTGACCAGAGTGAATTTGGAAACAAAGTGACAAAGTTTACAGTGATGAAAGATGCTTTAATTCACTTTTGGGGTGGTTCAGGGGTAAAAATGATTATAAGAGTTACAAACAATGATTATAATGATTTTTTCACGTGGTTAAAAGGATTAAAATGATTTAAAAGTGGTGGTTGGAATCTTTTATTGATTGGTTTAACAGTTTTAAACTAATTAATAAAAGGAAAAGATTCTAACATGAAGAGAAAAGTGGGACAAAGAAGACATTCTTTTATAGCCATCAATTCTCTTACTCCAAAAGTAAAATTTACTCTTGTCAGTCGTGAAAAACAGTCTGACAACAGAAAAGCCAATTATGGCATCATTGAACCCTGGTTTAGACCAAAAAAGGGCTGGTTTAAGCCATTTTTAGCCATTTTTAGCCATTTTAGACCCTTAAATCAGCCATTACTATAGCAATACCAGGCCTAGAGCCTTCAAAACACGTCAGAATGTGTGTCAGAGGCGTAGAAACCAGTTAAAACTGTTTTTACTATGATTGTTTTATCTTAAGGGTAGTTTTACCCTCTTGGCAACAGCTAAAACTACCCCAGTTGGTATCAAAACCTCATCATCAATTGAGTTCACAGACCCTGTAACTCAATTCCAGGCCAAAAGTGATGAACTTTTGCGTGAATTTTGACATCCCACGCCTGTCAGCAAGGATTTTGGGGGTCTAGCTCCCCCTTAGAGCTGGAGTTCCTTTTCCCCCCCAAATTTAATCTTTCCAATTTATTTTTCCTTTAATTCCTCATCATGTATTATACTTATAATTTACATATGTAATTCAATTCAATTGTACAGTACAATACAGTAATAATTGACACCTCATATGTAAATCAAAGTTCACTTATGTAATACACGCGCACATTTTGACATTTCAATTGAATTCAATTGAAAATACTTCAATTCCTCATAACTTCTAAACTAAACACAACACCTCAATTTTAACACAAAAATTGATGGTTAACACCACATGTGGTGTGAATTAAATTAAGGTTTTGAGGATTTTCAACTTTTGTATTGAAAATACTAAAAACTTAATTTAAGCTTATTTAGAGTTGAGTTACAAAAATTTCACTCAGAGGTGACCCCACCTGATTTTTTATGAGGAATCCAATGGTGAAATAAAATTTATATGTTTATTTATTGGATAAAAAGTTATAATAAATTTTATTTAACTTTTTTCCAAATTTATTTATTTTTTCACAATTTTGTTAAAATTTCATTTTTACTTAAATTTTTGAAGTATAAATGTAATTTTATATTTACAAAATTTAAAGTAATTTTATTTTTAAATTATAATTAATTTTTTATTTTTAATATAATTTTATATTTATATTTTTTTATTTTTATTTTAATAATATAAATAAATTTATTTTATTTATATTAATATGTTATTTTTTATATTTGTGGTCTTTTGGGTATATGAAATTACCTCTAAGGCTCACAAAGTACCTCAGTATTCTTTGGACAACTCAATTGGTCCAAACAGGCTGTATTCAAGCAAGCTGTATGGCCTTGGCCCTTTTGGCCCAATTCATATTCCACTGTTAGAATTTAGTCACACTGTTCAATTTTCAAGATGGCCAGATCTGTATTGGCCCAAAACAGTAAATACAGCTGGACAATCAACCCTCCAGGATCAGTCTTCAGCTTTTCACATATACTGGCCACCTTTTCTTTCCTGGGGACTTTTTCCCCAGTTAATTAATATATATTGGATTTATTTTTATCATTATTTTCTGTTAGCTTATTGAAGTAAATACTGATAGTATTAAGTCAGTCATTTGTACTTTTCCTTCTTCTCCTGTCAGTGCATATTGGTGGTCATATCCTTTACTAATTCAATTGTTCTTTCTGGCAGGTTGAAACAGTGAATTGAGGATTCATTTGGTTGACTCCTTGGCTTTTGGCTTTCTTTTATTATCATTGGCCATTGGCTTCCTTTTTATTTTATCTTTGGCATATTTGTCCTTACTATTATTCTTCTTTAAAGAGATATAGTCCCTGTTATTTCTTTATTCTTTTGGAGCCCTCCAGCTGAGTTCTTGATTCCTGAGTGCCAGGCCACTCTTGTATTTCCACTAGAGCCCCTGTGACATTATGTTAATTAACTCATATGTTCTTTTCATTCTGCTAATTATTTCTTTAGAACTTCATTCACTCATTTTGTTGAAATTATGGCTCTTTAATGCTTATGAAATTTATGATTCATTGTCACCTCTGAATTTTCTCTCATTCATTTTTTATTTTGAAAATTGAAAGCTGACCTAATTTTATTTTTGTCTTCTCTTTTAAATCTCATTTCCAATAATGAAATTTTATATAATTCAGGTGTAATATTAATTTTCATTTGATTTTCAAATTGCTCATCAAATTATTCAGACACATTCTTCACATCAAGATTCATATTGATTCATTCTTCAATAATTTTTGATTTTTAAAGAAGAACTCACTTGATTTGATTTGATTTGATTGATTTATTTGACATAATTGATATTGAATTCATGAAAATTGATTGACCTGAAGATTATTGATTCCGCTGATTTTTCACATCAAGAATTTTGACATAAATTGATTTTGCCTCAAGATTTTATTGATTGGCTGATTTCTGGAAGATTTGGATTTGATTGAATTGACTTATTGATATTGAATTCAAGAATTAATTTTACATTTGATTGATTGATGTACCTAAAGATTTTCATTTGATTCATTGATTTTCCTGAAGATTTGGTTTTGATTTTGACTTCAAGCTTATTTTCATTGGCCTCAAGTTCCTCATCTAAAATTTTGATTTTGTATTCATTTGTTTTAATTGTTATTTCTGAAATCATGCCTGTTCAGCACTCACCTCCTGAAAGACAGAAAAGACCTGAGGCCAGAGCTCAAGCTGTTCTCACACCATCTCCAAGAGTTCCTCTTTACAGCACCCCAGCAGTTCATCAAATGAGGACCCCATTTGCAAGGAGAAGCACCATTAAGGAAGGAAGAAAGAGGGCCAAGAAGATCAAGTTCTTTTTTAGGAGTAGTTGGTGGTTTTACAGGACTTTCAAGGACCCCTTTCAAAGGTCCTGGTGAAGATGGTGAAGAGAAGGAGGAAGAGTCAGATGGTACTGAAGGTGTCCCTGCTCCTGTGGGGGCGTCCCAAGGTATTGGAGGATCAACTCTAGCCCAGTCTGATAAGCCTTTCTCTCATCAGTCTGAACCATCCTTGTTGGCCATTATGCAGCAGATGACTCAAATTATGGTCAATCTTGAAGCAGCTCTATCTTCTGAATCATCATGACTCAATCTATGAAGGTACCAGAATTCTTTGATGGGACTCAGAGATTCAAAGTTAGAAGCTTTATTCAGTCTTGTCAATTAATATTTCATAATTATCCAGAAAACTTCTCTCAAGACAGAAATAAGGTCCTTTATGCCACTCCATTTCTCATTGGCAGGGCTGCAAAATGGATTGAACCTTATCTTTACAATCTCACCAATCAAGACCCAAGCTATCTTCCCAATTCTTGGCAATTATTTGAATCTCAACTCTTTACCTTATTTGGATACCCAAATGAAGTTAGAAAAGCTGAAATAGAGTTTGATGCCTTAAGAATGAAAGAAGGTGGACATGTTTCTTTATACATTGCCGATTTCAGAAGTTTGGTTTCAAGAATTGGAGATTGGGGTGAAAGGGCTCTCATCCACCACTTCAGGAAGGGATTGCCATCCATGATTTTGTATCAGTTGGCCTCCTATCCTTCAAGCCTTGACTCTCTCAAAGACTTAATGGATATTACCCTGGAGCTTGATACCAGGTACCTTGACAGGCAAAAAGAGAAGAGTCATCATCAGGAGAAGAAGCCTGAAACCTCAAATTCAAATTCTTCTCAGCCTCGAAATTCTTCACGCTCAAGTCAAAATAAGAAGAATGAGTTTCAGAAGAGGGACAAGCCCCATTCTTCTTTTTTGAATAAAAATCTCAAGCTGATGAATTATGAAAGAAAAAGAAGAATGAAGGAGGGCTTATGTACCTATTGTGGTGGGAAGCATAGTCTTGAGTTCTATTTCAAAATGCCTCAGAACAAGCTTACCAAACTGGCAGGCAAATTTCCCAGGCAGGGAAGAGCCTGAGTGAAGATCATTTTGTGTTCAATGGTCTTCGCTGTCTTCCATCCAGAGCACAATTGTGCATTATGGATACTGGTGTCAAGAATTCTCTTTCTGATGTTTTTACAGTATTTTCATTGATTCTGGTGCTACCAGCTCATTAATTAAAAAGCAGTTTTCTCACAAGTATTCTTTGACTATGTAAGAACTCCCAGAGAAGATTCCTCTTATCATCTGGGACTCCTCTCAGTCCCCTTCCTTATTTGTGACTCACCATACTAAATATATGGTTGAGCTCCCTTCTTTCCCAAGCGTTGAATGGGACTTTTTAGTCATTGATACTCCCAAGGGAGAAGACCTCATATTGGGCTTTGACTTTCTTAATAATTTTAATACATCTATTTATTGGAGGTAAGTGCTGATCACCTTTAATGATGATCAAAGGGACTATTATGATCCTTCAAGTTCTTTCAGTAATTACGTTTCTTCTGCCAAATCATGTGCAGCTCTGGTTGGTGATTCTAGAACACAAACATTTCCATATTACTTCCATTAATTCCCATCAGTCATTAATATTCTCTAGAGATGAAGTCTTCAAAGGGATTAAAGATGTTGGAGAAGATAATTCTGTATCTTCACTTCATCTCTTCTTTGGGAATATGATACTTCCTCCTTTCTCTTATCATGACTCCCTGGAGGAGTTGTGGGAAGAAGAGGAAGATCCGGAAGAAATAGAAACCGTGATTAAGGTTGTTCCTTCTGCTTATCAGCAGTACTTGTATGTATTCTACAAGGTGAAGGCAGACAAACTCCCTCCTAACTGCACCTGTGATTATCATATCAAGCTGGAGGGGTCTCTACCTCCAGTTGGGGTGAGCTACCCTTTATCAAACCAAGAGTCAGATACACTCCGGGCCTACATTTCAGAGAATGTAGAGAAAGGTTTCATCTGGCCAAGCTCCTCTTCAACAGGGGCACAAGTCCTCCTTGTAAAAAGAAAGGATTGTGGCCTCTGTTTGTGTGTTGATTACCACAAACTCAATGCTGTTACTAGGAAGAACCAGTATCCTGTTCCTCCTATGAATCAGGTTCTCACTGTTTTGAATGGTTCTTATATATTCTTAAATACTTATTTGCATGATGCATATAGCCTGCTCAGAATCAAGGAGGGTGATGAACACTTGACAGCTTTTAGAACTGAATATGGCAGTTATGAGTGTTTGGTTATGCCATTTGGACTCACCAATGCTCCTGCTTCTTTTTGAAATGCTGTCAATGATATTTTATATTATCTGATTAATATTTATATTTTGGTTTATTTGGATGACATTATTGTCTTTCCCAAGTCTGAGGAAGAACATGTAGCTCATTTTTCCACTGTTCTTTCCAGATGCAGGGCCAATAACCTCTTTTCTAAGACCTCCAAGTGCCTATTTCTTGTTTCTAGTGTAGAGTATTTAGGTTATATTGCTTCTTCGGAGGGCCTCAAGATGGACCAAGAAAAATTACATCAAATTCTCAATTTGATGCCTCCAAGAAACCTCAAGGCTCTTGGGTCATTCCTTGGCTTTGCCAATTTTTACTGCTGTTTCATCAAGAATTATTCAAAGAAGATTAGTTAGCTCACCAGTCTTCTCAAGAAAGATTCCTGTTTTCCCCTCAATGAGGAAGATCTTAGCCAGTTTCATCAACTCAAAGAGGCCTTCACCACAGCTCCAATCCTTCTCTACCCACCATTGTAGAGACAGATGCATCCAATTATGCCTTGGGTACTGTACTGAGTCAGATTTCTGACTTAGGAAAACATCCCATTGCATTTGATAGCTGCAAGCATATTCCAGAAGAGCTCAACTATGAGATTCATGACAAGGAACCTATCAGCCTGTGACTCAAACCAGAGCACAAGCATGAGAGCCAAAATACCATAAACCCAGGGCTATCCAATGGTACCAGCCAAACTGAGCTAGCACCAATATTACTGGAGTTATGGTCAATTTCAGGCCAAATAAGGGTGAACAAAACATTTACCTCTAATCTAACTTCTACAGTTTTAGTGTGAGATACTTGAAGTGGGGTCTTTTTGGAAAGAGCACAATAAGGGCTATCTGGAGGTTCCATCCATTTCCCCATAGCCCAACTAGAACAAAAGGTATGAGGCAAACAAGCTCAATACAGCTTTTTGCCCAAACCACGCCTATGTACAAAAACCCTTGTACATGGGATACCTTTGTCATATTTAATGATAGCCATACCAAATTGGGTATCATTGTGTAGAGCTCATACAAGGCTATCCAATGAACCAACTTTGAGCATGATATCTCAAAGACTGACAGAGTTATGGCCATTTGAAAGTTATAATCCCACAATATGACCAATACAGCTGTATTATGACAGGATACAGTTGTACTCTGATTATGAGGTGTCAAACAGACAAAGAAGCATGTTAATGCTTCAATACCTCATAATTCAGTCAATACTGGGGTCCCATACAGTTTCTGTACAGCATTCTACGCGTCATACACATCAGAATCAGGCTGTGAGGTCCCCAGATCAAAATTTTCACCCTGTATTGGTGAAAACTGCCCAGATGTGGTTTCAAAACCACATCTTGGCCCAATACAGGCTATATATGCTTTTCGCAAACCACAAGCCAGTCCTAGAGAGTGAAAAATCTTCACTTCCTCTACGTGGAAATGTCTAGCACCCTTTCCACCCCATTTCAGGATAAAAAGGAGGCTTTTTCACAGCCAGAATTGTCTCCTCATACTGCTCTTAAATAACCTACATAGTAAACTGTCAAAAACAGTTTTACTCTTGGTTAAATAATCAGGTATAATTATAATCTTCAATTATTGTAGTCTTTTATTATTGTAACCCAACAGATAGAGCTGCACCCAGGGCTTTCAATAGCACTCACCACCACTATACCCAGTATAGTAAAGCCCTTTTAATTTCATTTTAAACCATCTTGAAACTTTATACATCTTTTTAAAATAATTTTTACCGTGTCACAAACATAGTCAAAGTTGTAATTAGCCTACTTACATCTTTGTCATAGTTTCATCCTGACATTGTGGGGGCCTGGCCATGTTTTAAAACCTTTTTGGACTTATTACAAGTAAGTTTTTCTCTTTGTATCATTTATTGACACTTCTTTTACCTTTTTAGGCATTATTTCTTCATAAAAATATATTTTATATATTTTTTTTATCTTTCATTTAAAATACTCATATTTTCATAAGAGTATCTGTCACGTGGCTAATAACAACAAAACCAGTATTTTTGGTGTGTTTTGTATATAAAAACACTTTTATGCCACTAATACAGTCTTAATTCTTAATTGAATCAAGACAGCTCATACTGATAAACCAACAGTTGAGGCGTGTTTGGGCACATTGTTAGCTCAATTTCCCTGTAATACACCATCTTGAACAGATTATACTTGCTAACTACAAGTATTCTGTAAGATATTGGTATACAAACAGTATACCACATATCAATAAGCTGTATTTTTGACGTGGAATTGTTAATTCAATTACACTGTCATCATACAAGGGCATATTGTAGTAATATACAAGCCCAGAGGCCACTCTTAGATGTACAAAACCAGCCTTTTAAGAAATCTTAACTGACATAAGCCCTCTTTTCCTGTTTGATTCAGTGGAAGAAAATTTCATACCACTTGAGACCCAGTCACAGGCCAACACACCAGTGACACCCTCAGAACCAGAGGGCAGCAAGGGAAAAGGAAAAAGACTTAGTGAAGGCCTAATTACAGCCAAAAGGTGGACACCAATAGCCACTCAAAGGAGTAGAAAACCACGAAACTCTGCTTCAATACAAGGTAAACCAACCTTAACCACTTGTACAGGAAAAATTACAATTATTAACCCAGTTGTAAACTCCAAAGGCAAACTTCCCAAATCAGAAGATAACAAATTTGTACAAGGCACAGTCAAAGGTAAATACCCTAAGAACCCAAAGCTTTTGACTGCTTGCAAACACTGATATGTCCCCTGTATACCTCAGAGACCTTGGCTTCCAAAGGAACCAGCCAGAGGACAGAGAAGGATTGTCCAGAACCAGAAGACCTGGAAGAAGACACCTTGGACACAGTGGTGGATGGCAAAACAATGAGGGAGATAATATCAACCCTGCCATTCACACTCCAATTCAACAGGAACCTCAAACCAGAGGACTGGAAGGATATGGATCAAGTTCTTCAGCTCCACCAACTCCTCAAAGACTTATTTCAATGGAGCATGGACAACAAGAGGTTCAACCTGGCAAGTCACTGGGCAGAACTTGGAGCAAGTTGCCAGAAGATCTGTCTCAAAGAGATATAATTCAAAGACCTTATGGTAATCACCAAAGGTTGGAATCCTACCAGGCAGTTCAGACTCCTGGAGGCAAGGGCACAGAGGATAAGGGAGAATCAAGCCACTATCCAAGCTATAGAAGAACAGTTAACCCAGACAGGGCCTACTCAGATTCCTTCAGGCTCACAAGGAGCAGGCCAAATCAGCTCTCCAGTGGCTTCACACCATTCAGAAACCAGCATATCAGTGGCCAAGAGTCACCATTATTCACAATTCCAGGACATTTCCAGGAGAAGACAAGAAAACAAGGGCAAGAACAAAGCCTCCTTCAACCAGAGGAGGAAAGAGTCAGACCCCATGATCCAGAAGCTGTTAGATTTGGTGAAAGAAGTACACAAGAACCAGAAGTAGTTGTAAACCACTCTAGAATCAGTAGTCCTAGTAATAGAAACATTACCCCCACTCAGACTGAAAATAACATTGTCACATCTGAGAGTAACATCAACAGTGATACACTGTGGTTACAAATGTCCCAATATGCTGAACAATCTGCAAAGCAGTTTGCAGAAATTAAAGCTGGCCAAGAGAGGATGGGACAAACTCAAGCCTCCTTGGAACAGATAGTTAAGAATCTTCAAGAAGGATATGCTCAACTGAGCAAAGCCTCTGAAGAAACCAACAAAATACTGAATATAGTCTTTGAAGAACAACACCACAGCAAAAGGGACAGGGATTGTCTGGACCAAGACATAAACAAATTGCTTAATGTCTACCATAACTTGAAGCCCCAACCACAACGCCAAGTTCTGGAGAATCCATATCAACAAGATGACATCAAACCAGATGCCATGTTGATGAATAAGACAAGATCTCCATCACAATACCAGGATGGAGATGGAATGTCTTATTCAGAGAAGGAAGCCCTGAAACAGCTTCCTGAGGCCTCAAACTGGTCCAAATTCTCTGGATCAGGAGAATATGATCATATGGAGCTCATAGATTATATTGATGGACTCTTCATTGATGTACCAAGCATACCAGACTACTGGATTACTGCTAGATTGAATACTGCATTTAAAAGTCATTCTAGTATCTGGTACACAGAAATGAAAGAAATCCATGGCAGAAGAAACTGGCCATGGTGGAAGAGTCAAATCATCCAAAAGTACAGTAATGGAACTTGGATATGGAAGAAGAAAATGTCATTTGAAAATGACAAATACTCAGTGGACAAAGATCCATATGAGTGGTGTCTTAGACAGTCTAAGAGACTTAAAGCCATTGATTCTCAGATGAACATCCAAATGAGGAATCACAAGCTTCTGACACAACTGCTAGAAGAACCAGAGCATGCAGTAAAATGCAGATGCAACCAAAATTGCACTCTAGATGACATTGCCAACACCTTCCAAGACATAAGGAAAAGGACTAATATAGGGAAATTCACCCCATATAAGAGCAGTAGTTTCAAAGATAAACAACCTTTCAGGGTAGAGCTTAAAGAAAAACCCAAGGAAAGAGTGGCAGAAGTGGTAAAGAAGAGAAATTCTTGTCACAATTGTGGTTCAACAGACCACTATGCCAACAACTGTCCAAAGGCAAAGAAAAAAGTCTATTCCATTGAGAAAGTCCCAGAGGAAGAATCTACAACAGAGGATTCTGAATCAGACTCCATGGGTGATGCCATCAGAGAACCATCAGATGATGATCAAGACCCAAGAGAGGAATTTCTAGTGGAATACCAAGAGGAAACCCCACTGGAAATCCAGGACATACAGTTGGAAGCAGGCATGCCACAGGACACTGCTAACAAGAACTTGTTCAAACACACACAAGATGCACAAACATTCCTGGTTACACCAACCAAAGGAATGGCATATATACATGGGACAGCCACAAAAATGACTGTTTGTATTGACAATTCTCAGCATCCACTGATCATTGATAGTGGAGCACACTGCTCCATAGTGGCCAGAAACTATCTGGATACCCACTTCCCAAACTGGGAAAAACAGCTCTTTCCCACTAAGGCAAAGAACTTTAAAAGTGCATCAGGTAAGATGACTTCCATTGGAACAATTATCAAAGAGATAATTATACCCCACAGGAAGGGTAATATCAGACTCATCCCAGAGTTTGTAGTGCTTGATGATGCCCACATCCAAGGGTTTTTACGGGGAACAGATTACCAGAGGATGTATGGCATAGACATTTACAACAGTAAAAATAGGCACATCGCCATTGGTACTAACAAGGAAAAGAAATTTTCACTTGATATATACCAGATATCTTCTCAAGATCCACTAGAAGAGCTTCTGAAGGAATTCAGAGAGGGACAGTTTAGCACTACCCTCACCAGTAAACAAAAACTAAGTTTACTAAAGATGCTGAGAAAGAACAGACCAGCATTTGCCATTGGTGAAGAACCATTAGTCAAGATCAAAGCCCATGATATAGAGCTATATCTGGATGTGGAAAGGCCTTATCCACCCATGCTTAGGAGACCTCCTTATCCAGCAAGCCTGGAAACCAGGAAAGAAATTTAGAAACATATCAATGAACTCCTGGATATGGATGTCATCAGGAAGATTGGACATAATGAAATAGTGGAAATCACCACACCTGTCCTAATCACCTCGCATGATGGCAAGTCTAGACTGTGTGGAGACTTCAGAGCTCTGAATAACTACACAAAAGCAGACAGGTACCCTATACCCAGGATACCCCATGCCTTGGATAAACTGGCAAAAGCCAAATACATAACCAAAATGGATTGTATGAAAGGCTTCCACAAAAATGGAGTTAAACCAAACTCCATGAAATTACTCAGAATAATATGCCATATGGGCATATATGAGTATACCAGGATGCCATTTGGAATCAAAAATGCACCAGCCCATTTCCAAAGTATGATGGACACAATATTTCAGGAAGAAATATTGGAAGGCTAGATGGTGGTATATATTGATTATATCATTATATACTCAGAGACATTGGAGGACCATGTGCAATACATAGACAGAGTACTAAGTAAATGCACACCAATAAATCTCAAAATTTCACTTAAAAAATGCAATTTTGGCCAAAAAGAGTTACTGGCTGTAGGACATAAAGTCTCAGGTCTTAGTCTGGCAATTGACCAGAATAAGGTAGCAGCAGTACTGAAAAAGCCAGTACCAAAAAGCATCAAAGAGATGCAATCCTTTCTTGGGTTTGCTAGCTACTATAGAAACCACATCAAAAACGTTGCACACATAACTAGTAGTTTATAAAAGTTATGTTCAAAAGATGTAGGTTTTGAAATAACCAAGGAAAGGAGGGATTCATATGAGAGGATCAAATATGAACTCACAAATGCACCTGTGCTCATCTTACCTGACTTTGAACTACCATTCAAGTTATATATAGATGCAGCATGCAGTCAAGGCCTAGGAGCAGCCCTTCACCAAAGACAAATTGTGGATGGTGACCCAAGAGAAGGAGTAATTTGCTACATCTCAAGGCAGCTGAAAGATTCAGAAGCCAGGTATGGGGCCACCCAGACTGAATGTCTATGTCTAGTCTGGGCTCTAGAAAAGCTCCATTATTATCTGGAGGGTGCAGTCTTTGGGGTCTACACAGACTGCACAGCCTTGAAGTCTTTACTAAACATGAAGACTACAAATAGACACATGCTGAGATAGCAAATAGGCATCCAGGAGTATAGAGGGAATATGAACATCATATAAAAAGAAGGTAAAAGTCATCCCAATGCAGATGGCCTTAGCAGATGGCCACTGGACAATGTCAAAAGCAATCCAGCTTATGACCCTGAAGTTGCAGCCAAAATCCCTATCCATTTCATGGAAGTAGATAGGAGGAAGAACTTCAGATTTTTTGAATGGGCACCAGAAAGTGGTACCCTTGACAGTGGAAACACTGATTCAGAGGGGACAGAAACTCCCATATTGGGAATAAGCTCCTCTGAACTGCACAATGAAATTTTTAGTGCAGTACTGAAGTATTATGCCAAACACAAACAGTGTGGCATACTGCTACTACTCCTTCAACAAAAGTACAGGAGCCCAGAACTGGAATCCCAGCTGGAAGAACCCTGGTTGAGGGCCTATAAGGATAACAAGTTCTTCCTTATAGATGGCCTGCTCTACCACAGAGAGAAACACACAAGTGCACTCACAGTAGTAGACAGAGACCACATCTCCTTGATCCTGCAGGAATGCCATGACTGCTCCTATATTGGACACATGAGTGAGTACAGGACTAAGGAGAGGGTAGCAAGCAAATCTTGGTGGCCCAAGTGGGAAAAAGAGTTGGGAGAATACATCAAAACTTGTGAAAGATGCCAAAAGGCAAATAGGAAACATGGGAAGAAATCTGGGTTACTTCAACCTATAGAAGAACCCAAACACCCATGGGAAACCATCAACATGGACTGGGTTACAGGACTTGTCCCAGGAGGCAAAGAAAGCTACAATGCCTGATTAATCATATTTGATAGGTTCAGCAAGAGCATGAGGTGTCTACCATGCCACAAGGAGGACACAGCCATGGATACTGCCCTGTTATTTTGGAATAACATCATATCTACCTGTGGAGTCCCTAAAATTATCATTAGTGATAGGGACCCAAAATTCACATCTGAATTTTGGACCAACTTGCATGACATGCTTGGCACCAAGCTTTCTTCTTCCACAGCTTACCATCCCCAAACAGATGGCCTAGCTGAGAGGATGATCCAGACTATAGAAGACATCCTTATAAGGTTCTGTGCCTATGGCATGGAAAACAAGGACCATGAAGGATACACCCATGACTGGGTTACCCTTCTACCAGCTGTCCAGCTGGCTTATAATACAAGTCAGCACTCTACAACAGGAAAAACACCTGCAGTGGTAGAGAAAGGGTGGAATCCCCTGTTGCCTGTGGATCACTTAAAGAAGAATCTTCTAACCATCCACCCCACAGCCAAAGACTTCCATGATATGTGAAAGAGGGCTTGTGACACAGCTTCCAACTGCATAGCTGAGGCAAAAGAATACAATAAGAATGGGTGGGACAAGACACACATGGAACCTGACTTTAAGGAAGGGAACCAGGTGCTAGTGTCTACACTAAGCTTTAATAATCTTAAAGGACCCAAGAAGATGCGGGACTCATTTGTAGGGCCTTTCACTATCATTAGGTTGATAGGAGAGAATGCAGTAGAAGTCAAACTTACAGAGGAATCTTCCAGGAAGCACCCAGTCTTTCCAGTAAGCTTGGTCAAACCATACTTCCAAACAGAGGAGGATAAATTCCCCTCCAGGAAAAAGAACCCCACACCATCTGATATAGTGGAAGTGGAGGATTCCTCAGGACCTGTGAGTAAGATCATCAGGGCCAGGAAGGTCAGACTTAATGGAAAGGATCAAAGACAATACTTGGTCAGATTCAAGCACCAAACAGCTGATAAAGACAAATGGTTGGAAGAAGATGCCATACCAGATTGGAACCTTCATCTAAGGAGATTCAGGGCCTCTAGGAGGACTGGACAGGGTCATCAATGATGAGCCTTTTTTAGAGGGAGGGTATGTCAGCCTGTGACTCAAAACCAGAGCACAAGCATGACAGCCAAAATACCATAAACCAATGGTATAGCCAAGATACCACCAAAACATGGAGCTGAGCCAAATCAGCTCAAAAGGTATCAAAGGGAAGAGGAAACGCACCTCTTTCTGAAAATATAAGTCCCATCACCATAGGACAAGAAATAACAAAGTTGTTGCTGAGCATAAACCTTAGTTTTCAACTCTCATCTAAAATCTATAAGGAGAGGCTTAACCCCATAAAATGGGTACTCAAAATGAAGCTCTAAGCCAGGGCTATCCAATGGTACCGGCCAAACTGAGCTAGCACCAATATTACTGGAGTTATGGTCAATTTCAGGCCAAATAAGGGTGAACAAAACATTCACCTCTCATGTAACTTCTACAGTTTTAGTGTGAGATACTTGAAGTGGGGTCTTTTTGGAAAGAGCACAATAAGGGCTATCTGGTGGTGCCATCCATTTCCCCATAGCCCAACTAGAACAAAAGGTATGAGGCAAACAAGCTCAATACAGCTTTTTGCCTATACCATGCAAATGTACAAAAATCTTGTACATGGGATGGCTTTGCCATATTTAGGGATACCCATATCAAATGAGGTACCATTGTGTAGAGAACATACAGGGCTACACACCGAACCAATTTTGAGGTTGATATCTCAAGAATTGAAAAAGTTATGGCTGCTTTAAGGTCAGATTCCCACCTGCTGTCATATACAGCTGTACCATGGGATAATATCCTATAACCATGAATATGAGGTGTCAAATAGACAAAGAAGCTTGTTTTTACTTCAATACCTCATACGTCAGTCAATACTGGTGTCCCATACAGGTTCTGTACAGCATTCTATGCGTCATACACGTCAGAATCAGGCTGTGAGGTCCCCAGATGAAAATATTCACCCTGTATTGGTGAGAAACCACATCTGAGCCCAATACAGGTTAAACAGGCTGTTTGCAAACCACAAGCCAGTACTAGAGAGTGAAAAAATCTTCACTTCCTCTACGTGGAAAGGTCTAGCACCCTTTCCACCCCATTTCAGGATAAAAAGGAGGCTGTTCACAGCCACAATTGTCTCCTCATCCTGCTCTTGAATAACCTACGTAGTTAACTGTCAAAAACAGCTTTACTCTTGGCTAATAATCAGGTATAATTATCAATTTAATTATTGTAGTCTTTTATTATTGTAACCCAACAGATAAAGCTGCACCCAGGGCTTTCAACAGCGCTCACCACCACCATATTATATATAGTAAAGCCCTTTTCATCTTGAATTTAATTATCTTAAAACCCTTATAAACCTTTTTAAACTATTTTTACCGTGTCACAAACATAGTTAAAGTTGTATTTAGCCTATTTACACCTTTATCATAGTTTCATCCTGACACTTGCTGACTTGCAATTTTCCATAATTCTCTTGGTCTTGACTTCAAAATTTTGACTTGAAGATGAGTTCAAGGCTGACTTCCCTTTGTGATTCCAATCGCTCTGATTCCCCACCTTCTGTACTTTATGGTCCTGGTGTTTTTGATAACTTGAGGGAGATTTCTGAAGAGAGTATGGCCCCTACGGAGATTTGGGACATCAATAAAACCTATAATGGTTTTAAATATGTTAGAGTTATTGAACCACCCTGCACCAATTGTAAGAGGAAAGGGATTCCTTGTGTTGAATCTGCTACTGCTAGGTCCACCAGGTGTCAATTTTGCAATCTTGGAAAAAGAAATTGTTCTCAAGCCCACTATAGCTTTCCTGAAAATCCCAGAAGATTATGGAGCAGCATCAAGAAGGGTGGAAGCTTTGGATTGGAAGCTCCTGTTGATGAACCTCCCACCTCTGATGCCACCTCTGGTCACTCCAATTGTGAGCTTATTGGCCATAAAATTAATGGGTTACTGACTTCTATGTTTTCTTTTCTTCTTCTTCAGTGACTGGATCTAGAATGAGAGGTGTCCAACAATGGAATGATACCAGCAGCTCCTGGGCAGCCATTGGAGGAACCATTCACCCCCAAGGAAATCCCATTGGAGTGGCCCCAGAGGTTCTCATTTTGGTGACCAGAAAAGATGGAAAGCTTGGAAAATTGAAGAGAAATTTGTGGGCACAAGATGAAATTGATACTGATGCTGAAGGAAGTGATGAGATTGATGGAGAAGAGATTTAATTGACTACCCCAATCCCTTTCACCATCCCCAGATCAAGCCAGTACCACCAATCATAAAGTGATCAGGTCCCCCCAACCACCTCAACTTCCAAATATATCCCCAACCAGGCCCTCCACACTTGCCTCCACCTCTACCAATATCCAACCACCAGTGGCCAGAACTTCTAGAGACCCAATGTCTCCAGAACTTGAATCAATCTTTGAAAACCGTTGCCGCTGGAACATTACTGGCAACTTCACCGATCAGAAAAGGGTGAAAAAGAAGGTAATAACCTCTCTATTTGCTGAAGTTGATGCTTTTACTGAGGTGTTTGTTGATAAGGCTATGAAGAGTGCTATTCCAGGGGAGCCCACTTCTGCTTTGGCCAGGGAGGCAGTTGCTTATGAAGATGCCATGGTTGTTAAGTTGAGAGAAGCCTTGAAGAAATTTTGATGAGGATTATCTGTAGCTGGTCTTTACCATTACTAGTGTTTGCTCTTGATTATTAAATAAATTGACTCCCCAAACAACATATGGGAGTTATAATTTCTGCTTTTGAAACAAGAAAGGAAAAATAAATCATACAAGTAAAAGAAAATGAAATAAAATAAAAATGAAAAAGAATTGAGAGAAAAGGAGAGTAAAGAAATAAAAATAAGAAAAATTCTGAGGATTGATCTGCTTGTGGTGAGTTGCTTTATTTTGGCCATAATTCTTCCTGAAAAGATAAAAACAAACATTTGATGCTCACAGAGTGGCCAAGGTGTTGTTTTACAAGAAGTAGAACCCTCAGAGATGCATACCAGGAGATGGAACTTACTTTTATAACTTCCACTCCCCACCAAGCATTATAACAGAATAGAAAACTTTGCCATAAATTAATTTGAGTTAAATAATGTCTTGAATAATATTGAATGGCATAATTTGGAATAATATTTGTGAAAGAAAGAAAAAGAATAAAAAGGAAAAGGGAATTTGGCCATATCTTGATGAAGGGTCCAAATTTGAGGGTATGGGTGTTGCAAGGCCTTCTAAACCTGTCCAAAGAAATTGACAAGTGCTCACAACATGGACAAGGTGATGCTTACAACATATTTGGGTAGAATACCCCCTTAAAGGTGCATGCCAGGAGAGGAACTTACTTTCATAAAATTCAATCCCCACCAAGCACCATAAATCAAACTCTTGAGGCATTTGGGCCAGGCTTGTCTGGATACAAATTGTGAAAATCATTGACAAGGTCTGGGGAGTCGGTAAGGTTGGAAGCTGGTTCCCAAGTTCTTCTTTCTGGGTCTTCATTGAAGCCTTTCCACTCCACTAGATACCATAATGTACCTCTCTTGAGTTTTGAGTCCAGAACCTGAGCCACTTCCCATTCTTCTTGCTCTTCCACTATTACTGGAGTTGGTGGCAATTGGTGTTTATTGCTTCTCTGGTTCTAACAAGGACACATGGAAGACAGGGTGAACTGACTTCCATTGTTGAGGCAACTTGAGGTGATATGCATGGCTGCCAATCTTCTTGAGAACTTCAAAGGGTCCCAACCATCTTTCTGAAAGCTTCTTGATGGGTCTTGTTGTCTTGATGTTCTTGGAAGCAAGCCATACTTTGTCCCCAGGTTGGAAATCAGGTGGGATTGCTCTATTTCTATCTGCATACTTCTTAAAACGCTTTATTGCTGACTCTAATTCTTCTTTGAAAACCTGCTGTACTGATTCGAGTTTTGTTGATAACTTTCCAGAAGGTGTATCTTGAGAAATGTGAATTAAATCAAAGCTGGGATTTCTTCCATAAATGGTGAAAAATGGTGACTGTTTTGTTGATGAATGTTCTGCATTATTATAGGCAAATTCAGCCAGAGGGAGCCAGGTGTGCCAGTCATCTTGATGGTAACTGACATACATCCAAAGATACTGTTCTAGTATCTGATTTAACCTCTCTGTCTGTCCATCTGTTTCAGGGTGAAAGGCAGTTGAAAGATCTCTTGATATCTTGAGCTGCTGACACAATTGAGTCCAAAATGATGAAACATATAATGAACCTCTATCACTAACAATACTGATTGGAAGACCATGTTTGGAAAAGACATGACTAAAAAAGATTTGAGCTAAGTCCAAAGCAGTGATTGTTGAATAAGTTGGAATAAGTATTGCCATTTTTGAAAATCTGTCTACAACTACTAAAATTGAATCAAAGTTTCTTGACAAGGGCAACTGAGTGATAAAGTCCATTGATAGTGAATTCCAAGGACCATATTGAATTTGAAGAGGCTCGAGTAATCCAAACTTCTTATGATGAATTTTCTTGTTTATTGAACATTGCTGACATGAGGAAACATAGTCCCTGATAATTTGATTCATGCCAGCCCAATGAAAATCCCTCTTGATGAGTTTGAGGGTCTTCTCCTGGCCAGGGTGGCAAGCCAACGGTAAGTAATGAAGCTTTTGAACAATATCCAATTGAAGTTCATGATTGCTTGGGATGACTACTCTATCTTTGAATAATAAAAATTTGGCGTGAGGTTCAAAAGTATATTCTGAGATTGATTCACCTCTTGCTAATTGCTTGAGAATTTCCTTATAATCTTTGTCTTGCCATACTGCCTTCTGAATTTGATCAACTAAATCTGAGAAAACTTCAACTTTGATTGAGAAAAATCTTGACTCTTTAATTTAATTTTGCTTGAGAACTTGATGAAAGCTTTGAGGATTCTTGCTGATGAAGTCCACCCCCCTCTCTGGGTACATGTTGTCCCGACGTGACAAGGCATCTGGTAATGTGGCCAGTCTGCCTGGGCGGTAAGTGATAGAGAAATGAAATTCAGAGAGAAACTCAGCCCAATAGGCTTGACGGCGAGTAAGGACTTTGGAGGACATAGAATATTGGAGGGAAGAGTGGTCTTTCAAGACTTCAAAGGAATCAGAAAGAGAAAGAAGAAAAGCTCTCCAGCGCTTGAGAGCCCAAACTATGCCAAGGAGTTCCTTGTCATGAATTTCATAGTTGAGCTCAGCTGGGAGGAGCTTGCGACTATCAAATGCAATGGGATGCTTTCCTGAGTCATTCACCTGACTCAGTACGGCACCCAAGGCATAATCAGAAGCATCAGTCTCTACAATAGTTGGTAGAGAAGGATTGAAATGGGATAGGATAGCAGCAGTGGTGAAAGCTTCTTTCGGTATTTGAAACTGACTAAGAGCTTCGTCATTGAAGATGAAAGGAGAATCTTTTTTAAGGAGGGAAGTGAGAGCAGAGATTTTTTGAGAATAATTTTTAATGAAACAACGATAAAAGTTGGCAAAGCCAAGGAAAGATTGGAGTGCTTTGATGTTCTTTGGTTGAGCCCAATTGAGGATTTGTTGAAATTTGGAAGAATCCATCTTGAGGCCTTCACTTGGAACAACATAGCCCAAGTATTCCACACTTGAGGCATGGAATACACACTTTGAGGCTTTGGAAAAAAATTCTTTTCCCTCAGTCTTTGGAGGACAGAGGCCACATGTTTGACATGTTCCTCCTGAGAACTAGAGAAGACAATAATATCATCTAAGTATATTACAACAAAAATATTCAAGAAATCTGCAAAGATATCATTCACAAGATTCTGGAATGAAGCAGGAGCATTGGTCAAGCCAAATGGCATAACCAAATATTCATAACTACCATATTTAGTTCTAAAGGCAGTTAAGTGCTCATCCCCCTCTTTTATTCTCAAGAGGTTATAAGCACCGCGCAAATATATCTTGGAGAAGATAGTAGCACCATTGAAGATGGTAAGAAGCTGATTCATTGGAGGAACAGGATACCTGATCTTCCTAGTGACAGCATTAATTTTGCGGTAGTCAACACACAAACGAAGGCCACCATCATTTTTCTTAACAAAAAAGAAAGGGGCTCCTGTTGAAGAGGAGCTTGGCCTGATGGAACCTTTCTCTACATTCTCTGAAATATAGGCCCACAGTATTTCTGACTCATTCTTTGATAAAGAGTAGATAACACCAACTGGAGGTAGAAGACACTCCAGTTTGATATGATGATCACAGGCGTGGTGTGGAGGAAGTTTCTCAGCTTTCACCTTGGAGAATACATCCAAATATTTGTGATAAGCAGGAGGGACTACCTTCAGAACAGTTTAAATCTCTTCTGGCTCTTCCTCCTCATCCCACTGCTCCTCCAGGGAGGCATAAAAAGATAAAGGAGGAAGGTCCATATCCCCTTGAAAGAGTTGAAGTGAAGATATAGCAACATCTTCTCCAACATCTTTTATCTCTTTGAAGACTTCATCTCTTGATGGAAGTAATGACTGAGAGGTAATTATGGCAGGGATATGGACAGAAGGAGGAAGGGAATGTGTCTTAAGTTCACCAACCAAAGCAACACTGTTGACAGCAGTGGCAAAGTCATTACTAGTAGAACAAATAATACCACTAGAATCCTTATGACTAGAATCATAGGTGATCAATCCATTTTTCCAATCAATAATGGGATTAAAATGGTAAATAAAATCATAGCCCAATATTAGGTTTTCTCCCTTGGGTGAATCTATGATAAAGAAATCCCATTCAAAGCTTGGGAATGAAGGCAAGTCAACAACCCACTTAGCATAATGGGTGATGAACAGGGAAGTGGATTCATTGGAATCCAAAATGAAAAGAGGAATCTTTTCAGGGAGCTCTGACATGGTCAATGAGTAGTTGAGAACAAAATTCTTTGCAATAAAAGAGTTTATAGCACCAGAATCAATGAGAATACTATAAGAAACATCATAGAGAGAAGAGAAAATCAGAAATTTTAAAAAGTTTCTTGACAATAGTATACAGAGTGCACAATTGTGCTCTTGAAGGAAATAAAGGAGAACCATTGAACACATCATGATTCCCACTCAGGATTTTCCCTGCTTGCTAGGGAAGCCTTTTGATGACCCCTTCCTATTCTCAGGCCTCTTGAAGCATTTTTCAAATGGGTGCTTTCCACCACAATAATTGCACAAGCCTTCTTTAATCCTCCTCTCCCTTTCAAAACCTATCAATTTGTTGTCCTTATTGAGTAGAGCAGCATGAGGCTTGTCTTTGGACACTTGAAAATTCTTCCCCTTCTTATTCTTCCTGGGATAAGGCTTCTTTGATGATGAACTTTGAGGGGGCATGGAGGTGTTGGATCCACTGATTGGAGGCTTCTTCTCTTGATGACTACCCTTTTCCTTCTGCCTCTCATGGTATCTTGTATCTAATTCCAAAGTGATGTCCATGAGCTCTTGAAGGCTATCAAAGTTTCCAGGGTGAGAAGCCAATTGGTCCAACAATCTTGATTCCAAGCCTCTCCTATACACATGAATATAGGCCCTTTCCCCCCAGTCTCCAATTCTTGACGTTAAGCTTCTGAAATCTGCTATGTACAAGGAAACTTGAACACTTTCTTTCATCCTGAGATTTTCTAACTCTTGTTCAGCTTTCCTGACTTCATTAGGATCACCAAACAGAGTGAATAACTGGGTTTCAAACAACTGCCGGTTATTGAGGAGATAAGGAGGGTTTTCATTGGAGATATTTGAGAGGTAAGGTTCAATCCATTTGCCAGCTCTACCAGTAAGAAAAGAAGTTGAGTATAAGACCTGCTTCCTGTCAGAGAAGAAGTTTGCTGGTTCATTATGGAAAATTAATTGACAAGATTGGATAAATCCTCTCAATTCATAAGCTTTAGTACCATCAAGAGAATCAGGTGCCTTCATTGATGGAGTCTTGAATGCAGGGGCTTTTGAAGTGTCCCTTGGGGAAACTGCTTGAGTTAGTTGACCCATGAATTAAGTCATCTGCTCCATCATTTTGAGAAAATTTGGTTCATCTTGAGAGACAAGAGGTTGATTAGAAAGGGCTATATTTGGAGCTTCAGAAGCCTCAGGAGCACCTGCCAAGGCAGCTGCTACTTCAGTTTCTTCAGACTTCCCCTCTTCCACAGACTCCTCACCCTCTTCATCTTCAGCTTCCCATAATCTTCTTCTAGGCCCTTGAGGAATGCTTTGATAGCCACCCAATAAGCCAGAGAATGATCTTGACCTTCTTGACTTCACACCTCCTCTTCTGGAGGGTGCTACTCCCTCCATTGGTGGTCCTCTGTCCAAGTTTGCACTCAGTTGATGAACTGTTGGTGTGTGGTCAAGAGGAGCCCTTGCTGTAGGAGTGAGAACAGCTTGATGTCTTTGAGATCTTGTATTCTTGGCTGGGGGGCTATGCTTAACTGGCATTATTGAAGAAATAAAATAAAACTTGATGATACTTGAGAATAAACAAGGCTTGACCAAAAACAATCAAATGAGAATCTTGATGAACTTGAGAAATCAATCAATAGTCTTGAAGGGGATCAATATGAATAAATCTTGAAGAGTGAAGATGACAAAGCCAAATTCTTATGAATAATCATTTTCAATCAATAAGTCAAATCAAGTAATTCAATAAATCAAATCAAATAAATCAAGTCAATTCAAAATCAAATCAATTGTGTCTTGAGGAATTTAATCAATATCTTCAAAAGTCATTCAATTTTCTTGAGGAATCAAATTCAAATCAATCAATTAAATAAAATCTTGAGGATAAATCAGCTATCTTGAGGAATCAAATCAGATAAATCAATTAAATCAAATCAGAGTCTTGAGGTAAAGTCAATTTCTTGAATAATCAGATCAATCAATCAATAATTCTTGAGAATTTCAAATCAACAATGATAACCCCAATTGAATAAACTCCTGAAATGATGAATCAATTAATCCCAAATTCCAATCAATTAGACCTGATAAAACAACCTGAATTCAGACAGAAAATGAAAATGAAAATGAAATTTGATTGAGAATTAAGAAGAAAATGAAATGGTCAGCAAAAGTTTTTAAATGAGAAAGAGAATCAATTTTCATTTGAATGAAATGAATGAGATGAAAATTGATGAGAGATAATGAAATAATAAAAATCATAAAATCATGAAAAAATCATAATTGAGAATGAGAGAAATGAATTAGAATGAATGAAAGAAAAGAAGCAATTATGAGTTAATTAAAATAATGTCACAGGGGCTCTTCTAAATGAAGAGGGCCTGGCACTCAGTGAACAGACTTACTTATGGAGGGCTCAGAATAAATACTCAATTGATAAGAGTAATGAAATAAGATAATGATTTCCTAGTCGTAAAATAATAAGCATTAAAAGATATGAGAGAAAAACAAAAGCAATAATAAAGAGCCAACCACAAATAATCCTGTACCACTGTTTCAACCTGTTCAGAAAAGAGAAAAGGATTAATAAGGATATGGCCACCAGGACTCTACTGAACAGGTGAGGGAAGGCAAAGACTAACTTAATAATTAATAAAATAATATTTCTTAATGAGAAATAAAATAATATTAAATAATAAATCCAATATTTTAATTAACTGGGGGAAAAACCCCCAGGTGGGTGAAAGGGGGCTGGTATATGTGAAAAAGTGCCAGCCTGGTGTTTGAGTGTTGAGAAACCATGATTGTATGATTGAGGAACCTGTATTTGAGATGTGAAACTGTATTGGTGTATCCAATACAGTTATTTGAATCAATACAGGTATTTGCGCCTGTATTTGGTGAATCCTGTAAGAGCGTTAATCGTTGTTTTTCAATTACTTGTCCTATCATCCTATATATATTATCTCTATCGTGTACAAGTTGTGGTTTCCGCAGTCGAGTAACCTCTACAGTTACGCAGCGGTTACACCCCCCCTCTCGACGGAGAAACATACAATAGGGTGTAGTATAGAATAAGGCAAAAAGGAGGTAGAACAGAAGGAAATAAGAAGAAAGGAAAAAAAATATATGTACAAGCAATAAAAAAATCCATTTAACAACTTCAGCGTCAGGGTCAGGGTAGCACATCAGGTAGTGAGAAGCCGGTCCGTGAAATATTGATGGATCTGGGGGCCCAGAGGTTTAGTGAAGATATCCGCCAACATTTCTGCGGAACAAACCCAATCAAGTGTGGCCAGCCCCTTATGCAACAGTTGGTTGCTGATAAAAAATTCCCTGTCCGAGTGGCGGGTTCGCTTGTTGGAAGAACAATCCATCGTGATTTTCATGCAAGAGGCATTGTCACATTTCATGCCTATCGTAAGACGGTGTCCCAAAAGTTCATCTATAAGATTCTGTACCCACTGGCTGTGCCTAGCCGCAATACCTAGAGCCATAAATTCAGCATGACAGCTAGAAGAGGCGACGGTTACTAGGCGCTTAGAGCACCAGGATACAGAACAGTCGGATAAACGGGTCAGATAGCCATGTGTTGATCGAGAGAACTCACCACCCCAACTCGCGTCAGAATAGACTTCCAAGTCCAATTTTGAACGTCTCGGTTTGATGCATAATGTTCGAGAGCTCGTTCGTTCGAGGTACCCCAGTAGATGTTGTAAGCATGACCACTGCTCCTTACCTGGGCGCTTCGAATGTCTTGCCAGCAAGTTTACTGCAAAGCTAATGTCGGGTCGCGTACCTGTGGCCACATAACTGAGCGCCCCCACACATGACAGAAAATCGCTCTGGCGTATGACGTGGTCATTCTCAGTCAAACTCCAAAGGTTGAGTTTTGATGGGAGTGGCGCAGCTGCCAATGAACGGTTGTCCCAGTACCGAGATACAATTGATCGAATGAGATGTGTTTGGTTGAGCTCGAAACCTTCATTGTCGCGTGCAATGTTGATAACAATGATTTGGGATAGCGTGGTATCCCATTTGATGGCAAACTCGTCACACAGCGATCGTTTGAGGTTATCTAAGTCAGCCTTGTTCTTTGAGAATACAACGCCATCGTCAACATGCAGCCAGATTATCATACCATGATCACTGTTCCGATAGACACTAGAGTCGTAATTACTCATCTGAAAACCCCTTTTTTCCAACGATGCACGAAGGTGGGTCCACCAGCATCTACCAGCTTGGCGAGTCCCGTACAGTGCTTTTCGGAGCCTACAGCCAGAACCAGCAGGGATCTCTAGACCCTCTGGAGGACGGATCCAAATTTCCTCTTCAATGGAAGCATTCAGATAGGCTGCTACAAAATCGAAGGTAGCAATGTACATCTCTGACTGTGCCGCTATTGTCAGTAAGATGCGTAGTGAGGTGAAAGTTGCAGTTGGTGCGAAAGTTTCGTGGAAATCATGGCCGCTCAGTTGAGAATTACCCCTCGCGACATATCGAGCCTTGAACCGCGGTGGTTCGGCGCTGTTACCTTGCTTTCGGACGAAAACCCAACCGCCACCGATAGGTCTTGTGTCCTTCGGGAGGGGTAGAACCTCAAAAACGCCGTGGGTGCCCATGTTGCTTAATTCGCGGTTGATGGCTTGGAGCCACTGTTCTTTGTCAGGTGATGTCATTGCCTGTTTGTACGTTTTGGGTGCTGATGCTGAATGTCCCGCAACAGGCGTACAAACCTTATCCGCGAGCTCGTCTTGGCACTTTACTAATTCTTCGTATTGAAAGTCACCTAGGGTAAGACTATTCAACAGGAAATTGATGTCGTTCTTCCCCGTGACCGCCCTAGGCTGGCGAGTCAAGTACTTCGTGATCGAAGCTGAATTCGGGAAAGTTGCCCATGCAGAAGATAAGAACTTACCAGCAACGGAGTCGTAGAAAACCCATCCTTTAGAGTCCGGCAAATGCATTACAACATTTGCTTTAACAGCTCTATCACTCAGTTTTTGCCGTCTTTCATGCGGTACATGGACAAAAGCCAATTCTCCGAATGTCCGTAGCCGATCCAGATTGGGTTTAATACCGAATAAAATTTCGCTCGGCACTTTCGAGCCTGTGTGTAAGTTAGGTATCATGTTGTTAGTGTAAGCAGCCCACATGAAAGCATGTCCCCAAAAAGACTTAGGTAGCCCGGATCCCAAGAGGATGGTCCTGCCCATGTCAGCGACCGTTCTGTTGGTGAAAGAACGGTAAGCTATGTTCGTGTTTGATCCCCGCCAATAGCAGCCATTTAAGTAATACTTGGTTGTTGAATTCGCCTCCGTTGTCCGTTCGTAGTACCTTTACTAGTTTTCCCGTTGAACGCTGCCATCGTAGAATCACTTCTTGTAGACGAGTCGTTGTGTTGGATTTGTTGCAAATGATATGGCATTCGCCATATGTCGAAGCGACGTCACGGATATTCAACGCATACCGGCCACCGTTGATCGTAGGGATGTCAAAAGGACCCATGAGGTCAGCCACAACAATATCGAGTGGGTCTACTGACCTGGGGTTCGATTTTAAGGGTGAATGGCGCAGGCTTTTTGCTAGTAAGCAGTGTTCGCAGTCATGAATTTCATGGGTGCTCGATTTAAGGTAATTCGGTGCCGCATCCCCGAGTAGTTTACGTATTCGTCGGAGTCCTATATGCCCAAACAAACAATGCCATTGGAGGAGTTCTTTTTTGTGATCTAGTTTGTCAGCATTGTGTTCAACTTCGTGAGAGTCTTTTTTTGGTCTGGCACGCATAACAGAAATAGGGGCACAAGGAAGCTCAATAGTCGAAATGGATTCTTTAGGTATGTTTCCATCAACGCGGGTATGTTTGATATCATCACTATCAATTGCACGGGCTAATAATCTACTAAACAGGGGTAACTGCCATTTCCGACCGTTCCCACAGTAGGTCGCCCGCAATAACGGTCCCTCGGCCTCGGTGCTTATCAATACGTCCGAGCCGATCATTTAGAGTCGCGCACCAGTGCTAAGTAGAGCACCTGGTGAGATCAAAGTGCCAGCGGCGTCAGGTGAGTAGAAGACCCCATTGATTATTACCTGCTTACCATTACATCCAGGGTATATCAAGCTTCCCACCCCTGTGACGAAACTTCGCTGGGCTGTGTTTGTCGCAACACATAAAGGGATAGGCTTAGTCAGCGTCCTAAAACGGCAGAGTGCGGAAAGGTCACCTGTGAGGGAATGACTTGCCCCAGTATCATAGACTGATTGCCTATCACCAGGGTTAGCCACGTCCTCCACTGAAATTCCCGCTTCTGGTTCATTTGGGTTCCCGATCTCGACCATACGAGCCTTCACCCCAGCGATTGGTCGCTGTGCATACCGCGGTCGGTATAGGTCAGGTTGAGACGGCGCCTTTGGTAGATAAGGTTGATGGAGTGAATTGAAAGGGAATTGCACAGGCGGGGTGATTATTGGATAATGGGCATGGTATTGGGGAGGCGCCACTATCGGTTTGAAGGCGTTGTTTGTCGGTGCCACCGTATTGGGTCTATGACCCAAGAGATCGGGACAGTTCCTCGCCATGTGGCCGTGCTTGTTGCAGTTGTGGCAAATAAGCTGCATTGTGGCTTTCAACGCGGCATGCTCTTCCTTTGCGGGAGAGATGTCGGGAGCCATCATAGTGATCGAGTTGAAAGAGGGATGCATGTCAGTCACTTCAGGTCGCTGAAAGCAGGATTCAAGGGTAAGAACACAAGACGCAAAGGTGGTTGCCTTCCCACAGGACACCTCAGTGTCTAAGCGATCCATAACCGCCCGATAGATCGTTGGCCGCTTGATTATGGCCCGTTGTAGGAGCAGGCCCATTACATAGTCATCACCCAGGTTTCCAGACCGGTTTTTGAAACCAGTAAGTGCCTCATTCATTCGCATCACTAGACTAGACGGGGCTTCGTCGTCCTGTAGTTCAATCGACAAGAGTTTGTTGAAAGCAACACATTGTGACGACCTAGTAGTGGCGAAGTAATGGTGCTTCAACCATGTGTATATTGCATGGCAAGGGCGGATGGTGATTATACTGTCTTGGATGGAATCCGGTACCGAGCTGAGGAGTATGGCACGACAAAATCGTTCATGCTTTTCATCACCTACGTAACCGGATTGGAGGTATAATGGGTCTTGAAGGTAACTATCGAAGATGAGCCTGAGTCGTCGTTCCCACATCTGGAAGTTCGAGCCATCGACGCGGAGTATGTGTTCCTGTTTTAGCATACTGATGCCCTTGTCGATTACCATATCCACATCCCTGGTCAACTCAGGCAGGTTCTTGGCTTCGGACATATTCTTCAGGGTTTCTTCTAGTAATTTAGTTTGTGAACGTGTTGAGCGACGCGTCGGATTCTGGTTCATACAGTTGTCGGCAAGTAAGAGGATAGCAGGGAGAAATGAAAGAAAGAAAAAGAGATGATCGAGATAGAGAGTAGAAAGACAGAAACGAAAGGGAAAAGAAAAGAGCAATAGAGGAATTTTCACGAGAAGATGAGAAGATAAAAAGTAAAGTGGAGATAAGGGCCCATAACCTGTAAGAGCGTTAATCGTTGTTTTTCAATTACTTGTCCTATCATCCTATATATATTATCTCTATCGTGTACAAGTTGTGGTTTCCGCAGTCGAGTAACCTCTACAGTTACGCAGCGGTTACAAATCCTGTATTTGGGTTTTGCCTGTATTGAGCTGTATTGAGGTTTGAAACTGTATTTGGTGAATCTTCCATGAAACCCCTTGCTGATTAGGTGTTGGAAGATTTTCCATTAGTAATGAGTGGTAATGCCCTGCCTGTCTCCATGGCTGTGACATCATCCCTGAAATTATAATAATGTCTCACCCTAACCCCCTTCTCATCCAGCGCAGCAGTTGAATTTTACTCTAAGGTTATTAGTCAGAAAGCCATGTGTGTGGGTGTTTGTTTTAGGCTTCCAGAAGCCTCATTTTGCGTGGTGTAAAAATGGAAGAAAGCAAGATATTAATATCTTTCCAGTGTAAATCTAATTGAATTGAATAGTGTTAATCTCTATTTAGCCTGTGTTTTACTTAATAAATTGAATCTTTCCCCAATTATTAAAAAATTAAATTCAATTCAGATTTTTGTAGTTGTAGTTTTGAATGAATATGCTGAAAATTTACTTCCTATTTCATAAAGATATAAATGAAATAAATGCTCAATGCATAATTTTTTGAATGGAAAGGATCCAGCGAGAGAAGCTTGGAGGATTTCATGATCCATGGTCTGTTTAACTGAAATGGTACTTTCTTAAAACCTTTTTGGATAACCAATCAGGAATCCATTTCTGGAAAAGTGTGAATTCTTCTACCAAAGATATTCCTATTTTTTAAAAAAAACTATGCGTAATTTTTTAACTTCAAGTGTTTCTTCTCTTGATTCTCTTAAATTAAGCCCCTTTAATGATCTGTTTTGATATGCTTTGAACAAACCAAGAAGGATGCAGAGCTTAAGTACATTGACAACAAATAATTTTGAATCTTCAAAATATCAAAACATTGTATTCAAATTGAGATTTTTGATCAAGTTCAAAATTAATCAAATATTTATGAATTACGTTTCTTTTCTCCTTTTATCTTGATTGATATCCTTTTAATAATTTACGATAATTTAAATCTAATTTAATACCTCAATACACATTCGGAAACTTGGAATGAGCATAGGAATTGTAGCCATTCAAGTCTGTTTTATCTTGAGTAAACATTTAGCCATAATTTTTGAGATTATATAGCTGCAAGAGCTAATAAGCTTTTTTTTGTCAGCTTGATTGTATTAAAAAACAGCTTTGCTAAAAACTTCTTTGGTTTTTTTCACGATACATATTATCCATCCCAATCTTAAATTACAGAATCCTTCCATGAACAACTTTGGGCACATAGACCTTTTACTCTAGTTGTATAGCCCTACTAATTTAGAAACAGTATAGCATGCATGAGTGTCACAACGCCTGGAAACAGGCACAAAGTGAGGTGGAAAATCTTAGGGAAAACTGCTTTGTCAACCTGAACTGGATTAAAATCTTTTACCTCATTCAGGAAGACATACATGTTAAATGCAGGCGCCCATGAATCCACCCACCACTTTACAATTTGCTAATGTCTTGTTGCCATGCCCTACCCTCAAGTTTTATTTGAGATAAAGTTGTACAAAAAGCTGAATACATCTGATTTTGTCCCAAGTCCCCATCTGCAATAAAATCCATTGGGTTGGGACCAAAGCCATTCATTGCCCATCCAGGGGACACTTGTATGATAAACCTTTACGGCCTGGACACCCACGCAGTACTAAGCTGATTTTGACCAGTAGTGGTTGATTGAACAAGGTCTGACGCCCTCAAATCTGCAGAAACAAGGGATGAGGCTCAGTTGGCTGAGCAGTCGTCGTCCAACGATAGTGATTTCTCGCGCCTCATGGACTACAGCTTCCGCCCACGCTAGTTGATTCAGCCGAGCCCCTTGATTGGAGTGTGACGTCATTAGGGAAGAAAGTTGGTGCAGCATGGGTATCAAGTTCTCAAATCAACAGTTTTCCACCAATAAATCTGTCCCAACCATCTGCACTGACTACCTTACTTTTCGCTGACATCTTACCAGAGAAACCAAGATGAGGTGGGCAGCTGATACCTGGCAAACAACTCAAACGGACTGGAGAATACGGCTGACCTTCAATCCTCGTTCGTTGTCAGTTATGCATCTGTCGTGGCACAAAACGCTCAACCTAAGGAAAATCAGCCCAAACCCAATCCCAATCTCTTAGAGGGCTCAGGAAGTTTTCGTCGTTTCGGGGATGACCAAGGCCTTAGGGAGTCAACCACTGATCCAAGTAATTTGCTTTGGCTCCTGCAAAAATCTACAGTTTCATACATTGATTGCACACTGACCTTGCCTTCCTCGCACTCACATCTTCTGCTCTCATTCGGGCGTATGCTTCGACTGTAATTTGAAGATTTCATGTCTGAGGAAAATGTTAACAAACCAACCCATGTAAACAGCGAAAAAACTCCTGACAAAAACGAAAATGAACTTCTCCAGGAAGACGCCGAGGAAATAGCGGATGACAAAAAGGACCGAAAGAAGCAAGTAGAAGAGTCATGGGCTCAAAGAGGAATACTGGCAGTTGTCACTGCGGCAGCACTCGGCGCAACTGCTCTTGCTGCTTTTAAAAACTGGGATCAACCTCGTTGGGATAAACGGGTAGTCAGTAGCGTGACCATTGGGATTGCAGCACTTCTAGGAAGCCAAGGGTAAAGCTTTCTCTTTTTTTCATAATTATTCAAACTTCTTACACTACTTATCTATCATATTTATGAAAAACAGATTCTTTGAGCCCCTTGGTTTATTACCAAAAAAGAAACTTTAATGAATTAAAGAATTATCAAGTTCTTTTTGTAACATCAAAGCTCCAATTTTTCACACTAGTACCTCGAGTTAATTTCTAAACAGTTACAAATCATTGGTCACGTTTCAGTTGTTTTGTAAATAAAGGATTTGAATATGCAGAAACAGTGAACGCCCAGCTAAAACCCAACGAAAAATGGAGTCTTCAAGGTGTAGAATTAGTTGTACAACCTCTTTTTAGCTTGTTTTGTCCTAGCAGTCGATGTGCTATAATCTAATAAATCTTTGTGGAGGCCAACATCCAATAATGACCCATCATCACTTGATTTTCAAACATGAACCATCAAAAAGTCTCAAAAAGAACCTTGATAATTTCTGAAGTTTTCCCTTTTTTGATTTTGCTTCATAAGACAAAAAGATTCCTCTTTGAATTAGTTAGGCTGTATTCTTCGTACGTAAATAAGATTAAAAAACAATGTCCAAATAAATGTTAACGAGGGGAAATGTCATAAACTCCCACTAAATGGCAGAAAATTAAAACAGATAAGCCTCACATGATGGATTTAAATCGTTATTCATATGTTTCTTATGATCTCAGGATAACACAAATCGTAATGAGAATGATTTTAAAGTAATTATGAAGATGAGCTCTGTAGGAGAGAAAATCATGCTTTGGTTCTAAAAAATAGGTCAAACTCACTCAAACACAACCAGAGTTTTTTTTACTTCAACGGAATTGTATTAATAAAAAGCTAAATTTAAGCTTCTTTGAATTGATTAAAGTAATATAAGGCATTCTAAAAGATCATGTTAAGATAATTTTAAATTTTATCCCTATAAACATACTAAATTAAAAGCACAAAACAGATAAAAGATTCAAGGTGATTTTAAGAAATCTAGTTTCATGATAAAAATAAATATTTAAGTAAATAAATAAAAAAAATGTTTTTGAAAATTTGAGAAAAATAAACAAAACTCATTCATTGAAGCTTTTTTCAATGCAATGATAAAGCTCGAATTTAAAAATAATAATAAAATCCACCTGGCCTTAAACATAAAGATATAGGTTTATTATTTAATTGAGTATCTTGGCCCTTTTAGTTCAACCAAATTCCCGAACAGAACCTAATGAGTTGAATCTAATTATTTTAAATTATTATGTAATGAATCTTTATTTTTTAAAAAAAAGGAAGAAAAAAGTCAACTTTGAAAATGAAAAAATAAATATTTCTAATAATAATACATAAAGAAACTCATCTTTTTTCTTTAAAGAAATTATTAAAAACATAAAACTTAATTTAAGAGATTGATTTTTATAATTTATTCAGAAATATTTCAAAAATGAATTAATTTGTTTAATAATAAATAATATATTTCATATTTCATATATAATCATTATATGAAATACTTATGAATTTGGATGATTGAGCATCTAATTTAAAATTATTAAAAAACCTAATATGGAAATATTATTCAAAATAAAATTCCAAGTTCTAAATTAAGGATATATATTTTTCTGTTTGGAATTTAAAAGTATTTTTAGTATGAATTCTGAATATAGGGATTAAGATTTCTGAAAATTACAAAGAAATTTCTTCATGGTAAATACAAAATTGAAATTTATGTTGCTTATGAATTCTTTGTTCAAAGAAAAAAAGAGATGGAAGTGATTGAGTTTTGGATTATATCATCATGTTGCAAATAGCATAAGTAGATAAAAATATTCAGTTTTAATTATATTCTATAGGAGCTTGAGAACAAATAGCTAAAGATCAATAAATTATCTTATGATCATTTTCTTAATAGATCTCAAAAAATAAAAAGCTAAATTAAAAGTTTCAACTGTAAAACAAATAACTCAAATATTCTTCCATTAATTTCAAATAAATGAAAGAAATTTTAGCTCAACAATTTTGGGCTTCAATAATTCCACAAAAAAAAAATATAAAAACCTGAAAAAATCGATATTAACCAATTGAGAATATGGATATATTTAAAGCAGCTAGTTGTTTGTTGAATTGATTACATATAATATGATAGAACTTCAGGAATAATGATTTACTTAATATAAGTGAGTTTTAATAAATAATGAACTATCATTTAAGCTTAAGAATATGATTATTTAACAAGAAATAAATTTTTGAAAATTTGTCAAATTTTGAAGGACTTTAAATATTTTAAATCAAATTTTAAAGTCGTGTGAATATTATCAAGTTAAATTTTGAATGATAAAATTTCAAAAATTGAAAGGAAAATTCAGAAATTTGTAAAAATAATTATATCAGAATATTAATTTGAGATTAAGAAGAAATATCAATTATTATTCAATGATGAAGAAATTGTTAAATTGTGCTTAGTTCTAAACTTCAGATCCAGTTTGTGCTGACCAAGAGATAAATAAAAATTTGAACCTTTTTCAAATACTCAACTTGTTTTTGACAAAAAAAGACATTTTTTTGTTTTTCACCAGTTTTCAGGAATTTTTCAATAATTTATTAAATATACAGTTCCCTATAGAAAAGATCAAAACACACAGGTAAAAATCCTTCCATGACTTTTTGTTTTCATTTTTGAATTTGTTTGGCCATATTTCCTATATCTTCACCACCTTGAACTTCTAAGATATGAACAGTCAAGATAATTCACTATTTTTGAAAATGCCTATAATGGATTCCTTCAGCTCATGACATAACTCAAAAGAACATTCAGTGGCTATCTTATTGAATGAGGATACTTTGGATGATTTTTGAGTAGGAAAATTCTTTTTGATTTGTTTAACTAACCGCAACCATTTCTATTACAGCTATGGGTTTCAGCCCGTGACTTAAAAGATGAGCACAAGCCTGAAAGCCAAAATACCATAAACCAATGGTAGAGTAAAAATACCACCAAAACATGGAGCTGAGCCAAACGAGGTAAAAAGGTATCAAAATAGAGAGGCAAGTAGCCTCTTTCCAAATATATAACTGTCAGCCTGTGACTCAAAACCAGAGCACAAGCATGACAGCCAAATACCATAAACCAATGGTATAGCCAAGATACCACCAAAACATGGAGCTGAGCCAAATCAGCTCAAAAGGTATCAAAAGAAAGAGGAAACTCACCCCTTTCAAAATATACAAGTCCCATTATCATAGGTCAAAGAATAACAAAGTTGTTTCTGAGCATAAACCTTAATTTTCACCTCTCACTTGAAATACAGAGGAAAAGACTTGAACCCATCAAATGGGTATTCAGAATAGAGCTCCAAGTCCGGAATATCCAATGATACTAGCCAAACTGAGCTAGCATCAGAATTACAGAAGTTATGACCAAAATAAGATCAAATGAGAGTGATTAAGATATTCAGCTCCCATCTAACTTCTACAGTTTTAGTGTGAGATACCTAAAAAGGGGTCTTTTTGGAAAGATCACAATCAGGGCTATCTGATGGTGTCATACATTTTACCATATCTCATCTAGAACAAAAGTTATGAGGCAAACAAGCTCTATGCAGTTTTTAAGCAAAACATATATATGTACAAAGAATCTTGTACATGAAATAGCTTTTCCATACTTAATGATAACCATAGAAAATGAGGTACCCTTTTGTAGAGAACATCCAGGGCTACACAATGAACCAACGTTGAGCTTGATATCTCAGAAACTGACAAAGCTATGGCAGTTTGAAGCTCAAAATCCCACAATTAGACCAATACAGTCTTACTGTGAGATATTCTCTCATAAGTATGATTATGAGGTGTCAAATAGACAAAGAAGCATGTTTATACTTCAATACCTCATAATTCATTCAATACTGGGGTCCCATACAGGTTCTGTACAGCATTCTATGTGTCATACATGTCAGAAGAGAGCTATGTGGTGCCCAGATGAAGATTTTCACCCTGTATTGGTGAAAACTGCCCAGATGTGGTTTCAAAACCAAATCTGAGCCCAATACAGAGCATAAAGGAACTATGAAAACCTCAAGCCAGTACTCTAAAGTGAAAAACTCTTCACTTCCTCTATGTGGATGGTCTAGAGGGAAATTTCACCCCATTTTAGGATAAAGGGGGTCTTTTCTCCACCAAAAAAGGTTTTCTAATCCTGATCTTGAACTCTTACGTAGTATAACTGTCAAAAACAGTTATACTCCTGGAAAATAATCAGGTTATACTTTCAATTCTCAAGTATTGTAGTTCTTATTATATTAATCCAGCTGGTAAGACTGCACCCAGGGCTTTCAACAGCACTCACCACCACTATTAAACAATATTAACGCCCGTATTACTCAACTTTAAACCTTTATTATCCATTATAAATTCCTTTTAAATTAATTTTACCATGTCACAGTCATAGTTAGAGTTGTAAAGAGCCTTCTTACACCTTTGTCATAGACTCAGCCTGACATTTTGGGGGCCTCGCCGTGTTTTTAAACCTTTTTGGACCTTATAAGTGAGTTTTTTCTCTCATTTTCTTCATTCTGACACTTTTGTTTCTCTTTTTTAGGCGTAAATTTTCTTAAAAAATGAATAAAATATATATCTTTTATTTATTTTTTGAGTGGTATCTGCTATATACCACTGTGGTTTCTTCTGTTTTTTGCCTTATTGCATGGTTGATGATAATTTAATCACCACAAAACCCTTATTTTTGGTGTGTTTTACATATTTAAACACTTTAAGCCATTAATATAGTCCTTTTTTGATTAAATAAGGCTACTTCTTACTGTAAAACCAACAGTGGACGTGTGGTTGAGTACATTTTTTATTTCAATTGCCCTCTTACACAACCACTTTGTCAGATTATAGTTGCTAATTATGAGTTAATCTGTGAGATACTGGTATATAAACAGTGTGCCAGATATCTGTAAGCTGTATTTCTGATGTGGAATTGTTAATCCAATTACACTGTCATAATACAAGGGCATAATATAGAAATATATTTTCCAGAGGCCATTCTTAGAGGTGGAAACAGCCTTTTGAGAAGTCTTAACCAATATTAAGCCCTCTTTTCCTGTTTGATTTCGTGGAAGAAAACTACATCCCACTAGAGGCCCAGTCACAGGCCAACACACCAGTGACACCCTCAGAGACAGAGGGCAGAAAGGGAAAAGGGAAGCGTCACAGTGAAGGCCCTATCACAGCTAAAACGTGGACACCAATTGACACTCAGTGGAATAGAAAACCACAAAAATCTGCATCAATACAAGGTAAGCCAACATTAACATCGTGTACAGGGAAGATTACAGCCATTAACCCAGTTGTAACCTCCAAAGGTAAATTGCCAAAAGCAGCAGATAACAAATTTTTACAAGGAACAGCCAAAGGTAAATCCCCCAAGAACATAAGATTTTTGACTGCTTGCAAACACTGATATGTCACCTGTACACCTCAGAGACCTGGGTTTCCAGAGGTACCAGCTAGAGGACAGAGAAGGCTTGTCCAGAACCAGAAGACCTGGAGGAGGACACCTTGGACACAGTGGTGGATGGCAAGACATTGAGGGAAATAATACCCACTCTGACATTCACATTACAGTTAAACAGAAACCTCAAACCAGAGGACTGGACAGCTATGGAGAAAGTTCTTCAGCTCCACCAGCTCCTCAAAGACCTTTTTCAATGGAGCATGGACAACAAGAGGTTCAACCTGGCATCCCACTGGGCAGAGCTTGGAGAAAGCTTCCAGAAGATCTGTTTCAAAGAGATAGACTTCAGAGACCTTATGGTAATCACCAAAGGTTGGAATCCCACCAGGCAGTTCAGACTCCTGGAGGTGAGGGCAAAGAGGATAAGGGAGAATCAAGCCACTATCCAAGCTATAGAAGAACAACTGACCCAGACAGGGAATACTCAGATTCCTTCAGGCTTGCAAGGAGTAGACCAAACCAGCTCTCCAGTGGCTTCACACCATTCAGGAACCAACAGATCAGTGGGAAAAAGTCACGATTCTTCACAATCCCAGGAAGTTTCCAAGAGAAGACAAGGACACAAGGGCAAAAACAAGACCACCTTCAACCAAAGGAAGAGAGAGTCAGACCCAAAAATGCAGAAGGTGTTGGATTTGGTGAAAGAAGTACACAAGAGCCAGAAGTAGTTTTACATAACTCTAGAATCAGTAGTACTATTCATAGAAATATTACCCCCACTCAGATTGAACATAATGTTGTCACACCTGAGAGTAACCCAAACAGTGATGTGCTGTGGTTAAGCCCTCTTTTCCTGTTTGATTCAGTGGAAGAAAATTTCATACCACTTGAGACCCAGTCACAGGCCAACACACCAGTGACACCCTCAGAACCAGAGGGCAGCAAGGGAAAAGGAAAAAGACTTAGTGAAGGCCTAATTACAGCCAAAAGGTGGACACCAATAGCCACTCAAAGGAGTAGAAAACCACGAAACTCTGCTTCAATACAAGGTAAACCAACCTTAACCACTTGTAGAGGAAAAATTACAATTATTAACCCAGTTGTAAACTCCAAAGGCAAACTTCCCAAATCAGAAGATAACAAATTTGTACAAGGCACAGTCAAAGGTAAATACCCTAAGAACACAAAGCTTTTGACTGCTTGCAAACACTGATATGTCACCTGTACACCTCAGAGACCTGGGTTTCCAGAGGTACCAGCTAGAGGACAGAGAAGGCTTGTCCAGAACCAGAAGACCTGGAGGAGGACACCTTGGACACAGTGGTGGATGGCAAGACATTGAGGGAAATAATACCCACTCTGACATTCACATTACAGTTAAACAGAAACCTCAAACCAGAGGACTGGACAGCTATGGAGCAAGTTCTTCAGCTCCACCAGCTCCTCAAAGACCTTTTTCAATGGAGCATGGACAACAAGAGGTTCAACCTGGCATCCCACTGGGCAGAGCTTGGAGAAAGCTTCCAGAAGATCTGTTTCAAAGAGATAGACTTCAGAGACCTTATGGTAATCACCAAAGGTTGGAATCCCACCAGGCAGTTCAGACTCCTGGAGGTGAGGGCAAACAGGATAAGGGAGAATCAAGCCACTATCCAAGCTATAGAAGAACAACTGACCCAGACAGGGAATACTCAGATTCCTTCAGGCTTGCAAGGAGTAGACCAAACCAGCTCTCCAGTGGCTTCACACCATTCAGGAACCAACAGATCAGTGGGAAAAAGTCACGATTCTTCACAATCCCAGGAAGTTTCCAAGAGAAGACAAGGACACAAGGGCAAAAACAAGACCACCTTCAACCAAAGGAAGAGAGAGTCAGACCCAACGATGCAGAAGGTGTTGGATTTGGTGAAAGAAGTACACAAGAGCCAGAAGTAGTTTTACATAACTCTAGAATCAGTAGTACTATTCATAGAAATATTACCCCCACTCAGATTGAACATAATGTTGTCACACCTGAGAGTAACCCAAACAGTGATGTGCTGTGGTTACAAATGTCCCAATATGCTGAGAAAACTCAAAAGAAGTTTGCATAACTTGAAGCAAGCCATGGGAGGATGAAACAATTAACAGCCTCCATGGGCAAAGCTGTCAAAAATATTCAAGAAGGACATGCTCAATTAAGAAAAGCCTCTGAAGAAACCAAAAAAGTACTGTATCTAGTCTTTGAAGAACAACACCACAGCAAAAGGGACAGGGATTGTCTGGATCAAGGCATAAACAAACTGTTTAATGTCTACCATAACTTGAAGCCCCAACCACAAGGCCACGTTATGGATAATCGATATCACCAAGAGGACATCAAACCAGATTCCTTGTTGGTGAATAAGGCAAGATCTCCATCACAATACAAGGATTGAGATGATATGTCTTATTCTGAGAAGGAAGCCTTTAAACAGCTTCCAGAGGCCTCAAGCTGGCCCAAATTCTCTGGAACTGGAGAATATGATCATATGGAGCTCATTGATTATATTGATGGACTCTTCATTGATGTACCAAGAATATCATACCACTGGATTACTGCTATACTTAATACAGAATTTAAAGGACATGCTAGTATTTGGTACACAGAAATGAAAAAAATCCATGGCAGGAGAAACTGGCCATGGTGGAAGAGTCAAATTACTCAAAAGTACAGTAATGGAAATTGGATATGGCAAAAGACCATGTCATTTGAAAATGAAAAATACTCAGTGGACAAATATCCATATGAGTGGTTTCTTAGACAGTCTAAAAGACTCAAAGCCATTGATCCTCAAATGAAAACTCAAATGAGGAATCACAAACTTGTGACACAAATGCAAGGAGAACTAGAGCATGCAGTAAAATGAAGATGCAACCACAATTGCACTCTAGATGACATTGCAAATACCTTACAAGATGTAAGAAAAAGGACTAATATAGGGAAATTTACCCCATATAGAAGCAGTAGTTTCAAAGAGAAACAACCTTTCAGGGTAGAGTTTAAAGACAAGCCCAAGGAAAGAGTGGCAGAAGTGACTAAGAAGAAAAATTCTTGTCACAATTGTGGCTCAACAGACCACTATGCCAACAATTGTCCAAAGGAAAAGAAAAAATTCTATGCCATTGAGAAAGTCCCAGAGGAGGAATACCCAACCAAGGACTCTGACTCAGACTCTATGGGAGATGCAATCAGAGAACAATTTGATGAAGAGCAGGACCCAAGGGAAGAATTTCCATTGTAATACCAAGAGGAAAACCCACTAGACATACAGGACATACAGTTGGAACCAGGAATGCCACAAGACACTGCCAATAAAAACTTGTGCAATCATTCACAGAATGCACAGACATTCATGGTCACACCAACCAAAGGAATGGCATATATAAATGAGACAGCCACAAAAATGACTTTTTGCATTGAAAATTCTCAAAACCCATTGATCATTGACAGTGGGGCACACTGCTCCATAGTGGCCAGAAATATCTGAACAACCACTTCCCAAATTGGGAGAAACAACTATTCCCAACCAAGTCAAAGAACTTCAAAAGTGCTTCAGGGAAGATTACTTTCATTTAAACAATTATCAAAGAGATAATTATACCCCATAGGAAGGGTGATATCAGACTCAACCCTGAGTTTTAAGTGCTTGATGATGCCCAAATCCAAGGTTTCTTACTGGGGACAGATTACCAGAGGATGTATGGTATTGATATTTACAACAGTAAAAACAGGCACATTACCATTGGTACCAACAAGAAAAAGAAATTTTCACTTGATATATACCAAATATCTGCCTAGAATCCACCGGAAGAACTACTGAATGAATTCAGAGAGGGCCAGTTCATCACTACCCTCATGAGTAAACAGAAACTAAGTTTGCTGAAGATGCTGAGGAAGAATAGACCAGCATTTGCCATTGGTGAAGAGCCATTTGGCAAAATTAGAGGCCATGATATAGAACTATATCTGGATGTGGAAAGACCTTATCCATCCACACTCAGAGGATCTCCATACCCAGCAAGTCTGGAGACTAGGAAGGGATTGAAAAACACATCAATGAACTCCTAGTTATTGATATAATCAGAACAATCGGACACAATGAAATAGTGGAGATAACCATTCCTGTCCTGATTACCTGGCATGATGGCAAATCTAGACTGTATGGAGATTTCAGAGCTCTGAACAACTACACAAAAGCTGAGAGGTACCCTATACCTAGGATACCTCATGCCTTAGACAAACTGGCAAAAACCAAATACATAAACAAAATGGATTGTATGAAAGGCTTCCACCAGAATGGAATTAAACCAGACTACAGGAAATTACTCATAATCATATGCCATATGGGCATATATGAGTACACCAGGATTCCGTTTGGCATCAAAAATGCACCAGCCCACTTCCAAAGGATGATGGAAACAATATTTCAAGAAGGGATATTGGAAGGCTAGATGTTAGTATATATTGATGACATCATTATATACTCAGAAACATGGGAAGACCATGTGCAGTACATAGAAAGAGTGCTAAGTAAATGCACACCCATTAATCTGAAAATTCCACTTAAAGAGTTCAATATTGGCCAACAAGAGTTACTAGCTCTAGGACATAAAGTCTCAGGTCTTAGTATGGCCATAGACCAGAACAAAGTAGCAGCAGTACTGCTAAAACCAGTACAAAGGAACATCAAAGAGATTCAAACTTTCCTTGGGTTTGCTGGCTACTACAGAAAAAGCATCAGAAAGTTTGCCCAAATAACTAATAGTCTGTACAATATATTTTCAAAGCATGTAGTTTTTGAAATTACCAAGGAAAGGAGGGATGCATATGAGAGGATCAAACATGAACTCACAAATGCACCTGTGCTCATATTACCTGACTTTGAACTACTGAAGCCAGGTTTGGGGCAACCCAGACTGAATGTCTAGGCTTAGTCTGGGCTCTAGAGAAACTCCACTATTATTTGGAGGGTGCAGTCGTTGAAGTCTACACAGACTGCACAGCCTTGAAGTCTTTACTGAACATGAAGACTACCAATAGACACATATTGAGGTGAAAAATAGCCATCCAAGAGTATAGGGGCAATATGCCCATCATATACAAAGAGGGTAAAAGTCATACCAATGCAGATGGCCTGAGCAGATGGCCACTAGATAATATCAAAAGCAACCCAGCTTATGGACCTGAAGTAGCAGCCAAGATCCCTATCCATTTCAAGGAAATATATAGGAGGAGAAACTTCAGATTTTCTGAATGGGAACCAGAAAGTGGTACCCCAAAAAGTAGAGACACTGATTCAGAAGGAACAGAAACTCCCATACTGGGAATAAGCTCCTCAGAACTGCAAAATGAATTATTCAATGCTGTGATGAAGACATATGTCAAACACAAACAATGTGGAATATTTTTGCAACTCCTTCAACAAAAATACAGGAGCTCAGAACTGGAGTCCCAGTTAGAGGAACCCTTGTTGAGGGACTATAAGGATAACAGATTTTCCTTATAGATGGCCTGCTCTACCACAGAGAAAAGCACACTAGTTCACTCACCATAGCAGACAGGGACCATATATCCTTGATCTTACAGGAATTCCATGACTGCCCCTATATGGGACACATGAGTGTGGACAGAACCAAGGAGAGGCTAGCAAGCACAGCTTGGTGGCCCACATGGGAACAAGAGTTTAGTGAATATATTGACACTTGTGAAAAATGCCAAAATGCAAATAGAAAACATGGAAAGAAGTATGGGTTATTTCAACACATAGAAGAACCCAAGTACCCATGGGAAACTATCAACATGGACTGGGCTACAGGACTTATACCAGGAGGCAAGGAGAACTTCAATGGTTGCTTGATAATAGTTGATAGGTTAAGAAAGAGTGTGAGGTGCTTACCATGTCACAAAGAGGATACAGCCATGGATACTGCACTGTTATTTTAGAATAACAAAATATCTACATGTGGAATCCCTAAGATTGTCATTAGTTATAGGGACCCAAAACTCACATCAGAATTTTGGACCAACCTCTATGAAATGCTGGTTACTAAACTCACATTTTCTACAGCTTACCACCCACAAACAGAGGGATTAGCTGAAAGGATGATTCAAACAATGGAAGACATCCTCAGAAGATTCTGTGCCCAGGGCATTTAATATAAGGACCATGAAGGTTACACCCATGACTGGGTTACCCTTCTACCAGCAGTCCAGCTGGCTTATAACACAAGCCAGCACTCTACCACAGGAAAAACACCTTCAATGGTAGAGAAAGGGTGGAATCCTGAATTTCCTGTGGATCACTAAAAGGAAAGTCTTCTGAACATCCACCCCACAGCCAAAGACTTCCATGATATGTGGAAAAGGGCTTGTGACACAGCTGCCAAATTCATAGCTGAGGCAAAGGAGTATAATAATCAGAGGTGGGACAAATCACATATAGAACCTTACTTTAAAGAAGGGGACCAAGTATTAGTGTCTACTTTGAACTTCAATAATCTCAAAGGACCTAAGAAAATGACAGACTCATTTGTAGGGACCTCAACTAGCATTAAATTGATAGGAAAAAATGGAGTGTAAATAAAACTCACAGGAGAAATTTCTACGAAACACCCAGTCTTTCCATTAAGTTTAGTCAAGCCATACTTCCAGACAGAGGAGGATAAATTCCCCTCCAGGAAGAAAAGCCCCACCCCACCAAAGATAGTGGAAGTGGAAGACTCCGCTGGGCCTGTGGAGAATATCATCAAGGCCAGGAAGATTAGACTGAATGGTAAAGACCAGAGAAAGTACTTGGTAAGATTTAAAATCCAGACAGCAGATAAAGACAAATGGTTGGCTGAAAATGCCATACCAGATGGGAACCTTCATCTAAGGAGATTCAGGGCCTCTAGGAGGACTGAACAGTCTCATCAGTGATGAGCCTTTTTTAGAGGGAGGGTATGTCAGCCTGTGACTCAAACCCACAGCACAAACATGACAGCCAAATACCATAAACCAATGGTATAGCCAAGATACCACCAAAACATGGAGCTGAGCCAAATCAGATCAAAAGATATAAAATAAAGAGGAAACTCACCTCTTTCCAAATATACAAGTCTCATCACCATAGGACAAAGGATAACAAAGTTATTCCTGCTCAAATTTGTTGCTGAGCATAAACCTTAATTTTCACCTCTCATCTGAAATACAGAGAAAGAGGCTTAACCCCATCAAATTGGTATTCAAAATGGAGCTTTAAGTCAGGAATATTCAATGGTACTAGCCAAACTGAGCTAGAACCAGAATTACAGAAGTTATGACCAAAATAAGGTCAGATAAGAGTGATTAAAATATTCAGCTCTCATCTAACCTCTATAGTTTTCTTGTGAGATACCTAAAGAGGGGTCTTTTTGGAAAGAGCACAATCAGGGATATCTGATGGTGTCATCCATTTCCCCATATCTCATCTAGAACAAAAGTTATGAGGCAAACAAGCTCTATACAGTCTTTAAGCAAAACATATATATGTACAAAGAATCTTGTACATGGCATACCTTTGCCATACTCAATGATAACCATATCAAATGAGGTACCATTGTGTAGAACACATTCAGGGCTACACAATGAACCAACGTTCAGCTTGATATCTCAAATATGGACAAAGTTATGGCAGTTTGAAGCTCAAAATCAGACAATTAGACCAATACAGTCTTACCGTGGAATATTCTCCCATAAGTATAATTATGAGGTGTAAAATAGACAAAGAAGAATTCTTATACTTCAATACCTCAAAATTAATTCAATACTGGGGTCCCATACAGGTTCTGTACAGCATTCTATGCATCATACACAGCAGAAGAGGGCTATGTGGTCCCCAGATGAAGAATTTCACTGTCACAGGGGCTCTTCGAAGTGAAGAGGGCCTGGCACTCAGTAAACTGGGACTCACTTATGGAGGGCTCAAAGATAAGATAAGATGAGATCCACTTAAGAGTGTTAAAGATGAATTGCTAAAGAATAAATATAAGAAAAAGCAGCAACAAAGGATAAGAGTAAAAGAATAGAAGAGCCAACCACAAACAAGTCCAAGTCCACTGTTTCAACCTGTCAGAATGGAAAGAGAAGGGTTAATAAGGATATGGCCACCCAACTCATACTGTACAGGCAAAGAGAAAAATGCAAAGAATAACTTAAAATTAAATAATTATAATACTCAAAATAAGGATAAGAATAATTATGAAATGATAAATAAACTAAATTAATTAACTGGGGAAAAGTCCCCAGGGGGGAGAAAGAGGGGCCGGTATATGTGAGAATCACCAACCCTGATCCAGAGGAAGAATTTTCATGAGAATATTTGATGATTGAATTGAGTATGGCCAATACAGGTCCTGTACGGCTGTACAGAACCTGTACAAGAGGTGTGGTGTATTGAAGTGATCATACAGTTTTCAAGTTGGTGTATTGAAACTGTATTGGGTGAAACCAGCCTGTACAGGTATTGACAGGCTGTATTGAGGTACCAAGCTGTATGCATGTTTCAGAATGAAGATTGCTGAAATTGAATGCTGATACAAATGCTGGATATGCTGATTTGAGGTGTTTGAGTGGGTGTGTGAATGAATACCCTTACCTCTGATGAGTGGTTGTTACAGTATCCCCCTCTTGAAACTGGTGGGCTCCTGAACACCATAATACCCTGCCATTGTTGAGTGGCATCTCACTACCCCACACAATGCTTTGAAAAGTTTTCTTTTGACCATTATCTCGAAATCCTTCTCCATCTCTTCTCTGTCAATTAAATTTATTTCCCCCTTCTTTAACTTTGAGTAAATACCCCACTTCAAACTGTTCTTTCTTCTGATTTCAACAACTGACGTCCTTGGGGTGTGGCCTTGGGTTGTATCCCAAAAATGATGGCCACTGAGCTCTTGTGCTCAAAAAGTGGTGCCAGATGAGTATATGAAGTGTACTCATCTGGCCAGCCCAATCAGAGAAAATGATGGTGACAAGAATTCAGGGGTCTTGTCCCCAATGGCCTTCAAAATGCCTCAACCAGCCCTTTATAGTGATTTTGGGCTGGTGCCTTCTCTATGGAGAATCTTGAGGATCCTTGAATTTATGGCCATTTTGGCCTTTTTTGGATTCTTGGTGTCTTTGGGTGAAACATTGGTCCATGGCCTTTTATGGCCAAAATGTGGGTTTTGCAGTTTTCTGGCCTTTTTTGGCCTTTTGAAGTCTTTGGGGTCCTACGGTCCGCGGGCCGTACGCCGTGGTCCGTGGGCCGTACGCCGTGGGGGTTATTGGAAGCCCCCAGGGCCCAAATTTGCTGGGGACCCAAGGGGGTCATGGGACCTAAAATGGCCCAAAAAAAGAAAATTTCACCTTATGTGGCCTGGACCCATTGGTGGGGTCCAGGACCACCAAGAACTTGGCCTCCCCCAAACTTTCAGGGGAGGCCCCCCATGTTGACTCCAGCCCCCAGAGGGGCCTTGGACCTTGACATTGAGAGGGTTTGAGGGGGGCCATGATTGACTTGTGGCCCAAATTCCCTTGAGGTCAAACTTTTGATTTGACTTGGACTTGACGATTTGGGTGGAGTGAAATCCAGTGTCTTGTTCCTGTTTACGGTTGGTTTGACTCCTATTCATGCTCTTATAACAACTAATAAATGAGATAAAATAAAATGATTAAAATAATAAAGGAACCTCCCAATACGTGATTTGGAAGGGGATGCTGCTGCTTCCAACAAAATAAAAAGAAATTATACGAGTAAAGAAAGAAAAGAAATGAAAATAAATAAGAGAAAATGAGAGTAAAGAAAGAAATAAAGAAAAATCCTGATGGTTGGTCCTTCTTGTGGTGAGTTGCTTGATTCTGGCCAAAAAAGTGTCTGAAAAATGAAAACCAAGCATTTGATGCTCACAGAGTGGCCAAGGTGATGTTTTACAAGAAGTAGAACCCTCAGGGATGCATACCAGGAGATGGAACTTACTTTCATAACTTCCACTCCCCACCAAGCACCATAAGACTGAAATAAATTGCCATAAATGCCTTCTGAAATGAATTGCCATAAATGACTACTGAAATGAATTGCCGTAAATGACTTGAAGTAAAGAACGTCTTGAATTATGATGATTGGCATAAATTGAAATGGTAATAAAGAAAGAAAATGAAAACATAAAGAAAGAAAGAAACATTTGGCCATATCTTGATAAGGTCCAAATGGAGGGTATTGATGTTGTATGCTTCCTGAACCTGTCCAAAGAATTGACAAGTGCTCACAAAGTGGCCAAGGTGATGCTTACAACAACATATGGGTAGAATACCCCCTTAAAGGTGCATGCCAGGAGAGGAACTTACTTTAATAACTTTTTCTCCCCACCAAGCACCATAAAATCAAACTCTTGAGGTATTTGGACCAGGCTTGTCTGGATACAATGAGTGGAAATCCTTGACAAGGTCTGGTGAGTTGGTAGGGTTGGAAGCTGGTTCCCAAGTGGTTCTTTCTGGGTCTTCACTGAATCCTTTCCACTCTACAAGATACCATAATTTACCTCTTTTGAGTTTTGAGTCCAGAACCTGAGCCACTTCCCATTCTTCTTGCTCTTCCACTAAAACTGGTGGTGGCGGCAATTGATGACGATTTGGGATAGTTGAATGCTTGACTGGTTCTAATAAGGACACATGGAATACAGGGTGAACTGTCTTCCATTGCTGAGGCAACTTGAGGTGATATGCATGGCTGCCAATCTTCTTAAGAACTTCAAAGGGTCCCAACCATCTTTCTGATAATTTCTTGGTGGGTCTTGTTGTCTTGATGTTCTTGGAAGCTAGCCATACTTTGTCCCCAGGTTGGAAATCAGGTGGAATTGCCCTATTTCTATCTGCATACTTCTTGAATCTCCTTATTGCTGACTCTATTTCTTCTTTGACAACTTGCTGTACTGATTGGAGTTTTGTTGATAACTTTCCAGCAGGTGAGTCTTGAGAAATATGGATTGAGTCAAAGCTGGGATTTCTTCCATAAATGGTGAAAAAAGGTGATTGCTTGGTTGATGAATGTTCTGCATTATTATAGGCAAATTAAGCCAGAGGGAGCCAGGTGTACCAGTCATCTTGATGATAGATGACATACATCCAAAGGTACTGTTCTAGTATCTGATTTACCTTCTCTGTCTGTCCATCTGTTTCAGGGTGAAAGGCAGTTGAAAGATCTCTTGATATCTTGAGCTGCTGACACAATTGAGTCCAGAATGATGAAACAAATAAGGATCCTCTATCACTGACAATACTGACTGGGAGTCCATGCTTGGAAAATACATGACTAATGAATATTTGAGCTAAATCCAGAGCAGTGATTGTGCCATAAGTTGGAATGAAGATTGCCATTTTTGAAAATCTGTCCACAACTACTAAAATTGAATCAAAGTTGTTGGACAGTGGCAATTGAGTGATAAAGTCCATTGATAATGAATTCCAAGGACCATATGGAATTGAAAGAGGCTTGAGTAATCCAAACTTCTTATGATGAATGTTCTTGTTTCTTGAACATTGCTGACATGAGGACACATAGTCCTTGATGAATTGATTCATGCCAGACCAATAAAAATCTCTCTTGGTCATCATCTTATGGAACCTTTATGGCCATTTGTCTTTTGGGGCCTTCATGGCCCTTCACCTCAATCCAGAAGCCAAAGTGGCAATTTATGCCCAATTGGGTATTTCTGGTCATTTCCCTCAAAAACAGGGGAAATGGCCCAAATGCCTGTTTTTGGCCATTTGGGCTCATAATGCACATTTTTGCACATTTGCACACTTTGCGCATTCTGTGCAATTTTGCGCACTTTGACGCAAAGTGTCCAAAAGACACTTTCCCACCCTTTGGGCCAGTTTTTGGCTCAGAACCCAAAAGTGGCCAAAAACCCCAAAGGACACAGAAACACCTTTCCAAGCTCTGAAGCCATCACATCCATCTTTTTCCCCCCTGCCTTCCCATCTCAAGACCTTTGGACGTAATCTTCTTTCCAATGAACCAATATGCCATAAATGATGTTATATATCATTATGCATCATTTTTCAACAGAAATTCAATAGTGGCAATATCAAATGGTCATTTCAATATTCCAACATATCATCACGTCATCAAGGCACCCAATCATTCAGAGGACTCATCAAGGCTCAAGAGCAAGTGTTTCAGCGTCAAAGACCAATCATGCCATCAAGACATCATTGGATAATTTCATTCACAGTATTCCTCCAAGGCAATACTGTTCAACCATTCTCAAGGGATTCAAGAGGCAGTTCATTCATTCAATTGTCAAGTGTCAAAGCTCCACTCAATCCATCTTGGCAACCACCTTCATTTCAATACAGTCTGGATCCACCAAGAACTGTATTTCATTTTCAAGCATGGGAAATTCATTCAAACCATTTCAATTTCAATATTAGCCAGCTGTATCAATTCTAAAAACAATCAATACAGCCTCAAGGATAAATACAGATCAGTTTTCAGCCTGAAGAACTCAAGCTCCCAACTTTTCACATATACCGGCTACCCTTTCCACCCTGGGGGGTTTTTCCCCAGTTAATTAATATATTTTTATTTTATTTTATCTTTATTTATCTTATCATTTTTGTTAAGTGAATACTGATATTATCAAGTCAGTCATTTAGCACCTTCTCTTTTCTTTCTTTGCCTGTCAATGGATATTTGGTGGTCATATCCTTACTAATTCCATTGTTCCTCTTGGCAGGTTGAAACAGTGATTAAGGACTTACTTGGTTTGCTCTTTGGCCATTTGGCTTCTCTTTCCTCTTATTGCATCTCATCTTGTACCTGCATATTTCTTAGAGGAATTTATTCTTTTATTTTTATTTCTTTATTCTTTGGAGTCTTCCAAGTGAGTTCCCTGATTGCTGAGTGCCAGGCCACTCTTGTATTTCTGTCCAAGAGCCCCTGTGACAACATCTCAGGATAGGGCTATGTGGTCCCCAGATGAAAGGTTTCAACCTGTATTGGTGAAAACTGACCAGATGTGGTTTCAAAGTCACATATGAGCCCAATAAATGCTATACAAGCCTTGTGAAAGCCTCAAGCCAGTCCTTGGAAATAGAAATATTCACTTCCTCTATGTGGAAAGGTCTAGATGCATTTTTCACCCAATTTTGGGATAAAAAGGGACCTTTTCTCCACCAGAAAAGGTTTCCTCATCCTGTTCTTAAATTCCTACATAGTAGAGCTGTTAAAGACAGCTATACTACTGGAAAACAAGTCAGGCATACTTCAAATTTAAGTATTGTAGTTCTTATTCTATTAATAAAACTGGTAAGACTGCAACCAGGGCTTTCAACAGCGCTCACCACCGCTATTTCTTAATATTAAATCCCTTATTACTCAATTTTAACCCTTCTCAATCATAACAAACCTTTTTTTATCAATTTCTACCATGTCACAGTCATAGTTAAGGTTGTATGTAGCCTTATTATAACTTCATCATAGACTCAGCTTGACATTAATATTTGGTCTTAGCACGCTCCTGCTTCATTCCAAAATCTTGTAAATGACATATTTTTAGATTTCTTGGATATTTTTGTTGTAGTTTATCTAGATGATATTATGGTCTTTTGTAGTTCTTAGGAGGAACATGTCAAACATGTTGCCTCTGTTCTCCAAAGACTGAGGGACAATAATGTGTTTGCCAAAGCCTCAAAATGTGTATTCCATGCCTCAAGTGTGATATACTTGGGCTATGTTGTTTCAAGTGATGGCCTCAAGATGGATTCTTCAAATGATCAGCAAATCCTCACTTGGCCTCATCCCAAGAAGATCAAAGCCCTTCAATCCCTTCTTGGCTTTTCCAATTTCTATTGATGTTTCATTAAGAATTACTCTAAAAAAATCACTGCTCTGACTTCCCTTCTCAAAAAGGTTTCTCCTTTTATCTTTAATAAGGAAGCTCTTAATAAGTTTCAAATACTCAAGGAAGATTTCACCCCTGCTCCTATTGTTTCCCATTCTGATCCTTCTCTACCAACTATTGTAAATATTGAGGCTTCTGATTATGCCTTGGGTGGTTTACTGAGTCAGGTGGATGACTCAGGAAAGAATCCCATTGAATTTGATAGTTGCAAGCTCCTCCCAGCTGAGCTGAACTATGAAGTCCATGAAAAGGAGCTCCTTGGAATAGTTTGGGCTCTCAAGTGCTGGAGGGATTTTCTTCTTTCTCTTTCCAATCCCTTTGATGTCTTGACAGACCACTCATCTTTTCAGTATTTTATGTCTGCCAAAGTTCTTACTTGTTGTCAGGCCCGTTGGGCTAATTTATTTTCTGAGTTTCATTTCACTATCACTTACAACCCAGGCTGGCTGGCTACTTTACCAGATTTCTTGTCACATTGGGACAACATGCACCCAGAGAAGGGGGTAGACTTCATCAGCAAGGATCCTCAAAATATTCATCAAATAATCAAGCAATATGGAATTCAAGAGCCAAGATTTTTCTTAATCAATGGTTGAAATATTCTCAGCTTTAGTTGAACAGATTCAATAAGTAGTATGGCAAGACAAAGACTACAAGGAAATACGCAAGCAACTAGCAAGAGGTGAATCAGTTTGAGATTATTCTCTTGAACCTCATGCCAAGTTATTGTCATTAAAAGATAGAGTGGTAATCTCAAGAAATGAAGAAATCCAACTCAATATTCTTTAAAAGCATCATGACTAACCATTGCCTGGCCATGATTGCCAGGAGAATACCATCAAGCTCATCAAGAGGGATTCTATTTAGGCTGGAATTAATCAATTCATTAAGGACTATGTGTCCTCATGTAAGCAATGCTCAAGAAACAAGAACATTCATAATAAAAAGTTTGGATTACTCAAGCCTCTTCAAATTACATCTGGTCCTTGGAATTCATTATCAATGGACTTTATCACTCAATTGCCTCCGTCAAACAACTTTGATTAATTTTTAGTAGTTGTGGACAGATTCTCAAAAACAGCAATCTTCATTCCAGCTTATGGAACCAACACTGCCCTGGACTTAGCTCAAGTCTCCATTAGTAATGCCTTTTCCAAAGATGGTCTCTTGGAAAGTATTCTTAGTGATAGAGGCTCTTTATTTGTTTCATCATTGTGGACCAATTTATGTCAGAAGCTCAACATATCAAGAGATTATTCAAATGATTTTCATAGTGAAACAGATGGACAGACGGAGAGGGTAAATCAGATTCCAGAACAGTATCTTTGGATGTACTTTGGTTACCATCAAGATGACTGGCACACCTGGCTCCCCCTGGTTGAATTTGCCTACAATAATGCAGAAAATTGATCAACAAAGCAATTGCCTTTTTTCACAATTTATGGAAGAAATCCAATCTTTGACTCAATCCATATTTCTCAATACTCCCCTTCTGGAAATGTATCATTAAAACTCCAATCAGTACAGCAATTAGTCAAAGAATAAGTAAAGACAGAAATAAGGCAATTAAAGAATTATGGAGATAGAAATAGGGAAAATACACCTTATTTCCAACCTGGGGACAAAGTATGGCTAGCCTCCAAGAATATCAAGACTACAAGACCCACCAAAAAGCTTTCAGAAAGATGGTTGGGACCCTTTGAAGTCTTGGACAAGATTGAAAGTCATGCATATCACCTTGAGTTGCCTTTGAAATGGTAGTCAGTTCACCCTGTATTCCATGTGTCATTAATAGAACCAGTCAAGCAGTCAAGTATCCCAAATCAAAAGCAATTGCCACTACCACCAGTTTTAATGGAGGAGAAGGAAGAATGGGAAGTGGCTCAGGTTCTGGACTCAAAGATCAAAAGAGGTAAATTATGGCATTTGGTAGAATGGAATGGATTCAGCAAATACCCAGAAAGAACAACTTGGAAACCAGCTTCCAAACTTTCCAAATAAACAGACCTTGTCAAGGATTTGCATTCATTGTTTCCTGACAAGCCTGGCCCAAATAACTCAAGAGTTTGACTTTATGGTGCTTGGTGAGGAGTGAATCTTATGAACATAAGTTCCTCTCCTGGCATGCACCTTTAAGGGGGTATTATACCCATGTGATATTGTAAGCATTACCTGGGCAAAGTTTAGAGCACTTGTCAATTCCTTGGACATATTCACAAGGCCTTGCAACATCAATACCCTCAAATTTGGACCTTTCATCAAAATATGGTCAAATTTCTGATTTTCTTTTACTCTTTCTTTTTGCAAATTATGCCAATTATCATTATTCAAGACATTAATTTCTTCAAAGTCAATTATGGCAAAGCTATCTGTTTATGGTGCTTGGTGGGGAGTGGAAGCTATAAAAGTAATTTCCCTCTCCAGGTATGCATCCCTGAGGGTTCTACTTCTTGTAAAACATCACCTTGGCCAAACTGTGAGCATCAAATGCTTAGTTTATATTTCAGGAAATATATGGTCAAATTCAATAAACTCACCACAAGAAGGACGAACCTCAGGAACCTCTTTCTTTATTTCTTCTTTACCCTCTTTTTCTCTCAATTTCCTTCTTTCTGTCCTTGTATTATTTGTTTGATTTTATTTCTTTAAAAATCAGCAGCACCCCCCATATCATTTATTGGGAGGTTCCCTTTAATTTTAATCTTTATTTTTAGTAGCTATAAGAGTGGGGATGAAAGCCAAACCAAGCACAAACAGGAAAAATGAAACTAGTTATCTCTACCCAAGTCATCAAACATTCTCTGGAAATCATTAATAAATTCATCCTCATACCAGGAATACTTTGAAGCCATCTCCTCAGAAGCAGTACCAGGAATATTCCTATCATTATCATACATAATCACGTCCCTACTATTTCTATAAACTCTCCTAAATAACCTGGCCAAAGCGGTGTTGGAGCATGTTATAGCTGCTCTTAAGCATGCTTGAACACCTGCTGCACCATGATTAGGCAGGGCTAATACATAGTCAAAGCAGGCATGGCTTCTTCACTCACCGCTCATCTGCAACGAGCACTTAGCTCAATTGGTAAAAGCATTGCTCATGAATGTCGACAATGAGGGTTCGAGTCCCTCAGTGCTTGGTATTCTTGGATTAAGGTTGAGAGACCGATACTAACTCTGTTATGGTAGCGAGAGTTAGTTGCTTCAATAAACACTCTAGCGAGTGGAAGTAGTCCATTTTCCAAATTGGAAAATCTCCCGAAATATCCAGAATCCATCAAATATGACGTTGCAACCCTGCACAGAGCAAAGGGGAGTGTTGGAGCATGTTATAGCTGCTCTTAAGCATGCTTGAACACCTGCTGCACCATGATTAGGCAGGGCTAATACATAGTCAAAGCAGGCATGGCTTCTTCACTCACCGCTCATCTGCAATGAGCACTTAGCTCAATTGGTAAGAGCATCGCTCATGAATGTCGACAATGAGGGTTCGAGTCCCTCAGTGCTTGGTATTCTTGGATTAAGGTTGAGAGACCGATACTAACTCTGTCATGGTAGCGAGAGTTAGTTGCTTCAATAAACACTCTAGCAAGTGGAAGTAGTCCATTTTCCAAATTGGAAAATCTCCCGAAATATCCAGAATCCATCAAATATGACGTTGCAACCCTGCACAGAGCAAAGGGGAGTGTTGGAGCATGTTATAGCTGCTCTTAAGCATGCTTGAACACCTGCTGCACCATGATTAGGCAGGGCTAATACATAGTCAAAGCAGGCATGGCTTCTTCACTCACCGCTCATCTGCAACGAGCACTTAGCTCAATTGGTAAGAGCATCACTCATGAATGTCGACGATGAGGGTTCGAGTCCCTCAGTGCTTGGTATTCTTGGATTAAGGTTGAGAGACCGATACTAACTCTGTCAAGCGGCTTGGCCTTCTTTTCCATATTTGGATCCTCTCTGGTAACCCGGATAGGCCATTGTTCCCTTTGCTGAAATACTTTGGCAACAGGAAACAGAAAAGGAAATTGGTATTCTCTTCTTCTACTGGAGCTGGCAACAGGTTGGAGGTGTTGAGAGGTGACCATGGGGAAATTTCTGGGCTAAGGAATGGCTGAAGGCCTCATTGTTGGAACCAAGGCAGACCTAGAAGTGAAAGGATTTAGGGAATGAGGAGGAATGGTGGATGGAATGGTGGAAATTACTGGTTGGAAAGCTCTAGACGTACTGGGTACTAGTTGGGTTTGGAATCTTTTGGAATCAGGTTGGGAAGCTGAAGTACTGGAATGGTGTCCAGAATAGTTAAGTACCACTTCAACTTCTTCACCATCCAGTTCATCACTACCTTCTGCATCAGGATTAGGTGGGGAATAGGAAATTTGTCTTATTCTTTTAACCACTCCTTCAGTATTGATCCTTGAGATGGGGACTTCTGAGCTGGAATAAATTGGCCTACCACTAACTGGGATGGGCCCTCCAACATTGGTCCACCTAGCCACCTCTCCCTGCTTAGAACCAGTCACTAATTCCAAATATCAGTATCAAAATCAATCAAGAAAGTCACCACACTCACAGCTCAAATATCTTGAAGTACCATGAGGAGTAGGGGCTCCAAAACTGGGAACTCTTTCCCAAAAGGCCCATGTTTCTTGCTCCACAAGTATCTCTTGATGTTGGAAGCCAGAATTCCAGGATGATGAAATGGCTTCTTCCCAACAAAACAAAAATTACACTTTGAATATTTAAGATTGAAATTTTTGAAGCACTCTTTTCCCTTCACAAAACATTCAGTACAAGCAGGATCAAGGACTTCAACTGCCTTGTAGCCATCATAAATTTGAGAAGGATCAAAGTGGCCAGAAGAAGCCATTGACCAAGGTGAACACAATAAACTTAGGATGCCATAACCACAAAGAACAGAAAGTTGTGGAAAAGAAGGGGAATATTCAGTGAGTTCAGTCAGTTTGAAACTTGTGAATGAAGTTTATGAAAGCAGGAGAATTCAAGGCATCAGATTATGCACATCAAGCCTGAAAGGTCATCAAGGGTGTGTGGCCACAACACAATTTATTGCCCCCTCAAGGTCCTAAATGTGGGTCTCCAAGGCCCCCTTTAGCCCTAATAATCAATCCAGGACCTCCCACTCAACTATGGGGGGGTCATCTTTTTGATGTTCCTGGAACCCTCTGAAAGGGCCCAGCCATATAGGTGGAAATTTGCCCAAGGCAATTTTATTTGATCCCTTGGACCCCCTGAAGTCCCTGAAAATTTGGGCTCAGGGGGACTCAAATAGCCTCCATGGACCATGCACTGCAAAAAATGGCCCCCGGACTACACACCACGTACTACGGCCCACGGACTGTAGGAATGGTAAATGACCAACCAGCCCCAAAAAGGCCAAAAATATTCATGAAGGGCCATTGAAATGGAAAAGACCCAAATGCATCCAAATGACCCAGAATGGGCCCAAAGGAAATTCTGAGGCCATATTTTTAAGGACAATGGGTACAAGACCCCTCCTTGGAATTATGGAAAGAAAAAGATGATGATGATAAAGGCAAGAAGGGTACCAAAGATCATTTGGCCAATTCTTAATGAGGTATGATCATATACTCATTATTCATCAAATTTCGAGCAGACAGGTTTGATGGCCTTCTTTCCATGGGATACAACCCAAGGTTCAATATTGAAAGGAAAATTTCTGATTTAATTTAAGGAAAAGCATAATTTGAAACTGGAAAAGAACTTACTCAAGAAATAAAAGAAGGGGAAGAAGACAAGTTAGTCAAGGAAAATAAAGAGAGAAGAGAATTTTCATGATAATGGACATGAGGAAAAGAATTTTAAAAGGAAAAGTTTAGAAAAAATGTGGCAAAATTGAGATGCCACCCAACAGTGGCAGGGTATTATGGTTTTCAGGATCCCACCAGTTTCAAGAGGGGGATACTGTAACAGCCACTATTCAGGGGTAAGGGAGTTCAAACTTACACCCACTCAAACACTTCAAATAAGAAAATTCACTGTGTGTATCATCAATCAGTTTCAGCATACCTCTTTGCTGAAACATGCATACAGTCTGGTTCATCAATACAGCCTGTCAATTTCTGCACAGGTTGGAATTACCCAATACAGTTTGGATACACCATTTTGAAGCTGTATGATAACTAAATACGACCACACCCCTTGTACATATTATTTTCAGCTTTACATGACCTGTATAGGCCAGAATCAATTTAATCATTAATTCCTCTCATAAAGACTCTCTTTCTGAATCAGGGCTGCTGATTCTCACATATACCAGCCCCTCTTTCTCCCCCCTGGGGACTTTCCCCCAGTTAGTTAAATTGGTTGATTTATTGTTTTATGAATATTCTTATCCTTATATTTAGGTATTATATTTATTAATTTTAAGTTAGTCTTTGCATTTCTTCTTTTCCTGTACAGCATGATTTTTGGTGGCCATATCCTTATTAACACTTCTTTTTCTTTCTAACAAGTTGAAACAGTGGACTTGGACTTGTTTGTGGTTGGCTCTTTCATTTCTTACTTTTATCATTGTTGCTGCTTTTTCCAATTTTTTTTATTAGTAATTCTATCTTATTACACTCTTAAGTGTGTTTCCATTTTACCATATCTTGAGCCCTCCATATGTAAGTCCCAGGTTACTGAGTGCCAGGCCCTCTTCACTTAGAAGAGCCCCTGTGACACCCCTTCATCATAATCAGTACTTTCCTGGACAGTCTTTGCATTTTTTAACTCCTAAGTATTTTCCAGTGAACAGGGAAAATACAGCCCAAAAGCCTGTATTTGGCTCTATAAGCTTTAAATACAGATTTTTGCATTCTGTGCATTTTTGTGCATTTTGCTGTATTCACCCATTTTATTCTATTTTCCCATGTTATATGAGAAATATGCTCAAATGACCATATTAGGCCATTTGTGGCTTAATTTCCAGTTTCGCACATTTTCTGCACAAATACAGTTTTAAAGCTCTCTTGGCTGTATTTGGTAAAAAAATCAAAAATGGCCAAAACACTAAAATACACTTTGTCATCTCTGAAGCCACCAAAAACCCATTTATCACTTATATACTCCTGGCATCCTTCCAAAGAACTTTTGCCACTTTCACCCTTCAATAGCTAAAAGTGCCATAAATGGTGTTATACATCATTATGCATATTTTTTCACAAGCAATCCAATGGCGCCAATTTCAAAAGCTTATTTCAACATTCCATAAGGTAATCGAGGAATCATGTCATCCAGAGGATTCATAAAGGCTCAAGGACAATTTGCACTCTCAACTATCAATGACACCATCATTCAATCATTGTATATTATTACTCACAGTATTCCTCCATGGGAATACTGGCAATTCATTCTCAAGTGTTATTCAAGAGGTAGTTCCGAAACAATCTGTCAAGTTTCAATGCTCCATCAGTCCACCTTGGCAGCCAAATTCATTCAATACATTCTGGATTTATCAATACCTGTGTTCCAGTCATGCCCCATGGGAAGATCATTTAACCCAGTTCATTTCTCAGTTTTTCAAGGTATACATTCCATCAGACAATCAGTAAAGCTTCTAGTATTAAATACAGATAAGCCGCCAGCCTGAAGGGGTCAAGCTCTCAACCTTTTGCATATACCAGACTTCTTTGACCCTCAGGGGCTTTTCCCTCAGTCAATATATATTTTGATTTTATTTCATCTTTATTTATCTTATCTTATTGTTAAGTGAATACTGATATTATAAATTCAGTCATTTAGAACCCTTTCTGTTTTCTTTCTTTTCCTGTCAGTGGATATTGGTGGTCACATCCTTTACTAATTCCATTGTTCCTCCTGGCAGGTTGAAACAGTGAGTAAGGACTTACTTGGTTTTTTATTTCTCTTATTGTATCTCATCTTTGTACCTGAATATTTCTTAGAGAATTTCATTTATTTGTTTTTTTATCTTCTCTATTCTTTGGAGTCATCCAAGTGAGCTCCAGGCCACTCTTGTTTTCCCCAAGAGCCCCTGTGACAGCTTATAACTTGTAAGGGTTTATTGAACAAAATTATTATAGCTGTTGACCACATTATTGTAGAAGTGGTCCAAACTCAAAGCAAGGTGGATATTCAGACTCTGATATCTCATATGTGAATAATGATGTAATCCTTATCATAGTATTCAAGGTATAGCCCCTTGAAATCATAGTTTGAAGTTTAAAATAGTAAATTATGACAGAAACCATGAGCTACAAGAAAAATCATCAAAAATAGAGTGTTGATGCTGCCATGAAATCCTCTTGGAAGTTTATTAATGAAATGTGAAGCTATCAGAATTCACTCTAAAAGGTTGGAATCCAAGACTTTCTTCTGAAAATCTCAAAAGGACTGGGGGGATATACATCCAAGAGCAGACAGATTCAAGATTGTGCTTGATAAAGCAAGACATCATGCAAACAGATGTATGTAAGATTTTTTCAAATATGAAAAATAAAGATGGTACAAAAGTCACAAGCCACCTGATTTGAAATGAGGAGACCTGGTCTTAGTATCCCCTTTAACTTTAATAAAATTAAAGGCCCAAAGAAACTGAAAGATTCCTTTGATGGATCCTTCATGATAAGATGTCACATGGTGGAATTTGATCTACAGCTTGCCAGTATTGACCAGTCTTTCAAGGTGTTTAATAGCCTTTTTGGCAAGATTTCCCTTTTCTGAGGTCTCACAGACAGCATTGTGACAATAAACCAGTTACCAATGTCATGGGTTTGATTCTGGTTGGAGACAAGAGGAGGTCTCAATAAAACAACCAGAAATTGCTGGGTTTTCCGCTCAATTGAAATACTGTCACACGGGCTCCTGGACAGAAAGCAAGCGTGGCCTGGAACTCAGGAATCAAGGCCTCACTTGGAAGGCTCCAAAAGGATAAAAGAGATAAAGAAGAATGAATTTATTTAAGAAGGATAAGAGGAAGAATAAGGACAAGTATGTCAAAGATAAGAAAGAGTAAGTGAAGCCAATGTCCAGAAGAATAAGAAGGCCACAAGCCAAGAAGCCAACCAAGTGAATCCCCAATTCACTGTTTCAACCTGTCAGAAAAGGAAATGGAATTAGTAAAGGATATGACCACCAATATCCACTGACAGGCAAAGAAGAAAGGTGAAAATGTCTGACTTAAGAATATCAGTATTTACTTTCATAAATGAAAAGAAAAATAAAGATAAAAATAAATCCAATATATTAATTAACTGGGGAAGAAGTCCCCAGGTGCTGAAAGGTGGCCAGTATATGTGAGAAGTTGAAAGGCTGATCCTGGAAGCTGAGTCACCAGCTGTATTGTCTGAATTGAGCCAATACAGTTCTGGCCATCTTGAAAACTGAACTGTGGGACTGAACTGGCCCAATTGGGCCAAGGCCATACAGGATACTTGAGTATTACCTGTATGAACCAATTCAATTGTCCAAGGGATGCTGAAGTACTTGCTGTCTTGACAACTGACTGAAATGATTTAATACCCCTGAGAAATGGCCCTTTTGAATAATCCTGAATTGAACTGCCAATCCAACTCATGCAGGACCAGGTGGTTGGGGTCCTTGAATAGTCTTCTGATAGCCTCCATGGATTGCCAGACTAATGAGCTGAAGAGTCCTCCTTCAAAATGGGTGTTGGATTTTGGGACCTTGATTTGAAACATAGAATTTCGTCCTGGAAAGGTCAACATTCAATTTCTGAGCAAAAATGGTGCATAATGGTATATAATACCATATATGCACCACTCCTGCAACCTTGAGTATGGGGTGCATGGAGGAAGGGGAGGAATCCCCCTTAAGGTGAGGAGAAGGAGTGAGCTGAGCGTATCTGGTGGCTAACAGGGGCCATGGTGGTCCTTGGCCAATTTGGGGCCTATGGTGGTTTATGGCCATTTTTGGTGTCATGGTGATTGTGGCCAAAATTGGGCTCAGGTGGGCCCAATTGTGGTTTGGGACCCACCTGGCCTTAAGGGCTAGTGGGCTTCCCCCTTTGGCCTCATTCCATTAGGCCAAAAGGGGCCTGATTGGCCCACAGACTGCGGGCCATGGATTATGGCCCACAGGCCATAGAGGCTGTAGGGGGCCTAAATGGCCCAAAACGGCCATTTAGGCCCTAGACCCCTAATGAAAAGGGGTGGCCCAAGGATGATGGTTATGGCTAGAGGGCCCAGAACCCACTAGGAGAAAAAAGGACACCCCCAGGCCCAAAAACAAAGATAGAGGCCTGGGGTTTGGAGATATGGAAATTGGCCAGGAAGGCCAATGATGGCAGGATATGGCCTGAGACCATGAAAGGCCAGGGGAAAGTGCTATGGCCAAAGGGGGCCAATTGGTCATAAAAGATATGGTGTTTCCAATTGGCCCCAACTGGGTTCCAGGCTAAATTTCCACAACACCCATGGAGGGTGGTCATTCCTTGTAATTGTGACAGTACCTCCTACCTTGAATCATGAGCTCCTGAGCACCAAGATAAGGTAAGAGCCTGTTGAGGCTGTTGAGACGGATTGGGAATAGGTATTCCAGAGGTATTGATTTTTGAAAAGAAAATTTTGAACTGATACTGATGATGGCATATGAGATGGGGTTAGCTTGGTCTTCTCTTGACATTTGGCTTTGAAAGTGTTGCCTGATTGATTTTGGCATAAAATATTGGCATTATTGATTATAATAAAGAAAATTTTAACAAAACATAAAGAAAGATAATGAAAGAAAATAAAGAAAAAAAGGGAAAGGAAATTTTGAGGAGGATTCCAATCTTCATCACAGATTTTGACAGTGGCCAAGGACCTGGAAAACAGAATTTGATGCCAGGTGCTCACAGAGTTGCCAAGGTGATGTTTTGAAAGATTGTAGACCCCTCAGTGAAGTGCACATCAGGAGAGGAACTTACTTTTGGTAGTTACCACTCTCGCCAGTGCCATAAATAAAGAAAAATCTTGTTAAAGGAATTTGCTCAATGGATAGTGTCTTGGAAAGGAAATCAGAAAAGGAATGGTCCATTTGACCAAGTGTAAATGGCCATAAATTGGAATTTATGTTGAAGCCAGGCCAAAGATCTGTTTCCAAATTGCAAAGTGCTCACAGAGTGGCCAAGGTGATGCTTGAAACAAAGAAGAGTAGAATACCTCTAAAGGTGCATACGAGGAGTGGGACTTAAGCTTGGTAATTCCTCTCCCCACCAAGCACCATGAAGAATCAAGATTTTAAAGAATTGGGTCCTGGCTTGTCAGGATATAAAGAATTAAAATCTTTGATGAGTTCAGGACAATTATTCAGGTTTCCAGTTGGTTCCCAAGTGGATCTTTTTGAGTTTTGACTGAAACCTTTCCATTCCACCAGATACCATAATTTTCCTCTCTTGAGCTTGGAATCCAGTATTTGAGAGACTTCACATTCCTCTTCTTCTTCAATGATCATTAGAGGAGGAGTGTCAGCCTGTGACTCAAAACCAGAGCACAAGCATGACAGCCAAAATACCATAAACCAATGGTATAGCCAAGATACCACCAAAACATGGAGCTGAGCCAAATTAGCTCAGAAGGTATCAAAAGAAAGAGGAAACTCACCCCTTTCTGAAAATATAAGTCCCATCACCATAGGACAAGAAATAACAAAGTTATTCCTGCTCAAAGTTATTGCTGAGCATAAACCTTAATTTTCACCTCTCATCTAAAATCTAGAAGGAGAGGCTTAACCCCATCAAATGGGTATTCAAAATGAAGCTCTAAGTCAGGGCTATCCAATGGTGCCAGCCAAACTGAGCTAGCACCAGTATTACTTGAGTTATGGTCAAATTCAGACCAATAAGGGTGGACAAAACATTCACCTCTCATCTAACTTTTACAGTTTTAGTGTGAGATACTTAAAGTGGGGTCTTTTTGGAAAGAGCACAATCAGGGATATCTGATGGTGCCTTCCATTTCCTCATAACTCAACTACAACAGAATTTATTGGCTAAACAAGCTTAATACAGCTTTTGACCAGACCACGCCACTGTACAAAAATACTTGTACATGGGATAACTTTGTCATATTTAATGATAACCATGTCAAGTTGGGTACCATTGTGTAGAGCTCATACAGGGCTATTCAATGAACCAACTTTGAGCTTGATATCTCAAAAGCCGACAGAGTTATGACCATTTTAAGGTCAAAATCCCACCTGTTGTCAGATACAGCCTTACCATGGGATAATATCCCATAACCATGAATATGAGGTGTCAAATAGACGAAGAAGCATGTTTTTACTTCAATACCTCATATGTCAGTCAATACTGGGGTCCCATACAGTCTCTGTACAGCATTCTACGCGTCATACACGTCAGAATCAGGCTGTGAGGTCCCCAGATGAAAATTTTCACCCTGTATTGGTGAAAACTGCCCAGATGTGGTTTCAAAACCACATCTGAGCCCAATACAGGGTATACAGGCTGTTTGCAAACCACAAGCCTGTCCTGGAGAGTGAAAAATCTTCACTTCCTCTATGTGGAAAGGTCTAGCAGCCTTTCCACCTCAATTTCAGGATAAAAGGAGGGCTTTTCACAGCCAAAACCCTTTCCTCATCCTGCTCTTGAATAACCTACGTAGTAAACTGTCAAAAACAGTTTTACTCTTGGTTAATAATCAGGTATAATTATAATCTTAATTATTGTAGACTCTATTATTGTAATCCAACAGATAAAGCCTGCACCCAGGGTTCTCAATAGCGCTCACCACCACTATTCCTCAATAGTAGAACCCTTTTATTTTATTATAAAACCCTTATAAATCTTTTTAAAATCATTTTCTGCCGTGTCACATACACAGTTAAAGTTGTAATTAACCTAGTTATACCTTTATCATAGTATCATCCTGACATTTTGGGGGCCTGGCCGTGTTTTTTTTGACTTTTTGGACCTTACAAGTAAGTCTTTTCTCTTTTTTTATGACTTATTAACCATTGTTTTTATCTTTTTTAGGCGTAATTTCTTTATTTAAATATATATATTATATATATTTATTCTTTTTTATACATACTCATATTTTAAAGAGTATTATTCACGTGGCTAATACCCACTGAATTTGATTATTTTTGGCGTGTTTTGTATATAAAAACACATAAGCCATCAATAAAGTCCTGTATTCTTGACTGAATAAGGACACCTCTGACTGAAAAACCATCAGTTGAGGCGTGGTCAAGTGTATTGTTAATTCAATAACACTTGTATACAAACCACTTTTACAGAGTACACTTGCAAACCACAAGTGTATCTGTGGGATACTGGCACACAAACAGTGTGACAGGGCACCATAAGCTGTATTTTTGACGTGAAATTGTTAATTCAATTACACTGTCATCATACAAGGGCATATTGTAATAATATACAAGCCCAGAGGCCATTCTTAGACGTGCAAAACCAGCCTTTTAAGAAGTCTTAACTGACATAAGCCCTCTTTTTCCTGTCTTGATTCAGTGGAAGAAAACTACATCCCACTTGAAACCCAGTCACAGGCCAACACACCAGTGACACCCTCAGAACCAGAGGGCAGCAAGGGTAAAGGAAAAAGGCTTAGTGAAGGCCTCATTACAGCCAAAAAGTGGACACCAATAGCCACTCAGAGGAGTAGAAAACCACGAAACTCTGCTTCAATACAAGGTAAACCAACCTTAACCACTTGTACAGGGAATATTACAATTATTAACCCAGTTGTAACCTCCAAAGGCAAACTGCCCAAATCAGCAGATAACAAATTTGTACAAGGCACAGTCAAAGGTAAATACCCTAAGAACATAAAGTTTTTGACTGCTTGCAAACACTGATATGTCCCCTGCATACCTCAGAGACCTTGGCTTCCAAAGGAACCAGCCAGAGCATAGAGCAGGAATGTCTAGAACCAGAAGACCTGAAAGAAGACACATTGGACACAGTGGTGGATGGCAAAACAATGAGGGAGATAATATCAACCTTGCCATTCACACTCCAATTCAACAGAAACCTCAAACCAGAGGACTGGAAGGATATGGATCAAGTTCTTCAAATCCACCAACTCCTCAAAGATTTGTTTCAATGGAGCATGGACAACAAGAGGTTCAACCTAGCAACTCACTGGGCAGAACTGGGATCAAGTTGCCAGAAGATCTGTCTCAAAGAGATAGACTTCAAAGACCTTATGGTAATCACCAAGGGTTGGAATCCTACCAGGCAGCACAGACTCCTGGAGGCAAGGGCACAGAGGATAAGGGATAATCAAGCCACTATCCAAGCTATAGAAGAACAGTTAACCCAGACAGGGCCTACTCAGATTCCTTCAGGTTCACAAGGAGCATGCCAAATCAGCTCTCCAGTGGCTTCACACCATTCAGAAACCAGCAGATCAGTGGCCAAGAGTCACCATTCTTCACAATTCCAGGAAGTTTCCAGGAGAAGACAAGGCAACAAGGGCAAGAACAAAGCCTCCTTCAACCAGAGGAGGAAAGAGTCAGACCCCATGATCCAGAAGCTGTTACATTTGGTAAAAGAAGTACACAAGAACCAGAAGTAGTTGTAAACCACTCTAGAATCAGTAGTCCTAGTAATAGAAACATTACCCCCACTCAGACTGAAAATAACATTATCACATCTGAGAGTAACATCAACAGTGACACACTGTGGTTACAAATGTCCCAATATGATGAGCAATCTGCAAAGCAGGCTACAGAATTTGCAGCTGCCCAAGAGAGGATGAGAAAAACTCAAGCCTCATTGGAGCAGATAGTTAAAAACCTTCAGGAAGGATATGCTCAACTGAGCAAAGCCTCTGAAGAAACCAACAAGAGACTGAACCAAGTCTCTGAAGAACAACACCATAGTAGCAGGGACAGGGAGTGTCTGAACCAAGACATCAACAAATTGTTTGATGCCTACCATAGCTTAAAGCCCCAACCACAAGGCCAAGCTATGGAGAATCCATATCAACCAGATGACATCAAACCAGATGCCATGTTGTTGAATAAGGCAAGATCTCCATCACAATATCAGGATGGAGATGGCATGTCTTATTCAGAGAAGGAAGCCTTGAAACAGCTTCGGAGGCCTCAAGCTGGCCCAAATTCTCTGGATCAGGAGAATATGATCATATGGAACTCATAGATTATATTGATGGACTCTTCATTGATGTACCAAGCATACCAGATTACTGGATTACTGCTAGACTGAATACTGCATTTAAAGGTCATGCAAGTATATGGTACACAGAAATGAAAGAAATCCATGGCAGAAGAAATTGGCCATGGTGGAAGAGTCAAATAATCCAAAAGTACAGTAATGGAACTTGGATATGGCAAGAGACCATGTCATTTGAAAATGACAAATACTCTGTGGACAAAGATCCATATGAGTGGTGTCTTAGACAGTCTAAAAGACTTAAAGCCATTGATCCTCAAATGAACATTCAAATGAGGAATCATAAACTTCTGACACAACTGCCAGGAGAACTAGAGCATGCAGTAAAGTGCAGATGCAACCAAAATTGCACTCTAGATGATATAGCCAATACCTTACAAGACATAAGGAAAAGGACTAATATAGGGAAATTCACCCCATATAGAAGCAATAGTTTCAAAGAGAAACAACCTTTCAGGGTGGAGTTTAAAGACAAACCCAGAGAAAGAGTGGCAGAAGTGGCAAGGAAAAAGAATTCTTGTCACAATTGTGGTTCAACAGACCACTATGCCAACAACTGTCCCAAAGCAAAGAAGAAAGTCTATGCTATAGAAAAGGTCCCTGAAGAAGAACCCCCAACAGAGGATTCTGCATCAGACTCTATGGGAGATGCCATCAGAGAACCATCTGATGAGGATCAAGACCCAAGAGAGGAATTTCTAGTGGAATACCAAGAGGAAACCCCACTAGAAATCCAGGATATACAGTTGGAAGCAGGCATGCCACAAGACACTGCCAACAAGAACTTGTGTAAACACACACAAGATGCACAGACATTCCTTGTCACACCAACCAAAGGAATGGCATATATACATGGAACAGCCACAAAAATGACTGTATGTATTGACAATGCTCAGCACCCACTGATCATTGACAGTGGAGCACACTGCTCCATAGTGGCCAGAAATTATCTGGATAACCACTTCCCAAACTGGGAAAAAGAACTCTTTCCCACCAGGGCAAAGAACTTTAAAAGTGCATCTGGAAAGATGACCTCTATTGGGACAATTATCAAAGAGATAATTATACCCCACAGAAAAGGTAATATCAGACTCAACCCAGAGTTTGTAGTGCTTGAAGATGCCCACATCCAAGGGTTTTTACTGGGAACAGATTACCAGAGGATGTATGGCATAGATATTTACAATAGTACAAATAGGCATATTACCATTGGTACTAACAAGGAAAAGAAATTTTCTCTTGATATATACCAGATATCTTCTCAGGACCCACTGGAAGAACTTCTGAGAGAATTCAGAGAGGGACAGTTTAGCACTACCCTCACCAGTAAACAAAAACTGAGTTTACTAAAGATGCTGAGGAAGAATAGACCAGCATTTGCCATTGGTGAAGAACCATTAGGCAAGATCAAAGGCCATGATATAGAACTATATCTGGATGTAGAAAGGCCTTATCCACCCATGTTAAGGAGACCTCCTTACCCAGCAAGTCTGGAGACCAGGAAAGAGATTGAGAAACACATCAATGAACTCCTGGACATGGATGTCATCAGGAAGATTGGACATAATGAAATAGTGGAAATCACCACTCCTGTCCTGATCACCTGCCATGATGGCAAGTCTAGATTGTGTGGAGACTTCAGAGCCCTGAACAACTACACAAAAGCAGACAGGTACCCTATACCAAGGATACCTCATGCCTTGGATAAGCTAGCCAAAGCCAAATACATAACCAAGATGGATTGTATGAAGGGCTTCCACCAAAATGGAGTTAAAGCAAACTCCATGAAATTACTCAGAATCATATGTCATATGGGCATATATGAGTATACCAGGATGCCATTTGGCATCAAAAATGCACCAGCCCACTTCCAAAGGATGATGGACACCATATTTCAAGAAGAAATAATGGAAGGCTGGATGGTAGTATATATTGATGATATCATTATATACTCAGAGACATGGGAAGACCATGTACAATACATAGACAGAGTGCTAAGTAAATGTACACCCATCAATCTGAAAATTTCACTCAAAAAGTGTAATTTTGGCCAACAAGAGCTACTAGCTCTAGGACATAAAGTCTCAGGCCTTAGTCTGGAAATTGACCAGAACAAAGTAGCAGCAGTACTGCAAAAGCCAGTACCAAAGAACATCAAAGAGATGCAATCTTTCCTTGGATTTGCTAGCTACTATAGAAACCACATCAAAAACTTTGCACACATAACTAGTAGTTTATACAAGTTATGCTCAAAGGATGTAGTTTTTGAAATTACCAAGGAAAGAAGGGATGCATATGAGAGGATCAAATATGAACTCAATAATGCACCTGTGCTCATCTTACCTGACTTTGAAATACCATTCAAGTTATACATAGATGCAGCATGCAGTCAAGGCCTAGGAGCAGCCCTTCACCAAAGACAAATTGTGGATGGTGAACCAAGAGAAGGTGTAATATGTTACATCTCCAGGCAGCTGAAAGATTCAGAAGCCAGGTATGGGGCCACCCAGACAGAATGTCTATGTCTAGTCTGGGCTCTAGAAAAACTCCATTATTATTTGGAGGGTGCAGTCTTTGAAGTCTACACAGACTGCACAGCCTTGAAGTCTTTACTAAAAATGAAGACTACCAATAGACACATGCTGAGATGGCAAATAGCCATCCAGGAGTATAGAGGGAACATGACCATCATATACAAGGAAGGTAAAAGCCATACCAATGCAGATGGCCTTAGCAGATGGCCACTGGACAATGTCAAAAGCAATCTAGCTTATGACCCTGAAGTTGCTGCAAAAATTCCTATCCATTTTATGGAAATAAATAGGAAGAAGAACTTCAGATTCTCTGAATGGGCACCAGGGAGTGGTACCCTTGACAGTGGAAACACTGATTCAGAAGGGAAAGAAACCCCCATACTGGGAATAAGTTCCTCAGAACTGCACAATGAATTTTTCAATGCAGTACTGAAATCTTATGCTAAACACAAACAGTGTAGCATACTACTCCAACTCCTTCAACAAAAATACAGGCGCCCAGAACTGGAAACCCAGCTGGAGGAACCCTGGTTGAGAGCCTATAAGGACAATAAATTCTTCCTTATAGATGGCCTGATTTATCACAGAGAAAAGCACACCAGTGCACTCACATTGATAGACAGAGACCACATCTCTTTAATCCTGCAGGAATGCCATGACTGCCCCTATATGGGACACATGAGTGAGGACAGGACTAAAGAAAGGGTAGCAAGCACAGCTTGGTGGCCCAAGTGGGAGCAAGAGTTGAGTGAATACATCAACACTTGTGAAAGATGCCAAAAGGCAAATAGAAAACATGGGAAGAAATATGGGTTGCTTCAACACATAGAAGAACCCAAACACCCATGGGAAACCATCAACATGGACTGGGTCACAGGACTTGTCCCAGGAGGCAAAGAAAACTACAATGCCTGCCTAATCATAGTTGATAGGTTCAGCAAGAGCATGAGATGTCTACCATGCCATAAAGAGGACACAGCCATGGACACTGCTCTGTTATTTTGGAATAACATCATATCCACCTGTGGAGTCCCCAAGATCATAATTAGTGACAGGGACCCAAAATTCACATCTGAACTTTGGACCAATTTATATGACATGCTAGGCACCAAGCTTGCTTTTTCCACAGCTTACCATCCACAAACAGATGGCCTAGCTGAGAGGATGATCCAAACAATGGAGGAAATCCTCAGGAGGTTCTGTGCCTATGGCATGGAATATAAGGACCATGAGGGTTATACCCATGATTGGGTCACCCTCTTACCAGAAGTCCAACTGGCTTATAATACAAGCCAACACTCTACCACAGGAAAAACACCTGCACTGGTAGAGAAAGGGTGGAATCCCCTGTTACCTGTGGATCACTTGAAGAAGAATCTTCTGACCATCCACCCCACAGCCAAAGACTTCCATGATATGTGGAAGAAAGCCTGTGATACTGCAGCCAAATGCATATCTGAAGCCAAAGAGTACAATAAACAGAGGTGGGATAAATCACATATGGAACCTGACTTCAAGGAAGGGGACCAGGTGTTAGTGTCTACACTGAACTTTAACAATCTCAAAGGACCCAAGAAAATGAGAGACTCATTTGTAGGGCCCTTCACTCTCATTAAGTTGATAGGGAAGAATGCAGTAGAGGTCAAGCTCACTGAGGAGTTTTCTAGGAAACACCCAGTCTTTCCAGTAAGCCTGGTGAAACCATACTTCCAAACAGAGGAGGATAAATTCCCCTCCAGGAAGAAGAGCACCACTCCACCAGAAATAGTGGAAGTAGAAGACTCTCCTGGACCTGTGAGTAAAATCATAAGGGACATAAAAATCAGACTTAATGGGTAGGATCAGAGACAATATCTAGTCAGATTCAAGAACCAGACAGCTGACAAAGACAAATGGTTGGCAGAGGATGCCATACCAGATGGGAACCTTCATTTAAGGAGATTCAGGGCCTCTAGGAGGACTGAACAGTCTCATCAATGATGAGCCTTTTTTAGAGGGAGGGTATGTCAGCCTGTGACTCAAAACCAGAGCACAAGCATGACAGCCAAAATACCATAAACCAATGGTATAGCCAAGATACCACCAAAACATGGAGCTGAGCCAAATTAGCTCAGAAGGTATCAAAAGAAAGAGGAAACTCACCCCTTTCTGAAAATATAAGTCCCATCACCATAGGACAAGAAATAACAAAGTTATTCCTGCTCAAAGTTATTGCTGAGCATAAACCTTAATTTTCACCTCTCATCTAAAATCTAGAAGGAGAGGCTTAAACCCATCAAATGGGTATTCAAAATGAAGCTCTAAGCCAGGGCTATCCAATGGTGCCAGCCAAACTGAGCTAGCACCAGTATTACTTGAGTTATGGTCAAATTCAGACCAAATAAGGGTGGACAAAACATTCACCTCTCATCTAACTTTTACAGTTTTAGTGTGAGATACTTAAAGTGGGGTCTTTTTGGAAAGAGCACAATCAGGGCTATCTGATGGTGCCTTCCATTTCCTCATAACTCAACTACAACAGAAGTTATTGGCTAAACAAGCTTAATACAGCTTTTGACCAGACCACGCCACTGTACAAAAATACTTGTACATGGGATAACTTTGTCATATTTAATGATAACCATGTCAAGTTGGGTACCATTGTGTAGCGCTCATACAGGGCTATTCAATGAACCAACTTTGAGCTTGATATCTCAAAAACTGACAGAGTTATGACCATTTTAAGGTCAAAATCCCACCTGTTGTCAGATACAGCCTTACCATGGGATAATATCCCATAACCATGAATATGAGGTGTCAAATAGACGAAGAAGCATGTTTTTACTTCAATACCTCATATGTCAGTCAATACTGGGGTCCCATACAGTCTCTGTACAGCATTCTACGCGTCATACACGTCAGAATCAGGCTGTGAGGTCCCCAGATGAAAATTTTCACCCTGTATTGGTGAAAACTGCCCAGATGTGGTTTCAAAACCACATTTGAGCCCAATACAGGGTATACAGGCTGTTTGCAAACCACAAGCCTGTCCTGGAGAGTGAAAAATCTTCACTTCCTCTATGTGGAAAGGTCTAGCAGCCTTTCCACCTCAATTTCAGGATAAAAGGAGGGCTTTTCACAGCCAAAACCCTTTCCTCATCCTGCTCTTGAATAACCTACGTAGTAAACTGTCAAAAACAGTTTTACTCTTGGTTAATAATCAGGTATAATTATAATCTTAATTATTGTAGACTCTATTATTGTAATCCAACAGATAAAGCCTGCACCCAGGGTTCTCAATAGCGCTCACCACCACTATTCCTCAATAGTAGAACCCTTTTATTTTATTATAAAACCCTTATAAATCTTTTTAAAATCATTTTCTGCCGTGTCACATACACAGTTAAAGTTGTAATTAACCTAGTTATACCTTTATCATAGTATCATCCTGACAAGGAGGCTCTTGATTCCAATTTGGGATTGTTGATTTCTTTACTGGTTCCAAGAGGGAAATATGGAAGACTGGGTGGATGGATCTCCATTGAGATGGAATCTTGAGGTGATAAGCATGAGTACTGACTTTCTCCAAAATTAGAAATGGACCCAACCATCTTTCAGACAGTTTTTTTGTGGGTCTAGTTGATTTGATGTTCTTGGAGGAAAGCCATACCATGTCACCACGATTGAAAACAGGTGGACTTGCTCTACTTTTATCTGCATACCCCTTAAACCAGTTAATGGCAGCTTCAAGTTCTCTCTTGACATCTTGCTGTACTGATTGGATTTTTGTTGATAACTTTCCAGAAGGATTTTCTTGAGTGATTTGAACTGAATTAAATTGTGGATCTCTTCCATAAACAGTGAAAAACGGCGATTGCTTGGTTGAAGCATGGTCAGAATTAATGTAGGAAAATTCAGCCAGAGGGAGCCAGGTGTTCCAATCATCTTGATGATAACTGACATACATCCAAAGATACTGTTCTAGTATCTGATTTACCCTCTCTGTCTTTCCATCAGTTTCTGGTTGGTAAGCAGTTGAAAGATCTCTTGAAATCTTGAGCTGCTGACAAGAATTGGTCCAGAAGGAAGAATCAAAAAGAGGACCTCTATCACTGACAATGCTTGAAGGAATGCCATGCTTTGAAAAGATATTCTTGATGAATAAATGGGCCATATCTAGTGAAGTGATTGAAGACATTGTTGGAATGAAAACTGCCATTTTTGAGAACCTGTCCACTATGACAAGAATTGAGTAAAATGATCTGGAAAATGGCAATTGAGTGAGGAAATCCATTGAAACACACATCCAAGGACCATTTGGGATTGGGAGAGGTTTGAGGAGTCCAAACTTCTTATGATGAATATCCTTGTTTCTTTAACACTGTTGACAGGATGAGACATAATCCTTGATAAATTGATTCCTGCTGGACCAGTGGAAATCCCGCTTTACAAGTTTGAGCGTCTTCTCTTGGCTAGGGTTTCCAGCTAGAGGAGAGTCATGACGCTTTTGAAGAATGCTGAGTTGTATTGTGGGATCATTTTGGACCACCACCCGATCTTTTAATAGAAGAAGTTTGGAAGAGGAATCAAGAGAATAATCCTGAACAAATTTACCTTTTCCCAATTCTTGAAGGATACTTTTGTACTGAGAATCTTGCCATACCTTCTCCTGAATTGATTCAATAAAATTTGAAAAAGATTCCACCTTGACTGAAAAATATCTTGGGGTTTGAACTTCATCTTGCTTATTGAGTTGTTGAAAATTCATTGGATTCTTCCTGATGAAATCCTCCTCCTCTCTGGATAAACATTGTCCCGACTTGATAAGGCGGCCAGGGCAGTAAGTGATTGAGAAATGAAATTCAGAAAGGAATTCAGCCCAGTGGGCTTGATGGTGAGTAAGAACCTTTGAGTAAATGAAGTATTGAAGAGAACTTCAAAAGGAGAAGAAAGAGACAGAAGAAAAGCCCTCCAGCGCTTGAGAGCACCGACTATGCCAAGGAGTTCCTTGTCATGAATCTCATAGTTGAGCTCAGCTGGTATAAGCTTGCGGCTGTCGAATGCAATGGGATGTTTTCCTGAGTCAGAAACCTGACTCAGTACAGCACCCAAGGCATAATTGGATGCATTGGTCTCTACAATGGTGGGTAGAGAAGGATTGGAGTGGTGGTGAAAGCCTCTTTGAGTTGGTGAAAATGACAAAACGCTTCCTCATTGAGGGCGAAACAGGAATCTTTCTTGAGCAAACTGGTGAGTGAACTGATCTTCTTTGAATAATTATTGATGAAATGGCGGTAGAAATTGGCAAAGCCAAGGAATGATTGGAGGGCCTTGAGGTTTCTTGGAGGAGGCCAGTTGAGAATCTGCTGGACTTTTGCTTGGTGTCTCTTGAGGCCTTCAGAAGAAACAACATAACCAATATATTCTACACTAGAAACATGAAAAAGGCACTTTGAAGCCTTAGCAAAGAGGTTATTGGCTCTGAGTCTGAAAAGAACAGTGGACACATGAGTGACATGTTCTTCCTCAGATTTGGAAAAGACCATAATGTCATCCAAATAAGCCACAAAATAAACATTCAGAAGATCTTGGAAGATATCATTGTCAAGATTTTCAAAGGAGGCAGGAGCATTGGGGAGCCCAAAAGGCATATCCAAGTACTCAAAACTGCCATATTTAGTTCTAAAAGCTGTCAAATGTTCATCACCCTCCTTGATTCTGAGCAGGTTATATGCACCATGAAAATCAATCTTGGAGAAGATAGAAGAACCATTAAAAACATTGAGAAGCTGATTCATAGGAGGAACAGGATACTTGTTCTTCCTAGCAACAGCATTGAGTTTGCGGTAATAAACACACAAACGGAGCCCACCATCCTTCTTTTTGACAAAGAGGACAGGTGCTCCTGTTGAGGAGGAGCTTTTCCAGATGAAACATATCTCTACATTCTCTGAAATGTAGGCCCTGAGTGTAGCTAACTCTTGGTTTGATAACGAGTAGATCACCCCAACTGGAGGTAGAGACCCCTTCAGCTTGATATGATGATAACAGGCATGGTGAGGAGGAAGCTTCTCTGCTTTCACCTTGGAGAATACATCCAAATACTGATTATAAACAGAGGGAACAGCCTTCAACACAGTTTCTATCTCTTCTGGCTCTTCCTCTTCATCCCACAGCTCCTCCCGGGAGTCATGATAAGATGAAGGAATAGTACTTTTGATAAGAATTAAAGTTGATCAGCCCTTGCTTCCAATAAGTAGATGGATTAAAATGATTGAGAAAGTTAAAGGCCAATATGAGGTCTTCTCCCTTGGGAGTATCAATGACTAAAAAGTCCCATTCAAAGCTTGGGAAGGAAAGAAGCTCAACCATATATTTAGTATTGTGAGTAAAGAATAAAGACGGGGACTCAGAGGAATACAAAATGATGAGAGGAATCTTCTCTGGGAGTTCTGAAATGGTCAATGAGTACTTGTGAATAAACTGATTTGCAATAAATGAGTTGGTAGCACCAGAATAAATGAGAATACTGTAAAACACATCAGAAAGAGAAGAAAAGACAAAACACTTTAGAGAATTCTTGACACCAGTATTTAGAATGCACAATTGTGCTCTGGAAGGAAAACAGTGCAGACCATTTAACACAACATGATCTTCACTCAGGCTTTTCCCTGGCTGGGAAATTTGCGGGAGGATTGGGTAAGCTTGTTTTGAGGCCTTTTGAAACAGGACTCAAGACTATGCTTCCCACCACAATAGGTACATAAGCCCTCATTGATTCTTTTTTCTTTTTTGGAATTAATTAACTTGAAGTCTTTATTTAACAAAGAAGAATGGGGCTTGTCCCTCTTCTGAAAATTCTTCTTCTTCTTATGACGTGAACTTGAAGAAATTTGAGGATGAGAAGAACTTGACTTTGAGGCTTCAGGATTCTTCTCCTTTTGCCTCTCATGGTAACTGGTATCAAGCTTCAGGGTAATATCCATTGATTCTTGAAGAGAATCGATACTTGAAGGATGGGAGGCCAACCCTCTCCTGAAGTGATAAATGAGAGCCCTTTCTGTGAGCCTTGAGGTATATTTTACATACCCAAATAGGCCACAATTATCTTAAAAAGAAATTTTGAATTATGCATAACTCATAAGTCATGCATGTATCCAAAATTCATCATTTTTGATTTCAGAAAAGATGAATAACTTTTTATTGAGTAAGTGAATCCATGGATTTAAGGCCAGATTTGGATTCTACACTAAAATTCACCCAGGGTAGCTCCATAGAGTGAATAAGCTCAAATTAACTCTTTGAGGTGGAAAAATGGAAAATACTTCAATACCACATAAAAGATCTGTGAAAAATTTTGTTTTTCTTAATTTCACGCCAAAATAATGGGAAAGTGAGAAATCCCATGTTACATATACACTAAGAATAGTGTTATACATGTTTTGAGCACTTAATATCATGGTATTCTTACATGGACTTTTGGTACACCCATAGTGGATATCTCACTTGAAGCTTAAATTACTATTTTGACGTGAAAAATAGGCAAGGGGGACAAAAGACATCAAAGAGAGCCAGGGTACCCAACTTCTGAGGCCTCAGAGGTGTGGACAGCTCCAAAGCTTGGATCCATGGCTGATCTTGGCCTAATTGGTAAACTAAAACCTTTTGGGAACTTGGTTACCATGTTACAACTACAGTAAAACCTAAGAAAATAGCAAATAACCTGCTATTTTGACATGCCAAGGAGGTAAAGAGCTACTTAGACTCCTGTAACCATTTCAATTCTTAATGACTTGCCATGGATAAACCCCAAAAGAGTGATTAAAACCCTTTTTGGACTTTTATCCATTGATTTACCTCATAGCAACCAGTGAAACACTGATATTTGCAATTCTACGTAGAAATGAGGTAAAAACTTCAAAAATTCATTAAAAATACAATTCTTAATGAATCTTTCTGAAACTTTCAGGACTAATGGAAAACTGTATTATCTATGGTACAAACAAAAATAATTACAGTTTTACTAGTAAAATTAAAAGTCTTACTTACAGTCCATTATTGACTATTCTATGTGAAACACTGAATCTTCAAAAATTCACAGTAATTACATCCTGTGATGAAATTGGCAATAACATTGATAACTTTGAGAAATAAATGATTTTTTTTGGAATAAAAGAAGATTTACAGATGTTACTCCTTTTATTCTTAACCCTATTGGGGTTGGTAGTCACGTAAAAGCATCAATTAAGTAATTATGATAATCTTATGTGACTACAGATGATGCAATCAATAATACAGAAAGGCTTATTGTTTTCTCACTCACTGGTTTTTCAGTTTGCTCCATGGCAAGCCTCTGTGAGCTGTTGTTTACTTAAAAGAAGCCTCTTCTTGCTGTTTTTTCCACATCATCATCTTATTATGATTTAAATCATTATTACCAACATGTAAGTATTAGTTACAGCTATTATTAAGTGTTTTCAATATTTCAGAATCAATCAGAAAGACGTGAAATCATAGAATCCAACTATATATTGTTGAAATACTGTTATAAATCCATTTTGATCCTTAAATCCACAATTCCACGTCAAATCTCTCTATCTTATCTTTCAATAAGCTCGTTGAAATATTAGTGAGTGATTTATCTTTAATTCTTAAAGTCTTTCTCTAAAATTAGTTTTCTTCAAGAATTATCATTATAATTATTCTTGCAAAAGATAATTATATATTAAAATAATTTTATTATTTTAATAAAAAAAGTTTTATTATTAAAATCTTCTTGTAATTGATTCTAGTAGACTATTACTTGCTCACTGTTAAAGTCACTAGTAGTGCTTAACACATGAAAGAAATAATTCTTTAATTATTTAATTGTGGTTATAATAATATTTTATTATTATATTTCATAAGAACAGACACAGTACTGTTGATTGATAGTGATATTATCATCAGTTTCATAGTCACATCTTACACTTTCAACCCAATCCCTGATTATTGACACTAAGCTTCTAAAATCAGCAATGTATAAAGATGCATGCCCCCCTTCTTTCATTCTCAAAGAATCTAACTCTACTTCAGCTTTTCTGACTTCATTTAGGTCACCAAATAAAGTGAAAAGTTGAGATTCAAATAATTTCCAAGAGTTGGGAAGGTAGCTTGGGTCATGGTTAGTGAGATTGGAAAGATGGGGCTCAATCCATTTTGAAGCCCTTCCAATAAGCAATGAAGTGGAATAAAGAACTTTCTTTCTGTCTTGAGAGAAATTTGCCGGATCATTATGAAAAATTAATTGACAAGACTGAATAAAGCTTCTGACTTTGAAAGGCTGAGTCCCATCAAAGCATTCTGGTGCCTTCATAGATGGAGTCTTGAAGGCTGGTGGTCTTGATGATTCAGAAGAGGAAGCTGCTTGAAGATTGGCCATAATTTGAGTCATCTGCTGCATAATTGCCAATAAAGATGGTATAGATTGATGAGAAACATGCTGATCAGACTGGGCTATAGTTGGTCTTCCAATACCTTGAGATGCCCCCACAGGAGCAGGAGCGGCCTCAGTACCTTCAGAATCTTCCTTTTCCACAGAATTCTCCCCCTCCTCTTTATCATCCTCACCTGGAACCTTGAGACTGGTTGTATACAGTCCTGGAAAGCTTCCAACTACTCCTGATAATGAGCTTGATCTCCTTGGCCCTCTTCCTTCCTTCCTGGATGGTGCTACTCCTTCCATAATAGGTCCTCTGTCTAATTGGGCCCTCAGTTGAGGAACTGCTGGGGTGCCGTCAAGAGAATCTCTTGGAGTTGAAGTGAGAACAGCTTGAGTTCTGGCCTGAGATCTGGTATGTCTTGCAGGAGGTGAATGTTGGATAGGCATGATTTCAGGAATAAAAATGAATTAAAAACAATAAGGATCAAAATTTAAATGGATAACTCGAGGCAATCAAAAGTGAGAGCTTGAAGTCAAGTCAAATCAAATCTTGAAGTGAAAATAATGAATCAAATAATAAGCTTCAGGTATGTCAATCAATCAAATATAAATGAAGTCTTGAAGTGAATAAATCAGTCAATCAAATTCTTGCAGAAATAATTCAATAAAATGAATGCCTGAATCAAAATTTGTTTATGTCAAAATTCTTGATGTTAGTAATAAGCAAAGTCAATGAAATCTTCAGCTCAATAAATTTTCTTGAAGTCAATGTAAAATATGTCAAATCAATCAATCAAATAAATAATAATATCAAGTTAATTCTTCCTTAAAAATCAAAATGAATCTTGATGTGAAGAAGGTGTCTGAATAATCTGATGAGCAATTTGAGAATCAAAAACAAAAGACACCTGAATTATCATTGGAATGAGATTTGATGATTTGAAATTGAGAGTTAAAAAGATAAATAAAAAAGGGATAAAATAAGATTGGGTCAGTTATCAGTTTTCAAAAATGAATAATTAATGAGAGAAAATTGAGAAGTGATGAAGAATCATTAAGTTCATAAGCATTAAAGAGTCATAATTTTGATTAATGAAAAAATGAATGAACATAATGAAAAGAAATTATGAGTTAGTTAATATAATGTCACCGGGGCTCTTGGACAGAAACCAAGAGTGGCCTGGCACTAAGGAAGCAAGAACTCACTTGGAAGGCTCCAAAAGGATAAAAGAGATAAAGCAGAATGAATTTCTTGAAGAAGGATAAGAGTAATAATAAGGAAAAGTATGTCAACAATAAGAAAGAGTAAGTGAAGCCAAAAGCCCAGAAGCCAACCAAGTGAATCCCAATTCACTGTTTCAACCTGTCAGAAAAGGAAATGGAATTAGTAAAGGATATGACCACCAATATCCATTGACAGATGAAGAAGAAAGGTGCAAATGACTGACTTAAGAATATCAATATTTACTTTCATAAATGAAAAGAAAAATAAAGATAAAAATAAATCCAATATATTAACTAACTGGGGAAGAAGTCCCCAGGTGCTGAAAGGTGGCTAGTATGTGTGAAAAGCTGGAAGGCTGATCCTGGAAGGTGAGTCACTGGCTGTATTGTCTAAATTGGGCCAATAAAGTTCTGGCCATCTTGAAAGCTGAACTGTGGGACTGAATTGGCCCAATTGGGCCAAGGCCATACAGGATACTTGAGTATTACCTGTATGAACCAATCGAATTGTCCAAGGGATGCTAAAGTACTTGCTGCCTTGACAACTGACTGAAATAATGTAATACCTCTGAGAAATGGCCCTTTTGAATAATCCTGAATTGAACTGCCACCCAACTGCTGCAGGACCAGTGGCTGGGGTCCTTCAATAGTCTTCTGATAGCCGCCATGGATTGCCAGACTAATGAGCTGAAGAGACCTCCTTCAAAATGGGATTTTGATTTTGAATCATGTAATTTGGTCCTGAGAATGTCACCATTGAATTGCTGAGCAAAAATGGTGCATAATGGTATACAATACCATATATGCACCACTCTTGCAACCTTGAGTACTGGGTGCATGGAGGAAGGGGAGGAATCCCCCTTAAGTTGAAGGGAAGGATTGAGCTGAGCTGACATGGCGGCCTCTGGTGGTTACCAGAGGCCATGGGCTGAAATGTGGTCCATGGTTGTCCTTGGCCAATTCATGGCCTATGGTGGTTTATGGCCATTTTTGGTGTCATGGTGATTGTGGCCAAACTTGGGCTCAGTGGGACCCACCTGGCCTTGAGGGCTAGTGGGCTTCCCCCTTTGGCCCCATTGGATTAGGCCAAAAGGGGCCTGATTGGCCCACGGACCGCAGGCCGTAGAGACCCCCTATTGAAAAGGGGTGCCCCAAGGATGATGGTTATGGCTAGAGGGCCCAGAACCCCCTATGAGACAAAAGGACACCCCCAGGCCAAAAAAACAAAGATAGAGGCCTGGGGGTTGGAGATATAGCAATTGGTCAGGAAGGCCAATGATGGGAGGATATGGCCTGAGGCCATGGAAGGCCAGGGGAAAGTGCTATGGCCATAAAACAAATGGTGTGGCCAATTGGCCCAAACTGGGTTCCAGGCTAAATCGCTGCAACACCCATGGAGGGGGGTCATTCCCGTGGTTGTGACACATACAAGTGTTCCGCCCCTTGAAGGTTCCTTGCAGTCTCCTGTTGTGACTCATGTAGCTCCATGAGGGTGACATGGGGAATACCATCAGTTACATGCACTTTGGGGCGCAGTTCTCTAAACCCGGGGGTACTGTCACATGGTGGAATGTAATCTACAGCTTGCCAGTATTAACTGGTCTTTCAACCGGTTTAATAGCCTTTTTGGCAAGAGTTCCCTTTGCTGAGGTCTGGCAGACAGAATTGTGACATAAGAGCACTACATGTCCCTAATGCTGTGCAACTAGAACTAACAGGTTAATTAATGAACAAACACACAACTATATCCCTTAAAAAATAAACCACCACTTTAAATTACCCCTATAGAAGCAGGAGAAGAAAAGAAAATTGTAAAAGTACTTGAAGAAATAATGACAAGAAAAAGAAAGAAAGTGAATAACTTCTAAGTTATAGAAGCCCAACTCAAGAAGATGAATGGCTACTTCAGAAGGATGTAAATAATGATGATAAGCTATTAAGAAGGTTCAGACATGAAAGAAGTCCCAAAGAATAGAAAAGCTAAGAATTATTGAGTTTCAAGACTAATAAAGTATAATGAAGGGGTAGGACAGTGGACAATACTCTAATAAGCTATATCAGATTTTGGTACAATATTTTTTGGCGGTAGTGAATGTGAGCCTGTGAGATATGATTACATATCCAAAAAGGTCACAAGACAACTTTATAATATTTATTCTAGTAATAAGAATTAAAATTATTATCTTAAAATAAATAAAAATGCCATAAAAAGGCACAAATTCCTCATTTCCTCTGAATCTCATTAATAAAAATGTGAAATAAAGTACACCATTACATTAACCATGTTAAAATACACATATAACACTTTTTTTTATATTTTTAAAGACAATCCTTACTGAGTAATAAGTAAAAATGCCATAAAAGGGCATAAATCCTTGATTATATCAGAAAACAATGAATCAACATGTGAAATAAATTTCACCATTAGATTCTCCATGAATAATCACACACATAACAATTTATGTCATATCTGTAAAGTAAATAACTAAGGAAATAACCTGAGTGTATGCACTTTTATGAGCAGGGGATATATATTCATAATCTTTAGCTCATATCAATTTTAATATACATGATAGAGAGTTTAGCTCAAAGAAACGTTACCACATAATTACTGTAAAAATACAGATATAAGCTTTATTTGACAAGCTATACACAAGGCTATAACTTGTAAGCGCTTATTGAACAAAATTGTTACAGCTGTTAACCACTTTGTTGTGAAAGTGGCCCAAACTTGAAAAAATTGAATATTCAGATTCTAATATCTCATGTATGAATAATGATGCAACTTTATCATTATATTAAATGTATAACCCCTTGACATCATGATTTAAAGCCTAAAATATTAAAGTTAGATATAAAAGAGGAGCTAAAAGAAAAATCATCAAAAATAGAGTTTTGATGATGTAATCAAATTCTCTTAGCAGTTTAATAATTAAATTTCAAAATATCACAATTTACTCTCTGAATTTCTATAGCATTTATAACTCAAAAGATGTTAATGATCAAAGTTTAAGCTTAAATTTGATCATTTATGATCACTCACTGTAATCTTAATTCATGTTTAACACTCATAAAAGTGATGGAAGTGTTGAATACTAGTTTAATTTCAGGCTTAGTTTATGATGAAGCCAATAAAGACCAATTACAAGATTTAACTATGACTGTGACATGGTGAAAATGATTGAAAAAGATTGTTTGATGATAATAAAAGTCGATGATGAGGTATACAGGGCTTTACTATTGAGAAATAGTGGTGGTGAGTGCTGTTGAAAGCCCTGGGTGCAATTGTTATCAGTTGTTTCACTATAATAGCTACTATAGTAATGAATATTATAATTATAACCTGATTATTTTGCAATAGTATCACTGTTTTTGAAAGTTGTACTACATAGGAATTCAATATCAGGATGAGGAAACCTTTTCTGGTGGAGAAAATACCCTTTTTCATCCTAAAACTGGGTGAAAGGTCTTCTAGACCTTTCCATGTAGATGAAATGCAGATTTTTCACTTCCAAGGACCGGCTTGTGGTTTTCACAAAGCCTGTATAGCCTGTATTGGGCTTAGATGTGTTTTTGAAACCACATCTGGGCAGTTTCCACTAATACAGAGTGAAAATTTTCATCTGATGACCACATAGCCCTCTTCTGACATGTATTCCAAAAAATCTAATTTGCCATGCTTCAGGACTCAAATTACATATGCCCTTAGCAAGACAAGAGGTTTCTAATTTATTTCACTTTTGTGTACTCAATTTTTAAGGGGATAAATTAAAGAATAATGAACTCCATAAAAGCCCTCAGCATGGGTTGAAACTGCTTTTTTGAATTCTTATTTATTTTATTCTGCTTTCCCCTATGAATAATAATATTATGATTTCAATTTGATAGAGGTATATTCCAATACCAATATATATATATAAATGTTTCATGAATTAAGGATGCTTCAATATACCCCGAGGAGCTCTAAGAAGGTATTGGCCAAGCTATGAGGTATTCAAGTATAAAAAAGCTCTTCTATCTGTTTGAAACCTCATAATCAGAGTTGTTGGATAGTATCCCACAGAAAGATTGTATTGGTCTAACTGTGGCATTTTGACCTTAAAACTGCCATAACTTTGTCAATTTTTGAGATATAACGGTCAAACGTGGTTCATTGTGTAACCCTGGATGAGTTATACACAATAGTACTTCATTTTCTATGGCTATCATTAAGTATGGCAAAGTTATGCCAAGTACGAGATTCTTTGTACATATGTATGATTTGTTTAGAATCTGTATTGAGCTTGTTTTCCCCACAAAATTTGTTGTAGATGATATATGTGGAAATTTATGGCACCATCAGGTAGCCCTGATGGTTCTCTTTCCAAAAATACCCCACTTCAGGTATCTTACACTAAAACTGTAGAAGCTAGATGAGAGGTGAATATTTTATTCCCCCTTATTTGACCTTATTTTGGTCATAACTTCAGTAATTCTGATGCTAGCTCAATTGGGCTAGTGCCATTGGATAGCCCTGACCTAGGGATTTATTTAGAATACCCATTTGATGGGGTTAAGAATCTTCCTCTGGATTTCAGATCAGAGGTGAAAATCAAGGCTTATGCTCAGCAACAACTTTGAGCAGGAATAACTTTGTTATTATTTGTCCTATGATTATGGGACTTTTATTTTCAGGAAGAGGTGAGTTTCCCCCTTCCTTTGATAATTTCTGAGCTGGTTTGGCTTAGCTCCATGTTTTGGTGTTATCTTGGCTTTACCATTGGTTTATGGTATTTAGCTGTCTTGCTTGTGCTCTGGTTTTGGGTCACAGGCTGACATTTATTATGATTAAAAATAATAAATACACAAAGTTTGGTCTCCTTCCAAGCCTATGATCTCAGAAAACTTAGAGATAAAGTGATACCTCTAAATAATAGCATAATAATGAGATAAGATTGTTTAATTATGATATAATCATCACTGAACCTTAAAATGCTTATCAATTCCATTGGGTACCATCAGTACACGTCTACTAGAAGCCTTATGGACACTATGAGGGAGGAGTTTACTATATATAGAGCTCTTTTAAGCTCTATTTCCCCTTCAGATGCAACAAAACATAAATTATTAAAACAAAGGTGAAAGCTTTATAATTTTTATATAGAACTAGTATATATTTAAAGACTTAATTTCATCCTTATTTTAATCATCAATATTGACGTGATTTAACCAATTTTTAATTTTTTTCTGTGAAACTTCTCTCTGAATATCTAATTCCACATAAAAACAAGAATATTTGTAATTGTAAATACAATTTAAATATGTTGTATTTATATTTTTAGGCGTGGATTAATTCAAAATCATTATATCAAGTGTCAAAAGTAGTTTATTTTCCTTCTTTATAATCAACTTCTCTTTATTATCACTTTAATAATTCTTTTCTTAATAGAAATATTATTTAAATTGAAATATAACTTTAATATTGGTAATATTATTGCTATAAATTGTTTTTATTATTAGATAACAATTTTTTATGCTTTCATTATTTTTTTAACAATAATATAGTGCCATCAATATATTTATATATTTATTATTATTATATTTATTTATTTATTCAATAATATAGCTTTTTTACACCATAATTACTATAGTTCTTTATTATTATAATTATGTTTTATCCTATTCTTTAGATTAAGAAGGAAACTCATAGTAAATTGAAGTATTGGTAATATTTACTTATTGTGTCATAGTCAAACCTTACATTTGGGGGCCTGGCTATGATACTTACTTGAAAGCCCTTCTTAAAAGGTTAAAATTGGGTTTATCCAATACAATTTATATTTGTAATCATCAAATAATGAAATAATTTCATATTTATTGATTTTAAAAGCTATTGAGGCATTTGGAAAGCACTTGTACTGTCGTACACATGGTTTTTCACATCCTTAGACTTGCAAGAGCTTTCTTTGAGTGACTCTAGTGATTAAAAAAGATATTTATAAATTCAAAATAAATTTATATTATAATTTAATTTTTTAAAAAAAGAATAATCTTAATTTTCATTTTATTCTTTAAGAAATAAAAATATAAAAAATAAAATAAAATAATAATTTATATTCCTTTTTAATCATTTCGTTTATTAATTTCATTTACTTAAAAGGATATAGAAGCAATTTTTATGTGTAAATTGCCATATATTCTCAAAAATAACACTTTTTATAAAAAATACCTATATTTATTCATCTTTTTTTGGTGTTCAAAGACAACCCAACAGAGGACAATCACACCACTTTTGAGTGATTGGTGGAAGAAACTCGCCAAATTTCTCCAACACCTGTTGTTAATAAGAAAAGAAAGGCCAAGAAATCAGTCTTTCCAGGACCCACTATTCCAAACTATGAAGGTGAGAACCTCTCTTAAATCTCCATAGAAGGACCTTTTTAGTGTTCTGAAATATTTTCATTTCTTATTTCTTCATTATGACTACTAGAAGAGGATCCCAATACTCCATCCAATCAGATTGAGCTGGACTCAGAAGTAGAATTGATCCCTCAAAAGTTAAAAGAAAGGGAAGAATCCACACAAGGAAGTGCCACATCCCAAAGGAAAGTCCCAGAGATTCCCATAATATCTCAACCAGAGTTGGAACTAAGTATGAGTGACTCCAACAGGTACAAATCACATTCAGAGGTCTCAGATAGACATATACATCAGCCAGTAGAAGAAGTACTAGATGGTATACAAGGACAAGGATTGGGAAGCATTGCCACAAATCGACCAAGTAGTGATAATCTCTTGGCACATCCTGAAAAACTTCCTCAAAGAAGAGAAAGTAGTGGGATACTCCAATAGATGGAATTCATTATCACTCAAACCTCAAATCAAAAAGATAAAGGAGTACCATGCCAAAAAGAGGGGGCCAAGAAAGGAAGAAGCCCCAGGAGCTTCTACCTGTAAACCTCAAGTCAGCAAGCCTCCCCAAGAAGTGAATAAGAAAAAGAAAACGAATTGGAAGAAATCATATTCCCCAAGTTACAGGATTCCAAGAATCCAAGAATATGACATGGAAGGTGTCTTCAACATGGCCAGAACCTTGATGGAATTCAAGGACAAAGAGGAAAAAAGAATAAGACAACCCCATTTCCAAAAGAAACAAATTTGTCTAATGATGTTTTAAATACTTTAACATAAATAAAAGATAACATATTACCTCTAGAAGACATCAAAAATAGTGTAATATCTTTACAATAAATAGATAGGAGTCTATTATCTTTAGCACCAATTGTTGTACAAAATAAGAAATAAAGTGAAAGCATTACATTCATGCTTGAAAATAATAAAACAAAAGTGCTAATTGACAATACTCATAAATTTAGACAAGGACAACAAGAACTGTATAAATACATAAAAGATATCAACAAAAATACTTTGACAGTAAATTATGACATGGATATTGACAATCTGAGAGAACAATTAAACAAATTAAGTATTTCTGTTGAGCCAGTTGAAGAAAAGACTTCATCACATCAAAAATTACCTCTAGACCATTTAAAAAAGAGTTATTAAGAAAGAATGAATCTTAAAGATGAGATTCAAAGTGGAATAAGACTTATTACTGAGAAAATGGATAAATAAACAAGGCTAAATGAAATATGCCAAAGGTGTCAATCCCATTTTCTCACATAAGATGTAAGATGTGTCTATTAAATTTCTGATAATATTACTATTAATAAACAATAATATGACTGTTCTTCTGAAATATAATAATAAAATCACTATATCCACAATTCACCTTGAGCAAAATGGCTACACGTTACAGCAGGTGTAGCATTTGGAAATTATCTTGGACCTGTCCCAGAATCAGCTTGGACCCTTCTTGTGAACTAGATTGGACCCAAGATCCACAGGTTTGTTAGTATTCCAAGATATTCTAATCCAATGGAATATCACAGAATTTATAATATTTTATTCCTTTTTTCAACTTTATTGAGTAAGTAGAAAAACTACTATATGAAAACTCTTGCCATTTCTCTTTTCATCTTCAAATTAATATTTCTTGAGATGAAAAATTGACTGTAAAAATTTATTTTCAATTCAAAAAATTCAGTTTTTTGAAACTTAAAAAGAATTAGAGACCAGTTTTAAAAATCAATAAATCCTTTATCTGTCTGTCATTATTACTTATGATTACTTGGGGGAAAAATGAACTCTTCTTTATTCTTAGAAAAGTGGCTCACACATATAAAAATAAGATTTTCTCAATCAAATCCCCTTTGAAGGAACTGAATTGATGAAAACTTTTGTTTGTTATATTTCTGAAGTACTGAAGCCTAAGAAGAAACAGATAGAGGTTTCCAAATATTTTTGAAAAAAATTATTCCCCAAATATAAGAATAATTGGTAATTTTTTTTCTTTATTGGTTTGAAAGCCTGGAAGTTAAGTATTATTCTTATCATCTGCATTTTATCATTAGTTTTTATCATTAAATGTTCTTCTCAATTTTTACTATCAACAACAATGTGTATCTCTTTTTAATGGAAAGTCCCTTCCTATTGCCCTTTTTAAGGTTTTATTTAACACTTTGAAAGAGAAGGAGTGATCTGTATTTAATAAAGCGCCTGCTACTGGAGGAAATATGTAAATCTCACTGGAAAATAAAGTATATTTCCTTTAAATTCTGCTTATGTAATATTGTAAACAATTGTCAACAGCTTTACATAAGCAGAATTTACAGCACCAGTACTGTAAAAATCTTCCCACATATCAAATACTTTACAATAGCAGTCCTTGTCAAGGCCCTCTACTTCAAGTTTCATTGAAAACCAAACATCAAATAAAATAAAAACCAGTTTCTAAATATAAGGAAATACTCACTAAAATTGAAAATAGAACACAAACAAGCAAAATTCATCAAAAAATCAGAATTAAATATCAAAATAAAACACGGACAAAAAAAATCAAAAAAATGAAATGAACAAACAAAAAAGCTGTTTTAGAGTGTGATAACATAAGTTTTTGATAGTGCTTTTCTCTCACCAATAGGAAAAAGCTTGATTGTAATGATAAAAGGAAACTCAATGAAAATCTCATAATTTAAGAAACCTTTTTGAATATGTTATTTGTGTTTTTTGTGTTTCTGTTTTTTCTTTCAACAATAAAACTAAATAATATTTATTCTTCAAAAAATGTTTGGAAAAACAAGTAGGATTATATGTTGAGCTAAATATAATTCCAATAATATTAATGATAAATAAGAATTCTTTTATATTTCAATAAATCCAAACCATTTTACTCAAGAGCTATCTTCCTATAGATTATGTTATTATATTAAAAAAATACCAAAAAACTGAATTTCCCTTTAATTCTGGTCAAATGTTATGAAAATTAATATTAATTATATTTTTTCTACTTTTGAAAGGCTTCACAGCATAAATTAAATTTTCAAATAGACATATTTACAAATTATCATCATATTCCATTGATAAAATCATATATTTCATTATTCATTCCTATAATAAAAAGATTTCTTGTAAAAGAACATTCATTTCTGGGCTGAAGAATTTCTGAATAGATTCTTTTCACAGATTCCGATCAAAATATCATAGTAACAGTGTCAATGAAATGGTAAATTCTTCATAACTTCAATTGAATAATTTGAAAACGTTTCAGAAAATGTGTTGATCCAGAGTGGACATGGCTCTCAAGTGATATGTTTGCCACTTCATAATTAATTCACAAAGGTTTCTAGCTTCATTATGTATCCTTTATTTATTTAATCCTACTTTGATAAATTCTGTGACCCTTTCATTATGAATAAATACAAGATACAAACAAGACACTTTCTCTCATTATCTTTCAAAACCACTTGAAAGATCTTTAAACATAATCTGATTAACTATATTCTATGAACAGCTGGTTATTCTCACTCTATCAAGATTTTGGTGCTTTTAAATTCATCAAAGAATCAACAGCTTCCAAAAATTACCAAAAGCTTTATTTCAATTTTTAATAAATGAATTCATTAAGATAACCCACTTCTACCAGTTGTTTTTCCATGATTTCATATAGAATTCCCATTTTTTGAGAATATCTAATTGAATTGTTCATTAACCTGAGGTTTTTGATTATTTTCAATTTCCATCAAAGGTGTTTATTAATTTAAATCAAATTGCGAATAGAAGTCTATAAGGGGGTCCCCTGTACATTTGGGGAGATATTACTATGGATGAATTGTAAAATTAATTTCTGAATTATTTTTTGAATATATTAGTTTTTCATTGTGTAGTATTTAGATAGTAAAAGATATATGTTTAAATACTGAAAGTTATGCACCCATTAAATTGATATAAGATTTGAAGCTTTCAAGTTCATTGAGATATCTCCATATACATTCTAAATACTTAAAAATGGGTTTAATAGCAAGGAAATTCAGGTTTGAATGTAAAGAAACAGTAGAATACATAAAAGATGATATAAAATACATTACATAGAAAGCTATATTTATAGAGTGTTTGTAAACTATCACATAGCTGATTGAATTAAGGTTTAGCCATATTGATATATGAATATTGAGTTCCCTCAAATTTCACACAAAAGGCTTTATGATAAATGCTGCATGGCATTCATTAGTATATAGAATACCCTCATTCTCTTCAAATAACATCCCACATGAATTTTGAATTTCACTATTACATTGATTAAATAGATAAAAATGGTTAAATCAGAATTGGTAATTTCTCCAGAGGAATATACAAAGTGAATCTCAGTTATTATCTGTCAGGCCCAGTCTATGATGAAGATGTAATAAGGCTATTTACAGCTTTAACTATGACTTTGACACGGATAAAGGTATTTAAAAAAGGTTTAATTTAAAGATAAAAAGGGTCTTACTAATGGGAATTAGTGGTGATGAGCACTATTGAAATCCCTGGGTGCAGCTTTACCTGGTGGGTTACAATAATAAAGACTATAATACTAATATTTATGGTATAACCTGTTTATTTTACAAGATTATAACTGTTTTTGACATTTGTACTATGTAGGAATTCAAGAGAAGGATGGGGATTCCTTTTCTGGCAGTGAAAAGGCCTCCTTTTATCCTGAAATGGGGTGAAAATGATGCTAGACCTTTTCACATAGAGGAAGTGAAGACTTTTCACTCTCAAGGACAGGCTTGTGGCTTGCAAAAGGCCTGTATAACCTGTATTGGGCTCAGATTTGGTTTTGAAACCACCTCTGGGCAGTTTTCACCAACACAGGGTGAAATGTTTCATCTGGGGACCACACAGCCTGATTCTGACATGTATGATGTATAGAATGCTGTAAAGAACCTGTATGGGACCCCATTATTGAATGAACTATGAGGTATTGAAGTAAAAACAAGCTTCTTTTCCTGTTTGATACCTCATAATCATAGTTATGTGATATTATCCCACAGTAAGGCTGTAGTGGCCAAATTGTGGGATTTTGACCTTAACACAGCCATAAATTTGTCAGGTTTTGAGATATAAACCTCAAAATTGGTTCTGTGTGTAGCCCTGTATGTGTTTTAAACAATGGTACCTCATTTGATATGGTTATCATTAAATATGGCAAAGTTATGCCATGTACAAGACTTTTGTACATATGCATGGTTTGAGGCAAAAGCTGTATTGGGCTTGTTTGCCCTATACCTTTTGTTATAGGTGAAATATGGGTAAATTAATGGCACCATTAGATATCCCTGATTGTTCTATTTCCAAAAAGACACCACTTTAGGTGTTTAACACTAAAACTGTAGAAGCTAGATGAGAGGTGAATATTTTATTGACCCTTATTTGACCCTATTTTGGTCATAACTTCTGTAATTCTGGTGCTAGCTCGGTTAGACTAGTACCATTGGATAGCCCTGCCTTAGAGCTCCATTCTGCAAACTCATTTGATTGGTTTAAGCCTCTTACTCTTTATTTCAGATTAGAGGTGAAAATTAAGGTTTATGCTCAGTAACAACTTTGAGCAGGAATTACTTTGTTATTCTTTGTCCTATGATGATGGGACTTGGATATTGGGAAAGAGGTGAGTTTCCTCTTTCTTTTGATACTTTTCTTAGTTTATTTGGCTCAGCTCCATGTTTTAGTTGTATGTTGGCTATACCATTGATTTATGGTATTTGGTTGTCATGCTTGTGCTCTGGTTTTGAGTCACAGGCTGACATACCCTCCCTCTGAAAATGCATATAATTGATGAGACTTTTCAGTCCTCCTAGAGGCTCTGAATCTCCCTAAAAGAAGGTGACCATCTGGCATGGCATCTTCTGCCAACCACTTGTCTTTATTAGCTGTCTGGTTCTTGAATCTGACTAAGTACTGTCTCTAATCCTTACCTTTAAGTCTGATCTTCCTGGCCTTGATGATTCTCTTAACTGGTCCAGGGGAATCCTCCACTTCCACTATTTCTGGTGGTGTGCGGTTCTTCTTTCTGGAGGGGAATTTATCCTCCTCTTTCTGGAAGTATGGCATGACTAAACTCACTGGAAAGACTGGGTGTTTCCTACAAGATTCATCTGTGAGTTTGACTTCCACTGCATTTTCCCCTATCAATTTAATGATAGTAAAGGGCCGTACAAATGAGTCTCTCATTTTCTTAGGTTCTTTGAGATTATTGAAGTTCAGTGTAGACACTAACACTTGGTCCCCTTCCTTAAAGTCAGGTTCCATGTGTGATTTGTCCCACCTCAGCTTATTGTATTCTTTTGCCACAGCTATGCATTTGGCAGCTGTGTGACAAGCCTTCTTCCACATTTCATGGAAATATTTGGCTGTGGGGTGGATGGTCAGAAGACTTTTCTTCAAGTGATCCACAGGCAATAGGGGATTCCACCCTTTCTCTACCAGTGCAGGTGTTCTTCCTGTGGTAGAGTGCTGACTTGTGTTATAATCCAGTTTGACTGCTGGTAGAAGGGTAACCCAGTAATGGGTGTATCCTTCATGGTCCGTATATTCTATGCCATAAGCACAGAATCTTCTAAGGATGTCCTCCACTGTCAGCCTGTGACTCAAAACCAGAGCACAAGCATGACAGCCAAAATACCATAAACCAATGGTATAGCCAAGATACCACCAAAAAATGGAACTGAGCCAAATCAGCTCAAAAGGTATCAAAAGAAAGAGGAAACTCACCTCTTCCTGAAAATATAAGTCCCATCACCATAGGACTAGGAATAACAAAGTTATTGCTGAGCATAAACCTTAATTTTCACCTCCCATCTAAAATCTAGAAGGAGAGGCTTAACCCCATTAAATGGGTACTCAAAGTGAAGCTCTAAGCCAGGCCTATCCAATGGTACCAGCCAAACTGAGCTAGCACCAATATTACTGGAGCTATGGTCAATTTCCGGCCAAATAAGGGTGAACAAAACATTCACCTCCCATCTAACTTCTACATTTTTAGTGTGGGATACCTGAAGTGGGGTCTTTTTGGAAAGAGAACAATCAGGGCTATCTGATGGTGTGATCCACTTCCTCATATCTCAACTACTGCAGAAGTTATGGGGCAAACAAGCTCAATACAGCTTTTTGCCTAAAACACGCAAATGTACAAAACTCTTGTACATGGGATAACTTTGCCATATTTAATGATACCCATATCAAATGAGATACCATTGTGTAGAGCACATACAGGGCTACACACCGAACCAATTTTGAGGTTGATATCTCAAGAACTGGCAAAGGTATGGCTGTTTTGAGGTTAAAATCCCACCTGCTGTCATATACAGCCTTACCATGGGATAATATCCCATAATCATGAATATGAGGTGTCAAATAGACAAAGAAGAATGTTTATACTTCAATACCTCATATTTCAGTCAATACTGGGGTCCCATACAGTTTCTGTACAGCATTCTATGCGTCATACACGTCAGAATCAGGCTGTGAGGTCCCCAGATAAACATTTTCACCCTGTATTGGTGAAAACCGCCCAGATGTGGTTTCAAAACCACATCTGAGCCCAATACAGGCTATACAGGCTGGTTGCAAACCACAAGCCAGTACTAGAAAGTGAAAAAATCTTTACTTCCTCTACATGGAAAGGTCTAGCACCCTTTCCACCCCATTTAAGGATAAAAAGGAGGCTTTTCACAGCCAGAAATTGTCTCCTCATCCTGCTCTTGAATTCCTACATAGTACAACTGTCAAAAACAGTTATACTCTTGGAAAAGAAACAGGTATACTTTAAATTTAAGTATTGTAGCTTTTATTATTGTAACCCAACAGGTAAAAGTTGCACCCGGGCTTTCAACAGCGCTCACCACCACTATATCTCTATATTAAAGCCGTTAATATCTTAATTTAAATCATTTATTATGAACTTCATCATCTTTTAAAACTATCTTTACCGTGTCACAGTCATAGTTAAAGCTTGTAAATACTTATATACACCTTTATCATAGACTCACCCTGACATTTTGGGGGCCTGGCCGTGTTTTTTACTTATTTTTGGACCTTACAAGTAAGTTTTTGTCTTTTTTATCATTTATTGGCACCTGTTTTACCTTTTTTAGGCGTCATTTTCTCTATAAATATATATTATATATATATTTTTTTAATTTTTTATATAAATACTCATATATTATAGAGTATCTGTCACATGGCTAATAACCACAAGACTAGTATTTTTGGCGTGTTTTGTATATAAAAACACTGTAAGCCACTAATACAGCCTTAATTCTTAAGTGAATTAAGACAGCTCATACTGATAAACCAACAGTTGAGGCGTGTTTGGGCACATTGTTAACTCAATTACCCTGTAATAAATCATCTTTTGACAGATTATCCTTGCTAATTACAAGTATTCTGTGAGATATTGGTATACAAACAGTATACCACATATCAGTAAGCTGTATTTTTTGACGTGGAATTGTTAATTCAATTACATTGTCATAATACAAGGGCATATTGTAATAGTATACAAGCCCAGAGGCCATTCTTAGACGTGCAAAACCAGCCTTTTAAGAAGTCTTAACTGAAATAAGCCCTCTTTTTCCTGTTTGATTCAGTGAAAGGAAACTTCATACCACTTGAATCCCAGTCACAGGCCAACATACCAGTGACACCCTCAGAACCAGAGGGAAGCAAGGGCAAAGGGAAGAGGCTTAGTGAAGGCCAAATTACAGCCAAGAAGTGGACACCAATAGCCACTCAGAGGAGTAGAAAACCACGAAACTCTGCTTCAATACAAGGTAAACCAACCTTAACCACTTGTACAGGAAAGATTACAATTATGAACCCAGTTTTAACCTCCAAAGGCAAACTGCCCAAGTCAGCAGACAATAAATTTGTACAAGGCACAGTCAAAGGTAAATACCCTAAGAACATAAAGCTTTTGACTGCTTGAAAGCACTGATATTTCCCCTGCATACCTCAGAGATCTTGGCTTCCAAAGGAACCCGCCAGAGGACAGAGAAGGATTGTCCAGAACCAGAAGACCAGGAAGAGGACACCCTGGACACAGTGGTGGATGGCAAAACAATGAGGGAGATAATATCAACCTTGCCATTCACACTCCAATTCAACAGAAACCTCAAACCAGAGGACTGGAAGGATATGGATCAAGTTCTTCAGATCCACCAACTCCTCAAAAACTTATTTCAAAGGAGCATGGACAACAAGAGGTTCAACCTAGCAACTCACTGGGCAGAGCTTGGATCAAGTTGCCAGAAGATCTGTCTCAAATAGATAGACTTCAAAGGCCTTATGGTAATCACCAAAGGTTGGAATCCTACCAGGCAGCACAGACTCCTGGAGGCAAGGGCACAGAGGATAAGGGAGAATCAAGCCATTATCCAAGCAATAGAAGAACAATTGACCCAGACAGGGCCTACTCAGATTCATTCAGGTTCACAAGGAGCAGGCCAAATCAGCTCTCCAGTGGCTTCACACGATTCAGAAACCAGCAGATCAGTGGCCAAGAGTCTGTCAAAGCCAAGGAGGCAGGGGCATTACCAATCATCTTCAACAATCATTAACTCATTGATACCCTTCAAAACCCAATCAGCAACAATCATTATTTCATGGATACCCTTCAAAACCCAATCAGCAAGGGGGTTTCATTCTACATTCTCCAAATACAGTTTTCAGACCTCAATACAGTTTCATACAGGCAAGACCCAAATACAGGATTCACCAAATACAGGCCTTTCATCAATACAGGCGCAAATACCTGTATTGACTGTATAACCTGTATTGGATTCACCAATACAGAATTCAATCCCACATCCAACTTCTTCCAGCGTACAGGCCAGTATCTCAACACTCAAACTCCAAGGCTGGTATTTCTCACATATACCAGCCCCTCTTCATCCGCCTGGGGTTTTTTCCCCCAGTTAATTAAAATATTGGATTTATTATTTAATATTATTTTATTTCTCATTTAAGAAATATTATTTTATTATTTATTAAGTTAGTCTTTGCCTTCCCTCACCTGTTCAGTAGAGTCCTGGTGGCCATATCCTTTATTAATCCTTTTCTCTTTTCTGAACAGGTTGAAACAGTGGTACAGGATTATTTGTGGTTGGCTCTTTATTATTGCTTTTGTTTTGTCTCTCTTATCTTTTATGCTTATTATTTCATGACTAGGAATTTATCCTCTTACTTTATTACTCTTATCATTTGAGTACTCTTCTGAGCCCTCCATAAGTAAGTCTGTTCACTGAGTGCCAGGCCCTCTTCATTTTAGAAGAGCCCCTGTGACAGAGTCACCATTCTTCACAATTCCAGAAAGTTTCCAGGAGAAGTCAAGGAAACAAGGGCAAGAACAAAGCCTCCTTCAACCAGAGGAGGAAAGAGTCAGACCCCATGATCCAGAAGCTGTTAGATTTGGTAAAAGAAGTACACAAGAACCAGAAGTAGTTGTAAGCCACTCTAGAATCAGTAGTCCTAGTAATAGAAACATTACCCCCACTCAGACTGAAAATAACATTTTCACATCTCAGAGTAACACCAACAGTGATGCACTGTGGTTACAAATGTCCGAATATGCTGAACAATCTGCAAAGCAGTTTGCAGAAATTAAAACTAGCCAAGAGAGGAGGAGACAAACTCAAGCCTCTTTGGAACAAATAGTTAAGAATCTTCAAGAAGTATATGCTCAACTGAGCAAAGCCTCTGAAGAAACCAACAAAAGACTGAATATAGTCTTTGAAGAACAACACCACAGCACAAGGGACAGGGAGTGTCTGGATCAAGACATTAACAAGTTGTTTAATGCCTACCATAGCTTCAAGCCCCAACCACAAGGCCAAGTTATGGATAATCCATATCAACCAGATGACATCAAACCAGATGCCATGTTGATGAATAAGGCAAGATCTCCATCACAATACCAAGATGGAGATGGCATGTCTTATTTAGGGAAGGAAGCCTTGAAACAGCTTCCTGAGGCCTCCAACTGGCCCAAATTCTCTGGATCAGGAGAATATGATCATATGGAACTCATAGATTATATTGATGGACTCTTCATTGATTTACCAAGCATACCAGACTACTGGATCACTGCTAGATTGAATACTGCATTTAAAGATCATTCTAGTATATGGTACACAGAAATGAAAGAAATCCATGGAAGAAGAAACTGGCCATGGTGGAAGAGTCAAATCATCCAAAAGTACAGTGATGGAACTTGGATATGGCAAAAAACCATGTCATTTGAAAATGACAAATACTCTGTGGACAAAGATCCATATTAGTGGTGTCTTAGACAGTCTAAAAGACTTAAAGCCATTGATCTTCAGATGAACATTCAAATGAGGAATCACAAACTTCTGACACAACTGCCAGGAGAGCTAGAGCATGCAGTAAAATGCAGATGCAACCAGAATTGCACTCTAGATGACATTGCCAACACCTTACAAGACATAAGGAAAAGGACTAATATAGGGAAATTCACCCCATATAAGGGCAGTAGTTTCAAAGAGAAACAACCTTTTAGGGTAGAGTTTAAAGACAAACCCAAAGAAAGAGTGGCAGAAGTGGCAAAGAAGAGGAATGCTTGTCACAATTGTGGTTCAACAGACCACTATGCCAACAACTGTCCAAAGGCAAAGAAAAAAGTCTATGCCATAGACAAAGTCCCTGAGGAAGAACCTCCAACAGAGGATTCTGATTCAGACTCCATGGGTGATGCCATCAGAGAACTATCTGAGGATGATCAAGACCCAAGAGAGGAATTTCTAGTGGAATACCAAGAGGAAACCCCACTGGAAATCCAGGACATACAGTTGGAAGCAGGCATGCCACAGGACACTGCTAACAAGAACTTGTGCAAACACACACAAGATGCACAAACATTCCTGGTTACACCAACCAAAGGCATGGCATGAATACATGGGACAGCCACAAAAATGACTGTTTGTATTGACAATGCTCAGAATCCACTGATCATTGATAGTGGAGCACACTGCTCCATAGTGGCCAGAAACTATCTGGATACCCACTTCCCAAACTGGGAAAAACAGCTCTTGCCCACTAAGGCAAAGAACTTTAAAAGTGCATCGGGGAAGATGACTTCCATTGGGACAATTATCAAAGAGATAACTATACCCCACAGGATGAGTAAAATCAGACTCAACCCAGAGTTTGTAGTGCTTAATGATGCCCACATCCAAGGGTTTTTACTGGGAACAGATTACCAGAGGATGTATGGTATAGACATTTACAACAGTAAAAATAGGCACATCACCATTGGTACTAACAAGGAAAAGAAATTTTCACTTGACATATACCAGATATCTTCTCAAGATCCACTAGAAGAACTTCTGAAGGAATTCAGAGAGGGACAGTTTAGCACTACCCTCACCAGTAAACAAAAACTAAGTTTACTGAAGATGCTGAGAAAGAACAGACCAGCATTTGCCATTGGTGAAGAACCATTAGGCAAGATCAAATGCCATGATATAGAACTATATCTGGATGTGGAAAGGCCTTATCCACCCATGCTGAGGAGACCTCCTTATCCAGCAAGCCTGGAAACCAGGAAAGAAATTGAGAAACATATCAATGAACTCCTGGATATGGATGTCATCAGGAAGATTGGACATAATGAAATATTGGAAATCACCACCCCTGTCCTAGTCACCTGGCATGATGGCAAGTCTAGATTGTGTGGAGATTTCAGCGCCCTGAATAACTACACAAAAGTAGACAGGTACCCTATACCAAGGATACCCCATGCCTTAGATAAACTGCCCAAGGCCAGATATATAACCAAAATGGCTTGTATGAAAGGTTTCCACCAAAATGGAGTTAAACCAACCTCCATGAAGCTACTCAGGATAATATGCCATATGGGTACTTATGAGTACACCAGGATGCCATTTGGCCTCAAGAATGCACCAGCCCACTTCCAAAGGATGATGGACACCATATTTCAAGAAGAAATAATGGAAGGCTGGATGGTAGTATATATTGATGATATCATTATATACTCAGAGACATGGGAAGACCATGTACAATACATAGACAGAGTTCTAAGTAAATGTATACCCATCAATCTGAAAATTTCACTCAAAAAGTGTAATTTTGGCCAACAAGAGCTACTAGCTCTAGGACATAAAGTCTCAGGTCTTAGTCTGGCAATTGACCAGAACAAAGTAGCAGCATTACTGCAAAAGCCAGTCCCAAAGAATATCAAAGAGATGCAAACTTTCCTTGGGTTTGCTACCTACTATAGAAACCACATCAAAGCTTTTGCCCACGTAACTAGTAGTTTATACAAGTTATGTTCAAAGGATGTAGTTTTTGAAATAACCAAGGAAAGGAGGGATTCATATGAGAGGATCAAATATGAACTCACTAATGCACCTGTGCTCATCTTACCTGACTTTGAACTACCATTCAAGTTATATATAGATGCAGCATGCAATCAAGGCCTAGGAGCAGCCCTTCACCAAAGAAAAATTGTGGATGGTGAACCAAGAGAAGGAGTAATTTGCTACATCTCAAGGCAGCTGAAAGATTGAGAAGCCAGGTATGGGGCCACCCAGACTGAATGTCTATGTCTAGTCTGGGCTCTAGAAAAACTCCATTATTATTTGGAGGGTGCAGTCTTTGAAGTCTACACAGACTGAACCGCCTTGAAATCTCTAATAAACATGAAGACTACAAATAGACATATGCTGAGATGGCAAATAGCCATCCAGGAGTATAGAGGGAACATGACCATCATATACAAGGAAGGCAAAAGCCATACCAATGCAGATGGCCTCAGCAGATGGCCACTGGACAATGTCAAAAGCAATCCAGCTTATGACCCAGAAGTTGCAGCAAAAATCCCTACCAATTTCATGGAAATAGATAGGAGGAAAAACTTCAGATTATCTGAATGGGCACCAGAAAGTGGTACCCTTGACAGTGGAAACACTGACTCAGAAGGGACAGAAAATCCCATACTGGGAATAAGTTCCTCAGAACTGCACAATGAATTCTTCAGTGCAGTAAAGAAGTCTTATGCCAAACACAAACAGTGTAGCATACTACTCCAACTCCTTCAACAAAAGTACAGGAGTCCAGAACTGGAAACCCAACTGGAAGAACCCTGGTTGAGGGCCTATAAGGACAATAAGTTTTTTCTTATATATGGCCTGCTCTACCACCGAGAAAAGCACACAAGTGCATTCACAGTGGTAGACAGAGACCACATCTCATTGATCCTACAAGAATGCCATGACTGCCCCTATATGGGACACATGAGTGAAGACACAACCAAAGAGAGGGTAGCAAGAACAGATTGGTGGCCCAAGTGGGAACAAGAGTTGAGTGAGTACATCAACACTTATGAAAGATGCCAAAAGGCAAATAGGAAACATGGGAAGAAGTATGGGTTACTTCAACACATAGAAGAACCCAAGCACCCATGGGAAACCATCAACATGGACTGGGTTACAGGACTTGTCCCAGGAGGCAAAGAAAACTATAATGACTGTTTGATCATAGTTGATAGGTTCAGCAAGAGCATGAGGGGTCTACCATGCCATAAAGAAGACACAGCCATGGATACTGCTCTGTTGTTTTGGAATAACATTATATCTACCTGTGGAGTCCCTAAGATCATCATTAGTGATAGGGACCCAAAATTCACATCTGAATTTTGGACTAACTTATATGACATGCTTGGTACCAAACTTGCTTTTTCCACAGCTTACCATCCACAAACAGATGGCCTAGCTGAAAGGATGATTCAAACAATGGAGGACATCCTCAGAAGATTCTGTGCCTATGGCATGGAATACAAGGACCATGAGGGATACACCCATGATTGGGTTACCCTCTTACCAGCAGTCCAACTGGCTTATAATACAAGCCAGCACTCCACCACAGGTAAAACACCTGCACTGGTGGAGAAAGGGTGGAACCCCCTGTTGCCTGTGGATCACTTAAAGACAAATCTCCTGACTAGCCACCCCACAGCCAAAGACTTCCATGATATGTGGAAGAGGGCCTGTGACACAGCTGCCAAATGCATAGCTGAGGAAAACGAATACAGTAAGCAGAGGTGGGACAAATCACATATGGAACCTGACTTCAAAGAAGGGGACCAGGTGTTAGTGTCTACACTGAACTTCAACAATCTCAAAGGACCTAAAAAGATGAGGGACTTATTTGTAGGACCTTTTACTATCATTAAGTTGATAGGAAAAAATGCAGTGGAAGTCAAACTAACTGAGGAGTTTTCAAGGAAACATCCAGTCTTTCCAGTGAGTTTGGTCAAACCATACTTCCAGACAGAGGAGGATAAATTCCCCTCCAGGAGAAAGAACCCCACACCACAAGAGATAGTGGAAGTGGAGGACTCCCCTGGACCTGTGAGTAAGATCATCAGGGCCAGGAAGATCAGACTCACTGGGAAGGATCAAAGACAATACCTAGTCAGATTCAAGAACCAGACAGCAGATAAAGACAAATGGTTGGCAGAGGATGCCATACCAGATGGGAGCCTTCATTTAAGGAGATTCAGAGCCTCTAGGAGGACTGAAAAGTCTCATCAATGATGAGCCTTTTTTAGAGGGAGGGTATGTCAGCCTGTGAATCAAAACCAGAGCACAAGCATGATAGCCAAAATACCATAAACCAATGGTATAGCCAAGATACCACCAAAACATGGAGCTGAGCCAAATCAGCTCAAAAGGTCTCAAAAGAAAGAGGAAACTCACCTCTTCCTGAAAATATAAGTCCCATCACCATAGGACAAGGAATAACAAAGTTATTCCTGCTCAAAGTTATTGCTGAGCATAAACCTTAATTTTCACCTCTCATCTAAAATCTAGAAGGAGAGGCTTAACCCCATTAAATGGGTATTCAGAATGAATCTCTAAGCCAGGGCTATCCAATGGTACCAGCCAAACTGAGCTAGCACCAATATTACTGGAGTTATGGTCAATTTCAGGCCAAATAAGGGTCAACAAAACATTAACCTCTCATCTAACTTCTACAGTTTTAGTGTGGGATACCTGAAGTGGGGTCTTTTTAGAAAGAGCACAATCAGGGCTATCTGATGGTGTAATCCACTTCCTCATATCTCAACTACTGCAGAGGTTATGGGGCAAACAAGCTCAATACCGCTTTTTGCCTAAAACACGCAAATGTACAAAAGTCTTGTACATGGAATAACTTTGCCATATTTAATAATACCCATATCAAATGAGATACCATTGTGTAGAGCACATACAGGGATACACACCGAACCAATTTTGAGGTTGATATCCCAAGAATTGACAAAGTTATGGCTGTTTTAAGGCTAAAATCCCACCAGCTGTCATATACAGCCTTCCCATGGGATAATATCCCATAATCATGAATATGAGGTGTCAAATAGACGAAGAAGCATGTTTTTACTTCAATACCTCATATGTCAGTCAATACTGGGTCCCATACAGTTTCTGTACAGTATTCTATGCCTCATACATGTCAGAATCAGGCTGTGAGGTCCCCAGATGAAATCTTTCACCCTGTATTGGTGAAAACCGCCCAGATGTGGTTTCAAAACCACATCTGAGCCCAATACAGGCTGTTTGCACACCACAAGCCTGTACTAGAAAGTGAAAAAATCTTCACTTCCTCTACGTGGAAAGGTGTAGCACCCTTTCCACCCCATTTCAGGATAAAAAGGAGGCTTTTCACAGCCAGAAATTGTCTCCTCATCCTGCTCTTGAATTCCTAGGTATTAAAACTGTCAAAAACAGTCATTATCTTGGAAAATAATCAGGTATACTTTAAACTTAAGTATTGTAGCTTTTATTATTGTAACCCAACAGGTAAAAGTTGCACCCTGGGCTTTCAACAGCAGTCACCACCACTATATGTCTATAGTAAAGCCCTTAATATCTTGATTTAAATCATTTATTATCAACTTTATCATCTTTTAAAACTATTTTTACCGTGTCACAGTCATAGTTAAAGCTTGTAAATACTTATATACACCTTTATCATAGACTCACCCTGACATTCACTGTCTGGATCATCCTTTCAGCTAATCCATCTGTTTGTGGATGGTAAGCTGCGCAAAATGAAAGATTAGTGCCAAGAATGTCATACATGTTTGTCTAAAATTCAGATGTGAACTTTGGCTCCCTATCACTAATGATGATTTTTGGAACTCCACAGGCAGATATTATGTTATTCCAAAACAACAGAGGAGTATCCATGGCTGTGTCCTCCTTGTGACTTGGTAGGCACCTCATTCTCTTGCTAAACCTATCAACTATGATTAAGCAGGCATTGAAGTTCTCCTTGCCTCCTGGTATAAGTCCTGTAGACCAGTCCATGTTGATAGTTTTGCATGGATTTTTGGGTTCTTCTATATATGTTGAAGTAACCCATACTTCTTCCCATGTTTCCTGTTTGACCTTTGGCATCTTTCCCAAGTGTTGATGTATTCACTCAACTGTTGTTCCCATTTTGGCCACCAAGCAGTGCTTGCGACCCTCTCCTTAGTCCTGTCTGCACTGATGTGTCCCATATAGGGGCAGTCATGGAATTCCTGCAGGATCAAAGATATATGATCTCTGTTTATTATTGTCAGTCCACTAGTGTGCTTCTCTCTATGGTAGAGCAAGTCATCTATAAGGAACAATTTATTGTCCTTATAGTCCCTCAAACAGGGTTCCTCTAACTGGGATTCCAGTTCTGGTCTGCTGTATTTTTGTTGAAGGAGTTGCAACAATATGCCAGAATGTTTGTGTTTGGCATATGTCTTCATCACTGCATTGAAGAATTCAGTGTGCAGTTCTGAGGAACTTATTCCCAATATGGGGGTTTCTGTTCCTTCTGAATCAGGGTTTCCACTGTGTGGGGTACCACCTTCTGGTGCCCATTCATAAAATCTGAAGTTTTCCTTCCTGTCTATTTCCATGAAATGGATAGGAATTTTAGCTTCTACTTCAGGTTCATAAGCTGGGTTGCTCTTGACATTATCCAATGGCCATCTGCTGAGGCCATCTGCATTGGTATGAAATTTACCTTCTTTGTATATGATGGTCATATTCCCTCTATACTCTTGGATGGCTATTTGCCACCTCAACATGTGTCTATTGGTAGTATTCATGTTTAGGAAAGACTTCAAGGCTATGCAGTCTGTGTAGACTTCAAAGACTGCACCCTCCAAAAAATAATGGAGTTTCTCTAGAGCCCAGACTAAGAATAGACATTCAGTCTGGGTGGCCCCATACCCGGCTTCTGAATCTTTCAGTTTCCTAGATATGTAACATGTTACTCCCTCTCTTGGTTCACCATCCAAAATTTGTCTCTGATGAAGGGCTTTGTAAGGTGTGGATATGAAACTTTGATTAAAAATCAAGTACTTTTCTTGTCCTCAAAATTTGTATAAGGTAAAAAATCAATTAAAAATAGTAAGGAATATCATTTTTAAGAGAAAACACGCCAATTTTATTGTTTATAACTTTATTAGTATAAAACAATAATATTATAAAAATTTATTGTTTTACCAACAATAAAAATTTATCCAAAAATACTCTACAAGAGATATTTAAGGCTACAAAAGAAATTTCTTCAAGAGCAATTTCAATTGGAATTAATTGAGCAAAGAGCTGCAAGCAATTAATTAAAGAACACAGTCTCTAAAAGGAATATTAAAGAGAAAACATGCCCAAAAGTGACCAGAGTGAATTTGGAAACAAAGTGACAAAGTTTACAGTGATGAAAGATGCTTTAATTCACTTTAGGGGTGGTTCAGGGGTAAAAATGATTATAAAAGTTACAAAAAATGATTATAATGATTTTTTCACGTGGTTAAAAGGTTTTTAAAATGATTTAATAAAGGTGGTTGGAATCTCTTATTGATTGGTTTAACAATGTTTAAACTAATTATAAAAGGAAAAGATTCTAACATGAGGAGAAAAGTGCGGCAAAGAAGACATTCTTTTATAGCCATCAATTTTCTGACTCCAAAAGTAAAATTTACTCTTGTCAGTCGTGAAAAACAGTCTGACAACAGAAAAGCCAATTATGGAATCATTGAACCCTGATATAGACCAAAAAGGGCTGGTTTAAGCCATTTTTAGCCATTTTAGACCCTTAAATCAGCCATTACTATAGCAATACCTGGTGTAGAGCCTCCAAAAAACGTCAGAATTTGTGTAAGAGACGTAGAAACCAGTTAAAACTGTTTTTACTATGATGGCTTTATCTTAAGAGTAGTTTTACCCTCTTGGCAACAGCTAAAACTACCCCAGTTGGTATCAAAACCTCATCATCAATTGAGTCCACAGACCCTGTAGCTCAATTCTAGGCCAAAAGTGATGAACGTTTGCGTGAATTTTGAAATCTCACGCCTGTCAGCAAGGACTTTGGGGGTCTAGCTCCCCCTTAGAGCTGGAAACCCTTTTCCCCCCCCAAATTTAATCTTTCCAATATATTTTTCCTTTAATTCCTCATCATGTATTATACTCATAATTTAAATATGTAATTCAATTGAATTGTACAGTACAGTACAGTAATAATTGATACCTCATATGTAAATCAAAGTTCACTTATGTAATACATGCGCACATTTTGACATTTCAATTGAATTCAATTGAAAATACTTCAATTCCTCATAACTTCTAAACTAAACACAACACCTCAATTTTAACACAAAAAATTGATGTTTAACACCACATGTGGTGTGAATTACATTAAAGTTTTGAGGATTTTCAAATTTTTTATTGAAAATACTAAAAACCTAATTTAAGCTTATTTAGAGTTGAGTTACAAGAATTTCACTCAGAGGTGACCCCACCTGATTTTTTATGAGGAATCCAATGGTGAAATCATTTTTATATGTTTATTTATTGGATAAAAAGTTATAATAATTTTTATTTAAATTTTTTCCAAATTTATTTATTTTTTCACAATTTTGTTAAAATTTCATTTTTACTTAATTTTTTCAAGTATAAATGTAATTTAATAATTCCAAAATTTAATGTAATTTTATTTTTAAATTGTGATTAAAATTTTTTTATTTTGAATATAATTTTATATTTATATTTTGATTTTTATTTCAATAATATAAATAAGTTTATTTTATTTATATTTATATGTTAATTTTGTATTTGTGGTCTTTTGGGTATATGAAATTACCTCTAAGGCTCACATTCCCTCCCCCTAAAAAAGAATATTACTTTGTAATATTGGTGTTTCTAGTGTGTCTGAATCTCCTGAGGAGTTTGGTAGCTTCTGGTATATCTTTTTCTTCTAACCATTCATCTTCACAAGTTGGGTCACTGTACCTAACAAGGTATTCCCCCACTTTCTTGGTTCTTAATTTCATTTCTTTAAGAACTTTGGTAATTCTCTTAGTACCAGATGTCTCAATAGGAGGTATAACTTGGGGAATCTTATTCCTCCAGGGAAATTTCTCAGCATCACTAGATTTATATCCCTTTATCAAGCTCACTGGAAATGTCAGATGCTTATTTCTAAGTTCTTCAGATAACTCTACTTCAAGAGCATTTTCTCCATGGAGGGCCTTAATCACAAAAGGTCCTGCAAAGGAGTCTTTCAACTTTTTACATCCTTTGATTTTATTGAAGTTAGTGGTGGATACAAGAACTAGGTCCCCCACTTTGAAATCTGGAGTTGCTTGTGATTTATCCCATTTGTCTTTAGCATATGCAAAGGAGTCCTCCATGCACCTTACTGCATGCTTTCTAGCTTTTTCTAGCATTCCTTTGAAGCTAGCAGCTGTGGGATGTATTTCAATTAAGTCTTTCCTCAAGGAATCTTGGGGTAACTTGGGGTTCCATCCTTTTTCTAGAATAGCAGGAGTCTGATTGGTACTCCCATGGATTGATGTTTTATATGCTAATTCCAGTGCTGTCAACAGAGTACACCAATCATGGGTAAATCCATCACAATCTTTGAATTCAAGGCCATACGCACAAAATCTTCTCACCATGTCCTCTAAGGTTTGGATCATCCATTCAGCCAGTCAATCAGTTTGTGGGTGGTAGGCTGTAGAGAAAGACAGTTTAGTGCCAAATAATTGGTGAAGATTTGTCCATAGTGCTGAAGTGAATTTGGGATCCCTATCACTAATGATATTTGAAAATATCCCAGTCCATGACACTACTCTATTCCATATCAGAAGAGCTGTATCCATGGCTGTAACATCTTTGTGACATGGTAAAAAGATTGGAGTTTTACTGAATCTGTCCACAATTACTAGGCAAGCATTATAGCTCCTGTCACCTCCTGGTGGTAGGCCAGTTACCCAATCCATATGGACAATTTCCCAAGGTCTGTTTGGTTCTTGGATTTTTATCATATTTCCAAGTCTCTTGCCAGTGGATTTATTTGCCTTTTGGCATCTGTCACAGGTTTTGCAATACTCTGCAACATCTTTCTGCCACATTAGCCACCATATGCAGGTCTTTACTTTCTCTCTTGTTCTGTCTTCAGACAGATGTCCTGAAAAGGGACTATCATGGCATTCTTTCAGTACAAGATTGATTAATGACCTGTCTACAACTGTCATGACACATGTGTGCTTGGTTCTGTAAGGTTTGACTATGAAACAATAAGTAAAAATTACTAATTTATTACTTATTGTACTCTGAATGTCCTTATAATTGAAATAAATAAGATTAAAATAATAATAATAATAAAGAAATATTATTATTATGGCGTAAAAATATTATATTATTAAATAAATATAATAATATAATTAATATTATATGAAATTATAATATTATAAATAATATATTAATATAAAATAATTAATATATTATAAAGCTCTTTATTATTGTTACCAACAAATAATAAAGGCGTAAAAAACTGTTTTTTATAAATAAAAAACAATTAATAACAATAATATTACTAATATTAAAGTTATATATTAATATAAATACTATTTATATTAAATAAGAATTATTAAGAGTAATAATAAGAGAGAAATTATTATAATAAGATGAAATAACCTACTTTTTACACTTAAAATAATAATTTTGAGATATTCTACGCCAAAAGAATATAATACAACTTTTTCAAATTGTATTTACAATAAAAAATAAAGAAAATTACTAAAATTCTTGATTTTACGTGGAAATGAGTTTATAGAGAGATTTATGACAAAAACAATTAAAGATTTGATTTAATCACGTAAAAATAGTGATTAATATTAAGATGGTCTTTGGTCTTTAATAATATAAGAGTTTTATATATAAAGAATAAAGAAATTACCTTTTATTTAATTGATTTAATGTTTTTGATGCGTCTGAGGGGTAAATAGAGTAAAAAGAGCTCTATTTATAGTAAATACCTCCCTCCTAGAGTCCAACAGGCTTCTAGTAGACGTGTACTGATCATATCCACTGGAATTGATCAATATTTTAAGGTTTGAGGGTGATTACATCATGATCAAACCATATTACATCATTATTACACCATGTCACAACCACGTATTTTGACCCTCCTCCTTGATGGCGGCGGCAATCCAACCTGGAGCCAAGTTGGGGCCAATTGGCCATGTCATATCATTTATGGCCAATTGACCCCTTTTGGGTGTTCCATGGCTCTTACGCCATAGCCCATTCCATTGGCCACTTATGGCCTCAGGCCATATCCTGCGTCATTGGCCCTCTTGGCCAATTTCCACCTCACCAACCCCCAGGCCTCCATCACTGCTTTTGGGCCTGGGGGGTCCCTTTGTCTTCCAGGGGCTTCCAGGCCCCATGGCCACCCCTTTCATTATGGGGGTTTTGGCCTAAATGGCCTTTTTGGGCCATTTAGGCCCCCCACGGCTTCTACGGTCCGCGGTCCGTACGGTCCGTAGGCGGATTAGGCCCCTGTTGGCCTAATCCAATGAGGCCAAAAGGGGCCAAAGGGGGCAGCCACCTAGCCCCCAAGGCCAGGTGGGTCCCAAACCACAATTGGGCCCACCTGAGCCATTTTTGGCCACCAATCCCTTGGACCCAAATTGGACCAAAAACACCTTGGATCCATTTTTGGCCATAAATCCCGTAGGACCCATTTTGGGCCATGGACCACTATGGACCATATTTCCAGCCATAGCCTCTGGCAACCACCAGAGGCCACCAGACCAGCTCAGCAAGCGTTTCCCCCAACTTAAGGGGAATTCTTTCTGTCCTCCATGCACTCCGTACTCAAGATTTCAGGACCCAATTCCACCTTTCCATTTCAAGGTCCATAATTCCAACGCCCATTTCGAAGGAGGACTTTTCAGCTTATCAGTCTGGCAATCCATGGCGGCAATTCAGAAGATCATTCAAGGATCCCAACCACCTGTATCTGCAGGAGTTGGGTTGGTACAATTCATTCAGGATTATTCTAAGGTCAATTCTCAAGAGGTATTACAAAATTCAATCAGTTGTCAAGACATCAAGTATTCAATACTCCTTGGACAACCCAATTCATCCGTACAGGCCTTATTCAATCAACCTGTATGGCCTTGGCCCAATTGGGCCACTTCTTATTCCACTGTGGGAATTCCATCACACAGTTCAAACTTCAAGATGGCCAAAACTGTATTTCCCGATTCGGACAATACAGTCATTGATCCACCTTCCAGGATCAACTTTTCAGCTTTTCACATATACTGGCCACCTTTCAGCACCTGGGGACTTTTTCCCCAGTTAATTAATATAGTGGATTTATTTTTTATCCTTATTTTCTTTTACCTTATTAAAGTTAATACTGATAATCTTAAGTCAGTCATTCAGCACCCTTTTCTTTTATTTCCTCGCCTGTCCAGTGGATATTGGTGGTCATATCCTTATACTAATTCCATTTCCTTTTCTGGCAGGTTGAAACAGTGAATTGAGGATTCACTTGGTTGGCTTCTTGGCTTTTGGCTTCTTTATTATCTTTGGCCATTGGCTTCATCTTTTCTTATCTCTTCTTTTGGCATACTTGTTTCCTCCCTTATTCTTTCTTAAAGAAATTCATTCTTATTATTCTTTTATCTTTTGGAGCCCTCCAAGTGAGTTCTTGATTCCTGAGTGCCAGGCCCTCTTCTTCCAAGAGCCCCTGTGACATTATATTAATTAACTCATAATTCTTCTTCATTCATTCATTCTTTTATTCTTATATTTTAAATTCATTCATTCATTTCATCAAAATTATGATTCTTTGACGTTTTATGATCTTATGATTCCTTGTCACCTCTCAATTTTCTCTCATTCATTCTTCATTCTGAAAATTGAAAGCTGACCCATTTTTTTTATTTTCTGTTATCTTTTCAATCTCATTCTCAATCTTAATCAATCTATTTTTATCCATAATTCAGGCATTTTTATCTTTGGTTCTCAAGTTATTCATCAGGTTATTCAGACACGTTCTTCATATCAGGATTCACTTTGATTTATTCCTCAAGAATTTTTGATTTTTTGGAAGAATTCACTTGAAAATTGATTTGATTGACTAATTTGACATAATTGAAATTGACCTCAAGATAATTGATTGACCTGAAGACTTTATTGGTTTTGCTGATTATTCACATCAAGATTTTTGACATAAATTGATTTTGACTCAAGAATTCATTTTGATTGATTGATTTTCCCTGCAAGATTTTGATTTGATTTGATTTTGATTGTTTTGATTGATTGGATTATTGACTTCAAGATTCTCATTGATATTGATTTTTACTTCAAGACTCATTTGATTTGATTGATTGACGTATTTGAAGAATTTTGATTCATTGATTATCCATTTTCCTCAAGATTTGATTGTTGATTTCGTACTTCAAGAAAATTTTGATTTTATTTCATTTATTTTGGTTGATTATTCCTGAAATCATGCCAGTTCAACGTTCACCTCCAGCAAGACAGACCAGATCTCAGGCCAGAACTCAAGCTGTTCTGACTCCAACTCCAAGGGCTCCTCTTGACGGTACCCCAGCAGTTTCTCAACTGAGGGCCAGATTGGACAGAGGACCCATTATGGAAGGAGAAGCACCATCCAGGAAGGAAGGAAGAGGGCCAAGAAAATCAATGTCTTTATCAGGAGTGGTTGGCGGATTCCCAGGATTTTCAAGAACCAGTCCCAAGGTTCAAGGTGAAGATGGTGAAGAGGAGGAGGAGAATTCTGCGGAAGAGGAAGAGTCTAATGGCACTGAGGCTGCTCCTGCTCCTGTGGGAGCATCTGAAGGCACCAGAGGACCAACTCTAGCCCAGTCTGATCAGCCTGCCTCTCATCAGTCTGAACCGTCTTTATTGGCCATTATGCAGCAAATGACTCAGATTATGGCCAATCTTCAAGCAGCTTCTTCTTCTGAATCATCAAGACCACCAGCCTTCAAGACTCCCTCTATGAAGGCTCCAGAATGCTTTGATGGGACTCAGCCCTTCAAAGTCAGAAGCTTTATTCAATCTTGTCAACTCATCTTTCATAATGATCCGGCAAACTTCTCTCAAGACAGAAAGAAGGTTCTTTATGCCACTTCATTCTTAGTTGGCAGGGCTGCAAAATGGATTGAGCCTTATCTTTCCAACCTCAATAATCAAGACTCAAATTATCTTCTCAATTCCTGGCCATTATTTGAATCCCAATTGTTCACTTTATTTGGAGACCCAAATGAAGTTAGAAAAGCAGAAGCTGAATTGGATGGCCTTAGGATGAAAGAAGGTGGGCATGTTGCTTTGTATATTGCCGATTTCAGGAGTCTGGTTTCAAGAATTGGGGATTGGGGTGAAAGGGCTCTTATTCATCATTTCAGGAAGGGCTTGGCCTCCAGGATTCTGGATCAATTGGCCTCCCATCCTTCAAACATTGATTCTCTTCAAGACTTAATGGACGTCAGCCTGGAACTTGATACCAGGTACCATGAGAGGCAGAAGGAAAAGAATCATCATCAAGAGAAGAAGCCTGAAGCCTCAAAGTCTCACTCTTCTCATCATCAAGTTTCTTCAATTTCAAGACCAAAGAAGAAATTTCATGCTCAAAAGCGGGACAAGCCCCATTCTTCATTGTTGAATAAGGACTTCAAGTTGAAAGGTTCTGAAAAGGAAAGAAGAATCAAGGAGGGGTTGTGTACCTATTGTGGTGGGAAGCATAGTCTTGAGTCCTGTTCCAAAAGGCCTCAAAACAAGCTTACCCAACCGTCAGGCAGTTTTCCCAGCCAGGGAAAAGCCTGAGTGAAGATCATGTCGTGTTCAATGGTCTTCACCGCTTTCCTTCCAGAGCACAATTGTGCATTCTGAATACTGGTGTCAAAAATTCTCTTAAATTTTTTGTTTTCTCTTCTCTTTCTGATGTTTTTTACAGTATTCTCATTGATTCTGGTGCTAAACACTCATTTATTGCAAAGCAGTTTGTTCACAAGTACTCATTGACTACGTCAGAACTTCCAGAGAAGATGCCTCTTATCATTTTGGACTCCTCTGAGTCCCCTTCCTTATTTGCGACTCACCATACTAAATATATGGTTGAGCTCCCTTCCTTCCCAAGCTTTGAATGGGATTTTTTAGTCATTGATACTCCCAAGGGAGAAGACCTCATATTGGGCTTTGACTTTCTCAATCATTTTAATCCTTCTATTGATTGGAGGCAAGGGCTGATCACCTTTAATACTGATCAAAAGGACTATTCTGATCCTTCCAATTCCTTCCGTAATGACTCTTCTTCTGCCAAATCATGTGCAGCTCTGGTTGGTGATTCTAGAACACCATCAGTTCCATCTTCTGTCCATATTCCTTCCCTTAATTCCCATCTGTCATTACCATCATCTGGAGATGAAGTCTTCAAAGAGATTCAAGATGTTGGGGAAGATAATTCTGTATCTTCACTTCATCTCTTCTTTGGGAATATGGACCTTCCTCCTTCATCTTATCATGACTCCCTGGAGGAGTTGTGGGATGAAGAGGAAGAGCCAGAAGAAGTAGAAACCGTGATGAAGGTTGTTCCCTCTGTTTATCACCAATACTTGGATGTATTCTCCAAGGTGAAGGCAGAGAAACTTCCTCCTCACCGTGCCTGTGATCATCATATCGAACTGGAGGGGTCTCTACCTCCAGTTGGGGTGATCTACTCTTTATCCAAACAAGAGTCAGATACACTCAGGGCCTACATTTCAGAGAATGTAGAGAAAGGTTTCATCCGGCCAAGCTCCTCCTCAACAGGAGCGCCTGTCCTCTTTGTTAAAAAGAAAGATGGTGGCCTCCGTTTGTGTGTTGATTACCGCAAACTCAATGCTGTCACTAGGAAGAACAAATATCCTGTTCCTCCTATGAACCAGCTTCTTAATGTCTTTAATGGTTCTTCTATCTTCTCCAAGATTGATTTGCGTGGTGCATATAACCTGCTCAGACTCAAGGAGGGTGATGAACATTTGACATGCTTCAGAGCTAAATATGGCAGTTTTGAGTACTTGGTTATGCCATTTGGGCTCACCAATGCTCCTGCCTCTTTTCAGAATCTTGTCAATGATATATTCCAAGATCTTCTTGATGTTTTTGTTGTGGTTTATTTGGATGACATTATGGTCTTTTCCAAATCTGAGGAAGAACATGTCACTCATGTGTCCACTGTTCTTTCCAGACTCAGAGCCAATAACCTTTTTGCCAAGGCTTCTAAATGCCTTTTTCATGTTTCTAGTGTAGAATATCTTGGTTATGTTGTTTCTTCTGAAGGCCTCAAGATGGACCAAGCAAAAGTCCAGCAGATCCTTAATTGGCCTCCTCCAAGAAACCCCAAGGCTCTTCAATCCTTCCTTGGCTTTGCCAACTTCTACCGCCGTTTCATCAAGAATTATTCAAAGAAAATAAGTTCACTCACCAGTTTCCTCAAGAAAGATTCCTGTTTCCCCCTCAATGAGGAAGCTCTTAGCCAGTTTCATCAACTCAAAGAGGCCTTCACTACCACTCCAATCCTTCTCTACCCACCATTGTAGAGACCGATGCATCCGATTATGCTTTGGGTGCTGTACTGAGTCAGGTCTCTGACTCAGGAAAACATCCCATCGCATTTGACAGCCGCAAGCTTATTCCAGCAGAACTCAACTATGAAATTCATGACAAGGAACTCCTTGGTATAGTCTGGGCTCTCAAGCGCTGGAGGGCTTTTCTTCTTTCTCTGTCCTCTCCTTTTGAAGTTCTCACCGATCATTCTTCTCTTCAGTACTTTATGTCATCAAAGATCCTTACTCGCCATCAAGCCCGTTGGGCTGAATTCTTATCTGAATTTCATTTTTCAATCACTTACCGCCCTGGCCGCCTAGCAACTCTTCCAGATGCCTTATCACGTCGGGACGACGTCTATCCAGAGAGGGGGGAGAATTTCATCAGCAAGAATCCAGTGAATTTTCAACAACTCATTAAGCAAGATGAAGTTCAACCTTCAAAGTTTTTTGCAGTCAAGGTGGATTCTTTTTCAAATTTGATTGATTCAATTCAGAAGAAATTATGGCAAGATCCTCAGTACAGAAGTATCCTTGAAGATTTGGGTAAAGGTAAATCTGTCCAAGATTATTCTCTTGATTCCTCCTCCCAACTTCTTCTCTTCAAAGATCGGGTGGTAGTCCCAAGTGACTCCACAATTCAACTCAGCATTCTTCAAAAGCGTCACGATTCTCCTCTAGCTGGACACCCTGGCCAAGAGAAGACTCTCAAACTTGTCAAGCGGGATTTCCACTGGTCCGGAATGACTCAATTCATTAAGGATTATGTATCATCCTGTCAACAGTGCTCAAGAAACAAGAATATCCACCATAAGAAGTTTGGACTCCTCAAACCTCTTCCAATTCCAAATGGTCCTTGGATTTGTCTTTCAATGGATTTCATCACTCAACTGCCCCTGTCCAATTCTTTTGACTCAATCCGTGTCATAGTGGACAGATTCTCAAAAATGGCGGTTTTTATTCCAACAATGTCTTCAATAACTTCTTTGGATTTGGCCCATTTATTCATCAAGAATATCTTCTCAAAGCATGGCCTTCCTTCAAGCATTGTCAGTGATAGAGGTCCCCTTTTTGTTTCTTCCTTCTGGACCAATCTTTGTCAGCAGCTCAAGATTTCAAGAGACTTGTCAACTGCTTACCATCCAGAAACTGATGGACAGACAGAGAGGGTAAATCAGATACTAGAACAGTATCTTCGGATGTACGTCAGTTATCATCAAGATGATTGGAACACCTGGCTCCCTCTGGCTGAATTTTCCTACAACAATTCGGATCACTCTTCAACCAAGCAATCACCGTTTTTCACTGTTTATGGAAGAGATCCACAATTTGATTCAGTTCACATCACTCAAGATACCCCTGCTGGAAAGTTATCAACAAAAATCCAATCAGTACAGCAAGATGTCAAGAGAGAACTTGAAATCGCCATAAACCGATTTAAGAGGTATGCAGATAAAAGTAGAGCAAGTCCACCTGTTTTCAATCCTGGTGACATGGTATGGCTTTCTTCCAAGAATATCAAATCAACTAGACCCACCAAGAAACTGTCTGAAAGATGGTTGGGTCCCTTTCCAATCTTGAAGAAAGTCAGTACTCATGCTTACCACCTCAAGCTTCCATCTCAATGGAAATCCATCCACCCAGTCTTCCATATCTCACTCTTGGAACAAGTCAAGACATCAACAATCCCAAATCGGCATCAAGAGCCTCCTCCTCCAATCATTATAGAAGAAGAAGAGGAATGGGAAGTCTCTCAAGTACTGGATTCAAAGCTCAAGAGAAGAAAATTATGGTATCTGGTGGAATGGAAAGGTTTCAGTCAAGATTCAGAAAGATCCACATGGGAACCAGCTGAAAACCTCAAGAATTGTCCTGAACTTGTCAAAGATTTTCATTCGTTATATTCTGACAAGCCAGGACCCAATTCTTCAATGGCTTGAATTTTTATGGTGCTTAGTGGGGGGAGGAATTACCAAAAGTAAGTCCCACTCCTGGTATGCACCTTTAGGGGTATTCTACTCTTCTTTGTTGTAAGCATCACCTTGGCCATTCTGTGAGCACTTTTCAATTTGGACACAGACCTCTTGGCCCGGCTTTCAACATCCGAATTCCAAATTTATGGCCATTTACACTTGGGCAAATGGACCATTCCTTTTCTATTCTCCTTCCCAAGACTTTATTCTTTCAACACATTCATTTATCAAGATTTTTCTTATTTAGGGCACTGGCGGGAGTGGCAACTACTAAAAGTAAGTTCCTCTCCTGGTGTGCACTTCCCTGAGGGGTCTACAATTTGTCAAAACATCACCTTGGCCACTCTGTGAGCACCTGGCATCAAATTCTTTTACCCAGGTCCTTGGTCATTTTCAAAATCAATTGTCGTAATCCGTGATGAAGATTGGATTCCTCCTCAAATTTCATTTTCTTTATATCTGTTTCCTTTTCTCTTTTACTCTTTATATTCTTTCAAAATTTCTTTTCTTATAACTCTTTAACGCCAAAATCTTTATGTCAAATCATGTCTTCAACTTTGTCAAAGCCAAATGTCAAGAGAAGATCAAGTCAACCTCAATTCACATGCCAACAAGATTATCAGTTCAATTCTTCTTTTCAAGATTCAATACCTCTGGAATCCTTACGTCAAATCCGTCTCATTAGCCTCAACAGGCCTCTACCTTATCTTGGTGCTCAGGAGCTCACCATTCAAGGTAGGGGGGTACTGTCACAACCACATATTTTGACCCTCCTCCTTGATGGCGGCGGCAATCCAACCTGGAGCCAAGTTGGGGCCAATTGGCCATGTCATATCATTTATGGCCAATTGACCCCTTTTGGGTCTTCCATGGCTCTTACGCCATAACCCATTCCATTGGCCACTTATGGCCTCAGGCCATATCCTGCGTCATTGGCCCTCTTGGCCAATTTCCACCTCACCAACCCCCAGGCCTCCATCACTGTTTTTGGGCCTGGGGGGTCCCTTTGTCTTCCAGGGGCTTCCAGGCCCCATGGCCACCTTCATTGGTTTCCTGGCCACCCCTTTCATTATGGGGGTTTTGGCCTAAATGGCCTTTTTGGGCCATTTAGGCCCCCCACGGCTTCTACGGTCCACGGTCCGTAGGCGGATTAGGCCCCTTTTGGCCTAATCCAATGAGGCCAAAAGGGGCCAAAGGGGGCAGCCACCTAGCCCCCAAGGCCAGGTGGGTCCCAAACCACAATTGGGCCCACCTGAGCCATTTTTGGCCACCAATCCCTTGGACCCAAATTGGACCAAAAACACCTTGGATCCATTTTTGGCCATAAATCCCGTAGGACCCATTTTTGGCCATGGACCACTATGGACCATATTTCCAGCCATAGCCTCTGGCAACCACCAGAGGCCACCAGACCAGCTCAGCAAGCGTTTCCCCCAACTTAAGGGGAATTCTTTCTGTCCTCCATGCACTCCGTACTCAAGATTTCAGGACCCAATTCCACCTTTCCATTTCAAGGTCCATAATTCCAACGCCCATTTCGAAGGAGGACTTTTCAGCTTATCAGTCTGGCAATCCATGGTGGCAATTCAGAAGATCATTCAAGGATCCCAACCACCTGTATCTGCAGGAGTTGGGTTGGTACAATTCATTCAGGATTATTCTAAGGTCAATTCTCAAGAGGTATTACAAAATTCAATCAGTTGTCAAGACATCAAGTATTCAATACTCCTTGGACAACCCAATTCATCCGTACAGGCCTTATTCAATCAACCTGTATGGCCTTGGCCCAATTGGGCCACTTCTTATTCCACTGTGGGAATTCCATCACACAGTTCAAACTTCAAGATGGCCAAAACTGTATTTCCCGATTCGGACAATACAGTCATTGATCCACCTTCCAGGATCAACTTTTCAGCTTTTCACATATACTGGCCACCTTTCAGCACCTGGGGACTTTTTCCCCAGTTAATTAATATAGTGGATTTATTTTTTATCCTTATTTTCTTTTACCTTATTAAAGTTAATACTGATAATCTTAAGTCAGTCATTCAGCACCCTTTTCTTTTATTTCCTCGCCTGTCCAGTGGATATTGGTGGTCATATCCTTATACTAATTCCATTTCCTTTTCTGGCAGGTTGAAACAGTGAATTGAGGATTCACTTGGTTGGCTTCTTGGCTTTTGGCTTCTTTATTATCTTTGGCCATTGGCTTCATCTTTTCTTATCTCTTCTTTTGGCATACTTGTTTCCTCCCTTATTCTTTCTTAAAGAAATTCATTCTTATTATTCTTTTATCTTTTGGAGCCCTCCAAGTGAGTTCTTGATTCCTGAGTGCCAGGCCCTCTTCTTCCAAGAGCCCCTGTGACACACCATTATTTAGAGTTATCACTATAACTCTAAGTTTGATGACATCAGAGGCTTGGCAGAACCCCAAATTTCGTGTATTTTATTAGTTTCAATCATAAACTAATATCATTCACCAATTGTATCACTCTTAAGACTGTTAAACTTAAATTAAGGTTACAGTATGTGATCATAACTGCTCAAATTAAGCTCAAACTTTGATCCTCAATAACTTTTAAGATTTACACGCTACAGCAATTCAGAGAGTGAATTCTGATAGCCTGGCATAACCTTATTATGCTTCCAAGAGCTTTTCATTACATCATCAAAACTCTATTTTTGATGATTTTTCTGGTAACTCATCTTTTCTGTCGAAATTCAATATTTTAAACTTCAAACCTTGATTTCAGGGGGTTATACCCTGAATTTAATAATAAAAATTATATCATTCTTCACGAATGAACTAGTAGAATCCAACTGTATACTTTTTTTTAAGTTTGGAACACTTTCACAACAAAGTGGTCAACAGCTCTGTTGATTTTTATCAATAATTCATCATAGGTTTTAACCTTGTTTATAATTTGTAGAAATAAAGTTCATATCTGTGTTCTTACAGTAATTACGTGGTAACTTTATTTTTGGTTCATTATTCTATCATGTATAGTTTAGAAGATATTAGCTATGATCCTTGAATATATGCGTTGACCAAAAAAGTGCATATATTCAGGATAATTCCTTAAGTATTAACATTGGGAATTAGCTTATTAATTGTTTTATGTGTGGATTTTCATGGGGAATTCACTGGTACAATTTATTTTACATGTTGTTTCATTAGGTCTTGAGATAAATAAGCTTTTATGATTTTTATAAGGTATTATACCTTTTAATTCCTTAAATATTGACTTTACAGATATGCCATAAAAATGGTATATGTGTATTTTTCCATGGGGAATCCAATGGTATAATTTATTTTACATGTTGATTCATTGGTTTTTAAGTTAAACCAATTTTTGTACCAATTTATGGTATTTTTTGTATATTTAAGTAATTATTCTTAATGTATAATTATTCTAAGTAATTTTAATATAATTATATTAAAGGTATAATTGTTCTGAGTCTTTTTTGTGACCTCATTGGGTATGTGGTCATATCTCAAAGGCTCACATTCCCTACCACCAAAAAAGATTGTACCACAATCTGATATGTGTGATTAGGGTATCATCCACTGTCCTACCTCTTCATTAGACTTTGTTAGTCTTGAAGCTCAATAATGCTTAACTTTTCTATTTTGCAGGCTTTCTTTCATGTCTGAACCTTCTTAGTAGTTTATCAGCATTTGTTATATCTTTCTCAAGTAGCCATTCATCTTCTTGAGTTGGATTTCTATACCTTACAAGGTATTCCCTCTCTTTTTTGTTTCTTGTCCTTCTTTCTTTAAGGACTTTTTTCTTAGTGGAAATAACTCTTTGTCACTTGAACTGTAAGGTTTTATTAGACTTACAGGGAAAGTTGGGTGTTTGTTCATTAGTTCACCTGTGAGTTCTAATTGCACAGCATTGGGTCCATGAAGTGCTTTTATCATAAATGGTCCTGCAAAGGAATCTTTCAATTTCTTTGGGCCTTTTATGTTATTGAAATTAAGGGTTGATACTAAAACCAAGTCCCCTATTTTGAAATCAGGTGGCTTATGACTTTTATCCCATCTTTCTTTTTCATATTTAAAAGAATCTTGCATGCATCTGTTTGCATGGTGTCTTGCTTTATCAAGCATTATCTTGAAACTGCTTGCTGTTGGATGTATATCCACTAAGTCCTTTTTGAGGGTATCATAAGGAAGTCTTGGATTCCAACCTTTCTCTAGCATTGCTGGTGTTTTGCCAGTAGAAGAATGGATTGATGTCTTATATGCCAGCTCAAGTGCTGGTATTAGTGTACACCAATCATGGGTAAAACCATCAGAATCTTTGAATTCTAGCCCATAAGCACAGAATCTTCTGATCATATCCTCTAGGGTTTGTATCATTCTTTCTGCTAGACCATCAGTTTGAGGATGATAAGCTGTTGAGAATGATAACTTTGTCCCAAACAAGTTATGGAGGTTTGTCCATAATGCTGAAGTGAACTTTGGGTCTCTGTCACTTATAATATTTTGGAATAAGCCTGTGTGGCTAATGACTTTATTCCATATCATTATGGCTGTATCCATAGCTGTGTCATCTTTATGACATGGTAAGAACATGGGAGTTTTACTGTACCTGTCAGCTAACACTAGGCATGCATTATAACTCCTGTCTCCTCCTGGAGGTAAGGCTGTTACCCAATCCATATGAACTATTTCCCATGGGGATTTTGGTTCTTGGATTTGGATCATCATTCCAAATTTCTTTCCTGTGGCTCTGTTGGCTTTTTGACATCTGTCACAGGTTTGGCAGTACTCTGCAACATCTTTCTTCCAATTTGGCCACCAAGAGCAGGTTTTCACCCTTTCTAGTGTCCTATCTTCTGAGAGATGTCCAGATGCAACACTATCATGACACTCATGTAAAATAGTGTTTATTAGTGTTCTATCTGTTAAGGCCATAACACATGTGTGTTTTGTTCTATGGTAAAGGATTCCATCAAGGAGGTGAAATCTTCCTTCATCATATGCCTTTTTCCATATTTCATCTAGTTTTGATGAAAGTGATGGATCTTTGCAGTCTTTCATTAGAATTTGGCTTAAGATATGGCAATTTTTGTCTGTCTTATAGCTTTCTTTAACTTGGTTAAAGAATTCTGTGCCAATGTCTGTAACACATATTCCTTCTATATGGTGCTCTTCTTGTGGTACCCATGCTGGATTGTCAGGGGTATTTGCTAGAGCCCATCTGCTAAGACCATCTGCATTTTTATGAATATTTCCAGATTTATGAACAATAGTCATATTTCCTCTATATTCTTGGATAGCAATTTGCCATCTCAGCATATGTCTATTTGGAGTCTTCATATTTAATAGTGATTTCACAGCATTACAGTCTGTGATTACATCAAATACTGTGCCATCCAAATAATAATGCAATTTTTCTAAAGCCCATACTAGGCATAAGCATTCCATTTGGCTTGCTCCATACCTTGCTTCTGTTGGCTTTATCTGCCTTGAAATGAAACAAATTGGTCCTTCTACTGGTTTATCATTGATAATTTGTGTTTGGTGAAGTGCAGCACCTAATCCTTCTCCACAAGCATCAATGTACAGCTTGAAGGGCAGTTTCCAATCTGGCATTAGAAGAAATGGGGCATTTGTTAAGGAATTTTTCAATTCTTCATATGCCTTGACTCTTTCTTCTGTCATCTCATAGACTGTTTGTTGGTCACATAGCTTATAGAAGGATTTAGCAATCTTTGCAAAGTCCTTTATATGCTGTCTATACTAACCAGCAAATCCTAGAAATTATTGCATTTCCTTTTTGGTTTGAGGCATTGGTTTAAGTAGTACTGCTGCTAATTTATTTTTGTCTATGCCTAGACTAAGGCCAGATACAACATGTCCTAGTGCTTTTAATTCACTATATGCAAAATGACACTTTTTCAAGGAAATTTTCATATTCACTTGGACTATTTTTTGTAGTACCCTTTCTAGTCTTGTAAGGTGATTTTCCCAAGTTCCTGAGCAAACTATGATATCATCAATATAGATAATCAACCATCCTTCTGATAATTCTTCAGGGAATATGGTATTCATCATTCTTTGATAATGGGAAGGTGCATTTTTTATTCCAAATGGCATTCTTAAGTATTCAAAAATTCCACAATGAACTATTATTCTTAGTAGTTTCTTGGCATTGTCTGTTAAGACATTTTGATGAAAACCCTTAAGAGCATCCATAGCTGTGATGAACTTAGCTTGTGATTATTGGGTTAATGTCTCATGGATTCTGGGTATTGGATATCTGTCTGGAATGGTATAGGTATTCAGGGCTCTGAAGTCTCCTACCATCCTTGATTTTCCATTATGCCAAGTTATAATGACAGGTGTAGTAACTTCTACTTGTTCATTATGTCCAACCTTTCTTAACACTCCAAGGTCCATTAATTCTTTAATGTGCACCTCTAAGGCTTCTCTAGCTCTTGGACTGGCTGGATAAGCAGGTCTTCTTAATAAAGGTGGGTAAGGTTTTTCTACATTAAGAATTATATCCACTTCATGTCCAATTATGGCACCTAGTGGCTCTTTGTCAGTTGCAAAGGCATTTTTATACTTAAATAAGAGGTCAATCAATTTTTCTTTCATTTTTTCTGTTAATTCTTGATTAAATTCTGCCTCTTTGAGTTGTTCAGATATAAAAAGTTCCTTTTCTGGAATTTTTTCTTCATTCTTAATAACTGTGATTTGTTTTTTGTTATTTAAGAATCCAAACTTTTGTCTTTTGTTATCTCCTATGGTAAAATATCTATCCTTTTGGTTGAAGATATCTATACCATAGATTGATAAGTAGTCATTCCCAAGTATGAAATGATTACTAGTACAGTTGTCCATTACTACAAACTCTACTTTAATTCTGACACATTGTGAGGGATGAGGAAAAATTAGTGTTAAATCAATTATTCCAAGGGGCTTCATGCTCTCACTTGCACTACTAAATTTGACACCTTGTATTGGCATAAGTTTTTCTTGCCAGTCTGGGACAATGGTTTTTAAATAACTTTTGCCAACACAAGTGCAATATGCTCCTGTATCTAAGTTAACCTTTCCTTCTTGGTTATCAACCATAACAATACTAATACTTGATTTTCCAGCTGTATATCCCATTCCTCTTGCAGGTTTGGTTCTATACATTTTGGCATCTTGTATGTTTGTCAGATTTGTGTCAGATGTTCCAACTTGTGGCAAGTTTGAATTAACATCCAGTACTTCATAAATTATATCAATATTATTAATTTGTGCATTAATTATATTGATCTCATCACTTTCAGAGCTTTCTGACTCTTCTGTCTCTTTTTCAGAGTCAGATTCCTCTTCTTTGTCATTGTGGCTTTCTGTTTCCACAATTTCATTAATCTTTGCTTTTTTAAGGCAATTATTGGCTAAGTGTCCAATACCTCCACATTTATGGCATTTTCTTTGCTCATTATTGTTAGATGTATTGGGCTTAAAGGATTCTTTTGACTTATCTTTTTTGATAAATGGTTTATTTGGGCTTTTAATGTCCAATTTTTTCCAAGTCCTGCCAATTTTTGTTCTTGTCACTATATCTTCTAGTGCATTTATATACTCTTCTGTGGAGCATGGTTCTATACACCTGCTTCTTAGGGCATGTTCTAGTTCCCCTCCACATTTTTTAAGTATTTTCATATGCACCATCTTCTGTGACATTTCTGGGTACAGTGCATTAAGCCTTTCAACTTGTTTTAAGAACCAAGTTAAAGGTTTATCTTTCTCTGGGTCAAAGAAAGAGTTTTCAAATGCATTTTCTATCTTATACCTCCAGGCATCATTTGCCCACTTGGTGATTATTTCTTGTTTCCACCAAGACCAGGTATTTTTACCATTTGTTTGTCTTATGCCATAATACCATCTTTTTGCAGATTTCTCAAACAATGAATGTAATCTTGCAGTGATTAATTCATCTGGTATGGCATAGTCTTCTTGTAACATGTCAATTGTTTTAATAAATGACATGTGGTCATATTCACCTTCTCCTGTGAATGTTGGCCATTCCTTCAATTGAGGTGCTTCTTTCATTAAGACTTGGTTGTTGTCTTGATGACTCAAGTCTGTTATGAAAGGATTTGATAATTCCTCTTTTGTTTTAACAGGGCTTCTTATATGAGAAAATGGTGTTGATAACTTTGGCATATTTAAATTAGCCTCATTAATTTTATCCATTTTTTCTGTAATAAGCCTTATTTCACTTTGAATATCATCTTTCAGATGCATTCTTGCTTCATCACTTTTTTCCACATGGTCCAAAAGTAATTTTTGGTGTGATGAAGTCTTTTATTCAAATTTTTCTACAGAAATACTTAATTTATTTAATTTTTCTGTAAGATTGTCAATACTCACATCATAATTGATTGTCAAAGTCTTGTCTTTGATATCTTTTATGTATTTATACAATTCCTGTTGTCCTTGTATTAATTTTTGAGTATTGTCAATTAAATTCTTTGGTTTATTATTTTCAACAATAAACTTAATGTTGTCAATTTCTTTCTTGTTTTGCACAACAATTTTTGTTAAAGAAGATAAATTGTTATTTATTTCTTGTAGTGATAATAAACTATCTTTAATTTCTTTTAGAGGTAATATACTATTTTTAATTTCTGTTAAAGTATTTACAACATCTTTGGACAAGGTTATTTCTTTGGGAAATGAGGTTGTCTCATTCTTTGCTCTTCCTTGTCCTTGAATTCCATCAAGGTTCTGGCCATGTTGAAAACATTGTCCATGGCATCCTTTTGGATTCTTGGGATTCTGTAACTTGGGGAATATGGCTTCCTCCAATGCTTTTTCTTGTTCTTCTTCCCTTCTTGGGGAATTGGGTTGGCTTGAGGCTTGCTGGTAGAGGCTACTGGGGCTTCTTCCTTGGTTGCCTCCCTCTTTTCGGCATGATAATCCTTGATTTTTTTGATTTGAGGTTTGGATGACAGTGGATTCCATCCATTGGAGTATTTCACTATCTCCTCCTCTTTGAGGAACTTTTTCAGGATGTGCCAGGAGTTCATCACTCCTTGGTGTATTTGAGGCAGCATTTCCCAGTCTTTGTCCTTGTATACTGTGTAATACTGCTTGTACTGGCTCATGTAGATGTCTATTTGAGCCCTCTGAATGTGATTTGTACCTATTTGAGTTACTCATACTTAGTTCCAATTCAGGCTCAGATATCATGGGCATTTCTGGGACTTGCCTTTGGGATAAGGCACTTCCTTGTGTGGATTCTGTTCCACTGGGGATATTGCCCTTTCTTTTCCCTTTTGAGGGATCAATTCTACCTCTGAGTCCAGCTCCATCTGATTGGATGGAGTATTGGGAACCTCTTCTGGTAGTCATAATTTAAAGACTAAGAAAAAAAAATAAAAGTATTTTAGAATAAAATTCTTTTATGGCAATTTAAAAAGAGGTGCTCACCTTCAGAGTCTTGAATGGTGGGCCCTGGAAAGTCTAATTTCTTAGCTTTCTTTCTTTTGGTGATAACTGGTGTTGGAGAACTTTGACAAGTTTCTTCCACCAATCTCTCAACAGTAGCTTGGTTGTCTTCTGTTGGCTTATCTTCAAACACTAAAAAAGACAAATAAATATAAGTCTTTTTTATAAGAAGTGTTATTTTTGGCAAGATATGGCAATTTTCCACGTAGAAATTGCTTTTATATCTTTAAAAACTTGAAATGAATAAAAAAATGAATAAAAAGGAATAAAAATAACTTTTTTTATTGGTTTTTAATATTTTTTAATATTTTTAAATTTTTATTTTTTTTTATTTTTAAGGAATAAAATAAAAATTAATATGATTCTTTATAAAATTAAATTATAATATAAATTATTTTTAATTTATAAATTATCTTTTTTAATCACTAGAGTCACTCAAAGAAAGTTTTTGCAAGTCTAAGGATGTGAAAAACCACGTGTAAGACAGTACAATTGCTTTCCAAATGCCTCAATAGCTTTTAAAATCAATAAAATAAAAAATTATTATATAATTTTATGATTATAAATATAATTTATTATTGGATAAACCCAAATAGAATCTTTTTAAAGGTCTTTTAAGTAAATATCACGGCCAGGCCCCCAAATGTAAGGTTTGACTATGAAACAATAAGTAAAAATTACTAATTTATTACTTATTGTACTCTGAATGTCCTTATAATTGAAATAAATAAGATTAAAATAATAATAATAATAAAGAAATATTATTATTATGGCGTAAAAATATTATATTATTAAATAAATATAATAATATAATTAATATTATATGAAATTATAATATTATAAATAATATATTAATATAAAATAATTAATATATTATAAAGCTCTTTATTATTGTTACCAACAAATAATAAAGGCGTAAAAAACTGTTTTTTATAAATAAAAAACAATTAATAACAATAATATTACTAATATTAAAGTTATATATTAATATAAATACTATTTATATTAAATAAGAATTATTAAGAGTAATAATAAGAGAGAAATTATTATAATAAGATGAAATAACCTACTTTTAACACTTAAAATAATAATTTTGAGATATTTTACGCCAAAAGAATATAATACAACTTTTTCAAATTGTATTTACAATAAAAAATAAAGAAAATTACTAAAATTCTTGATTTTACGTGGAAATGAGTTTATAGAGAGATTTATGACAAAAACAATTAAAGATTTGATTTAATCACGTAAAAATAGTGATTAATATTAAGATAGTCTTTGGTCTTTAATAATATAAGAGTTTTATATATAAAGAATAAAGAAATTACCTTTTATTTAATTGATTTAGTGTTTTTGATGCGTCTGAGGGGTAAATAGAGTAAAACGAGCTCTATTTATAGTAAATACCTCCCTCCTAGAGTCCAACAGGCTTCTAGTAGACGTTTACTGATCATATCCACTGGAATTGATCAATATTTTAAGGTTTGAGGGTGATTACATCATGATCAAACCATATTACATCATTATTACACCATTATTTAGAGTTATCACTATAACTCTACGTTTGATGACATCAGAGGCTTGGCAGAACCCCAAATTTCGTGTATTTTATTAGTTTAAATCATAAACTAATAGCATTCACCAATTTTATCACTCTTAAGACTGTTAAACTTAAATTAAGGTTACAGTATGTGATCATAACTGCTCAAATTAAGCTCAAACTTTGATCCTCAATAACTTTTAAGATTTACACGCTACAGCAATTCAGAGAGTGAATTCTGATAGCCTGGCATAACCTTATTATGCTTCCAAGAGCTTTTCATTACATCATAAAACCTCTATTTTTGATGATTTTTCTGGTAACTCATCTTTTCTGTCGAAATTCAATATTTTAAACTTCAAACCTTGATTTCAGGGGGTTATACCCTGAATTTAATAATAAAAATTATATCATTCTTCACGAATGAACTAGTAGAATCCAACTGTATACTTTTTTTTAAGTTTGGAACACTTTCACAACAAAGTGGTCAACAGCTCTGTTGATTTTTATCAATAATTCATCATAGGTTTTAACCTTGCTTATAATTTGTAAAATAAAGTTCATATCTGTGTTCCTACAGTAATTACGTGGTACCTTTATTTTTGGTTCATCATTCTATCATGTATAGTTTAGAAGATATTAGCTATGATCCTTGAATATATGTGTTGACCAAAAAAGTGCATATATTCAGGATAATTCCTTAAGTATTAACATTGGGAATTAGCTTATTAATTGTTTTATGTGTGTATTTTCATGGAGAATCCACAGGTTCAATATATTTTACATGTTGTTTCATTAGTTCTTGAGATAAATAAGTTTTTATGATTTTTATAAGGTATTATACCTTATAATTCCTTAAATATTGACTTTACAGATATGCCATAAAAATGGTATATGTGTATTTTTCCACGGGGAATCCAATGGTATAATTTATTTTACATGTTGATTCATTGGTTTTTAAGTTAAACCAATTTTTGTACCAATTTATGGTATTTTTTGGATATTTAAGTAATTATTCTTAATGTATAATTATTCTAAGTAATTTTAATATAATTATATTAAAGGTATAATTGTTCTGAGTCTTTTTTGTGACCTTATTGGGTATGTGGTCATATCTCAAAGGCTCACAGGTTCTGTGGTAAATTATACCATCCAGTAGGTGAAATCTTCCTTCATCATAAGATTTTCTCCATACTTCATCCAAGGCATGTATTAGAGAGTTGTCTTTACAGTCTTTGTTAAGTAATTGGCATAGGATGCTACAATTCTTCTCTTGGGTATAACTGCTTCTGACTTCTTCAAAGAAGGTGGTGTTCAAGTCTGTAACACTTATTCCTTCTATTGGAATTTGTGGTTAAGCTTCTTCTGTCACATAAGCAGGATTATCAATATTATTTGGTAATGGCCATCTGCTTAGTACATCTGCATTCTTATGAATATTCCCATCCTTATGAACAATAGTCATATTGCCTCTGTATTCTTGTATGGCTATTTGCCATCTGAGCATGTGTCTGTTGGGTGTTTTCATGTTCAAAAGTGATTTGACAGCTGTACAATCTGTTATCACTTCAAAAACACATCCCTCTAAAAAGTAGTTCAATTTTTCCAAGGCCCAGACAAGGCATAGACATTCCATCTGACTTGCTACATATCTGGCTTCAGTTGGTTTGATTTGCCTGGATATGAAACATATGGGTCCTTCTACAGGCTTATCATTTATGATCTGAGCTTGGTGAAGTGCAGAACCCAGTCCATCCCCTGATGCATCAATATACAGTTTGGAAGGCAATTTAAAGTCTGGCATCAGTAAGAGTGGAGCAGTGGTCAATGCTTCTCTTAGAGACTCAAAAGCTTTGACTCTGTCAACAGTCATCTCAAACACTGTGTCTTTGTCACACAACTTATAAAGTGGTCTTGCTATGGATGCAAAATCTCTAATGTGTTGCCTGTAATATCCTGCAAAACCTAAGAATGACTGAATTTCCTTTTTGTTCTGAGGCATGGGTTTTAGCAATACTGCTGCAACTTTGTTTTTGTCAATTCCAAGGGATAAAGCAAATACAACATGTCCTAGTGCCTTAAGTTCTTTAAATCCAAAATGGCATTTCTTCAAGGAGATTTTCATGTTGACTGATTGAATTTTTGTCAAACCTCTGGACAATCTGTACATGTGCTCCTCCCAAGTCTTGGAACAGACAATAATGTCATCAATGTAAATGATTAACCATCCCTCTGAGAGTTCTTCAGGGAAGATTTCATTCATCATTCTTTGGAAGTGTGAAGGTGCATTTTTGATACCAAACGGCATCCACAAGTACTCATACACTCCACAATGAACAATAATTCTCAAGTATTTTCTTGCTCTTGGTGTCACCACATTTTGATGAAATCCTTTAAGGGCATCCATAGTGGTTATATACACTGCTTGAGATATTTGAGTAAGGGAAATTCAGATTTTTGGTATTGGGTATCTGTCTGGAACAGTGTAAGTGTTCAGAGCTCTAAAGTCCCCAACCATTCTGGATTTTCTATTATGCCACGCCACTATGACTGGTGTAGTTATTTCTACTTCTTCATTGTGGCCTACGTTTCTTATTACACCAAGGTCCAGAAGTTCTTTTATATGAATTTCTAGAGCTTCACTTGATTTTGGACTTGCTGGATATGAAGGTCTTCTTAAGAGTGGTGGATAAGGTCTCTCAATGTTAAGAATGATGTCAACTTCATGACCAATAATTGCTCCTAGAGGTTCTTTGTCTGAAGCAAATGCTCCTCTGTGGTCATGCAAAAGGGAAGAAAGTTCATTTTCTTGTTTATCAGTCAGATGAAGGCTTATTTCAGCCTCATTTAACTGTTCAGACTTGAATTTCTCTAACTCTAAGCTGACTGGTGATACTTTGTTTACTGTGATTCGTCTTTTAAATGGTAAAAAGGCAAATTTTTGGTGCTTATTGTCTCCAATAGTAAAGTATCTGTCTTTGTTATTATGTAAATCTATCCCATACATGATTAAATAGTCATTTCCCAATATAAAATGGGTACTAGAGCAATTTTCCATAACAACAAATTCAACTGTGATTCTTAAATTCCCATTTATGTGTGAATATGACATTGGTCTCAAAGATTCCTAATGCTTTCATTGGGTTACTTGCACTGTTGAATTTTATACCATCAATTGGTAACAATTGGTCTTCAAAATTTGGTACACAAGTCTTAAGAAAAGATTTTCCAACACAAGAGCAGAAGGCTCCTGGGTCAAGCAAACGTTTGGTGGGCTTGTTGTCAATCACCACTTCTGTTATACAGGAGTTACCAGCTGTATAACCTTTCCCTCTGTTTGGTTTTGTTTTTATAAGTTGTGCATCTTGAACTTTTGATAAATCAAGTTGACCATTGCTCAATTGTGGCAAGTGGGAATAAGATTCCATGATGTCAAGGGTGGCATTGATATTTTCTATATCTTTTGAAGATTCAGAAAATATGGATGACTTATCATCTGAATTGTCTTCAAGTATGTCTTCTTTTTCAACATCTGGTTCCTTTTCAATGTCAATTTCATTGATTTCCCCCTTTTTGGACATGTATTGGCTAAATGGGTGGTGCTTTGGCAAATATGGGATTTTCTGACTGTATCTGCAGATTTATACTTAATATTACTAGAATTTTCTTTGGGGTTTTTTTCCACAGAATCTTTCCAAGGTGTATTAAACCTTGTTTTGAGATTCACCCTACTAGAACCAATTTTGGTTCTGGTGGTTACTTCTTCTAGTATATTGATAATATCCTATGCTGAAGATTGTTCAGTAGTCCTGCTTTTGATAGCATGCTCTAAGTCACCTCCACATTGTCTAAGAATTTTTCTATGGATCATAAATTCTGACATGTCAGGACATAATGCTGTTAATATGTCCTTTTGTTGGCAAACCCATGGTAAAGCTTTGTCTTTATCAGCATTAAATTTGGCAGATTCAAAGGCTATTTCAACTTCAAACCTCCCAGCATCATTTGCCTATTTGTTTATGATTTGGGTTTTCCACCCAGTCCAACTCTGGTGTCCATGTGCTTGTCTTATTTTGATGTAACATCTGTGAGCTGATCTGGTAAACAAGGTGTTAAACCTGGCTGTTACCAATCTGTCTGGTAATTCAGAATCCTCTTTGATCATGTCAATACCTCTAATGAATTCCATATGGTCATACTCTCCTTCACCACTGAAGTGAGGCTATTCTTCAAGTTTTGAAACTTCTTTCAAGAGTGCTTGTCCCATTGATGGTTCCAAGTTATGAAAAGGAGTGGATAATTAATTTTTTAATTGTGAATTATCAGGATCCAATACTTGTGGATTTGGAATTCTTGTGACCTCATTTTGATTTAGAGGTGTAGCCATTCTTGGTAAGGTGTTCAGTATTTGTTCAATGTCATTCATTTTACTGTTGCTGAACCTTTGGGAATTTCTGTATTCATGTTGGAAGCTTTGTATTAAATTCATTACTTCAATTTTATACATGTCTTCTTTATGTGTCAGTTCTTGCCATAGCTCTGTCTGTCTTGTATTATCAGCAGTGACTTGATTCAATTTCATTGATAATTTTGATACTTCTTCTTGTGAAGCATCAAAACACTTTTTCAAGGCAATGGTATATGTCTTTACTTCAGTAAATGAATTTGAAATGTCATCAAGGACTTTCTTGTTATCTGTTTTGATAATATTTATGGATTGTTTAATTCTTGTTTCAATTATGTCATCAATATTGAATTTAGAATATTTGTCTGTTAATTCTTTAATAATGGCAGATTGTTCATTTATTTTATTGCCAGAAGAATTATCATTATTGGAATTTTTAATTGTTCTTAAAACTTTTTCAAAACACCCAAGTGTTTCATTAATTAGGGACAGACTCAGGTTGTTTGTTTTAATGTTGTTACAAATGGTTTCATTTTTATCAGAAAGATGTTTTTTCACGTCATTTATGGCATCATACAATTCTGGGATGGAATCAAATATATCAGAAATCATTTCTGGAATCTTAATCTGGCTTTCTCCTTCTTCTGTAATTCCATCATGGTTCTGGCCATCTGAAATACATTTTACATGGCATCCTGCTGAATCTTTGGGATTCTGTAGCCCTGGCTGTAAGGGTTTGGGGCTGGTGCCTTCCGTTTGCCCTTGTTTGGAGTGTGTGGCTGCTTTTTCACGTTGCAATTGCTGGTGCTGGCCACTGGGGCTGTTTTTGGCACTGGTTTGGGTGGTGGATGGTTGTTTTTCCTCCATTCTAGTTTCAAAAGCATCATGTTTTTCTTCTCCATCAATGGATGCCATCCATTGAGCAATTTTCAAGTGTTGGGATGGCCCAGGAATTTTCTCACTGTCAGGAAAGAATTCATGCAATTCTTCCACAGGTCTGCAAGGATCTGGTACTTCTTGAATTGAAGTGCATTGTTGTATGCACTGTGGCTGGATTTGTATATGTCCACAGAGGCTTGTTGTGGTGGTGTCAGCTCTTTTTGAAGGTAAAATTGTATTATCAGCTTCAGAATAACCAAATTTAGTTGTTTGGAAGTCATCAACTGACCCTTTCCCTCCTGTACCTGATTGGCCTCTGCCATAATCACGTCTATTACTTTTTTGGGAGCTGCTTGAGGGGTTGTAGCTGGCTCCTGACCTGGTTGAAGGCATAATTATGGTTAACAAGGCTTAAAATAGTATTTTTATGTCAAAAAACTTACTATTGGCCAAATTCTTAGCTTTCTGAAGGGTATTACTTATGTCCAAGTTAATCAATTCAGAAGATATTGGTTCAGGTTGGTTATTTTGAGTCACAATGACAGTACTATTATGGTCTGAATTAATAGTACTGGCAGGAATAATGCTGGTGACTGTTGAGGCTGTTCCAATGTTTTCTTGTCTTACCACGTTTTCAGACACTAAAATTAATGAAAAAGCCAATTAATTAAGTAAAAAAAGGTTATTTCAAAAAATAAATAAAAATATAAGCCTCACTTATAATATGAAAAAAAATTATTTTTTATTGATTTTTTGAATTATAAGTATTTTTTATATGTTTTTAAATTTTTCAATATAAGAAAACAGATTTAAAAAGAGTAAAAACATGTCACAGGTAAAATATCATGGCTGGGCCCCCAAATGTAAGGTGTGGATATGAAACTTTGATTAAAAATCAAGTACTTTTCCTGCCCTCAAAATTTGTATAAGGTAAAAAATCAATTAGAAAAAGTAAGGAATATTATTTTTAAGAGAAAACACGCCAATTTTATTGTTTATAACTTTATTAGTATAAAACAATAATATTATAAAGATTTATTGTTTTACCAACAATAAAAAGTTATCCAAAAATACTCTACAAGAGATATTTAAGGCTACAAAAGAAATTTCTTCAAGAGCAATTTCAATTGGAATTAATTGAGCAAAGAACCGCAAGAAATTAATTAAAGAACAGAGTCTTTAAAAGGAATATGAAAGAGAAAACACACCAAAAAGTGACCAGAGTGAATTTGGAAACAAAGTGACAAAGTTTACAGTGATGAAAGATGCTTTGATTCACTTTAGGGGTGGTTCAGGGGTAAAAATGATTATAATAATTTTTTCATGTGGTTAAAAGGTTTTTAAAATGATTTAATAAAGGTGGTTGGAATCTCTTATTGATTGGTTTAACAATATTTAAACTAATTATAAAAGGAAAAGATTCTAACATGAAGAGAAAAGTGGGGCAAAGAAGACATTCTTTTATAGCCATCAATTTTCTTACTCCAAAAGTAAAATTTACTCTCGTTTACCCTGTCAGTCGTAAAAACCATTTCGACAACAGAAAAGCCAATTGTGGCATCATTGAACCCTGATTTAGACCAAAAAGGGCTGGTTTAAGCCATGTTTAGCCATTTTAGTCGCTTAAATCAGCCATTACTATAGAAATACCTGGTATAGAGCCTCCAAAACACGTCAGAATGTGTGTAAGAGACTTAGAAACCAGTTAAAACTGCTTTCACTATTATGGTTTTATCTTAAGGGTAGTTTTACCCTCTTGGCAACAGCTGAAACTACCCCAGTTGATATCAAAACCTCATCATCAATTGAGTCCATAGACCCTTTAACTCAATTCCAGGCCAAAAGTGATGAACTTTTGCGTGAATTTTGACATCTCATGCCTGTCAGCAAGGATTACGGGGGTCTAGCTCCCCCTTAGAGCTGGAGTTCCTTTTCCCCCCCAAATTTAATCTTTCCAATTTATTTTTCCTTTAATTCCTCATCATGTATTATACTTATAATTTACATATGTAATTCAATTGAATTGTACAGTAAAATACAGTAATAATTGATACCTCATATTTAAATCAAAGTTCACTTATGTAATACACGTGCACATTTTGACATTTCAATTGAATTCAATTGAAAATACTTCAATTCCTCATAGCTTCTATGCTAAACACAACACCTCAATTTTAACACAAAAATTGATGGTTAACACCCCATGTGGTGTGAATTAAATTAAAGTTTTGAGGATTTTCAACTTTTGTATTGAAAATACTAAAAACTTAATTTAAGCTTATTTAGAGTTGAGTTACAAGAATTTTACTCAGAGCCGACCCCACCTGATTTTTTATGAGGAATGCAATGGTGAAATAATTTTTATATGTTTATTTATTGGATAAAAAGTTATAATAATTTTTATTTAACTTTTTTCCAAATTTATTTATTTTTTCACAATTTTGTTAAAATTTCATTTTTACTTAATTTTTTCAAGTATAAATGTAATTTTATAATTCCAAAATTTAATGTAATTTTATTTTTAAATTGTAAATAAAAATTTTTTTATTTTGAATATAATTTTATATTTATATTTTGATTTTTATTTTAATAATATGAATTTATTAATTTTATTTATATTTATATGTTAATTTTGTATTTGTGGTCTTTTGGGTATATGAAATTACCTCTAAGGCTCACAGGCTTCTCCCAAGCCTTGGCTGCATGCTGCATATATGTATAGCTTGAATGGAAGTTCAAAGTCAAGAAGAATGAGCACAGGTGCATTTGTGAGTTCATGTTTGATCCTCTTATATGCATCCTGTCTTTCCTTGGTAATTTCAAAAACTACATCTTTTGAACATAACTTGTATAAACTACTAGTTATTTGGGAAAAACATTTGATGTGGTTTCTATACTAGCTAGCAAGCCCAAGGAAGTACTGCATCTCTTTGATGCTTTTTGATACTGGTCTTTGCAGTACTGCTTCTACTTTGTCCTGCTCAATTTCCATACTAAGACCTGAGACTTCATGTCCTAGAGCTAGTTGATGGGTGTGCATTTACTTAGTACTCTGTATATGTACTGCACATGGTCTTCCCATGTCTCTGAGTGTATAATGATGTCATCAATATATACTACCATCCAGCCTTCCAAAATTTCTTCTTGAAATATGGTGTCCATTGTTCTTTGGAAGTGGGCTGGTGCATTTTTGATGCCAAATGGCATCCTGGTGTATTTGTATATGCCATATGGCATATGATTCTGAGTAATTTCATGGACTTTGGTTTAACTCCATTCTATTGGAAGCCTTTCATACAATCCATTTTGCTTATGTATTTGGCTTTTGCCAGTTTGTCTAAGGCATGAGGTATCCGGGTATAGGGTACCTGTAAGCTTTTGTGTAGTTATTCAGAGCTATGAAATCTCCACACAGCCTAAACTTGCCAAAATGCCAGGTGATCAGTACAGGAGTGGTAATTTCCACTATTTCATTGTGTCCAATCTTTCTAATGACCTCCATGTCTAGGAGCGCATTGATATGCTTCTCAATTTCTTTCCTAGTCTCCAGGCTTTCTTAGTATGGAGGTCTCCTGAGCAGGGGTTGATAAGGTCATTCCACATCCAGATATAGTTCTATATCATGGCCTCTAATCTTTCCTAATTGTTCTTCAACAATGGCACATTGTCAGGATAAAACTTTGATAAAGGTGTAAATAGACTAAATACAACTTTAACTATGTTTGTGACACAGTAAAAATGGTTTGAAATGATTTATAAGGGTTTTAAAGATAATTAAATTTAATATTAAAAGGGCTTTACTATATATGATATAGTGGTGGTGAGCGCTGTTGAAAGCCCTGGGTGCAGCTTTATCTGTTGGGTTACAATAATAAAAGACTAAAATAATTAAATTTATAATTATACCTGATTATTAACCAAGAGTAAAACTGTTTCTGACAGTTTACTATGTAGGTTATTCAAGAGCAGGATGAGGAGACAATTCTGGCTGTGAAAAGCCTCCTTTTTATCCTGAAATGGGGTGGAAAGGGTGCTAGACCTTTCCACGTAGAGGAAGTGAAGATTTTTTCACTCTCTAGTACTGGATTGTGGTTTTCAAAGAGCCTGTATAACCTGTATTGGGCTCAGATGTGGTTTTGAAACCACATCTGGGCAGTTTTCACCAATACAGGGTGAAAATGTTCATCTGGGGACCTCACAGCATGATTCTGACGTGTATGACGCGTAGAATGCTGTACAGAACCTGTATGGGACCCCAGTATTGACTGACATATGAGGTATTGAAGTAAAAAAAGCTTCTTTGTCTATTTGACACCTCATATTCATGGTTATAGGATATTATCCCATGGTAAGGCTTGTATGACAGCAGGTGGGAATCTGGCCTTAAAACAGCCATAACCTTGTCAATTCTTGAGATATCAACCTCAAAATTGGCTCGGTGTGTAGCCCTGTATGTGTTCTACACAATGGTACCTCATTTGATGTGGGTATCTTTAAATATGGCAAAGTTATCCCATGTACAAGATTTTTGTACATTTGCGTGGTATAGGAAAAAAGCTGTATTGAGCTTGTTTGCCTCATAACCTTTGTTCTAGTTTAGCTATGGGGAAATGGATGACACCATCAGATATCCTGGATTGTGCTCTTTCCAAAAAGACCCCAATCCAAGTATCTCACACTAAAACTGTAGAAGTTAGATGAGAGGTGAATGTTTTGTTCACCCTTATTTGGCCTGAAATTGACCATAACTCCAGTAATATTGGTGCTAGGTCAGTTTTGCTGGTACCATTGGATAGCCCTGGCTTAGAGCTTTATTTTAAGTACCCATTTGATGGGGTTAAGCCTCTCCTTTTAGATTTTAGATGAGATGTGAAAATTAAGGTTTATGCTCAGCAATAACTTTGAGCAGGAATAACTTTGTTATTTCTTGTCCCATGGTGATGGGACTTATGTTTTCAGAAAGAGGTGAGTTTCCTCTTTCCTTTGATATCTTTTGAGCTGATTTGGCTCAGCTCCATTTTGTGGTGGTATCTTGGCTATACCATTGGTTTATGGTATTTTGGCTGTCATGCTTGTGCTCTGGGTTTGAGTCACAGGCTGACACAAATTCTGGTCTCTTCTTTATCAGAATTTTCAGTAAACTTAATTTCTGTTTACTGGTGAGGGTAGTGCTAAACTGTCCCTCTCTGAATTCATTCAGCAGTTCTTCAAGAGGATCTTGGGCAGATATTTGGTATATATAAAGTAAAAGCCTCTTTTTCTTGTTGGTACCAAAGGTAAGATGCCTGTCTTTACTATTGTAAATATTAATGCCATACATCCTCTGGTAATCTGTTCCCATTAAAAATCCTTGGATGTGGGCATCATCAAGTACAACAAACTCTGGGTTGAGTCAATTGTTACCTTTCCTATGGGGTATAATTATCACTTTGATAATTGTCCCAATGGAAGTCATCTTCCCTGATGCACTCTTGAAGTTCTTTGCCTTGGTGGGCAAGAGCTGGCTTTCCTTGTTTGGAAAGTGGTTGTCCAGATACTTCCTGGCCACTATCGAGCGGTTTGCTCCACTGTCAATGACCAATTGTGAGCCTTAGAGGTATTTTAATATACCCAAAAACCCACAAATAACAAAATAAGATATAAATACAAAGAAAATAAATTGATTTATATTATCAAAATAAAAATCTATATACAAAAATAAAAATCCAATTATAATTTAAAATAAAAATTATATTAAATTTTAAAATTGTGAAAATGCATTTTTACTTGAAAAAACTAAGTAAAAATAAATTTTTAATAAAATTAATGAAATTAAAATATTTTTGGTAAAAGGTTACACAAAATATATCATAAATCTTTATCCAATAAATAAACTCAATAAAATTACTTCACCATTGGATTCCTCATAAAATTTAAAGTGGGGTCACCTCTGGGTAAAATTTCTGTAACTCAACTCTAAATAAACTTAGATTAAGTTTTTAGTATTTTCTGTATAAAAGTTGAAAATCCTCAAAACCTTAATTTAATTCACACCAAATGTGGTGTTAACTATCAATTTTTGTGTTAAAATTGAGGTGCTGTGTGTATCTTAGAAGTTATGAGGAATTGAAGTATTTTCCATTGAAATGTCAAAATGTGTGTGTGTATTACATAAGTGAGCTTTAATTTAAATATGAGGTATCAATTATTACAGTTGTGTACTGTAAAACTTAATGTAAATTACAAGTGTATTACATGACGAGGAATTGAAGAAAAAAATAATGGGAAAGATTAATCGTGGGGGGATAAGGTATTCCAGCACCAAGGGGGAGCCAGACTCCCAAATTCCTTGCTGACAGGCGTGTGATGTTAAATTCCACACAAAGGTTCATCACTTTTGGCCTAGAATTGAGTCACAGGTCTGTGACTCAATTTATGATGAGGTTTTGATACTGACCAGGGAAATTTTAGCTGTTTCCAAGAGGGAAAAGCTACCCTTAGGTTAAACAAATCTTATGAAAAACAGTTTCAACTGGTTTCTACATCTCTTACACATATTCGGACGTGTTTTGAAGGCTCTAGACCAGATATTACTATAGTAATGGCTGATTTAAGGGTCTAAGATGGCTAAAATCAGCCCTTTTTTGGTCTAAACCAGGGTTCAATGATGCCATAATTGGCTTTTCTGTTTTCAGTATGTTTTCCACGAATGACAAGAGTAATGTTTACCTTTGGAGTAAGAAAATTGATGGCTATAAAAGAATTTCTTCTTTGCCCCACTTTTCTTTCATGTTAGAATCTTTTCCTTTTATAATTACTTCAAACACTGTTAAACCAATCAATAAAAGATTCCAACCATCCTTTTTGGATAGTTTTCAACCTTTGACCCACGTGAAAAAATCATTATAATCATTGTTTGTAACTCTATAATCATTTTTACCCCTTGAACCACCCCAAAAGTGAATTAAAGAATCTTTCATCCCTGTTAGCTTTGTCACTTTGTTTCCAAATTCACTCTGGTAACTTTTGGGTGTGTTTTCTCTTTAAATATCTTTTTAAAGACTTTGTTCTTTAATTGATTTCTTACAGCGCTTTTCTCAATTAATTCAATTTGAAACTGCTGCTGATGAAATTTCTTTTGTAGCCTTAAATATCTCTCATAGAGTATTTTTGGATAACTTTTTATTGTTGGTAAAACAATAAATCTTTATAGTATTATTCATTTATACTTATAATGTTAAAAACAATGAAATTCGCATGTTTTCTCTTAAAAATACTATTTCATACTATTTTTAATCTTATTTTTACCTTACACAAATTTTGAGGACAGGAAAAGTATTTGATGTTTAATCAAAGTTCCATATCCACACCTTACAGAAATGGATGTTGAGAATTGTCAATACAAACAGTCATTTGGCTGGCTTTTCCATGTATGTATGCAATTCCTTTGGTTGGTGTAACCAGGAATTTTTGTGCATCTTGTGTGTGTTTGCACAAGTTTTTGTTGGCATTGTCTTGTGGCATGCCTGCTTTCAACTGTATGTCTTGGATTTCTAGTGGGCTTTCCTCTTGGTATTCCACTAGAAACTCATCTCTTGGGTCTTCCTCTTCATCAGATTGTTCTCTGATGGCATCTCCCATAGAGTATGAGTCAGAATCCTTTGTTGGGATTCCTCTTCTTGGACTTTCTCAGTGGCATAGACTTGTTTCTTTGCCCTTGAACAGTTGTTGCCATAGTGGTCTGTTGAACCAGAATTGTAACAAGAATCTTTCTTCTTAGCCACTTCTGCCTCTCTTTCTCTGGGTTTGTATTCAAACTTCACCCTAAAAGGTTGTTTCTCTTTGAAACCACTGCTTTTATATGGGGTGTATTTCCCTATGTTAGTTCTTTTCCTTACATATCTTAAGGTATTTTCCATTTCATCTAGAGTGCAATTGTGGTTGCATCTGCATTTTAACGCATGCCCTAGTTCTCCTGGCATTTGTGTCAGCAGTTTATGATTCCTCATCTGAATGTTCCTTTGAGGATCAAAGGCTTTGAGTATTTTAGACTTTCTAATACACCACTCATATGAATCTTTTTCCACAGAGTATTTCTCATTTTCAAATGTCATGGTCTTTTCCCATATCCAAATACCATTTCTGTACTTTTGGATGATTTGAATCTTCCACCATGGCCAGTTTCTTATGGCATGGATTTCTTTCATTTCTGTGTACCATATACTAGCATGTCCTTTAAATGCTCCATTGATCCTACCAGTAATCCACTAGTCTGGTATGCTTGGTACATCAATGAACAGTCCATCAATATCGTTAATGAGTTCCATATGATCATATCCTCCAGTTCCAGAGAATTTGGGCCAGCTTGAGGCCTCAGGAAGCTGTTTCAAGGCTTACTACTCTGAATGAGACATATTATCTTCATCCTGGTATTGTGATGGAGATCTTGCCTTATTCATCAACATGGCATCTGGTTTGATGTCATCTTGGTGATATGTATTATCCATAGCATGGCCTTGTGGTTGGGGCTTCATGCTATGGTAGACATCAAACAGTTTTTTTATGTATTGATCCAGACAATCCCTGTCCCTTTTTCTCTAGTGTTTTTCTTCAAAGACTAGATTCAGTCTTTTTTGGTTTCTTCAGAGGCTTTGCTCAATTGAGCATGTCCTTCTTGAAGGTTTTTAACAGTTTTGTCCATGGAGGCTGTCAATATTTTCATCCTCTCATGGATTGCTTAAAGTTCTGAAAACTTCTTTTGTGTTTGTTCAGCATATTGGGACATTTGTAACCACAGTGCATCACTGTTTAGGTTACACTCAGGTGTGGCAACATCATGTTCAATATGAGTGGGGGTAATATTTCTATTGATAGGACTACTGATTCTAGAGTTATTTACAACTACTTGTGGTTCTTGTGCACTTCTTTCCCCAAATCTAACAGCTTCTGGATCATTGGGCCTGACTCTCTCTTCCTCTGGCTGAAGGTGGTCTTGTTTTTTCCCTTGTATCCTTGTCTTCTCCTGGAAAATTCCTGGGATTGTGAAGAATGGTGACTCTTGGCCACTGATCTGTTGGTTTCTGAATGGTGTGAAGCCACTTGAGAGCTTATTTGGCCTGCTCCTTGTGAGCCTGAAGGAATCTGAGTATGCCCTATCTGGGTCAGCTTTTCTTCTATAGCTTGTATAGTCACGTGATTCCCTTTATCCTGTTTGCCCTCACCTCCAGGAGTCTGAACTTCCTGGTGGGATTCCACCCTTTGGTTATTTCCATAAGTCTTTGAAGTCTATCTCTTTGAGACAAATCTTCTGGAAACTTGCTCCAAGTTCTGCCCAGTGGGATCTCAGGTTGAACCTCTTGTTTTCCATGCTCCATTGAAATAAATATTTGAGGAGTTGGTGGAGCTGAAAAACTTGATCCATATCTTTCCAGTCCTCCAGTTTGAGGTTCCTGTTGAATTGTAAAGTGAATGGCAGGCTGGGTATGATTTACCTAAGTGTCTTGCCATCCACCACTGTGTCCAAGGTGTCCTCTTCCAGGTTTTCTGGCTCTAGAAAATCCTTCTCTGTCCTCTGGCTGGTTCCTTTGGAAGCCAAGGTTTCTGAGGTATCCAGCTGACATATCAGTGTTTGCAAGAAGTCAAAAACTTTATGCTCTTAGGGTATTTACCTTTGACTGTGCCTTGTACAAATTTGTTGTCTGCTGATTTTGGCAATTTACCTTTAGAGATTACAACTGGGTTAAAAATGGTAATCTTTCTGGTACAAGTGGTTAAGTTTGGTTTACCTTGTATTGAAACAGAGTTTTGTGGTTTTCTATTCCTCTGAGTGGCAATGGGTGTCCACTTTTTTGCTGTAATCAGGCCGTCACTGTGCCTCTTTCCCTTGCCCTTGCTGCCCCCTGGTTCTGAGGGTGTCACTGGTGTGTTGGCCTGTGACTGGGTCTCAAGCGGTATGTAGTTTTCTTCCACTGAATCAAATAGGAAAAGAGGGCTTAATGTCAGTTAAGACTTATTAAAATTCTGTTTACATGTCTAAGAATGGCCTCTGGGCCTGTATGTTACTACAATATGCCCTTGTATAATGACAGTGTAATTGAATTAACAATTTCACGTCAGAAATACAACTTATAGATATCTGGTACACTGTTTGTATGCCAGTATCTCACAGAATAACTTGTAGTGAGCAAGTATAATCTGATAAAAAGTGGTATGTAAGGGGTTAATTGAATCAACAATACACCCAACCATGCCTCAACTGTTGGTTTTACAGTAAGAGGTGTCCTTATTTTAATTGAAAAAAGGACTTTTATTAATGGCTTAAATTGTTTTTATATGTAAAACACACCAAAAATAAGGGTTGTTTTGGTGATTGAATTATACCTAACCATGCCACAATTTGATTTTAAAGAAGATAAATGATAGTGGTATAGGACATATACCACTGTTGAAGCATATATAAGATATATATTATATATATTTTCATTAATAATTATGCCTAAAAAAGATAAACCAATTTGTCAGAATAGAGAAAAATAAGGGAATAAACTCACTTATAAGGTCCAAAAAGTTAAAAAACACGGCCATGCCCCCAAAACATCAGGCTGAGTCTATGATGAAGATGTAATAAATCTATTTACAGCTTTAACTATGACTGTGACACAGATAAAAGTATTTAAAAAAGGTGTAATTTAAAGATAAAAAGGGCTTTACTAATGAGAATTAGTGGTGGTGAGTGCTAATGAAAGCCCTGGGTGCAGCTTTACCTGTTGGGTTACAATAATAAAGACAACAATGATAAGATTTATAGTATAACCTCTTTATTTTCCAAGATTATAACTGTTTTTGACAGTTTTACTACATAGGAATTCAAGAGCAGGATGGGGCTTGCTTTTCTGGCAGTGAAAAGTCCTCCTTTTATCCTGAAATGGGGTGAAAACGCTGCTAGACCTTTTCACATGCAGGAAGTGAAGATTTTTCACTCTCAAGGACAGGCGTTTAAAGCCTGTATTTGGCTTAGATGTGGTTTTGAAACCACATCTGGGCAGTTTTGACCAATACAGGGTTGAAATTTTCATGTGGGGACCACAGCCTGATTCTGACATGTATGACGCAAAGAATGCTGTACAGAACCTGTATGGGACCCCAGTATTGAATGAAATATGAGGTATTGAAGTAAAAACAAGCTTCTTTGCCTTTTTTCCACCTAATAATCATAGTTATGGGATATTATCCCACAGTAAGGCTGTATTGGCCAAATGGTGGGATTTTCACCTTAAAACAGCCATACCTTTGTCCGGTTTTGTGATATCAGGCTCAAAATTGATTCAGTGTTTCTCTATGCATGTTTTCTACACAATTGTACCTCATTTGATATGGTTATCATTAAATATGGAAAAGTTATGCCATGTACAAGATTTTTGTACATATGTGTGATTTTAGGCAAAAGCTGTATTCGGCTTGTTTTCCCTATACCTTTTGCTCTAGGTGAGATATGGGGAAATAAATATCACCATCAGATAGCCCTGATTGTGCTCTTTCCAAAAAGACCCCACTTTAGGTATCTCACACTAAAACTGTAGAAGTTAGATGAGAGGTGAATATTTTATTCACCCTTATTTGACCTTATTTTGGTCATAACCTCTGTAATTCTGGTGCTAGCTCAGTTTGGCTAGTACCATTGGATATCCCTGACCTAGAGATCCATTTTGCATACCCATTTGATGGGGTTAAGCCTCTTCCTCTGCATTTCAGATGCAACGTGAAAATTAAGGTTTATGCTCAGCAACAACTTTGAGCAGGAATAACTTTGTTTTTCTTTTTCCTATGATGATGGTACTTTTATATTTGGAAAGAGGTTGGGTTCCTCTTTATTTTGATACCTTTTCAGCTGATTTGGCTCAGCTCCATTTTTTGGTGGTATCTTGGCTATACCATTGATTTATGGTATTTGGCTGTCATGCTTGTGCTCTGGTTTTGAGCCAAATTCTGACAGTATCATTGGAGAGAAGTATTCAATTCTTCAAAAAACTAAAATTAATGCATGTTGTTTACTTCTATGAAGATTTCAAATTCTTGTATTAACAATTTATTTTGTATTAACACAGGAATAGTTCTTCTTTAAAACCCTGAAGTGGTGTAATCAAAAGGTCCAAAATTTCAATATCAAAGCTCAATAATCCACATTATATATTCATATTATACATTGATAAGTGTGAAATAATCCTCTCAAGAAGTTGATGGGCTGAAATAGGGACTATAGTCTTTCAATATACACTACATCCTTTGGAACTATCCTTAAAGTGACATTGTGCCATAAAGCTTGAAAGCTTGTTGAAATTTGTATTGAAATATTCCTTGAAAGAGAGGAAAAAATGAGGGATATAATTTCTCACAAAATGCCTAATATAAATAAGACCAAATAGCTAAATGGTAGGGTATATTTAGCATGATATTTATATTTGAAAAGGGTCAAAAATTTGCCCAGAAATTTTACATATATGAGGAGTTTAATTGAATCTTGAAGATTTCCAATTTAAATGTTATTTACATTTGGCCCCCTAAGTGAGCTTGGAAGATAATGCATATTAAAACTGAGATATAAATATATATATCAATTTATAAGAAACAACTCAAAAATTGGAATTATTTGTAAATAAAATGATGAAAAGTAATAAAAAAGATCAAAAAAAATGGGAAATGCAAAGAAATCGTTTGATCATGTATTTCAGAATTATTGATATTTGAAAATAACAGCCAAGATCTGCTATGGAGTCAACTGAATTGATAATTGGTGGGTTGCATACGTGGCTTGAAATTGGTCCAAAGCTTCTATTTATAAATTTAATTTCTCTGCTATTACCAAGCTTCATCCAATCAATCTCCCATTTCAAATTTTGAATGCAATACCTTCTGTCAGGTGTAGCCACTTTTCTCATTGTGATTTAAATAAATAATTAATCAATTACTTCTTTTTCTTCTTATACACTACTAGTGAATATAACAGTAATCAGTAATTCTCTACAAGAATCAATTACAAGAAGTATTTAAATAACAAAACTTCTTTATTGAAATAATAAATTATTTTCATATATAATCATCTTTTACAAAAATCATCATAGATATAATTCTTGAAGAAAACATATACTAGAGAAAATCGTTAAGAACTAATAATAAACCACTCACTAATATTCAATGAACCTTGGAAAGAATATGGTAGAGAGATTTGGCATATAAGGGGTGTATTTATGGGATAAAAATTGAGTTATAACAGTATTACAAAAATATATAGTTCATTTCTATGATTTTACGTCTTTCGTTATTGATTATGAAAGAATAAAACACTTAAGAAAAGCTTAAATAATACTCACTTGTTGGTAACAAAGATCTAATTGTATAATAAGATGATTTGGAAAAAACGGCAAGAGGATGCCTCTTTTGAGTCAAAGACAGCTCACAGAGGCGTGCCATGGAGAAAGGTGAAAAACAGTGAGTGAAAAACAATAATCCTTTTTTGATTATTGATTGCATCATTTTTTGTCACATAAGATTATTATGATTACTTGATTAATGCTTTAACATGACTACCAACCCATTTATGGTTAAGAATCAAAGGAGTAACAACTTGAAATCTTCTTTTATTTCAAAATGAAAATTAATTTTTGGAATTATCAATCTTCTAGGAAATTTTATCACAGGTTGTATTTTCTGTGAATTTTTGAAGATTCAGTATTTCACATGGAATCATCAAAAATGGACTGTAAGTAGAGATTTTAATTTTACTTATGAAACCATAAGTCTTTTTGGCTTCATCATTGTTCATAAATTTCTCCATCGGTACTGAAAAATTCAGAAGGATTAATTAAGAATTGTATTTTCAATTAAGTTTTTAAGTTTTTAGCTCATTTCTACATTGAACTGCAAATAGCACAGTATGACAGGTTGCTTTGAGGTAAATCAATGGATACTAGACCAGAAATTGTTTTGATTGCTCTTTTAAGGTTTATTCATGGAAAATTGTTAAGAATTGACATGGTTATAGGAGACTAAGTTTCTCTTTACCTCTGTGTCACGTCAAAATAGTAGCTTATTTGCAATTTTCTTATGATCTAATGAGATTTTAATTTGGTAAGTAGGTTCCCAAAAGGCTTTAGTATACTAATTAGGCCAAGATAAACCATGGATCCAAGATTTACACCTATACACGCCTCAGAGGCCTCAGAAGTTGGGCACCCTGGCTTTCTTTTATATCTCTTGTCCCCCTTATCTATTTTTACATCAATAATAGAATTTCAGGCTTAAATACTGATATCCACTATGGGTTTATCAAACCTTTATGTAAGAATACCATAATATTAAGTGACACAAACAAGCATGAGCCTATTCTTAGTGTATATGTAGCATGGTATTTCTCACATTCCTATTATTTTGGCATGAAATTGTCAAAAGAAAAATTTACACAATTCTTTTATGTGGTATTGATGATGTGGCATTGAATAATTTTCCATATTACCACCTCATAGAGTTAATTCAAAATTATTCACTCTATGGAGCTACCCTAGGTGAATTTTTGTGTATAATCCAAATCTGGCCTTAAATCACTGGATTTATGTACTCACAAAAATGATGTATTTTGAATATATGCATGACTTATGGCTTATTCATAGTTCAGAACTTATTGTTAAAGATAATTTTGGCCTATTTTGGTATGTAAAATATTCCTCAAGGCTCACATAAGAAGTCCTGTTTAACCACAAGAGGAAATAACAAATCCATTCATAACAGACTTTAGTAATCAAGGCAATAATCAAGTCCTAATGGAAGAAGCACCTCAATTAAAAGAATGGCCAACATTCACAGGCAAAGGTGAATATGACCATATGTAGTTTATCAAAACAATTGACATGTTACAAGGGGATTATGCCATACCAGATGAATTAATCACTGCAAGATTACATTAATTATTTGAGAAATGTTAAAAAAGATGGTATTATGGAACAAGACAAACAAATTGCAAAAATACCTGGTCTTGGTGGAAAAATTAAATAATAACCAAGTGGGAAAATGATGTGTAGAGGTAAAAAAACAAAAATTTATTTGAGAATTCTTACTTTAACCAAGGTAAGGATAAAATGATGACTTGGTTCTTAAAAGAATTTTAAAGATTAAATGCACTGTACCCAGAAATTTCACAGATAATGGTGCATATGAAGTTACTCAAAAAATGTGGAGGAGAACCCAAACATCCCTGAAAAGCAGGTTTATAGAGGCATTTTCACAGAGGAGTACATTAATGCTCTAGGATACATAGTAACAAGAACCAGAATTGGCAGAAAATGGAAAAAAGTGGATGTGAAAAGTTCAAACAGACAATTTATCAAGAAAGAGACAACCAAGAGAACCTTACAAATCAAATACACCCAACACTAATGAGAAACAAAAATGCCATAAATGTGGTCATATCGGACACTTAGACAATAATTTCCTAAAGAAGGAAAAAATCAATGAAATTGTGGAAACAGAAGGCCACAGTGATAAAGAGGATGAATCTGATTCTGAAAAAGACACTTTAGAGTCAGAAACTCCTGAAAGTGATTAAATTAATATAATTAATGAACAAATCAATAATATTAATTGAATATATGAAGTACTAGATGTGAATTCAAACTGATTACAGGTTAGAACATCTGATAAAATCCTCAAAAACATACGAGATTCCAAAATGTATAGAACCAAACCAGCAAAAGGAATGGGATATACAGCTGGAAAATCAAGTATAAGTATTTTTATGGTTTAAAAGCAAGAGTCAAAAGTAAACTTGGATACAGGAGCATACTTTACCTGTGTTGATAAGCTTACTTGAAAGCAATTATACCAGATTGGGAAGAAATCCTTATACCAATACAACGGGTTAAACTTGGTAGTGCAAGTGAAAGCATGAAGGCCCTTGGAATAATGGACTTAAAATTAATTTTTCCTCACCCTTCCAAATGTATAAGAGTGAAAGTAGAGTTTGTAGAAATGCACAACTGTACTAGTAACCATTTTGTACTTGGAAATGTTGAGTTTTCAATTTATGGTATGGATATCTCTTATCCAAAAGTTTAAGGTGTGGATATGAAACTTTGATTGAAAATCAAGTACTTTTCCTGTCCTCAAAATTTGTATAAGGTAAAAATGGATTAAAAATAGTATGAAATATGATTTTTAAGGGAATACACATCAGTTTTATTGCTTTGAACTTTATAAGTATAAAAGAAAAATTTTATAAAGATTTATTGTTTTGCCAAGAATAAAAATGTATCCAAAAATACTCTACAAGAGATATTTAAGGCTACAAAAGAAATTCCTTCAAAAGCAATTTCAATTGGTATTAATTGAGAAAATAAATGCAGGAAATTGATATAAGAAAAGAGTTTCCAAAACGATTATTAAAGAGAAAACACACCAAACAGTAACCAGAGTGAATTTGGAAACAAAGTGACAAAGTTAACACTAATGAAAGATGCTTCAATTCACTTATGGGGTGGTTCAGGGGTAAAAATGATTATAAGAGTTACAAAAAATGATTACAATAAATATTTCATGTGTTTAGAAGATTTAAAATGGTTAAAAAAGGGTTTTTGGAATCTTTTATTGATTGGTTTAATAGTGTTTAGACCAATTATAAAAGGAAAAGATTCTAACATGAAGAGAAAAGTGGGGCAAAGAAGCCATTGTTTTATAGCCATCAATTTTCTTACTCCAAAAGTAAATTTTACTCTTGTCAGTCGTTTAAAACACTATGACAACAGAAAAGCCAATCATCACATAATTGAACCCTGGTTTAGACCAAAAAAGGGCTGGTTTTAGCCATTTTGGACCCTTAAATCAGCCGTCGCTATAGTAATACCTGGTTTTCAGCCTTCAAAGCACGTCAGGGTGTGCGTAAAAGACGTAGAAACCAGTTAAAACCTCTTTTACTAAGATTGTTTTAACTTAAGGGCAGTTTTACCCTCTTGGCAACAGTTAAAACTGCCCTGGTTGGTATCAAAACCTCATTGTCAATTGAGACACAGACCCTGTGACTCAATTTCAGGCCAAAAGTAATGAACCTTTGCATGTATTTTTACATCTCACGCCTGTCAGAAACAAATTTGGGGGTCTAGCTCCCCCTTAGAGCTAAAGTTCCTTTTCCCTCTCCAGAATTAATCTTTCCAATTTGTTTTTTCTTTAATTCTTCATCATGTATTATAACTAAAATCTACATATGTAATTCAAATGAATTTTTACAGTACACAACTGTAATAATTGATACCTCATATGTAAATTAAAGTTCACTTATGTAATACACACGCACATTTTGACATTTCAATTGAAAATACTTCAATTCCTCATAACTTCTAAGCTACAAACAACACCTCAATTTGAACCCAAAAATTGATGGTCAGCACCATATTTGATGTGAATTAAATTATGTTTTGAGGATTTTCAACCTCTGTGCAGGAAATACTAAAATACTTAATTTAATCTTATTTAGAGTTGAGTTACAGAAATTTTACCCAGAGGTGACCCCACTTTATTTTTAATGAGGAGTCCAATGGTGAAATGATCTGCATATTCTTATTTGTTGGATAAAAAATTATGATAATCTTTATTTAACCTTTTTCCAAAAATATTTTCATTTTAGTAATTTTGATAAAAATTCATTTTTACTTAATTTTTCAAGAATGTGTTCTCATAATTTTAATTTTCAATGTCATTTTATTTTTAAATTGTACTTAAGATTTAACTTTTGTGTATAAATTTGTATTTATATCTTAAATTTTGTTTTGATAATATGGGTAAATTTATTTTATTCATAATTGTATTTTGTTTTCTTATTTGTGGTCTTTTGGGTATATGAAAATACCTCTAAATCTCACATTCCCTCCCCCTCAAAGAGAATATTACTCTGTAATATCGTTATTTCTAGTATTTCTGAATCTTCTGAGAAGTTTGGTAGCTTCAGGTATGTCCTTTTCTGTTAAACAGTCATATTGAAAAGTTGGTTCACTGTACCTCACAAGGTATTCCCTTACTTTCTTACTCCTCAATTTCCTTTCTTTGAGCACCTTGGTAACTTTCTGAGTACCAGGTGATTCAACAGGAGGTATATGCTGGGGAACTTTATTCATTAAAGGAAATTTTTCAGCATCACCAGATTTATAAGGCTTTATTAAGCTTACTGGAAATGTGGGATGCTTATTACTAAGTTCCTCAGATAGTTCTACTTCTACAGCATTTTCTTCATGGAGGGCCTTCATAACAAAAGTTCCTTCAAAGGAGTCTTCAAGCTTTTTAAATCCTTTGATTTTATTGAATTTAGTGGTGGATACAAGTCCTAAATCTCCCACTTTGAAGTCTCGGGTTGCATGTGATTTGTCCCACTTGTCTGTGGCATATGCAAATGAGTCTTCTATGCACCTTGCTGCATGTTTCCTAGCTTTTTCTAACATTCCTTTGAAACTAGCAGCTGTGGGATGTAGCTCAACCAAATTCTTCCCCAACAAATCTTGTGTAATCTGGGATTCAATTCTTTCTCTAGGACAGCAGAAGTCTGACTGGTATGGGCATGAATGGATATTTTGTGTGCCAATTCCAGTCCAGGTAAAAGGGTGCACCTGTCACAGGGGCTCTTTGAAGTGAAGAGGGCCTGGCACTCAGTAAACTGGGACTCACTTATGGAGGGCTCAAAGATAAGATAAGATGAGATACACTTAAGAGTGTTAAGATGAATTACTAAAAGAATGAATATAAGAAAAGCAGCAACAAAAGAAATAAGAATAAGAAATAGAAGAGCCAACCACAAACAAGTCCAAGTCCACTGTTTCAACCTGTCAGAATGGGAAGAGAAGGGTTAATAAGGATATGGCCACCCAACTCATACTGTACAGGCGAAGAAAGAAAAAAGGCAAAGACTAACTTAAGATTAAATAAATATAATACCCAAAATATAAGGATAAGAATATTCAGATAATAATAAATCAACTAAATTAATTAACTGGGGAAAAGTCCCCAGGGGGGAGGAAGAGGGGCTGGTATATGTGAGAATCACCAGCCCTGATCCAGAGGAAGAGTTTTCATGAGAATACTTGATGATTTGAATTGAGTCTGGCCAATACAGGTCCTGTACAGCTGTACAGAACCTGTACAAGAGGTGTGGTGTATTTGAGTGATCATACAGTTCCATATTGGTGTATTGAAACTGTATTGGGTGAATCCAGCCTGTACAGGTATTGACAGGCTGTATTGAGGTACCAAGCTGTATGCATGTTTCAGAATGAAGATTGCTGAAACTGCATGCTGATGCAGATACTGGATTTGCTGATTTGGGGTGTTTGAGTGGGTGTATGAATGACTACCCTTACCCCTGATGGATGGTTGTTACAGTATCCCCCTCTTGAAACTGGTGGGCTCCTGAACACCATAATACCCTGCCACTGTTGAGTGGCATCTCAATATCCCCACATTTTTTCAAAAAATTTTCTTTTTAATTTTCTTTCCTCTTGACCATTATCCTGAAAATCCTTCATTACTTCTTCCCTGCCAAATTCAATTGATTCCCCCCTTTCTTTTCAAATTTGAGTGAGTATTCCTTCCAGAGTATGCAATTCTTCCTTTTGATTCAATCAGCCATGTCTTGGGATGTGGCCTTGGGATATATCCCAGAATAAAGGCCATTGAGTACTTGTGCTCAAAAATTGGTGCCCAATGAGTATATGACTTGTACTCATTGGCCCAGACTTAATCCATTCAATGAACCTCCAAGGGGTCTTGTCCCCATGATCCAAGGAATTGGCCTCAGGCAGCCCTCCCAGTGGGTTTTGGACTGTGGCCTCCATCCTGAGTGATCTTGATGGAATTTGCTTTTTATGGCCTTTTAGGCCTTTTTGGGTGCTCTGGTGACAACCCTTGATTTAATGATTTTTGGCCTTTTTTGGCCCTTTTGGGTCTCTGGGATCCTACGGTCCGTGGTCTGCGGTCCGTGGGCCGTACGCCGCGGTCCGCGGTCCGTGGGGGCTATTGGAGACCCCCAGGACCAAAAGGGAGCCCCTGGGCCCAAATTTGCTGGGGACCCAGGGTGACCAAGGGGCCCAGAAATGGCCCATTACAAAATTTCACCATATATGGCCTGGATCCATTGAAGGGGTCCAGGACCATCAAGATCTTGGCCTCCCCCAGAGTTGCAGAGGAGGCCCTGGGTGATGAGTTCAGCCCCAAAGGGGTGTGAACCTTCACCTTAGAGGCTTTGAGGTGGGGCATAATTGAGTTATGGCCCCAGTTCCTTGAGTCAAATTTCTTTTTCTTGATGTGGAGTGGATTGATTCTGACGTCTTGAATCTTCTGCTTGCACATTCTTCAGTTATGAGTTCCAAACTGACTGAACTCACTGAATCTTCCCCTTCTGCACCGCCACCGTCTGTTCTTCATGGTTCTGGCGTCTTCAGTCGATTGTCTTCTCCCTCCATGGCGTCTTCTGGCCATTTTGACCCCTCCCAAACATATGATGGGTTCAGAGCAGTTGAAGTTCTTGATCCTGCCTGTACTGAGTGTTTGGCCAGGGGGAAGGATTGCTTTCAACATTACAATCCTCGATCGTCAAAATGCCATTTCTGCTTTATTGGGAAGAAGCCATGCCGCCGTACCGGATCAACTTTGTCCCAGGTGAGGAGGCACTTATGGAGTAGGAAGGATGGGCCTTATGGGCAGGAATTCCCCATTCTTGAGGAACCTACCCCTGATGCCACTTCTGGCTTTTCTCAATGTGAGTGATTTGCATTTCTTGGTTGAATTGATGCTGATATTTTGATGTAGTGAATGGTTCTAGGCAGAGGGATGTGGCCAGATGGACTAATGTTGGAGGGCCCATTCCGATTGGTGGTAGGCCCATCCACTACAGCTCAGAAATTCCCATTTCAAGGACCAATGCTGATGGAGTGGTGAAAGTAGTGAAGAAGCTAAGAAGAATTGTTGATTCCCCATCAGATCCAGATGCTGAAGGAAGTGATGAGTTGGATGGTGAAGAAGTTCAAGTTATTCCTCATTCAAGTGGCCATCCATCCAGCAATTCCTCTTCTCAACCTCTTGCCAACCCCAGATTCCAAAGCCAAGTGGTTCCCAGCACTCCAAGAACCTTCCAGCCAATGCTTGCTTCAATCCCTACAACCCTTCCTCCTCCATCACCAACTACTTCCCACACCACCAGGCCTGCCTTGAATCCAGCAGTAAGACCATCTCCAGTTCAACAGCCCAGAAACTCACCCATAAACACCTCCCGTCAACTCCAACCTGTGGCCAGCTCCAGCAGAAGAAGAGATGGGATGTCCCCTTTGCCGTTTCCTGCCACTCAAGTATTCCAAAGAAGAGAACGTTGGCCTATCCGGGTTACCAGAGAAGATCCCAACGCGGCTAGTGAAAATCAAGATGCTGTGGCCAGATTGTTCAGGAGAGTTGACAGAAATAGCAGAGAGGTGATTATGTATGCCAATGACAGGACGATTCCAGGTACTGCTTCTGAAGAAATGGCTGCAAAATTTGCCTGGTATGAAGATGAGTTGATAAATGATTTCCAGAGAACTTTTGATGACTTGGGTAGAGATAACTAGTTTCCTTTTCCTTGTTTGTGTTTGGCTTGCCTTCTATCCCCACTCTTATAAATACTAAGAAATGAAAAAAAAATAATGGAACCTCCCAATACATGATTTGGGGAGGGGATGCTGCTGCTTTAAAGAAATAAAAGAAAGAAAATTATACAAGTAAAGAAAGAAAGAAAAATAAAAGAATAAGAGAAAATGAGAGTAAAGAAAGAAATAAAGAAAATTCCTGATGGCTGGTCCTTCTTGTGGTGAGTTGCTTGATTCTGGCCAAGAAGTGTCTGAAAGATGAAACCCAAGCATTTGATGCTCACAGAGTGGCCAAGGTGATGTTTTACAAGAAGTAGAACCCTCAGGGATGCATACCAGGAGATGGAACTTACTTTCATAACTTCCACTCCCCACCAAGCACCATAAGACTGAAATAAATTGCCATAAATGCCTTATGAAATGAATTTCCATAAATGACTACTGAAATGAATTGCCGTAAATGACTTGAAGTAATGAATGTCTTGAATTATGACACTTGGCATAAAATGAAAAGATAATAAAGAAAGAAAGAAACTATTTGGCCATATCTTGATAAGGTCCAAATGGAGGGTATTGATGTTGTATGCTTCCTGAACCTGTCCAAAGGATTGACAAGTGCTCACAAAGTGGCCAAGGTGATGCTTACAACAACATATGGGTAGAATACCCCCTTAAAGGTGCATGCCAGGAGAGGAACTTACTTTCATAACTTCTTCTCCCCACCAAGCACCATAAAATCAAACTCTTGAGGTATTGGGACCAGGCATGTCTGGATATAATGAATGGAAATCCTTGACAAGGTCTGGTGAGTTTGTAAGGTTGGAAGCTGGTTCCCAAGTGGTTCTTTCTGGGTCTTCACTGAATCCTTTCCACTCTACAAGATACCATAATTTACCTCTTTTGAGTTTTGAGTCCAGAACCTGAGCCACTTCCCATTCTTCTTGCTCCTCCACTAAAACTGGTGGTGGCGGCAATTGATGACGATTTGGGATAGTTGAATGCTTGACTGGTTCTAATAAGGACACATGGAATACAGGGTGAACTGTCTTCCATTGCTGAGGCAACTTGAGGTGATATGCATGGCTGCCAATCTTCTTAAGAACTTCAAAGGGTCCCAACCATCTTTCTGATAATTTCTTGGTGGGTCTTGTTGTCTTGATGTTCTTGGAAGCTAGCCATACTTTGTCCCCAGGTTGGAAATCAGGTGGAATTGCCCTATTTCTATCTGCATACTTCTTGAATCTCCTTATTTCTGACTCTAATTCTTCTTTGACAACTTGCTGTACTGATTGGAGTTTTGTTGATAACTTTCCAGCAGGTGAGTCTTGAGAAATATGGATTGAGTCAAAGCTGGGATTTCTTCCATAAATGGTGAAAAAAGGTGATTGCTTGGTTGATGAATGTTCTGCATTATTATAGGCAAATTCAGCCAGAGGGAGCCAGGTGTACCAGTCATCTTGATGATAGCTGACATACATCCAAAGGTACTGTTCTAGTATCTGATTTACCCTCTCTGTCTGTCCATCTGTTTCAGGGTGAAAGGCAGTTGAAAGATCTCTTGATATCTTGAGCTGCTGACACAATTGAATCCAGAATGATGAAACAAATAAGGATCCTCTATCACTTACAATACTGACTGGGAGTCCATGCTTGGAAAATACATGGCTAATGAATATTTGAGCTAAATCCAGAGCAGTGATTGTGCCATAAGTTGGAATGAAGATTGCCATTTTTGAGAATCTGTCCACAACTACTAAAATTGAATCAAAGTTGTTGGACAGTGGCAATTGAGTGATAAAGTCCATTGATAATGAATTCCAAGGACCAGATGGAATTGAAAGAGGCTTGAGTAATCCAAACTTCTTGTGATGGATGTTCTTGTTTCTTGAACATTGCTGACATGAGGACACATAGTCCTTGATAAATTGATTCATGCCAGCCCAATAAAAATCCCTCTTGATGAGCTTGAGGGTCTTCTCCTGGCCAGGATGGCCAGCCAATGGTGAGTCATGACGCTTTTGAAGAATATTGAGTTGAAGTTCTTCATTGCTTGGGATTACCACTCTATCTTTTAATAATAATAACTTGGCTTGAGGTTCAAGAGAATAATCTGGAACTGATTCACCTCTTGCTAATTGCTTGAGTATTTCTTTATAGTCTTTGTCTTGCCATACTTCTTTTTGAATCTTGTCCACTAAATCTGAGAAAATTTCCACTTTGATTGAGAAGAATCTTGACTCTTGAATTCCATCTTGCTTAAGAACTTGATGAAGATTTTGAGGATTCTTGATGATGAAGTCCACCCCCCTCTCTGGGTACACGTCGTCCCGACGTGACAAGGCATCTGGTAAAGTGGCCAGCCTGCCTGGGCGGTAAGTGATAGTGAAATGAAACTCAGAGAGAAACTCAGCCCAACGGGCCTTACGACGAGTAAGAACTTTGGAAGACATAAAATACTGCAAGGAAGAGTGGTCTGTCAAGACCTCAAAAGAATTGGAAAGAGAAATAAGAAATGCTCTCCAGCGCTTGAGAGCCCAAACTATGCCAAGGAGTTCCTTGTCATGAATTTCATAGTTGAGTTCAGCTGGTAAGAGCTTGCGACTATCAAATGCAATGGGATGCTTTCCAGAGTCATTCACCTGACTCAGTACGGCGCCCAATGCATAATCAGAAGCATCAGTCTCTACTATAGTAGGTAGAGAAGGATTAAAATGAGATAAGATAGGAGCAGAGGTGAAAGCTTCTTTGAGTGCTTGAAACTGACTAAGAGCTTCCTCATTGAAGATAAAGGGAGAATCTTTTTTAAGGAGGGAAGTGAGAGAAGTGATTTTTTTAGAATAATTTTTAATGAAACGTCGATAAAAATTGGCAAAGCCAAGAAAAGATTGAAGAGCCTTGATGTTTCTAGGCTGAGGCCAATTGAGGATTTGCTGAACTTTTGAAGAATCCATCTTGAGGCCATCACTTGAAACAACATAGCCCAAGTATTCCACACTTGAGGCATGGAATACACACTTGGAGGCTTTGGCAAATAGATTATTGTCCCTCAGTCTTTGGAGGACAGAGGCCACATGTTTGACATGTTCCTCCTCAGAACTGGAAAAGACCATAATATCATCTAGATAAACCACAACAAACACATCCAAAAAATCTGCAAAGATATCATTTACTAGATTTTGGAAAGAAGCAGGAGCATTGGTCAAACCAAATGGCATGACCAAATACTCATAACTGCCATATTTGGTTCTAAAGGCAGTTAAGTGCTCATCCCCCTCTTTGATTCTCAGAAGGTTATATGCACCACGCAAATCTATCTTGGAGAAGATAGTGGAACCGTTGAATACGGTAAGAAGCTGGTTCATAGGAGGAACAGGGTATCTGTTCTTCCTAGTCACAGCATTGAGTTTGCGGTAGTCAACACACAAACGAAGACCTCCATCCTTTTTCTTGACGAAAAGGACAGGTGCTCCTGTTGAAGAGGAGCTTGGTCTAATGAAACCTTTCTCTACATTCTCTGAAATGTAGGCCCGCAGTGTTTCTGACTCTTGATTTGATAATGAGTAGATAACACCAATTGGAGGTAGAAGACCCTCCAATTCGATATGGTGATCACAGGCGCGGTGTGGAGGAAGTTTCTCTGCTTTCACCTTGGAGAATACATCCAAATATTGGTGATAAGCAGGAGGAACAACCTTCAACACAGTTTCAATTTCTTCTGGCTCTTCCTCCTCATCCCACTGCTCCTCCAGGGATGCATGAAAAGATAAGGGAGGAAGGTCCATATCCCCTTGGAAGAGATGAAGTGAAGATATGGCAACATCTTCTCCAACATCCTTTATCTCTTTGAAGACTTCATCTCTTGATGGAAGTAATGACTGAGAGGGAATTATGGAAGGGATATGGACAGAAGAAGGGATGGAAGGTGTCTTAAGTTCACCAACCAGAGCAACACTGTTGACAGCAGTGGCTAAGTCATTACTGGTAGAAGGAATAATACCACTAGAATCCTTATGATTAGAATCATAGGTGATCAATCCATTTTTCCAATCAATAATGGGATTGAAATGGTAAAGGAAATCATAGCCCAATATCAGGTCTTCTCCTTTGGGTGAATCTATGATAAAGAAATCCCATTCAAAGCTTGGGAAGGAAGGCAAGTCAACTACCCACTTGGTATAATGGGTGATGAACAAGGCAGGGGATTCATTAGAATCCAAAATGAAAAGAGGAATCTTTTCAGGGAGCTCTGACAGAGTCAATGAGTACTTGAGAACAAAATTCTTTGCAATAAAAGAGTTTGTAGCACCAGAATCAATGAGAATACTATAAAAAATATCAGAGACAGAAGAAAAAATAAGAAATTTTAAAGATTTCTTGACACTAGTATTCAGAGTGCACAATTGTGCTCTTGAAGGAAATAAGTGAGAACCATTGAACACATCATGATTCCCACTCAGGCTTTTCCCTGCTTGCTAGGGAAGCCTCTTAATGATGACCCAGGCTTGTTCTGAGGTCTCTTGAAGCATTTTTCAATTGGGTGCTTTCCACCACAATAAGTACACAACCCCTCTTTAATCCTCCTCTCCTTTTCAGAACCAATTAGTTTATTGTCCTTATTGAGGAGAGCAGCATGGGGCTTGTCCTTTGAAGATTGGAATTGCTTGCCCTTCTTGTTCTTCTTCTGGTGAGGCCTCTTTGAAGATGAGTTTTGAGGAGGCCTAGACTGATTGGATCCAATGACTGGAGGCTTCTTCTCTTGATTGCCACCCTTTTCCTTTTGCCTCTCATGATATCTTGTGTCTAATTCCAGAGTGACATCCATAAGTTCTTGAAGAGTATCAAAAGTTCCAGGGTGAGAAGCCAACTGATCCAATAATCTTGATGCCAATCCTCTTCTGTAAACATGGATATAAGCTCTTTCCCCCCAATCTCCAATTCTTGACATTAAGCTTCTGAAATCTGCTATGTACAAGGAAACATGACCACTTTCCTTCATCCTCAAATCGTCCAACTCTTGTTCAGCTTTCCTGACTTCATTGGGGTCACCAAACAGAGTGAATAATTGAGATTCAAACAATGGCCAATTATTGAGGAGGTAGGAAGGGTCTTCATTGGAAATATTTGAGAGGTAGGGTTCAATCCATTTGCCAGCTCTACCAGTAAGAAAAGAAGTTGAGTACAAAACCTTCTTCCTGTCAGAGAAGAAGTTTGCTGGATCATTATGGAAGATTAGTTGAGAGGATTGGATAAATCCTCTCAACTTATGAGCTTGAGTACCATCAAAAGAATCAGGTGCCTTCATGGATGGAGTCTTGAAAGCAGGGGCTTTGGAATTGTCCCTGGGGGCAACTGCTTGAGTGAGTTGTCCCATGAATTGAGTCATCTGCTCCATCATCTTGAGGAGACTTGGATCAGTTTGAGAGACAAGAGGTTGACTAGAAAGGGCTAGATTAGAACCCTGAGGCACCTCTGGAGCATTTGCCAAGGCATCTGCCACTTCAGTTTCCCCAGAATCTTCCTCTTCCACAGACTCTTCCCCCTCTTCATCTTCAACTTCCCCTAATCTTGCTCTTGCACCTTCAGACATGCCAGGGTAGCCACCCAAAAGTCCAGAAAAGGATCTTGATCTTCTAGATTTCATTCCACCTCTTCTTGAGGGTGCTGCTCCTTCCATTGGTGGTCCTCTGTCCAAGTTTGCACTCAGTTGATGAACTGATGGTGTGCGGTCAAGAGGAGCCCTTGCTGTAGGAGTGAGAACAACTGGAATTTTCTGGGATCTAGTATTCTTTGCTGGGGGGCTATGCTGGACTGGCATTATGAAAAGAATTAAAATAACTTGATGGTATTAAGAAGAATAATCAGGCTTGGCCAAATCAATCACAATAAAATCTTGATGAATCTTGAGGAATCAATTCAAATCTTGAGGAATCAAATTCAATCAACAGTCAAATAAATTCAATCAATCAACAATCAATTCAATCAAATATCAATAATCTTGAGGAAATCAATAATCAATCAATATTCAATCAATAATCAATCAATAAGTGTCTTCACTATGAAATCAAGTCTTGAGGAGTCAAATCAAATCAATAATCAGAATCAATTCTTGAGGATCAATCAATAAATCAAATAAATTCTTGAGGGTTCAAAAGTCAATCAACAATCCAAATGAAGTCCTGAATCAATAATCCAATCAACCAATGAATCCCAATGAGTAATCCAATCAATTAACCCAATCAATAATTCCTGAATAAAACCTGAATAAGAACACAGAAAAAATTTGATTGATAAAAGTAAAATGAAGTGATGAAATGGTCAGCAATGATTGAGAAAAGAAAAGAATCAATTTTCATAAGAATGAAAAGAATGAGATGAAAATTGATGAGAGAGAAAAATCATAAAAAATCATAAAAATCATAAAATCATGAAAAGGTCATAATTGATGAATGAGAGGAAATGAATATAAATGAATGAAAAGAAAGAATAAAATATGAGTTAATTAATTTAATGTCACAGGGGCTCTTTGAAGTGAAGAGGGCCTGGCACTCAGTAAACTGGGACTCACTTATGGAGGGCTCAAAGATAAGATAAGATGAGATACACTTAAGAGTGTTAAGATGAATTACTAAAAGAATGAATATAAGAAAAGCAGCAACAAAAGAAATAAGAATAAGAAATAGAAGAGCCAACCACAAACAAGTCCAAGTCCACTGTTTCAACCTGTCAGAATGGGAAGAGAAGGGTTAATAAGGATATGGCCACCCAACTCATACTGTACAGGCGAAGAAAGAAAAAAGGCAAAGACTAACTTAAGATTAAATAAATATAATACCCAAAATATAAGGATAAGAATATTCAGATAATAATAAATCAACTAAATTAATTAACTGGGGAAAAGTCCCCAGGGGGGAGGAAGAGGGGCTGGTATATGTGAGAATCACCAGCCCTGATCCAGAGGAAGAGTTTTCATGAGAATACTTGATGATTTGAATTGAGTCTGGCCAATACAGGTCCTGTACAGCTGTACAGAACCTGTACAAGAGGTGTGGTGTATTTGAGTGATCATACAGTTCCATATTGGTGTATTGAAACTGTATTGGGTGAATCCAGCCTGTACAGGTATTGACAGGCTGTATTGAGGTACCAAGCTGTATGCATGTTTCAGAATGAAGATTGCTGAAACTGCATGCTGATGCAGATACTGGATTTGCTGATTTGGGGTGTTTGAGTGGGTGTATGAATGACTACCCTTACCCCTGATGGATGGTTGTTACAGCACCAATCATGGGTGAATCCATCACAATATTTAAATTCAAGACCGTATGCACAAACTCTTCTCACCATATCTTCCGAGGTTTGTATCATTCTTTCAGCCAGATCATCAGTCTGTGGGTGGTAGGTTGTAGAGAAGGACAGCTTTGTTCCAAATAATTGTTGAAGATTTGTCCATAGTGCTGAGGTGAATTTGCAATCTCTGTCACTGATTCTATTTTTGAATATTCCAGTCCATGATATTACTATATTCCATATCAGAAGAGCTGTATCCATGGCTGTATCATCCTTGTGTCATGGTAGAAAGATTGGAGTTTTACTAAATCTTTCAACAATCACTAGGCATGCATTATAACTTCTATCACCTCCTGGTGGTAGTCCAGTTACCCAATCCATATGGATCATTTCCCAAGGTCTGCTGGGCTCTTGGATCTTTATCACATTTCCCAGTCTTTTTTTCATGGATTTATTTTCCTTTTGACATCTGTCACAGGTTTTGCAATACTCTGCAACATCCTTCTGCCACATTGGCCACCATAGGCAGGTTTTCTTTTTTCTCTTGATCTGTCCTCAGACAGATTTCCTGAGAAGGGGCTGTCATGGCATTCTTTTCGTACAAGATTGATTAAGGACCTGTTCACAACTGTCATGACACATTTATGGTAAGGTCTGTGGTAAATTATACCATCCAGTAAGTGAAATCTTCCTTCATCATGTGATTTTTTCCATATTTCATCTAACACATATATCAAAGAATTGTCTTTACAGTTTTTAGTAAGTAATTGGCATAATATGATACATTCTTATCCTGAGTATAAATTTTTCTTACGTCTTCAAAGAAAGTGGTTTTCAGATCTGTAACACTGATTCCTACTATTGGGATCTGTGGGGAAGCTCCTTTGGGCACATAAGGAGGATTATAAATATCATTTGGTAATGGCAATCTGCTCAGTCCATCTGCATTTTTATTAATATTCCAATCTTTGTGGACAATAGTCATATTACCTCTATACTCATGTATGGCTATTTGCCATCTGAGCATATGCCTGTTAGGTGTTTTCATGTTTGAAAGTGATTTAACAGCAGTACAATCTGTTATCACTTGAAAAGCACATCCTTCTAGGACTTAATTGAGCCTTTCAAAGGCCCAGCCAAGGCATAAACACTACATCTGACTTTCCCCATATCTAGCTTCAGTTGCTTTTATTTTCCTGGATATGAAACATATGGGTCCTTCCACAGGTTTATCATTTAAAATTTAGACCTGATTAAGTGCAGAACCTAGCCCATCCCCTGAGGCATCAATATAAATCTTAAATGTCAGCTTGAATTCTGGCATCAGCAAGAGTGCAGCAGTGATCAAGGCTTTTCTTGAATATTCAAAGGCTTTGACTGTGTCAACAGTCATTTCAAACACTTGGTCCTTGTCACATAATTTATAAAGAGGTCTTTATGGATGCAAAATCTTTAATATGCTGTCTGTAATATCCTGCAAACCCCAAAGATTACTAAATTTCTTTTTTGTTCTGAGGCATAGGTTTCAGTAGTACTGCTGCAACTTTGTTTTTGTCAATTCCAAGGGATAACCCAGATACTACATGTCCCAGTTCTTTGAATCCAAAATGACATTTCTTCAGAGAAGTTTTCATGTTTACAGATTGGATTTTGCTCAAAACTCTGGATAATCTGTATATATGTTCTTCCCAAGTCTTGGAACAGAAAATAAAGTCATCAATGTAACTGATTAACCATCCTTCTAAAAGCTCTTCAGGGAATATTTCTTTAATCATTCTTTGAAAGTGTGAAGGTGCATTGTTGATAACAAAAAGCATTCTCAAATATTCATACACTCCACAATGAACAATAATTCTCAATTACTTTCTTTCCCTTGGTGTCACCACATTCTGATTAAATCCTTTAAGGGAATCCATAGTGCTTATATACACTGCTTGAGATATTTGGGTAAGGGCAATTTGGATTTTTGGTATTTGGTACCTGTCTGGGACAGTGTAAGTGTTCCGAGCTCTAAATTCTCCAACCATCCTAGACTTTCCATTATGCCATTCAACTATGACTGGTGTAGTTATTTCCACTTACTCATTGTGGCCAACCTTTCTTGTTACACCAATGTCTAGAAGTTCTTTAACATTGATTTCCAGACCTTCTCTTGATTTAGTACTTTCTGTATATGCAGGTCTTCTCAAGAGTGGTGGGTAAGGTCTTTCAATATTAAGGATAATGTCAACTCCATGACCAACATTTTGTCCTAGTGGTTCTTTATCTGATGCAAAGGCTTCTCTGTGGTCATACAAAAGCAAAGAAAGTTCCCTTTCCTGTTAATCAGTGAGATGAAGACTTGTTTCTGCTTCATTTAACTGCTCAGACTTGAATTTTTCTAATTATAAGTTGAATGGTGATACTTTATTTACTGTAATTTTTCTCTTAAAAGGTAAGAGGGAAAATATTTGATGCTTATTGCCTCCAATAGTAAAGTATCTGTCTTTGTTGTTATGTAAGTCTATGCCATCCATGATCAAATAGTCATTTCCCAATATAAAATGGGTACTAGAGAAATCTTCCATTACAACGAATTCAACAGCTATTCTTTAATTTCCATTCATGTGTGGAAATATGAAAGTAGTCTCAAATATGCCCAATTCTTTCATTGGATTACTTGCACTATTACGTTTTATGCCATCAATTGGCAACAATTGATCTTCAAAATTTGGTAGACAAGTCTTAAGAAAAGATTTTCCAAAACAAGAGCAGAAGGCTCCTGGGTCAAGTAACTATTTAGTGGGTTTATTTTCAATTACCACTTCTGTAATACAGGAGTCACCAGCTTTATAACCTTTTCCCCTGTTTGGTTTGGATTTCATTAGTTGTGAATCTTAAGTTTTTGATAAATCAGGTTGACCATTTCTCAACTGTGGAAAATGGGAATAGGATTCCATAATGTCAAATGTGACATTGATATTTTCTATATCTTTTGAACATTCAGAGATTATTGATGATTTATCATCTGAATTATCTTTATTACATCATTCTTTTCAACATCAGGTTCCTTTTTAATGTCACTTTCATTTATTTTCCCCTTTCTGGGACATGAATTAGCTAAATATGTGGTGCTTTGGAAAATATGGAACTTTCTGATTACATATGGAGATTTATACTTTATATTATTAGAAATTTCTTTGGAGTTTTTGTCCACAGAATCTTTCTAAGGTGTATTAAACATTGTTTTAAAACTCACCCTCCTAGAACCAATGCTGGTTCTGGTGGTTACTTCTTCAAATATTTTATTGATATCTTCTGCTGAATGTTCTTCAGTAGTCCTGCTTTTCACCCCATGCTCTAAGTCACCCCCACATTGTCTTAGAATTTTTCTGTGAATCATAAGTTCTGACATTTCAGGATATAATTCTGTTAATCTATCTTTTTCTTGGAAAAACCATGGTAAAGATTTGTCTTTTTCAGCATTAAATTCAGAAGATTCAAAGGCTGTTTAAACCTTAAATCTCCTAGCATTGTTGTCCCATTTGTTGATAATTTGGGTTTCCGACCAAGTTCAACTTTGGTGTCCATGTGCTTGTCTCAATTTTATCTACCATCTGTGCGCTGATCTGGTAAACAAGGTGTTAAATCTTTCTGTTACCAATCTGTCAGGTAATTCAAAATCTTCTTTAATCATTTCAATACCTCTGATGAATTCCATATGGCCATATTCTCCTTCACCACTGAAGTGGGGCCAGTCTTTAAGTTTTGGAACTTCTTTCAATAGTGCTTGGCCCATTGATGGTTCCAAGTTATGAAAAGCAGTGGAAAATTCATTTTTTAACTGTGAATTTTAAACATCAAGTAATTTTGGATTGGTAATTCTTGTACCCTCATTTTGATTCAGAGGTGTAGAAACTCTGGGTAAGGTGTGTAGTAATTGTTCAATATCATTCATTTTACTCTTGCTACACCTTTGAGAATTTCTGAGCTCATGTTGGAGTCTTTTTATTCAATTTATTACTTCAATTTTATACATATCTTCCTTATGTGTTAACTCTTTCCATAATTCTGTTATTCTAGTATTATCAGAAGTGACTTGATTCAATTTCTTTGTTAATTTTGATACTTTTTCTTGTGAGGTGTCAAAACACTTTTTCAAGGCAATTGTATATGTCTTTACTTCAGTAAAGAGTTTGAAATATCATCAAGGTCTTTCTCATTATCTTCTTTGATAATATTTATGGTTTGCTTCATTCTTGTATCAATTATGTCATCAATATTGAATTTAGAATATTTGTCTGTTAATTCTTTAATAATGGCATATTTTTCATTTAACTTACTCCCAAATGAATTGTCATTATTGGAAGTCTTAAGTGTTCTTTAACATTTTTCAAGACACCTAAGTGTCTAATTTATTTGGCTCAGACTGAAGGTATTTGTTTTAAGATTGTTACAAATTGATGAATTTTCATCAGAAATATGACTTTTCACGTCATTTATAGCTATATAAAAGTTTGAAATGCCATCCAGAATATCAGAAATCCTTTATTATATTTTGATCTGGCTTCCTCCTTTTTCCGACCATCTGAAATACATTTTCCATGGCATCCTGCTGAATCTTTGGGATTCTGTAGTGCTGGCTGTAAGTTTTTTTGCTGGTGCTTTGCCTTTGCCCTTGTTCTGAGCTTGTGGCTGCTTTTTCACATTGGAATAGCTTCTGCTGGCTACTGGGGCTGTTTTTGGAACTTCCTTGGGTGGTGGAGGGTTGTTTTTCCTTCATTATGCTGTTAAAAGTATCATGTTTTTCTTTTCCATCAATGGTTGCCATCCTTTGAGTAACTTGCAAGTGTTGGGATGGCCCGGGAATTTTCTCACATTCAGGTGAGAATTCATGCAGTTTTTCCACAGATATGCAAGGATCTTTTACTCTTTGTGCCGCAATGCATTGTTGTAGGCCTTCTGGCTGGCTTTGTATATGTCCACAGAGGCTTCTTATGGCAGTGTCAGCTCTTTTTGAAGTTAAAAAAGTATTATCAGCTTGAGAATGGCATAATTTGTCAGTTTGGGATTCATTTACTTACCCTCGTCCTTCTGAAACTGGTTGGCTTCTGCCATAATTATGTCTATAACCTTTTTGGGAGCTGGCTCCTGATCTGGTTGAAAGAATTTTTATGATTAAAAAAGCTTAAAATAGTAATTTTCCACCAAAATCTCACTATTGGCCAAATTCTTAGGTTTCTGGAGAGTATTACTAATGTCCAAATTGATTAATTTTGAAGAAATTGGTTCTGGTTGCTTATTTAGAGCTATAATAACAGTACTATTATGATAAGAATTGATAGTACTTGAAGGGATGCTGCTAGTTAACAAGGTTTAAACTAATTATAAAAGGAAAGGATTCTAACATGAAGAGAAAGGTGGGGCAAAGAAGATATTCTTTTATAGCCATGAATTTTCTTACTCCAAAGATAAATATTACTCTTGTCAGTCTTGGAAAACACTCTGACAACAGAAAAGCCAATTATGGCATAATTGAACCCTGTTTTAGACCAAAAAGGGCTGGTACTAACCATTTTTTTGCTATTTTCATCCATTTTGGACCCTTAAATTGGCCATTGCTATAGTAATATCTGGTTTTAAGCCTTTAAAATATGTAAGAATGTGTGTAAGAGACGTAGAAACAAGTTAAAGCAGATTTTACAAATACTGACTCAACTTAAGAGTAGTTTTACCCTCTTGGCAAGAGTTAAAACTGCCCTGGTTGGTATCAAAACCTCATCATCAATTGAGACACAGACCCTGTGACTCAATTCCAGGCCAAAATTGATGAACCTTTGTGTGTATTTTGACATCTCACTCCTGTCAGCGACAATCTTGGGGGTCTAGCTACCCCTTAGAGCTAAAGTTCCTTTCCCCTCCCCCAGAATTAATCTTTTCAATTTATTTTTTCTTGAATTCTTCATCATGTATTATACTTCCAGTTTACATATGTAATTGAATTGAATTTTCACAGTACACAACTGTAACAATTGATACCTCATATTTAAATTAAAGTTCACTTATGTAATACACACGCACATGTTGACATTTCAATTGAAAATACTTCAATTCCTCATAACTTTTGAACTACTCACAACACCTCAATTTTAACACATAAATTGATGGTTAAAACCACATGTGATGTGCATTGAATTAATGTTTTGAGGATGTTCAACCTTTGGACAGAAAGTACTAAAAAAGTTAATTTAAGCTTATTTAGAGTTGAGTTACAGAAATCCTACCCAGAGGTGACCCCACGTTATTTTTTTATGAGGAGTCCAATAATGAAATAATTTTCATATGTTTATATGTTGTATAAAAAGTTATGATAGTTTTTATTTGATTTTTTTTCAAAAATATTTTCATTTTAGTAATTTTGTTAAAAACTCATTTTTACTTAATTTTTTGAGTAAAAGTGTGTTTTCATAATTTTAATTTTCAATGTAAATTTATTTTTAAATTGTACCTAAAATTTAATTTTTGTGTATAAATTTGTATTTATATTTCAAATTTTTTTTGATAATATAAGTAAATTTATTTTATTCATAATTGTATTTTGTTTTATTCTTTGTAGTCTTTTCGGTATATGAAAATACCTCTAAGGCTCACGTAAAGAGAGATATTTCACCATAGGAGACAATAAGAGGCAGAAATTTGGTTTTTCAAATAATAAGAAACATGTCACATTTATAAGAAATGAAGAGAAAATCCCAGAGAAACATTGCTTCACAAATGAACAACTCAATGAAGCATAATTCAATCAAGAATTAACAGAAAAATTGAGAGAAAAACTGATTGATCTCTTATTTAAATAAAAACATTTCTATGAAACTGATAAAGAACCACTAGGTGCTATTATTAGACATGAGGTATACCTTATTCTTGTAAGGTTTGTCTATGAAACTCTTGATAATAGTAACAATATCAAGAGTACTATGACTGTCCTCAGTAGAAAAATATAAGATAATATAATTATTAAAAATAATTATATAAAAAAATAAATTTAATTATTTTTATATGAAATAATAATAATAATAAAATATAATAATAATAGTAAATTATAATTCTTCTATTGATGTTATAGTAACTGACAATTTTAACAATAAGAATTGTAAAGCTCTTAATGAGACAATTACACATGGAAAATATAAATATTTAGCCACTTATAAATAATATATACATATTATTTATAAAAGAATTATAACACACACTGTTCAGAAATGATTCTTATAGAAAGATTCTATATGAAAAAACTAATAATAGATAAAAAAGATATAGAATTTTAGAGACAACTTAGTTATAATATAAATTTAATACAACAAGTCAAATACAAAAGTTATTATATTAAATAATTACTATAAGTTAAAGCCATCCCAAAAATCAATCTTTTAAATGAAAAAACAACCTTTGATGATAAAAAATAGGATTAAAGAGTTTTTGAGGGGAATTTGTGGATTTTAAAAGATATTTTGAAGACAATAATTTTATAAAATGAAATATATTATAGGTGATTACAACAATAATCTAATTTATATGATTTCAATTCTTTAATTTAAGATATATGAAGAATAAAAGACTTAAGAAATACTTTAATCATAAGAGTATATATATAATAAAACTTTACCTGTTAAATGTGTAATATGATTGGATTGATAATTGATGATGGACAAAAACAGTGATGAAAAGACTCTTTTTATGTCTACAGAGGAGCTTTCATGATTAATAATGTATCTAGAGGGCGTTCTAAAGTCAAAACTGAAAAACCATTCTTAAAAATAAGGTTCTTAACTTAAGGTAACTTATTTTTAATTCCAATTCAAAGTTACCAGTGTTATTCTTGACTTCAAGTAACTTTAATCCTCATTTAAGTTAATTATTTTAAGTTTTAATATAAAAAAAGTTGATTTATATTAAGGTTCATCACATGAACAACTTAAAACTAGAGTTTCAAGCAGAAATTCCTTAAACCCAATTTTCAATTAATTTTTAAAGAAATCTTGATTTTCTTTAAGTATAATTAAAAGAGTAAATTTAAAGGCTAATTACCCAGGAAATCTGTTTATAGATAATACTTAAGCTTTAATTTCCCTATAGATAATATTAAATTGTAAGCTGTGTGAAATATTCAATCAAATCCATTAAGAATTGGATTTTTAATGAAATTTTGAAGTTATTACTATTTTTACACATAAAATACCAATACACACTAACCCTTAGCTTTTTATAAGGTTTTAATGCTTGTAACCTTCAAGGTTTAAGCTTATTTAAGCTTTGAAAGGTCTCAAAACTTCAATTTCAAGCCTGCATATTGGGATTTACCCTTTGGCAGCTTGAAATTCCTGTCCAAATTGGGATAAAACCAGTTTAAACTTTAAGTTTGGATAAAATTCTAATCTTAAAGTTTAAATAAGGTTGAAAATCCTGCAATACAGGTGGACAACCTTAATTGAATCCTTGCAGATCCAAAAAGTTGGGTACCCCACCTCTGTTTAGTCTTTTTCCTTTGTCCCACCTTTTTGTGTGTATTTTGCCCTTTTGTTTATTGAAAGCCATACTAGGGCCTTAAACACTTTTAAATTGGGCTCATGCAGGATTTACATTTTGTATGGTAAATCCTTAACCAATTCAGTAAATATACACAACACCTCAATTTTAACTAAAATTTTGGTAAGTTTGCATAAACCTTATTCCACTCTAAATTTAAGATTATTTAAGCTTAAATTTAATGATTTTAAAAAATGTTGAAAAAGCTACATTAGTACTGTGAGATTCTTAAATCTTCCAATAACATAAGAAATAAGCTTTTTTGGGTATAACACCCTATGGGTGTACCCTAGGTCATTTTTGGTGTAGATTCCAAAAATGATATAACATTTATAACTTTGTTTATCCAAAAAAAAATTATACTTATTTTTTGTTATTTTTTATTTTAAATTCAATTTAAAAGTCTGTTGAAGACTAAATCAGCTTTATATAAAATCATCTGTGGCCTTATGGGTATGCTATACATACCTCACAGGCTCACATTCCATACCACCAAAAATAATTGTACCACAATTTTCTTTTAGTAGTATACCCCCAAGTTAATTGGGGGGTATCATCCACTGTCCAACCTCTCTACTTATACTTTCAAGTATGTAAAGCACACAATTCAGATGTTTCATTGAGGAATTGGCCTTCTCTCAGGTCTGTATCTTCTGAGAAGCTTTTGGGAATCAGGTATCTTTTCCACTACAATCTATTAATCTTCATGTTGTGGATCTCTGTACCTGACCAAGTATTCTCTTTCATATTTTCCCCTAAGTCTTCTTTCTTTCAAGACTTTTAGTACTTTTTTCTCTTCACTCTGATCAAGTGGAGGTACTTCTAAGGGTGTTTCATTTCTCAAAGGAAATAATTTCTTATCACTTGAAGTGTAATGCTTTACTAGACTAACAGGAAAAGCTGGATGTTTGTTTTCCAATTCCCCTGAAAGTCCTACTTGTACTGCATTTTTCCTATGAAGGGCTTTAATAATAAATGGTCCTGCAAAGGAATCTTTCAATTTCTTTGGAGTTTTAATATTATTAAAGTTCAAGGTTGAAACTAGTATCAAGTCCCCTACTTTGAATTCTGGGTTTTTATGACTTTTATCCCATTTCTGTTTAGCATATTCAAAGGCATCATTCATGCTTTGATTTGCATGATTCCTTACTTTATCAAGCAATAACTTAAATCTTGAAGCGGTTGGATGAATATCAACTAAATGTTTCTTCAAAGTATCAAATGGAATTTTAGGGTTCCATCCTTTTTCCAACATTGCAGGAGTCTTGTCTGTTGAAGCATGGATAGAAGTCTTGTAGGCTAATTCCAATTGTGGTATAAGAGTATGCCAATCATGGGTAAAGCCATCACAATCTTCAAACTCCAGGCCATAAGCACAGAATCTTCTGATCATGTCCTCAAGGATTTGAATCATTCTTTTTGCTAGCCCATCTGTTTGTGCATTGTATGCTGTTGAGAATGATAGTTTTGTACCCAAAAGCATATGCAAATTGGTCCATAAGGCTTATTTAAACTTTGGTTCACTATCACTAATAATATTTTTAAAGAGACCAGTATGAGATATAACTCTGTTCCAAATCACCAGAGCTGTATCCATAGCTGTGTCATCTCTATGACATGTTAATAAGATTGGTGTTTTTCTATATCTTTCTACAATGACAAGACATGCATTGTAGCTTTTATCACCTTCAGGTGTTAAGGCAGTTACCCAATCCATGTGAACCACTTCCCATGGGGTACTTGGTTCTTGGATATGAATCATCAAACCAAATCTTTTACCAGTAGCTTTATTGGCTTTTTGGCATGTATCACAACTATGACAGTACTCAATGACCTCTTTTCTCCAAGATGGCTACCAGGCACATGTCTTAATTCTTTCCATTGTTCTGTCTTCAGACAGATGTCCAGAGTAAGTGTCATCATGGCATTCTAGCAGTATTGTGTTAATTAAAATTCTACTACACACGACCATGACACATGTGTGTTTAGATCTATGATATAAGATACCATCAAATAAATGGAATCTTCCATTGTCATAAGATGTTCTCCAAATATCATCCAGAGAATTAGCCAAATCGGCATCTTTGCAATGTTTTTCAAGTAGAGAAGTAAGAATATGACAATTGTTATCCAGCTTATAGATATCTCTAACTTCTTCAAAGAATTCTGTTCCAACATCTGTGATTTTAATTCCTTCAATTAAAATTTGAGGTTCTGCACCTGTGGGAACATAGGCAGGAGTGTCAGTTGTATTGGGTAATGCTCATCTAATTAAGCCATCAGCATTCTTGTGAATATTTACAGCTTTATGTACTATAGTCATATAACCTCTATACTCCTGTATAGTAATCTGCCATCTTAACATGTGTCAGTTTGGAGTTTTCATGTTAAGAAGTTACTTTACTGCATTACAATAAGTAATTACTTCAAACACACTACCATAAAGATAGTAATTAAGTTTTTCCAGAGCCCATACAAGGCAAAGGCACTCCATTTGGCTAGCTCCATATCTGGCCTCAGTAGGTTTCATTTATCTTTAAATAAAACAAATTGGACCTTCATAAGGTTTGTCATTGACAATTTGAACTTGATGAAGAGCTGCACCTAGGCCCTCACCACATGCCTCAATATACAGCTTGAAAGTAAGTTTCCAGTCTGGCATCAGTAATAATTTTGAATTAGTCAAGGCATATCTGATCTTTTCATATGCTTAAATCCTCTCCTGTGTCATTTCAAAGACAGTTTGTTGATCACAAATTCTGTACAATGATCTGGCATGGATTGCAAAATCTTCAAGGTGTTGCCTGTAATAACTGGAAAACCCTAAGAAAGACATCATTTCTTTCTTGTTCTGGGGAATTTGTTTCAGTAACACTGCAGCCACTTTTTTTATCCACACCAAGGCTCAGTCCTGAGATTACATGTCCTAGAGCTTTCAACTCATGAAACCCAAAATTACATTTTTAAGAGATATTTTCATGTTCACTTGAATAATTTTCTTAAGTACTAATGAAAGTCTCTCTAAATGCAATTGCCAGGTTTCTGAACAAATGATAATGTAATCAATATAAATGATTAACCATCCCTCTTATAATTCATGTGTTAAAATGGTGTTCATCATTCTTTGATAGTGAGAGGGTGCATTTTCAATACCAAAAGGTATCCTCAAGTATTCCTAAATACCACAATGAGAAAAAATCCTCAATCATTTCCTAGCATAAGGTGTTAAAACATTCTAATGGAAACCTTTAAGAGCATCCATAGAATTGATAAACCTTGCTTTGGATAATTGAGTCAAAGTCTCATGGATTCTAGGAATTGGATACCTATCTGGAATAGTGTAGGTATTCAATGCTCTAAAATAACCAACCATCCTTGATTTATCATTATGACAAGTAATGATTATAGGTTTTGTGACTTCTACTGCTTCATTGTGTCCAACCTTTCTAAGAACTCCCAGTGTCATTAGTTCATTAATATGACTTTCTAATGCTTCTCTAGCCCTAGGGCTAGCTGGGTAAGCTGCTATTCTTAAAAGTGGAGGGTAAGGTCTTTCCACATTAAGCATAATTTTCACTTCATGGCCTTTGATAGCCCAAAGTGGTTCATTATCAGAAGCAAAGGCTTCCCTATATTGAAATAAAATTTGAATAAGTTCTTCCTTCATTTCTGGTGTTAATTCAGTACTAATTTGTGGTTCAATTAACTGATCTGACACAAATGCTTCTCTATTAACATTTTTTACTTGTCTAATGACAGTTATTTCTCTTTTTTCTGAAGGAAAAGCAAATTTTTGCCTTTTATTTTCCCCTATAGTGAATTACCTGTCTTGATGATTATTAATATTAATACCATAAATATTGAGATAATCATTTCAAAGTATAAAGTGCTGTGAAGTACAATTATTCATGACAACAAATTCAACTTTTGATCTGATCCTTCCTGCAGGATGAGGGAATATCATTGCTGCTTTAAATATACCCAAGGGGTGCATATTTTGGCTGGCACTTCTGAATTTTATACCTTCAATTGGCATTAACCTGTCTTGCCAATTGGTATAAATCTTTTCAAGATAATCTTCTCCAACACAAGTAAAAAAAGCACCTGAGTCAAGATGTATCTTGGCTTCTCTTTTTTTTGTCACAATATTAGTGATACAAGATGATCCAGCTGTATAACCTTTACCTCTGTCTGGCTTGGTTTTCTGCATTTTAGCATCTTGCACATGCATGAAATCAATACATTCATCACTGTACTGTGGTAAGTGAGTATGCACTTCTGTGACTTCAAAGAAAACATTGATATTTTCTATACTAAGTTCATCTGGTAATTTCTCCTCTTCAGAAGGCTCAGAATCACTTTCATGTACAGGGACATCATTTGTTTCTTTTGTGTCATCTTTTTAAATTTCTATCTCATTGATTCTTGTCTTTTTGGGACAAGTATTACCCAAATGAGATGTACTTCCACACTTATGAAGTTTCAAAGGAGCTTTTTCATGTGTTTTATTGGGTTTTGGAATTGGCTTTCCACTGGTCTTGTTGTCCATTGGGGGTTTATACCAATTTCTAACAATTTCTGTTCTAGTAGTGATGTCCTCCATAGCATTTATATAATCTTCTGTAGAGAAAGGCTCAATACATCTGCTTGTTATAGCATGCTCAAGGTCACAACCACACTTTATTAATATCCTTTTACGTACCATTGTTTCAGACATATCAGGATGAAGGGCAGTTAATCTGTCCTTTTGTTTAAGAAACCAAGACATTGGCCTATCCCTCTCAATATTAAAAATGGCTTCTTCAAAAGAATTCTCCATTTTAAATCTCAAGGAATCATTTTCCCATTTGGAAATAATTGGTTCTTTCCACACAGGCCAAGAATTTTCACCATGGTCTTGTCTCATTTTGTAATACCATTTCTTTGCTTATTTGGTAAACAATGAGTGTAATCTGGCACTTATGTATTCATCTGGTACGTTAAGGTCTTCTTTAAACATATCAATTGTTTTCATAAATCCCATATGATTATATTCCCCTTCACCACTGAAGGTTGTCCATTGCTCTAATCTTGGAATGTCTTCAAAATTGCAAGCAGTTTTGACTTCTGCATTACTATAAATGGTATGATGTAAGTAATCATTCACGTTTAGCATATTTCTGTCAAAAATTGGTGTAGACTTTCTTGGCAAATCATTCTTCAGTGATATATTATTGATACTTGATTGAATATCTTCTTTTAATTAAAGTCTTGCTTTGTCACTTTTTTCCAATTGTTCTTTGAAAATAGCTGCATTGTGCCCAGTTGAGTTTTCCAAGCTTTGAACTTGTATTGTTAATTCTTTTAACTTTCTAGCTATAAAAGAAATAGAGTTGTCATCTGGTGGATTGAGTAAGGTAACCTAAGACTGTCAGGGTGAGTCTATGATAAAGGTGTATATAAGTATTTGCAAGCGTTAACTATGACTGTGACATGGTAAAAATAGTTTTAAAAGATGATAAAGTGATAATAAATGATTTAAATTAAGATATTAAGGGCTTTACTATAGAGATATAGTGGTGGTGAGCGCTGTTGAAAGCCCTGGGTGCAGCTTTACCTGTTGGGTTACAATAATAAAGACTACAATACTTTTAATTTAAGAGTATACCTGATTATTAACCAAGAGTAAAACTGGTTTTGACAGTTTACTACGTAGGTTATTCAAGAGCAGGATGAGGAGACAATTCTGGCTGTGAAAAGCCTCCTTTTTATCCTGAAATGGGGTGGAAAGGGTGCTAGACCTTTCCATGTAGAGGAAGTGAAGATTTTTCACTTTCTAGTACTGGCTTGTGGTTTTCAAACAGCCTTTATAGCCTGTATTGGGCTTAGATGTGGTTTTGAAACCACATCTGGGCGGTTTTCACCAATACAGGGTGAAAATTTTCATCTGGCGACCTCACAGCCTGATTCTGACGTGTATGACACGTAGAATGCTGTACAGAAACTGTATGGGACCCCAGTATTGACTGACATATGAGGTATTGAAGTAAAGACATGCTTCTTTGTCTATTTGACACCTCATATTCATGATTATGGGATATTATCCCATGGTAAGGCTGTATATGACAGCTGGTGGGATTTTAACCTTAAAACAGTCATAGCTTTGTCAATTCTTGAGATATCAACCTCAAAATTGGTTCGGTGTGTAGCCCTGTATGTGCTCTACACAATGGTACCTCATTTGATATGGGTATCATTAAATATGGCAAAGTTATCCCATGTACAAGATTTTTGTACATATGCGTGTTTTAGGCAAAAGCTGTATTGGGCTTGTTTTCCCCATAACTTCTGCAGTAGTTGAGATATCAGGAAGTGGATGACACCATCAGATAGCCCTGATTGTGAGCTTTCCAAAAAGACCACACTGCAGGTATCCCACACTAAAACTGTAGAAGTTAGATGAGAGGTGAATGTTTTGTTCACCCTTATTTGGCCTGAAATTGACCATAACTCCAGTAATATTGGTGCTAGCTCAGTTTGGCTGGTACAATTGGATAGCCCTGGCTTAGATCTTCATTTTGAGTACCCATTTGATGGGGTTAAGCCTCTCCTTCTAGATTTTAGATGAGAGGTGAAAATTAAGGTTTATGCTCAGCAATAACTTTGAGCAGGAATAACTTTGTTATTTCTAGTCCTATGGTGATGGGACTTATATTTTCAGGAAGAGGTGAGTTTCCTCTTTCTTTTGATACCTTTTGAGCTGATTTGGCTCAGCTCCATGTTTTGGTGGTATCCTGGCTATACCATTGGTTTATGGTATTTTGGCTGTCATGCTTGTGCTCTGGTTTTGAGTCACAGGCTAACATACCCTCCCTCTAAAAAAGGCTCATCATTGATGAGACTTTTCAGTCCTCCTAGAGGCTCTGAATCTCCTTAAATGAAGGTTCCCATCTGGTATGGCATCCTCTGCCAACCATCTATCTTTATCTGCTGTCTGGTTCTTGAATCTGACTAGGTATTGTCTTTGATCCTTCCCATTGAGTCTGATCTTCCTGGCCCTGATGATCTTACTCACAGGTCCAGGGGAGTCCTCCACTTCCACTATCTATTGTGGTGTGGGCTTCTTTCTCCTGGACGGGAATTTATCCTCCTCTGTCTGGAAGTATGGTTTGACCAAACTCACTGGAAAGACTGGATGTTTCCTTGAAAACTCCTCAGTGAGTTTGAATTCCACTGAATTTTTTCCTATCAACTTAATGATAGTAAAAGGTCCTACAAATGGGTCCCTCATCTTTTTAGGTCCTTTGAGATTGTTGAAGTTCAGTGTACTCACTAACACCTGGTCCCCTTCCTTGAAGTCAGGTTCCAAATGTGATTTGTCCCACCTCTGCTTATTGTATTCTTTTGCCTCAGCTATGCATCTGGCAGCTGTGTCACAGGCCCTCTTCCACATATCATGGAAGTCTTTGGCTGTGGGGTGGATAGTCAGGAGATTTTTCTTCAAGTGATCCACCGGAAACAGGGGGTTCCACCCTTTCTCCACCAGTGCAGGTGTTTTACCTGTGGTGGAGTGCTTGCTTGTATTATAAGCCAGTTGGACTGCTGGTAAGAGGGTAACCCAATCATGGGTGCATCCCTCATGGTCCTTGTATTCCATGCCATAGGCACAGAATCTTCTGAGGATGTCCTCCATTGTTTGAATTATCCTTTCAGCTAGGCCATCTGTTTGTGGATGGTAAGCTGTGGAAAAAGCAAGTTTGGTACCAAGCATGTCATATACGTTAGTCCGAAATTCAGATGTGAATTATGGGTCCCTATCACTAATGATGATCTTAGGGACTCCACAGGTAGATATGATGTTATTCCAAAACAACACAGCAGTATCCATGGCTGTGTCTTCTTTATGGCATGGTAGACACCTCATGCTCTTGCTGAACCTATCAACTATGATCAAACAGGCATTATAGTTTTCTTTGCCTCCTGGGACAAGTCCTGTAACCCAGTCCATGTTGATGGTTTCCCATGGGTGCTTGGGTTCCTCTATGTGTTGAAGTAACCCATACTTCTTCCCATTTTTCCTATTTTCTTTTTGGCATCTTTCACAAATGTTGATGTATTCACTCAACTCTTGTTCCCACTTGGGCCACCAATATGTGCTTGCTACACTCTCTTTGGTCCTGTCATCACTCATGTGTCCCATATAGGGGCAGTCATGGCATTCTTGTAGGATCAATGAGATGTGGTCTCTGTCTACCACTGTGAGTGCACTTGTGTGATTTTCTCTGTGGTAGAGCAGGCCATCTATAAAAAAAACGTATTGTCCCTATAGGCCCTCAACCAGGGTTCTTCCAGCTGGGTTTCCAGTTCTGGACTCCTGTAATTTTGTTGAAGGAGTTGGAGTAGTATGCTACACTGTTTGTGTTTGGCATAAGACTTCTGTACTGCACTGAAGAATTCATTGTGCAGTTCTGAGGAACTTATTCCCAGTATGGGAGTTTCTGTCCCTTCTGAGTCAGTGTTTCCACTGTCAAGGGTACCACTTTCTGGTGCCCATTCAGATAATCTGAAGTTTTTTCTCCTATCTATTTCCATGAAATGGATAGGGATTTTTGCTGCAACTTCTGGGTCATAAGCTGGATTGCTTTTGACATTGTCCAGTGGCCATCTGCTGAGGCCATCTGCATTGGCATGGCTTTTACCTTCCTTGTATATGATGGTCATGTTCCCTCTATACTCCTGGATGGCTATTTGCCATCTCAGCATATGTCTATTTGTAGTCTTCATGTTTAGTAAAGACTTCAAGGCTGTGCAGTCTGTGTAGACTTCAAAGACTGCACCCTCCAAATAATAATGGAGTTTTTTCTAGAGCCCAGAGTAGAAATAGACATTCAGTCTGGGTGGCCCCATACCTGGCTTCTGAATCTTTCAGCTGCCTTGAGATGTAGCAAATTACTCCTTCTCTTGGTTCAACATCCACAATTTGTCTTTGGTGAAGGGCTGCTCCTAGGCCTTGACTGCATGCTGCATCTATATATAACTTGAATGGTAGTTCAACGTCAGGTAGGATGAGCACAGGTGCATTAGTGAGTTCATATTTGATCCTCTCATATGCATCCCTCCTTTCCTTGGTTATTTCAAAAACTACATCCTTTGAACATAACTTGTATAAACTACTAGTTATGTGGGCAAAATGTTTTATGTGGTTTCTATAGTAGCTAGCAAACCCAAGGAAAGATTGCATCTCTTTGATGTTCTTTGCTACTGGCTTTTGCAGTACTGATGCTACTTTGTTCTGGTCAATTGCCAGACTAAGACCTGAGACTTTATGTCCTAGAGCTAGTAGCTCTTGTTGGCCAAAATTACACTTTTTGAGTAAAATTTTCAGATTGATGGGTATACATTTACTTAGAACTCTGTCTATGTATTATACATAGTCTTCCCATGTCTCTGAGTATATAATGATATCATCAATATATACTACCATCCAGCCTTCCATTATTTCTTTTTGAAATATGGTGTCCATCATCCTTTGGAAGTGGGCTGGTGCATTCTTGATGCCAAATGGCATCCTGGTGTACTCATATATACCCATATGGCATATTATCCTGAGTAACTTCATGGAGTTTGGTTTAACTCCATTTTGGTGGAAGACTTTCATGCAATCCATTTTGGTTATATATCTGGCCTTGGCCAGTTTATCTAAGGCATGGGGTATCCTTGGTATAGGGTACCTGTCTGCTTTTGTGTAGTTATTCAGGGCTCTGATATCTCCACACAATCTAGATTTGCCATCATGCCAGGTGATTAGGACAGGGGTGGTGATTTCCACTATTTCATTATGTCCAATCTTCCTGATGACATCCATATCCAGGAGTTCATTGATATGTTGCTCAATTTCTTTCCTGCTTTCCAGGCTTGCTGGATAAGGGGTCTCCTCAGCATGGGTGGATAAGGCCCTTCCACATCCAGATATAGTTCTATATCATGGCCTTTGATCTTGCCTAATGGTTCTTCACCAATGGCAAATGCTGGTCTGTTCTTTCTCAGCATCTTCAGTAAACTTAGTTTCTGTTTACTGGTGAGGGTAGTGCTAAACTGTCCCTCTCTGAATTCCTTCAGAAGTTCTTCTAGTGGATCTTGAGAAGATATCTGGTATATGTCAAGTGAAAATTTCTTTTCCTTGTTAGTAACAATGGTGATGTGCCTATTTTTACTGTTTTAAATGTCTATGCCATACATCCTCTGGTAATCTGTTCCCAGTAAAAACCCTTGGATGTGGGCGTCATTAAGCACTACAAACTCTGGGTTGAGTCTGATATTACCCTTCCTGTGGGGTATAATTATCTCTTTGATAATTGTCCCAATGGAGCTCATCTTCCCTGATGCACTTTCAAAGTTCTTTGCCTTAGTGGGCAAGAGCTGCTTTTCCCAGTTGGGGAAGTGGGTATCCAGATAGTCTCTGGCCACTATGGAGCAGTGTGCTCCACTATCAATGATCAGTGGGTGCTGAGCATTTTCAATACATACAGTCATCTTTGTGGCTGTTCCATGTATGTATGCCATTCCTTTAGTTGGTGTAACCAGGAATGTCTGTGCATCTTGTGTGTGTTTGCACAAGTTCTTGTTTGCAGTGTCTTGTGGCATACCTGCTTCCAACTGTATGTCCTGAATTTCTAGTGGGGTTTCCTCTTGGTATTCCACTAGAAACTCTTCTCTTGGGTCTTGGTCATCATCAGATGGTTCTCTGATGGCATCACCCATAGAGTCTGATTCAGAATCCTCTGTTGGAGGTTCTTCCTCTGGGACTTTCTCAATGGCATAGACTTTTTTCTTTGCCACTTCTGCCACTTTTTCTTTGGGTTTGTCTTTAAACTCTACCCTGAAAGGTTTTTTCTTTTTGAAACCACTGCTCTTATATGGGGTGAATTTCCCTATATTTGTCCTTTTCCTTATGTCTTGTAAGGTGTTGGCAATGTCATCTAGAGTGCAATTTTGGTTGCATCTACATTTTACTGCATGTTCTAGTTCTCCTGGCAATTGTGTCAGGAGTTTGTGATTCCTCATTTGGATGTTCATCTGAGGATCAATGGCTTTAAGTCTTTTAGACTGTCTAAGACACCACTCATATGGATCTTTGTCCACAGAGTATTTGTCATTTTCAAATGACATAGTCTTTTGCCATATCGAGGTTCCATTACTGCACTTTTGGATGATTTGACTCTTCCACCATGGCCAGTTTCTTCTGCCATGGATTTCTTTCATTTCTGTGTACCATATACTAGCATGACCTTTAAATGCAGTATTCAATCTAGCAGTGATCCAGTAGTCTGGTATGCTTGGTAAATCAATGAAGACTCCATCAATATAATCTATGAGTTCCATATGATCATATTCTCCTGATCCAGAGAATTTAAGCCAGTTGGAGGCCTCAGGAAGCTGTTTCAAGGCTTCCTTCCCTAAATACGACATGCCATCTCCATCTTGGTATTGTGATGGAGATCTTGCCTTATTCATCAACATGGCATCTGGTTGATATGGATTATCCATAACTTGGCCTTGTGGTTGGGGCTTGAAGCTATGGTAGGCATTAAACAACTTGTTAATGTCTTGATCCAGACACTCCTTGTCCCTTGTGCTGTGGTGTTATTTTTCAAAGACTATATTCAGTCTTTTGTTGGTTTTTTCAGAGGCTTTGCTCAGTTGAGCATATCCTTCTTGAAGATTCTTAACTATTTGTTCCAAGGAGGCTTGAGTCTGTCTCATCCTCTCTTGGCTAGCTTTAATTTATGCAAACTGCTTTGCAGATTTTTCAGCATATTGGGACATTTGTAACCACAGTGTATCACTGTTGATGTTACTCTCAGATGTGACAATGTTATTTTCAGTCTGAGTGGGGGTAATGTTTCTATTACTAGGACTACTGATTCTAGAGTGGTTTACAACTTCTTCTGGTTCTTGTGTACTTCTTTTACCAAATGTAACAGCTTCTGGATCATGGGGTCTGACTCTTTCCTCCTCTGGTTGAAGGAGGCTTTGGTCTTGCCCTTGTTTCCTTGTCTTCTACTGGAAACTTCCTGGAATTGTGAAGAATGGTGACTCTTGGCCACTGATCTGCTGGTTTCCGAATGGTGTGAAGCCACTGGAGAGCTGATTTGGCCTGCTCCTTGTGAGCCTGAAGGAATCTGAGTAGGCCCTGTCTGGGTCAATTGTTCTTCTATTGCCTGGATAGTGGCTTGATCCTCCCTTATCCTCTGTGCCCTTGCCTCCAGGAGTCTGTGCTGCCTGGTGGGATTCCAACCCTTGGTGATTACCATAAGGTCTTTGAAGTCTATCTCTTTGAGACAGATCTTCTGGCAACTTGATCCAAGTTCTGCCCAGTGAGCTGCTAGGTTGAACCTCTTGTTGTCCATGCTCCATTGAAATAAGTCTTTGAGGAGTTGGTGGATCTCAAGAACTTGATCCATATCCTTCCAGTCCTCTGGTTTCAGGTTGCTGTTGAATTGGAGTGTGAATGGCAAAGTTGATATTATCTCCCTCATTGTTTTGCCATCCACCACTGTGTCCAAGGTGTCCTCTTCCTGGTCTTTGGGTTCTGGACAATCCTTCTCTGTCCTCTGGCTGGTTCCTTTGGAAGCCAAGATCTCTGAGGTATGCAGGGGACATATCAGTGTTTGCAAGCAGTCAAAAACTTTATGTTCCTAGGGTATTTACCTTTGACTGTGCCTTGTAAAAATTTATTATCTGCTGATTTGGGCAGTTTGCCTTTGGAGGTTACAACTGGGTTAATAATTGTAATCTTCCCTGTAAAAGTGGTTAAGGTTGGGTTACCTTGTATTGAAGCAGAGTTTCATGGTTTTCTACTCCTCTGAGTGGCTATTGGTGTCCACTTTTTGGCTGTAATGAGGCCTTCACTAAGCCTTTTTCCTTTGCCCTTGCTGCCCTCTGGTTCTGAGGGTGTCACTGGTGTGTTGGCCTGTTACTGGGTCTCAAGTGGTATGAAGTTTTCTTCCACTGAATCAAACAGGAAAAAGAGGGCTTATGTCAGTTAAGACTTCTTAAAAGGCTGGTTTTGCACGTCTAAGAATGGCCTCTGGGCTTGTATATTATTACAATATGCCCTCGTATTATGACAATGTAATTGAATTAACAATTCCACGTCAAAAAATACAGCTTACTGATATGTGGTATACTTTTTGTATACCAATATCTCACAGAATACTTGTAATTAGCAAGTATAATCTGTCAAAAGATGGTGTATTACAGGGCAATTGAGTTAACAATGTGCCCAAACACGCCTCAACTGTTGGTTTATCAGTATGAGCTGTCTTGATTCAATTAAGAATTAAGATTGTATTAGTGGCTTAAAAGTGTTTTTATATACAAAACACACCGAAATTACTGGTCTTGTGGTTATTAGCCACATGACAGATACTCTATAATATATGAGTATTTCTTTAAAAATTAAAGAAAATATATATATAATATATATTTATAGAGAAAATGACGCCTAAAAAAGATAAAACAGGTGTCAATAAATGATAAAAAAAGAGGAAAACTTACTTGTAAGGTCCAAGAATAAGTAAAAAAAACGGCCAGGCCCCCAAAATGTCAGGGTGAGTATATGATAAAGGTGTATATAAGTATTTACAAGCCTTAACTATGACTGTGACATGGTAAAAATAGTTTTAAAAGATGATAAAGTGATAAGAAATGATTTAAATTAGGATATTAAGGGCTTTACTAACAAGATATAGTGGTGGTGAGCGCTGTTGAAAGCCCTGGGTGCAGCTTTACCTGTTGGGTTACAATAATAAAGACTACAATACTTTTAATTTAAGAGTATACCTGATTATTAACCAAGAGTAAAACTGTTTTTGACAGTTTACTACGTAGGTTATTCAAGAGCAGGATGAGGAGACAATTCTGGCTGTGAAAAGCCTCCTTTTTATCCTGAAATGGGGTGGAAAGGGTGCTAGACCTTTCCACGTAGAGGAAGTGAAGATTTTTCACTTTCTAGTACTGGCTTGTGGTTTCCAAACAGCCTGTATAGCCTGTATTGGGCTCAGATGTGGTTTTGAAACCACATCTGGGCGGTTTTTACCAATACAGGGTGAAAACCTTCATCTGGGGACCTCACAGCCTGATTCTGACGTGTATGACACGTAGAATGATGTACAGAAACTGTATGGGACCCCAGTATTGACTGAAATATGAGGTATTGAAGTAGAAACATGCTTCTTTGTCTATTTGACACCTCATATTCATGATTTGGGGATATTATCCCATGGTAAGGCTGTATATGACAGCTGGTGGGATTTTAACCTTAAAACAGTCATAACTTTGTCAATTCTTGAGATATCAACCTCAAAATTGGTTCGGTGTGTAGCCCTGTATGTGCTCTACACAATGGTACCTCATTTAATATGGGTATCATTAAATATGGCAAAGTGATCCCATGTACAAGATTTTTGTACATATGCATGTTTTAGGCAAAAGCTGTATTGGGCTTGTTTTCCCCATAACCTCTGCAGTAGTTGAGATATCAGGAAGTGGATGACACCATCAGATAGCCCTGATTGTGCGCTTTCCAAAAAGACCACACTGCAGGTATCCCACACCAAAACTGTAGAAGTTAGATGAGAGGTGAATGTTTTGTTGACCCTTATTTGGCCTGAAATTGACCATAACTCCAGTAATATTGGTGCTAGCTCAGCTTGGCTGGTACAATTGGATAGCCCTGGCTTAGAGCTTCATTTCGAGTACCCATTTGATGGGGTTAAGCCTCTCCTTCTAGATCTTAGATGAGAGGTGAAAATTAAGGTTTATGCTCAGCAATAACTTTGAGCAGGAATAACTTTGTTATTTCTAGTCCTATGGTGATGGGACTTATATTTTCAGGAAGAGGTGACTTTCCTCTTTCCTTTGATACCTTTTGAGCTGATTTGGCTCAGCTCCATCTTTTGGTGGTATCTTGGCTATACCATTGGTTTATGGTATTTTGGCTGTCATGCTTGTGCTCTGGTTTTGAGTCACAGGCTGACAAAGACTCAATTCTTGCACAAATTTGTGCCAAAGACAAAATATTGTCTTTATTAACATTTTCAAGGCCAATAATTGTCTTTTGTGACTCTTTTACTTGTGGTATCTCATTACCCAACTTTTGTTGGATATACTCAAATGTTTTAAAATTTGTTATAATTTCTTTATTACAAGTTTCAATTTGGTTTACAAACTTTACAAGATTGAATTCTTTGGAAAAGATTGGTTCAATATTTCCTCTTCCTTGTTTTTGAATTCCATCAGAGTTCTTGCCATATTGAACACATTGTCCATGGCTGTCTTCTCTTTCTTGGGAATCCTGTAATTCTGCAGGTAAGGCATGTTCCACTGGGGCTTTGCCTTTTGCTTGCCCTTCTGGTTGGTCTTTGGGGTTTGCTTGGGCTTGTTTGGCAGTTGTTGAGGCGGAGTTTTGCTTTTGGATTCTTGGGGAGCTTCCAGTGGGCTGTTTTACTTCCCTTGGGACAGCTTCCTCTTCTGGTCCTCTGATAACAGACTTTGATTTTTCAAACAAGCTTTTATCTGTTGGACTTGTCCTTTTCAAGACATGGGTGTCCAACCCTTCAGAAGTTCCTCTGTCTTTTCTGGCCCCATGAGCTTCTTCACTTGAAGATATGAGCTCATGGTGCCTATCCAAAGACTTGGGAGAAGTTCCCACTCTTGCTTTTTTGCTTTCATAAACCAGTTCTTGTACTGAGACTGGTATATCTCTATTTTTGCCTGTTGAAAGTGATTCAGGTCTAACAACAGCTATACCAGTTATGTCAGCTTCTGGACTCTCAATAAGAGTGTCAAAGGTGCTGGCTAACCTTTGGGAACTGGTGGAAGTTCTGGAATCCTCCATTTGTGCCTCTCCTCTGGGCTGACATTCTTGTCTTTTGGATTTATGAATTGGATTTCCTTGTCCAGATCCATTTGATTGGATGAATTAGTTACCTCCACTTCTAGTAGGAGTCATTTCACATCAATATAAAGCAATTAAAACTAATAATTGTATTTAATTCACTTGCTTGACTGTAAGGTTTGACTATGAAACAATAAGTAAAAATTACTAATATTTTACTTATTGTACTATGAATGTCCTTATAAATGAAATAAATAAGATAAAAATAATTATAATAATGAAGAATTATTATAATTATGGCGTAAAAATAATTATATTATTAAATAAATATAATAATATTATTTATATTATAAAATATAATAAAATAAAATAAATATATTAATATAAAATAATTAATATATTTAATGGCGCGTCATTATTGTTACAAACAAGCAATAAAAGCGTAAAAGATTGTTTTTTATTAATAAAAAACAATTAATAACAATAATATTACCAATATTAAAGTTATAAATTAATATAAATACTATTTATATTAATTAAAGAATTATTAAAGTAATAATAAAGAGAATATTATTATAATAAGAGAAAATAACCTACTTTTAATACTTAATATAATAATTTTGAGATATTTTACGCCAAAAAATAATAAAACTTATTCAAATTGTATTTACAATAAAAAATAGAGAAAATTACAAATATTATTGATTTTTACGTGGAAATGAGATTTTTAGAGAGATTTTTAACAAAGAAAATTAAATAAATGATTTAATCACGTCAAAATTGATGATTATAATAAGATGATCTTTGGTCTTTAATAATATCAAAGTTTTATATATAAAGAATAAAGATATTACCTTTTTAATTGTATTGATTGAATTTCTTTGATGCATCTGAGGGGAAAACAGAGTAAAAATAGCTCTATTTATAGTAAATACCCCCTCCTAGAGTCCAACAGGCTTCTAGTAGACGTGTACTTATCATATCCACTGGAGTTGATCAATATCTTAAGGTTTGGTGATGATTACATCATGATCAAACCATATTACATCATTATTACGCCATTATTTAGAGTCATCACTATAACTCTAAGTTTGATGATGTCAAAGGCTTGGCAGAACCCCAAAATTCTTGGATTTTATTAGTTTTAATCATAAACTAACAGTATTCACCAATTGTATCACTCATATGACTGTTAAACTTAACTTAAGGTTACAGTGAGTGATCACAAATGATCAAATTAAGTTCAAACTTTGATCCTTAATAACTTTTAAGTTTTACACGCTACATCAATTCAGATAGTGAATTCTGATAGCTTGGCATAATCTTATTATGCTACCAAGAGAATCTCATTACATCATCAAAACTCTATTTTCGATGAATTTTCTTGTAACTCATCTTTTCTGTTGAAATTTAATATTTTAAACTTCAAACCATGATTTCAAGGGGTTATACCTTGAATATTATAGTAAAAATACATCATTCTTCACAAATGAACTAGTAGAATCCAACTGTCTACTTTTTTTAATTTTGGACCACTTTCACAACAAAGTGGTCAACAGCTCTGTTGATTTTAATCCATAATCCCTTGCAGGTTTTAACCTTTTTTATAACTTGTGAGATAAACTTCACTTCTGTATTCCTACAGTAATTACGTGATGACTTTATTTTTGGTTCATCACTCTGTCATGCATATTTCAAAAGATATTGGCTAAACTCCTTGAATATATGTGTTGACCAAAAAAGTGCATATATTCAGATTAATTCTTTAAGTATTGACTTTGGATCTTAGCTTCTTAATTGTTTTATATGTGGACTTTTATGGAGAATACAATGGTACCATTCATTTCACATGTTGTTTCATTGGTTCTTGAAATAAATAGGGATTTGTGTTTTCTATAAGGTATTATTACTTATAACTTATTAAATATTGACTTTACAGATATTCCATAAAAATGATATATGTGTATCTTACCATGGGGAATCCAATGGTACAATTTATTCTACATGTTTATTCATTGGTGTTCAAGTTAAACCAAGTTTTATGCCAATTTATGGTATTTTTGTAGCTTTAAGGTAATTATTTTTAATGTATAATTATTTTAAATATTTCTTGTGACCTTTTTTGGGTATGTGGTCATATCTCAAAGGCTCACATTGACCTTTAAAGGGTTCTTTGGTAATTAAACCCCTTGGTGCTGGGCTAGTTTGAATTTCAATACTAGACTCTGAGGCTTCAGAGTCTGAAGAACTTTCTCTGATGGATGACACTAGAGAAATAAAAATAACTTATAAACTGAACTTATTGAATAAAGTTGTTTTAATGTAATTTATGCCAAATTACATCAAAAATAAAGAAAGATTTCTAAGATTAAAGAAAAAATATTTTTAGTAAAGATTTTTAAATTTTGAATTTTTTATTTGATTTTATCTTTTCTTTAAAGAAAGAATAGTTATGCAATTAATAAGTTATTAATCAAAATTGTATTATTATTCACTTTATAATAGAATAGCTCAAAGAATAAATTTAAAGTCTGTGATGTGAAAAAGCCGCTGGTTAGACAAAGGAAATTCATCCCAAGTTACTCAATAGTATATTGTTTCAAACGATATTCTTAAGAAAAAAATAACTTTATTAGTATTATAAAGATTATTTATAAGGGATAAGTCCCAAAAAGGCCAATATTAAAGTAAATACGGCAATTTTCCGTCAAAAAACAGTAGAATAAGGTCTAGAATATGATTTATGTCCCAAAAATTCGTTAAAACCATGCCCAGGCCCCCAAATGTAAGGTTTGTCTATGAAACTCTTGATAATAGTAACAATATCAAGAGTACTATGACTGTCCTCAGTAGAAATATATAATAGGGGGTGTCAAACCTATGAAATCCCACATTAAAAAAAAGCGTGATTTGAGACCAAAATCCCACATTTAAAAATCAGTGATTTTGTCTCCCAAAAACCACTTTTTTTAACTCAGTCCCCCAGGTATTTTTCAAAATACCGCATTCTTTCCTATACTTATTTAAACCTAAACTAAATCATTGGGATATTGAAATTTCAAACCTAACCACTGCCCTTCTTGAAAAGTAAATTTTAACCCAACCCCTGTGTAACCAATTAACCAATCGATTTACAATTCCATTCAATCCCCCCTTTCTTGAATTATTCAATTATTGCTTTATCACCCACCATTACCATCCTTGCAACACCACGTCACCCAATGAAGACAAATAAATACACTCCCGAGAGCTCATCTGGCCTGCCCCATCCTTCAGGTCACTTAACTCGGCCAGATTATTTATGTATTATCAATTGGTTGACACACAAATCAAGCTTTGATGCATGTTTTGGAACCGGTGGCTCCACATCCGTGGGAAGGCCACCCTCAAGTAAAAAGAATGGATTTCAGCTTATGGCCATTGAGGTCAATAAAAAATCACAACACCGGTTGAATCTCAGTGCAACAAGCATTCGTGACCAATGGCTTACATATAAGAAAAAATACACAACAGCAAAGAAGTTTGAGAATTTCACTGGGGCAGGTATAACAGAAGAGGATGAGAAAAAAGGGCTGCATACTATGGCTGATAAGCTCGAAAGTATGTGTCCATGTTTTGAAGAAATGGATGCACTCTTTGGCCATAAGCCAAATGTGACTCCACTAGCAACATATGATTCTCAAGAGGCTGGATTGATTTCAAATGAGGATGAGGAAGAAACAATGGAACATGAAGTAAGATATGATACAATATTTCATTTTTTGTGCTAAATTCAGATGTGTTGTTTCTTTTCAGGTTTCAGAAATAACAGAGGAGGGAACAATCACGATTCAACCAAATATTGAGATTGCTGAAGATAAATTGAATGACCACGTGGAAGAGCCTGAAGTAAGATTTGTTTCATCAAAGCAATAGAAACAAATCAACTCTGAAATATTTTTTATGTAGTTACAGGATAAGATTAATGGTTCATCTCCAAAGAGAAAACATAGTGCCAGCTTCAATCTTAATAATACCAGTGGCTCACGGAAGAAGTTGTATGATGTGTTGTCCCCAAGTTACTCACAAATAATGATTGATTGTCAAAAAGGTTGGTAGGAGATGGTTTTATTCTGATGTTCATGCAGACTAATAAAAGTTTTTTCAGGAAGAGAAGCTCATGATGAGGCCCGGTTAGAGTGGGATAAGCAAAAGTGGAATGAAGAACGGAGTGCTCAGATTATGAAAACTGAACAACAGAGATTAATGAAGGAGATGGAAATTGCATTTGAACGGGAAAAAAATGCTGAGTGTAGAAAGCTGGAACAGTCCAAAATACATTCACAACTTGATTTTGATATGGCCAAAGAGGCAAAACACCTTGATTTTGAGAAAGAAAAATGGCAAAAAGAAGTGGAGATGCGTGAAAAACAACAGAACATGGACTTGACTATAGCAGCCTTGAATTCCTCCCATCCAATTTCCAATTTAGAGTTTATTCTAAATTTGATTAATAAAAAGAGTTGAAGTAAGTGTTCTTCATTAGATATTATGTGTGTAATATGAGTGGTGCCATTTGTTGACAGAATTGGTTTTCCCAAATAGGCTCATTTGTTATTTGATGGGTAAATGACCAATAACTCCTCCATTTTGCGGATGATTAATTCAAAAATGGAGGTGTCTTCTCACATAAGATGGGTAGGGACACCCATTCAAAGAATCAATTTCAAAGGATGTTGTTGTATTTGATGGCATGTTTGGCCTTTTAAATTATTTTTGTGGCAATTGATCAAATTTAATATGTCCAGTGACAAAGCAGAGACTATGAAAATTTGTCCTTTTAATCAACATGAATCATATGTTGAAATTCTGCAAACATAATGCTAGTAAGAGAAACAATTTCCTATTTGTCCAAGGTTGAAAATAGTTGATCGCTTTTTCTTATCCCTTGTTTGAAAATTCACCACATGTATTTTGTATAAGATTACTAAATTATTCATTTTGGTAATCTTTTTCAGCAGTCTTTCATCTTAAATAAGTTGCCCCAGTTTTGATTGATCAATTGTTTTCAAAATTACCAGTCCTATTAACAAATATTTTTTTTGGAGGCCATTCAGTTATTCCATATGTACAGTTCTTGTAGGTGCATACACTGCGACTGATCTTAATTTTCCTGCACTGATATCCTTTCAATCTGCACAGATATTTTTTGAACAAAAATTGTTGCTTTTGGACCTTTGGAGACTGTTTTGTTGCAAAAAATCGGGGTGTTTTATGATAAGCAACGGTAAGTCCTTTGCTTTGTTTTATGTATGTAATTTTTCATTACATAATTTACTAATGCGCACTGTACCACCACCATCACCACCACCGTCTCCTCCTCCTCCGTTGATCCATCACGACAACGACGACGGCCACCAACGCGACCACCACCACCACCGTCGATCCATCATAACGACAACGACAGCCACCACCTCCTCCTCCTCCGTCGACCCATCTCAACAATGAGGATGGCCACCACGACCACCTCCTCCTCCGGTGATCCATCACGATGACCATGATGGTTGCCACCACCACCTCCTCCAACGATCCCTCATGACGACGACGGCCACTGCCACCGCCACCTCCTCCAACGATCCCTCATGACGACGACGGCCACTGCCACCGCCACCTCCTCCAACGATCCCTCATGACGACGACGGCCACTGCCACCGCCACCTCCTCCTGTGTCAATCCATCTCGACGATGACGACGGTCACCACCACCTCCTTCTGCATCAATCAATAATGACCACCGCCACCACCACCTGCTCTGTTGCTCCACCATGACGACGACGGTCGCCACCACCACCTCCTCCTGCATCGATCAATAATGACCACCGCCATCACAACGACAACGACCACGACGACCACCTCCTACTCCTCCATTGATGAACCATCACCACCACCTACTCCTCCTCCTCCAACGATCCATCAATCGATCACGACCAACACCACCACCACCTCCCCCTCCTCCTCCATCATTGATGCATCATGCCCACCACGACCTCCTCCTCCTCCATCGATCCATCACAACCATGACCTCCAACACCAACCCATCAATCCATCACCACCACCTCCTCCAACACCCATACACCTTGACCACCACCTCCACCACCCAACTCACATGACCTCCTGCTCCAACATCTCCACCACTGACCATTCTCCCTTTGGGTCATGTGCTTTTGTATTAAATACTGATGAATCATTTTGTTTTATAAACTTTTTTTTGGCTTTAATTTAGAGAAGGAATAATTCATATTTGGCATATATTTAGTCTGAAATCATGATGTCACCATCAAACAATAAACTCTCACCTTCTTTAGCCTTTCCTCAACAATTATCTGATCATTTGACTGTTGGGACTCAACCAAATGACCAGATGATTGTTAATGAGCTGAATGTGCCCAAAATCTCTTTAACCCCTCATGATGTGAAGCCTGTTGGGACTCAACCTCACAATCAGAATGATTTAACCGAAGGGAATTCTCTTAATCACAATCACCCAAATACCAGACAACAAAGAAGAATGCTTTCTTTTATGAACCAAACAGCAGGCCAGCTTGGCCTTTATAATCCCAACTTCTCCATAATTACACTAGACATGAAGAACAATGATAATGCCTCCTGGTTAACGCTTCCTCCACATAAACTGGTTCCCAGACCCTATGTACTTATCAATAGACATAACAAGCCTTATTTACCTATTTTCATGTATCAAATTCACCCATTCAGCAGTCCAACACCAGTCTTCCATAAACTACAAAAATTGATCATAATATTAAATAAGCTTGCAAACAACCGTCACAATATCACCACTAACTCTGATATGCTTGATGGAATTATGAAAGGAATAGGTTTTCGTCAGGGTTTGGATTCTGGGAAATCCGCTGGGGTTTATGCAAGGAAAGCAGGCTTGACTCAAAAATAAATTGATGAAGATAATGAGCAATGGTCAACACTTCAAGAATTTGATGAATACATTCACTCCCGCATTCAAGGCTTCTCAAATAATGAACTTAAAGACAATCAAGAAATAATGAATGCAGCCAATTTGAATGGCATTCCAACAAATCACCCAATTTCAAAACTTATTCAAATGTTATAGTTACTTCCAATGGCTTCCACAATAAACCACATACTGATAATAAGGACATCAATTCATGGACATATGGTATATTCTCTTTCATCAATAAAAACAATTTCATTCCAATTCCTACAGATTTCACACCCTCTGGGCATGGATTATCATTTCCCAACCACAAATTCCTTTTTGATTTTTCCAAAAAAGAAGGCATTGTTGAAATACTCTGGAAAACGTCTGAACTTCTTCATCAAACAACCAAGCCACCAAAAGAATTGCTTGAACACCAATCCATCACAAACTTTGGTTGTTCTTTTCAAATCAACAAGAAATTATTTTTCACAGGACAAAAATTCAAACAACTCAGCTCTGAAGAAATTGAAACAAAAGTCAACGGTCAAATAATGCGGAATGAACAGGATAAAAAAAGATTATGTAATAATAATTTTATATGTTTTAGATTATATATATATTTACACATTTGATATTTATGATTCAATTCCAGTCTTAACATTTACCATTCCATAGACATGGATTGAAAATGTATTACAAATATCAGTCTTCAGATAATTCTCTTTGAAAATAAGTTTTATTAATCTTAAAACATTGTCAGCGCCTGTAATTCATCTATTCATTTATTCCTGAACCAATCTAAAGTGTAGGGCTTGACTCCTTCACGCATATTCAAATGGCCGTTCTCATCATCTTGTTGTGTGATATTTTGGAGCTCGGGGGGGTCATTATCCTCATATAAATCACTCCATTGGTCACCTACTTGTGCTAATACATTATGAAATATAACACAGGTTACCACCCACCGTACGAATAATTGTACCTCTTGCACATTCCGCATTTGATTTCGCATCTCACGCAAAGATGACCACCGCCCTTTCAAAACACCAATGGAATGTTCAATCCCTACTCTTGATCTGGCCAAACATAGATTGAACTTTTGATTATCTTCTGAGTGTGATGTTACACCTTTGTATGCTGGCAAAATCCAATGGGAGCTTGCATAAGCTGAATCTGCAAGTAGATATTGATCTTTTCCATAATATTCATGTGGATTTGTGCAGATTTGCATATGTTGGTGCACATTTGAATCATGAAGAGAGCCCACACAGCCAACATGTAGTGAAATAAATACTCTGTTGACATCACAAACTAATTGAACTGACATTGAATACCTAAATCACACCTATTATCAGCTCAAAAATGGTTCAATAAGATATGAATAGCATAAATACCTCTTCTTGCGATCAAAGTATGCCTCACCATCTCTGGGTGGCCTTTGAGACAAAGGTATAAGACTACCATCTATAAATGCCACACATCCAGGAAACCCTTCAGCTTGCATTACTTGGGAAGTCTCCAATTGCTTTTGTGAATTCGGCCACCTAATATATTTCTTTTCATACTTGATTAATGCTTTGATTATACACTGTGTATATAATAAAATGGCCCCATGACTAACTCCAAATAGCATTCCTAGTTTTCCCAAAGAGGCCCCATTCCCATTGGATCCTAATCGTGTTAATGCTACAGCCAATTGTATGGCTGGATCTCTCTGTTTAAATCTTGATGAATTGTGAAAAATTGTATCATCTTGAATCAAGGTAACTAACCGCTGGAAAGATTCATGAGCAGTATGGCAGAGTTGTTTGAATTTATGACTTGATAACTGGACCAAATCACCAGAGCTGTATATATATGCAGAAGGATTTTTTTTGCGAAGTGTAAGATACCTTTGGGTACTGAGATGGTGTAACAGTGATACATCTTCTTCAAGGTCTTAATCAATATCAGATTCCATGACAAGGATATTCTGCATTATATCTAGTTGATGAAGTAATGGTATTCTTGCTGATGTTTTGGGCATTTTTTGATATGTTTATATTTGAATTCTATTGAAAAGAATTTGGTCTAAAGAAATTGATTCAAAGCTAATCTCCCTGGGTGAGGGTTTTGTGCACCATTTTTAGAAATTCAGCCATGATAGGCTGGGATTTCAAGGGTTATAATTTGGGATTTGCAGGCAAAAATATAGGTTTTTACATGTTCAGAATGCCACTGGTCAGGGGGTGTGTTATTTTGGAAATCCCAGAAATTAAATTCCACATTTCAGGAAAAAAAATCAAGATTTCAAATGTGGGATTTCATAGGTTTGACACCCCCTAATATAATAAAATATTATAACCACAAATTTAAATTTAATTATTATTATATAAAATAATAAAAAGATATAATAATTATAATAAATTATAATTATTCTATTATTGTTATAGTCACTGACAATTATAGCAATGAGAAGTTTAAAGCTCTTAATAAGAAAATTACAGATGGAGAACATGAATATTTAACCACGTAAAAATAATATGTAAATATTATTTATAAAATAATTATAACACAAACTTTTCAGAAAGAACTCTTATAGAAAAATTCTACATAAAAAAACTAATAATAGATAACAAAGATATTGAATTTTAGAGAAAACTTACTTATAATAGAAATTTAACACAACAATTCAAGTACAACAGTTATTATATTAAATAAGTATTAAAAGTTAAAAACACACCAAAAATTAATATTTCAAATGATAAAACAACCTTCTATGATAAAAAACATGATTAAGGAGTTTTTGAGAGGAATTTGTAGATTTTAAAAAAGATTTTAAAGACAATAATTTTATAAAATAAAATATATTATATTTGATTACAACAATAATTTAATTTCTATTATTTCAATTCTTTAGTGTAAGATTTATAAAAAATGAAATACTTAAGAAATACTTTAATAATAAGATTCTCTATATAATAAAACTTTACCATTCTAAATGTCTAATATGATTGGATTGATAATTGATGAGGGACAAAAACAGTGATGAAAAGACTCTTTTTATGTCTACAGAGGAGCTTTCATGATTAATAATGTATCTAGAGGGCGTTCTAAAGTCAAAACTGAAAAACCATTCTTAAAAATAAGGTTCTTAACTTAAGGTAACTTATTTTTAATTCCAATTCAAAGTTACCAGTGTTATTCTTGACTTCAAGTAACTTTAATCCTCATTTAAGTTAATTATTTTAAGTTTTTATATAAAAAAAGTTGATTTATATTAAGGTTCATCACATGAACAACTTAAAACTAGAGTTTCAAGCAGAAATCTCTTAAACCCAATTTTCAATTGATTTTTAAAGAAATCTTGATTTTCTTTAAGTATAATTAAAAGAGTAAATTTACAGGCTAATTACCCAGGAAATCTGTTTATAGATAATACTTAAGCTTTAATTTCCCTATAGATAATATTAAATTGTAAGCTGTGTGAAATATTCAATCAAATCCATTAAGAATTGGATTTTTAATGAAATTTTGAAGTTATTACTATTTTTACACATAAAATACCAATACACACTAAACCTTAGCTTTTGATAAGGTTTTAATGCTTGTAACCTTAAAGGCTTAAGCTTATTTAAGCTTTGACAGGTCTCAAAACTTTAATTTCAAGCCTGCATATTCGTATTTACCCTTTGGCAGCTTGAAATTCCTGTCCAAATCGGGACAAAACCAGTTTAAACTTTAAGTTTGGATCAAAGTCTAATCTTAAAGCTTAAATAAGGTTGAAAATCCTCCAATACAGGTGGAAAACCTTAATTGAATCTTTGCAGATCCAGAAAGATGGGTACCCCAGCTCTGTTTGGTCTTTTTCCTTTGTCCCATGTTTTTGCATGTATTTTGCCCTTTTATTCATTTAAAGTCATATTATGCCCTGAAAAACTTTTAAATTGAGCTCATGCAGGATTTAAATTCTGTATGGTAAATCCTTAGCCAATTCAGTAAATATACACAACACCTCAATTTTAACTAAAATTTTGATAAGCTTTCATCAACCTCATGCAACTTTAAATTTAAGCTTATTTAAGCTTAAATTTGACAATTTTAAAAAATGTTAAAAAAGTTACATTAGTACTGTGAGATTCTTAAATCTTCCGATAACATAATAAATAAGCTTTTTTGGGAATAACACCCTATGGGTGTACCCTTGGTCATTTTTGGTGTAGAGTCCAAAAATGACATAATATTTATAACTTTGTTTATCCACAAAATTTATACTTATTTTTTGTTATTTTCAATTTTAAATTCAATTGAAAAGGCTGTTGAACACTAAATCAGCTGTATATAAAATTATTTGTGGCCTGATGGGTATGTTATACATACCACACAGGCTCACAATTTGTAATGTGGAAAAACCCTATATACCCCTGTTAAGAAGACCAGCTTACCCAGCTATCCCAAGAGCTAGAGAAGCCTTAGAGGAACACATTAAAGAATCACTGGACCTTTGGTGTTTAGGAAAATAGGGAATAATGAGCAGGTAGAAATAACTACACCTGTAATTATAACTTGAAACAATGGAAAATCAAGGATGGTAGGAGACGTTATAGCTTTAAATACCTATACTGCCCCTGAAAGATATTCAATACCCAGAATCCATGAGAAACTCACACAATTGTCACAGGCTAAGTTTATTACAGCCATGGATGCTCTAAAGGGTTTTAACCTAATGGTCTTAGCAGGAAATTCCAAGAAATTAATTAGGACAATAGTCCACTGTGGAATATATGAATATCTAAGGATTCCATTTGGTATAAAAAATACACCTTCCCACTATAAAAGAATTATTAATACCATATTTCCTGAAGAATTTTCAGAAGGATGGTTAATTATTTACATTCATGATATCATAGTTTGCTCAGAAACGTGGGTAAATCACTTGAAAAGACTAGAAAGAGTCTTACAAAAGATAGAACAAGTAAATATGGAACTTTCCTTGAAAGAATTTCATTTTGCATATAGTGACTAGAAGCACTGGGACATGTTGTATCTTGACTGATCTTTGGCGTAGAGAAAAATGAATTAGAAGAAGTACTACTGAAACCATTTCCCCAAACCAAAAAGGAAGTTCAATCATTTCTAAGATTTTCTGGTCATTACAGACAGCATATAATAGACTTTGCAAGAATTTTCAAATTCTTGTATAAGCTCTGTGACCAACAAACAGTCTATGAAGTGACTAAAGAAAAGGCTATAGTATATGAGGAATAGAAAAATGCCCTCACAAATTCCCCATTTCTTTTAATGCCAGATTGGAAACTACCCTGTAAACTTTATACTGATGCTTGTGGAGAATTACTAGGTTCTGCACTACACCAGACACAAATAATCAATGATAAACCTGTTGAATGACCTATTTGCCTCATTTCAAGACAAATTAAGCCACCAGAAGCAAGATATGGAGCAAGCCAGATGTAATTCCTTTGCTTAGTGTAGGCCTTAGAAAAATTACACTACTATTTTGATGGAACAGTGTTTGATTTCATCACAGACTGCAATTCTGCGAAATCTTTATTAAACATGAAGACACCAAATAGACACATTCTGAGACGGAAGATTGCTATCCAATAATGTAAAGGAAATATGACTATAGCTCATAAATATGGAAATATTCATCATAATGCAGATGGGCATTAGAAAATACACCTGAAAATCTAGCATGGGTACCACAAGAAGAACATCATACAGAAGGCATATGTGTTACAGATATTGGCACAGAATTCTTTAAGTAAGTCAAAGAAAGCGACATGATTGACAAAAATTGTCATATTTTATGCCAAAATTCAATGAAATATTTCAAAGACCAAACATCATTTTACAAACTATATGAAGTATGGAAAAAAGAATATGATGAAGGAAGATTCCACATTCTCGATGGAATAACTTATCATAGGCTCAAACAAACATGTGTTATGACCTTGAAAGATGAAGCTCTGATAAAAACTATAATATCTTAATGCTATGATAGTGTTGTATCTGGAAATCTCTCAGAAGATTGGACACTTGAGATGGTGAAAATCTGCTCTTGGTGGACACATTAGAGAAAGGATGTTTCAGAGTATTGCCAAACCTGTGACAGATATCAAAAAGAAAACAGAGCCACAGGTAAGAAGTTTATAATTATTATCCAGATTCAAGAAGAAAAATAACCATGCAAAATAGTTCACATGGATTGGGTAACAGCTTTACCTCCAGGAGGAGACAGAAGTTTCAATGCATTCCTAGTACTAGTTTACAGGTACAGCAAAGCCCCAATGTTCTTACCATGTCATAAAGATGACACATCTATGGACACAGCCATAATGATACAAAATATAGTCATTAGTCATACAGGTTTATTCCAAAACATAATAAGTGATAGAGATCCAACATCCACTTCAGAATTATGGAAAAATCTCCATAACTTGTGTGGCACAAAGCTATCATTCTAAACAGCTTACCACCTTCAAACTGATTGTTTGGAAGAGAGAATGATACAGACCTTACAAGAAATGATCAAAAGATTCTTTGCTTATGGCCTAAAACTCAAAGAATCTGATGGTTTTACCAATTATTGGTACAACTAAATACCAGCTCTTGAACTTGCATATAAGACATCAATTCATCCTTCAACTGGAAAAACACCAGAAATGTGAGAAAAAGGTTGGAATCCAATAATTCTTTATTACACTTTCAAAAATACGCTTAGTGGATATATATCCAACAGCTAGCAGTTTCAAAATTATGCTTGAAAAAGCAAGACATCATTAAAACAGATGTATGCAAGATTCTTTCAAATATGCAAAAGAAGGATGGGGCAAAAGTCATAAGCCACCTGATTTAAAAGTGGTATACTTTTTCTTACTATCAACTCTAGACTTTGATAACATTAAATGCCCAAAGAAGCTAAAAGATTCCTTTTCAGAACCCTTCATGATAAAAGCACAACATGGCCCTAATGCTGTGCAACCAGAACTCACAGGTGAATCAATGAACAAAAACCCATCTTTACCTGTAGTTCTGATCAAAACTTACAGCTCAAGTGATAAAGAGTAATTTCCCCTAAGAAATAAACCACCACTTTAAATTCCCCCTCTAGAAGAAGAAGAAGAAGAAGAAAAGAAAATTTCAAAAGTCCTCAAAGAAATAAGGACAAGAAACAAAAAAGGGAATGCCTTGCAAGGTATAGAAGCCCAAGACAAGAATATGAATGGCTAATTTAGAAAGATATAGATAATTCTGATAAGCTATTAAGAAAGTTCAGACAAGAAATAAGACCCAAAGAATATAAAAGGTAAGCGTTATTTTTCACAACCATGGCAATTCACCTCCTTGGATCTCTGTATGGCATATCAAGCCACAGTCCTTTTATGGCCAATTGGCCATATCCATCACCAGTGGCCAATATGGACCATTTATGGCCATTTGTCTTTTGGGTCCTTCATGGCCCTTCACCTCAATCCAGAAGCCATAGCGGCAATTTATGCCCAATTGGGTATTTCTGGTCATTTCCCTCAAACCCAGGGGAAATGACCCAAATGGCTGTTTTAGCCATTTGGGCTCATAATGCACATTTGCGCACTTTGACGCAAAGTGTCCAAAAGACACTTTTCCGCCCTTTGGGCCAGTTTTTGGCTCAGAACCCAAAAGTGGCCAAAAACCCCAAAGGACCCAGAAACACCTTTCCAAGCTCTGAAGCCATCACATTTATCTTTTTCCCCTCTGTCTTTCCATCTCAAGACCTTTGGATGTAATCCTCTTTCCAATGAACCAATATGCCATAAATGATTTTATATATCATTATGCATCATTTTTCAACAGCAATTCAATGGTGGCAATATCAAATGGTCATTTCAATATTCCAACATATCATCATTTCATCAAGGCACCCAATTATTCAGAGGACTCATCAAGGCTCAAGAGCAAGTGTTTCAGTGTCAAGGACCAATCACGCCATCAAGACATCATTGGATAATTTCATTCACAGTATTCCTCCAAGGAAATACTGTTCAACCATTCTCAAGGGATTCAAGAGGCAGTTCATTCATTCATTTGTCAAGTGTCAAAGCGCCACTCAATCCATCTTGGCAACCACCTTCATTTCAATACAGTCTGGATCTATCAAGAACTGTATTTTGTTTTCAAGTATGGGAAATTCATTCAACCCATTTCAATTTCAATATTAGCCAGCTGTATTGATTCCCAAAACAATCAATACAGCCTCAAGGATCAATACAGATCAGTTTTCAGCCTGAAGAACTCAAGCTCCCAACTTTTCACATTTACCGGCTACCCTTTGACCCTGGGGGGTTTTCCCCCAATTAATTAATATATTTTGATTTTATCTTATCATTTTGTTAAGTGAATACTGATATTATCAAGTAATTAATTTAGCACCTTTCTCTTTTCTTCCTTTGCCTGTCAATGGATATTTGGTGGTCATATCCTTACTAATTCCATTGTTCATTTTGGCAGGTTGAAACAGTGATTAAGGACTTACTTGGTTGGCTCTTTGCCCATTTGGCTTCTCTTTCCTGTTATTGCATCTCATCTTTTTACTTGCATCCTTCTTAGAGAAATTTATTCTTTTACTTTATTTTCTTTATTCTTTGGAGTCTTCCAAGTGAGTTCCCTGATTGCTGAGTTCCAGGCCACTCTTGTTTTTCAGTCCAAGAGCCCCTGTGACATTATATTAATTCACACATAATTTCTTTTCATTCTGTTCATTCTCTCTTTATAATTCCATACACTCATTTCGATGAAATTATGACTCTTTAATGCTTATGAGCCTTATGATTCATTGTCAACTCTCAATTTTCTCTCATTCATTCTTCATTCTGAAAATCAAAAGCTGACCCCAGCTTTATTTTTGTTTCTCTTTTCAAACCTTATCTCAAATCATCATTTTTTAATTCATTCATAATTCAGGCGGCATCTTAATTTTGATTTGATTTGCAAATTTTTCATCAAGTTAGTCAGACACATTCTTCACATCAAGACTCATATTAGATTCATTTCCCAAGAATTTTGATATTTTGATTTGATGTAAATTGATATTGACCTCAAGAAAATTGATTGACCTGAAGATTTCATTGATTTTGCTGATTTTTCACATCAAGAATTTTGACATAAATTGATTTTGCCTCAAGAATTAATTTTGATTGATTGATTTTCTGAAATATTTTGATTTTGATTGATTTGACATATTGATTAATTGACTTCAAGCTTTCATTTGATATTTGATTGATTGATTTACCTGAAGATCTCATTTTATTTATTGATTTTTATTGATTTTCCTCAAGATATCGATTTTGACTTTTGAGTTCAAGCATTATTTCCAATTGCCTCAAGTTTTCATCTTCAAATCTTGATTCTTGTTCATTTTATTTTGTCTTTATCCTGAAATCATGCCCATCCAACACTCACCTCCTGCAAGGAAGACAAGATCTCAGGCCAGAACTCAAGCTGTTCTCACTCCAACTCCAAGGGTTCCTCTTGATGGTACCCCAGCAGTTTCTCAACTGAGGGCCGAAATGGACAGAGGACCCATTTTGGAAGGAGCAGCACCATCCAGGAAGGAAGGAAGAGTGCCCAGAAGATCAAGTTCATTTTCAGGAGTAGCTGGCAGATTTCCAGGAACTTCAAGGACCATTTCCAAGGGTCCAGGTGAAGATGGTGAAGAGGAGGAGGAGAATTCTGTGGAAAAGGAAGAGTCTGATGGTACTGAAGGTGTCCCTGCTCCTGTGGAGGCCTCCCAAGGTACTGGAGGGCCAACTCTAGCCCAGTCTAATCAGCCTGTCTCTCATCAGTCTGAACAATCTTTAGTGGCCATTATGCAGAAAATGACTCATATTATGGCCAATCTTCAAGCAGCTTTATCCTCTTAATCATCAAGACCACCAGCCTTCAAGACTCCATCTATTAAGGCACCAGAATGCTTTGATGGAACTCAACCCTTCAAAGTTAGAAGCTTTATTCAGTCTTGTCAACTGATTTTTCATAATGATCTGGCAAACTTTGCTCAAGACAGAAAAAAGGTCCTTTATGCCACTTCATTTCTCATTGGCAGGGCTGCAAAGTGGATTGAGCCTTATCTTTCCAATATCACCAATCAAGATCCAAATTACCTTCTCAATTCATGGAAATTATTTGAATCTCAACTCTTCACCCTATTTGGGGACCCAAATGAAGTCAGAAAATCTGAAGCAGAATTTGATTCTTTAAGAATAAAAGAAGGTGGGCATGTATCTTTATACATTGCTGATTTCAGAAGTTTGGTCTCAAGAATCGGGGATTGGGGTGAAAGGGCACTCATTCATCATTTCAGGAAGGGATTGCCATCCAGGATTTTGGATCAATTGGCCTCCCATCCTTCAAGAATTGACTCTCTTCAAGACTTAATGGATATTACCCTGGAGCTTGATACCAGGTACCATGAGAGGCAAAACGAAAAGCGTCATAATCAAGAGAAGAAGCCAGAATCCTCAAAGTCAAATTCTTCTCATCCTCAAAATCCTTCAAGTTCAAGTCAAAAGAAGAAGAAGAATTTTCAGAAGAGGGACAATCCCCATTCATCTTTATTGAATAAAGCCTTCAAGTTGATGAATTCTGAAAAATAAAGAAGAATCAAGGAGTGTCTATGTATTTATTGTGGTGGGAAGCATAGTCTTGAGTCCTGTTTCAAAAGGCCTCAAAACAAGCTTACCCAACCATCAGGAAATTTCCCAGCCAGGGAAAAGCCTGAGTGAAGATCATGTTGTGTTCAATGGTCTTCACTATTTTCCATCCAGAGCACAGTTGTGAATTCTGAATACTTATGTCAAAAATTCTTTTCTGGTACTACCAACTCATTTATTGCAAAGCAGTTTGTTCACAAGTATTCTTTGACCATGTCAGAACTCCCAGAGAAGATTCCCCTTATCATTCTTGACTCCTCAGAGTCTCCTTCTTTATTTGTGACTCACCATACTAAATATATGGTTGAGCTCCCTTCCTTCCCAAGCTTTGAATCAGATTTTTTAGTCATTGATACTCCCAAGGGAGAAGACCTCATATTGGGCTTTGACTTTCCAATCATTTTGATCAATCTATTTATTGGAGAAAAGGGCTGATCACCTTTAATTCTGATAATAAGGACTATTATGATCCTTCAAAATCTTTCAGTAATGACTTTTCTTCTACCAACTGATATGAAGCTCTGGTTGGTGATTCTAGAACACCATCACTCCCATCTTCTGTCCATATTCCTTCCCTTAATTCCCATCAGTCATTACTATCATCTAGAGATGAAGTCTTCAAAGAGATTCAAGATGTTGGAGAAGATAATTCTGTATCTTCACTTCATCTCTTCTTTGGGAATATGGACCTTCCTCCTTCATCTTATCATGACTCCCTGCAGGAGTTGTGGGATGAAGAGGAAGATCCAGAAGAAATAGAAACCGTGATGAAGGTTGTTCCTCCTGTCTTTCACCAGTACTTTGATGTATTCTCCAAGGTGAAAGCAGAGAAACTTCCTCCCCACCATGCCTGTGATCATCATATCGAGCTGGAGGGGTCTCTACCTCCAGTTGGGGTGATCTACTCTTTATCAAACCAAGAGTCAGATACACTCAGGGCCTACATTTCAGAGAATGTAGAGAAAGGTTTCATCCGGCCAAGCTCCTCTTCAACAGGAGCACCTGTCCTCTTTGTCAAAAAGAAAGATGGTGGCCTCCGTTTGTGTGTTGATTACCGCAAACTCAATGCTGTTACTAGGATGAACAAGTATCCTGTTCCTCCTATGAATCAGCTTCTTACTGTTTTCAATGGTTCTTCTATCTTCTCCAAGATTTATTTGCGTGCTGCATACAACCTTCTCAGAATCAAGGAAGGTGATGAAAATTTGACATGTTTTAGAACTAAATATGGCAGCTATGAGTATTTGGTTATGCCATTTGGGCTCACCAATGCTCCTGCCTCTTTCCAAAACCTTGTCAAGGATATTTTTTATGATCTTCTTGATGTTTATTTTGTGGTTTATTTGGATGACATTATGGTCTTTTCCAAATATGAAGAAGAACATGTCACTCATGTGTCCACTGTTCTTTCCAGACTCAGAGCCAATAACCTCTTTGCTAAGGCCTCCAAGTGCCTGTTTCATGTTACTGGTGTAGAGTATTTGAGTTATGTTGTTTCTTCTGAAGGCCTCAAAATGGACCAAGCAAAAGTCCAGCAAATTCTGAATTGGCCACCTCCAAGAAACCTCAAGGCTCTCCAATCAGTCCTTGGCTTTGCCAATTTTTACCACCGTTTCATCAAGAATTATTCAAAGAAGATCAGTTCACTCACAGTTTTCCTCAAGAAAGATTCCCGTTTTCCCCTCAATGAGGAAGCTCTTAGACAGTTTAATCAACTCAAAGAGGAATTCACCATTTCTCCAATCCTTTCTCACTTTGATTCTTCTCTACCCACCATTGTAGAGACTGATGCATCAGATTATGCCTTGGGTGCTGTACTGAGTCAGATTTCTGACTCAGGAAAACATACCATTGCATTTGATAGCCGCAAGCTTCTCCCAGCTGAACTCAATTATGAGATTAATGACAAGGAACTCCTTGGCATAGTCTGGTCTCTCAAGCGCTGGAGAGCTTTTCTCCTTTCACTTTCTTCCTCTTTTGAAGTTCTCACCGATCATTCCTCACTTCAATATTTTATTTTATCAAAGATTCTTACTTGCCATCAGGCCTGCTGGGCTGAATTTCTCTCTTAATTCCATTTTTCAATCACTTACTTCCCTGACCACCCTTCCAGATGCATTTTCATGTCAGGATGACGTTTACCCAGAGAGGGGGGAATATTTCATCAGCAATATTCCAATGAATTATCAAAAAATAATCAAGCAAGATGAAATTCAAGCCTCAAAATTCTCTGCAGTCAAGGAAGAAGCATTGTCAAATTTGATTGAATTAATTCAGAAGTCATTATGGCAAGATTCTCAATATAGAAGTATCCTTCAAGATTTGGGTAAAGGTCAATCTGTCCAATATTATTATCTTGAGTCCTCCTCCCAACTTATTCTGTTCACAGATTGGGTGGTGGTCCCAAATGACCCCACAATTCAACTCAGCATACTTCAAAAAAGGCATGACTCTCCTCGGGCTGGACACCCTGGCCAAGAGAAGATTCTCAAACTTGTCAAGCGGGATTTTCACTGGCCTGGCATGACTCAATTTATCAAGGATTACGTATCATCCTGTCAACAGTGTTCAAGAAACAAAAATATTCATCACAAGAAGCTTGGATTCCTAAAGCATATTCCAATTCCAAGTGGTCCTTGGATTTGTCTCTCAATGTACTTTATCACTCAACTGTCATTGTCCAATTCCTTTGTTTCAATTTTAGTCATAGTGGACAGGTTCTCAAAAATGGCAGTCTTCCTTCCAACAATGTCTTCAATAACATCAATAGATTTGGCCCATTTCTTCATCAAGAATATATTCTCAAAGAATGGCCTTCCTTCAATAATTGTTAGTGATAGAGGTTCTCTTTTTGTTTCTTATTTTTGAACCAATCTTTGTCAGAAGCTCAAGATCTCAAGAGATCTGTCAACTGCTTACCATCCAGAAACTGATGGACAGACAGAGAGGGTAAATCAGAAACTACAACAGTACCTTTTGATGTATGTCAGTCATCATCAAGATGATTGGAACACCTGGCTCCATCTGGCTGAATTTTCCTACAATAACTCTGACCACTCTTCAACAAAACAATCACCGTTTTTCACTGTTTATGGAAGAGATCCACATTTTGACTCAGTTCACATTACGCAAGATACTCCTGCTGGAAAGTTATCAACAAAAATCCAATCAGTACAGCAAGATGTCAAGAGAGAACTTAAAGTTGCCATAAACAGGTTTAAGAGGTATGCAGATAAAAGTAGAGCAAGTCCACCTGATTTCAATCCTGGTGACATGGTATGGCTTTCTTCCAAGAACATCAAATCAACCAGACCCACCAAGAAACTGTCTGAAAGATGGTTGAGTCCTTTTCCAATCTTGCAGAAAGTCAGTACTCATGCTTATCATCTCAAGCTTCCACCTCAATGGAAATCCATCCACCCAGTCTTCCATATATCCCTCCTATAACCAGTCCAGACATCAACAATCCCAAATCGGCATCAAGAGCCTCCTCCTCCACTCATCATTGAAGAAGAAGAGGAATGGGAAGTCTCTCAAATACTGGACTCAAAGCTGAAGAGAGGAAAATTATGTTATCTGGTGGAATGGAAAGGTTTCAGTCAAGACCCAGAAAGATCCACTTGGGAACCAACCAAAAACCTCAAGAATTGTCCTGAACTGGTTAAAGATTTCCATTCATTATATCCTGACAATACTGGGCCCAATTCTTCAAAATCTTGATTCATTATGGTGCTTGGTGGGGAGAGGAGTTACCAAAATAAGTCCCACTCCTGGTATGCACCTTTAGGGGTATTCTACTCTTTTTTTTGTTGTAAGCATCACCTTGGCCACTCTGTGGGTACTTTGGAATTTGGGCCACAGATCTCTGGCATGGCTTTCAACTTTATTTCCAATCTTATGGTAATTTTCACTTGGGACAATGGGCCATTCACTTTTCAATTCATTTCCAAGACTTCAAAATTCAAATTCATTCCTTCAACATTTTTTGTTTTTATTTTTTTGGCACTGGTGGGAGTGGTAACTACCAAAAGTAAGTTCCCCTCCTGGTGTGCACCACTTCCCTGAGGTGTCTACAATCTTGTCAAAACATCACCTTGGCCACTTTGTGAGCACCTGGAATCAAATTTCTCTTTGAAGGTCCTTGGCCAATTTCAAAATCAGCTATCAACCTCCATGATGAAGATTGGAACCTCCTCAAGATTCAATTCATTTTTCTTTTCTCTTTTCTCTTTCTTTTATTTTTATTTTCATTTCCATTTTATCATATCAAAAATTCATCTCAAAGAATATTCATTCATTACAACATCATCAATCATGAAGCCAATCTCAAAAGAAGATCAACCAAGTCCTGCGTCATATGACAAATCTTTAATATCAGTTATTATTTTATTTTCCTCTTAAAAGAACTTTCCTCTATCCCACTCTCAATCCTTTCCAATATCTTCAACAGGCTTCACCTTGTATTGGTGCTCAGGAGCTCACCATTTCAAGGTGGGGGGTACTGTCACAACCATGGCAATTGACCTCCTTGCATCTCCGTATGGCATATCAAGCCAAGTCCTTATATGCCCAATTGGCCATATCCATCACCAGTGGCCAATATGGCCACGGCATCATCTTATGGACCATTTATGTCCATTTATTCTTTGGGGCCTTCATGGCCCCTCACCTCAATCCAGAAGCCATAGCGGCAATTTATGCCCAATTGGATATTTCTGGTCATTTCAATATTCCAACATATCATCACGTCATCAAGGCACCCAATCATTCAGAGGACTCATCAAGGCTCAAGAGCAAGTGTTTCAGCGTCAAAGACCAATCATGCCATCAAGACGCCATTGGAGAATTTCATTCACAGTATTCCTCCAAGGAAATACTGTTCAACCATTCTCAAGGGATTCAAGAGGCAGTTCATTCATTCATTTGTCAAGTTTCAAAGCTCCACTCAATCCATCTTGGCAACCATCTTCATTTCAATACAGTCTGGAGCCATCAAGAACTGTATTTCATTTTCAAGTATGGGAAATTCATTCAACCCATTTCAATTTCAATATTAGCCAGCTGTATCAATTCCCAAAACAATCAATACAGCCTCAAGGATCAATACAGATCAGTTTTCAGCCTGAAGAACCCAAGCTCCCAACTTTTCACATATACCAGCTACCCTTTTAACCTGGGGGGTTTTCCCCCACTTAACTAATATATTTTGATTTTATTTTATCTTTATTTATCTTATAATTTTGTTAAGTGAATACTGATATTATTAATTCAGTCATTTAGCACCTTTCTCTTTTCTTTCTTTTCCTGTAAATGGATATTTGGTGGTCATATCCTTACTAATTCCATTGTTCATTTTGGCACGTTGAAACGGTGATTAAGGACTTACTTGGTTGGCTCTTTGGCCATTTGGCTTCTCTTTCCTCTTATTGCATCTCATCTTTGTACTTTTATCCTTCTTAGAGAAATTTATTCTTTTATCTTATTTTCTTTATTCTTTGGAGTCTTCCAAGTGAGTTCCCTGATTGCTGAGTGCCAGGCCACTCTTGTTTTTTTGTCCAAGAGCCCCTGTGACAGTTATTGAGCTTCAAGACTAATAAAGTCTAATGAAGAGGTAGGACAGTGGATGATACCCCAATTAGCTATATCAGATTGTGGAAAAATCTTTTTTGGTTTTAGGGAATGTGAGCCTTTGAGATATTACCACATATGAAAAAGGTCACAAAAAAACTTGACAATATTCATTGTAATAATAAGATTTAGAATGATTATCTGAAAATACATAAAAATGCCATAAAAAGGCATAAATTCTTTATTAACTCTGATTATGAATAATATAGATTTTGAATAAGCTGCACAATTAGATCCACCATGGTACAATACACATATAAAAGTTTTATGTTATATCTGTAAAGACAGTACTTACTGAGTAATAAGTAAAAATTCCATAAAAAGGTGTAAATCCTTGATTATATCAGAAACCAACGAATCAACATGTCAAACAAATTTCACCATTGGATTTCCCATAAAATATTACACATACAACATTTTGATGTCATATATCTAAATTCAATACTTAAGGAGAGAACCTGAATATATGCACTTTTATGTTTAGGGCATATATTCATTGTTTTTAGCTCATATCTCTTGAAATATACATTATAGAAAGTTGAACAAGAAAACATTTTACCACTTAATTACTGTGAGAATACAGATATAAGCTTTATTTTATAAGCTATAAACAAGGTTATAACTTGTAAGGGCTTATTGAACAAAATTGTTATAGGTGTTGACCACTTTGTTGTGAAATTGTTCCAAACACAAAAAAACAGATATTCACATTATACTAGCTCATATGTGACGGATGATGTAATTTCTATGATTATATTCAATCTATAACCCCTTGGAGGCATAGCTCAAATTCTAAAATAGTAAGTTTTGACAGAAAAGATGAGCTACAGAAAGATTTGATGATCTAATGAGATTCTCTTGGCAATTGAATAATTAAATGCCAGGCTAGCAGAATTCACTCTCTGAATGGCTTTAGCATGTATAACTGAAAAGTTATTAATTATCAAAGCTTAAGTTTAAAATTGATCATTTATGATCACTTACTGTAGTCGTAACTTAAGTTTAACAGTCATATAAGTGAAAAAAGTGGTGAATACTAAGTTATTATGATTAAAACTAATAAAGTACACAAATTTTAGTCTTCTGCCAAGCCTATGATTTCAGAAAACGTAGAGTAACAGTGATAACTCTAAATAATGGTGTAATAATGAGATAAGATGGTTCAATTATGATTTAATGATCACTAAACCCTAAAATACTGATCAATTCCAGTGGATACCATCAGTAAAAGACATATAGAAGCCTTTGGACTCTAGAAGGGAGGATTTTACTATATATTGCGCTTTTTTACCTCTATTTCCCCCTCAGGCACAACAAAAACATTAAATTATTAAAACCAAAGGTAAAAGGTTTATTTTTTTATATAAAACTACTATATACTTAAAGACTCAGGCTCATCTTTATTTTAATTGTCAATATTTACATTATTAAACCAATTCTTAAGTTTTTTTCCTAAATTTCTCTCTAACTTTCTAATTCCAAATAAAAACAAGAATATTTGTAATTTCTTTCATTTTTAATTGTAAATACAATTTAAATAAGTTGGATTTACATTTTGAGGTATAAATTAATTCATAATTATTATATTAAGTGTCAAAAGTAGGTTATTTTCATCTTCTATAATAATTTTCTCTTTATTATTCTTTTAATAATTCTTTTATTAATATAAATAGTATTTATATGAATATATAGCTTTAATATTGGGGATATTATTGTTATAAAAAAATTTTTATTATGAAAGAACAATTTTCTAAACCTTTATGATTTGTCTGTAACATTAATAATGTCAGCCTGTGACTCAAAACCAGAGCACAAGCATGACAGCCAAAATACCATAAACCAATGGTATAGCCAAGATACCACCAAAACATGGAGCTGAGCCAAATCAGCTCAAAAGCTATCAAACAAAAGAGGAAACTCACCTCTTCCTGAAAATATAAGTCCCATCACCATAGGACTAGACATAACAAAGTTATTCCTGCTCAAAGTTATTGCTGAGCATAAACCTTAATTTTCACCTCTCATCTAAAATCTAGAAGAAGAGGCTTAACCCCATCAAATGGGTACTCCAAATGAAGCTTTAAGCCAGGGCTATCCAATGGTACCAGCCAAACTGAGCTAGCACCAATATTACTGGAGTTATGGTCAATTTCAGGCCAAATAAGGGTGAACAAAACATTCACCTCTCATCTAACTTCTACAGTTTTAGTGTGGGATACCTGAAGTGGGGTCTTTTGGGAAAGAGCACAATCAGGTCTATCTGATGGTGTAATCCACTTACTCATATCTCAACTACTGCAGAAGTTATGGGGCAAACAAGCTCAATACAGCTTTTTGCCTAAAACATGCAAATGTACAAAACTCTTGTACATGGGATAACTTTGCCATATTTAATGATACCCATATCAAATGAGGTACCATTGTGTAGAGCACATACAGGGCTACACACCGAACCAATTTTGAGGTTGATATCTCAAGAATTGACAAAGGTATGGCTGTTTTAAGGTTAAAATCCCACCTGCTGTCATATACAGCCTTACCATGGGATAATCTCCCATAATCATGAATATGAGGTGTCAAATAGACAAAGAAGCATGTTTTTACTTCAATACCTCATATGTCAGTCAATACTGGGGTCCCATACAGTTTCTGTACAGCATTCTACGCGTCATACACATCAGAATCAGGCTGTGAGGTCCCCAGATGAAAATTTTCACCCTGTATTGATGAAAACCGCCCAGATGTGGTTTCAAAGCCACATCTGAGCCCAATACAGGCTATACAGGCTGTTTGCAAACCACAAGCCAGAACTAGAAAGTAAAAAAATCTTCACTTCCTCTATGTGGAAAGGTCTAGCACCCTTTCCACCCCATTTCAGGATAAAAAGGACGCTTTTCACAGCCAGAATTGTCTCCTCATCCTGCTCTTGAATACCCTACGTAGTAAACTGTCAAAAACAGTTTTACTCTTGGGTAATAAACAGGTATAATTATTTATTTAATTATTGTAACTCTTATTATAGTAACCCAACTGGTCAAATTGCACCCTGGGTTCTCAATAGTGCTTACCACCCCTATTATTCAATAGTAGAACCCCTTAATTATATTATAAATCATCTTTAAAAACCCAAAAACCCTTATTTTAAATCAATTTTCTACGTGTCACAGTCATAATTTTAGTTGTAAATACCCTCATTACCACTTCAATATAGACTCACCCTGACAAATAAAGTGCCATAAATATATTAATTATCAAATATTAATAGATTTATTCCTATTATATCATTTTTTTATAATATAATTTTCATTATTTCATTTATTCAATAATATAAATATTCTATGCCATAATTACAATGATTCTTTATTATTAAAATTATTCTTTATCTTATTCTTTAAGTTAATAAGGACATTAATATTACAATAAGTAAAATATTGGTAATATTTACTTATTTTGTTATATTAAAGAAGTTTTTCAATAGTACAATGGATTTGAATGGTATTCCCTCATATGCATCAGTATTTAATTAACCCAAATAAGGTTGGTAGTTAGACTTACACCCAATTATACTATATTTCAAAATTATGACTTTACAGTAATAGCATTCAGTAAAAGTGGAAGTTAAAATTCAGAATTTAAAAAATCAAATGGGAAGATGAAAATTAAGCTTATAGCAAAGTCCTCAAACAAGAAAAATTAATTAAGGAGATATTAGTTGGTTTTTAACAGGAGAAAAGAGATAAAGAATTAGAGTTTGAAAAAAGAAAACTTAAGACAAAAACTCATTTTGAGGCAAGGAAATTACAAATTCAAGTTGGATTCTAGAACAAAAAGATTAAATTTTATCCAACCATTGCAATGTTAAAATCAAGTTTCTCTGCCACAAAGCTAAAAACTATCATTTATTAAATCAATATTAAATAGATAATGTTTTTTCCTTTTTTACTTCATACTTTTATATGTTAGTTTTTTTAGAAATTTTGAGATTTAATCTTATTTTCTTGGACTTTCAGAGTATTCATAAAGCATTCAAATTTTTCTTGATCTTATGATGTATCAGCGTTAATTATTTATTCTTGAGAAAAAATAAAAAAAATTCTTCTATATACAATATCAATTTAGTAGTGATTTAAATAGAATAAGAAATATAAATGATTAATATATGTGCCATAAAATATCAGTTTTAATTTCATTTGAGGTAAAGAATGTAGAAAGTCTTTTTGATACTTGAGTTCATATTCCCAGTCTACCATCAGCTATAATATCATTAGATTTCTCAGTTTAATTAGTAAAATATTTGGGTTGCCAAATTGTTTGACATATCTCATTAAACTGAGAGAAATTAACTTCAAGTTTATTTTCAGGAAAAATAAGCTTTCCAATAGCCACTTTATTAATTTGATTTTTATATATTTTTCCAGTATATTTATTCACTTTCATCCACCATAAAACAAAAAATCTTTAAGCATCAGAAGCTTAATATGACTTATTTTAGAATCAATTTTTTGTGAAGGTACAAAGAAATGAAGCAAAATTTTATAGAGTGAAATTATTCAATTCAATACTGGATAAGGAAGGGATTTGATTTTTCTGATTATGTCTTTGTGTCTCTTGTAATATTCTTCCTTTCTTATTTTGATTTTTTTGTGAAATACCTTTCCCATTCTTGCTAATTTTGATTCATTATGTCTCAATTTCTCAAAGTCTTTCATCATTGTGTCTGTGGCTCCATAAAATCCAATCTTTTCATCCTTTTTCATTTATTTTTTTCATAAAAGAAAATAACTGTGACCAGAAAAAAATCTTTCTTTGATATTTACTGGTTATAAATATTATATTCCTTGAAATAAGGTAGGCAATGAATGATTTGATTCATTCAATTTAGTATTAGTAATGGCTGAAAAAGGAGTGAAATAAATAATATAAATTACAATTGTTTCTTTTGATTAAATAGTGTGAACAACTGGATTCTTTGAGAAAAAGGAATTCTTTTGGTTCTCCAGGATGAATTTATCTTTGTGCAAGCCATTGTCAATTTTGAAGAAAAGTTTTGGCTATCTTAGTTGGGGGTGGATCTGATAAGTCACATTCTCTATCTTTTTCTCCTTCTTTCCTTTTTACACCTGGATGATCTTTCTGACAATCGTAAATTTTGTCTTAATTAAAACCCCAAATTAAATCATTAAAATTATATTTTAAATAAAATTGAATTTGAACTGTAAAAGAATTATATTCTATGTTGGGAAGCACTAATAAGATGAAGCGGTTCAGTATAATACCTGGATACTAATATTATGAGGCTTCTAATATGCATAAAATAATTCTATACTTTGATTCAATTTTATGTATATTTATTTGAGCAAATATGAAAACAAAACGTTATAATTTTATTTATTCTCTAATGCTACCTGTACATTTTTTGATTTTTTTTACTTTGGGAAACTAAGTCCAAATTTGAAAGACAGGAAGTAATATTTTGAAATGAAAAAAACCAGATAGGAGCATCCAAAAAAGAAAATAAGATCAAACAAAAAACTGTTTTGTGCCAATAAAACAATCATTCTCTAAATTTTTAAAAATTGGAGTAACGACAAAAAAAAGCAACCTTTCTTGTTAAGAAAATAGCTGGAAGGAAAAAAAATAAAAGAAAGTAGAATGAAATTCTTTTTGAAAAAAACAAACTATAAATATATATAATCAAAAAGTGATATGTGAAAATTGAAAAAATAATTTTCAATGTAATAACTAGAAAAATGAAATACAAAACAAACATTTCTCAGCCAATTAAATAATCAGTCTTTTTTCTCTTAAAGATACAAATACTTTAAAAGACAGCTTTCCTTTTTTCATTAAGCAAATAGCTGAAGCGCAAAAGAATAGAATGATCAATTTTTTTAAAGAAAATACTTACTTTCCTCAAAAAAATAAGATCTGGAAAAGAAATATAATAGCGGTAAATTGAGGTAGGTGTAGATTTAAAAACAACAACTTTTGTAATAAAATAACTAAAAAATTGAAAAAAAAAGCTCCAGACCAATCAAGAAATCAGTATTTGAATTTTCAAAAATAAAAGCAATGAATAAAACCTACCTTTTCTCATTAAAATATAGCTGTAGGGCAAAGAAATAGTCTCTTATTTCCAAAAAAAATTACTTTTACAAAAAACTAGAAAAAAATATAACAATTGAAAATTGGTATGTCCAAATTCAAAAAATCCAATAAATAATTAAAAAGATAAAATACAAAAATAAGTCTTAATTTTTTGAGAGGAGAAGGATTCAAAAAAGCAGCTTACCTTTTTTTATCAAGGAAATAGCTGGAGGGAAAAAAAATTGGAATGATCAAATATTTTTCTTAAATAAAATACTTACTTTTTAAAAAAGTAGAAATAAGAAAAAAATAGAATATTTCATAATTGATATGTAGCATTTGAAAAAATTCTTCATTTTTTTCAAGTGAAAAGTAATAAAAACTGAACTTCCTTTTTTGGTTTTTATCAACAAAAAGGGAAAATTTCAAAAAAAAATAGAAAAATTCAAAAAGATATTCTTTTTTCACATAACTTAGAAAGCTCAAAAAAATACTTGGACCAAGAAAAAATAAGAGTTTTTTACTCTTCAAATCTAAAAAGAAGAAGAAAAGATTATTAATTGACAATTAATCTAAAAATTAACCAAGCTTAAGTATATATATTAACTTACTGAAACAAAAAAAGTAGAATTATCAATGAAACTCGGTTTTTCTATTTCAAAAAAATTACAAAATTCAAAAAATAAATTTTTTTTGAAAACAAACTTACTTTCTTTGGAAACCATAGAAATAAATGAAAAATTAAAAGCTAGTTAAATGGGGAAAATCTGGAGATCAGTTCCAAACAACCAAAAAATTGAAAATAAAATGAAATTACTTAGAAGGATTAAATCAATAAATTGATCACCTGATTTTTCAATATTTATTAATATTATTGTTACAAAAAATTATTAAATGTGTTAACAAAATTATCTAATAATAAGAGGCAATATATAAAGATAATATTACCAATATTAAAGTTACATATTAATATAAATACTATTTATATTAATAGAAGAATTATTAAAAATAATAATAAAGAGAAATTATTTTAAAAAGAGAAAATAAACTAGTTTTAACACTTAATATAATAATTTTAGATACCTTTATGCCAAATAATTTAAAATTCAACTTATTTAAATTGTATTTACAGGTAAAAATGAAAGAAATTACAAATATTCTTGATTTTACATGGAATTGAAGATTTTAGGGAGAAATTTAACAAAAAAACATTTAAATATTGGTTTAATCACATCATAATTGATTATTATAATAAATAGAAGCTTTAGTATTTAATAATATGATTGAACTATACAAAAAGAATAAAGCTTTTACCTTTGGTTTTAATATTTTAATGTTTTTGATGCATCTGAGGGGGAAATAGAGGTAAAAAGAGCTCTATATATATTAAATTTATGCCTCCTAAACTCCAACAGGCTTCTGGTAGATTTGTACTGATGTTATCCACTGGAATCAATTAGTTATTTAAAGTTTACTTATGATTACATCATAATTAAACCATCTTACCTCATTATTGTGCCATTATTTAGAGTTATCACTATAACTCTAAGTTTGATGACATCATAGGCTCGGAAGAAGCCTAAGATTTGTGGATTCTATTAGTATTAATCATAATTAAGTAGTATTCACCAGTTTTATCACTTATATAACTGTTTACCCTAAAATAAGATTACAGTGAGTGATCATAAATGATTAATTTTTAACTTCAACTTTGATCATTAATAAATTCTAAGCTATACACACTACAGCCAATCAAAGAGTCTATTCTGATAGCTTAGCATGTCATAATTAAACTTCTAAGAGCATTTAATTACATAATGAAAATCTATTTTTGGTGATCTTTCTTGTAACTCATCTTTTCTGTTGAAATTCATTATTTTAAACTTCAAACCATGATTTCAAGGGGTTATACCTTGAATATAATTATATAAAATACATTATTATTCATGTATGAGCTACTACAGCCTTAATATTCACTTTATTCAAACTTTGGACCACCTTCACAGAAAAGTGGTCAATAACTATAGCAATTTTGTTCAATAAGCCTCTAAAAGCTACAGCCTTTTTTATAACTTGTCAAATAAAGCTTAAATCTTTATTCCTACAGTAGCCAAATGGTACCTTTATTTTTGGTTCAACTCTCTATCATGTGTATTTTGAGAGATATGAGCTAAAAGCCATGAATATATGCACTGATAATAAAAGTGCATATATTCAGGTTATTTCCTTAAATATTGACTTTAAGAATATGACATAGAAATTTTATATGTGTAGTTTTTCATGGGAAATACAATTTTTAAATTAACTGTACATGTTGTTTCATTAGCCTCTGAGATAAATAAAGACTTATGTCTTTTTTTATGGAATTTCGCTTATTACTCATTAATTATTGACTTTACAGATATGCCATAAAAATGATATATGTGTATTTTATCATGGGGAATCTTCTAGTATAATTTATTTCAAATCACTACTCATTAGATTCTGAGTTAATTAAGAATTTATGCCTATTTGTGGCATATTCACTTGTTTTAAGATAATTATTGTAAAGCTTTCTTGTGACCCTTTTTGGATATTTGGTCATATCTCAAAGGCTCATATCAACCCTCCAGGATCATTCTTCCAACTTCTCAAATATACTGGCAACCCTTTCACCCCTGGGGACTTTCTCCCCAATTAATTAATCTATTGTATTTCTTCTTATTATTATTTTTCTTTTTAATCTTTAAAGTAGATACTGATATGTATGAATCAGTCATTTGAACCTTTTTTTGTTGCCTTTGAGTGGATATTGGTGGTCATATCCTTTACTAATTACATTTCTCTCGCTGGAAGGTTGAAACAGTTAATTTGGTAGTCATTTGTCTGACTCTTTGGCTTTGAGCTTCTTTTATTATATTGGCCTCTGGCTTCCTTTTTTCTTATATTTGGCATATTTGTACTTGCTCTCATTTTCCCTTAAAGAAATATATCTTTCTCCTTTTCAGATCCCTCCAAGTGAGCTCTTGATCCCTAAGTTCCAGGCCACTCTTGTTTCCCCAAGAGCCCCTGTGACATAAAGCTATAGTTATAACTTCAAATTATTGTTTGATAATGAGATAGGAATTTTTAATAACAATTTAGTAATCACTAATCCTTAATATGATTATCAATTCCAGTGTTTAGCTGTCACAACCATGGCAATTCACCTCTTGGACCCCCATATGGCATATCCATGCCATATTGAGTTTATGACAGTTTGGCCATATCCATAATCATTGGCCAAAGTGTCCATTTCATCTTTTATGGCCTTTTATGGCCATTTCACTATCTGGGGCCAGCTTACCCCCTTTATCATCATCAGGCCTTTCCTGGCCAGGCTTTTCCTTTGGGAAGTCTTTTGTATTTTCCAGTCAACAGGGAAGATACAGCCCAAAAGAGTGTCTTTGGATTTTCAAGCTTTAAATACAGATTTGCGCATTTTGCTGTAATCAGCCATTTTACACCATTTTCCCATGCAATATGGAAAATATGCCCAAATGGCCATATTGAGCCATTTGGGGCTTAATTGCCAGTTTTGCACACTTTGCACGAATACAGTTTTAAATCTGTATTATCTGTATTTGGCCAAAATACCCAAAAACCACTTTTTCACCTCTGAAGCCACCAAAACCCATTTTTCACCTATATCCTCCTGGCATCCTTCCAAAAGGCCTTTGGCCACTTTCACCCTCAAATACTAAAAAGTGCCATAAATGGTGTTATACACAATTATGCATCTTTTTTCGCCAATATCAAATGGTTATTAAACCTTTTTTCAGGTCATCAAGTCATGTCATCCAGAGGACTCATCAAGGCACAAGGACAAGTGTCAATCTCAAATACCAATGACACCATCAAGCAATCATTGGTTATTCTCATTCACAGTATTTCTCAAAGGGAATACTGGCAATTCATTACAAAGGGATATTCAAGAGGCAGTTCCAAAACAATTTGCCAAGAGTAAATTCTCCATCAATCCACCTTGCAAACCACATTCAATCAATACAGTCTGGATTCATCACAACCTGTATTTCAATCATACACCATGGGAAGATCATTCAACCCAGTTAATTTCTCAATTTGAAAAGGTATACATTCCATCAGACAATCAATACAGCCTCCAGTATGCAATACAGACCAGCTGCCAGCCTAAAGGAGTCAAGCTCTCAGCTTTTCACATATGCCAGCCTCTTTTGACCCTGGGGGGTTTTTTCCCCAGTTAATCAATATATCTTGATTTTACTTTATCTTTATTTATCTTGGATTTTTGTTAAGTTAATACTGATATTATCAAGTCAGTCATTGAGCACCTCTTTCTTTTTCCTTTCTTTTCCTGTCAATAAGTATTTGGCAGTCATATCCTTACTAATTTTATTATTCATTTTGGCAGTTTGAAGCAAAGGTTAAGAGCTTACTTGGTTGGCTCTTTGGCCATTTGGCTTCTTATTTCTCTTATTCCATCTCATTTTTGTACTTGCATATTTCTCAGAGAAATTCATTTCTTTTATTTTATTTTCTTTATTCTTTGGAGTACCCCAATAGAGTTCCCTGATTTCTGAGTTCCATTCCACTTGTTTTTTCCACAAGAGCCCCTGTGACATTATATTAATTAACTCATAATTTCTTTTCATTCTGTTCATTCTTTCTTTATAATTTCATTAACTCATTTCATCAATATTATGACGTTTTAATGCTTATGAGCTTTGTCATTCATTGTCATCTCTCAGTTTTCCCTCATTAATTCTTCATTTTGAGGATTGAAAGCTGATCCATTTTATTTTCAAAGAGGCTTTCACCATTGCTCCAAATCTTTCTCATTTAACCCTTCTCTACCCACCATTGTAGAGACTGATGCATCTGATTATTCCTTGGGTGCTGTACTGAGTCAGGTTTCTGACTCAGGAAAACATGCCATTGCATTTGATAGCCCCAATCTTCTTCCATAAGAGCTCAACTATGAGATTCATGACAAGGAACTCCTTGGCATATTCTGGGCTCTCAAGCACTGGAGAGCTTTTCTTCTCTCTTTATTCCACTTTTGAAGTTCTCACCAATCATTATTCACTTCAATACTTTATGTCTTCCAAGCTTCTCACTTTATGTCAAGCCTGCTGGGCTTAATTCCTCTCTCAATTTCATTTCTCAATTACTTACCGCCCTGGCCACTTGGAAACCCTTCCAGATGCATAGTCACATCGGGATGAAGTTTACCCAGAGAGGGGATGGATTTCATCAGCAAGAACCCAATGAATTCTCAACGAATTATCAAGCAAGATGAAATTCAAGCCTCAAAATTCTTTTCAGTCAAGGTGGATTCAATTTCAAATTTTATTGACTCAATCCAGAAGGCATTATGGCAAGATTCTGAATAAAGAATTATCCTTCAAGATTTGGGTAAAGCTAAATCTGTCCATGATTATTCTTTTGATTCCTCTTCCAAGCTTCTCCTTTTCAAAGATTTGGTGGTGGTTCCAAATGAACCCACAATTCAACTCAATATGCTTCAAATGCAGCATGACTCTTCTCTAGCTGGACACCCTGGCCAAGAGAAGACTCTCAAACTTGTAAAGCGGGATTTCCACTGGTCTGGAATGACTCAATTTATCACATATTATTTCTCATCCTGTCAGCAGTGTTCAAGAAACAAAAATATTAATCACAAGAAGTTTGGACTCCTCAAACCTCTTCCAATTCCAAATGGTCCTTGGATTTGTCTTTCAATGGATTTAATCACTCAATTGCCACTTTCCAATTCCTTTGACTAAGTCCTTGTCATAGTGGACATAATTTCAAAAATAGCAGTTTTTATTCCAACAATGTCTTCAATAACTTCACTGGCTTTGGCCCATTGTAATATTTGACTATGAAACTGATCATAATATTACTATTAATCAACAATACTATGTCTGTTCTTATGAAATATGTGTCACAGGGGCTCTTCGAAGTGAAGAGGGCCTGGCACTCAGTAAACTGGGACTCACTTATGGAGGGCTCAAAGATATGGTAAGAAGGAATACACTGAAGAGTGTTAAAGATAAATTTCTAAAAGAATAAATATAAGAAAAGCAGCAACAAGAAGTAAGAGTAAGAAATAGAAGAGCCAACCACAAACAAGTCCAAGTCCACTGTTTCAACCTGTCAGAATGGAAAGAGAAGGGTTAAAAAGGATATGGCCAACCAACTCATACTGTACAGGCAAAGAGAGAAAAGGCAAAGACTAACTTAAAATTAAATAATTATAATACCCAATTATAAGGATAAGAATAATTATAAAATAATAAATAAACTAAATTAATTAACTGGGGAAAAGTTCCCAGGGGGGAGAAAGAGGGGCTGGTATATGTGAGAATCACCAGCCCTGATCCAGAGGAAGAATTTTCATGAGAATAATTGATGATTGAATTGAGTCTGGCAAATACAGGTCCTGTACAGCTGTACAGAACCTGTACAAGAGGTGTGGTGGATTTGAGTGATCATACAGTTTCATACTGGTGTATTGAAACTGTATTGGGTGAATCCAACCTGTACAGGTATTGACAGGCTGTATTGATGTACCAAGCTGTATGCATGTTTCAGAATGAAGATTGCTGAAACTGAATGCTGATGCAGATACTGGATTTGCTGATTCAGGGTGTTTGAGTGGGTGTATGAATGAATACCCTTACCCCTGATGGATGGTTGTTACAGTATCCCCCTCTTGAAACTGGTGGGCTCCTGAACACCATAATACCCTGCCATTATTGAGTGGCATCTCAATACCCCACACACTCCTTCAAAAAGTCTTCTTTTGACCATTATCTTGAAATCCTTCTTCAACTCTTCTCTGTCAATTAAATTTATTTTCCCCCCTTCTTTTAACTTGGAGTAAGTACCCCACTTCGGACTAAACTTTTCTTCTGATTCAGTGAGTTTACTTGTCCTTGGGGCCTGGCCTTGGGTTGTATCCCAAATGGATGGCCACTGAGCTCCTGTGCTCAAAAAAAGGGGCCAGATGAGTATATGAAGTGTACCCATCTGGCCAGACTTAATCAGAAGGATTTATAAAAAGTGAGTTCAGGGGTCTTGTCCCCATTGGATTTGAAAAACTGCCTCAACGGCCCTCCATAACAATCTTGGGCTGTGGCCCTTGCTATGGTAGGTCTGGATGGATCATGCCCTTATGGCCCTTTTGGCCTATTTGGTCTTCTTGGTTATCTTTGGTCATATTAGAACATATGGCCATTTCTGGCCATTTTGAGGTTCTGGGTGATTATGGTTGATTTCTTGACCTATGGCCATCTATGGCCATTTAGGTTATTATGGGATTCCTGGGCCTATTAGGCCTTTTTTTTATTTTTGGCCATTTTACTTCTTTGGGGTCCTACGGTCCACGGTCCGTACACCGCGGTCCGTGGGCCGTGGGGGCTATTGGAGGCCCCTGGGCCCAAATTTGCTGGGGACCATACATTGGCCCTTTGACCCATAACTTCACCTACATGGCCTGGACCCATTGGGGGGTCCAGGACCACCAAGACCATGGCCTCCCCAAAGTTGCAGGGGAGGCCCTGGGTGATGAATCCAGCCCAAGGAGGGCTTGAGTGGGGGGGGCCATAATTGAGTTATGGCCCACTTCCTTGAGGGTTTTCTCTGAATTTGACGTGGACTGATTTGACATCCTGACCCTCCTGCTTGGGTATTCTTCATGAGTTGATGACTGAATCCCCGTGAACTTTGATGATTTGGGTGGTGTTAGAACAGTAGTTTGTTCTTGTTTGTGTTTGGTTTGGCTTCTCTTCATACTCTTATAAATACTAATAAATGAAATAAAATATGTAAAAGTAAAATAAAAATAAATAAAAATAAAAAAATAAAGGAACCTCCCAGTACGTGATTTGGAGGTGGATGTTGCTGCTCTAAAAGAAATAAAGAAAAGAAAAGGAATTATACAAGTAAATAAAGAAAGAAAAAATAAAATAATAAGAGAAAATGAGAGTAAAGAAAGAAATAAAGAAAAAATCCTGATGGTTGGTCCTTCTTGTGGTGAGTTGCTTCATTCTGGCCAAAAAAGTGTCTGAAAAATGAAAACCAAGCATTTGATGCTCACATAGTGGCCAAGGTGATGTTTTACAAGAAGTAGAACCCTCAGGGATGCATACCAGGAGATGGAACTTGCTTTCATAACTTCCACTCCCCACCAAGCACCATAAAATTGAAAAAGATTGCCATAAATGACTTCTGAGATGAATTTCCATAAATGACTTCTGAAAAGAATTTCCGTAAATGACTTGAAGTAATGAATGTCTTGAATTATGATGATTGGCATAAATTGAAATGATAAATAAAAAGAAAGAAAGGAATATTTGGCCATATCTTGATAAGGTCCAAATCGGGGGGTATTGGTGTTTTATGCTTCCTGAACCTGTCCAAAGAATTGACAAGTGCTCACAAAGTGTCCAAGGTGATGCTTACAACAACATATGGGTAGAATACCCCCTTAAAGGTGCATTCCAGGAGAGGAACTTACTTTCATAATTTCTTCTCCCCACCAAGCACCACAAATCAAACTCTTGAGGTATTTGGACCAGGCTTGTCTGGATACAATGAATGGAAATCCTTGACAAGGTCTGGTGAGTTGGTAAGGTTGGAAGCTGGTTCCCAAGTGGTTCTTTCTGGGTATTCACTGAATCCTTTCCACTGTACCAGATACCATAATTTACCTCTTTTGAGTTTTGAGTCCAGAACCTGAGCCACTTCCCATTCTTCTTGCTGCTCCACTAAAACTGGTGGTGGCGGCAATTGATGACGATTTGGGATAGTTGAATGCTTGACTGGTTCTAATAAGGACACATGGAATACAGGGTGAACTGTCTTCCATTGCTGAGGCAACTTGAGGTGATATGCATGACTGCCAATCTTCTTCAGAACTTCAAAAGGTCCCAACCATCTTTCTGATAATCTCTTGGTGGGTCTTGTTGTCTTGATGTTCTTGGAAGCTAGCCATACTTTGTCCCCAGGTTGGAAATCAGGTGGAATTGCTCTATTTCTATCTGCATACTTCTTGAATCTCCTTATTGCTGACTCTAATTCTTCTTTGACAACTTGCTGTACTGATTGGAATTTTGTTGATAACTTTCCAGCAGGTGAGTCTTGAGAAATATGGATTGAGTCAAAGCTGGGATTTCTTCCATAAATGGTGAAAAAAGGTGATTGCTTGGTTGATTAATGTTCTGCATTATTATAGGCAAATTAAGCCAGAGGGAGCCAGATGTACCAGTCATCTTGATGATAGCTGACATACATCCAAAGCCACTGTTCTAGTATCTGATTTACCCTCTCTGTCTGTCCATCTGTTTCAGGGTGAAAGGCAGTTGAAAGATCTCTTGATATCTTGAGCTGCTGACACAATTGAGTCCAAAATGATGAAACAAATAAGGATCCTCTATCACTGACAATACTGACTGGAAGTCCATGCTTGGAAAATACATGACCAATGAAGATTTGAGCTAAATCCAGAGCAGTGATTGTTCCATAAGCTGGAATGAAGATTTCCATTTTTGAGAATCTGTCCACAACTACTAAAATTGAATCAAAGTTGTTTGACAGTGGCAATTGAGTGATGAAGTCCATTGATAATGAATTCCAAGGACCAGACGGAATTGAAAGAGGCTTGAGTAATCCAAACTTCTTGTGATGAATGTTCTTGTTTCTTGAACATTGCTGACATGAGGACACATAGTCCTTGATGAATTGATTCATGCCAGCCCAATAAAAATCCCTCTTGATGAGCTTGAGGGTCTTCTCCTGGCCAGGATGGCCACCCAATGGTGAGTCATGACGCTTTTGAAGGATATTGAGTTGAAGTTCTTCATTGCTTGGGATTACCACTCTATCTTTGAATAATAATAACTTGGCTTGAGGTTCAAGAGAATAATCTGGAACTGATTCACCTCTTGCTAGTTGCTTGAGTATTTCTTTATATTCTTTGTCTTGCCATACTTCTTTTTGAATCTTGTCCACTAAATCTGAGAAAATTTCCACTTTGATTGAGAAGAATCTTGACTCTTGAATTTCATCTTGCTTAAGTACTTGATGAAAATTTTGAGGATTCTTTCTGATGAAGTCCACCCCCCTCTCTGGGTACACATCGTCCCAACGTGACAAGGCATCTGGTAAAGTGGCCAGCCTGCCTGGGCGGTAAGTGATAGTGAAATGAAATTCTGAGAGAAATTCAGCCCAACAGGCCTGACGACGAGTAAGAACTTTGGAAGACATGAAATACTGCAAGGAAGAGTGGTCTGTCAAGACCTCAAAAGGATTGGAAAGAGAAAGAAGAAATTCCCTCCAGCGCTTGAGAGCCCAAACTATGCCAAGGAGTTCCTTGTCATTAATTTCATATTTGAGTTCAGCTGGTAAGAGCTTGCACCTATCAAATGCAATGGGATGCTTTCCAGAGTCATTCACCTGACTCAGTACGGCGCCCAATGCATAATCAGAAGCATCAGTCTCTACAATAGTAGGTAGAGATGGATTGAAATGGGATAAGATAGGAGCGGATGTGAAAGCTTCTTTGAGTGCTTGAAACTGACTAAGAGCTTACTCATTGAAGATGAAAGGAGAATCTTTTTTGAGAAGGGAAGTGAGAGAAGTGATTTTTTTGGAATAATTTTTAATGAAACAACGATAAAAATTGGCAAAGCCAAGAAAAGATTGAAGGGCCTTGATGTTTTTGGGCTGAGGCCAATTGAGGATTTGCTGAACTTTTGAAGAATCCATCTTGAGGCCATCACTTGAAACAACATAGCCCAAGTATTCCACACTTGAGGCATGGAATACACACTTGGAGGCTTTGGCAAACAGATTATTGTCCCTCAGTCTTTGGAGGACAGAGGCCGCATGTTTGACATGTTCCTCCTCAGAACTGGAAAAGACCATAATATCATCTAAATAAACCACAACAAACACATCCAAAAGGTCTGCAAAGATATCATTTACTAGATTTTGGAAAGAAGCAGGAGCATTGGTCAAACCAAATGGCATGACCAAATACTCATAACTACCATATTTGGTTCTAAAGGCAGTTAAGTGCTCATCCCCCTCTTTGATTCTCAGAAGGTTATATGCACCATGCAAATCTATCTTGGAGAAGATAGTGGAACCGTCGAATACGGTAAGGAGCTGGTTCATAGGAGGAACAGGGTATCTGTTCTTCCTAGTGACAGCATTGAGTTTGCGGTAGTCAACACACAAACGGAGACCTCCATCCTTTTTCTTGACAAAAAGGACAGGTGCTCCTGTTGAAGAGGAGCTTGGTCTAATGAAACCTTTCTCTACATTCTCTGAAATGTAGGCCCGCAGTGTTTCTGACTCTTGATTTGATAATGAGTAGATAACACCAATTGGAGGTAGAAGACCCTCCAATTCGATATGGTGATCACAGGCCCGGTGTGGAGGAAGTTTCTCTGCTTTCACCTTGGAGAATACATCCAAATATTGGTGATAAGCAGGAGGAACAACCTTCAACACAGTTTCAATTTCTTCTGGCTCTTCCTCCTCATCCCACTGCTCCTCCAGGGATTCATGAAAAGATAAGGGAGGAAGGTCCATATCCCCTTGAAAGAGATGAAGTGAAGATATGGCAAAATCTTCTCCAACATCCTTTATCTCTTTGAAGACTTCATCTCTTGATGGAAGTAATGACTGAGAGGGAATAATGGAAGGGATATGGACAGAAGAAGGAAGGGAAGGTGTCTTAAGTTCACCGACCAGAGCAACATTGTTGACAGAAGTGGCTAAGTCATTACTAGTAGAAGGAATAATACCACTAGAATCCTTATGACTAGAATCATAGGTGATCAATCCATTTTTCCAATCAATAATGGGATTAAAATGGTAAAGGAAATCATAGCCCAATATCAGGTCTTCTCCCTTGGGTGAATCTATGATAAAGAAGTCCCATTCAAAGCTTGGGAAGGAAGGCAAGTCAACTACCCACTTGGTATAATGGGTGATGAACAAGGCAGGGGATTCATTAGAATCCAAAATGAAAAGAGGAATCTTTTCAGGGAGCTCTGACAGAGTCAATGAGTACTTGAGAACAAAATTCTTTGCAATAAAAGAGTTTGTAGCACCAGAATCAATGAGAATACTATAAAAATATCAGAGACAGAAGAGAAAATAAGAAATTTTAAAGATTTCTTGACACTAGTATTCAGAGTGCACAATTGTGCTCTTGAAGGAAATAAGTGAGAACCATTTAACACATCATGATTCCCACTCAGGCTTTTCCCTGCTTGCTAGGGAAGCCTCTTGATGATGACCCAGGCTTGTTCTGAGGTCTCTTGAAGCATTTTTCAATTGGGTGCTTTCCACCACAATAAGTACACAACCCCTCTTTAATCCTCCTCTCCTTTTCAGAACCAATCAATTTATTGTCCTTATTGAGGAGAGCAGCATGGGGCTTGTCCTTTGAAGCTTGAAATTGCTTGCCCTTCTTGTTCTTCTTCTGGTGAGACCTCTTTGAAGATGAGTTCTGAGGAGGCCTAGATTGATTGGATCCAATGACTGGAGGCTTCTTCTCTTGATTGCCACCCTTTTCTTTTTGCCTCTCATGATATCTTGTGTCTAATTCTAAGGTGACATCCATAAGTTCTTGAAGAGTATCAAAAGTTCCAGGGTGAGAGGCCAACTGATCCAATAATCTTGATGCCAATCCTCTTCTGTAAACATGGATATAAGCTCTTTCCCCCCAATCTCCAATTCTTGAGATTAAGCTTCTGAAATCTGCAATGTACAAGGAAACATGACCACTTTCCTTCATCCTCAAATTGTCCAACTCTTGTTCAGCTTTCCTGACTTCATTGGAATCACCAAACAGAGTGAATAATTGAGATTCAAACAATGGCCAATTATTGAGGAGGTAGGAAGGGTCTTCATTGGAAATATTTGAGAGATAGGGTTCAATCCACTTCCCAGCTCTACCAGTGAGAAAAGAAGTTGAGTAAAGAACTTTCTTCCTGTCAGAGAAGAAATTTGCTGGATCACTATGGAAGATTAATCGACAGGATTGGATAAATCCTCTCAATTTATGAGCTTGAGTACCATCAAAAGAATCAGGTGCCTTCATGGATGGAGTCTTGAAAGCAGGGGCTTTGAAATTGTCCCTGGGAGCAACTGCTTGAGTGAGTTTCCCCATGAGTTGAGTCATCTGCTCCATCATCTTGAGGAGACTTGGATCAGTTTGAGAGACAAGAGGTTGACTAGAAAGGGCTATATTAGAACCCTGAGGCACCTCTGGAGCATTTGCCAAGGCATCTGCCACTTCGGTTTCCCCAGAATCTTCCTCTTCCACAGACTCTTCCCCCTCTTCATCTTCAACTTCCCCTTGTCTTGCTCTTGCACCTTCAGACATGCCAGGGTAGCCACCCAAAAGTCCATAGAAAGATCTTGATCTTCTAGATTTCATTCCACCTCTTCTTGAGGGTGCTTCTCCTTCCATTGGTGGTCCTCTGTCCAAATTTGCACTCAGTTGATGAACTGATGGTGTGCGGTCAAGAGGAGCCCTTGCTGTAGGAGTGAGAACAGCTTGAATTCTTTGGGATCTAGTATTTTTGGCTGGGGGACTATGCTGAACTGGCATTTTGAATAAAATGAAATAAAACTTGATGATACTTTGAATAAACTAAGGCTTGACCAAAACAATCAAATGAGAATCTTGATCAACTTGAGAAATCAATCAATAGTCTTGAAGTGAATCAATATGAATGAATCTTGAAGAGTGAAGATGACAAAGTCAAATTCTTATGAACAATCAATTTCAATCAATAGGTCAAATCAAGTAAATCAAGTCAATTCAAGATCAAATCAATTAAGCCTTGAGGAATTCAATCAATATCTTCAAAAATCAATTCAATTTTCTTGAGGAATCAAAGTCAAATCAATAAATCAAATCAAATCTTGAGGATAAATCAGCTATCTTGAGGAATCAAATCAAGTCAATCAATCAAATCAATCAAAGTCTTGAGGTGAAATCAATTTCTTGAGGAATCAATCAATAAATTTGAGAAATTTCAAAACCAAAATCACTGAATACCCCAAATCAATAAAAATCCCTGAATGATGAATCAATTAACCCAAATAATTCCACTCAAATAACCTGATAAAAACCTGAATTCAGACAAAAAGAGAAATGAGAATAACAAAGAATAAAGTGAAATGGTCAGCAGAATTTTTGAAATGAGAAAAAGAATCAATTTTCATTTTGAATGAAATGAATGAGATGAAAATTGATGAGAGAGAAAAATCATAAAAAATAATAAAAATCATAAAATCATGAAAAGGTCATAATTGAAGAATGAGATAAATGAATAAAATGAATGAAAGAAAGAATCAAATATGAGTTAATTAATTTAATGTCACAGGGGCTCTTCGAAGTTAACAGGGCCTGGCACTCAGTAAACTGGGACTCACTTATGGAGGGCTCAAAGATATGGTAAGAAGGAATACACTGAAGAGTGTTAAAGATAAATTGCTAAAAGAATAAATATAAGAAAAGAAGCAACAAGAAGTAAGAGTAAGAAATAGAAGAGCCAACCACAAACAAGTCCAAGTCCACTGTTTCAGCCTGTCAGAATGGAAAGAGAAGGGTTAATAAGGATATGGCCACCCAACTCATACTGTACAGGCAAAGACTAACTTAAAACTAAATAATTATAATACCCAATTATAAGGATAAGAACAATTATAAAATAATAAATAAACTAAATTAATTAACTGGGGAAAAGTTCCCAGGGGGGAGAAAGAGGGGCTGGTATATGTGAGAATCACCAGCCCTGATCCAGAGGAAGAATTTTCATGAGAATAATTGATGATTGAATTGAGTCTGGCCAATACAGGTCCTGTACAGCTGTACAGAACCTGTACAAGAGGTGTGGTGTATTTGAGTGATCATACAGTTCCATACTGGTGTATTGAAACTGTATTGGGTTAATCCAACCTGTACAGGTATTGACAGGCTGTATTGATGTACCAAGCTATATGCATGTTTCAGAATGAAGATTGCTGAAACTGAATGCTGATGCAGATACTGGATTTGCTGATTCGGGGTGTTTGAGTGGGTGTATGAATGAATACCCTTACCACAAAAAATATGATAATAAAATATTATTATAACCACAATTAAATAATTAAAGAATTACTTCTTTCACTTGTTAAAGACTACTAGTGATTTAAACAGTGAGCGGTAGTTTTCTACAAGAATCAATTACAAGAAGAATTTAATAATAAAAACTTCTTTCTTAAAATAATAAAATTATTTTAATATATAATTATCTTTTGCAAGAATAATTATAAAGATAATTCTTGAAGAAAACTAATTTTAGAGAAAAGACTTTAAGAGTCAAAGATAAATGACTCACTTATACTCCAAAGAACTTATTGAAAGATATAAGTAGAGAAATTTGACATAGAATTGTGGATTTAAGGGATCAAAATGATTTATAGCAGGGTTAAAACAATATATAGCTGCATTTTATTATTTCACGTCTTTCTGATTGACTCTGAAAGAATTAAAATACTTAAGAATAGTTTAACTAATACTTACTTGTTGGTGACAATGATATAAATGGATAATAAGATGATTTGATATGGAAAAAACAGCAAGAGGAGGCCTCTTTTAAGTGAACAACAGCTCAGAGAGGTTTTCCATGAAGCAAACTGAAAAGCCAGTGAGTGAGCAAACAATAAACCCTTTTGGATTATTGATTGCATCATCTGTTTTCACGTAAGATTATCATAATTACTTAATTGATGCTTTTACGTGACTACCAACCGAGATATGGTTAAGAATAAAAGGAGTAAAACCTGTGAATCTTCTTTTATTCCAGAAGAATCATTTATTTCTCAAATTTATCAATGTCATTGGTAATTTCATCACAGGTTGTATTTACTGTGAATTTTTGAACATTCAGTGTTTCACATGGAATAATCAAAAATGCACTGTAAGTAAAACTTTCAATTTTAGTAGTAGAACCATAATTTGTTTTGTCTTTACTATAGATGATACAGTTCTCCATTGGTCCTGAAAGGTTCAGAGATATTTATTAATAATTGTATTTTTAAGGAATTTTTGAAGTTTTTACCTCATTTCTATGTAGAATTGCAAATAGCAGTATATAGCTGGTTGATATGAGGTAAATCAATGGATACTAGTCCAAAAAGGGTTTTAATTACTCTTTTGGGGTTTATCTATGGTAAATTATTAAGAATTGACATGGTTACAGGAGTCTAAATAGCTCCTTACCTCCTTGGCACGTCAAAATAGCAGGTTATTTGCTATTTTCTTACAATTTACTGTAGTTGTAACATGGTAACCAAGTTCCCAAAGTGTTTTAGTTTACTAATTGGGCCAGGATCAGCCATTCTTCCAAGCTTTGGAGCTGTTCACACCTCTGAGGCCTCAGAAGTTGGGTACCCTGGCTCTCTTTGATGTCTATTGTCCCCCTTGTCTATTTTTCATGTCAAAATATAAAATTAAGCTTCAAGTGAGATATCCACTATGGGTGCACAAAACGTCCATGTAAGAATATCATGATATTAAGTACCCAAAACATGCAAAGCACTATTCTTAGTGTATATGTGACATGGGATTTCTCACATTCCCATTATTTTGGCCTGAAATTAAGAAAAACAAAACTTTTCACAGATCTTTTATGTAGTATTGATGATATGGTATTGAAGTATTTTCCATATTACCACCTCAAAGAGTTGTTTTGAGATTATTCACTCTTTGGAGCTACCCTAGGTGAATTTTTGTGTAGAATCCAAATCTGGCCTTAAATCCTTGGATTTGCTTACTCAATAAAAAGTTATTCATCTTTTCAGAAACCAAAAATGATGAATTTTGGAGATATGCATTACTTTTAAGTTATGTATAATTCAGAATTTATTTTTAATATAATTGTAGCCTATTTGGGTATGTAAAATATACCTCAAGGCCCACACCCATTTAGTCATCAAGAATATTTTTGCAAAGCATGGCCTTCCTTCAAGCATTCTTAGTGATAGAGGTTCTCTTTTTGGATCAATCTTTGTCAGAAGCTCAAGATTTCAAGAGGTCTGTTGTGAGCCTTAGAGGTATTTTAATATACCCAAAAGACCACAAATAACAAAATAAGATATGAATATAAATAAAATAAATTTATTTATATTATCAAAATTAAAATTGAAATATAAATACAAATTTATATACAAAAATAAAAATTTAATTATAATTTAAAATAAAAATTAAATTAAATTTTAAAATTGTGAAATTGCATTTTTACTTCAAATAATTAAGTAAAAATGAATTTTTAATAAAATTAATGAAATTAGAATTTTTTGGTAAAATGTTACATAAAATATATTATAATTTTTTATCCAATACATAAACTTAAGAAAATTACTTCATCATTGGATTCCTCATAAAAAATAAGGTGGAGTCACCTCTGGGTAAGATTTCTGTAACTCAACTCTAAATAACCTTAAATTAAGTTTTTAGTATTTTCTGTACAAAAGTTGAAAATCCTCAAAGCCTTAAATTAATTCACACCACATGTGGTGTTAACCATCAATTTTTGTGTCAAAATTGAGGTGTTGTGTGTAGTTTAGAAGCTATGAGGAATTAAAGTATTTTCAATCAAAATGTCAAAATGTGCGCATGTATTACATAAGTGAACTGTAATTTACATATGAGGTATCAATTATTACAGATGCGTAATTAAAAACTCAATTAAATTACATGTTTAAATTATAAGTATAATAAATGATGAGGAATTAAAGAAAAAATAAACTGGAAAGATTGATTCTGGGGTGGGGGAAAGGAATCTTGGCTCCAAGGGAGAGCCAGACCCCCAAATTCCTTTCTGAAAGGTGTGAGATGTCAAGATACACGCAATAGTTCACCACCTTTGGCCTGGAATTGAGTCACAGGGTTTGTGTATCAATTGATGACAAGGTTTTGATACCAACCAGGGCAGTTTTAACTGGTGCCAAGAGGGTAAAGCTACCCTTAAGTTAAAAGAATCTTAGTAAAAACAGCTTTAACTGGTTTCTATGTCTCTTACACACATTCTGACGTGTTTTGAACGCTCTGGACCAGGTATTACTAAAATAATGGCTGATTTAAGGGTCTAAAATGGCTAAAGCCAGGGTTCAATGATGCCATAATTGGCTTTTCTGTTGTCAGAGTGTTTTCTACGACTGACAAGAGTAAATTTTACTTTTAGAGTAAGAAAATTGATGTCTATGAATGAATGTCTTCTTTGCCCCACTTTTCTCTTCATGTTAGAATATTTTCCTTTTATACTTAGTTTGAACACTGTTAAACCAATCAATAAGATATTCCAACCACACACTTCATATCATTTTAAACCTTTTAACCACTTGAAAAAAATATTATAATCATTTCTTGTAACTCTTATAATTTTTTTTACCCCTTGAACCACCCCAAAAGTGAATTAAAGCATCTTTCATCACTGTTAACTTTGTCACTTTATTTCCAAATTCACTCTGGTCACTTTTGGGAGTGTTTTCTCTTTAAATATATTTTTAAAGACTTTGTTCTTTAATTAATTTCTTTAAGTTTTTTGCTCAATTAATTTCAATCAAAATTGCTCTTGAAGAAATTTCTTTTGTAGCGTTAAATATCTCTTGTAGAGTATTTTTGGATAGATTTTTATTGGTGGTAAAACAATACATCTTTCAAATATTATTGTTTTATAATTATAAAGTTAAAAACAATAAAATTGTCGTGTTTTCTCTTAAAAATACTAATTTCATACTATTTTTAATTATTTTTTACCTTATAAAGATTTTGAGGACAGGAAAAGTACTTGATTTTTAATCAAAGTTTCATATCCACACCTTAAATTTGGGGGTCCAGCCATGATATTTTACCTGTGACATAATTTTTTACTGTTTTTAAATCTTTTTTTCTTATATTGAAAAATTTAAAAACATATAAAAAATACTTTTAATTAAAAAAATCCATAAACAATAACCTTTTTCATATTATAAGTGAGGCTTTATTTTTCTTTTTCATTTATCTCTTGAAAAAAAAGAATCTTTTTTTACTTAATCAATTAGTTTTCTCATTAATTTTAGTGTCTGACAATGTGTTAAGACAATAAAATATTGAAACAGCCTCAACAATAACAAGCATTATTCCTGCAAGTACTGTGAATTCTTACCATAATAGTACAGTTATTATAGCTCAGAATAATCAACCTGAACCAATTTCTTCTGACTTAATTAGCTTGGACATAAGTAATCTCCTTCAGAAAGAAAGGAATTTGGCAAATAGTAAGTTTTTCGATGTAAAAATACTATATCTAAGCCTTTTACTCAAGAAATATGCATTCAACCAAATCAGGAGCCAGATATAACCCCTCAAGCATCTCCCAAAAAAGGTCATAGACGTGATTATGGCAGAAGCCAATCAGTTACAGAAGGACAAGGGTCATTTGATGATCTCCAAATTAATAAATTATGTCATTCTGAAGTTGATAATACTATTTTGCCTTCAAACAGAGCTGGCACCGCCACAAGAAGGCTCAGTGGACATATACAAAGCCAGCGAGAAGGCCTACAACCATGCATCGCAGCACAAAGAGTACCAGATCCTTGCAGATATGTGGAAAAACTGCATGAACTCTTACCTGACTGTGAGAAGATTCCTGGGCCATCCCAACACTTGCAAGTTACTCAATGGATGGCATCCATTGATGGAAAAGAAGAACATGATGCTTTTAACAGCAGAATGGAGGAAAAACAACCCTCCACCACCCAAGCAAGTGCCAAAAACAGCCCCAGTAGCCAGCAGGAGCAATTGCAATGTTGAAAAGAAGCCACAGGCTCAAAACAAGGGCAAAGGCAAGGCACCAGCCACAAAACCTTACAGCCAGGGCTACAGAATCCCAAAGATTCAGCAGGATGCCATGGAAAATGTATTTCAGATGCCCAGAACAAAGACGGAATTACAGAAAAAGAAGGAAGCCAGATTAAAATATGTAACAACCATCCATCAGGGGTAAGGGTATTCATTCATACACCCACTCAAACACCCCAAATCAGCAAATCCAGTATCTGCATCAGCATTCAGTTTCAGCAATCTTCATTCTGAAACATGCATACAGCTTGGTACATCAATACAGCCTGTCAATACCTGTACAGGTTGGATTCACCCAATACTGTTTCAATACACCAGTATGGAACTGTATGATCACTCAAATACACCACACCTCTTGTACAGGTTCTGTACAGCTGTACAGGACCTGTATTGGCCAGACTCAATTCAATCATCAATTGTTCTCATGAAAATTCTTCCTCTGGATCAGGGCTGGTGATTCTCACATATACCAGCCCCTCTTTCTCCCCCCTGGGGACTTTTCCCCAGTTAATTAGTTTAGTTTATTTATTATTTTATAATTACTCTTATCCTTATTTTGGGTATTATAATTATTTAATCTTAAGTTAGTCTTTGCATTTCTCTCTTCGCCTGTACAGTATGAGTTGGGTGGCCATATCCTTATTAACCCTTCTCTTTCCATTCTGACAGGTTGAAACAGTGGACTTGGACTTGTTTGTGGTTGGCTCTTCTATTCTTTTACTCTTATCTTTTGTTGCTGCTTTTCTTATATTTATTCTTTAGCAATTTATCATTAACACTCTTAAGTGTATCCCCTTTTATCTTATCTTTGAGCCCTCCATAAGTGAGTCCCAGTTTACTGAGTGCCAGGCCCTCTTCACTTCGAAGAGCCCCTGTGACATTAAATTAATTAACTCATATTTGATTCTTTCTCTTCATTCATTTATATTCATTTCCTCTCATTCATCAATTATGACCTTTTCATGATTTTATGATTTTCTATGAAATTTTCTCTCTCATCAATTTTCATCTCATTCATTTCATTCTTATGAAAATTGATTCTTTTTCCTTTCTTAATCATTGCTGACCATTTCATCACTTCATTTTATTTTTATCAATCAAATTTTTTCTGTGTTCTTATTCAGGTTTTATCTAGGGATTATTGATTGGTTTAGTTGATTGGATTATTCATTGGGATTCATTTGGGTTATTGATTCAGGATTTATTGGATTTATTGACTTTGAACTCTCAAGATATTGAATTGATTTCTGAAGATTTTGAACTGATTGATTGATTTCATTTGAAGACACTTATTGATTGATTATTGATTGAATATTGATCAATTATTGATTTCCTCAAGATTATTGATATTTGATTGAATTGATTGTTGATTGATTTAATTTATTTGACTGTTGATTGAATTTGATTCCTCAAGATTTGAATTGATTCCTCAAGATTCATCAAGATTTTATTGTGATTGATTTGGCCAAGCCTGATTATTCTTCTGAATACCATCAAGTCATTTTAATTCTTTTCATAATGCCAGTCCAGCATAGCCCCCCAGCAAAGAATACTAGATCCCAGAAAATTCCAGCTGTTCTCACTCCTACAGCAAGGGCTCCTCTTGACCGCACACCATCAGTTCATCAACTGAGTGCAAATTTGGACAGAGGACCACCAATGGAAGGAGCAGCACCCTCAAGAAGAGGTGGAATGAAATCTAGAAGATCAAGATCCTTTTCTGGACTTTTGGGTGGCTACCCTGGCATGTCTGAAGGTGCAAGAGCAAGATTAGGGGAAGTTGAAGATGAAGAGGGGGAAGAGTCTGTGGAAGAGGAAGATTCTGGGGAAACTGAAGTGGCAGATGCCTTGGCAAATGCTCCAGAGGTGCCTCAGGGTTCTAATCTAGCCCTTTCTAGTCAACCTCTTGTCTCTCAAACTGATCCAAGTCTCCTGAAGATGATGGAGCAGATGACTCAATTCATGGGACAACTCACTCAAGCAGTTGCCACCAGGGACAATTCCAAAGCCCCTGCTTTCAAGACTCCATCCATGAAGGCACCTGATTCTTTTGATGGTACTCAAGCTCATAAATTGAGAGGATTTATCCAATCCTGTCAACTAATTTCCCATAATGATCCAGCAAACTTCTTCTCTGACAGGAAGAAGGTTTTGTACTCAACTTCTTTTCTTACTGGTAGAGCTGGCAAATGGATTGAACCTTACCTCTAAAATATTTCCAATGAAGACCCTTCCTACCTCCTCAATAATTGGCCATTGTTTGAATCTCAATTATTCACTCTGTTTGATGACCCCAATGAAGTCAGGAAAGCTGAACAAGAGTTGGACAATTTGAGGATGAAGGAAAGTTGTCATGTTTCCTTGTACATAGCAGATTTCAGAAGCTTAATGTCAAGAATTGGAGATTGGGGGGAAAGAGCTTATATCCATGTTTACAGAAGAGGATTGGCATCAAGATTATTGGATCAGTTGGCTTCTCACCCTGGAACTTTTGATACTCTTCAAGAACTTATGGATGTCACTCTAGAATTAGACACAAGATATCATGAGAGGCAAAAGGAAAAGGGTGGCAATCAAGAAAAGAAGCCTCCAGTAAGTGGATCCAATCAGTCTAGGCCTCCTCAAAACTCATTTCAAAAGAGGCCTCATCAGAAGAAGAATAAGAAGGGCAAGCAATTTCAATCTTCAAAGGACAAACCCCATGCTGCTCTCCTCAATAAGGACAATAAATTAATCGGTTCTGAAAAGGAGAGGAGGATTCAAGCAGGGTTGTGTACTTATTGTGGTGGCAAGCACCCAATTGAAAAATGCTTCAAGAGACCTCAGAACAAGCCTGGGTCATCATCAGGAGGCTTCCCTAGCAAGCAGGGAAAAGCCTGAGTGGGGATCATGATGTGTTAAATGGTTCTCACTTATTTCCTTCAAGAGCACAATTGTGCACTCTGAATACTAGTGTCCAGAAATCTTTAAAATTTCTTATTTTCTCTTCTGTCTCTGATATTTTTTATAGTATTCTCATTGATTCTGGTGCTACAAACTCTTTTATTGCAAAGAATTTTGTTCTCAAGTACTCATTGACTCTGTCAGAGCTCCCTGAAAAGATTCCTCTTTTCATTTTGGATTCTAATGAATCCCCTGCCTTGTTCATCACCCATTATACCAAGTGGGTAGTTGACTTGCCTTCCTTCCCAAGCTTTGAATGGGATTTCTTTATCATAGATTCACCCAAAGGAGAAGACCTGATATTGGGCTATGATTTCCTTTACCATTTCAATCCCATTATTGATTGGAAAAATGGATTGATCACCTATGATTCTAATCATAAGGATTCTAGTGGTATTATTCCTTCTACTAGTAATGACTTAGCCACTTCTGTCAACAGTGTTGCTCTGGCTGGTGAACTTAAGACACCTTCCATCCCTTCTTCTGTCCATATCCCTTCCATAATTCCCTCTCAGTCATTACTTCCATCAAGAGATGAAGTCTTCAAAGAGATAAAGGATGTTGGAGAAGATGTTGCCATATCTTCACTTCATCTCTTCCAAGGGGATATGGACCTTCCTCCCTTATCTTTTCATGCATCCCTGGAGGAGCAGTGGGATGAGGAGGAAGAGCCAGAAGAAATTGAAACTGTGTTGAAGGTTGTTCCTCCTGCTTATCACCAATATTTGGATGTATTCTCCAAGGTGAAAGCAGAGAAACTTCCTCCACACCGCGCCTGTGATCACCATATCGAATTGGAGGGTCTTCTACCTCCAATTGGTGTTATCTACTCATTATCAAATCAAGAGTCAGAAACACTGCGGGCCTACATTTCAGAGAATGTAGAGAAAGGTTTCATTAGACCAAGCTCCTCTTCAACAGGAGCACCTGTCCTTTTTGTCAAGAAAAAGGATGGAGGTCTTCGTTTGTGTGTTGACTACCGCAAACTCAATGCTGTCACTAGGAAGAACAGATACCCTGTTCCTCCTATGAACCAGCTTCTTACCGTATTCAACGGTTCCACTATCTTCTCCAAGATAGATTTGCGTGGTGCATATAACCTTCTGAGAATCAAAGAGGGGGATGAGCACTTAACTGCCTTTAGAACCAAATATGGCAGTTATGAGTATTTGGTCATGCCATTTGGTTTGACCAATGCTCCTGCTTCTTTCCAAAATCTAGTAAATGATATCTTTGCAGATTTTTTGGATGTGTTTGTTGTGGTTTATCTAGATGATATTATGGTCTTTTCCAGTTCTGAGGAGGAACATGTCAAACATGTGGCATCTGTCCTCCAAAGACTGAGGGACAATAATCTGTTTGCCAAAGCCTCCAAGTGTGTATTCCATGCCTCAAGTGTGGAATACTTGGGCTATGTTGTTTCAAGTGATGGCCTCAAGATGGATTCTTCAAAAGTTCAGCAAATCCTCAATTGGCCTCAGCCCAGAAACATCAAGGCTCTTCAATCTTTTCTTGGCTTTGCCAATTTTTATCGACGTTTCATTAAAAATTATTCTAAAAAAATAACTTCTCTCACTTCCCTCCTTAAAAAAGATTCTCCCTTCATCTTCAATGAGGAAGCTCTTAGTCAGTTTCAAGCACTCAAAGAAGCTTTCACCTCTGCTCCTATCTTATCTCATTTTAATCCTTCTCTACCTACTATAGTAGAGACTGATGCTTCTGATTATGCATTGGGCGCTGTACTGAGTCAGGTGAATGACTCTGGAAAGCATCCCATTGCATTTGATAGTCGCAAGCTCTTACCAGCTGAGCTCAACTATGAGATTCATGACAAGGAACTCCTTGGCATAGTTTGGGCTCTCAAGCGCTGGAGAGCATTTCTTCTTTCTCTTTCCAATCCTTTTGAGGTCTTGACAGACCACTCTTCCTTGCAATATTTCATGTCTTCCAAAGTTCTTACTCGTCGTCAGGCCCGTTGGGCCGAATTTCTCTCAGAATTTCATTTCACTATCACTTACCGCCCAGGCAGGCTGGCCACTGTACCAGATGCCTTGTCACGTCAGGACGACGTGTACCCAGAGAGGGGGGTGGACTTCATCAGCAAGAATCCTCAGAATTTTCATCAAGTACTTAAGCAAGATGGAATTCAGGAGTCAAGATTCTTCTCAATCAAAGTGGAAATTTTCTCAGATTTAGTTGACAAGATTCAAGAAGAAGTATGGCAAGACAAAGACTATAAAGAAATACTCAAGCAACTAGCAAGAGGTGAATCAGTTCCAGATTATTCTCTTGAACCTCAAGCCAAGTTATTATTATTCAAAGATAGAGTGGTAATCCCAAGCAATGAAGAACTTCAACTCAATATTCTTCAAAAGCGTCATGACTCACCATTGGCTGGCCATCCTGGCCAGGAGAAGACCCTCAAGCTCATCAAGAGGGATTTTTATTGGGCTGGCATGAATCAATTCATCAAGGACTATGTGTCCTCATGTCAGCAATGTTCAAGAAACAAGAACATCCATCACAAGAAGTTTGGATTACTCAAGCCTCTTTCAATTCCATCTGGTCCTTGGAATTCATTATCAATGGACTTTATCACTCAATTGCCACTGTCCAACAACTTTGATTCAATTTTAGTAGTTGTGGACAGATTCTCAAAAATGGCAATCTTCATTCCAACTTATGGCACAATCACTGCTCTGGATTTAGCTCAAATATTCATTAGCCATGTATTTTCCAAGCATGGACTCCCAGTCAGTATTGTCAGTGATAGAGGATCCTTATTTGTTTCATCATTCTGGACTCAATTGTGTCAGCAGCTCAAGATATCAAGAGATCTTTCAACTGCCTTTCACCCTGAAACAGATGGACAGACAGAGAGGGTAAATCAGATACTAGAACAGTACCTTCGGATTTATGTCAGCTATCATCAAGATGACTGGTACACCTGGCTCCCTCTGGCTGAATTTGCCTATAATAATGCAGAACATTCATCAACCAAGCAATCACCTTTTTTCACCATTTATGGAAGAAATCCCAGCTTTGACTCAATCCATATTTCTCAAGACTCATCTGCTGGAAAGTTATCAACAAAACTCCAATCAGTACAGCAAGTTGTCAAAGAAGAATTAGAGTCAGCAATAAGGAGATTCAAGAAGTATGCAGATAGAAATAGGGCAATTCCACCTGATTTCCAACCTGGGGACAAAGTATGGCTAGCTTCCAAGAACATCAAGACAACAAGACCCACCAAGAAATCATCAGAAAGATGGTTGGGACCCTTTGAAGTTCTTAAGAAGATTGGCAGCCATGCATATCACCTCAAGTTGCCTCAGCAATGGAAGACAGTTCACCCTGTATTCCATGTGTCCTTATTAGAACCAGTCAAGCATTCAACTATCCCAAATCGTCATCAATTGCCGCCACCACCAGTTTTAGTGGAAGCGCAAGAAGAATGGGAAGTGGCTCAGGTTCTGGAATCAAAACTCAAAAGAGGTAAATTATGGTATCTTGTAGAGTGGAAAGGATTCATTGAAGACCCAGAAAGAACCACTTGGGAACCAGCTTCCAACCTGACCAACTCACCAGACCTTGTCAAGGATTTCCACTCATTGTATCCAGACAAGCCTGGTCCAAATACCTCAAGAGTTTGATTTTATGGTGCTTGGTGGGCAGAAGAAGTTATGAAAGTAAGTTCCTCTCCTGGCATGCACCTTTAAGGGGGTATTCTACCCATATGTTGTTGTAAGCATCACCTTGGCCACTTTGTGAGCACTTGTCAATTCTTTGGACAGGTTCAGGAAGCATACAACATCAATACCCTCCATTTGGACCTTATCAAGATATGGCCAAATATTTTCTTTCTTTCTTTATGTTTCATTTTCCTTCTTTATTATCATTTCATTTTATGCCAATCATCATAATTCAAGACATTCATTACTTCAAGTCATTTACGGCAATTCATTTCAGTAGTCATTTATGGCAATTCATTTCAGAAGGCATTTATGGCAATTTATTTCAGTCTTATGGTGCTTGGTGGGGAGTGGAAGTTATGAAAGTAAGTTCCATCTCCTGGTATGCATCCCTGAGGGTTCTACTTCTTGTAAAACATCACCTTGGCCACTCTGTGAGCATCAAAATGCTTGGTTTTCACTTTTCAGACACTTTTTTTTGGCCAGAATCAAGCAACTCACCACAAGAAGGACCAACCATCAGGATTTTTCTTTATTTCTTTCTTTACTCTCATTTTCTCTTATTATTTTTCTTTCTTTCTTTACTTGTATAATTTTCTTTCTTTTATTTCTTTAAAGCAGCAGCATCCCCTCCCCAATTCATGTATTGGGAGGTTCCATTATTTTTTTTATTTTTTATTTTTTAGTATTTATAAGAGTGGGGATAGAAGCCAAACCAAACACAAACAAGGAAAAGGAAACTAGTTATCTCTACCCAAGTCATCAAAAGTTCTCTGGAAGTCATTTATCAACTAATCCTCATACCAGGCAAATTTTTCAGCCATCTCTTCAGAAGCAGTACCTGGAATAGTCCTGTCATTGGCATACATAATCACCTCTCTGCTATTTCTATCAACCCTCCTGAACAATCTGGCCACAGCATCTTGATTTTCACTAGCCGCGTTGGGATCTTCTCTGGTAACCCGGATAGGCCAACGTTCTCTTCTTTGGAAGACTTGGGCAGCAGGAAACGGCAAAGGGGATAATCCATCTCTTCTTCTGCTGGAGCTGGCCACAGGTTGGAGTTGATGGGAGGTGGTTATGGGTGAGCTTCTAGGCTGTTGAACTGGTGATGGTCTTACTGCTGGAATCAAGGCAGGCCTGGTGGTATGGGAAGTAGTTGGTGAAGGAGGAGGAAGGGTTGTAGGAATGGAGGCAAGCATTGGTTGAAAGGTTCTTGGAGTACTGGGAATGACTTGACTTTGGAATCTGGTGTTGGCAAGAGGTTGAGAGGAGGAATTGCTGGATGGATGGCCACTTGAATGGGGAATAACTTGAACCTCTTCACCATCCAACTCATCACTTCCTTCAGCATCTGGATCTGATGGGGAATCAACAATTCTTCTTAGCTTCTTCACTACTTTCACCACTCCATCAGCATTGGTCCTTGAAATTGGAATTTCTGAGCTGTAGTGGATGGGCCTACCACCAATTGGAATGGACCCTCCAACATTAGTCCATCTGGCCACATCCCTCTGCCTGGAACCAGTCACTACATCAAGATATCAGCACCAATTCAATCAAAATATGCAAAGCACTCACATTGAGAAAATCCAGAAGTGGCATCAGGGGTAGGCTCCTCAAGAATGGGGAATTCCTGCCCATAAGGCCCATCCTTCCTACTCCACAAGTGTCTCTTGACCCGGGACAAAGTTGATCCGGTACGGCGGCATGGCTTCTTCCCAATAAAGCAGAAATGGCATTTTGACGATCGAGGATTGTAATGTTGAAAGCAATCCTTACCCCTGGCCAAACACTCAGTACAGGCAGGATCAAGGACTTCAACTGCTCTGAACCCATCATATGTTTGGGAGGGGTCAAAATGGCCAGAAGACAATCGACTGAAGACGCCAGAACCATGAAGAATAGACGGTGGCGGTGCAGAAGGGGAAGATTCAGTGAGCTCAGTCAGTTTGGAACTCATAACTGAAGAATATGCAAGCAGAAGATTCAAGACGTCGAAATCAATCCACTCCATATCAAGAAAAAAGGAACTTGACTCAAGGAAATGGGGCCATAACTCAATTATGCCCCCCCTCAAAGCCTCTAAGGTGAAGGTTCATACCCCTTTGAGGCTGAACTCATCACCCAGGGCCTCCCCTGCAACTTTGGGGAGGCCAGGATCTTGATGGTCCTGGACCCCACCAATGGGTCCAGGCCATGTAGGGTAAAAAATGGGTAAGGGCCATTTCTGGACCCCTTGGTCACCCTGGGTCCCCAGCAAATTTGGGCCCAGGGGCTCCATTTTTGTCCTGGGGGCCTCCAATAGCCCCCACGGACCGCGGAGCATAGGATCCCAAAGACCCAAAAGGGCCAAAAAAGGCCAAAAATCAAGATATCAAGGTTTTTCACCAGAGCACCCAAAAAGGCCCATAGGCCATAAAAAAATCAAAGGCATCAAAATCCATCAGAGCAAAGGCCATAGCCCAAAGTGCCTTATAGGGCTGTTAAGGCCATCTCCATGGATTATGGGGACAAGACCCCTTGGAGGAAATTTTTTCAATTTTTTCCAGAGATTCAAGGCTTGCCCAATGAGTACACTTTATATACTCATTGGGCATCATTTTTTGAGCACAAGAGCTCAGTGGTCCTTATTCTGGGATATATCCCAAGGCCACACCCCAAGAGCATGGCTGATTGAATCAAAAGAAAGAATGGCATATTCTGGAAAGAATACTCACTTAAGCTTGGAAAAAGGGGGGAATCAATTGAATTTGGCAGGGAAGAAGGAATGAAGGATTTTCAGGATAATGGTCAAGAGGAAAAGAAAATTAAAAAGAAAATTTTTTGAAAAAATGTGGGGATATTGAGATGCCACTCAACAGTGGCAGGGTATTATGGTGTTCAGGAGCCCACCAGTTGCAAGAGGGGGATACTGTAACAACCATCCATCAGGGGTAAGGGTATTCATTCATACACCCACTCAAACACCCCAAATCAGCAAATCCAGTATCTGCATCAGCAGTCAGTTTCAGCAATCTTCATTCTGAAACATGCATACAGCTTGGTACATCAATACAGCCTGTCAATACCTGTACAGGTTGGATTCACCCAATACAGTTTCAATACACCAGTATGGAACTGTATGATCACTCAAATACACCACACCTCTTGTACAGGCTCTGTACAGCTGTACAGGACCTGTATTGGCCAGACTCAATTCAATCATCAATTGTTCTCATGAAAATTCTTCCTCTGGATCAGGGCTGGTGATTCTCACATATACCAGCCCCTCTTTCTCCCCCCTGGGGACTTTTCCCCAGTTAATTAATTTAGTTTATTTATTATTTTATAATTACTCTTATCCTTATTTTGGGTATTATAATTATTTAATCTTAAGTTAGTCTTTGCATTTCTCTCTTCGCCTGTACAGTATGAGTTGGGTGGCCATATCCTTATTAACCCTTCTCTTTCCATTCTGACAGGTTGAAACAGTGGACTTGGACTTGTTTGTGGTTGGCTCTTCTATTCTTTTACTCTTATCTTTTGTTGCTGCTTTTCTTATATTTATTCTTTAGCAATTTATCTTTAACACTCTTAAGTGTATCCCCTTTTATCTTATCTTTGAGCCCTCCATAAGTGAGTCCCAGTTTACTGAGTGCCAGGCCCTCTTCACTTCGAAGAGCCCCTGTGACAAAATATCAGAAGTTATTTCTGACATTTTTGATTCTATCCTTGAGTTGTATGAAGCTATAGATGACGTAAAAATGCATGTTTCTGATAAAAATTCATCCATTTGTAACAATATTAAAACAAATAACTTAAGTCTGAGCCAAATAAATAAAACACTTATGTGTTTTGAGAAAGTTTGAAGAACAATTAATTTAAGGTGTGGATATGAAACTTTAATTAAAAATCAAGTACTTTTCCTGTCCTCAAAATTTGTATAAGGTGAAATATAATTAAAAATAGTAAGAAATGGTATTTTTAAGAGAAAACACGCCAAATACATTGTTTTTAACTTTATAAGTATGAAACGATGATATTATAAAGATTTATTGTTTTACCAATAATAAAAATTTATCCAAACATACTTTACAAGATATATTTAAGGCTACAAAAGAAATTTCTTCAAGAGCAATTTCAATTGGAATTAATTGAGCAAAGAACTGAATGAAATTAATTGAAGAAAAATTTCTTTAAAAAGATATTTAAAGAGAAAGCACTTTCAAAAGTGATCAGAGTGAATTTTGAAACAAAGTGACAAAGTTAACTGTGATGAAAGATGCTTTAATTCACTTTTGGGGTGGTTCAAGAGGTAAAAATGATTATAAGAGTTACAAACAATTATTATAATGATTTTTTTCATGGGTTTAAAAGGTTCAAAATGATTTAAGAAGGTGGCTGTAATCTTTTATTGATTGGTTTAACAATGTTTAAACTAATTATAAAAGGAAAAGATTATAACATGAAGAGAAAAGTGGGGCAAAGAAGACATTCTTTTATAGCCATCAATTTTCTTACTCCAAGAGTGAAATTTACTCTTGTCAGTCGTGGAGGACACTCTGACAACAGAAAAGCCAATTATGGCATCATTGAACCCTGGTTTAGACCAAAAAAGGGCTGGTTTTAGCCATATTTTGCTATTTTTAGCCATTTTAGACACTTAAATCAGCCATTACTATAGTAATACCTGGTCTAGAGCCTTCAACACACTTCATAATGTGTGTAGGAGTTGTAAAAACCACTTAAAACTGGTTTTAGTAAAAATCTTTTAACTTAAGGTTAGTTTTACCCTCTTGGCAACAGTTAAAACTGCCCTGGTTGGTATCAAAACCTCATCATCAATTGAGTCACAGACCCTGTGACTCAATTCCAGGCCAAAAGTGATGAACTGTTGTGTGGACTTTGACATCCCATGCCTGTCAGAAAGTATTTTGGGGGTCTGGCTTCCCCTTAAACCTAGAGTACCTTTCCCCCCAGAACTAATCTTTCCAATTTATTTTTCCTTTAATTCCTCATCATGTAATATACTTGTAATTTGCACATAAAATTCAATTGAGTTTTAAATTACAAAACTGTAATACTTGATACCTCATAGGCAAATTACAGTTCACTTATGTAATACACATGCACATTTTGACATTTCAATTGAAAATACTTCAATTCCTCATAACTTCTAAACTACACACAACACCTCAATTTTAACACAAAAAATGATGGTTAAAACCACATGTGATTTGAATTAAATCAAGCTTATGAGGATTTTCAACTTTTGGACAGAAAATACTAAAAACTTAATTTAAGCTTATTTAGAGTTGAGTTACAGAAATCTTACCTAGAGGTGACCCCACCTTATTTTTTATGAGAAATCCAATGGTGAAGTAATTTTATTAAGTTTATTTATTGGATAAAGAGCTAAAATCTATTTTATGTAACTTTTTAGCAAAAATATTTTAGTTTCATTGATTTTATTAAAAATTCATTTTTACTTAATTTTTTCAAGTAAAAATGCATTTTCACAATTTCAAAATTTAATGTAATTTTTTATTTTAAATTATAATTAAATTTTTATTTTTATATATAAATTTGTATTTATATTTTAACTTTTTTATTTTGATAATATAAATAAATTTATTTTATTTATATTTATATCTTATTTTGTTATTTGTGGTCTATTGGGTGTATGAAAATACCTCTAAGGCTCACAATTACAACTTATAATGATGAAAATTGATTTGTCAATAATATAAATGAACAATCTGCCATTATTAAAGAATTAACAGACAAATATTCTAAATTCAATATTGATGACACAATTGAAACAAGAATAAAACAAGCCATAAATACTATCAAAGAGGAAAATAAAAATGTTCTTGAGAATATTTCAAAATCATTTACTGAAGTAAAGACATATACAATTGCCTTGAAAAAGTGTTTTGATACCTCACAAGAGGAAATATCAAAATTGACAATGAAGTTGAATCAGATCACTTCTGATAATACTAGACAAACAGAACTGTGGCAAGAATTAACACAAACAGAAGATAGTCATAAAACTAATGTAATAAATTCAATACAAAGATTACAACATGAGTTCAGAAATTCCCAAAGGTGTACCAATAGTAAAATGAATGATATTGAGCAATTACACCACACCTTACCAACAATGTCTACACCTTTGAATCAAAATGAGTGCACAAGGATTCCAAATTCATAAGCATTGGAGGTTTAAAACTCACAGTTAAAAAATGAATTTTTCACTTCTTTTCATAACTTGCAGTCATAAATAGGAAAATCACTCCTGAAAGAAGTTCCAAAACTTAAAGAATGGCCTCACTTCAGTGGTGAAGGAGAATATGACCATATGGAATTCATCAGAGGTATTTACATGATTAAAGAAGATTTTGAATTACCAGAGAGATTGCTAACAGCAATATTTAACACCTTGTTTACCAGATCAGCCCACAGAGGGTATATCAAATTAAGACAAGCTCATAGACACCAAAGTTGGACTTGGTGGAAAACCCAAATTATCAACAAATGGGCCAATGATGCTTGGAGATTTAAAGTGGAAACAGCCTTTGAATCTGCCAAATTTAATGCTGATAAAGAGAAAGCTTTACCATGGCTTTTCCAACAAAAAGACATATTAACAGCATTGTATCCTGACATGTCAGAATTTTTGATCCACAGAAAGATTCTGAGACAATGTGGAGGTGACTTAGAGAATGCTGTCAAAAGCAGGACTACTGAACAGGCTTCAGCAGAAGATATTATTAACATATTAGAAGAAGTAACCACCAGAACCAGGAGTGGTTCTAGTAGGGTGAATCTCAAAACAAGGTTTAATACACCTTGGAAAGATTCTGTGGACAAAAGTTCCAAAGAAAATTCCAATAATGTTAAGTATAAATCTTCAGATATAATCAGAAAGTGCCATATTTGCCAAAGCACCACCCACTTAGCCAATACATGTCCAAAGAGGGGGGAAATCAATGAAATTGACATTGAAACGAATCTTATGTTGAAAAAGAGGATAATATAATTGAAGAAAATTCAGATGATAAGTCATCAATATTTTATGAATATTCAAAAGATATATAAAATATCAATGCCACTTTTGACATCATGGAGTCTTATTCCCACTTGCCACAATTAAACAATGTTCAACTTGATTTGTCAAAAATTCAAGATGCACAACTTATGAAAACCAAACCAAACAGGGGAAAAGGTTATACAGCGGGTAACTCCTGTATAACAGAAGTGGTAATTGAAAACAAGCCCACTAAGCTTTTACTTGACCCAGGAGCCTTCTGCTCTTTTATTGGCAAATCTTTCCTTAAGACTTGTGTACTGAATTTTGAATACCACTTGTTACCAATTGATGGCATAAAGCTCAATAGTGCAAGTACTTCAATGAAAGCATTGGGAATCATTGAGACCAATATCATATTTTCACATATTAATGGAGATTTAAGAATCACTGTTGAATTTGTTGTTATGGAAAATTGCTCTAGTGACCATTCTATATTAGGAAATGACTATTTGATCATGTATGGAATAGACTTACATAACAACAAGGGCAAATACTTTACTATTGGAGACAATAAGCATCAAAAATTTGCCTTTTTACCATTTAAAAGACAAATTACAGTAGATAAAGTAGCACCAGTCAGCTTAGAGATGGAAAGATTCAAAGCTGAACAGTTAAATGAATCTGAAGTAAGCCTTCATCTTACTGATAGTCAGGAAAATGAACTTTCTGCCCTTTTATATCACCACAGAGAAGCATTTGCATCAGACAAAGAAGCTTTGGGGGAAATTATTGGTCATGAAGTTGACATCATCCTTAATATTGAAAGAACTTATCCACCACTCTTAAGAAGACCTGCATATCCAGCAAGTCCTAAATCAAGAGAAGGTCTGGAAATAAATATTAAAGAACTTTTAGACATTGGTGTAATAAGAAAGGTTTGCCATAATGAGGAAGTCAAAATAACTACACCAATCATAGTGGCATGGCATAATGGAAAATCTAGAATGGTTGGGGACTTTAGAGCTCTGAACACTTACACTGTTCCAGACAGGTACCCAATACCAAAAATCCAAATTGCCCTTACCCAGATATCTCAAGCAGTGTATATAACCACTATGGATGCCCTTAAGGGATTTCACTAGCATTTAGTGACACCAAGGGCAAGTAAATACTTGAGAATTATTGCTCATTGTGCAGTATATGAATATTTGAGGATGCCTTTTGGTATCAACAATGCACCTTCACACTTCCAAAGAATGATGAATGAAATATTCCCTGAAGACCTTTCAAAAGGATTGTTAATCATTTACATTGATGAAATTATTGTCTGTTCCAAAACTTGGGAAGAACATATGTACATATTATCCAAAGTTTTGACAAAAATCCAATTTTTCAACATGAAAATTTCTTTAAAAAAATTGATTTTGGATTTAAAGAGCTTAAAGCACTGGGACATGTAGTATCTGGTTTATCCCTTGGAATTGACAAAAACAAGGTTGCAGCAGTATTGCTGAAACCCTTGCCTCAGAACAAGAAAGAAATTCCGTCATTTTTTGCGGTTTGCAGGATATTACAGGCAACATATTAATGATTTTGCATCCATAGCAAGACCTCTTTATAAATTATGTGACAAAGATACAGTATTTGAAATGACTGTTGAAAGAGTCAAAGCCTTTGAATCCTTGAGACAAGCCTGGACCACTGCTCCACTCTTACTGATTCCAGACTTTAAGTTTCCTTTTAAGCTTTATATTGATGCATCAGGAGATGGGCTTGGTCCTGCACTTCACCAAGCTCAGATTATCAATTATAAACCTGTAGAAGAACCCATATGCTTCATATCCAGGCAAATCAAACCAACTGAAGCCAGATTTGGAGACAGTCAAATGGAGTGCTTATGCCTTGTCTGGGCCTTTGAGAAGGTAAGTTACTTTCTGGAAAGATGTGTTTTTGAAGTAATAACAGATTGTACCTCTGTTAAGTCACTTTTAAACATGAAGACTCTTAACAGGAATATGCTCAGATGGCAAATAGCCATACAAGAGTATAGGGGCAATATGACCATTGTTCATAAAATTCAGATGGACTGAGCAGATGGCCATTACCAAATAAAATTGATAATCCTGCTTATGTTCCAGAAGAAGCTTCCCCACAAATCCCCATAGAAGGAAGCAGTGTTACACACCTGAACACCACTTTCTTTGAGGAGGCAAGAAACAGTTATACTCAGGATAAAAATTGTAGAATTCTATGCCAATTACTTACTAAGGACTTTAAAGACAATTCTTTGATACATGCCTTAGATGAGATATGGGGAAAATCATATGATGAAGGAAGATTTCACTTACTGTATGGTATAATTTACCACAGAACTAAGCATACATGTGTTATGACAGTTGTGGACAGGACCTTAATAAATCTTGTACTGAAAGAATGCCATGACAGCCCTTTCTCAGGACATCTGTCTGAGGACAGATCAAGAGAAAAAATAAAAATCTGCATATGGTGGCCAATGTGGCAGAAGGATGTTTCAGACTATTGCAAAACCTGTGACAGATGTAAAAAAGCAAATAAATCCACTGGCAAAAGACTTGGAAATATGATCAAGATCCAAGAACCCAGCAGACCTTGGGAAATTGTTAATATGGATTGGGTAACTGAACTGCCACCAGGGGGTGACAGAAGTCATAATAATTGCCTAGTAATTGTTGACAGATTTAGTAAGACTCTACTGTTTCTACCATGTCACAAGGATGATACAGCCATGGATATAGCTCTTCTGATATGGAATAGAGTAATATCATGGACTGGCATATTCACAAACATCATTAGTGACAGAGATCCCAAATTCACCTCAGCAGTATGGACAAATCTTCACCAACTATTTGGGACAGAATTATCCTTCTCTACAGCCTACCACTGTCACAATGCTGTCTGCCAGACCTCAGCAAAGGGAGCTCTTTCCAAAAAGGCTATTAAACCGGTTTCAAGACCAATTAATACTGGAAAGTTGTAGATCACATTCTACCATGTGACAACCACCCACAAACTGATGGTTTGGCTGAAAGAATGATCCAAACCTTGGAGGATATGGTCAGAAGATTTTGTGCATATGGCCTTGAATTCAAATATTGTGATGGATTTACCATGATTGGTGTACTCTTTTACCAGCACTGGAATTAGAATATAAGACATCCATTCATGCCAGTACCAATCAAACACCTTCTATTCTAGAAATAGGATAGAATCCCAAATTACCTCAAGATTCCTTGAGGAAAGATTTAGTTGAGATACATCCTACAGCTGCTAGCTTCAAGGGAATTCTATACAAAACTAGAAAGCATGCAATAAGGTTCATGGAAGACTCTTTTGCATGGGCTAAGGGCAAATGGGACAAGTCACATGCCACTCCAGATTTCAAAGTGGGAGATTTAGTACTTGTATCCACCACTAACTTCAATAACATCAAAGGATTTAAAAGGCTCAAAGATTCCTTTGCAGGACCTTTTGTTATTAAGGCCCTCCATGGAGACAATGCTGTTGAAGTAGAATTATCTGAAGAACTCAGCAATAAGGACCCTAAATTTCCAGTGAGCTTGATGAAGCCATATAAATCTAGTGATGCTGAAAACTTTCCCTTGAGGAATAAGATTCCCCAGGTTATACCTCCTATTGAGACATCTGGTACTAAGAAAATTGCCAAAGTTCTTAAAGAAAGGAAATTAAGAACCAAGAAAGTGAGGGAATACCTTGTTAGGTACAGTGACCCAGCTTGTGAAGATGCATGGTTAGCAGAAAAGGACATACCTGAAGCTACTAAACTTCTCAGAAGGCTCAGACACACTATAAATAACAATATTACAAAGTAATATTCTTTTTTAGGGGGAGGGAATGTGAGCCTTAGAGGTATTTTCATATACCCAAAAGACCACAAATAGCAAAATAAGATATAAATAAAACAAAAAATAAATTTATTTATATGATCAAAATAAAAAATTAAAATATAAATACAAATTTATATACAAAGACAAAAATTTAATTATAATTTAAAACAAAAATTACATTAAATTTTAAAATTGTGAAATTGCATTTTTAATTGAAAAAATTAAGTAAAAATGAATTTTTAATAAAATTAATGAAATTGAAATATTTTTGGTAAAAAGTTACATAAAATATACTATAGCTTTTTATCCAATAAATAAACTTAAGAAAATTTATTCACCATTGGATTCCTCATAAAAAATAAGGTTGGGTCACCTCTGGGTAAGATTTCTGTAACTCAACTCTAAATAACCTTAAATTAAGTTTTTAGTATTTTCTGTACAAAAGCTGAAAATCCTCAAAGCCTTCAATTAATTCACACCACATGTGGTCTTAACCATCAATTTTTGTGTCAAAATTGAGGTGTTGTGTGTAGTTTAGAAGCTATGAGGAATTGAAGTATTTTCAATTGAAATGTCAAAATGTGGGCATGTATTACATAAGTGAACTGTAATTTACATATGAGGTATCAATTATTAAAGTTTTGTACTGTAAACCTCAAATGAATTTTATGTGTAAATTACAAGTATATTACATGATGAGGAATTAAAGAAAAAATAAATTGGAAAGATTAGTTCTGGGGGGGAAGGTACTCTAGCTCCAAGGGGAAGCCAGACCCCCAAAATCCTTGCTGACAGGTGTGGGATGTCAAAATCAATGCAAAGGTTCATCACTTTTGGCCTGGAATTGAGTCACAGGGTCTGTGACTCAATTGATGATGAGGGTTTGATACCAACCAGGGTGGTTTTAACTGTTTCCAAGAGGGTAAAACTACCCTCAAGTTAAAAATATTTTAGTAAAAACAGTTTTGATTGGTTTCTACGTCTCTTACACACATTCTGACATGTCTTGAAGGCTCTGGACCAGGTACTACTATAGTAATAGCTGATTTAAGGGTCTAAAATGGTTAAAACCAGCCCTTTTTTAGTCTAAACCAGGGTTCAATGATGCCATAATTGGCTTTTTTGTTGTCAGAGTGTTTTATACGACTGACAAGAGTAAATCTTACTTTTGGAGTAATAAAATTTATGGCTATAAAAGAATTTCCTCTTTGCCCCACTTTTCTCTTCATGTAAGAATATTTTCCTTTTATAATTAGCTTAAACACTGTTAAACCAATCAATAAAAGATTCCAACCACACATTTAATATCATTCTAAACCTTCTAACCACGTGAAAAAGTAATTATAATCATTCTTTGTAACTCTTATAATCTTTTTTTACCCCTTGAACCACCCCAAAAATGAATTAAAGAATCTTTCATCATTGTTAACTTTGTTACTTTGTTTCCAAATTCACTCTTGTCACTTTTGGGCGTGTTTTCTCTTTAAATATCTTTTTAAAGATTTTGTTCCTTAATTAATTGCTTGCAGTTCCTTTCTCAATTAAGTCCAATTGAAATTGCTCTTGAAGAAATTTCTTTTGTAGCCTTAAATATCTCTTGTAGAGTATTTTTGGATAACTTTTTATTTTTGGTAAAACAATAAATATTTATAATATTATTGTTTTATACTTATAAGGTTACAAACAATAAAGTTGGCATGTTTTCTCATAAAAATACTATTTCCATACTATTTTTAATTATATTGTACCTTATACAAATTTTGAGGACAGGAAAAGTACTTGATTTTTAATCAAAGTTTCATATCCACACCTTACATCTGTCAACTTCTTACCATACAGAAACTGATGGGAGACAGGGAGGTTAAATCAGATACTAGAACAAATCTTTGGATGTATGTCAGTTATCATCAAGATGATTGGAACACCTGGCTCCCTCTGGCTGAATTTGCCTACAATAACTCTGATCACTCTTCAACAAAACAATCACTATTTTTCACTGTTTATGGAAGAGATCCACAATTTGACTCAGCTCACATTACTCAAGATATTCCTGCTGGAAAGTTATCAAAAAGAATCCAATCTGTACAGCAAGATGTTAAGAGAGAACTTGAAGTTGCCATAAACAGGTTTAAGAGGTTTGCAGATAAAAGTAGAGCAAGTCCACCTGTTTTCAATTTTGGTGACATGTTATCTCTTTGTTCCAAGAATATCAAATCAACTAGACCCATCAAAAAACTGTCTGAAAGATGTTTGGGTCCTACTCCAATCTTGAAGAAAGTCAGCACTCATGCCTACGATCTCAAGCTCTTATCTCAATGGAAGTCTATCCACCCAGTCTTCCATATTTCCCTCTTAGAACCAGTCAAGACATCAAAAATCCCAAATAGGCTTAAAGAGCCTCCTCCTCCAATTATCATTGAAGAAGAGGGATGGGAAGTCTCTCAAATACTGGACTCAAAGCTCAAGAGAGGTAAATCATGGTATTTGGTGGAATGGAAAGGTTTCAGTCAGGACTCAGAATATCCACTTTGGAACCAACTGAAAACCTCAAGAATTGTCCTGAACTTGTCAATTATTTTCACTCCTTATATCCTGACAAGCCAGGACCCAATTCTTCAAGAGCTTTATGATTTATGGTGCTTGGTGGAAATAGGAATTACCAAAAGTAAGTCTCACTCCTGGTATGCACCTTTAGAGGTATTTTCCTCTTTTTGTTGTAAGCATCACCTTGGCCACTCTATGAGCACTCTGCAGTTTTTGTACACAGGTCTTTTCCCAGGATTTCAACATCATTTCCAAAATTATAGCCATTTTGACTTGGCCAAATGAAGCATCCCTTTTCTTAATTCTTTTCCAAGTCTTTACCCTTTCCAATTCACTCATTCAACAATTCTTCAAGTTTATGGCACTGGTGGGAGTGGCAACCACCAAAAGTTCCTCTCCTTATATGCACTTCCCTGAGGGGTCTACAATCTGTCAAAACATCACTTTTGCCACTCTGTAAGAACCTGGAATCAATTTTTCTTTCCAGGTCCTTGGCCAATTTCAAAATCAATTATCAACCTCTGTGATGAATATTGGAACCTCCTCAAGAATCATTTCTTTTCATTTTTCTCATTTTTCTTTTCTTATTTTCATTTTAACTCTTTCATTTTTATTTTTATTTTCATTCTAAATTCTTGTTTTATCATGTCAAAAGTCATGTCAAAAATCATCAATCATTTTTATTCATCATCAATCATGAAGCCAATGTCAAAAGAAGATCAAGCAAGTCCCACGTCATATTCCAACCTTTTAATATTAGAGTCAATTTTTATTTCTCAAAAGAACTCCTCATTATCCTTTTCTCAAAGCTCCTTACAATAGCCTCATCAGGCTTCACCTTGTATTGGTGCTTAGGAGCTCACCATCTCAAGGTTGGGAGTACTGTCACAACCATGGCAATTCACCTCTTGGACCTTCATATTGCATATCCATGCCATATCCATAATCATTGGCCAAATTGGCCATTTCATCTTTTCTGGCCATTTATGGCCATTTCACTATATGGGGACAGCTTGCCTCCTTCATAATCATTGGGCCTTTTGTGGGAAGTCTGTTGTATTTCCCAGTCAACAGGGAAAATACAGCCCAAAATCCTGTATTTGTATTTTTAAGCTTTAAATACAGATTTGCCCAGTTTGCCCATTTTTTTGCATTTTGCTATATTCAGCCAGTTTATGCCATGTTCCCAAGTAATATGGGAAATATGCCCAAATCTCCATATAAGAAAATTTGGGGCTTAATTGCCAGCTTTGCGCAAATACAGTTTTAAAGCTGTATTAGCTGTATTTGGCCAAAATACCCAAAAACCATGTTGTCACCTCTGAAGCCACTAAAACCCATTTTTCACCTATATCCTCCTGGCATCCTTCCAAAAGACCTTTGGCCACTTTCACCCTCAAAGAACCAAAAGTTCCAAAGATGGTGTTATACACCATTATGCATCTTTTTTCACCAGCAATCAAATGGTTATTTCAACTTTTCATCAGGTCATTAAGTCACATTATCCATAGGATTCATCAAGGCTCAAGGACAATTGTCAATCTCAAATACCAATGATGCCATAAAGAAATCATTAGTTGTTCTCATTCACAGTATTCCTCCAAGGGAATACTGGCAATTCATTCTCAAGGGATATTCAAGAGGAAGTTCCAAAAAACATTTCCAAGCGTCAATGCTTCATCAATCCACCTTGACAACCACATTCATTCAATACAGTCTGGATTCCTCAAGACCTGTATTTAAATGATACACCATGGGAAGAGAATTCAACCCAGTCATTTCTCAAGTTGGCAAGGTATACATTCCATCAGAAAATCAATTCAGCCTCCATTATTCAATACATACCAGCTGCCATCCTGGAGGATTCAAGCTCTCAGCTCTTTGCATATACCAGCCTCTTTTGAACCTGGGGTGTTTTCCCCCAGTTAATTAATTTATTTTGATTTTATTTTATCTTTATTTATCTTATCATTTTTGTTAAGTGAATACTGATATTATCAAGTCAGTCATTTAGCACCTCTTTCTTCTTCTTTCTTTTCCTGTCAATGGATATTTGGTGGTCATATCCCTACTAATTCCATTATTCATTTTGGCATGTTGAAACAGTGGTTAAGGAATTACTTGGTTGGATCTTTGGCCATTTGGCTTCTTATTTCTCTTATTGCATCTCATTTTTGTACTTGCATATTTATTATAGAAATTCATTCCTTTTATATTATTTTCTTTATTCTTTGGAGTCATCCAAGTGAGTTCCCTTATTTCTGAGTGCCAGGACACTCTTGTCTCCCACAAGAACCCCTGTGACATTAGAATCATTTCAAAATCTCTATGAGGTATTTGGGCACTCAAATGAAGGTTTTTTACTATTTAAAGACCCCTTATTCCTCTGTTCCTCACTAAGACACATCAAATCCAATAATATACTAAATATTAAGGCAAACTAATTTCTTCTTCAATACAAATCCTAAATTCTAAAATACTGAAGTTGGATCCTGTATTAATCACTCTACTCTTAGTGATTATAATTCTATCTTATTCAAAAAATTTAAAATCTCCTACAATATTCAGATCCATTTCAAAATAGTAAAAATTTTGTCTCTCACTATTCATAGCTGTAACTTAATTCTGAAAAAAGCTGTAATTACTTTTTTAGTTGTAAAATAATTCAAAATTACTATATTCAGTTCCAAAAGTAGGTTATTTATATCTTATTATGATTATTTCTCCCTTAATTTCTCTCTGAAATCATTGTTTATTAATATAAATGGTATTTTTATTTATTTATAATATTAATATCAGTAATATTCTTGTTATAAACTGTTATCCTTTATTAAATAAAAACTTTTTACACTATTATGATTTGTTGCTAGTACTAATAGTTAGCCTTGATATATTTATTTGATCATATTCATTTCATAATATAATTTATATGATTTATTCTTTATAAATAATAGTATATATTTTATGCCATAATTGCAATGATATCTCATTATATTAATTACTTTAATCTTTATTACTCATTATCAATTAGGAAATCCAGAGTAAAATCATTAAATTGTTAGTAATATTTACTCATTGTTACATAGTAAAACCTTACAGGGTGCCATCATATTTCATACATGTAACCATTAATCTTGTTTCCACATTGTTTTATTTTACCAAGAATATTTTTCTTATTTAAGAGGAATGTTTAAAGGAACTGGATTTACTATCTTTTCTCTGAATTCATTTGACTACAAGGTTGGAATTCTACTGCTTCAAGAAAATTCTCAGAAGGAATTCTGTATAATCTATCATGTATTAGAGTGAATCCATGATCAAGGATACTGTAGTTATTTTGATATAAGATGAGAATAAAATTTATTTGGTCATCCAAATTAGGCCCAATTCCCTTCTTGTTTTCTCATTTTTAGGAATAAGATCAGAGTAATGACTATAGTAAAACTTTTTTTATATCATATGCAGATTCTACTTTTCTTGAGATTGTATGGCTTGAGTTCTTGAGCTTATTTAAATGCCACTGGGATTATTTGGTTTATTTATGGTGAGATATATTAGTTAACTTGAAATTAAAATCAGGTTAGCTATTATAATGAAAATATTCATCAAGAAGAATAATGATAAGGACTAACAATGGGTGGTTGTTTTTCTATGTATTTGGCCTGTTCAAATGATGATTATTTTGAAATATTTAAAATGGCTTAAATAATACCAACAAATTTCAGCCCAAAACATACTGGCTTCACAATTCTATCACAAGCAGCACTACTCAGATTAATATGAAACAAATATGTAGCAATAATAATTATTAAAGAAAATTATCAGGGTGAATCTATGTAGTAGCTAAAAAGTAGTAAATAAAAGGTATTACTATTACTTTGACACTGTTAAATTAACTGAAAATAAGATGAAATACTCTACTGTTATGGGTAACAGTGGTGATGAATATGTTGAGCGTCTTGCCTGCGGTAGTTAAATATCAATTTACTGTAATAACAACTAAAATAATCAAAAATTATAGCTATAACTAATTTATTCTAAGGATAATCCTGTTGGATGACAGTTTTACCATTTAAGAATACTAAAATAATATGATGAGGTACTTTTCCAGTGAGGAAAGGCCTTATTTTATGCCTTCTGGGGACTATGAGGGGGTTTTGAAGCTCTTCACACATCTTCAGAGGGAAATGCTTTGCGCTTGAGGCTTAATTGTGGTTCCATTAAGATAATTCTGATGTAAATATGGTCAGAGTTTTAGTTTTCTACCACAAATGATCAATATGGATTAATACATGGTGAAGAACTCCTGCACATTCCATGTCATCACTGTTATGATTCAACCAGTGTGTTTGATTCAAGCTTCACAAAACCATTATTTTGAGTATAAACCCAATGCTGGTTGGTACAGGTCTAGTACAGAAAAGTATTGGTCAAAAAACTTCCAAATAAGATATCTCAGTTAATATTTGAGATATCAAGAATCCAAGAGCTTCATGAGCTCTTCAATTTTTCTTTCTTCATGGTTACCTTTTTCAAAAATAGCAACAGCTATAAAGGTTTTACGTTTTTTGATGTGTTGTGGTACATCAGTATTTGGATTTAAAAGCTTCCAAGCCAAATATCTCTTTCCATTTCAAATATAGTAGAATTTTAATTTTATATAACTGCAAGTTTTGATCAGCGCCTTAATCTGGTATACTCGAAAGTATAGGTGTATGGATATGTGGCAAATATACAGGGGTTTCTTTATATTTCTATGTTCATAAATCCTGTATTTTGTGTAATGAACCTATAAAAGTGTCTGAGGAATCTAAAATTAAACCTCTCATTCATATATTTAACTTTGTTATACTTTTGAACAGTTATGTACAATCCCTCTTAGGCTTTAAGGTATCTCTTTGGTTTTAAAGGGGTGATTGTGGTATTTCTTGAAGTAGGAGTTCTACTATTAATTGAAAGATACCATTAGATAGCTCTCATTGAGTAATTGTAGAGAAATTTTATTTTGGTTATTATTGAATTAAATATCCAGAAGCTATATGAAAGGTGAAAATATGGCTTTTGCTTATGTTTATCTTATCTTTAGTTGGTTGTATCTTTGTTACTTCTTTTCCCATTTTGATAAGAGTGGTATAATATCACTTGGGTAGCTCCCCTCTTTAAAAATATGTCTGTATGAACTGTACTTTTCCGGTAGCTTATATACCAGTTTTTATGGTATCTGGATTTCATGCTGGTGCTTTGTTGGAGTCACAGGCTGAAAAAGATAGTAATATTAAATATCCAAAAAATAGAAACAATAAGATGGTGTCAGAAGCCAAATTTAAGAAAACTCAAAACCCAAAAGAAAAAAATGAATTATATGAGATGGAATCAAAAATAACTTAATAGAAAGTGTAGCCCTCCATTGTGGCAGCTAATACTACTGAAGCTAAAAGTTAGACTTAAAATGGGAACAGGAGTGGATTTGGGCTTGACAGAAGTGTTAATTTCTCCAAAATTCATATTTTATGATTAGTATTATGGAATTAATTCAGATTAATTATCTCTGCTAAAATAATTGTTTTAATGATAAATTTTGTTGAATTAAGATGATATGATTGGTGAAACTTTATGTTTAATTGATTGAATCTGATAGGTTGAGATTTAGTTGACAATTGAGAAATGATAAGAGCTATTGAGTTTGAATCTCATCATTAATTTCTTTTTAACCAAAACTTCATTTCATCGCTCTAATCGAATAGTAATTTAGATCTCATTAAGACACATTTCTGAAGCTACCTAGCGAATATTCCAGAAATTCATCAATGATTGAGTATCAATTAAACAAAATCACAAAATAATAGTTACTAATAAGCTTATTAATTCCTTCCAGCTCTGATGCAGACTGTCCAAAGCTCACCATTACCAGTACTGTTAAACAAACTTTTTTGTTGTTTTTTGTTTACTCCCAGCTACTGATCCCACTTATCCTTCTCAAATTTTTCTGAATTTGAAATTTTTATTCTTTGAATTCTCTGTGAAATAATTTTCTTTTCCTGAAATTTAATTTTCCTTTTAATTTCCTCTCTCTTAAATGAAATCTCCAATCTTTTTCCCTTTTCACCTTGATTCATTTTCAACAATTTTTCTTCCTTTTCTCCTTGTATGTTAATTTCTCCCATTTCAAGATTTGATGGAGTTCTGTATCACATAGTCAAGTTTTTCAACCCCAGATTCTGTATATATATCTATCAAATCATTTCCAAAAATAACCAGCTTTGTTGACAGGCATCTACTAAGTTAATATATGTTTTTTATAATGGATAATGTGATTATGTGCATGAACCACTAGAAATATCAAAATTCTCATAAGATGCTCCTTAATTTCTGGTCCTGGTAAGGCTTTCTTTCTGAACTATTCTCTCATTATAATTATCAGCCTCATTGCTTTGCATGTATTTACTATTTATATGATTCTCATTATGTTTAATACTATTTGATGGTGTAGTTTTTTTAAATCTTCAGTATTTCATAGTTATTATTCAGTATCCCAACTTCTTCAAACCAGCTATTTTCCTCCATTCTCTCCAATTCTAGTTGATATTACTATTAGAAAAATGGTGCTCGGGTGCCTTGCTCATTCTCCTTTCAATAGAATCAACCTAATGCACGCATTATTAATTTATATCAGCATGCTATCTATTAAATATTAATTTGGATTTTCTCTTGATAATTTGTGTATTTCTTTTGAATATTTGTATGTTGCATCTAAAGAGGCCAAAGGAGTCACATTTGACTTTTACCCAAACAGAAAATCTATTTCCTTGAAGCAAGTACATATAGACTCAAGATTTTGAATTATCATTTCAATATCCTTTTTGTGATCATCAATATTAATTCTAAATAAAGTTCTTGTTGAAACTCATTCTTCAAGAATATATTTCCGCTTGTATTTTATCCATTTCTCACATAGATTGGTTGAGCTAAGCTTAAATCAATAGCAAGACTTTTTATTCACCTCAGTTGCTAACTGAAAAAATACATTTTTAGAGGAGGGTGGCCAGCCTATGCAGGTTACTCCTGAGATCACAAAGCAGGAATAAAATTTGAACTTTTCTGAAATCCAATTAATAATAAATGGGAGTTTTCCAATTACCTGTTTATTTTGAATCAGGTTTTATTTTATTTTTTGATTACAGTGTGATTTAATTGATAATTCCTTTATGGCATATTGATGTCTAAAATCAAATAAATGAGCTCTAAGTATTGGGGAATGAAATTGATTTAAGTAAACAAATAAACTCATCAAATGATTATTTTTAACTTGTTTGATTTTGTAAAAAGGACTTAGTTTAAGTTCCAGGGGAACTCGGCTCAAAAAAATGCGGTATTTTGAGAATAAAAACATGTTTTCTAATTCAACATTTCCTTCAAACTTTTGAATAAATAAAACCTGCGATTTTGAATATTTTAACTTCCCTAATGTGTATGTTTCATTATCAATTCTTCCTGAAACCTTTATTGCTCTCAATTTATAGAAATCAAACAAAAATTGAAAGATATAATATCCTTTTTGAAAGATTGGGAAACAATTTTGTAAGTTTTCTGTGAATACTTTATTCAAAAGAAACAATTCAAAAGCAAACATTCACACAGTTTAGTTTCATATCTTTCTTATCCCTGAAATCAAATTTCTTTTCTTTAAGCTTGAGAGGAAATAATATTCCCATTTTTGCAAAACTTAAGAATTACTTACTGTCACACCCTTTTCCCAAGATATAAATAATATGAGACCTCTTGTCATATCACATTAAATTTAATGTACCCAGATTTTTTAGAAAGAATTACCTGAGAAGAACATACTCTCAAATATGATTTGCCTAATTCAAAGTTTATTATTTTAAAAGAAACTCATTATATCCGAATTTTGTGAGGAGATGAATTTTAGCTCTGGGTCTTAATATTTTAAATTTTGTAAGGAAAATTAATAAATCTGTAAATTGAACTTCCATATTAAAAAGAGGTGAGTTAATTACTAATTCCTCAGAAAATTAACCATCATTAATGTAAGATGTGACTATGAAACTGATGATAATATTACTATTAATCAACAGTACTATGTCTGTTCTTATGAAATATAATAATAAAATATTATTATAACCACAATTAAATAATTAAAGAATTATTTCTTTCACGTGTTAAGCACTACTAGTGATTTTAGCAGTGAGCAAGTAATTGTCTACAAGAATCAATTACAAGAAGAATTTAATAATAAAAACCTCTTTTATTAAAATAATAAAATTATTTTAATATATAATTATCTTTTGCAAGAAGAATTATAAAGCTAATCCTTGAAGAAAACTATTACTAGAGAAAAACTTTAAGAATTAAAGATAAATGACTCACTAATACTCCAAAGAACTTATTGATAGATAAAAGTAGAGAAATTTGACGTAGAATTGTGGATTTAAGAGATCAAAATGATTTATAGAAAGATTACAACAATATATAGTTGGATTCTATGATTTCACGTCTTTCTGATTGATTCTGAAAGATTTAAAACACTTAAGAATAGTTTAACTAATACTTACTTGTTGGTAACAATGATATAAAATGATAATAAGATGATGATATCGAAAAAACAGCAAGAGAAGGCCTCTTTTAAGTCAACAACAGCTCACAGAGGCGTGCCATGGAGAAAACTGAAAAACCAGTTAGTGAGAAAGCATATAACACTTTTGGATTAGTACTTACATCATCTGTTGTCACGTAAAATTGTCATAATTGCTTAATTGATGCTTTTACGTGACTACCAACCCCAATATGGTTAAGAATAAAAGGAGTAACATTTGTAAATCTTCTTTTATTCCAAAGTAATAATTGATTTCCCAGAATTATCAATGTTATTGACAATTTAATCACAGGTTGTATTTACTGTGAATTTTTGAAGATTCAGTGATTCACGTAGAATAACCAAAAATGGACTGTACGTAAACCTTTTAATTTTACTAGTAAAACTGTAATTCTCTTTGGTTGTACCATAGATAATACAGTTCTCAATTGGTCCTGAAAGTTTCAGAAAGATTAATTAAGATTTGTATTTTTAATGAATTTTTGAAGTTTTTACCTCATTTCTACGTAGAATTGCAAATATCAGTGTTTGACTGGTTGCTATGAGGTAAATCAATGGATACTAGTCCAAAAAGGGTTTTAATTACTCTTTTGGCGTTTATCAATGGAAATTCATTAATAATTGATATGGTTACAGGAGTGTAAGTAGCTTTTTACCTCCTTGGCACGTCAAAATAGCAGGTTATTTGCTATTTTCTGGTGTTTTACAGTAGTTGTAACTTGGTAACCAAGTTCCCAAAGAGGTTTAGTTTACCAATTGGGTCAAGATCAGCCATGGAACCAAGCTTTGGAGCTATCCACGCCTCTGGGGCCTCAGAAGTTGGGTACCCTGGCTCTCTTTGATGTCTTTTGTCCCCCTTGCTTATTTTTCACGTCAAAATAGAAATTTAAGCTTCAAGTGAGATATCCACTATGGGTGTACCAAAAGTGCATGTAAGAATACCATAATATTAAGTGCTCAAAACATGTATAACACTATTCTTAGTGTATATGTAACATGGGATTTCTCACTTTCCCATTATTTTGGTGTAAAATCAAGAAAAACAAAAATTTTCACGGATCTTTTATGTGGTATTAATGATGTGGTGTTGGAGTATTTTCCATATTACCACCTCAAAGAGCTAATTTGAGCTTATTCACTCTATGGAGCTACCCTAGGTGAATTTTTGTGTAGAATCCAAATCTGGCCTTAAATCCATGGATTTACTTACTCAATAAAAAGTTATTCATCTTTTCTGAAATTAAAAATGATGAATTTTGGATATATGCATGACTTATGAGTTATGCATAATTCAAAATTTATTTTTAAGATAATTGTGGCCTATTTGGGTATGTAAAATATACCTCAAGGCTCACAATTAATATCAATCTTACACTAATGAATTTCAATTCTTCACATAAATAGTCATCTTACTTGTATTGAAAGTATTTACTAAGCACTAAATAATATGCATATTAGGAATCATTTTACCATGCTCTGAATACACTTAAATCTCAATTGAGGGAATCCGTTAGTTCAAAGAACATTAAATTTCATGATTGACATTACATTGTCTCAGAATTAGTTTTTAAAATGAAATGATTCCTTTTAAGAGAATATTTTCAGTTATTACAAGCTTATTTCCTATTTCCATTCATGCAATAATTCTAAATTCATTACCATCATGATTTTTTATTATTTATAATTATCATTTCCATTATATGATGAATATCTATCAAGCTGAAATATTTCATTACAAAAATAGATTCCCTTGTATTTGGATATTGGGATCTATTCAAAAACAAACAATATTCACACTCTCAGAAATTTCAGTTCAATATTTAATATATATTTAAGAAATATTATGGATATTCATCACAGTTTCAAAAGCTTCATAGTAATATTAAAGCACAAAACTATCATTTTGGTGTGAGAATAATATAACTACTCTAAAAACTTTCTCTTCAATGCATAACCTTTAATAAGAAATTTTTCTCATGATTTTCATTTTCAGAAACCTTCTGGGATTATATTTTAATCTATATAATAAAATCAAACTAGTAGCAAAACTAACCTTTTCAATAAGCTCATTTCATTCCTTAATGTCAAATATTTCTGACATGATAATTATTGTTTTGACCTGAAAGGTCTAAAATACTATTCTCTCAATAATTCACCTTCCAAATACTTACAAGGATAAATCCCTTTCAATTGTGCTTTATAGGCAGAAAATATTAGAGATTTATTGTTTCCTTTCCTTTGAAAAAACTAATAATATATTAAAAAGTATCTGTTTGAATACTTATATATTTTAATAGAATCACTCATCTCTAGAGAAGATAAAACTCAAATTCTTAATACCCTCAAAAGAGAATTGGAAGAAAATCTTTTTTATTGGAGACTCTGGATGATTACTTTTATATTCTCAAACTAGATCTACAGAAGAACTTACCTTTATTTTTAAGCTATAATCTGGTTCTAGCTTTTGATGTGACATTTATTCATAAACTATAGATTCTACTCATATTTATTCAAAACCTAAAGATTTCTAAAATAAATATTATTCCCTTATTTAATTAAAAGCTTATTGTGATTAGTTTTTCTTAATATGGAATAGTTGGAGCTGAAAAGGTGGCTTTAAAGCTTATATAATTGTTTTATACTTAATTATGTATAGGTAAGGACAAAATGATATTTTTCGGCTCAAATGAATGTTTCACTTTAAGTTTTTTGTTACTAAATACCAACAAAATGTAAAATATTTCATGCTAGTGGCTTTTTGCTATTTGTTGTTTTTCTTGATTCAGAGGAAGAATCCTGAAATCCATTTAAGTTAATTTTCAAACCCATTTTTTGTTACTCATCCCATTGGAAATCATTATAATTTCAAGCTTCTGAGGTTTGGGTAACATTTATGGAAAGCCCCTTTAAAGTTTCTGGTTTGTCAATTTGTGAGAAAGTAATATTTTAAAAAGTTTTTGAAAATTAATTATTTTAAATCATTCAGATATCTGAGTCAAAGAGACTTGGAATTTTCTTGGTCATTTCTTTATCTTATGCTAAATAAAATTCTAAGTGATCTGAAATCATTTTCATTTTTGACAATATTCATTCCTCCAGAAGGAATTATGTTGAAAAATGGCTACTACAGACCTTTTTGTGATAGCTTGAAATTTCTTTGGAGCTTTTTGAGGAAATATATGTTCACCTCCATTCAAATTTAGCTCAAACCTTTGTACAACCCACTCTCACTGGTTAGGTTGTATTAAATTTGGAAAAATATTATAAATGGGAGTATTTAATAATTTATCATTCTTATACATACCTTAATTAAGAAATACCTACAATTATGTATGGGTTTATTATCTCAAATAACTGACACATAAAATGGATTGATTGATTTTATAGGAATATATTTGGCCTTTAAGTTTTTCTCAATTTCTCTTGATGTTAATATTTTACCATTAAATTCCAAGTAAATTTTAACTTTAACATATTTTTATTCCCAGGAACTTATCAAATCAAAATTTGTTGGTTCTTACATATGTACCAGTTCCTCACTAAACATGTGCCCTTATGTTTTAACATGTTTTTCTACAATTTTTCTCTTTATTTAATATTAATTCAAATTTCATTTTATTTCTTTAAATCTAATTGTTTGTGTCATGAATTCCACATTTGAAAAAATTCATTAGAATCACACTTATTTTTTTGAAGCTATTTTCCTTGCTTTTTTGAAAATTTAAATTTTCCTATTTTGTTTATTTTTTGTGTTTTGTTTTTTTTTCCTTTGAATTTTTGGGTTGTATTTATTTGATTCATTTTCTCTCTTTTCTTTGGGACTTCTATTTATTTATTTATTTTATTTTTTGAATTTTCCATTTTTTTATATTGGATTTTTAGTATTATTTTTTTGGTTTTTGTGTATTATTGTACTTTTTTCTCTCTAATTTTTTAATTTTTTTCTAATTTGTTTTTCTCTTCTTTTCAATTTTTGAACTAATTCAATTTTTTGGGTGGGTTTTGAACACTCCAATTCAGTGTTAAAAACTGATTTAGAGGATTAACACCTTAAAAAATGAAAAAAAACCTAAGACATCAAAACATAAACATAAACAAAAATATGTTTTAAATTAATAAATCAAATACAACTTCAAAGTAAGAAAAATTCAAAAAGAAACCTATTTGAATTTTAAAAAAACAAAATCAAAAATCAAAAATAAAAAATAAAACAAGAAATAAAAAAACAAATAAATAAGAAGATGAAATCATTTCATAAAACTGAAACATAATAAAAGAACAAATCACAAAAAAAGTTACAAAAATTCCAAAATGATTCAAAAATTAATGAAGAAATTTAAAAGATATTAGAAAGATATCAAGAAAATGCAAGAAAAAAACCTTAAATTTTTTAATAATAATAAAATAAAGGATAAAAAATATATGGGAAAAAGAAAAAAATCAAGAAAAAATAATTTAAAATTGAAAAAAAGAATTCAAATCTAAAAAAACAATGTTATTGTTACTTCTAACCTGAATTTCTGTTGATGATGATATTTTTTGAAAGAAAATAATTCAGAATTAACATTATCTTGATTGATAACAAAATTTCAAAAAAAGATATTTAAATTTCTTGAAATATCCAACTGAGGCACACTATGGAGGAGAGTGAACCAGAAATGGTAGCTGTACAAAGTTGATTCTTGCATTCCTTCCCTATTTTTGGAAAGAAGATCTGCAATCAATTGATTGAGTCTGAACAATTATGAGGTATTAAAAACCGAATCGAAAATTTTGAAAATAATAAATTTAATTCTCATAAAGACCAAATTGCCTTATTTAAAGGATTATTCAAAACAACAGGAAAAGAAGTTTAGATACACAAATACCTTTGAGACTTATGGTTTTTATTACATGGAAAAAAATTATCTTAATCTTTAAGAACAGACTTTAAAGTAATTTTTTCATAATAATTATTATAGTACAAATACTTTTAAAAAGGATCAATGCTGCTGATTTATTTAAATGTGAAGCTGAAAATTACCCTACAAATTCATGTTGAAATAATTTTCTCAAATAAATATTTTATTTAAAGGATTGGTACAAAGAAGATTATGTATATATCAAGAAATATCTAAAGCCTAGTCATATAAATTCTCAAATATATATAGATTATGTAAGATGGGAGAGAAAAAATGCTACGATGGAAGATGTTGAATTTTTTTATTATTTTAATAGATTGATATTTCGGCTTCAGAAAGATTAAAAATTGATTCTTTTAATGGGGGTCAAATTTGAAAAAAAAGTATTATTTCAAACAGAAAATACCATGGAATTTTTGTGAGATTTCTCCACATATTTTTATGAAAGAAACTTCTTTTTCTTTTTAGTAATAAGTTCATTTCAAAAGTTCTTGTATTAATTAATAGTGGATATTAAATTTATGACTAAAAAAATAAAACGCTTGGTAAATTCAAAATATTCTATTTGAATGGATTGAGGTTCTGAATCTCCAAAGCTGTGGCTGAAAGTATCTTCAAAGATACTTCAAGGGTATAACTAAGTTTCAGACCCAGGTTATAAGCAGCTTGGACCTAGGTTAGACCTGCTACCCCTGAAGGCTGTGGTAGCATTTTTCTGCTGTAATTTATGTATAAAAAGTCGTTTTATAGCTTTTTGAGTAGATAGTATGACTTTACCCTGACCAATGCCAAATACTGTACCAATTCAACCAATGGAAGAGCCACTTCCATTTTTTCCTATTCAACAACTTAATATTTCCAAGTTTATACTAATATCCTTTTGTTTGATTTTTTCTTTATTCTTAAAAATCTCTTCACCACCAATGAGCTCTATTATATCTTAAAGTTGGAGCAAGATTTGCAACATAATTCCTGAAGCTTCAATGTTTGTAGTTTTTCAAAATCACTGTGTTGGTAAATATATAGGAGATTCTGAAATTGACACTGTGTAAGACTTTTTTTTGATAAAATTAATCCAGTATTGTAATCTCCTCTTCATGCTCTTAATCTGTTTCAGTTTCCTTGGCATATGCATCTCTGTCTTAAATTGAATCAAATGAAATATGTTGCTATTCCAAGCTCTTAGTAATTTTAAAAGATGGATTTTAGTAGATTTTATTTGAGTAATTATTGAGCTTACTAGATTAGAAGTCTAAAATTTAAGTCTTTTATTTTGGATAAAATGCTTGGTGTCTCAAAAAAAAACCTATTATTTTGGCTCTAAAACACTATGCCATTTTAGGTGTGGTGTTTTCAAAATGCCAAAAATTAAATGTGGCCTTTGTGATAAAAGGATTTTGAGGCTCTTTCTCATTTACTTTGGCCACTTTGAGGGGGAATATCAGAGTCCATTTATTGGGCTATAATTACCACTTTTATTTATTATTAACACCCACAATATTTCAGCCTACATCATCAAAGTTTCTCTCAAATTCTTAATCTATGGATAGAAAACTCTTGAAGTTACAAAGAGGTTCATCATCATATCAGTTTTATCATAGTATATCTTATATTTATACACTTATTCTATACAAACTATATAAAATACTCATAGTTGATCATTTTATTATTGAAGCTCTCATCATAGGGATTTAGAATATATAGTTTATATCAAGTAATTTTAACTTTTCATTAGCTCTTTAATCAAATGAATTTCTCCTTATTTTTGATTAGGTCTGATAGAGATAGTTCTGAATTAGTCTTCTCTAGTTTGGAGACCACAATATTATTTCCTTAATTACTGAACTCGGTAGAAATATTTTTGTGGTATTCTCAGACGAAAATATCACACAAAATCATAACCCTTTGTTACAGGAAATGAAAGGAATTTTAAAACCAATTTCCTATTATTTCCCCCTCAATTAATGCCTTATCCAATCCACTACTAGAGAAGTTCTACATTAAATGAGACTTTATTCCTATATTTTGTAGAAACTATGCATTAAATTGATAATAAAGTTTTATAAATTTCATATTCTTATGTTCTCATAATTAACTATACCAATCCCCTTATTTGATATACATGGTATTCACTGAGCTCTGATTCTTTTCAATAAGATGTCCCACAAATCTTTGATTATTCCATATCCTGAGAATAGTCTCATAAATATTTCATTAAATTCACAAAAATAGCTTTTTAATGAATATTTCCATAATTGAGATTCAAGATATTTCTTTTATGATAGTAATTCCAATATCTAGAGGAAAATAGATACACACTTCAAAAGGTATTATGTGTGGATTCTTTAGTAATATGTGATCATTAACTCTTTTAACTCAGTTTTTTCTATATTCATAATTTAGCATGAAATAAACTCCATATTCTATTAAATTAATAAATAATTTGGTATTCTGGTATTTAATTCGATACAAAAAGATTCTGAAGCTTTATCATGTTCCAATGAAAGTAATTAAAGCTCATGATTTTTTTAGTAAGTCTCAGATATAAAAGTTTGAAATAAAACTCAAAATCTATCATTTAAAAGAATCAAATAGGCTTATGCTAAGAGCATCATCAGCTCAATCTTGGATTAAGATTTATCTATTTATCCAGCTTCAAGCTCATTTCATATATCTAGAAAAGCTATATATTCATAGATTTAAATTCTATATTTGAATTCTTTTTGAAGAAATCCACTGAAGAAAAATAGATTCCTATATGAATAATTTGGAGGATCTCACACAAATTGAAATATAAGCTATATATAATTAATATTCAAGATAATTTACCCTCTGTGTATGTCAGGTTTACTCTATTATATATCTTGAAAAAGATAATAAAAGGCTATAGCTCTGAGTTTGACACAAAACTAATTATTATAAATTAATGATAAGATGGTTAAAAAGGTTATACTAAAGATTTTAGTGATGGTGAGTACTACTGATAGCCCTGGGTGCAGTGTTTATCTTTTGGTTTAAAATAATAAACCCTAAAATAATCACAGCTATACTTATACCTGTTTAATTCCTAGGGTACCAATTCTTTAGGAAGCTATACCATGTAAGAATACTAAAACAGGATACTGGATTGGCTTTTTGGTGAGGAAACTCAACCTTTTATCTTTTTCTGGCAAATTGAAGAGTGAAACCTTTCACTACTGTGGGTTAGCTTTTTGTTCTATAAACTCAATACAGACTTTTTTTGGGTTTAAATGTGGTTTTAGAAACACAAGGTGTCATTGTTACCCTATACGGGGTGAAGATTTTCACCAATAGAGTTTACAGGTGTTTTCTGGTGCTTCTGCTTCGTCAGAAGCTGTACAGAACATGCCTTTATGACTCGTATTTGTCATTTTATGAGAAATTCAATAATTGACAGAATTTAATTCAATTGATTAGCTGCTAATTCAATTATATGGACAGCTTTCCTACAGTAAGATCTTATACTAGCTATTGTGGGAGTATGATCTTGATACCTAAATATATTTGGTAGTTTTTACGATAGACAGATTAGAAGTGGCTCATTTTTTAGCCCTTGATACTATCATTGGTTTATGGTATTTTGATGTCATGCTTTTTCTCTGGTTTTGAGTCACAAGCTGACAGTGTACTTCTCTTAATACAATTTTACATTAACTTCAGATTTCTTGAGTTAAAGTCACAAATTGATAGCCTTTTCCTGCCATTGGAAAAGTCTCTTTCTATATCATTAGCTCTCACTCCATATTTGAGACTTGAGAAGTATCATACATTCCCAAAAAACACCAATTTGTCAGAATTTTTCCACTTCAAATATAAACGGAATTAGCTAAATAATCACACATTATAGGTATATAAATATCAAATTTTTTGAATAAATTTCTAACAGATTCTATCAATGAAGGAATTTCTGCACAATTGGATTATATTACCAAGCTTTCAAAAATCTATCCAATGTTTTTCTTGCTTACAATAATTTAATCTAATGGAAATATCTGTAATATTTTCTTTTTATAGCTTCATTATTAGAAATAAGGCATTTATCTATATATTATTAGATGTTTATAACAAATCTTTGAGAATCATTTTGTTTCTTAAAATATACAATAAATTAAGCAGAACTAATATCAGCTCAATCTTAATTGTGATATAGGGGGTATCTTCAAATATCTGGGAAATAAAATTTAAATATAGTTATTAGATGTTTTTATAATTTGAAATATTCTACCAAAATTAAATTGATATTTTATACTTGGTAACAAATATTCCCAAGGTAAATCTGGACTTGGAGACCAAGTCTTCAGTTTAATACTTGTATTTACTTTTTGAACAAAACCTATCATCATTTTTTTCATTAGCAAGATAAATTCAGATCATAGGCATCATTCATGTAATGTGGCCCTTTAGTAGTGATTATTTTACTCTCTTATGTCAATTGTTTGGGTATTTGAGATATATCCAACTCTTATGTTAGCTCACCAGTTATATCTTTTAATAAAGTATCTCAAATTGAGATTCCTCAAGACTTACCAGATAATCCTTTTGAATTTGTATTTTAAATTTTTGTGATATTCTTTTGATTACAACTAAAATAAATTATAATTAAATCAGTAACAAACTATCTCAAAACTCCTTCAAAGACACTTTAACCCCTACTTCTAATTCTCATTTTACCATATTCAAATAGCTTATTTGAAACTCATTTTTTTACTTCACTTTGACTTCACACAACTCTTACTTATAGTAGGATTAAAGAAATTGAAATTCTTTCATATCCCATCAATTTTTGGTCTTAAATTTTTTAATTTTACCTGGTTTTTTTTTAACTTCATGAAGTCAAAAGATATTGCCTTTTTTTTAATAATGATCAACCCTCTTAAATAAATGGCCTGCCAAATGAATAGAAAAATATTCAAAAATATCAGATTGAGTGGGCCAAAGTAGTATGGTTCATTTCTATTTTTTACTTGATAAGACCTGAAGTACTTCAAAAAAAAATATAGATTTATTTAAGATTAAAAAAAATAATTTTTTTCTGAAGTATGTCTTCTTTATATAATTTTTGAGTTTTCTAAATAATTTATGTCAAATTTTTTGATTTAAAATTATCACCCAGTTACATTTGACACTTGTAAGAGGCTCAAGTCATAGATAAATTCAATCTATAAGTCCGAGATTTTCTAACCTTAATCTAAAAATGACATACGGTATATTTACTTTTTGATGATATTTAAAGAATAATCTATTCCTTTAAATAATATTTTATACTACTATACATCATAAAAACATTTTCAATACAAAACTCAGCTTATTATATTCAATATAAAGCAATATCTTTATTGTTATACATTCATATAAATCAGCTGTCTCGTTAAATCTTTTCAAATGAACAATGAAATAAATGGAAAAAATTTGTATTATCTTTTTCAAAATCCAATTCTCACATATTTACCAAATTATTCAATATGTATTGAATTGGAATATTCTTCATCTTAAATTTCCACATTAGGATAATAAAGCCATAATCATTCTCTTCAGTTAAACGTATATTACCCATCTTCCAAATACTGAATGGTTTGAGCTATCCTAAAAAAGGAAGAAAAATCATGTTATGTGGCTTGGATAACACCAAAAAAAAACACCAATTATTAGAAATGTAGCTTTATTTTGAGATTTCCTACTAGAACATAAACTCTTCATAAAACCAACAACTTTATAATCTGTTGCAAAGAAATTAATTACCATCTGAAATTTTATCCAAACTTATTTTATGAGCTGATGGTTTTTTATTTTTAATTATTCTTTGGATAAAAAAACCATCAGTGAAGGCTTGTAAAATTTTCCCTCTAAGCTCCAGTAATTATCTTGGAAAGAATATTCAACTTGCATAAAAAATGATTTTGCAATGGTTTTTTACATATGATTCACAAAATACTCCACATTTGGTGAATATTCGACAGATGCCTCTTTTGAAAATTCCTTCACAGCTTTGGTTGTGTACATGCCCCAATTTTAAAGCCAACTGACAATTTCAAGCTAATAAACAATCTTACTGGTTAGATGAGCGAAGTCATCCCTGGATTGGGATGGCTTACATTCTGCACATATTATACTTGCATTCTGATTTTATTTCTCATAGCTCACTTGAAAAAAATTGCTTTGTGAAATTTCAAAAGGAAACATATTGTTTAGAGCCTTTCCAAGCTCTCAAAAAATTAAATTGCAAGTGAAAACAGAGATGGAATGAATTGAAAGTAAAGCAAACAGAATTCTAGACAAGATAGCCCTAGTATTTTTTCTACGGTGTGCCAACAGATTTGTACAGTACAGCAGCTATCACCAACACTGTGAAACCGATCGGAGTTGGGTTGTGAAAGCCGAGAAAATTTTTCCAGCCGCGTCTTCATCAAAATCCAAAGATAATCGGCCAAGGCAGTTCATTCGCGATAATTTTTTGATTTTAAAGGCGATAGGCCATCGAGGAATATTTAATCAAGATTTCCGGAGTCTATTTTTCAGAATGCGCCGATTTGCTTCTTTGATTGCTGTCTGTTTTTTGGTTTTGCTCCATTCAAGGTAAGTTTGTTTTTATGGTTCACTTACACTCACAAAATAACGCGCCACAAACCCAAAAGGATGCTTTGGATTCTTTTCTCGTTCATAATATTAATAGCGCAATTGCTTTTGTTTTCCAGTGTTTTGGCATGGGACACAGAGGATTAGTAAGTTTGGCTTTAATTAGATGTCCGACAGTACGTGAAGGACTAAGAATGATGCATATTTAAAATTTTCTCGGGGGATTATCAGTGAAATCTTTGATCTTGTCAGTGCTCTTGAAGCCGCAGAAGGAAAAGGAACTACGTTTTGTAGGCTCAAGTTTTAAAAAATCAAATTTCAATTCAAGTCGTTAGGCTAACCTTTTCCATTTCACAGACAAATTTTTAAATGTGTCAAAACTTGCTACTTTAAACGAAATCAATAAGGCTGCCAGAAAGCTATCACTTTCCACTCAGTTAGTTTATTCCCAATCATCAAGACAAGAAAGTCATTTTAAAAACTATTTTATCGTTAGCCGATTCTGAAATTGACACAGCCCTGACAAGCATCCAGGAAATAAAACAATCGAGGCCAAGTTTGCTAGATTGAGCTTGATTGTAGCCATATTGCGAGACGAAGAAAAGCGGAAGCGGTATAACTTCTTCCATGACAATGGTGTACCAAGATGGAAAGGCACTGGGTGTCAGGCTATTTTTTTCGTCGACACAGAAAATTTCATACTGAATGAGTTCCTTCTTCGATAGATATGTACTCAAGATGGCAACCCGGCCTTGGTTTTGCTATTAGCTTCATATTGTTTGTAACTACCTTGATGCAATATGCCGCGCAGCATGTAAATTATCGATCAGATTTAAAAAGGATACAGAGGTTAGCGCAAATTAATTACCCGTTTTATTGGCTCTAGCTCTTTGTTCCTCACTCCAAATACTCAGATTTCAGGCTGCTGCGAAACGGGCTGCCTATGGAGGCCGAATCTTTTCAAAAGATAAAAAGAATGAGAAGGATTTAAACGCTCAAGGTCGAAAGAAGGTCAAGATTTCGCTTGGCCAAGCTATGGCAAATAATAACCAAGAAACGTCCGATGACACTGCTCTCCCAGCACCAAAGAGCCGTCAGGAGCGTCGCAGAATGCAGCAAGCCGCTGGGTCGTCTGGTGGGAAACAAACTCAACCTGGATGGCTTGATATGGTTGTTGAGGGTGATGATGTCTGGCTCGTCACCGAAGATGGCACGGGTAAGCTTTTGACGCAACCCAATGATCGGATGCCACCCAGTTCACTAATTTTCCATTGCCCGCACGCATGAATAGAACTACCTCTTAATGAATCAGCAACCTCCAAACCCTCTCTGATGTCAACTTTTATCCCATCTACAATTAACGTATTGATTGGCCGGTTCTTTACAAAGGTACCTTCAGAAACGATTGTTCCTGATATAAAGGTAACAGATGAGCCAAAGGAAAGCTCTGATGGCGTTGGCTCTGCCAATACAACTGCAGTGCCTGAGAAGTCGAAACCTACCAATCGGAAAGGAGCTAAGTCTAAAAAATAAGTTTAATGCCCCACCTGGTTGTGTGGCAAGACGAGAGGTTTAAGGGAACAACTATCATAGCGCATCTCCGAGAAGGGTAAATTTTTGGTGTTATTAAATCATTGCATAGAGTTAGGGACTAAACTTGAGCCTTTTGAGCAATATAAATAGTTTGATTACGGAATAAGATGTTGATCCTCACCACATTTACTGATTTCCATGCAACTTAGACAAAAATTTGAACCGAAGTAAACAAGGTATGGCAAAAGTGACAGATCAATTTTTAAGTTATTCCAACACGGATTCTGTTGCCGCCGCGCGTATTGCTTTTTGGATTTGCTTTTCCGTTGAACTAGGGGTCAACGTTCAGGATTTATTGAAAGTGGTTTATTATTTCATTAAGTAGTCTCTGTCCATACTAAAATGGAGTTTCTTGAAGATTTTTTTTTCGCTTGTACAGTTTGTATAAATTATTAACGAAAACCAGATCAGCCTCCTTTCTATTACCTGGTGTGTTGACAGAATGGCATGGCTACGTCGACATCAGCCAATTGCCAATGACTTCCAATCCCACGTGCCGCCCGCACTAATTTAGGCCACTCATCATGATAGACTTAACCCAACTTTTTGCTAAGTTGACTGCAGAGGTTTACTTCACAAAAAAACTATGAGAAGAAAATGCAAGCATTTTGGCACTTTTTATTGATTAAGGTGGTCTGCCCATGTGAAGGCTTAGACTTTTTGTTTGTCTTAAGGATTTCTATGGCTCAAAAAGTCCATGAATACAGAAGTCGCATTTTCTTTACAAGTTTCCTAAAATTATCTGAAAAAGAAATGATAAAATTTCCTTGATTTTACAAAGCTATACCTTATAACAATTTCCAACAGAGTATTTAACGCTCAAAATAAATATCAAAGAAAAATATAAGGTAATAATATACGTCAACATTTTAGGATCTCAATCAATATCTACCGGGCTCTGTTTGTTGTTCAGTTAAAACATTAAAATAAGGATAACTTGAAGACTTGGGGCTCTGTTAACCAAAAGATTGCTCAAATTTCTGGTGTAATGTTATGTATACAAATATATCATAAATTAGACTGTCTATTTTGTTTTATGTTACTTGACACTTTCAGCATAATCATGGTAGGCTTACGCAATGAGATCTGCTTAAAACATCCCTGTACAAAATTAACTTTCTCAAGCTCATCCTTAAGACAATAAAATCACAAATAATTCTCATAATCTTGATTAAAGGATCTGATAATATTTCTAATTATGATCATAAGAAAAGAGATGACTTATAATATCTGATTCTCATTAATATTTGATTCATCATGAGACTCCACAAAAAGAAGAGAAGGAAAAGTACAACTATTTGCAAATTTTGGTTTGACATCGAAACACATCATGCTCTGAAAAACGGTTATAAAATACATATCATTTGATAATGAAATTAACTTAATTGTATAAAGCTCTCATATTAATGGTAGAAAATACTTTGAGGAAAAAACACTTTTATCATTAATTAATAATACCTTGTAATATTTCTCATATCACATGAGCTAAATTGAGTTCAGCCCACAAACAGGATTAAGAGAAATCTAAATTTCTAGAAAGATTAAGTGATAGATAATTATGTTTACACTATATTAATATTGATCAAATATTATGAGATTATCAGTAGCTTATTAACACAGTTATAATAAATTCCTTATACTTTCAATTTTGAATTATAACAAAGTGAGAATATTGAATAATTTTGAGGTAAATATTACAATTATTGATTATATATTCTTCATAAATACAAGAAACAGAAAAAAGAATGTTTGAAATCCATTTAAATGGCTACATATTGTCAAATTTATTGATGAAGTAATTGATTTAAAAATGAAAAATTCTCTATGATAAAGAAGAATTTGTCAAAGAAACTTTCTTAAAAAGATGTTTTGATATTGAAATCTATTCATAATAATGGGGGATCTTTGAAAACTATGAAAATCCATGTGATTAATTTCTAATGAGTTGTCTAAGGTTAACTTATAAGTAAATTGAATAATTAAATTCTTCTTGATCAATCTCAATTGTCAATAAGAACAGATTTCCTAGTACATTAAATTTGTTTATGAGTAATTTGTCTTGTTTTATAAAGGATTCAATTTCTCAAATTGAAACCAAATAGAGTTATCTTGATTTTATAAGATGTATTTTTTTCCCAATTTTCTTTATATTTCTTCAAGATTGATTTTCACTATTTGATTATTTTGATTTCTCATGATTCCATTAATTGCCTTCTGATTATTATTCTATCAGTGACTTCTTTCCTCATAAGTACTTTTATCTACCTGGATTGATTAAAAAGAAAAAAATATAATCAAGAAATTCAAATATTGTGAAATATTCCTAAGGAATTTGATATAAGATTCTAAAATTTGTTTGAATATATATTCTTAATAAAAAATATTTAGTCAGATGATTTATTTTCCCAAAATTTCTCATTGTAGCCTTTATAAAATCGGGGAAAAAATGAAAGCCACAAATCTAAAATGAATGACATTTAATGGTTTTAGAAAGGGGAAAATATTGGAGACTTTTTGTTCTATATTATTATAATTGTATGTACCAGGACTCTTCCTGAGATAAGGAGGATTATTTGTATTCCTATTAGATTATTATTTGGCTCAAATAGAGCATAATTGAAAATATAGATAGGTTAATACTTGGTTTATTTTAATCATAAACAAATAATCAATAATCTGTCTGGAAATTGAGAGCTTAAGTTGAAGTTCTCGTAGGAATGAAGGTGAATTAAAACCCTTTTCCATTTCTAAACTCATAGTTACAAGAATAGGGGGCCTCAAACCTACCAAATACTACCATGAAAGAATACAGGATTTTAGACAAAATTCACCTTCAAAAAAGATGGGTTTTTTAAACCAAATGTAACATATTTTTAGCTGAGTTTCCCATGATTTCTGTTCATACAAAAAACTTTGTTTTTGCAGCTGAGCCCTAATCCCATTTTCCCCAAACCCTTTAGTCATATTTGATTAATGATTCTCACAATAATTGCACAAAGATAAATACAATTCAATTTTCAACCCATATCAAAGTAAATAAATCACCTTGTTTGTTTTATCTATTATAATCCAATCATATGTTTTACCTCCACAACCAAATTTTTACTGGATTAATTAATCTCGCAAAGCCACATCCTTCTGGAAATCTAGCTCAGGAAGATTATCTCTACATAATTGACTGGTTTAAGATTAAATTGGATTACAATTCATGCTTTGGCACCAGTGGGAACAATACTGTTTGATGTCCTCCTAAAAATAGACATGATGGTATAGAAATTATGGCTCTTGTGGTGAATAAGAAATCAAGAAACTGGTTGAATCTTACAGAAGAAATAATTTGGGACTTCTGGAAGACTTATAAGAATAAATGAAAATTTGAAAAAAAAAATGCTACTGGAGTTGGAATCACAAAAGATAATGGGAAAAGGTGTATAAAAACAATGGCTGAAAAGTTAGAAAGCATATTCCCATTCTATAATGAAATTGATGAATTTTTTGGTAATAAACCAAACATTACCCCAAACACCACTTTAAATTTCCAAGACTATGAATCATTTTATAATGATTATGAAAAAGTCAATCTAAACCTGGTAGTAAGTCCAAATCTCTTTAATTATGAATTAAATAAAAGTTTTTCATGCATACACCCTAACTGAAATTAAGAAGTAAATACCACTTGAACATAATTAGCGACCCAATAATCTTCATGATAAAGGGGAAATTTAAAATCTGGATCATCAGAATTTTAGTTATGTTTTGTTCTATATCACTCTTATCTGATGACCAGCATACTTATTTGCAATGTGATAGCACAAAAACTCTACTACAGACCCAATTCGAAGCTGTAATAAGCTTCCCATTTACCCAATTGGAAGTCGTAAGAGGCTTTAAAACATCAACCTCAATGAGAATAATGGTGGACATAAAACTTTTTAAAATGTATTTTCACCTTCCTACACACACTTAATAGGCACCCGGGAAAATGGCAGGTAAACTTTAATCATTTGTTTAATGCAAAATTCTGATTTATTTTCTCAGAGAATGTGAGTTAAATTAAAGCAAAACTCTAGAATAGGATAGGGGAAAATTTGCCGATATAAAAATAAGTGAAATTAAGAAAATAGAACAGGAAAAGGTATTTAAGTATATGCAATTAGCTTTTGAAAGGGGGAGAAAAAGAGATGATCAAATTTTTCAGGAGAAGCAATTACAATGCCAGTTATATTTCGAAGAGAATAATAAAAAAATCAAGCATCAATTTGAGAAATATAAATGGAAAACCAAAATTGAGCTGAAAGACAAACAGAAATGATATGACCTTACAATAGCCATATCAAGCTCAACAAGGTCATTGTTTGAAATGGAAAAAATATTCTCATTAATTAATAAGTGAAAATTTGTATTAAAAGCATTTTAGTTACTTTAAAATACCTTGGATGAACTAAACTTGAATTCAATTTCTGAATTTTTTGTAAGATTTTCATTTTGTGGGGAAAAATGGGAGACAATAGTGTACCCTAAGCAAAATGCCATTGAATTTGTTAAATATTACTTTTTTATCCACTAAAAAACTACCTTTCTTTTGGATTTCTGCTCTTTAATTGATAAAAAAATGAAATTTTTCAAGGAATTTGTGCACAAAATCATGCATTCATCTGTTTTGGGGCCTTTCTTATATGAAAGAATGGACTTATTCTTGCTGATTGCAGCCCATATCCAATTTTATTGCCATTTTCTTTATTTATTTTATTTTTCAATAAAAATGATTTCTTTCTGTTTAAATAAAAATGATTTGTTTTTTATTTTTTATATTTTATGAAAAATTATATATTTAATTCTATTTGAATAGGTAATAACAACACAATTTTATTTTTGGTTTCGTTTTTATATTCAAAATTGAACTATGGAGTTTCTTTATGTTCTTCATTTGAAGATAAAAATGATTAGCGGCTTCTTTTGAAATTAAAATGATTTTTATAAACAAAATAAACATGAATTAATTTCCACAAAGATAAATTATAATAGATAATCAAAAAAAAATTATGTATGATAAATTTCCAGACCAAAATTTTCATTATTTTTTATTACAGTTTTTTTGACACAAAGAAAAAAAAAATGATTTTTAGCTTTCATTTTTTTTAATTTTGTTAAAAATTAAAAATGTTTTTTTTGAAACGATTAAATTTGTACCAGATTGCACAAAAGAATTCTATTTTTTGTATTTTTTTAATACCTGAAATCAAAATTTATTTTTATTATTGTAGCAAAGAAATGTATGCCATTGGTTATTTTGTCTTGGGCTTCAAAAGAATTAAAAAATAGTTATTTATCATTTTTGGTCTCTTTTATGATCAATATCCAGAATAAAATTTTAACTGTCTTTTATTAATTTTTTTTGGTATAAATAAAATACCTGATGTTTTGTTTGGTTTTTTTCCAATTTAAATTTCAAACTCATTTGGTTGTTGAAAGAAGTTAGAATTTTGTTTTGGATTTATTCATTTTTTCAAAGTTTTAACTCAAATTTAACTTTTTTGTTTCTTTAATAATTTTTTTAATCAAAAAATCTGAATAAAGTTTCTAAATTCAATTTTTATTTTCACTTTTTCAATCCTAAATCAACCCTTCTTTTCATTTCAAAACTGATCTCTTATTTTTTGATCAAGAGGTTTGGTATATTTTTTTAATTTCATGTTCCTCCATGCAAATCTCAATCCATATTTGAATCTATATTTCATTTTTTTGATTCAGATCACCTCAATTGTATTAATGTTTTATACAGATATTTATTTTTTTATCTTATTATCATCACTAAACTTCTTTTTCTTAGGTAAATTTTCTAGCTAACTACCATCTTCTTCTATAATTTCCTTATAGATAATGATTCTACTCAACCACCCAGCCTAATCAACAGCTATATTTAGTCCAGATTTATCCTCCACAAACCATTTCATAGCCACTTCTTATAAATATAATTAGGCTCCTAGAAGATTCACAAATTGCTTAGAAAACCAATTCATGAATTGATTCTAAAACAATTCAAGATTTTCTATCAATTATTTTTAAAAGATCTTGAAATCGCTTTAAGAATAATTAGAGGTTAAAATTAAGAGATTTTTTCATTTTCCACCCACTTCTTCTGACAAATCTCTTCTATTTTAATTCTTAATTTTTTTCATCTGCTTGGGACACCATTTCTAACCATCATGTTTTATTTTGTTTTTTTTAGTGGTGGATTATTTTTGGGCTTTTGTATTTAATTTAATCATGTTTACATCCCTACCTCCCTACTTGAAATTAAGAAATAGGTCACCCCCTTATTCCATTTCTCATTCCACCCATCCATGTGATACCTTAAAGTCTTTTGATGATTCCATTGTTGTGACTAAAAAAATGTTAGTCCATCATCAAATATTTCAAGATGATGATTAACCTGAAGCTTCTACTCCTTTCACCAAGCAATTCAATATCATTAATTAAACTGATTATCAAAAGGTTCTGACTAAACCAATTTTGGTCTATTATCAAAGACTTCATGATGATTCAATGCCAAATTAATCTTCAAAATCCCAATCCTCATCAGCTACTAGACAAAAAACATTTTTTAAACAAAAAAGATATGGGATTAAAAATATTGTCTCTAAATACAACAAGCGAACTATTAATAATATAGTTATCAATGTACAATCCAAAAAAGAGCTTGAATCTTGGCTCAGACTATCACCCTTGAATCCTCATAATCATTCATATATTATCAGTTAGGAAAACACTCCTGAAAAATTACCCATTCTTATTTATCAGATATTTTCTTTCAATAATCATTCTTCTTTATTTTTAAAACTAAAAAATATTATAATCTAACTCAAAATATTCCCAGTAATAGAAAAGATATTAATAACAAAGAAAATTTTCTTTGTGGAATCATGAGGGGAATTTGTTTGAGGAAAGGATCTTACTGAAGCGAATCAGCAGGCAAATATGCAATATTCTGAGGATTCACTATGGAAGAAATTAAACAAGATAATAATTAATTGAATAAAATCTCAAGATTTGATTAATTTATTAAGTCGAGGATACAATTTCACTCCAGATCAGCCTGAGAAGGAAATTCTGATATAATTGATGGAGAAGAACTTGCAGATTTTATTAAAACAAATTGGAATGAAAAGAATGAACTTGAGTTTTTTTCAAATTTAATCATTAAAAAAATGGATTTAATAATAAGGCTCATGTTTATTAAAATTATTCTAATCCTTGGAGTTATGAATTATTTTCATTTATTAAAAAAGAAGTTTTTTATTAATGAAGACTCCATTTCAATGCTCTGGACATGTCCTTGACTTTCCTGGGGTCAAAATGGCATTGTATTTCTCAAAACAGCCTGGAATAATGGAAGTGCCTTGAGAAACATCCTCAATATCAAATAAACCCACAAAACCATCAATTCAAATCATTACTCACAGCTCCATAGCTCATTTTAGCTTTAATTTTAAATTAATAAAAAGCTTTTTACTCTTTCTAAGAGATTTCTCAAATTATCACTTGAATAAATTAAAAAAACACTTGATAAAGAAATTTGGACTCAACAAGATTTACAAAAAAATGAAGAAAAATAAAAGTTGTAAATATTTCTTATTAATATCATTTTTTTATGTCCACTCATTTATTTTAAAAAAGGAAAATTTATTAAAAGAAAAAATGTTTGAAATCAAAAGAAAATATTTTTTTGAAAATTCTCTGATTGTATTTTATTGGTTTTAAAGATTTTTCTTACTATAACCCTTAAAAATATAAAACTTGAGAAAATGATTACTTCCAGAAAGCTCAGTAAATTACCCTCTGAATTTCTATTTATATTTTATTACATCAATCGAGACCAAATACAAAAGATTCTTCAATTTTTGTGTTTTATTTGATAATCACAGCTAATTTAAGCTGAACCATTGTAATTTCAAAGGCTTGAACCATTCTCTCATATTCAAAATTGCCCCCAAATTTCTATTTTTGTTGATATTCTGCAACTCAGGTGCATCTTCATCATAAAAGAGATATTCAAACTGATCACCAATTTTTGCACATAATTTATGTATAGTAATACAGGAAAATACCAAATTTACAAACTCTAGAACCTCTTGATCATTATGCATTGGATTGAATATTTCCCCAAGGGAATACCATTACCCCTTCAAGATATAAAGTGCATTCTCAGGTCAAACCTCTGATCTTGAAAGTAAAAGTTTAAGATTTTGGCTTTCATATTCATGAGAAAATTCCTCTTTATATTCTTTTAAAATATATGTAGACCTTGCATAAGCAGAGCTATAAAGCAATTATTGATAATTTGAATAAAAATTGTGGGGTGATATTTCTATTTTCATATTCTAATGCAAATTTGAGTCATTCAAAGAGACTATCAAGCCAGAATGTAATTCAAATAGCCTTTCTTTCTATTTAACCCACAAGCTGTGGCTACATTGATAATATATTATTATGTTCAAATACATATATCAACATAAAGATCAACTGTGCTCATGCAATTTGTAAGAGATGCACCTTTTTTTATCAAAATAGGCTTCACCATATTTGGCTGGGCTCTGTGAAAAGGCTATCAAAACCCATCTATGAGTCCAATTAATCAAGAGAGCTATTGTTATTTCATTAAAAATGAGGAGTCAGCTGTTTTATTGGAATATGGCCAATTAATAAATGTTTTTTTAGATTTATTAAGCATAAAATGATACAATGAGTATATAATAGAACAGACCCTTCACCAACCACCAAAATTATCAAAATACTTCATAGTGATTAACCATTAATATCGGAACTCAATTGTGATAAATAAATGGCTAACTGAATTGAGATATCATATTCTTTGAAGATGGAGGAATCATGAGATACTTTATCATTAAGAATTACTTGACGTACCCCTCCCAAAGATATGTTTGTGGTAGGGAATATTTTTTTGAATTTATCAGGTGTTGAGCTTGTTAAGTCATTCAATTAATATATTTATGGTGCTGGATTGAATTCTTGGGGCCTAATATATTTTATTTCATAAGCTGCATGTAGTAAAAGGATGTCTTTTTAAATTTCAGAGTTTGTCTGAGTGTAAATTTCCCGCACATAATATAATTCAATTGGGTCTTCAAACAGGCCTTTATGTGTTTTGTTTTGGGAAGAATAATTTACTGAAGAAAGGGAAAGGTACAGAAAAGAGATTTTTAATGTAATGAGAAATGGATGCATGATATGATGTCTTGGAGAATGTATTAAATAAAGTTAATTTTATTTGAGAAAAGTTGATAGAGAATTTCAAAAAATAGATGTGTAACTTGGAAGTCAAACCATGGGATTTTTTACTTAAGAGAATACATTTTTTGTAGCTCAACTCCCACAGCTAATTGAGTGTGGGAACTATAAAGTCCCAAAAATTAAATTTGGGATTTGGAAGAAAAATAATTTAAGATTTAGAATGTGGGATTTGGTAGGTTTGAGCCCCCTAATATTTGATAAGACTTGAATAGAAAATAACTCTTGTCAATTAAAATTAAATATTTTTATACAGGTAAGAAATCAAATTTTAACCCTTCCAAATTCATGATTAATTTGAAAATTACAACATATGATGACCAAATTTCAAAATTACAAGAATCAAACATCTTTCAAGAAAAGAAATTGGTTTCAATTTGCAATAAATATTATTGTGGTTTTTTGATTAAAAAGTAATGGATACTGAATGATTATGGAGACAAATTGTAGATGACCCTAATGATGAGTAAATTAAAAATGAATTTTATAATAGTGGGTTTTCTGTCTTTGCATAACCTTTGGGGTAGTTATTTTCTCTATCTTGAACTCCTAAGATTTTCCCTTAGTTGTTATGATATTATTTGCATTCAGGTTACTTTCAGGGAAGAAATACCATATATAATCTATAAGAAAAGAGATCAGTGTTTTACCTTTTACTATGAAATATGAATCCATTTTTCTTCTTTTTCTTTTCAAATTGTAAAAAATGATGATAAATAAGTACAAGGAACTGTTATAGGTTTGTTTTTTGAATAAAAAATCCAAATCTCTCAATAAATAATCATAAAGTTCCTCATTAAATTGGATTCAAAATATTATCAAACTTGAATTAATTGAATGAAAAAGGTCCTTCGATGTGGAATATTTGACTATGAAACCCATTATTGAACTGATATGTGAGCCTCTGAGGTATGTCTAACATACCCATAATGCCAAAAATGATATTCTTATACACTTGATTAAGTCAATAATTGATGTTTCAAATGGCTTCAGAACAGAAATAAAAAATGACTTTAGCTTTATTTTGAATGAACAAAGTTACAATTATTGTTTCATTTTTGGATTCCAAGCCACAAATAACCTAGAGTAAATGCATAGGGTGTTATACTAAAAATTGTTTATTTTGATTGTTATTAGAAGATCTAAGAGCTTCCCAGAAAACTCAATCAATTTTATATAATTTTATATATTTTTTAAATTGGTAATTTTAACTACAGTTTAACGTTACATAAGGCTTATGTAAGGTTACAAGTATTGTGTCACAATTAAGGTTTTGTTTTTATTTACTTAATTGGATAATTATAGGAAATGAATCCTGAATATTCTGCGTGAACTAAATTGAAATTCATTTAAGCCCATTTTATGGCTTCCAATAAGTAAATTGGCAAAATCCATGCCAAAGGTGGGTCAAGGAAAAATGGCAAAAGGTGCCAGGGTACCCAACCTTTGGGATGTGAAATAGGACAAATAACGTTTTACTCATTCATTGAAAGACTTTAAATCTTATTTAAAATTTAAGATCAGAAATTACTTGAATATTAAATCTTAAAGAGGTTTATCCTCCATTTGAACAGAAATTACAAGCTTCCAAAGGGTAAATCCCATCATAAAGGCTTCTACTCAAGGTTTTGAGAGCTTTGAAATCTTAAAAGGTTTAAATAATGAGAAAATTATCAAAACTTAAGATTTGGTGTGTATTTATATTTTGACACAGAAAAAATAAATAACTTCCAAAATTCATACAATATTCATTTCTCAATGGATTTACTTGAAATATTTACACATATTACAATTTAATTTCTTCTGTTTATAAATAAGAAATTAAGTATATTTTATAACCAATTTTCTTTGGTTTTTTTCCTTGAAAATACCACATTTGCTGATTATTAAAGAAAATTAAGATTTCTTTAGAAATTGATCAAAAATTATATTTAAAATATTTTCCCTTGAAATTGTATTTTTGATTATTTCATAATATGAGCTTCAAAATAAAAAACTTTTCTAAAGAAAAGCTTAAAAAAATAAGCATTAATAAGGTTTGGAGCTACTTGCAGTTAAGAATAAAACATGAAACTTAAATTAAAAATTGGGAGTTTTTAAGTTAGAACTCAATTTTTAATTTTTAACTATTTTTTTAATGAGTAAAAACCCTCTGAGAGAATATTGAGCGCATAGGAGGGGTCTTAAGGCATAAAAATACTCAGTTCATTACTGTTTTTTGCCCATCAATTAGTAAAATTAAGCTTTCAAAGCATAATATTTTTTTAATAAAATCTGATATTATTATAAATAATTATTCATTCTATTATTCTTTATAATTTTTATAAATAAAAAATTGAAATTTTGTAGCCTGATTATATTTGTAGAATAATTAATAATTGTTTTATTCTGTAAAATCTTGTTTGAAGATATTTTTAAATTCCACAAATCCTCCAAAAAATCCCTTAATTATTAATTTTGATCTGTTTTAACTATTTGTATTCATTTGGAATTATTCCTGACCTTTTTTGGAATTTTTTTATCATTTGATAGCATATAAGTGATTTTTCCATTGATATTATTTTTTTAAAATTATTATTGTTGTTTTATTAGAATTATTGCTATAATTATTATTACACAGTTGTTGATGATAGTTTTTTTATAAGTAATATCTTATATTATTTATATATTGATTTGAGTTATTTAAGCCAAATATAATTGTCTCTGGTAGAGCTTTTGTATTCTTATTATTATAATTGTCAGTTATTTATAATAAGAATAGAGCAATTATATTATTTTTATTTCCAATTATTGTATTTTATTATTATTATAAGATTCAATAATACCAAATTTCTTATATAATTTTCTTAGGGAGTTGGTAAACACATGTGAGCCCTTGTGTTTTTTCATCATAAAATTCCATGTCTTTACCAATTTATAGCCAAATCCCATAAGTGGCCTATTTTTTTGAAGAAAATCCTCAGGCTTAGTTTCAAGGATTTTTTTATTTTTTTTTCCATATGTTTTGTGACATGAGATCTCAAGATCACAAAATCTTTTAGAGAGTTTTTTGCCAAATTTCTCCAATCAAGCCAATTTGGAAAAATGGCCTATTTTTTTGAAAAATTCATCAAATATTTTCCTACTCATTAATTTCCATCTGTTTAAAAAAATAAAGGGGATAATCTTGATAATAAAAACCCAGAAACACAAAATTTTGGGAATCTTTTGGGGGGGAACAGTTGTAGGAATAAAAATGCTTTTCTGTTCATTTTTGTAAGTAAATTTGAAAGGCCATTTATGACATGAATGGAATATACAATTTAATTTATGGAAGTAGTGTAATTGAAAATTCTATTCATAGTATTAACAGTGCCATAAATGGAATCACTAATGAAATGAAAATGCCATAAATGGCATCAAAAGTGTCATAAAAATGCCATAAATGGCATTAACAGTGAAATTTGTTCCATTTATGGAATTATTTACAGTGCCATAAACAATAGCATAACAATTCAATTTATCCAATTATTTAAAGTGCCATAAATGGTATCAACAACAACATAACAATGCAATTTATGGCATCAACAGTAACATTAAAATGCAATTTATAGCATCAAATGTTCCATAAATGGAATCAACAATGACATATAAATTCTTTAAATGGGGATTTTCCCAATACAGGTGTTATTTCAGCTACATTTTAACTAAAAAACACCCCTTATGTGTTTTTACCAAAACCCTGTTTTTATTGTTAATAATTGTATTTAAGTTTTTTGTTATAGTATTCAATTATGTTATATTTTTTTAGGAAAGTAATATTACCAGTAATAATAAGTATTATTATTAATAGTTTCATATACAGACCTTACATGAGATTAGTTCAATCGCTCTAATATGTCTTTTCATAATTTCAGTAGTAAAATCACATTGATTGATAATGCAAAAAATATGATTTTTTTGAATTTGAATTAATATAATGAGTTTTATTATGAAATAAGATCAATATATTTTTATTTTATGGAAAAAACATATATGTTAAGTAATAACAATATTAGAAATAATCAAAGTCAAGAAGATAAATATTTTTCTTAATACAAGTGAAGCAATAATTAAAGTAATGAATATTTTCCCATAATTTATTTTATCTTATAAAAGAAATTCTAAATTCTATAAGTTTCAAATAATCAAAAATGGTGATAATAAGAACATTGAATATCTGATAAGAAGCCTTTTTTACTAATTAAATACACCATAAAGAGAATTTTTGATCAATTCATAAGTGAAACCACTTATAAATAAAAATATACAAAGGATATTAGAGACTTAGAAGATTGAAAAATATAATAAAGTCCATTGATTTTCAATTAATTACCAATTTTAAGATAATTTCAGTACAAGTGCATTATTATTTCCAAGAAATTGAAAAAATACTACTATCATTATTATTAATACTTATTAATTGAATTATATTATATTATATTATATTTTGTATTTCAGCTGTGGGACTCTGAGGGTTGTGGGTTTATTTAAGGTTAATTCTTTTCTTGAAGATATCCTAAATTGTAAACATTTGTAAATATAACACTTGAGATTACCCTTATCTTCTAATTGGCTATAGTATAAGAGCTCCAAAACTATCAAAGCTGATTAAGATTTTCTAGTAAGTCTGAAATTGATTTTTTTTAGTAATTTTGGTACCAAGGAAGGTTTTACACTAGTGATGACTAAATTTTTAATTTTTCATATTATGGTACTCACTCAATTATGTCTTAGGAAGCCTGAAATTTGATATAAGAATGATACTAACTTTTTTTATATGACTTGTTGCTGAATTAAGTTCAATTTAGAAGACTTTTCAAGAGTTTCTCAATTTTATCTCAAAATGAAAAGCAATTCATCTAATTTGAGACTTACTACTTTTTCCTTGATAAATTCCAATAATAATTTGTGAAAAAAAATATTACCTATAGGGAAATAACAAACTAATTTTATCATGTAGGGTGAAATTGTGTCAATTTGATCACAGGTGAAATTTCTTTGGATTTACTCTAAGAGGGTGAAATATTGGCTAGAATAAGATTCAGTAAGAAAGAAATGAATTTTTAAGCTTTTATTGAAATAAATAAAAAATAATCAGGCTTTTATAATGGGGAAATATTAGAATTTTGATCAAAATTCCGCTATTTTTGACTTATTTTTACTTAAAGCTCGAATAAAACCAATGAGAATAACTATCATAAATCTTCCTTCTATTTTGAGTAAAAAAGCTAAAAAAAGCCAAAAAAATACTCAACAACTCAAATTTTCCCTTAAAACTCAATTTAGGGTAGTAAAATTTAAAATATTCTCTATTCTAATGAAAAAATCTGACTACCCTGACAGAGTCTTCCAGAATCCCTCTGTCTACTCTGTTTCTTCCAACTTTGAGCTTTGTATTTATTGAATTCCAGACTATGGAATTTTTTTTATTTTGGTAAGCAGGAAGAAATGATGAACATCTGTGTGTTTGTGAGCCTTTAGGTATATTTTACATACACAAATAGGCCACAATTAATATTAAAATAAATTATGAACTATGCATAACCCATAAGTCATACATATATCCAAAATTCATCATTTTTGATTTGAGAAAAGATGAATAACTATTTTGTGAGTACATAAATCCATGTATTTAAGGCCATATTGGGATTCTACACAGAAATTCACCTAGGGTATCTCCATGGAGTGAATAAGCTTAAATTAACTCTATGAGGTGGAAATATGAAAAATACTTCAATACCACATAAAAGAATTGTGGAAATTTTTGTTTTTCTCACCTTTGTGCCAAAATAATGGTAATGTGAGAAATATCATGTTACATATATGCTAAGATGAGTTATATTCATGTTTTTGGCACTTAAAAACATAGTATTTTTTCATACAGTTTTGGTACACCCATTGTGGATATCAGTCTTTAAGCCTGAACTACTATTGTTGATGTGACAATAGCTAAGGGAGACAAAAGACTTCAAAGAGAGCCAGGGTACCCAACTTCTGAGGTGTAGTAAGCTCCACATCTTGGATTTATGGATTATAATTGCCCAATTGGTCGAATAAAACCTTTTGGAAACTTGGTTACCAAGTTGAAATCCAATTGAATAATAAGAAAATTGAAAATAAGCTGCTATTTTGACATGACAAGGAGGTAAAGAGAAACTTAGACTCCTGTAAACATGTAAATTCTTGATTATTTTCCATGGATAAGCCTTAAAAGAGGAATTAAAACCCTTTCTGTACTAGCATCCATTGATTTAACTCATAGCAACCAGCTATACTATGCTATTTGAAATTTGACATAGAAATGAGGTAAAAGCTTTGAAAATTCATTAAAAATACAATTCTTTATAAATCTTTCTGAAAATTTCAGGACCAATTGAAAATGGTATGATCCATAAAGAAAACAAAAAATAATTATGATTTCACAAGTAAAATCAAAAGTCTTACTTGCAGTCCATTTTTGCTGATTCCATGAGAAACATCAAATCTTCAAAAATTCACAGAAAATACAACCTCTGATCAAATTTCCAATGAAATTGATAAATTTGAGAAATTAATTTATATTTTGAAATAAAAGAATACTTGAATTTTTTACTCCTTTTATTCTTAACCATAAATGGGTTGGTAGTCACGTAAAATCCTCAATTAAGTAATTATGATAATTTTACATGACAACAGATGATGAAATCAATAATCCAAAAAGGATTATTTCTTTCTAACTCACTGGATTTTTATTCTGCTCTATGGAATGCCTCTGTGAGCTAGTTTTGACTTAAAAGAGGCCTCCTCTCTCTGTTTTTTTCAAACTCATCTTATTATCCAAATATACCTTTATTACCAACAAGTAAGTATTAAAATCTTTTATTAAGTGTTTCAATATTTCAGAATCAATCAGAAATAGGTGAAATAATAGAAAGAAACTATAATTTGTTGTAATACTGTTATTAATTAATTTTGATCTTTGAAATCCACAATTTTCAGTCAAATCTCTCTACCAATTCTTTTCAAGGTTTTATTGGAGTATTAGTGAGTGGTTTCAATTAATTCTTAAAGTTTTTATCTAGTATTAGTTTTCTTCAAGAATTACATTTATAATTATTCTTGAAAAAGATAATTATATTCTTTTAATAAATAAGATTCATTATTAAATACTTCTTTTAATTGATTCTTGTAGACAATTACTGATTACTCTTATAATCACTAGTAGTGTATAAAAAGTAAAAGAAATAATTACTTAATTAATTATTTAATTGTGGTTATAATAATTTTATCATTATATTTCATAGGAATATGCATAGTACTGTTGATTAATAGTAATATTATCAACAGTGTCATAGACACATCTTACAGTTTTAAGCTCAAGACTAACTCAAAAACTGCACACCCCACTTTAGTTTCAAGTTAGCTTTTTTAAATTAATATATATAGGTTTTCATTATGACCTAATGGAACTTTGTTGAATTTCAAATTGTAGGAATTCTTAAAAACTCTTATTTGGGCTATAGGGCCTAAACACCCTGTAGTACAGCTTCAGGTAAAATTGGGAGTAGAATTCAATTGAGTAGAAATAATTATAGTCTTATCAATTAGAAAAGAGGAAACCAAATAATCCTTGTATCTGAATTATTGCTACTTTTGTTAATTAGTATTTTGACTAAAATTGAGTTTTATTAAGAAATTATTTGATTTTTTTGGGAATGTAAAATAATCCTCAGAGCTCATACTTTCTGTAGTCTTGTTGAAAATTAATAGAATAATCCTTCCTAAAGTATATTTAATGATAAACATTTTGTCAATTTAAGCCACTCAGCCTTTCTGATTTATGTGGAATCTTAAGAAAAGAGGTTTTCATTAAAAATAATAAAAATAGGTTGAATGAAATTTTCCAGAAATATAATATAAACCACTTTAAGGAGCTTTTCAGCTCTGGTTCCCTGAAAGTACCAAAAAGTGGAAGATATATCAAATTTTTCAGGCCAAATTACAAAACAAAATATTTAATGTCTTGAAAAGAATTTCTTTTTACGTTTATTTCATAACAGATACCCTTTTACTTGCTGTATAATTGAATCTTCAAGAATTATCAGAAGACTATTTCTAGGTTTTTTTAAAATAGTTAGAATCATTTTTAAATTCTGGATAGTGTACTTCACATTATTTGTGATAAGCATAAAGAAAAGCTATTGGATAGCATTTTCAACAACTTTTCCTAGACTCTGCATGTATTTCTTAAAATAAGATTCAGAATAATAGAATTATTCCTTAATGCCAACTGTTCTAGACAAAATGATACTCAGAAAATAAAATTCTTGATGCCTTTAATCTCATTTCAAAATACATAATATCACATTATTCAATTTTGAATCGTTGAAATATTAAAGAAAACTAGTCACTTAACTCAAATTATCAAAGTTTTGGAGTGAGTAATTGAAAAATTTGATCAAGAAAACAATAAATGGAAAATTCTGGTATAAAATTTTAAATGTTATTTTGTAGATGTCTAGAGCAATAAAAGATTCAATTATAAATAGCTACAGTCTTGAATAAAAGCAATGGTGGATCTTCCAGAAATGTAGGTCAGAATCAAACTAAGAATAAATTAGTATTACCAACTCACTTCGAATTTATGTTTAGTGTATATCCTCCAATATTTTGTTTTTTCCGTTTGATATTGACAAAACAGCTCCACTTAAATTGTAAAAAATGGGAAAATTCTTGTGACTATATGTACAAAAACAAGAAGAATGTATTTTAATGCACCTATGAAGTATTAAAACCACTTTATACCTAAAATTCATTCTAAATCATAGCCCTGTTCAGATGTCAAGTAATTTATTGGTTATATCTTCTGTGAGCCTTGATATATGCTTCACATAACCAAATTGGCCAAAAACACCTCTAAATAACTCTTTAAATATTAAAAACCCAAAATTAATTTACATATTCAAAGATTCTTATTTTTAAAGAGAAGAATGTGAATAAATATTTTTTGTGAGTAAGTAAATCAATGTCTTTAAGCCAGATTTGGATTTTACACAAGCATTTCTGGGGGTAACACCATAAGTTTCCCAACCTTAAAATAATTATATGAGGTGGTACCATATATAAGATTTGTGTAAATTCTTTTTCTGAATTTTTACACAAAAATAATGGGATTCCAAAAAATCCCATATTAAATATACACTAAAATTAGTGTTATTCATGCTTTAAGAATTTGAAAAGAGTTTAATGTTATCCCCATAGCTAATATGAGTCTTAAAGGCTGAAATACTATTTTGACATAAAAATATCCAAGGGGGACAAAAGACATCAAAGAGAGTTAGGGTTCCCAGCTTCTGATACCTCTGAGGCATAGCAAGATCAAGAGCTTAGATCTATGCTTGATAATGTCCCTGTTATTCTATTAAAGATTTTTGGTAACCTTTTTACCAAGGCTAAGTCCCATCAAGTCCCAAGAAAGTAGCAAATAAGCTGCGATTCTGATGTGCCAAGGAGGTAATAAGCACCTCTGATTCCTGTAAACCTACCTATTTTAGATAATTTTCCATATATAAGACCAAAGGGCTAAGTAAAGCACTTTTAGACCAGTATACATGGAATTACCTGTGACAGCCACTATTAGGGGCAAGGGGTATGCTATCATACCTCCACTGAAACTCATCAGATCAGCAAACCACTTGTTCAAATCAGCATTCAGTTTCAGAAACTTCCTCAAAACACTCAATACAGTATGGACCACCCCAATACCACCTGGTCTTATTCATACAGGCTGGGTTCACTATATACAGTCTTGGATTCACCAATATGCAACTATATAATCACTAAACCTCACCACACCTCCTGTACAGACCCTAAGCATCCATATGGGGCCTGTGCTGTTCAAATGAATTCTTCTTCTCAAGTAATTCACTCTTTGGACATAGGGTGATGGATTTTCACATATAGCAGCCCCTCTTCCTCCTTCTGGAGACTTTTTCCCCAGTTAATTACTATAGTTGATTTATTATCATCAAGTCTTTTACTCTTACTCATTGGAATATCTTATTTATGAATATTAAGTTAGTCTTAGCCTTTTCCTCACCTGTTCAGTAGAGCTGTGGCAGCCATCCCCTTATTACCCCCTCTCTTTCTTTCTGAAAGGTTGAACCAGTGGACTTGGACTTGTTTGTGGCTGCCTCCTTTATTGCCATATGCTATTTGAACTGCATTTTTTTATTTCTTTCTTATTAGAAATCTCAATTTTTATTTTACTTCTTAAGTGTTTCGTTTTTATCCCTTCTGAGCCATCTGCAAGGGAGTCCAGCTTTCTGAGTGCCAGGCCCTCTTCACTTAGAAGAGCCCCTGTGACATTGTGTTATGTCAACTAGTTGATGCTATGCTATTCTCCTGTACCACATAGAAAATGAGCTAGAACTTCAAAAATTCATTAATAATACAAATCTTCATCAATATTCATGAAGCTTTTAGCACAGATTAGGAAGGCTAGGGCACATATTCAATGTAAAAGAATTATGACTTCATAATCTTAATTGAAAGTTCTACTTAGAGCCCATTTTTGATGATTCCATGTGAAACACTTAATCTTCAAAAATTTACCAAAATTACAACATGTGATGAAATTTCCAATAACATTCCTAAGTTTAAGGGAAAAAAATCTTGAAAGAGAGGATGATTTAAAGTTTTAACTGCATTGTTTCTTAATCATAAATGGGCTGGTATCCATGTAAAATAACATAATTAAGTAATTATGGTAGTTCTATGTGACAACAATTGATGTAACCATAAATCAAAATAAGGAAAGTGGTCTCTAATCTATTTTTTTCATTTTAATCCTTTGCATGCCTCTGTAAGCTGTTTTAGACTCAAAAGAAGCCTACTATTTCTGTTTTTTCCAAGAATAATATTATCATCCATTCAATCTTATAGGTTTATACTATTATACTACTACAAGGTATTATAAAAGCATTCTTAATATTAAAAATATTTTACTCTCTGAAAAGGATTTGAAGTCAAGAAGATTAATCTCAATTCTAATAGTATCTTAATACTTAAATTTCTAAATAATTGTTGTAAATTCATAAGAACTCTTCTCAGTTTACTCAAAAACCTTCAAATATTTAATTCTAGGTGGCTTGTTGGTTTTCAACTTATATTATTGTGGGTTTATTTCTTTGTAGAATTTCTTCTTAATTTTGGACTCATATAAATGGCTTCTTATCAATTTCATAAATAAATAAGCTTATAAATTCTTTTTACATCATTCTTTTGGAATAATATTGTCCAATACCATTTAGTCCATAGGACTTTATTGTGATATGAAAACTTTGTTTTCAGTATTCTTGACTCTGGTAGAGAAATATTACCCTCACCCTAATATTTTTGGTAATAGAATAATTGTTTTATACAATCATTAAAAAATTCTATTTTTTTCATTTGATATAAGCAATTACATATTCTAATAAATAATTTAATAATTTGAGCTTTCAAGTACTTAAAATTTTAAATCTTGTGGTTATAATAAAATTCTCTCTTATTATATTGAATTTTTGAGGACAGTGATAGTACACTAGTCAAATTTGACTAGTTACTTCATAGACAAACCTTACATTTTGGGCCCTCAAATATGACACATCTCAGTATCAAAAAACATTCTTTTAGGGATGACTCCCCAAAGCTTCAAAAGCCTGGGGATTCTCTCACCCTATGGCCCTTTCATCAAAGATCAGACATGGAAATATTATAGCAAGCAAGTTTCTTTTTTCAGTGTTCAACATAAGTTGTTTTAGTAAAATATTCAGTACCATACACAGCTAAATTAACTTTTTCTGTTCATACAATGAACTGCAGGATACAGCTCCCAATTTTAGCTTAGGTAGAAGACATCAAGAAATTGGCTATTGTATGTGTTGCTTCAAAAGGTTCCACATGCAACAGGGGAGGAAGGAGTATTAAGGAGTATTTTGAGCTATCACTGAAATAAAAATTAAGGAAAAGAAGAGAATAAGCACAAAAGCATTAAGAATAATCCCGCAAACTAAAGTGAACCTTCTAGATGCAAATTGAAACAAACTCCAAAGCCAAAGAAACAGTCCAAATTTAGCTTTTCAGAATAAGAGCAAAGGTTCAGGTATGATTCATTTGCACACCTCCCTGACTTAGATACATTTAAAAACTGTGCTTTTGATCTTAGCGAAAATTCGAACTCAAGTATCAGCAGTTTCAATGCTTCCATGCAGACTCTTCAATTTCTAATTGCTTTGCAATTAGGAGGATATGTTTTTCTTCGACACTTTCCAGCATTCAACATTTCTGTTAAAGAGGATTGCGTTGTAGAGAATATTTAACCAAAAAAATTCGGTCTCATTCTTTGTAAGGAAATTTCTCCAATTGATAATTGCTTTTGCTACCACTTATTTATAGTTTTTGAGGGTGAAGCCCAAACTACAATTTAAGATTTTGGTTTTTAGAAAACATTGCGCATATTGCACACACCACTCTATTTTGAAGCACCAAATTTAATACGCCAGTAACCTCATTATGTTTCTTCCATCTCTTGCAATCCTTGTTAAGCGTACCTCTTGTTGAAAAATATTTTTTCTTACCGGCGTTTGTTTAATTCCATGAAATTTCTTTTTTTTGAACTCGTATATTTCAACCTTTAGTTTTGTAAAAGCTATATACACTTTATTCCTATCGTAATTGAGTGCAGTTTTATTAATACTCACATGATTGTTTCACCATCTCTCATCCACAATGGCAGCTGGTGTTGGGGCTCTCCTGGTTTGGGTTCTCGTTAACAACCCATCATGAAGCAGGTAAGTCTTTAGTCGAAGTCACGCTTTGAACGAATAGGATCTCAGGTTGGACCTGGTCAAGGCACATGGATCAAGAAACGCACGTCCCCAGTGCACTATTCTCTTTGCCTGATCACTGAGATAATCGGCCACTAGTTATAGTTCACTACTCACTTCTTTCCCTTTTGAACTAACATGATTTTCCTAGCCCTGTTGTCCTAACGTTAATTCTATTTCCTACAACTACGGCTCTCAGATATCAGTCCATCCTTTTTGGAAGATAGATCTCACTTGAATCTATTCTAAATCTCGAATTATTCACATCTACACCTCGCAAAACAGGGGTAATCCTTGCTTGGGAACATTCCTTAAAACACATTCACTATCACTTTTGATGATTTTAACTCCCCGTATTTACTCTATCTAATTCATTCTCTCAAGCCTCTCTTTGATAAAATCATTTTACAGCACTGTCTTCATCTAGGCACAAGCATGTTCATTCATTCATTCCTACCAACCTCGTCCCTGATAGCCTTGTTATGGCTATCGAATCTTTTCACTGAGACTGAAGCTGGAGTGTGCTCAATCTTACAAGTTCTGGGCGCCAATCATAAGATTGGAGCTGGATTCGGTGTGGTACGCTGACATTTTGGGGGCTTACTTTTTTGTTTGCTCCTGTACTAGAGAACTTACTTTTAACTGCTTTTTTTGATATTGTGTCATGTTTTAGGCAACAGATGGCTCGGTTCCGAGAAATGGAAATGGTGATGTACGTCCGCCTATCGCCACTTGCTATAGTGGAGACCCACAATTGAAGTACTCTATAATTATCGTTGGATTAAATTTCGTAGACTGGCGCAGATGCAACAGAGTTTGACGCTGTCAAAAATCCTAATTCCGCCTGTGGCCGTGTGGCACTACATGGAGGAAAGAACGTAGACATTGCAAGCTTCACAAAGAAAGGTGAGCAGCTGCTTGAGTTTCATTGAGTTTGATTTCGTTTGTCTTGTTGTTTTTTTTGGTGAAAATGACTTTTGAAAGTTTGAGATAGCTGTTGCCTCTGGTCTGCCTCTGGTGTATAACAATGGATCTATACCGATGACTGTCTTTCAAGTGAACCGCCTAGGGGGCGGACCGATGACTTGCGAATATAGCGCTGTACGTGCCTACTCAATTTTTTGAAAAAGGCATTATTTGATCATGGGTTTTGCTTTATGACATAGGACGCTACAGGTGGGTCTTGGGAACCCATGTATATGACCCTTAACATGCCTGGAAACTTTGGCCTTCAGTCCGTTCAGAATGTAAAATATTCTGTGGTGGCTACCTTCAACGCGTATGTGATAAATAATTGGTCATCCCCTGGGACAGGTTCCCAAGCTTTCGAGTTGAACTATACCTTTTTTGTCTGCAGTGGCGCTAAATTCACCGGTGGAGTCAACCACAACATGGGCCTAGTAAGATGTCGAGCAGGTTAGTTAAATCTGGGGAAAATTTTGCACATCACACGATCTGAGCTGAATGAGCTGCTTTGTAGGTCAGAAAAACGTTTGCGGTGGCTGCTTTGTTGTGCAAATGGACGGAGTAGTTTCCTCGAGCTTGTCAACACCTCAGTCTCAGCAGATTAGGACCGCGGTATCCAGTGTCACAGCTGGCCAAGGTAATTTACTTCTCTTCTTTGTAACATCACTAGTTAACTATTCCACCTATCTCTAGAAGAGGCTGCTTATGACCTGTTTTTGTAATTTTTCCCACAGATCTTTCATCCCAGCAGATGACAATAGTTATCAATAAGGTAATTGCTACTGCGAAAAGCCAAGGCCTCGTGGCTTCGTCAACAGCGAACAGATAAAGGAAATTCGATGGGATTTATATTTAGATGTTAGCGCATTGCTTATTCCGCCACTGTGGAAATTTGTTTGCCAGAATTGTTTATATTCTCCATTTAAGTTGTTTTACCTCCCTTGAGCACGTTAGCTTGGAGGCTCTCTGCAAACACAAATTCACATACATGACTTTTTGTGGAAAGAGCTATTCTCCTAATATGTCAATTCTTATATTGGAGCTGTACCGAAGGAGTTTGATACAAATTGAATTAGATTCGGAATATGCATGTCGGTAGGGGTAGATGGCTCTGTAATCACTGGGGGAAAAAGGCTGACCCCCCGGATGTCGGGTCGCGCGGTCTCTTTCAGTGACCCCTTATGGATTGCCAACTTTATTTTTGGTAGCTGAACAAAGACGTTCAGTCCAATTTCTTTTTTCCTTTATACTTTTTCATTGAACGTCAACAAACTCCTTTCATCAAGATCAGAAATCAGCCGAATCACTCATGTCCTTCATGAAAAATGAATGGTTTTTTTGAAGAGAGTTTTCATTTGGAAACAAACCTGTTCTTTTATTAAGTACTTGGTGAAGTTATTCATTTCAGATCTTTAGCGATCACATGATCTCAGAAACCATGAACTTAATTCACCCTTCTTTCTAACATTCTTCCAATTTTATCTCATATTTTGATTAAATCATGAATATGGCAGGTTATGGTTATAACCCTTTTTCAACTGGAAACTCTTGCCACATCAAAATAACAAACCTCCAAAATTTAATTTCTTCCAGGGATGAAGTCATCAATTCGCTCTTGCAAAAAGTAGAAGCTCATGAGGTCAAGTCAAGTGCTAATATTCACAGGAAGAATTCTCAAAAAGGTGAAAAAAAACCCAACAAAAAATTCAAAAATTACTCCATCCAAGAAATCCACCATAAAAACCAAAGAAAAAAATCCCTCTCCAACAAATCACCATCGCAAAAGACCATAAGCATCCACTCCACCAATTAAGCGTAGTCCAGCTCAAATGCTAATGTGTGAGGTACCAGAAGACTCTATTCATACAAAAGTAAGTGTTATTCAAGTTATGAAGTACTAAATGAATTACTTGGTGCAATATTTATCATGCAGGAGGCGCTTTATTCCCACATCAGAATCTTGTGGGGTATGCTTGAAAAAGACTCACTTCCACCATCACCAGATCACTTGCTTCTAAAAGGGTTTTATGGACGTTTTTCTAGTAATGGATGAGTTGTGAATGTTGCGCAGAGTAATACAGGAGCTAACCTTATTAGTGAAAAAGAAGTCAAGACACTTCGTGATGCACGTTCTGGACATATGAAGGTTGGAAAGCATATCGTTCACCTGAAATAATTTTACATTCTTTATCTCCATTCAATGCTCGCAAAGCTCGGGATTCGTCTTTGGGCACCAGATCTTGAGGAAGCTCCAGATTCTTTATATAATGAAGCTTGTTGGACAGCAGCTCTTATGACATTTAGGCAGGTCTCAAGTAGTGGAGCTTATAAATATATAAGAGCTTAATTCGCTTACTGCAACAACCTCCAATTGCTGAAAATGGCATATGACCATTTTGTTCATTATTTTATGGCTGATGTTCACAAGGTAGAAAACAAAGAGGCTGGAAAGAAAGTTCGTGATAAGGATAAGAGGTTTGTGCAGAAATGGAGGCAGAGAGTAAGTAATTAGATTGAATTATTCAAGATGTATAAATTTGGAGCTTAACAACTATTGAATTTGAACCAGCTTCATACTTGACGTTACAAATTTGCAATAGCAAGAAATTTTCCTAAGCGATACCTGAAAGTATTGGAGGATTTGAATGCTCACAGTGATAACGAGTTTGATTCAATATTAGAAGTCTATTTCATTAAAAAGCTACCATATCGCTCAGAGAGTCCAAATTTTTTTTTTCGAAATTTGGACAACAAAATCTTCATGCAATTTTGAGAGCTGAGTTTTTTTTGTAAAAAAAAAAAGATTTTGTCTTTTGTTAAGCTACCAAAAAGTTAAGTTGGCAAGAGTCACTCAGCTGACCCCTCAATAGGGGGTCAGGGGGTCACTTGAAGAGACTGCGCGACCCGACATCCAGGGGGTCAACCTTTTTCCCCCAGTGAATTCAGTGGTAGAATGCCTGCTTTACACGTCTCGTTACATGATCGCAGTATGCCCGGGGTTCGATCCCCACCGGAGTCAAGGACACGCACACCTGCCACACTACATGCATATGCATGACCATTTAGTGTCATTGTGTTCTATTGAATATTACATTCTCCATTACAGAGAAGAAAAACAAAACCTAATTAGATGATAAACCATTTTGAATACACATAACACATCTTACAATATTTAAACTTAATTTGAAAAGGAAGATCTATCTCAGGGGAGATTTTTCCTTATTATTTTTATTTTTAATTTTACTAATTTTTATTTTTTATTTTATCAATTTTCCTATAGGTACGCTAATCCTCTTGAAGGGGAGATTAATAAAAATTAATATTATTGATTAGTTGTACCTAAATAGTTTTATAAAACCATATTGTTTTATTTAGTAAAATTAAAAATAAAAATATATAGAAATCTGCCGATCTATAACAGGTTATGGGCTGCGTACCTTAACAACTACCTTGCTACTATGATATTTTAGATCTCTTTCTCCTTCATTTTACTTAATCAATTTCTCACTTGTTTCTATCTGCTTGTCTTTCCTTTCCACTGATATCAATCATAAAACTGGCACCTCCTGTAACTCGATCAAACCAAAATTTCAACAATTCTCCCTCACATAACAACATGCCTCACTCAAAAGATACATCCATTGATGACTTCAATATCATTCTACAAGCCGACAAGCAAGCAGAAATTTTTCAAAGTTTCATTAACCTGGCTGAAAAAATTAAACCCTGACTGCGAAATGATGGGGCTAATTTCAATTTATGGTCAAAAAATACGATCATCGCTTGGACAACTTACTTCATTGGTGATCCCAACTATTTTTAACAAACAACTACTGATGACAACATCAAGAGGAATCTCATCGCTTGCATTTTTATTGAACATAGTGTTGATCATGCTGTCTATGAGGCAGTAACTTCTCGTATTCTAAACTCTGATGCCCGTTGAATATACCAAGCTCTGAAAGACAGATTCAACCGCCCTTCATAGTCTTCAGTTGTCTTTCACGCAAGCAGAATATTTAAAAACTCTTTGGACCAATTGGAGAACATCAATGAGGCTATTCAAAACTTGGAACATCAGTTAGGGCCAATCAACTCTGAAACAATTGCAACATTGGCAATTTATTTTGCTGTACCATCCATGCATCAACTAATAACACCTGCAATTAATACTCTCATGGTGACTAATCCTGATATAAAAGTTTGGCTGGATGACCTGCTTAACATGATTAGACAAATTTTGACTGCCTTGCCTTCGTTTGACCATAGTAATGAAATTGCTAGAATTAATGTGGCATCAAAATTTGGACGAAAAGAATCCTGTTCATCAACCAATCAAAGATTGCCTAATAAACATCACCCTGGGAACCCCAGGATTGCTTCCTCAAGCCACCAATTTGATACGAGAATGCCTAGTTCTCATTTTCCATGTCATTATTGCAGAGAAGCTGGACACTGGTCGCCAAATTGTCTGATTAAGGCAAAGGCAAATGAGATGAGATCTCGGGCGGTTCATCGGCCTGTGAATGTGGCTGGGATGGGTGTGGTTCCTTCCCTAGAGAATAATGAAGCTTTACTAGATTTGGGAGCAACTCACTCAGTTGTAGGCAACATCTCATTATTCACGTCTCTGAAACCAACTGACATGACATTGTCTGTTGCTTCATCCGAATCATTCAAAGTAAATGCCATAGGAACTATTGTTTTGCATACCTTATATGGTACAATGAAAATAAACAATGTCTTATACTGCAATAACATACCCGGGGTAATCCTTTTGATTGGTCACCACTTAAATGAGGGTTTTTCAATATCCTTTTTAAATGATTCTTTCACTATATCTACTTCGAATATTAATGTTAGAACCACCAAGAAACACAATTGATGGTACATTCCTTTCAAATCTACAATTAATAAATTTAGTTTTTCTAAACCTGTCAATTCAACTATGTCTTTGATAACATCTCCTAATTCACATACAATTGATCATAGTCTGTTATGGCACAGAAGGCTTAGCCACTTATCAATTGGGCATTTAAGCCATATGCAGAAATTTAAAGCCCTTGATGGCATTCCAAATCTGTCTTTCCACGACATCAAGTTATGTCATGATTGTTCCATTTCAAAGAGCCAGCACTGTCCTGTGAAATCCGAGTCCCGCGATATGGTAAATATACCAGGAGATTTGATTGTGGCTGACCTGATGGGTCCTTGTCCATCAAGTTTGAATCATAAAAAATACATCCTTATGATTCAAGACACTTTCTCATGAGTTGTCGTGGCTATTGCTTTGGGTGATAAGACTGAGGCCAAGACCTACTTAATAAATTGGATAAAGCAATTTACGAATATTACAGGTTATTGAATTAAAACAGTACAAACAGATAATGGTACGGAATTCAAAAATTGACTTCTCAATGACCTTTTAGTACATCATGGAATCATTCATGAATACTCAATGCCATATGAACATAATCAAAATGGGCAAATTGAAAGAACGAATTGGAAGATTTCTGAAATGGCTTGTATCTCTCTTCTGGCCACAAGATTGCCATCATTTTTATGCCCATGGGCTTTTCACCACTCAGTTTGGATCTTTAATAGTGTCACAGGAGCTCTTATGGAAACAAAAGGGCCTGGCATTTAGGAATCAAGAACTCACTTGGAGGGCTCCAAAAGATAAAGGAATAATAAAGATTTAATTTCTTCAAAGAAGAAGAATGGTAAGGACAAGTATTCCAAAGATAAAAGAAAATAATAAGAAGCCAAAGGCCAAAGATAATAAAGGAAGCCAAAGGCCAAGAAGCCAACTAAGTGAATCCTCAATTCACTGTTTCAACCTTCCAGAAAAGGAATGGAATTAGTAAAGGATATGACCACAAATATCCACTGACAGGTGAGTAAGAAAAAGAGAAAGGGTGCTAATGACTGACTTAAGATTATCAGTATTAACTCCAATAAGGTAAAAGAAAATAAAGATAAAAATAAATCCAATATATTGATTAACTGGGGAAAAAGTCCCCAGGTGATGAAAGGTGGTGTAACAACCACTCATCAGGGGTAAGGGTATTCATTCACACACCCACTCAAACACCTCAAATCAGCAAATCCAGTATCTGCATCAGCATTCAATTTCAGCAATCTTCATTCTGAAACATGCATACAGCTTGGTACCTCAATACAGCCTGTCAATACCTGTACAGGCTGGATTCACCCAATACAGTTTCAATACACCAACTTGAAACTGTATGATCACTCAAATACACCACACCTCTTGTACAGGTTCTGTACAGCCGTACAGGACCTGTATTGGCCAGACTCAATTCAATCATCAAATATTCTCATGAAAATTCTTCCTCTGGATCAGGGCTGGTGATTCTCACATATACCAGCCCCTCTTTCTCCCCCCTGGGGACTTTTCCCCAGTTAATTAATTTAGTTTATTTATTATTTTATAATCATTCTTATCCTTATAATTGGGTATTATGATTATTTAATTTTAAGTTAGTCTTTGCCTTTTCTCTCTTCGCCTGTACAGTATGAGTTGGGTGGCCATATCCTTATTAACCCTTCTCTTTCCATTCTGACAGGTTGAAACAGTGGACTTGGACTTGTTTGTGGTTGGCTCTTCTATTCTTTTACTCTTATCCTTTGTTGCTGCTTTTCTTATATTTATTCTTTAGCAATTTATCTTTAACACTCTTCAGTGTATCTCATCTTATCTTATCTTTGAGCCCTCCATAAGTGAGTCCCAGTTTACTGAGTGCCAGGCCCTCTTCACTTTGCAGAGCCCCTGTGACATTAAATTAATTAACTCATATTTGATTCTTTCTTTTCATTCATTTATATTCATTTTCTCTCATTCATCAATTATGATCTCATTTATGATTTAACGATCTTTAATGATTACGATTTTCTCTTTTATCAATTTTCATCTCATTCATTTCATTTATATGAAAATTGATCCTTTCTTCTTTCTTAATCAATGCTGACCATTTCATCATTTCATTCTATTTTATCAAATCAAATTTTTCTGTGTTTTTATTCAGGTCTTATTCAGGAGTAATTGATTGGTTATTTGATTGGATTATTCATTGGGATTCATTGGTTGATTGGGTTATTGATTCAGGATTTCATTTTGATTATTGATTGAATTTTGAACTCTCAAGATATTGATTGATCCTCAAGAATTTATTTTGATTTATTGATTGATTTTGACTCATCAAGATATTGAATTGATTTCTGAAGATTTTGAATTGATTGATTGATTCCTCAAGACCTTGATTTCATATTGAAGACACTGAATTATTGATTTATTGATTATTGATTTACTCAAGACTATTGATATTTGATTTGAATTGATTGTTGATTGATTGAATTGAATTTATTGTTGATTGAATTTGTTTTCAACTCAAGATTTGAATTGATTCCTCAAGATTCATCAAGATTTTATTGTGATTGATTTGGCCAAGCCTGATTATTCTTCTTAATACCATCAAGTTATTTTAATTCTTTTCATAATGCCAGTCCAGCATAGCCCCCCAGCAAAGAATACTAGATCCCAGAAAATTCCAGCTGTTCTCACTCCTACAGCAAGGGCTCCTCTTGACCGCACACCATCAGTTCATCAACTGAGTGCAAACTTGGACAGAGGACCACCAATGGAAGGAGCAGCACCCTCAAGAAGAGGTGGAATGAAATCTAGAAGATCAAGATCCTTTTCTGGACTTTTGGGTGGCTACCCTGGCATGTCTGAAGGTGCAAGAGCAAGATTAGGGGAAGTTGAAGATGAAGAGGGGGAAGAGTCTGTGGAAGAGGAAGATTCTGGGGAAACTGAAGTGGCAGATGCCTTGGCAAATGCTCCAGAGGTGCCTCAGGGTTCTAATCTAGCCCTTTCTAGTCAACCTCTTGTCTCTCAAACTGATCCAAGTCTCCTCAAGATGATGGAGCAGATGACTCAATTCATGGGACAACTCACTCAAGCAGTTGCCCCCAGGGACAATTCCAAAGCCCCTGCTTTCAAGACTCCATCCATGAAGGCACCTGATTCTTTTGATGGTACTCAAGCTCATAAATTGAGAGGGTTTATCCAATCCTGTCAATTAATCTTCCATAATGATCCAGCAAATTTCTTCTCTGACAGGAAGAAAGTTCTTTACTCAACTTCTTTTCTCACTGGTAGGGCTGGAAAATGGATTGAACCCTATCTCTCAAATATCTCCAATGAAGACCCTTCCTACCTCCTCAATAATTGGTCATTATTTGAATCTCAATTATTCACTCTGTTTGGTGACCCCAATGAAGTCAAGAAAGCTGAACAAGAGTTGGACAATTTGAGGATGAAGGAAAGTGGTCATGTATCCTTGTACATTGCAGATTTCAGAAGCTTAATGTCAAAAATTGGAGATTGGGGGGAAAGAGCTTATATCCATGTTTACAGAAGAGGATTGGAATCAAGATTATTGGATCAGTTGGCTTCTCACCCTGGAACTTTTGATACTCTTCAAGAACTTATGGATGTCACTTTAGAATTAGACACAAGATATCATGAGAGGCAAAAGGAAAAGGGTGGCAATCAAGAAAGGAAGCCTCCAGTCAGTGTATCCAATCAGTCTAGGCCTCCTCAAAACTCATTTCCAAAGAGGCCTCATCAGAAGAAGAATAAGAAGGGCAAGCAATTTCAATCTTCAAAGGACAAACCCCATGCTGCTCTCCTCAATAAGGACAATAAATTAATTGGTTCTGAAAAGGAGAGGAGGATTCAAGCAGGGTTGTGTACTTATTGTGGTGGCAAGCACCCAATTGAAAAATGTTTCAAGAGACCTCAGAACAAGCCTGGGTCATCATCAGAAGGCTTCCCTAGCAAGCAGGGAAAAGCCTGAGTGGGAATCATTATGTGTTCAATGGTTCTTACTTATTTCCTTCAAGAGCACAATTGTGCACTCTGAATACTAGTGTCAAGAAATCTTTAAAGTTTCTTATTTTCTCTTCTGTCTCTGATATTTTTTATAGTATTCTCATTGATTCTGGTGCTACAAACTCTTTTATTGCAAAGAATTTTGTTCTCAAGTACTCATTGACTATGTCAGAGCTCCCTGAAAAGATTCCTCTTTTCATTTTGGATTCTAATGAATCCCCTGCCTTGTTCATCACCCATTATACCAAGTGGGTAGTTGACTTGCCTTCCTTCTCAAGCTTTGAATGGGACTTCTTTATCATAGATTCACCCAAGGGAGAAGACCTGATATTGGGCTATGATTTCCTTTACCATTTTAATCCCATTATTGATTGGAAAAATGGATTGATCACCTATGATTCTAGTCATAAGGATTCTAGTGGTATTATTCCTTCTACTAGTAATGACTTAGCCACTGCTGTCAACAGTGTTGCTCTGGCTGGTGAACTTAAGACACCTTCCATTCCTTCTTCTGTCCATATCCCTTCCATAATTCCCTCTCAGTCATTACTTCCATTAATAGATGAAGTCTTCAAAGAGATAAAGGATGTTGGAGAAGATGTTGCCATATCTTCACTTCATCTCTTTCAAGGGGATATGGACCTTCCTCCCTGGAGGAGCAGTGGGATGAGGAGGAAGAGCCAGAAGAAATTGAAACTGTGTTGAAGGTAGTCCCTCCTGCTTATCACCAATATTTGGATGTATTCTCCAAGGTGAAAGCTGAGAAACTTCCTCCACACCGCGCCTGTGATCACCATATCGAATTGGAGGGTCTTCTACCTCCAATTGGTGTTATCTAATCATTATCAAATCAAGAGTCAGAAACACTGCGGGCCTACATTTCAGAGAATGTAGAGAAAGGTTTCATTAGACCAAGCTCCTCTTCAACAGGAGCACCTGTCCTTTTTGTAAAGAAAAAGGATGGAGGTCTTTGTTTGTGTGTTGACTACCGCAAACTCAATGCTGTCACTAGGAAGAACAGATACCCTGTTCCTCCTATGAACCAGCTTCTTACCGTATTCAACGGTTCCACTATCTTCTCCAAGATAGATTTGCGTGGTGCATATAACCTTCTGAGAATCAAAGAGGGGGATGAGCACTTAACTGCCTTTAGAACCAAATATGGCAGTTATGAGTATTTGGTCATGCCATTTGGTTTGCCAAATGCTCCTGCTTCTTTCCAAAATCTAGTAAATGATATCTTTGCAGATTTTTTGGATGTGTTTGTTGTGGTTTATCTAGATGATATTATGGTCTTTTCCAGTTCTGAGGAGGAACATGTCAAACATGTGGCCTCTGTCCTCCAAAGACTGAGGGACAATAATCTGTTTGCCAAAGCCTCCAAGTGTGTATTCCATGCCTCAAGTGTAGAATACTTGGGCTATGTTGTTTCAAGTGATGGCCTCAAGATGGATTCTTCAAAAGTTCAGCAAATTCTCAATTGGCCTCAGCCCAAAAACATCAAGGCCCTTCAATCTTTCCTTGGCTTTGCCAATTTTTATCGACGTTTCATTAAAAATTATTCTAAAAAAATCACTTCTCTCACTTCCCTCCTTAAAAAAGATTCTCCTTTCATCTTCAATGAGGAAGCTCTTAGTCAGTTTCAAGAACTCAAAGAAACTTTCACCTCTGCTCCTATCTTATCTCACTTTGATCCTTCTCTACCTACTATAGTAGAGACTGATGCTTCTGATTATGCTTTGGGCGCCGTACTGAGCCAGGTGAATGACTCAGGAAAGCACCCCATTGCATTTGATAGTCGCAAGCTCTTACCAGCTGAACTCAACTATGAAATTCATGACAAGGAACTCCTTGGCATAGTTTGGGCTCTCAAGCGCTGGAGAGCATTTCTTCTTTCTCTTTCCAATCCTTTTGAGGTCTTGACAGACCACTCTTCCTTGCAGTATTTCATGTCTTCCAAAGTTCTTACTCGTCGTCAGGCCCGTTGGGCTGAATTTCTCTCAGAATTTCATTTCACTATCACTTACCGCCCAGGCAGGCTGGCCACTTTACCAGATGCCTTGTCACTTCGGGACGACGTGTACCCAGAGAGGGGGGTGGACTTCATCAGCAAGAATCCTCAGAATTTTCATCAAGTACTTAAGCAAGATGGAATTCAAGAATCAAGATTCTTCTCAATCAAAGTGGAAATTTTCTCAGATTTAGTGGACAAGATTCGAAAAGAAGTATGGCAAGAAAAAGACTATAAAGAAATACTCAAGCAACTAGCAAGAGGTTAATCAGTTCCAGATTAATCTCTTGAACCTCAAGCCAAGTTATTATTATTCAAAGATAGAGTGGTAATCCCAAGCAATGAAGAACTTCAACTCAATATTCTTCAAAAGCGTCATGACTCACCATTGGCTGGCCATCCTGGCCAGGACAAGACCCTCAAGCTCATCAAGAGGGATTTTTATTGGGCTGGCATGAATCAATTAATCAAGGACTATGTGTCCTCATGTCAGAAATGTTCAAGAAACAAGAACATTCATCACAAGAAGTTTGGATTACTCAAGCCTCTTTCAATTCCATCTGGTCCTTGGAATTCATTATCAATGGACTTCATCACTCAATTGCCACTGTCAAACAACTTTGATTCAATTTTAGTAGTTGTGGACAGATTATCAAAAATGGCAATCTTCATTCCAACTTATGGCACAATCACTGCTCTGGATTTAGCTCAAATCTTCATTAGTCATGTATTTTCCAAGCATGGACTTCCAGTCAGTATTGTAAGTGATAGAGGATCCTTATTTGTTTCATCATTCTGGACTCAATTGTGTCAGCAGCTCAAGATATCAAGAGATCTTTCAACTGCCTTTCACCCTGAAACAGATGGACAGACAGAGAGGGTAAATCAGATACTAGAACAGTACCTTCGGATGTATGTCAGCTATCATCAAGATGACTGGTACACCTGGCTCCCTCTGGCTGAATTTGCCTATAATAATGCAGAACATTCATCAACCAAGAAATCACCTTTTTTCACCATTTATGGAAGAAATCCCAGCTTTGACTCAATCCATATTTCTCAAGACTCACCTGCTGGAAAGTTATCAACAAAACTCCAATCAGTACAGCAAGTTGTCAAAGAAGAATTAGAGTCAGCAATAAGGAGATTCAAGAAGTATGCAGATAGAAATAGAGCAATTGCACCTGATTTCCAACCTGGGGACAAAGTATGGCTAGCTTCCAAGAACATTAAGACAACAAGACCCACCAAGAAATTATCAGAAAGATGGTTGGGACCTTTTGAAGCTCTGAAGAAGATTGGAAGTCATGCATATCACCTCAAGTTGCCTCAGCAATGGAAGACAGTTCACCCTGTATTCCATGTGTCCTTATTAGAACCAGTCAAGCATTCAACTATCCCAAATTGTCATCAATTGCCGCCACCACCAGCTTTAGTGGAGCAGCAAGAAGAATGGGAAGTGGCTCAGGTTCTGGACTCAAAACTCAAAAGAGGTAAATTATGGTATCTTGTAGAGTGGAAAGGATTCAGCAAAGACCCAGAAAGAACCACTTGGGAACCAGCTTCAAACCTTACCAACTCACCAGATCTTGTCAAGGACTTCCACTCACTGTATCCAGAAAAGCCTGGTCCAAATACCCCAAGAGTTTGATTTATGGTGCTTGGTGGGGAGAAGAAGTTATGAAAGTAAGTTCCTCTCCTGGCATGCACCTTTAAGGGGGTATTCTACCCATATGTTGTTGTAAGCATCACCTTGGCCACTTTGTGAGCACTTGTCAATTCTTTGGACAGGTTCAGGAAGCATACAACATCAATACCCTCTGTTTGGACCTTATCAAGATATGGCCAAATATTCCTTTCTTTGTTTCTTCGCTTTCTTTTCATTTATCATTTCAATTTATGCCAATCATCATAATTCAAGACATTCATTACTCCAAGTCATTTACGGCAATTCTTCTCAGAAGCCATTCATGGCAATTCATCTCAGAAGTCATTATGCCAACCTTTTTCAATTTTATGGTGCTTGGTGGGGAGTGTAAGTTATGAAAGTAAGTTCCATCTCCTGGTATGCATCCCTGAGGGTTCTACTTCTTGTAAAATATCACCTTGGCCACTCTGTGAGCATCAAATGCTTGGTTTTCATTTTCAGAAACTTTTTTGGCCAGAATCAAGCAACTCACTACAAGAAGGACCAACCATCAGGATTTTTCTTTATTTCTTTCTTTACTCTCATTTTCTCTTATAATTTTATTTTTCTTTCTTCTTTACTTGTATAATTTTCTTTCTTTTATTTCTTTAAAGCAGCAGCATCCCCTCCCAAATCATGTATTGGGAGGTTCCATTATTTTTTCATTTTTTTTAGTATTTATAAGAGTGGGGATAGAAGTCAAACAAACATAAACAAGGACAAGCAACTGGTTATACTTACCCAATTCATCAAAATTTGACTAGAGGTCATGGTTAACTCATGGCTGAAGATACGCAAGCAGAAGATTCAGTACGGCAGAATCAGTCCAGTTGTAGGCCAAAGATTTGACCTCAAGGAAATGGGGCCATAACTCCTTTATGCCCCACCTCAAAGCCTCTCTATTCCAATCCATGGCCCACAGACCGCGGCGTACGGTCCATGTGAGCCTTTGAGATATGACCACATACCCAATAAGGTCACAAAAAAAGACTCAGAATAATCATACCTTTAATATAATTATATTAAAAGTACTTAGAATAATTATACATTAAAAATAATTACTTAAATATACAAAAAATACCATAAATTGGCACAAAAATTGGTTTAACTTGAAAACCAATGAATCAACATGTAAAATAAATTATACCATTGGATTTCCCATGGTAAAATACACATATACCATTTTTATGGCATATCTGTAAAGTCAATATTGAATGAATTATAAGGTATAATACCTTATAAAAACCATAAAACCTTATTTATCTCAGAATATAATGAAACAACATGTGAAATAAATTGTACCAGTGGATTCCCCACAAACGTCCACACATAAAACAATTAATAAGCTAATTTCCAAAGTTAATAATTAAGGAATTAACCTGAATATATGCACTTTTTTGGTCAACGCATATATTCAAGGATCATAGCTAATATCTCTTAAACTATACATGATAGAATGATGAACCAAAAATAAAGTTACCACGTAATTACTGTAAGAACACATATATGAGCTTTATTTTACAAATTATAAACAAGGTTAAAACCTATGATGAAATATTGATAAAAATCAACAGAGCTGTTGACCACTTTGTTGTGAAAGTGTTCCAAACTTAAAAAAAAGTATACAGTCGGATTCTACTAGTTCATTCGAGAAGAATGATGTAATTTTTATTATTAAATTCAGGGTATAACCCCCTGAAATCAAGGTTTGAAGTTTAAAATATTGAATTTCGACAGAAAGGATGAGTTACAAGAAAAATCATCAAAATTAGAGTTTTGATGATGTAATAAAAAGATCTTGGCAGCATAATAAGGTTATGCCAGGCTATCAGAATTCACTCTCTGAATTGCTGTAGCGTGTAAATCTTAAAAGTTATCAAGGATCAAAGTTTGAGCTTAATTTGAGCAGTTATGATCACACACTGTAACCTCAATTTAAGTTTAACAGTCTTAAGAGTGATAAAATTGGTGAATACTATTAGTTTATGATTAAAACTAATAAAATCCACGAAATTTGGGGTTCTGCCAAGCCTCTGATGTCATCAACTTTAGAGTTATAGTGATAACTCTAAATAATGGTGTAATAATGATGTAATATGGTTTGATAATGATGTAATCATCTCCAAACCTTAAAATATTGATCAATTCCAGTGGATATGATCAGTAAACGTCTACTAGAAGCCTGTTGGACTCTAGGAGGGAGGTATTTACTATAAATAGAGCTCTTTTTACTCTATTTTCCCCTCAGACGCATCAAAAACATTAAATCAATAAAATAAAAGGTAATTTCTTTATTATTTATATATAAAACTATTATATTATTAAAGACCAAAGAACACCTTATTATAATCATCTATTTTGACGTGATTAAATCATTTATTTAATTGTTTTTGTTAAAAATCTCTCTAAAAACTCATTTCCACGTAAAAATCCAGAATAATTTGGAATTTTCTTTATTTTTATTGTAAATACAATTTGAAAAGGTTGTATTTATTTTTTTTGGCGTAAAATATTTCAAAGTTATTATATTAAGTGTTAAAAGTAGGTTATTTTCTCTTATTATAATAATTTCTCTATTATTACTCTCTTAATAATTCTCTAATTAATATAAATAGTATTTATATTAATTCATAACTTCAATATTAGTAATATTATTGTTATTAATTGTGTTTTATTAATAAAAAGCAATTTTTTATGCCTTTATTATTTGTTGGTAACAATAATAAAGAGCTTTTTAAATATATTAATTATGTTATATTAATATATTTATTTATTATATTATATTTTCATAATAGGAATTATATTATTATATTTATTTAATAATATAATTATTTTACGCCATAATAATAATAATTATTTATTATTATTATATTTTTAATCTTATTTATTCAATTCATAAGGACATTCAGAGTACAATAAGTAATAAATTAGTAATTTTTACTTATTGTTTCATAGTCAAACCTTACACTTGGGGGCCTGGCCGTGATATATACTTAAAAGACCTTTAAAAAGATTCTAATTGGGTTTATCCAATAATAAATTATATTTATAATCATAAAATTATATAATAATTTTATATTTTATTGATTTTAAAAGCTATTGAGGCATTTGGAAAGCAATTGTACTGTCTTACATGTGGTTTTTCACATCCTTAGACTTGCAAGAACTTTCTTTGAGTGACTCTAGTGATTAAAAAAAGATAATTTAAAAATTAAAAATAATTTTTTATAATTTAATTTTGTAAAAGAATCATATTCATTTTTTATTTCATTCTTTAAAAATAAAAATATAAAAAATATTAAAAAAATATTAAATTTTTTTAAAAAACCAATAAAAAAGTTATTTTTATTCATTTTTATTTATTTCTTTATTCATTTCAATTGTTTAAAGATATATAAGCAATTTCTACGTGGAAAATTGCCATATCTTGCCAAAAAATAACACTTCTTATAAAAAGACTTATATTTATTTGTCTTTTTTTAGTGTTTGAAGATAACCCAACAGAAGATAACCAAACTACTGTTGAGAGATTGGTGGAAGAAACTTGTCAAAGTTCTCCAACACCAGTTATCACCAAAAGAAAGAAAGCTAAGAAATTAGACTTTCCAGGACCCACCATTCAAGACTCTGAAGGTGAGCACCTCTTTTATAATTGCCATAAAAAGAATTTTTATTATAAAATACTTTTATTTTTCTTATTTTCTTAAATTATGACTACCAGAAGAGGTTCCCAATACTCCATCCAATCAGATGGAGCTGGACTCAGAGGTAGAACTGATCCCTCAAAAGGGAAAAGAAAGGGAAACATCCCCAGTGGAACAGAATCCACACAAGGAAGTGCCTTATCCCAAAGGCAAGTCCCAGAAATGCCCATGATATCTGAGCCTGAATTGGAACTAAGTATGAGTAACTCAAATAGGTACAAATCACATTCAGAGGGCTCAAATAGACATCTACATGAGCCAGTACAAGCAGTATTACACAGTGTACAAGGACAAAGATTGGGAAATGATGCCTCAAATACACCAAGGAGTGATGAACTCCTGGCACATCCTGAGAAAGTTCCTCAAAGAGGAGGAGATAGTGAAATACTCCAATGGATGGAATCCACTGTCATCCAAACCTCAAATCAAAAAAATCAAGGATTACCACGCCAAAAAGAGGGAGGCAACCAAGGAAGAAGCCCCAGTAGCTTCTACCAGCAAGCCCCAAGCCAGCCCACTTCCCCAAGAAGGGAAGAAGAACAAGAAAAAGCATTGGAGGAAACCATATTCCCCAAGCTACAGGATCCCAAGAATTCAAAAGGATGCCATGGACAATGTTTTCAACATGGCCAGAACCTTGATGGAATCCAAGGACAAGGAAGAGCAAAGAATGAGACAACCTCATTTCCCAAAGAAATAACCTTGTCCAAGGATGTTGTAAATACTTTAACAGAAATTAAAAATAGTATATTACCTCTAAAAGAAATTAAAGATAGTTTATTATCACTACAAGAAATAAATAACAATTTATCTTCTTTAACAAAAATTGTTGTGCAAAACAAGAAAGAAATTGACAACATTAAGTTTATTGTTGAAAATAATAAACCAAAGAATTTAATTGACAATACTCAAAAATTAATACAAGGACAACAAGAATTGTATAAATACATAAAAGATATCAAAGACAAGACTTTGACAATCAATTATGATGTGAGTAATGACAATCTTACAGAAAAATTAAATAAATTAAGTATTTCTGTAGAAAAATTTGAAGAAAAGACTTCATCACACCAAAAATTACTTTTGGACCATGTGGAAAAAAGTGATGAAGCAAGAATGCATCTGAAAGATGATATTCAAAGTGAAATAAGGCTTATTACAGAAAAAATGGATAAAATTAATGAGGCTAATTTAAATATGCCAAAGTTATCAACACCATTTTCTCATATAAGAAGCCCTGTTAAAACAAAAGAGGAATTGTCAAATCCTTTCATAACAGACTTGAGTCACCAAGATAATAACCAAGTCTTAATGAAGGAAGCACCTCAATTGAAGGAATGGCCAACATTCACAGGAGAAGGTGAATATGACCACATGTCATTTATTAAAACAATTGACATGTTACAAGAAGACTATGCCATACCAGATGAGTTAATCACTGCAAGATTACATTCATTGTTTGAGAAATCTGCAAAAAGATGGTATTATGGCATAAGACAAACAAATGGTAAAAATACCTGGTCTTGGTGGAAACAAGAAATAATCACCAAGTGGGAAAATGATGCCTGGAGGTATAAGATAGAAAATTCATTTGAAAACTCTTTCTTTGACCCAGAGAAAGACAAACCTTTAACTTGGTTCTTGAAACAAGTTGAAAGGCTTAATGCACTGTACCCAGAAATGTCACAAAAAATGGTGCACATGAAAATACTTAAAAAATGTGGAGGGGAACTAGAACATGCCCTAAGAAGCAGGTGTATAGAACCATGCTCCACAGAAGAGTATATAAATGCACTAGAAGATATAGTGACAAGAACAAAAATTGGCAGGACTTGGAAAAAATTGGACATTAAAAGCCCAAATAAACCATTTATCAAAAAAGATAAATCAAAAGAATCATTTAGACCCAATACATCCAACAATAATGAACTAAGAAAATGCCATAAATGTGGAGGTATTGGACACTTAGCCAATAATTGCCTTAAGAAAGCAAAGATTAATGAAATTGTGGAAACAGAAAACCACAATGACAAAGAAGAGGAATCTGACTCTGAAAAAGAGACAGAAGAGTCAGAAAGCTCTGTAAGTGATGAAATCAATATAATTAATGCACAAATTAATAATATTGATATAATTTATGAAGTACTGGATGTTAATTCAAACTTACCACAAGTTGGAACATCTGACACAAACCTGACAAACATACAAGATGCCAAAATGTATAGAACCAAACCTGCAAGAGGAATGGGATATACAGCTGGAAAATCAAGTATAAGTATTGTTATGGTTGATAACCAAGAAGGAAAAGTTAACTTGGATACAGGAGCATATTGCACTTGTGTTGGCAAAAGTTACTTGAAAACCATTGTCCCAAACTGGCAAGAAAAACTTATGCCAATACAAGGTGTCAAATTTAGTAGTGCAAGTGAGAGCATGGAGCCCCTTGGAATAATTGATTTAACACTAATTTTTCCTCATCCCTCACAATGTGTCAGAATTAAAGTAGAGTTTGTAGTAATGGACAACTGTACAAGTAATCATTTCATACTTGGGAATGACTACTTATCAATCTATGGTATAGATATCTCCAACCAAAAAGATAGATATTTTACCATAGGAGATAACAAAAGACAAAAGTTTGGCTTCTTAAATAACAAAAAACAAATCACAGTTATTAAGAAGGAAGAAAAAATTCCAGAAAAGGAACTTTTTATATCTGAACAACTTAAAGAGGCAGAATTCAATCAAGAATTAACAGAAAAAATGAAAGAAAAATTGATTGACCTCTTATTTAAGTATAAAAATGCCTTTGCAACTGACAAAGAGCCACTAGGTGCCATAATTGGACATGAAGTGGATATAATTCTTAATGTAGAAAAGCCTTACCCACCTTTATTAAGAAGACCTGCTTATCCAGCCAGCCCAAGGGCTAGAGAAGCCTTAGAAGTGCACATTAAAGAATTAATGGACCTTGGAGTATTAAGAAAGGTTGGACATAATGAACAAGTAGAAGTTACTACACCTGTCATTATAACTTGGCATAATGGAAAATCAAGGATGGTAGGAGACTTCAGAGCCCTGAACACCTATACCATTCCAGACAGATATCCAATACCTAGAATCCATGAGACATTGACCCAATTGTCACAAGCTAAGTTCATCACAGCTATGGATGCTCTTAAGGGTTTTCATCAAAATGTCTTAACAGACAATTCCAAGAAACTACTAAGAATAATAGTCCATTGTGGAATTTTTGAATACTTAAGAATGCCATTTGGGATAAAAATGCACCTTCCCATTATTAAAGAATGATGAATACCATATTCCCTGAAGAATTATCAGAAGGATGGTTAATTATCTATATTGATGATATCATAGTTTGCTCAGAAACTTGGGAAAATCACCTTACAAGACTAGAAAGGGTACTACAAAAAATAGTCCAAGTGAATATGAAAATTTCCTTGAAAAAGTGTCATTTTGCATATAGTGAATTAAACGCACTAGGACATGTTGTATCTGGACTTAGTCTAGGCATAGACAAAAATAAAGTAGCAGCAGTACTACTCAAACCAATGCCTCAAACCAAAAAAGAAATGCAATCATTTTTAGGATTTGCTGGTTACTATAGACAGCATATAAAGGACTTTGCAAAAATTGCCAAATCCTTATATAAATTATGTGACCAACAAACAGTTTATGAAATGACTGAAGAAAGGGTCAAGGCATATGAAGAATTGAAAAATTCACTAACAAATGCCCCATTTCTTCTAATTCCAGATTGGAAACTACCTTTCAAACTATACATTGATGCTTGTGGAGAAGGATTAGGTGCTGCACTTCACCAAACACAAATTATCAATGAGAAACCAGTGGAAGGACCAATTTGTTTCATTTCAAGGAAAATAAAGCCAACAGAAGCAAGGTATGGAGCAAGCCAAATGGTATGCTTATGCCTAGTGTGGGCTTTAGAAAAACTGCATTATTATTTGGATGGCACAGTATTTGATGTAATCACAGACTGTAATGCTGTGAAATCACTATTAAATATGAAGACTCCAAATAGACATATGCTGAGATGGCAAATTGCTATCCAAGAATATAGAGGAAATATGACTATTGTACATAAATCTGGAAATATTTATAAAAATGCAGATGGTCTTAGCAGATGGGCTTTAGCAAATACCCCTGACAATCCAGCATGGGTACCACAAGAAGAGCACCATATAGAAGGAATATGTGTCACAGACATAGGCACAGAATTCTTTAACCAAGTTAAAGAAAGCTATAAGACAGACAAAAATTGCCATATCTTAAGCCAACTTCTAATGAAAGACTGCAAAGATCCATCACTTTCATCAAAACTAGATGAAATATGGAAAAAGGCATATGATGAAGGAAGATTCCACCTCCTTGATGGAATCCTTTACCATAGAACAAAACACACATGTGTTATGGCCTTAACAGATAGAACACTAATAAACACTATTTTACATGAGTGTCATGATAGTGTTGCATCTGGACATCTCTCAGAAGATAGGACACTAGAGAGGGTGAAAACCTGCTCTTGGTGGCCAAATTGGAAGAAAGATGTTGCAGAATACTGCCAAACCTGTGACAGATGTCAAAAAGCCAACAGAGCCACAGGAAAGAAATTTGGAATGATGATCCAAATCCAAGAACCAAAATCCCCATGGGAAATAGTTCATATGGATTGGGTAACAGCACTACCTCCAGGAGGAGACAGGAGCTATAATGCATGTCTAGTGTTAGTTGACAGGTACAGTAAAACTCCCATGTTCTTACCATGTCATAAAGATGACACAGCTATGGATACAGCCATAATGATATGGAATAAAGTCATTAGCCACACAGGCCTATTACAAAATATTATGAGTGACAGAGACCCAAAGTTCACTTCAGCATTATGGACAAATCTCCATAACTTATTTGGGACAAAACTATCATTCTCAACAGCTTACCATCCCCAAACTGATGGTTTAGCAGAAAGAATGATACAGACCTTAGAGGACATGATCAGAAGATTCTGTGCTTATGGGCTAGAATTCAAAGATTCTGATGGTTTTACCCATGATTGGTGTACACTAATACCAGCACTTGAACTGGCATATAAGACATCAATCCATTCTTCTACTGGTAAAACACCAGCAATGCTAGAGAAAGGTTGGAATCCAAGACTTCCTTATGACACCCTCAAAAAGGACTTAGTGGACATACATCCAACAGCAAGCAGTTTTAAGATAATGCTTGACAAAGCAAGACACCATGCAAACAGATGCATGCAAGACTCTTTCAAATATGCAAAAGAAAGATGGGACAAAAGTCATAAACCACCTGACTTTAACATAGGAGATTTGGTATTAGTATCAACTCTTAACTTTAATAACATAAAAGGACCAAAGAAATTGAAAGATTCCTTTGCAGGACCATTTATGGTAAAAGCACTTCATGGACCCAATGCTGTACAATTGGAACTTACAGGTGATTTAATGAATAAACACCCAACTTTCCCTGTAAGTCTTATGAAACCTTACAGCTCAAGTGACAAGAAATTATTTCCACTAAGAAATAAACCCCCACTTGAAATTCCCCCTTTGGAAGAAGTAGAAGAAAAAAGAATTGTAAAAGTCCTTAAAGAAAGAAGGACAAGGAACAAAAAAGAAAGAGAATACCTTGTAAGGTATAGAAATCCAACTCAAGAAGATGAATGGCTACTTGAGAAAGATATAACAAATGCTGATAAACTACTGAGGAGGTTTAGACATGAAAGAAAACCTAAAGAATAACAAAATCAAGCATTATTGAGCTTCAGGACTGATAAAGTCTAATGAAGAGGTAGGACAGTGGATGATACCCTAATCACACATATCAGATTGTGGTACAATCTTTTTTGGTGGTATGGAATGTGAGCCTTTGAGATATGACCACATACCCAATAAGGTCACAAAAAAGACTCAGAATAATTATACCTTTAATATAATTATATTAAAAGTACTTAGAATAATTATACATTAAAAATAATTACTTAAATATACAAAAAATACCATAAATTGGCACAAAAATTGGTTTAACTTAAAAACAAATGAATCAACATTTAAAATAAATTATACCATTGGATTTTCCATGGTAAAATACACATATACCATTTTTATGGCATATCTGTAAAGTCAATATTTAATGAATTATAAGGTATAATACCTTATAAAAACCATAAAACCTTATTTATCTCAGAAACTAATGAGACAACATGTGAAAGAAATTGTACCAGTGGATTCCCCACACAAATCTATACATAAAACAATTAATAAGCTAATTTCCAAAGTTAATACTTAAGGAATTAACCTGAATATATGCACTTTTTTGGTCAATGCATATGTTCAAGGATCATAGCTAATATCTCTTAAACTATACATGATAGAATGATGAACCAAAAATAAAGTTACCACGTAATTACTGTAGGAACACAGATATGAACTTTATTTTACAAATTATAAACAAGGTTAAAACATATGATGAAATATTGATAAAAATCAACAGAGCTGTTGACCACTTTGTTGTGAAAGTGTTCCAAACTTAAAAAAAGGTATACAGTTGGATTCTACTAGTTCATTCGTGAAGAATGATGTAACTTTTATTATTAAATTCAGGGTATAACCCCCTGAAATCAAGGTTTGAAGTTTAAAATATTGCATTTCGACAGAAAGGATGAGTTACAAGAAAAATCATCAAAATTAGAGTTTTGATGATGTAATGAAAAGCTCTTGGCAGCATAGTAAGGTTATGCCAGGCTATCAGAATTCACTCTCTGAATTTCTGTAGCGTGTAAATCTTAAAAGGTATTGAGGATCAAAGTTTGAGCTTAATTTGAGCAGTTATGATCACTCACAGTAACCTTAATTTAAGTTTAACAGTCTTAAGAGTGATAAAATTGGTGAATACTATTAGTTTATGATTAAAAATAATAAAATCCACGAAATTTGGGGTTCTGCCGAGCCTCTGATGTCATCAACTTTAGAGTTATAGTGATAACTCTAAATAATGGTGTAATAATGATGTAATATGGTTTGATAATGATGTAATCATCTCCAAACCTTAAAATATTGATCAATTCCAGTGGATATGATCAGTACACGTCTACTAGAAGCCTGTTGGACTCTAGGAGGGAGGTATTTACTATAAATAGAGCTCTTTTTACTCTATTTTCCCCTCAGACGCATCAAAAACATTAAATCAATAAAATCAAAGGTAATTTCTTTATTCTTTATATATAAAACTATTATATTATTAAATACCAAAGACCACCTTATTATAATCATCTATTTTGACGTGATTAAATCATTTATTTAATTGTTTTTGTTAAAAATCTCTCTAAAAACTCATTTCCACGTAAAAATCCAGAATAATTTGTAATTTTCTTTATTTTTATTGTAAATACAATTTGAAAAGGTTTTATTTATATTTTTTGGCGTAAAATATTTCAAAGTTATTATATTAAGTGTTAAAAGTAGGTTATTTTCTCTTATTATAATAATTTCTCTATTATTACTCTCTTAATAATTCTCTAATTAATATAAATAGTATTTATATTAATTCATAACTTTAATATTAGTAATATTATTGTTATTAATTGTTTTTTATTAATAAAAAGCAATTTTTTACGCCTTTATTATTTGTTGGTAACAATAATAAAGAGCTTTTTAAATATATTAATTATTTTATATTAATATATTTATTTATTATATTATATTTTCATAATATAAATTATATTATTATATTTATTTAATAATATAATTATTTTATGCCATAATAATAATAATTATTTATTATTATTATATTTTTAATATTATTTATTCAATTCATAAGGACATTCAGAGTACAATAAGTAATAAATTAGTAATTTTTACTTATTGTTTCATAGTCAAACCTTACAGTCCACGGCCCACGGACCACGGACCGCGGCGTACGGCCCACGGACCGTAGGACCCCAAAGACTTCAAAAGGCCAAAACGGCCAGAAAATTGCAAAGACCACAATTTGGCCATAAAAGGCCATGGACCAAAGTTTCACCCAAAGACACCAAGAAGCCAAAAAAGGCCAAAATGGCCATAAATTCAAGGATCCTCAAGATCCTCCATAGAGAAGGCACCAGCCCAAAATCACTATAAAGGGCTGGTTGAGGCATTTTGAAGGCCATTGGGGACAAGACCCCTGAATTCTTGTCACCATCATTTTCTTTGATTGGGCTGGCCAGATGAGTACACTTCATATACTCATCTGGCACCATTTTTTGAGCACAAGAGCTCAGTGGCCATAATTTTGGGATAAGACCCAAGGCCACTCCCAAGGACAAGTGGAAATGACTGAATCAGAAGAAAAGCATATTTCGAAGTGGAATGTTTACTCAAATTTCAAGAAAAAAAAAGGGGGGAATCAGATTTAATTGACAGAGAAGAATTGAAGATGGATTGTCAGGATATTGGTCAAGAGGAAAAGAATTTTAAAAGAAAATTTTTGAAAAAAATGTGGGGATATTGAGATGCCACTCAACAGCGGCAGGGTATTATGGTGTTCAGGAGCCCACCAGTTTCAAGAGGGGGATACTGTAACAACCACTCATCAGGGGTAAGGGTATTCATTCACACACCCACTCAAACACCTCATATCAGCAAATCCAGTATCTGCATCAGCATTCAATTTCAGCAATCTTCATTCTGAAACATGCATACAGCTTGGTACCTCAATACAGCCTGTCTATACCTGTACAGGCTGGATTCACCCAATACAGTTTCAATACACCAACTTGAAACTGTATGATCACTCAAATACACCACACCTCTTGTACAGGTTCTGTACAGACGTACAGGACCTGTATTGGCCAGACTCAATTCAATCATCAAATATTCTCATGAAAATTCTTCCTCTGGATCAGGGCTGGTGATTCTCACATATACCAGCTCCTCTTTCTCCCCCCTGGGGACTTTTCCCCAGTTAATTAATTTAGTTTATTTATTATTTTATAATTATTCTTATCCTTATAATTGGGTATTATGATTATTTAATTTTAAGTTAGTCTTTGCCTTTTCCCTCTTTGCCTGTACAGTATGAGTTGGGTGGCCATATCCTTATTAACCCTTCTCTTTCCATTCTGATAGGTTGAAACAGTGGACTTGGACTTGTTTGTGGTTGGCTCTTCTATTCTTTTACTCTTATCCTTTGTTGCTGCTTTTCTTATATTTATTCTTTAGCAATTTATCTTTAACACTCTTCAGTGTATCTCATCTTATCTTATCTTTGAGCCCTCCATAAGTGAGTTCCAGTTTACTGAGTGCCAGGCCCTCTTCACTTTGAAGAGCCCCTGTGACAGGTGGACAGTATATGTAAAAACTTGAAATATTGATCCTGGAAGGTGAATCAATTGACTGTATTGTCCGAATTGGAAAATACAGTTCTGGCCATCTTGAAATTTGAACTGTGTGATGTGATTCACACAGTGGAATGTGAAATTGCCCGATTGGGCCTAGGCCATACAGGTTAATTGAATGAGGCCTGTACAGATGAATTGAGTTGTCCAAGAAGTATTGAAATACTTGATGCCTTGACAACTGAGTGAATTGATGTAATACCTCTTGAGAATCGCCTCTTTTGAATAATCCTGAATAATGTACCAACCCAACTCCTGCAGATACAGGTGGTTGGGATCCTTGAAGAGTCTTCTGATTGCCGCCATAACTTGTCAGACTGATGAGTTGAATAATCCTCGGAAATGGGCATTGGATTTTGAGACCTTGATATGGAAAGATGAAAATTGGTCCTGAAAACGTCACCATTGGATTGCTGAGCAAAAATGGTGCATAATGGTATATAATACCATATATGCACCTTGCCTGCAACCTCAAGTATGGATGGCATGAAGGAATGGAAAGAATTCCCATAAGTTGAGGGGAAGGCTGACTGAGCTGATCTGGTGGCCTCTGGTGGTTGCCAAAGGGCATGGCTGGGATATTGGTCCATGGCCAAAAAAGGGTCCTATGGGATTTATGGCCAAAATTGTGTCCATGGGGTTTTTGGCCAGTTTTGGGTCCAAGGAATTGGTGACAAAAAGTGGCTCAGGTGGGCCCAATTGTGGTTTGGGACCCACCTGGCCTTGGGGGCTAGGTGGATGCCCCCTTTGGCCTCATTAGATTAGGCCAAAAGGGGTCTAATTGGCCTACAGACCATACGGACCGTAGAAGCCGTAGGGGGTCTAAATGGCCTAAAAAGGCCATTTAGGCCAAACCCCACTAATGAAAGGGGTTGGCCAGAAACCAATGGTGATGGTTAGGGAGCCTGGAGGCCCCTAGAAGACAAAAGGACCCCCCAGGCCCAAAATCAAAGATGAAGGCCTGGGGGTTGGTGAGGTGGAAATAGGCCAAGAAGGCCAATGACGGCAGGATATGGCCATTGGAATGGGCTATGGCATAAGAGCCATAGAACACCCAAGGGGGCCAATTGGCCATAAATGATATGATGTGACCAATTGGCCCCAACATGGCTCCAGGTTGGATTGCAGCAACCATCAAGGAGGAGGGTCAAACTCGTGGTTGTGACAGTACCCCCCTACCTTGAATGGTGAGCTCCTGACAACCAAGATAAGGTAGAAGCCTGTTGAGGCTGTTGAGACAGATTGGACAGAGGGATTCCAGAGATATTTGAATCTTTCAAAGAAAACTTTGAACTGATAATAATGTTGGCATATGAATTGAGGTTGATGTAGTCTTCCCTTGACATTTGGCTTTGAAAATGTTTAAGGATTGAATTTGACGTAGAATATTGGCATAAAGATTATAATAAAAGAAATTTAAGGAAAAACAAGAAATAAAGATAAAGAAAGGAAAAGAAAAAATAAAATAAAATAAAAAAAAGAAGAATGAATTTTGAGGGGGAGTCTAATCTTCATCACAGATATTGATGGTTGATTTGAAAGTGGCCAGGGACCTGGATAAAAGAATTTGATGCCAGGTGCTCACAGAGTGGCCAAGGTGATGTTTTGAAAAGATTGTAGACCCCTCAGGGAAGTACACACCAGGAGAGGAACTTACTTTTAGTAGTTGCCACTCCTGCCAGTGCCATAAATAAGAATATAAATTTGATAAAGGAATGGATTGAATTGGAAACTTGGAAAGGAAAATAAAAGTGAAATGGTCCATTTGCCCAAGTGAAAAATGACCATGATTTGGAATTGATGTTGAAAGCCAGGCCAACATATCTGTGTCCAAATTGCAAAGTTCTCACAGAGTGGCCAAGGTGATGCTTACAACAAAGAAGAGTAGAATACCCCTAAAGGTGCATACCAGGAGTGTGACTTACTTTTGGTAATTCCTCCCCCCACCAAGCACCATAAAATGATCAAGCTTTTGAAGAATTGGGTCCTGGCTTGTCGGGATACAAAGAATGGAAATCTTTGACAAGTTCAGGACAATTCTTGAGGTTTTCGTCTGGTTCCCAAGTGGATCTTTGTGGGTCTTGACTGAAACCTTTCCATTCCACCAGATACCATAATTTTTCTCTCTTGATCTTTGAATCCAGTATTTGAGAGACTTCCCATTCCTCTTCTTCTTCAATGATAACTGGAGGAGGAGGCTCTTGATGCCGATTTGGGATTGCTGATGTCTTGACTGGTTCCAAGAGTGAGATATGGAAGACTGGGTGGATGGATTTCCATTGAGATGGACGCTTGAGGTGGTAAGCATGAGAACTGACTTTCTTCAAGATTGTAAAAGGACCCAACCATATTTTGGATGGTTTTTTGGTGGGTCTGGTTGATTTGATATTCTTGGAAGAAACCCATACCATGTCACCAGGATTGAAAAGAGGTGGACTTGCTCTACCTTTATCTGCATACCTCTTAAACCGGTTTATGGCAGATTCAAGTTCTCTCTTGACATCTTGATGTACTGATTGGATTTTTGTTGAAAATTTTCCAGCAGGAGTATCTTTAGTGATGTGAACTGAATTAAATTGTGGATCTCTTCCATAAAAAGTGAAAAACGGGGATTGCTTGGGGAAGAGTGATCAGAATTATTGTAGGCAAATTCAGCCAGAGGGAGCCAGGTGTTCCAATCATCTTGATGATAAGTGACATACATCCAAAGATAATGTTCTAGTATCTGATTTACCCTCTCTTTCTGTCCATCAGTTTCTGGATGATAAGCAGTTGACAAGTCTCTTGAAATCTTGAGCTTCTGACAAAGATTGGTCCAAAAAGAAGAAACAAAGAGTGAACCTCTATCACTGAAAATGCTTAACGGAAGGCCATGCTTTGAAAAGATATTCTTGATGAATAAATGGGCCAAATCCAGGGAAGTTATTGAAGATATTGTTGGAATAAAAACCACCATTTTTGAGAATCTGTCCACTATGACCAGGATTGAATCAAAGGAATTGGAAAGCGGCAGTTGAGTGATGAAGTCTATTGACAGACAAATCCAAGGACCATTTAGAATTGGAAGACGTTTGAGGAATCCAAACTTCTTATGATGAATATTCTTGTTTCTTGAGCACTTTGGACAGGATGAAACATAATCCTTGATAAATTGAGTCATGCTGGACCAGTGGAAATCCCGCTTGACAAGTTTGAGAGTCTTTTCTTGGCCAGGGTGGCCAGCAAGAGGAGAATTGTGACACTTTTGAAGAATACTAAGTTGAATTGTGGAGTCATTTGGGACTACCACCCAATCTTTGAAGAGAAGAAGTTGGGAAGAGGAATCAAGAGAATAATCTTGGACAGATTTACCTTTACCCAAATCTTCAAGGATACTTCTGTACTGAGGATCTTGCCATAATTTCTTCTGTATTGAATCAATCAAATTTGAAAAAGATTCCACCTTGACTGCAAAATATTTTGAGGGTTGAACTTCATCTTGCTTGATGATTTGTTGAAAATTCATTGGATTATTGCTGATGAAGTCCTCCCCCCTCTCCGGATAAACATTGTCCCAACGTGATAAGGCATCTGGAAGAGTAGCTAGGCGGCCAGGGCAGTAAGTGATCGAAAAATGAAATTCAGAAAGGAATTCAGCCCAACGGGCTTGACGGCAAGTGAGTACTTTGGAGGTCATGAAGTATTGAAGGGAAGAGTGATCGGTGAGAACTTCAAAAGGGGAAGACAGTGAAAGAAGAAACGCCCTCCAGCGCTTGAGAGCCCAGAAAATGCCAAGGAGTTCCTTGTCATGAATTTCATAATTGAGCTCTGCTGGGATACGCTTGTGGCTGTCAAATGCAATGGGATGTTTTCCTGAGCCGGAGACCTGACTCAGTACAGCACCCAAAGCATAATCTGATGCATCAGTCTCTACAATGGTGGGTAGAGAAGGATTGAAGTGGGAAAGGATTGGAGCGGTGGTGAAAGCCTCTTTGAGTTGGTGAAACTGACTGAGAGCTTCCACATTGAGGGGAAAACATGAATCTTTCTTGAGGAAACTGGTGAGTGAACTTATCTTCTTTGAATAATTTTTGATGAAACGGCGGTAGAAATTGGCAAAGCCAAGGAAGGATTGAAGAGCTTTGAGGCAGCCAATTGAGAATCTGCTGGACCTTTGCTTGTTCCGTCTTGAGGCCTTCATAAGAAACTACATAACCAAGATATTCCACACTTGAAACATGAAACAGGCATTTGGTCGCCTTAGCAAAAAGTTTATTAGCTCTGAGTCTGGAAAGAACAGTGGACACATGAGTGACATGTTCTTCCTCAGATTTGGAAAATACCATAATGTCATCCAAATAAACCACAAAATAAACATTGAGAAGATCTTGAAAGATATCATTGACAAGATTTTGAAAAGAAGCAGGAGCATTGGTGAGCCCAAATGGCATAACCAAGTACTCATAACTGCCATATTTAGTTCTAAAACAAGTCAAGTGTTCATCACCCTCCTTGATTCTGAGCAGGTTATATGCACCACGCAAATCAATCTTGGAGAAGATAGAAGAACAATTAAAAACATTGAGAAGCTGATTCATAGGGGGAACTGGATACTTGTTCTTCCTAGTAACAGCATTGAGTTTGCAGTAATCAACACACAAACGAAGGCCACCATCTTGCTTTTTGACAAAGAGGACAGGTGCTCCTGCTGAAGAGGAGCTTGGCTGGATGAAACCTTTCTCTACATTCTCTGAAATGTAGGCCCTGAGTGTATCTGACTCTTGTTTGGATACAGAGTAGATCACCCCCACTGGAGGTAAAGACCCCTCTGGCTCGATATGATGATCACAGGCGCGGTGAGGTGGAAGTTTTTCTGCTTTCACCTTGGAGAATACATCCAAGTATTGGTGATAGACAGAAGGAACAACCTTCATCACGGTTTCTACTTCTTCTGGCTCTTCCTCTTCATCCCACAACTCCTCCAGGGAATCATGATAAGATGAAGGAGGAAGGTCCATATTCCCAAAGAAGAGATGAAGTGAAGATACAGAATTATCTTCTCCAACATCTTGAATCTCTTTTAAGACTTCATCTCTGGGTTATAGTAATGACTGATGGGAATTAAGGGAAGGAATATGGACAGAAGATGGGAATGATGGTGTTCTAGAATCACCAACCAGAGCTGCACATGATTTGGCAGAAGAGAAGTAATTACGGAAAGAATTAGAAGGATCACAATAGTCTTCATGATCAGCCCTTGCCTGCATTCAACAGAAGGATTAAAGTGATTTAGAAAGTCAAAGCCCAATATGAGGTCTTCTCCCTCGGGAGTATCAATGAGTAAAGAGTCCCATTCAAAGCTTGGGAAGGAAGGGAGCTCAATCATATATTTAGTATGGCAAGTCACAAATAAGGAAGGAGACTCAGAGGAGTCAAGAATGATAAGGAGAATCTTCTCTGGAAGTTCTGACGTAGTCAATTAGTACTTGTGAACAAACTGCTTTGCAATGAATGAGTGTGTAGCACCAGAATCAATGAGAATACTGTAAAAAACATCAGAAAGAGAAGAAAAAACAAAATATTTAAGAGAATGTTTGACACCAGTATTCAGAATGCACAATTGTGCTCTGGAAGGAAAACTGTGAAGACCATTGAACACAACATGATGTTCACTCAGGCTTTTCCCTGGCTGGGAAATTTTCTTGACAGCTAGGTAAGCTTGTTTTGAGGCCTTTCGATACAGGACTCAAGACTATGCTTCCCACCACAATAGGTACAAAGACCCTCTTTGATTCTTCTTTCTTTTTCAGAGTTCATGAGCTTGAAGTCCTTATTCAAAAAAGAAGAATGGGGCTTGTCCCTCTTCTGAAAATTCTTCTTCTTCTTGTGACTAGAACTTGAAGAATTTTGAGGATGAGAAGTACTTGATATTGGGGTTTCAAGTTTCTTCTCTTGATAGTGATTCCTCTCCTTTTGCCTTTCATGGTACCTGGTATCAAGTTCCAGGGTAAGGTCCATTAAGTCTTGGAGAGAATCAATTCTTGAAGGATGGGAGGCCAATTGGTCCAATATCCTGGATAGAAATCCCTTCCTTAAATGATGAATTAGAGCCCTTTCACCCCAATCCCCAATTCTCAAAACCAAACTCCTGAAATCGGCTATGTAAAGTGAAACATGGCCACCTTCCTTCAGTATTAGTGAATCCAATTCTGCTTCAGACTTTCTGACTTCATTTGGGTCACCAAATAGAGTGAAGAGTTGAGATTCAAATAAAGGCCAAGAATTGAGAAGGTAATTGGAGTCTTGATTGGTGAGATTGGAAAGATAAGGCTCAATCCATTTTGCAGCCCTGCCAGTGAGAAATGAAGTGGCATAAAGAACCTTCTTTCTGTCTTGAGAGAAGTTTTCCGGATCATTATGAAAAATTAATTGGCATGACTGAAGAAAGCTTCTGACCTTGAAGGGCTGAGTCCCATCAAAGAATTCTGGTGCCTTCATAGATGGAGTCTTGAAGGCAGGTGTTCTTGATGATCTAGACGAAGAAGCTGCTTGAAGATTGGCCATAATTTGAGTCATCTGCTGCATAATGGCCAATAAAGATGGTTCAGATTGATGAGGGCCAGGCTGATCAGACTGGGCTAGAGTTGGTCCTCCAGTACTTTGGGATGCCCCCACAGGAGCAGGAACACCTTCAGTACCATCAGACTCTTCCTCTTCCACAAAATTCTCCTCCTCCTCATCATCATCTTCACCTTGAACCTTGAGACCGGTTCTTGAAAGTCCTGGGAAACCGCCAACCACTCCTGATAATGAAATTGATCTTCTTGGCCCTCTTCCTTCCTTCCTGGATGGTGCTGCTCCTTCCATGCGGGGTCCTCTATCCAATTAGGCCCTCATTTGAGGAACTGCTGGGGTGCCATCAAGAGGAACTCTTGGAGTTGCAGTAAGAGCAGCTTGAGCTCTGGCCTGAGATCTGGTTTGTCTTGCAGGGGGTGAATGTTTGACAGGCATGATTTCAGGTATAAAAGTTAAAATAAATGAATAAAAAATCAAAACTTTCTTGAAGTACGGAATCAACAATCAAATCTTAAGGAAATCAATGAATCAATTAAAATCTTCAGGTAAATCAATCAATCAAAGTCAAATGAGTCTTGAAGTCAAAAATCAATATCAATGAAAATCTTGCAGTCAAATAAAATCAACCAATCAAATCAATAAAATCAAATCTTGCAGAGAAAATCAATCAGTCAAATGAATTCTTGAGTCAAAATCAATTTATGTCAATTCTTGATGTGAAATTAAGCAAAATCAATGAGAACTCTTCAGGTCAGTCAATTTTCTTGAAGTCAATTTCAATTATATCAAATCAGTCAATCAAATCAATTATCAAGTGAATTCTTCCTGAAAATCAAAATTCTTGAAGAAAAATCAAATTGAACCCTGATATGAAGAACATGTCTGAATAATCTGATGAGCAATTTAAAAATCAAAATGATAAGATGCCTTAATGAAGGATAAAAATGAGATTGATGATTGAGATTAAAATTGAAAAAGATAAAAAAAATAAAAATTGGGTCAGCTTTCAATTTTCAAAATGAAGAATGAATGAGAGAAAATTGAGAGGTGACAAAGAATCATTAAATTCATAAGCATTAAAGAGTCATAATTTTGAAGAATGAATGAATGAATAGAATGAAAGAAATTATGAGTTAATTAATACAATGTCACAAGGGCTCTTATGGAAGCAAGAGGGCCTGGCACTCAGGAATCAAGAACTCACTTGGAGGGATCCAAAAGATAAAGGAATAATAAAGATTTAATTTCTTTAAAGAAGAAGAATGGTCGGGACAAGTATGCCAAAGATAAAAGAAAAGAATAAGAAGCCAAAGGCCAAAGATAATAAAGGAAGCCAACCAAGTGAATCCTCAATTCACTGTTTCAACCTGCCAGAAAAGGAATGGAATTAGTAAAGGATATGACCACCAATATCCACTGACAGGCAAGTAAGAAAAAGAAAAAGGGTGCTAATGACTGACTTAAGATTATCAGTATTAACTTTAATAAGGTAAAAGAAAATAAAGATAAAAATAAATCCAATATATTAATTAACTGGGGAAAAAGTCCTCAGGTGATGAAAGGTGGCCAGTATATGTGAAAACTTGAAAGATTGATCCTGGAAGGTGAATCAATTGACTGTATTTTCCGAATTGGGAAATACAGTTCTGGCCATCTTGAAATTTGAACTGGGTGATGGAATTCACACAGTGGAATGTGAAATTGCCCAATTGGGCCTAGGCCATACAGGTTGATTGAATGAGGCCTGTACGGATGAATTGAGTTGTCAAAGGAGTATTGAAATACTTGATGCCTTGACAACTGATTGAATTGATGTAATACCTCTTGAGAATTTCCCCTTTTGAATAATCCTGAATAATGTACCAGCCCAACTCCTGAAGATACAGGTAGTTGGGATCCTTGAAGAGTCTTCTGATTGCCACCATAACTTGTCAGACTGATGAGTTGAATGATCCTCCTTTGAAATGGGTGTTGGATTTTGAGACCTTGATATGGAAAGATGAAAATGGGTCCTGAAAACGTCACCATTGGATTTCTGAGCAAAAATGGTGCATAATGGTATATAATACCATATATGCACAACGCCTGCAGCCTCAAGTACAGATGGCATGAAGGAATGGAAAGAATTCCCCATAAGTTGAGGGGAAGGCTGACTGAGCTGATCTGGTGGCCTCTGGTGGTTGCCAGAGGCCATGGCTGGGATATTGGTCCATGGTGGTCCATGGCAAAGAAAGGGTCCTACACGATTTATGGCCAATTTTGGGTCCAAGGAATTGGTGACAAAAAGTGGCTCAGGCGGGCCCAATTGTGGTTTGGGACCCACCTGGCTGCCCCCTTTGGCCTCATTAGATTAGGCCACAAGGGGCCTAATTGGCCTACGGACCGTAGAATCCGTAGGGGGTCTAAATGGCCCAAACCCCACTAATGAAAGGGGTTGGCTAGGGAGCCTGGTGGCCCCTAGAAGACAAAAGGACCCCCCAGGCCCAAAATAAAAGATGAAGGGCTGGGGGTTGGTGAGGTGGAAATGGGCCAAGAAGGCTAATGACGGCAGGATATGGCCATTGGAATGGGTTATGGCACAAGAGCCATAGAACACCCAAGGGGGCCAATTGGCCATAAATGATATGACATGACCAATTGGCCCCAACGTGGCTCCAGGTTGGATTGGCACAACCATCAAGGAGGAGGGTCAAACTCGTGGTTGTGACAAATAGATATTTACATGCTGACAATACTAAAACACCTTTTGAGTTGCTTGGAAAGAAGCATCCTAGCTTGGATATGCTCCATGTTCTCGGCACAAAATCGTTCATTTATAACCATAAATTCAAGAAGGATTTTATGCCTAGAGCAACTGTTGGTTTTCACTTAGGAGTCTCCGAAGATTCAAAAGGATGGCTTTTTTGGGTACCTGTGAAGAATACTATTATTAAATTGGCGAGTGTCCCTTTTGATGAATAAACTATTTACGATGGCATGGTGAATGCTAGTGATGTTCATTCTATACAAGTAAAGAAAATGTTTAATGGATCAATGATATCCGAATTACGCAAGCAAGATGATTTGTTGGGCAATATCTCGAAGAATAATGCCTCAGAGATTTCTATTCTGTCTACCTATGACGGGGCTATGATTTTGATAAACAAGACTGACTGGATTCATGCTGTGGGTGATGAAATCACTAGTGTGAGCCTTGAGGTATATTTTACATACCCAAATAGGCCACAATTATCTTAAAAAGAAATTTTGAATTATGCAAAACTCATAAGTCATGCATATATCCAAAATTCATCATTTTCAATTTCAGAAAAGATGAATAACTTTTTATTGAGTAAGTAAATCCATGGATTTAAGACCAGATTTGGATTCTACACAAAAATTCACCTAGGGTAGCTCCATAGAGTGAATAAGCTCAATTTAAGTATTTGAGGTGGTAAAATGGAAAATACTTCAATACCACATCATTAATACCACATAAAAGATCCGTGAAAATTTTTGTTTTTCTTGATTTTTAGCCAAAATAATGGGAAAGTGAGAAATCCCATGTTACATATACACTAAGAATAGTGTTATGCATGTTTTGAGCACTTAATATCATGGTATTCTTACATGGACTTTTGGTACACCCATAGTGGATATCTCACTTTAAGCTTAAATTACTATGTTGACGTAAAAAATAGGCAAGGGGGACAAAAGACATCAAAGAGAGCCAGGGTACCCAACTTCTGAGGCCTCAGAGGCGTGGATAGCTCCAGAGCATGGATCCATGGCTCATCTTGGCCCAATTGGTAAACTAAAACTCTTTGGGAACTTGGTTACCAAGTTACAACTACTGTAAAACATCAGAAAATAGCAAATAACCTGCTATTTTGACGTGCCAAGGAGGTAATGAGCTACTTACACTCCTGTAACCATGTCAATTACTAATGACTTTCCATGGATAAACCCCAAAAGAGTAATTAAAACCCTTTTGGGACCCATATTCATTGATTTACCTCATAGCAACCAGCAAAACACTGCTATTTGCAATTCTACGTAGAAATGAGGTAAAACCTTCAAAAATTCATTAAAAATACAATTCTTAATGAATCTTTCTGAAACTTTCAGGACTAAAGGAGAACTGTATTATCTATGGTACAACCAAAAAGAATTACAGTTTTACTAGTAAAATTAAAAGTTTTACTTACAGTCCATTTTTGGATATTCTACGTGAAACACTGAATCTTCAAAAATTCACAGTAATTACAACCTGTGATGAAATTGGCAATAACATTGATAACTTTGAGAAATCAATGATTATTTTAGAATAAAAGAAGATTTACAAGTGTTACTCCTTTTACTCTTAACCATATTGGGGTTGGTAGTCACGTAAAAGCATCAATTAAGTAATTATGATAATCTTACATGACAACAGATGATGCAATCAATAATCCAAAAAGGTTTATTGTTTTCTCACTCACTGTTTTTTCAGTTTGCTCCATGGCACGCCTCTGTGAGCTGTTGTTGACTTAAAAGAAGCCTCTTCTTGCTGTTTTTTCATCATCATCTTATCAATTTATTAATCTTTATTACCAACAAGTAAGTATTAGTTCAACTATTCTTAAGTGTTTTAATTCTTTCAGAATCAATCAGAAAGACGTGAAATCATAGAATCCAACTATATATTGTTGTAATACTGTTATAAATCCTTTTGATCCCTTAAATCCACAATTCCACGTCAAATTTCTCTACTTTTATTATCAATAAGTTCTTTGGAGTATTAGTGAGTCATTTATCTTTAATTCTTAAAGTTTTTCTCTAGTAATAGTTTTCTTCAAGAATTGTTTTTATAATTATTCTTGCAAAAGATAATTATATATTAAAATAATTTTATTATTTTAATAAAGAAGTTTTTATTATTAAATTCTTCTTGTAATTGATTCTTGTAGACAATTACTTGCTCACTGTTAAAATCACTAGTAGTGCTTAACACGTGAAAGAAATAATTTTTTAATTATTTAATTGTGGTTATAATAATATTTTATTATTATATTTCATAAGAACAGACATAGTACTGTTGATTAATAGTAATATTATCATCAGTTTCATAGTCACATCTTACAACTAGCATGGAAGTGGAAGAAGTTTTCACATCAGTTCCCCTTAGCAACACCTCAAGGGAAGTCCCGCACGAAAGCATTTTAGGAATGAAGTGGGTATTTACTAAGAAGCCTGAAAGATTTAAAGCTTGGTTGGTTGCGCAGGGCTTTTGGCAAATACACGGTATAAACTATGACAAAACATTTGCGCCCACTCCCACTTTTAACTTGCTCCGTTTGCTTTTTTCTACAGCCTGCCTCCAATGCTGGTAAATACGCACTTTTGATGTTAAAGTTGCTTTTCTCCATAGCTTAATTGATAAGCCAGTTTATGTCCGGCCTCCTACAGGGATGGATGTTCCAAAGCATAATGTATTGAAATTGAGAAAGGCTCTCTATGGAACAAAGCAGGCCTCTTGATGTTTGTGGCTTCATTTGAAAGAAATTTTGCAAAGCATTGGTTTTACAAATAATAAAGAAGATCCCAGTACGTATACGTTCAATCAAGGTGATGATCAGGAAATTTTGTGGGTACACGTCAATGATGGTGCACTTACGGCGTCCTTGCATACACTGCTTAATTGGCTGACTGGGAGGCTTAATGAACATCTCAAGATCAAATGGGATGCAGATGTGAGTGGTCTCATAGGCAGTTCCATTAAGGAAACAAATGAAGGTTTCAAGTTTTGGAAACCGGATTTGATTGATAAATTAACTACTCTCAAACCCAGCATGATAACAGCAAAGAACCCGTTACCAATGGGCTGTCAGCTATAATCCGATTACTCAGATAATAATATGGATAAACCATATTTGAAGAGGATTGGTATCCTGTTATACATCACGCAGGCATCTCGACCTGACATATCTTACGCTGTAAATTATCTAGCATGCTTTTCTTTGAGAACTAATGAATCGCACTGGGATTCTCTAGAGCATTTAATCTCTTATATGTGTGGGACACGAGATATGGGAATCTTAATTAGCAAGTCCAACTCATCTTCCAACATTAAATGTTTTGTGGATGCGAACTGGGGAGGTGAGGGTAATAGGTCTACTCATGGTTACATTATATTACATGGTTTAAATCCGATTGGCTGGCAATTTAAAAGACAAACAACAATCGCTTCTTCAACAGCACAAGCAAAGTATATGGCTTTGTCGCATGCCACAAAAGAGGTGCTGTGGTTATACAATTTATTTCTTGACATACTTAGGAACCCGATTCCCATTCTATTATCCGATAATTGCACAGAAATAGGAATATTGACTGATACAATGAACAAGAAACAAACTCGTCATTTGATAAGAGAATTCAATACAATCAATGAATTCATTGAAGTAAAGAAATTGAATCTCAAATGGGTCTCAACAAATAAACAGTTAGCTGACATCATGACTAAATCACTGGGAAATGTTAAGAATAATCTTTTTGTTTTGCATATTAACTATTTGTGATGTGTTATGGAGGGGAGTGTTGTATTGAATATTACATAATTCAATACAGAGAAGAAAAACAAAACCTAATTAGATGATAAACCATTTTGAATATGCATAACACATCTTACAATATTTAAACTTAATTCGAAAAGGAAGATCTGTCCTCAGGGGAGATCTTTCCTTATTATTTTTATTTTTAATTTTACTAATTTTTATTTTTTATTTTATCAATTTTCCTATAGGTACGCTAATCCTCTTAAAGGGGAGATTAATAAAAATTAATATTATTGATTAGTTGTACCTAAATAGTTTTATAAAACCATATTGGTTTATTTAGTAAAGTTAAAAATCAAAATATATAGAAATCTTCCAATCTATAACACATTGTCACCCTGATGATACAGTGTTTACATGTAATTATAAAATGCACGTCCCTGCAGCTGTCTCTACATCCTTTCCCAGCATCAATACAGTTAACCTGCCATTATTGTGTTGACACTTGTTTCAGGTTGAAAGCTGGCCCTGTGCCACATTTCCATTATTATGAGTTACCTGACAAGCTGTTACCCTCTTGATGATGACAGTTCACAATTAGTGAAGCCAACAGGTTACAATGATTTATTTTGCCTCTGTGTTTGTTTTGTTAAACTTTTGTATAAATACAACAAATGTTTGTCTGTTAAGCATCTCACTTCACTCATTTCAAATTGTTATCATAAAAAATTTCTTATTTCCACAATGGAACCCATCCAATCTAATGACAACTCCAACCTAACAATGATGTTGACTACAACCCCTGATGTTCCAAATATGCTAGCTAGCCTCATTCAATTACAACAGTCACTTGCATCTCAGATAAGCAATTTGAAGGATGACTTTGATAGAATGAAAGTCGGCTCTGTCTCCCAGCAGTCTAAGGTTACATTTAACACCAAACAAAAAACCTCACCAAAACTATCCACAAAACACAAGAATTCCCAACGTTCAATATCTGAGCCACCACCATCCACTAGTTCTCCACGGCGAGGAAGGTCTATAGCAGCTCCCACATCCTCAACAAAGCCCACCACAACAAAACCCATTACAAATGAAAACAGCTGACTTCCCTGCTGATTTCTGAGGTGTTAAAGTAAGACAGCACTCTTGTTCATACTCTAAAACATTATACTTACCTCATTTATTTTCAGGAGGCCTTGTATGTTCATATTAAAGTCCTTTGGGGTGTGGTAGAGCAGAACGCTATTTCAACAGCACCTGCAGAAGAGACATTGGCACAGCTTTATTAAAAGCTTTCAAGTGAGGGTGATATTGAAAAAATTATAAAGGATTCGTCAGCACCCAACCTCATTGATGAAAAGGAGATACTAACCTTGGCCCATCAGAAGCTCCAAAAATGCAAGCTTGGATGAGGAATTGCCAATCTCAGTGAAACTTATGTTGGTTTTATTCATGGCGCACTTGCAAGGCTAGGTATCACAGTTTGGTGTCCTAATTTGGGCCCGAATCGTGATGAACTGTACAACGTTGCTTGTCGGATTGTTTCTGAAACTACCTTTCAACAGATTTCAGTGGAAGGGTCATATGATTACATGTCATTGAACCATTCATACCTGATGCACTCCTTGCTCCTACAAAAAGCATATGGCCACTTCGTCCACTATGTTATGAAAGCTAAATTTGATTGGGAACAAAGGGCTGAGGGAAGCTTGAAATTGGATGCACAAAGGAAGCTGTGGAGCAAAAACAGGTCACGTGTGAGTACAAATGTATTGTCACAGGATGGGAACTTACTGATTTAAGTTTATTGTTAGCTTTGTGATTCTAGGCTAGATTATGCTATTGTCAACAAGCTGCCCAAATGATATAAGAGAATCATTGAGGAAATTGGAGCTCACAGTGATGATGAATATGATGAGAAAAAAAAGGTCTATGTCATCAAGACATTACAGTTTTGTTCTTGTAAGGCCAATATCTTTTTCCAAAGACTTGATGAAGCCATGGTCCAATCAGAAAGAAATGAAGGGAAAATTACCCGCAAATGGACCCATTGCTTACCAAAGATACCAATCAAATAAACTATAGCTAAGCCACCAAAGGGCCTTCCAATTGACTTTTACAGCATCAAGTTGTTTAAAAAGTTGTAACATTCTCAGAAGGAGGCTATGGCTGATTGTAAAAATTTCACATTATTGCTTACCCCAGAGGAATGATTAAAGCCTAAACACCACCCAGATGAGAAAATATCAGATAAAAACTTTTCAAAAAAGTATAGGGATATAGTCGTTGAGCCATATGAGCTACAAGAGTTTGAAAGTGATGAGAGCGCAAAGGAATAAAGCAAGGGCAAAAGTATTGATCTTTAAGGTCCCAGCCCAAACTGTTCAGAAGAGGAAGATGATGGGCTGTATGCACCAGGAGAATACTCATGTGAAGATGATGAATTCATACACAAGGGGGAGAGAGGTGTCAGTGAGCCTGAAGAGGCTGAGGGAATGGAAGGTATTGAAGTGTGAATAGTCATTGAGAATGGATGATGGGAAGCAAAGAGGGAATTTTGAAGAGATTGTAAATAGAAAAAAGTGCAATTGATATCTTGTTGCACAACGTAGGAAAAAGAGACATGAATGAGAGTGATTGACAGGCATATGTACAAGTTGAAGTAGGGGAAAGAGTGAAACATTAGCCTCAGATGTAATGGGTGTGAGGTCAGACCAGGATTCCATTTGAAATTATTCCAAATGATTCAGGAGGTAGGTAGCGATAGGCAGCAATCCCAAGGATCTGAGATGGGTGGATCATGTAGTCATTGTTTAGGGTGCCAAACCAACCAGGGACCACACCAAGAATTTGGGTATAATAGCCCAATTCACCAGGTTTGAATTTTGGGTGGGTGAAAATAGGATCAATGCAATCAATGTGGACTCCCACCTCTTTTTTTGCATTGATTCCTCAAAATTGAAATATACCCTTCACCATTGCATACTCAATGCAACCATGGCATTTTAAAAAGGACATTATTTGGAGCCATGGTTGTAATACTCCTGTCCTGGTATTTGGTGAATGGAATCTGCCTAGCATGACGTGAGAGGATAAATGCACCAGGTGGATGAGGGAAGTTGTTCCAGCGCCGAAATTTCACCCCCTCCTTTGTGAGCATTTGCATCATTGCTCCATCTCCATGACATTATAGTTACCCTCCTCCTTTTCTTCAGTTTGGCCTTCCAAAACCTCATTAGCCTGCGGATGACCAGCTATAAGCTTCTGAAGTCCATTAACTCTTCTCATAAGTGTGCTGTGTATTTCACCTGAACAAACCACACAAAATTTATTTTGGCCAACATTAATGAAAGGAAAGTTATTCAAATTATAAAAACTTACTTATCCGATTATTTGTTGGGTTTTTCTGTAATATCCCAATAAGTCCCTCACCAGAAAACTCTGAAACCCCAAATAATGGTCCCCAAAGCTTGAGCTGTTGAGGAATGTGGAGTGCATAATGATGATTAGGCTTCAAAGTTGGACTGTTGAACAAAATATTTGATGATTGAGTGTATCTTGCATATGCATTTGCAAACCGTCCTGCATGACCATCCCTCACCACCCTAGTGCTCACAATTCTTGTGCACTGCACCAAGTCGCCTGTGTTTTGGAGGAATTGGCCACATTTTGATTTGGGTGAGATTGGTTCTTCCACATGAAAAAAACCTCTAAAACTATCAAGGGAATGACAAGTTCAAATAAGGTCAGCCAGTCAGAAGCCTTAAGTCTTCCATTTTTTGACGCCCCCAACATTTTTGGTAAGTTTCCTACCCCTGTCGGCAGGATTAAATCTTCCAAAATAAAATGAAACATCTTGATGTCTTCAGTTGTAAAGAGCCCCCCACCAATCCCCTGTCCGAGCTCCAAATCATCTTCATGCTCTGACTCATCGCTCTCTTGATCCAACTCATCTTCTTGGTGATTGTTTAAGCATCTTCTTTCTCTTTTCTTGTGTCTCATCTTGGAATCCCCAGAAAAACCTAAAATGTTCAGCAAGAACCCCTTCCAGCCAGTTATGAAGGATCCCCAATGCAAGATGCATGCTAGGTTTGTGGTATGGTAAACGATTCAACTCGGACCATTGTACCCCTGTCTTCTTCCAAATATCATTTTGCTTGCTCAGTGTTTTTGAGTTCTTCCAACCTTCAGCTGCTCTTCAAATGTCCATCCCATTCCTTGTTTCTCCAAGTTTCATTAGTTGGAGATCGGGAAGTTGGGCAGTGCACCAAGGGCAGAAGTAATTGGCCAAATGTGATGCAACCCCTGAAGCTTTGTGAATTGCAACCAAATCCCCAATCAATGGTAGAAGCTGTAGGTAAATTTACTTACCTTCAGGGTTTGAAAAAGTTGGAATTTGCACACCATCCTTAAGCACCAATAGTTGATTAATGAGTGGTCTGAGTATGTTTGAGATTGTCACAGTGTTGGGAGAGTTTAGACCAGGTATTATACCAAAAAAAAAGAATAGGTTGCCTTGTTGAGGAGCTTTGGAGGTAGATTGAGGCCCATTGATTCCTGCTTACCTGCTTGCTTGTTTCCTCTTGGATTAAACCAGTCGATAAAGAGTGAAAATGTCAGGTGAAGTCTGCTTGATTGACCTTCTTCATGGTTTGTCCATTGAAGCTTTTTTCATGCCTGTCCTTGTTGAACGTCATTCACATAGGGAATTTTTGAAACTTCATTATACCATTTAATAATTTCAGCTTCAATTGTTTGTAGCCCTAAAAGCCATTTCACCCATTCAATTATGTCCTGGGTGTAGTAAATTGTCCTTGAAAGATGAATTATTGAGGGGTTGCTATTCTTATATCTTGATGAGCTACTTTTGCTGAGTCTTTGGGTCTGTATTGTGCTGAAGGGTGTTTTTACTCGAAATAATGGTGTGTCCCAAATAGAGGTCTTTGGAAAAGGTTGGTAGGTACAATACGTTGGGGTGTTTTCACATTCATATAAACTGTAGCATGTCTCACAACATACTAGCTCCTTTAGTTGGGGTTGAATCCATAAGATCTTTGACATCGTTCAAAAATCCTTGGGGAATTGAGGGTCTGGACAATTGTCTCTTTGAGAAGCTGCAACAATTGCAATTATAAACTGGTGTACAATAGGACATGTCTCCAGGCTGCAGGAACAGATAAGATGAAGCCAGCAGATGAAAATTGAAACAATAACGGCAATGACAAAACATGAGTGAGTTTTGCAACACAATTAGTTAACAGGAAAGTGCTTACCTGTTAAATTGTTTTGAACCTCCAAATCCGAATGGATGGACATATCATCATTTGACTCCTCAGTTTCTGAGCCATCATTTGTCGACATAAGTAAGTCAGATGCTTGCTTGTGTTTTTGATGGATAATTGAGGCAGTTGATTGGAAATAATCATTGCATTGATGTTTGCGCTTGTTACGGCTTGATAAAAGTTGGCCTTTCTGGGTAGTCCCACTTGAATCGATCCAGGTATGAGTAGAACATTTGCGACAATTGCAAAGCTCCATTGCTTTGATGTAAGTAAAGTTCTGTGCTGAGATGGGTTTTAAAGGAAAAAAGCCAAAGAGTAAGAAAAATGAGGAGGTCACAAATAGAAAAAGTACTGCCAAAAAAAGATGACGAAGAAAGGAAATTGGAGAGTGGTGAGATGACAACGACAGGATGTATGATGTCGTTGGTACTGCCACTTGCGTGGGGCCGCGTGAGTGGCAAAAATCCCCCGGGTGACGATAGGGGAAGGATTGTCATGCATATGCATGTAGTGGATCAGTTGTGGTCCTCGTCCCTTCGCTCATGAACCTGGGCATTCCTTTCGCGCAAGACATGCCCAACTTTCCCGCATCTAGCTAGCTTCTTCCCAATTCACATCCTGGCATCAGGATCTTCCTTTTCTGCCTGCATGAGGCGTTAAAATGTGTACCAGCTCTCTTTCATCCTTACAACTGTTTTTTGCTAGGAAGTGTGTATACATAAAAACACCCCTTCGTTATGTATTTGAACTGATTTTTATGATTGGGTCTGACTAGCCTGTGAAAACTCAAATGAGCTGAGTAATCAGGAGAAAACCTTTGAGTCATGAATTGATCTTGGGCTGGAATAATGATGAGACCCCTGTGGAATGTGTTGGAATCCACTCCATGCTTCAGGCATATAAGTGCCAAAAAACAGCAAGACTTTTGGAAAGGGAGGAAAGCATACTTAAATGAAATATTGAAGCCATTATAAAGGACAGCAGTTTTACCAGGCTTAATGTTGATAAATTATTATTTAAAATGTCCATTTTGAGTCATTTAATGAAGCTGGGTAAAGGTAATTCATTGAGGAAGCTCAATAAGAAGAATATAATCACTTGATTTGTGTAATTATTACTTGTAATTTTGTTCAATTTTGAAAGTTGAATAAAAATATTTCTTTGAACTAACATATTGGAGGAGAAAAACGGGATTTCAAAATGCATAAATACTTAAATCTGTTTTTGAATATTCAAAGCCCAAAAACTTACATTAATTGGAATTCAAAATTGAAATATGAAATTCTTTGATCATGTCATGTTAGTAGAAAAAAGATTCTCTGTAGCATTTTGACCCGGAGATATATTCTTGTATCTTGAAATTATTTGAAAAAACAAACTGACAGATATTTCCTAAAATAATCCATAATTAAGGATTTAAATATCAATTTACACCAATTATTCAATTATTTGGTAATTAAAGATGAAACATTTAGGATATTGAAAATTTGATCACTTTGATTACAACCCTTTGGAATGACTGAGGAAAATATGGGAATGTAAAGATGAATTACTTGTTATTTTATGTTTTTTTTTGTAAAATTTTTGAGACAAAAAAAATGATGGTATTAGAAAAGATTAACCAGAGCATGAGAATTATACTTCAAAGATAGATAAGAAAATTTCGTTCATGATTCAAGGGGTTATTGTATTAAATATATTCTGCATATGGAGTATTTATGCTACTCAATTATTATGAACAGACTCATTCATAATTTATATGTTTTTCAATAATTCATACTTGGCCGCACAATCCTCTCACATCTTTGAATATATTTAGAAAAAGTACCTAAGCTAAAATCAAATGATTTATACCAATTAATTAATGGCTTCTAAATCTGTTAGAATGTTATATATATTGATAATTTTATGAATATTTTTCTATAGTTAATCTAAATATAGCTTGCTTTAAAAGGAACCTTTTTAAAAAAAACATGAAATAAGAAACATGCTCTCATTTTATATTTAAATAATAAGAATGAAAATAATTAGGTAAATAATTTCAGCTTTTAATATAAAGAAATGAGGGGCTTTGAATTGAATTCTGAAGCTAAAATATCTGTGAATTTCCCTGTGTTATATCCTGTTCTTTGGAATTTCTTCCTCAAAAATAAAAATAGAAGCTCAAGGGAAATGATGAATGATTCTTTTAGAAGTAAATTAAGGTTTTTAGTAAATTCATATAGGATCTTATAGCTTATCCAAATATAAAGGCAAAATCTGTAAGCCTTCAAGGTATGTTTTACATACTCAAAAAGGGAAAAGAAGAAGTTAAAATAGTTTTCTCAATGTAAATTTCCTGTAAGTAATTCATATCCTCAATATTCACAATTTTTCATAAAATAAAATGATAGTCTGTCCCAAAGCATTCAAATCCCACATTCAAAATATTAATTCTTTTTGTGTCAAAGCCTGAATTAAATTTCCAGGTTTTTTAAAATTCTACAACTCCATAGCTATAGGATTTTGGGTACAAAAACCCCTTATTGTTAGATACACAAATCCCACAATTCTCTCCAAAAATGACAAATAATATTCTCAACTGAGTCACTTTCTATTGATTAATTTTTTGAATGCCAAAAATATTCAGGAGTTAATTATAAATTGAAAGGCTCATTGCATTACATCATATACACAATTTTGAGGAAAAAGCTAGTTTTGGAAGTTGGAGAAGACATACTCCTGTTACTTCAAATTTATGATATTCACTATATGAGGAATCATAATCTTAATAAATAGAAATCTGTATATAGCTAAAACTAATCAAGAAGAATATCAGAAGATAAATGAAGGGAGCTATGCCATGTCAGTTATATTCCATATCAAATATGAGTGTCTCTATTACTATATATAATTCAATTTTTTGTAATTCGCTCTACTTTGGATAGAAATTTAAATTTATTAAAGGAGAAATTTATTTGAAAATATTTGGATAAAATAAAAATTATTCCACTTTAGGAAGAATTTAAATTTTTTTTGGTGCCATTAAATGGGAAACTTTTCTATTTAACCACTGTATTATATCATTTTTTGTCAAATTGAAGAGAAAATTCATCAATTTTACAAATTCAACTCAGAAAAATGAAGCTTTTAGGGTTATAATACAAGGAGAATTACCAAATATTTCTAGATTAATATCTGGAAGCTTCATATCCTTAATAGAAATTACATAAAAATATGGTGAAGAATAATTTGACTGTAAAAAGGATATGGACAAAAAAATTGTTTCCAAATGTCAATTTGGCTAACTCACTATTTTATTCTTACAAATTAACATATAGATACCCAATTTTAGGTAATCTTGTTTCAAATATAAAAAAACTTTCTTGGATTAAATCTAATATTTATTACTCATTGCATGATCTGAATTATTACCAACAAAGGAAGATGTACAAAAGGAAACATGGTTTTTGTCCTAATATCTATAGCTTCTTTCCAATTCAAAATATTGCAGGCCATCCATATGTTTTGAGCATATAGAGGAGTGTCAGCCCCACAAGAGGATATCAAGAGTATACAATATTTCTCTAGAGATATCATGGATAAGTCTATGAAATGCAATTGGTATATCTAAAGAAAATTAGTCATAAATGATGGAAATGAATAATCCACAAGAAGTAAATAATTTTTTTGATTTCATGATCAGTTGTATGATATCAAACTCTACATCTGCATAAATTGGAGATAAATGTTTGGACTTTATTGAAGGGGATGAATTTTCAAGAGATGGAGTTTTATATAATAATCAAAAAAATTCAGGAAAAGGGGTTAATCCTCTGAATCTTAAATGATAAGATACAAAATGCGTTTGTATTTTGTAATGAATTTGATTTTGAAAAATAAATTTGAATATTTTCTGTGTTTTTTGAAGCAAAACGCCAACAAAATTCTTTTAGTTAGAAAAAGAAAAAGTAATTAGGATTATAGGAATGTTTCAAAGTATAAAAAAATATTGAGACCTTTTTTCTCTTTTTTTGTGATATTTATATTTCTCAATTAACAAAATTTTCGTTGAAAGTCTTGGAATACTCTCACTTATTTATTCTGTTAATAGCTATTATGATTTCTTAACTAAATCAAAAATCTTCCTGTTTATTTGAAAACTACTACAAAAATAGGTAATGAATTCATTATTTTCAACCCATGTCGATAATTTTGAAGTTTAAATGATACTTCTTAAGCCTTCAATAGTATATTGATAATTCTAAATCAACTTAGAAATCCAAAAAAAAATTAAATTAGGAAAGCTAAGTCCATTTTAAATCTATATAAAAGGGATAATAATTGGTTCATTAGTTTTTTTACAATAAATGAAAAATTACATAGGTATATGGATTTGCATTATTTTCTTCTATATTAGCTTTTTTATGAAATTAAATTCTTGTTATGATTACATGAGGAAAAATATTTAATTTTTTTATTTGAATTCTGGAATATTCAGTTTGACCAAATTGAATAAATTCAATAAGGTTGGATTCATTCATACTTAGTTGATTGTAATTTATATCTTTCTTGAATAGATACATGAGTATTTAATCAAAAAATTAATCCTAATAATTGCTCTTATTCCGTTCATGACTGTCTTAATTCATTTTACGAATAGTCAATTCAATTCTTTTGCGAATAAATTTGTAATAATTTTTCCAAATCAGACCCCTTTCTAAATTCAATAATTCTAATTATTCCACCTAATAGAGTCTGCTTAGTGGAAATATTTTTTTTTTCATTTTCGACCAGTTTTTTTTAACAGATTGAAATTTGTATAAGATTTGAAAGATATTATCAATCGGATGGTTCTATAAACTGAAATTTCTAAATGTGAGGACTCTTTTTGATTTATTAAAATATATGTATTATGATGAGGATTTCCTGGGGGTTAAATTTATCTATAATTCATGTTCTTATTTTGGGTCATATTGTAACTACTGAGGAATTTTCTTCTTGCTTATAGTTAACTTCTGATTCATAAAACGCAGGTTTTTTTCAATTTGATAAGACTTCTCTTCTTTTTGATGAAGTAAGATAGTAAGGAAGAAAGGTGGTGGATATTTTGTTGGCTTTTAATGGGTTAAACATTATGAGATGGGGCTAAATGATTGTATTATTAACTAATATGGTAATCCTGGTGGTTTTTTGGAATTTGTTTGGCCATTACCATTCCATCAATAAAATTATAATTAATTTAATGTTTGAAATAATTGGAAGAGGAAAAAGGTTACTTTTGGGATGAAGAGTTGAAGTTTTCAAATTACATGAATTATGGGAGGTATTTGAATTACAATCACATGATGAAAGACTAGCCCAGTTTCCTCCACCCCATAATGATTAAAAATGCAAACAAAAAGTTATTGGTCATATTTGAGCTCATTAAAAATGAAATTTAATGAAAGAAAATGGGAGTTTATCTGTGAGCCTTAGAGGTAATTTCATATACCCAAAAGACCACAAATACAAAATTAACATATTAATATAAATAAAGTAAATTTATTTATATTATTAAAATAAAGATCAAAATATGAATATAAAATTATATTCAAAATAAAAAAATTAATTACAATTTAAAAATAAAATTACATCAAATTTTGAAATTATAAAATTACATTTATACTTGAAAAATTAAGTAAAAATGAAATTTTAACAAAATTGTGAAAAAATAGATAAATTTGGAAAAAAGTTAAATAAAATCTATTGTAACTTTTTATCCAATAAATAAACATATAAAATTTATTTCACCATTGGATTCCTCATAAAAAATCAGGTGGGGTCACCTCTGAGTGAAATTCTTGTAACTCAACTCTAAATAAGCTTAAATTAAGTTTTTAGTATTTTCAATACAAAAGTTGAAAATCCTCAAAACCTTAATTTAATTCACACCACATGTGGTGTTAACCATCAATTTTTTTGTTAAAATTGAGGTGTTGTGTTTAGTTTAGAAGTTATGAGGAATTGAAGTATTTTCAATTGAATTCAATTGAAATGTCAAAATGTGCGCGTGTATTACATAAGTGAACTTTGATTTACATATGAGGTGTCAATTATTACTGTATTGTACTGTACAATTGAATTGAATTACATATGTAAATTATAAGTATAATTCATGATGAGGAATTAAAAGAAAAATAAATTGGAAAGATTAAATTTGGGGGGGGGAAAAGGAACTCCAGCTCTAAGGGGGAGCTAGACCCCCAAAATCCTTGCTGACAGGCATGGGATGTCAAAATTCACGCAAAAGTTCATCACTTTTGGCCTGGAATTGAGCTACAGGGTCTGTGGACTCAATTGATGATGAGGTTTTGATACCAACTGGGGTAGTTTTAGCTGTTGCCAAGAGGGTAAAACTACCCTTAAGATAAAACAATCATAACAAAACAGTTTTAACTGGTTTCTACGCATCTGAAACACATTATGACGTGTTTTGAAGGCTCTAAGCCTGGTATTGCTATAGTAATGGCTGATTTAAGGGTCTAAAATGGCTTAAACCAGCCCTTTTTGGTCTAAACCAGGGTTCAATGATGCCATAATTGGCGTTTCTGTTGTCAGACTGTTTTTCACGACTGAAAAAAGAGTAAAATTTACTTTTGGAGTAAGAGAATTGATGGCTATAAAAGAATGTCTTCTTTGCCCCACTTTTCTCTTCATGTTAGAATCTTTTTCCTTTTATTAATTAGTTTAAACACTGTTAAACCAATCAATCAAAGATTCCAACCACCATTTTTAAATCAGTTTAATCCTTTTAACCACGTGAAAAAATCATTATAATCGTTGTTTGTAACTCTTATAATCATTTTTACCCCTGAACCACCCCAAAAGTGAATTAAAGCATCTTTCATCACTGTAAACTTTGTCACTTTGTTTCCAAATTCACTCTGGTCACTTTTGGGCGTTTTTTCTCTTGAATATTCTTTTTAAAGACTTTGTTCTTTAATTAATTGCTTGCAGTTCCTTGCTCAATTAATTCCAATTGAAATTGCTCGTGAAGAAATTTCTTTTGTAGCCTTAAAATATCTCTTGTAGAGTATTTTTTGGATAAATTTTTATTGTTGGTAAAACAATAAATTTTTATAATATTATTGTTTTATACTAATAAAGTTATAAGCAATAAAACTGGCATGTTTTCTCTTAAAAATAATATTTCATACTATTTTTAACTGAATTTTACCTTATACAAATTTTGAGGACAGGAAAAGTACTTGATTTTTAATCAAAGTTTCATATCCACACCTTACATTTGGGGGCCCAGCCGTGATATTTTACCTGTGACATATTTTTTTACTCTTTTTAAATCTTTTTTCTTATATTGAAAAATTTAAAAAACATATAAAAAATACTTATAATTCAAAAAATCCATAAAAAATAACTTTTTTTCATATTATAAGTGAGGCTTATATTTTTATTTCTTTCTTGAAATAACCTTTTTTTTACTTAATACATTGGCTTTTTCATTAATTTTAGTGTCTGACAACGTGGTAAGACAAGAAAACATTGAAACAGCCTCAACAGTCACCAGCATTGTTCCTGCAAGCACTATTAATTCAGACCATAATAGTACTGTAATTGTGACTCAAAATAATCAACCTGAACCAATATCTTCTGAATTAATTCACTTGGACATAAGTAATACTCTTCAGAAAGCTAAAAATTTGCCCAATAGTAAGTTTTTTGACGTAAAAATACTATTTTAAGCCTTTTTAAAGCATAATTATGCCTTCAACCAGGTCAGGAGCCAGCTACAACCCCTCAAGCAGCTCCCAAAAAGGTAATCGACGTGATTATGGCAGAGGCCAACCAGGTACAGAAGGAAAAGGGTCAGTTGATGACTTCCAAACAACTAAATTGGGTCATTCTGAAGCTGATAATACCATTTTACCTTCAAAAAGAGCTGACACCGCCACAACAAGCCTCTGTGGACATATACAAAGCCAGCCACAGTGCATACAACAATGCAATTCAATTCAAGGAGTACCAGATCCTTGCAGACCTGTGGAATAATTGCATGAATTCTTACCTGACAGTAAGAAAATTATTGGGCCATCCCAACACTTGCAAATTGCTCAATGGATGGCATCCATTGATGGAGAAGAAAAACATGATGCTTTTGACACTAGAATGGAGGAAAAACAACCCTCCACCACCCAAACCAGTGCCAAAAACAGCCCCAGTGGCCAGCAGCAGCAATTCCAACGTGAAAAAGCAGCCACAAACTCCAAACAAGGGCAAAGGGAAGGCACCAGCCCCAAACCTTACAGCCAGGGCTACAGAATCCCAAAGATTCAGCAGGATGCCATGGAAAATGTATTTCAGATGGCCAGAACCATGATGAAATTACAGAAGAAGGAGGAAGCCAGATTAAGGTTCCAGAAATGATTTCTGACATATTTGATTCCATCCCAGAGTTGTATAAGGCTATAAATGACGTGAAAAAACATCCTTCTGATAAAAATGAAACCATTTGTAACAACATTAAAACAAACAACCTGAGTCTGTGCCAAATTAATGAAACACTTATGTGTTTTGAAAAAGTTTTAAGAACAATTCAAAATTCCAATAATGATAATTCTTCTAACAATAAAATAAATGAACAATCTGCCATTATGAAAGAATTAACAGATAAATATTCTAAATTCAATATTGATGACATAATTGAAACAGGAATTAAACAAGCCATACATATTATCAAGACAGATAACAAGAAAGTCCTTGATGACATTTCAAATTCATTTACTGAAGTAAAGACATATACCATTGCCTTAAAAAAGTGTTTTGATGCTTCACAAGAAGAAGTATCGAAATTATCAATGAAATTGAATCAAGTCACTGCTGACAATACAAGACAGACAGAGTTATGGCAAGAACTGACACATAAGGAAGACATGTATAAAATTGAAGTAATAAATTTAATACAAAGCTTCCAACATGAATACAGAAATTCCCAAAGGTGTAGCAACAGTAAAATGAATGACATTGAACAAATACTGAACACCTTACCAAGAATGTCTACACCTCTAAATCAAAATGAGGGCACAAGAATTTCAAATCCACAAGTACTGGATCCTGATAATTCACAATTAAAAAATGAATTATCCACTTCTTTTCATAACTTGGAACCATCAATGGGCCATGCACTCTTGAAAGAAGTTCCAAAACTTAAAGAATGGCCTCACTTCAGTGGTGAAGGAGAGTATGACCATATCGAATTCATTAGAGGTATTGACATGATCAAAGAGGATTTTGAATTACCAGACAGATTGGTAACAGCCAGGTTTAACACCTTGTTCACCAGATCAGCTCACAGATGGTACATCAAAATAAGACAAGCACATGGACACCAGAGCTGGACTTGGTGGAAAACCCAAATCATCAACAAATGGGCAAATGATGCTTGGAGGTTTAAAGTTGAAACAGCCTTTGAATCTGCCAAATTTAATGCTGATAAAGACAAAGCTTTACCATGGTTTTTCCAACAAAAGGACAGACTAACAGCATTATATCCTGACATGTCAGAATTTATGATCCATAGGAAAATTCTGAGACAATGTGGAGGTGACTTGGAGCATGCTGTCAAAAGCAGGACTACTGAACAATCTTCAGCAGAAGATATTATCAATATACTAGAAGAAGTAACCACCAGAACCAAAATTGGTTCTAGTAGGGTGAATCTCAAAACAAGGTTTAATACACCTTGGAAACATTCTGTGGACAAAAACCCCAAAGAAAACTCTAGTCATATTAAGTGAAAATCTGCAGATACAGTCAGAAAGTGCCATATTTGCCAAAGCACCACCCATTTAGCCAATACATGTCCAAAAAGGGGGAAAATCAATGAAATTGACATTGAAAAGGGACCAGATGTTGAAAAAGAAGACATAACTGAAGACAATTCAGATGATAAGTCATCCATATTTTCTGAATCTTCAAAAGATATAGAAAATATCAATGCCACTTTTGACATTATGGAATCTTATTCCCACTTGCCACAATTGAGCAATGGTCAAGTTGATTTATCAAAAGTTCAAGATGCACAGCTTATGAAGACAAAACCAAATAGAGGGAAAGGTTATATAGCTGGTAAGTCCTGTATAACAGAAGTGGTGATTGACAACAAGCCCACCAAACGTTTTCTTGACCCAGGAGCCTTCTGCTCTTGTGTTGGAAAATCTTTTCTTAAGACTTGTGTACCAAATTTTGAAGACCAATTGTTACCAATTGATGGTATAAAATTCAACAGTGCAAGTAACCCAATGAAAGAATTAGGAATCTTTGAGACCAATGTCATATTCCCACACATAAATGGGAATTTAAGGATCACAGTTGAATTTGTTGTTATGGAAAATTGCTCTAGTACCCATTTTATATTGGGAAATGACTATTTAATCATGTATGGGATAGATTTACATAATAACAAAGACAGATACTTTACAATTGGGGACAATAAGCGCCAGAAATTTGCCTTTTTACCATTTAAAAGACAAATTACAGTAAACAAAGTATCACCAGTCAACTTAAAGTTAGAAAAATTCAAGTCTGAACAGTTAAATGAGGCTGAGATAAGCCTTCATCTGACTGATAAACAAGAAAATGAACTTTCTTCCCTTTTGTATGACCACAGAGGAGCATTTTCTACAGACAAAGAACCTCTGGGAGCAATTATTGGTCATGAAGTTGACATCATTCTTAACATTGAGAGACCTTATCCACCACTCTTAAGAAGACCTGCTTATCCAGCAAGTGCAAAATCAAGAGAAGCTCTAGAAATTCATATCAAAGAACTTCTGGACCTTGGTGTAATAGGAAAAGTAGGCCACAATGAGGAAGTAGAAATAACTACACCAGTCATAGTGGCGTGGCATAATGGAAAATCCAGAATGGTTGGGGACTTTAGAGCTCTGAACACTTACACTGTCCCAGACAGATACCCAATACCAAAAATCCAAATTGCCCTTACTCAAATATCTCAAGCAGTGTATATAACCACTATGGATGCCCTTAAAGGATTCCATCAAGATGTGGTAACACCAAGAGTGTAAGGTGTGGATATGAAACTTTGATTAAAAATCAAGTACTTTTCCTGTCCTCAAAATTTGTATAAGGTAAAATTCAGTTAAAAATAGTATGAAATATTATTTTTAAGAGAAAACATGCCAATTTTATTGTTTATAACTTTATTAGTATAAAAAAATAATATTATAAAAATTTATTGTTTTACCAACAATAAAAATTTATCCAAAAAATACTCTACAAGAGATATTTTAAGGCTACAAAAGAAATTTCTTCAAGGCAATTTCAATTGGAATTAATTGAGCAAAGAACTGCAAGCAATTAATCAAAGAAAAAAGTCTTTAAAAATAATATTAAAGAGAAAACACGCCCAAAAGTGACCAGAGTGAATTTGGAAACAAAGTGACAAAGTTAACAGTGATGAAAGATGCTTTAATTCACTTTTGAGGTGGTTCAGGGGTAAAAATGATTATAAGAGTTACAAAAAATGATTATAATGATTTTTTCACGTGGTTAAAAGAATTAAAATGATTTAAAAATGGTGGTTGGAATCTTTGATTGATTGGTTTAACAGTGTTTAAACTAATTAATAAAAGGAAAAGTGGGGCAAAGAAGACATTCTTTTATAGCCATCAATTCTCTTACTCCAAAAGTAAAATTTAATCTTGTCAGTCGTGAAAAACAGTCTGACAACAAAAAATCCAATTATGGCATCATTGAACCCTGGTTTAGACCAAAAAGGGCTGGTTTAAGCCATTTTTAGCCATTTTAGACCCTTAAATCAGCCATTACTATAGCAATAACAGGCCTAGAGCCTTCAAAACACGTCAGAATGTGTTCAAGAGGCGTAGAAACCAGTTAAAACTGTTTTTACTATGGTTGTTCTATCTTAAGGGTAGTTTTACCCTCTTGGCAACAGCTAAAACCTCATCATCAATTGAGTCCACAGACCCTGTAACTCAATTCCAGGCCAAAAGTGATGAAATTTTGCGTGAATTTTGACATCCCAGGCCTGTCAGCAAGGATTTTGGGGGTCTAGCTCCCCCTTAGAGCTGGAGTTCCTTTTCCCCCCCAAATTTAATCTTTCCAATTTATTTTTCCTTTAATTCCTCATCATGTATTATACTTATAATTTACATATGTAATTCAATTCAATTGTACAGTACAATACAGTAACAATTGACACCTAATATGTAAATCAAAGTTCACTTATGTAATACACGTGCACATCTTGACATTTCAATTGAATTCAATTGAAAATACTTCAATACCTCATAACTTCTAAACTAAACACAACACCTCAATTTTAACACAAAAATTGATGGTTAACACCACATGTGGTGTGAATTAAATTAAGGTTTTGAGGATTTTCAACTTCTGTATTGAAGATACTAAAAACTTAATTTAAGCTTATTTAGAGTTGAGTTACAAGAATTTCACTCAGAGGTGACCCCACCTGATTTTTTATGAGGAATCCAATGGTGAAATAATTTTTATGTATTTATTCATTGGATAAAAAGTTATAATAATTTTTATTTAACTTTTTTTCAAATTTATTTATTTTTTCACAGTTTTGTTAAAATTTCATTTTTACTTAATTTTTTCAAGTATAAATGTAATTTTATACTTACAAAATTTAATATATTTTTATTTTTAAATTGTAATTAATTTTTTATTTTTAATATAATTTTATATTTATATTTTGATTTTTATTTTAATAATATAGATAAATTTATTTTATTTCTATTAATATGTTTTTTTATATATTTGTGGTCTTTTGGGTATATGAAATTACCTCTAAGGCTTACATTCCCTCCCCCTAAAAAAGAATATTACTTTGTAATATTGGTGTTTCTAGTGTGTCTGAATCTTCTGAGGAGTTTGGTAGCTTCTGGTACATCTTTTTCTTCTAACCATTCATCTTCACAAGTTGGGTCACTGTACCTAACAAGGTATTCCCTTACTTTCTTGGTTCTTAATTTCCTTTCTTTAAGAACTTTGGTAATTTTCTTAGCACCAGATGTCTCAATAGGAGGTATAACTTGGGGAATCTTATTCCTCAAGGGAAATTTCTCAGAATCACTAGATTTATATGGCTTTATCAAGCTCACTGGAAGTGTAGGGTGCTTATTGCTAAGTTCTTCAGATAACTCTACTTCAACAGCATTTTCTCCATGGAGGGCCTTAATCACAAAAGGTCCTGCAAAGGAGTCTCTCAACTTTTTACATCCTTTGATGTTATTGAAGTTAGTGGTGGATACAAGTACTAGGTCCCCCACTTTGAAATCTGGAGTTGAATGTGATTTATCCCATTTATCTTTAGAATATGCAAAAGAGTCCTCCATGCATCTTACTGCATGCTTTCTAGCTTTGTCTAGCATTCCTTTGAAGCTAGCAGCTGTGGGATGTATTTCAATTAAGTCTTTCCTCAAGGAATCTTGGGGTAACTTGGGGTTCCATCCTTTTTCTAGAATAGCAGGAGTCTGATTGGTACTGGCATGGATTGATGTTTTATATGCTAATTCCAGTGCTGGAAACAGAGTACACCAATCATGGGTAAATCCATCACAATCTTTGAATTCAAGGCCATATGCACAAAATCTTCTCACCATGTCCTCTAAGGTTTGGATCATCCTTTCAGCCAGGCCATAAGTTTGTGGGTGGTAGGCTGTAGAGAAAGACAGTTTAGTGCCAAATAATTGGTGAAGATCTGTCCATAGTGCTGAAGTGAATTTGGGATCTCTATCACTGATGATATTTGTAAATATCCCAGTCCATGACACTACTCTATTCCATATCAGAAGAGCTGTATCCATGGCTGTATCATCTTTGTGATATGGTAAAAAGATGGGAGTTTTACTGAATCTGTCCACAATTACTAGGCAAGCATTATAGCTCCTGTCACCTCCTGGTGGTAGGCCAGTTACCCAATCCATATGGACAATTTCCCAAGGTCTGTTTGGTTCTTGGATTTTTATCATATTACCAAGTCTTTTGCCAGTGAATTTATTTGCCTTTTGGCATCTGTCACAGGTTTTGCAATACTCTGCAACATCTTTCTGCCACATTGGCCACCATATGCAGGTCTTTACTTTCTCTCTTGTTCTTTCTTCAGACAGATGTCCTGAAAAGGGACTATCATGGCATTCTTTCAGTACAAGATTGATTAATGACCTGTCTACAACTGTCATGACACATGTGTGCTTGGTTCTGTGGTAAATTATACCATCCAGTAGGTGAAATCTTCCTTCATCATAAGATTTTCTCCATACTTCATCCAAGGCATGTATTAGAGAGTTGTCTTTACAGTCTTTGTTAAGTAATTGGCATAAGATGCTACAATTCTTATCTTGAGTGTAGCTGCTTCTGACTTCTTCAAAGAAGGTGGTGTTCAAGTCTGTAACACTTATTCCTTCTATTGAAATTTGTGGTGAAGCTTCTTCTGGCACATAAGCAGGATTATCAATATTATTTGGTAATGGTCATCTGCTTAGTCCATCTGCATTCTTATGAATATTCCCATCCTTATGAACAATAGTAATATTGCCTCTGTATTCTTGTATGGCTATTTGCCATCTGAGCATGTGTCTGTTGGGTGTTTTCTTGTTCAAAAGTTATTTGACAGCTGTACAATCTGTTATCACTTCAAAAACACATCCCTCTAAGAAGTAGTTCAATTTCTCCAAGGCCCAGACAAGGCATAGACATTCCATTTGACTTGCTCCATATCTGGCTTCAGTTGGTTTGATTTGCCTGGATATGAAACATATGGGTCCTTCTACAGGCTTATCATTTATGATGTGAACTTGGTGAAGTGCAGCACCCAGTCCATCTCCTGATGCATCAATATACAGTTTGAAAGGAAATTTAAAGTCTGGCATCAGTAAGAGTGGAGCAGTGGTCAATGCTTATCTTAGAGACTCAAAAGCTTTGACTCTGTCAACAGTCATCTCAAACACTGCGTCTTTGTCACACAACTTATAAAGTGGTCTTGCTATGGATGCAAAATCTTTAATGTATTGCCTGTAATATCCTGCAGAACCTAAGAATGACTGAATTTCCTTCTTATTCTGAGGCATGGGTTTTAACAATACTGCTGCAACTTTGTTTTTGTCAATTCCAAGGGACAAACCAGATACAACATGTCCTAGTGCTTTAAGTTCTTTAAATCCAAAATGACATTTCTTCAAGGAGATTTTCATGTTTACTGATTGGATTTTTGTCAAAACTCTTGATAATCTGTACATGTGCTCCTCCCAAGTCTTTGAACAGATAATAATGTCATCAATGTAAATGATTAACCATCCCTCTGAGAGTTCTTCAGGGAAGATTTCATTCATCATTCTTTGGAAGTGTGAAGGTGAATTTTTGATACCAAAGGGCATCCTTAAGTATTCATACACTCCACAATGAACAATAATTCTCAAGTATTTTCTTGCTCTTGGTGTTACCACATTTTGATGAAATCCTTTAAGGGAATCCATAGTGGTTATATACACTGCTTGAGATATTTGAGTAAGGGCAATTTGGATTTTTGGTATTGGGTATCTGTCTGGGACAGTGTAAGTGTTCAGAGCTCTAAAGTCCCCAACCATTCTGGATTTTCCATTATCCCACGCCACTATAACTGGTGTAGTTATTTCTACTTCCTCATTGTGGCCTACTTTTCTTATTACACCAAGGTCCAGAAGTTCTTTGATATGGATTTCTAGAGCTTCTCTTGATTTTGGACTTGCTGGATAAGCAGGTCTTCTTAAGAGTGGTGGATAAGGTCTCTCAATGTTAAGAATGATGTCAACTTCATGACCAATAATTGCTCCCAGAGGTTCTTTGTCTGTAGCAAATGCTCCTCTGTGGTCATACAAAAGGGAAGAAAGTTCATTTTCTTGATTATCAGTCAGATGAAGGCTTATCTCAGCCTCGTTTAACTGTTCAGACTTGAATTTTTCTAACTTTAAGTTGACTGGTGATACTTTGTTTACTGTAATTTGTCTTTTAAATGGTAAAAAGGCAAATTTCTGGCGCTTATTGTCCCCAATTGTAAAGTATCTGTCTTTGTTATTATGTAAATCTATCCCATACATGATTAAATAGTCATTTCCCAATATAAAATGGGTACTAGAGAAATTTTCCATAACAACAAATTCAACTGTGATCCTTAAATTCCCATTTATGTTTGGGAATATGACATTGGTCTCAAAGATTCCTAATGCTTTCATTGGGTTACTTGCACTGTTGAGTTTTATACCATCAATTGGTAACAATTGGTCTTCAAAATTTGGTACACAAGTCTTAAGAAAGGATTTTCCAACACAAGAGCAGAAGGCTCCTGGGTCAAGAAAAGGTTTGGTGGGCTTGTTGTCAATCACCACTTCTGTTATACAGGAGTTACCAGCTGTATAACCTTTTCCTCTGTTTGGTTTTGTCTTCATAAGTTGTGCATCTTGAACTTTTGATAAATCAACTTGACCATTGCTCAATTGTGGTAAGTGGGAATAAGATTCCATGATGTCAAAAGTGGCATTGATATTTTCTATATCTTTTGAAGATTCAGAAAATATGGATGACTTATCATCTGAATTGTCTTCAATTATGTCTTCTTTTTCAACATCTGGTCCCTTTTCAATGTCAATTTCATTGATTTTCCCCCTTTTTGGACATGTATTGGCTAAATGGGTGGTGCTTTGGCAAATATGGCATTTTCTGAATGTATCTGCAGATTTATATTTAATATTACTAGAATTTTCTTTAGGGTTTTTGTCCACAGAATCTTTCCAAGGTGTATTAAACCTTGTTTTGAGATTCACCCTACTAGAACCAATTTTGGTTCTGGTGGTTACTTCTTCTAGTATATTGATGATATCCTCTGCTGAAGATTGTTCAGTAGTCCTGCTTTTGACAGCATGCTCTAAGTCACCTCCACATTGTCTCAGAATTTTTCTATGGATCATAAATTCTGACATGTCAGGATATAATGCTGTTAATCTGTCCTTTTGTTGGCAAAACCATGGTAAAGCTTTGTCTTTATCAGCATTAAATTTGGCAGATTCAAAGGCTGTTTCAGTTTTAAACCTCCAAGCATCATTTGCCCATTTGTTGATGATTTGGGTTTTCCACCAAGTCCAACTCTGGTGTCCATGTGCTTGTCTTATTTTGATGTACCATCTGTGAGCTGATCTGGTAAACAAGGTGTTAAACCTGGCTGTTACCAATCTGTCTGGTAATTCAAAATCCTCTTTGATCATGTCAATACCTCTAATGAATTCGATATGGTCATACTCTCCTTCACCACTGAAGTGAGGCCATTCTTTAAGTTTTGGAACTTCTTTCAAGAGTGCTTGGCCCATTGATGGTTCCAAGTTATGAAAAGAAGTGGATAATTCATTTTTTAATTGTGAATTATCAGGATCCAATACTTGTGGATTTGGAATTATTGTGCCCTCATTTTGATTTAGAGGTGTAGACATTCTTGGTAAGGTGTTCAGTATTTGTTCAATGTCATTCATTTTACTGTTGCTACACCTTTGGGAATTTGTGTATTCATGTTGGAAGCTTTGTATTAAATTTATTACTTCAATTTTATACATGTCTTCCTTATGTGTCAGTTCTTGCCATAACTCTGTCTGTCTTGTATTGTCAGCAGTGACTTGATTCAATTTCATTGATAATTTCGATACTTCTTCTTGTGAAGCATCAAAACACTTTTTTAAGGCAATGATATGTGTCTTTACTTCAGTAAATGAATTTGAAATGTCATCAAGGACTTTCTTGTTATCTGTCTTGATAATATGTATGGCTTGTTTAATTCTTGTTTCAATTATGTCATCAATATTGAATTTAGAATATTTATCTGTTAATTCTTTCATAATGGCAGATTGTTCATTTATTTTATTGTTAGAAGAACTATCATTATTGGAATTTTTAATTGTTCTTAAAACTTTTTCAAAACACATAAGTGTTTCATTAATTTGGCACAGACTCAGGTTGTTTGTTTTAATGTTGTTACAAATGGTTTCATTTTTATCAGAAAGATGTTTTTTCAAGTCATTTATAGCATTATACAACTCTGGGATGGAATCAAATATGTCAGAAATCATTTCTGGAACCTTAATCTGGCTTCCTCCTTCTTCTGTAATTCCATCATGGTTCTGGCCATCTGAAATACATTTTCCATGGCATCCTGCTGAATCTTTGGGATTCTGTAGCCCTGGCTGTAGGGTTTTGGGGCTGGTGCCTTCCCTTTGCCCTTGTTTGGAGTTTGTGGCTGTTTTTTCACGTTGGAATTGCTGCTGCTGGCCACTGGGGCTGTTTTTGGCACTGGTTTGGGTGGTGGAGGGTTGTTTTTCCTCCATTCTAGTGTCAAAAGCATCATGTTTTTCTTCTGCATCAATGGATGCCATCCATTGAGAAATTTGAAAGTGTTGGGATGGCCCAAGAATTTTCTTACTGTCAGGTAAGAATTCATGCAATTCTTCCACTGGTCTGCAAGGATCTGGTACTCCTTGAATTGAAGTGCATTGTTGTATGCACTGTGGCTGGCTTTGTATATGTCCACAGAGGCTTGTTGTGGCGGTGTCAGCTCTTTTTGAAGGTAAAATAGTATTATCAGCTTCAGAATGACCCAATTTAGTTGTTTGGAAGTCATCAACTGACCCTTTTCCTTCTGTACCTGGTTGGCTTCTGCCATAATCACGTCTATTACCTTTTTGGGAGCTGCTTGAGGGGTTGTAGCTGGCTCCTGACCTGGTTGAAGGCATAATTATGGTTAAAAAAGGCTTAAAATAGTATTTTTACGTCAAAAAACTTACTATTGGCCAAATTTTTAGCTTTCTGAAGGGTATTACTTATGTCTAAGTTAATAAATTCAGAAGATATTGGTTCAGGTTGATTATTTTGAGTCACAATTACAGTACTATTATGGTCTGAATTAATAGTGCTTGCAGGAACAATTCTGGTGACTGTTGAGGCTGTTTCAATGTTTTCTTGTCTTACCACGTTGTCAGACACTAAAATTAATGAAAAAGCCAATTAATTAAGTAAAAAAAAGGTTATTTCAAAAAAGAAATAAAAATATAAGCCTCACTTATAATATGAAAAAAAGTTATTTTTTATATGTTTTTAAATTTTTCAATATAAGAAAAAAGATTTAAAAAGAGTAAAAAAATATGTCACAGGTAAAATATCATGGCTGGGCCTCCAAATGTAAGGTGTGGATATGAAACTTTGATTAAAAATCAAGTACTTTTCCTGTCCTCAAAATTTGTATAAGGTAAAATTCAGTTAAAAATAGTATGAAATATTATTTTTAAGAGAAAACACGCCAATTTTATTGTTTATAACTTTCTTAGTATAAAACAATAATATTATAGAAATTTATTGTTTTACCAACAATAAAAATGTATCCAAAAAATACTCTACAAGAGATATTTCAAGGCTACAAAAGAAATTTCTTCAAGAGCAATTTCAATTGGAATTAATTGAGCAAAGAAATGAAAGCAATTAATTAAAGAACAAAGTCTTTAAAAATAATATTACAGAGAAAACAGGCCCAAAAGTGACCAGAGTGAATTTGGAAACAAAGTGACAAAGTTAACAGTGATGAAAGATGCTTTAATTCACTTTTGAGGTGGTTCAGGGGTACAAATGATTATAAGAGTTACAAACAATTATTATAATGATTTTTTCACGTGGTTAAAAGGATTAAAATGATTTAAAAATGGTGGTTGGAATCTTTGATTGATTGGTTTGACAGTGTTTAAACTAATTAATAAAAGGAAAAGATTCTAACATGAAGAGAAAAGTGGGGCAAAGAAGACATTCTTTTATAGCCATCAATTCTCTTACTCCAAAAGTAGAATTTACTCTTGTCAGTCGTGAAAAACAGTCTGAGAAGAAAAAATCCAATTATGGCATCATTGAACCCTGGTTTAGACCAAAAAGGGCTGGTTTAAGCCATTTTTAGCCATTTTTAGCCATTTTAGACCCTTAAATCAGCCATTACTATAGCAATACCAGGCCTAGAGCCTTCAAAACACGTCAGAATGTGTGTAAGAGGCGTAGAAACCAGTTAAAACTGTTTTTACTATGGTTGTTTTATCTTAAGGGTAGTTTTACCCTCTTGGAAACAGCTAAAACCACCCCAGTTGGTATCAAAACCTCATCATCAATTGAGTCCACAGACCCTGTAACTCAATTCCAGGCCAAAAGTGATGAACTTTTGCGTGAATTTTGACATCCCATGCCTGTCAGCAAGGATTTTGGGGGTCTAGCTCCCCCTTAGAGCTGGAGTTCCTTTTCCCCCCCAAATTTAATCTTTCCAATTTATTTTTCCTTTAATTCCTCATCATGTATTATACTTATAATTTACATATGTAATTCAATTCAATTGTACAGTACCATACAGTAATAATTGACACCTCATATGTAAATCAAAGTTCACTTATGTAATACATGCGCACATTTTGACATTTCAATTGAATTCAATCGAAAAAAAATACAAAATTAACATATTAATATAAATAAAATAAATTTATTTATATTATTAAAATAAAAATCAAAATATAAATATAAAATTATATTCAAAATAAAAGAAATTAATTACAATTTGAAGATAAAATTACATTAAATTTTGGAATTATAAAATTACATTTATACTCGAAAAAATTAAGTAAAAATGAAATTTCAACAAAATTGTAAAAAAATAAATCAATTTGGAAAAAAGTTCAATAAAAATTATTATAACTTTTTATCCAATAAATAAATACATAAAAATTATTTCACCATTGGATTCCTCATAAAAAATCAGGTGGGGTCACCTCTGAGTGAAATTCTTGTAACTCAACTCTAAATAAGCTTAAATTAAGTTTTTAGTATTTTCAATACAAAAGTTGAAAATCCTCAAAACCTTAATTTAATTCACACCACATGTGGTGTTAACCATCAATTTTTTTGTTAAAATTGAGGTGTTGTGTTTAGTTTAGAAGTTATGAGGAATTGAAGTATTTTCAATTGAATTCAATTGAAATGTCAAAATGTGCGCGTGTATTAAATAAGTGAACTTTGATTTACATATGAGGTGTCAATTATTACTGTATGGTACTGTACAATTGAATGGAATTACATATGTAAATTATAAGTATAATACATGATGAGGAATTAAAGGAAAAATAAATTGGAAAGATTAAATTTGGGGGGGAAAAGGAACTCCAGCTCTAAGGGGGAGCTAGACCCCCAAAATCCTTGCTGACAGGCATGGGATGTCAAAATTAACGCAAAAGTTCATCACTTTTGGCCTGGAATTGAGTTACAGGGTCTGTGGACTCAATTGATGATGAGGTTTTGATACCAACTGGGGTGGTTTTAGCTGTTGCCAAGAGGGTAAAACTACCCTTAAGAAAAACAATCATAATAAAAACAGTTTTAACTGGTTTCTACGCCTCTGAAACACATTCTGACGTGTTTTGAAGGCTCCAGGCCTGGTATTGCTATAGTAATGGCTGATTTAAGGGTCTAAAATGGCTAAAAATGGCTAAAAATGGCTTAAACCAGCCCTTTTTGGTCTAAACCAGGGTTCAATGATGCCATAATTGGCTTTTCTGTTGTCAGACTGTTTTTCACGACTGACAAGAGTAAAATTTACTTTTGGAGTAGGAGAATTGATGGCTATAAAAGAATGTCTTCTTTGCCCCACTTTTCTCTTCATGTTAGAATCTTTTTCCTTTTATTAATTAGCTTAAACACTGTTAAACCAATCAATCAAAGATTCAAACCACCATTCTTAAATCATTTTAATCCTTTTAACCACGTGAAAAAATCATTATAATCATTGTTTGTAACTCTTATAATCATTTTTACCCCTGAACCACCCCAAAAGTGAATTAAAGCATCTTTCATCACTGTAAGCTTTGTCACTTTGTTTCCAAATTCACTCTGGTCACTTTTGGGCATGTTTTCTCTTGAATATTCTTTTTAAAGACTTTGTTCTTTAATTAATTTCTTGCAGCTCCTTGCTCAATTAATTCCAATTGAAATTGCTCTTGAAGAAATTTCTTTTGTAGCCTTAAAATATCTCTTGTAGAGTATTTTTTGGATAAATTTTTATTGTTGGTAAAACAATAAATTTTTATAATATTATTGTTTTATACTAATAAAGTTATAAACAATAAAATTGGTGTGTTTTCTCTTAAAAATAATATTTCATACTATTTTTAACTGAATTTTACCTTATACAAATTTTGAGGACAGGAAAAGTACTTGATTTTTAATCAAAGTTTCATATCCACACCTTACATTATCAATATTATCATTTAAATATATATATAACATAATTTGAAAATACTTGAAAATTATTCTAAATTACTTCTAAAAAATTTGAAATTGATTAAGAATAAAAAAATGTTCCAAGTCAATCCTGATAATTTTTTATTTTGGATAAAAAAATAAAGTCATTTTTTTTCAAAAAAATAGAATATAAACCATTGGTCAAAGTTGATCAAGAAAATAGGTATGGTGTTGGAGTGTAATGTCTAGGTGAATGACACATATTGATAAAAAAGGGTATAAAAACCCAATGATGAATATAATAGTACTTAACTAGTACTAAATAATAACAGTGGGTCTTAGATCCACCGGATTCCACACTTAAAAGATGTGGGACTTACCCTAAAATTCAACATCACAAAAACAATAATTATCCAGTAAATTTTAAATGAGTCCCCTTGAATTTCATTAGTATTTTACATCTTTGGGTAAATTCATTATTTCAGAAATCAAACCCAAACTTTATTTCAAATAATCACCATCTTCTTATAATCTCCAAATCTCACAATAAAGATTTTATTCTTTATTCAACTAAATACCTTTTAATATTATTTAAATTAGCTCTCTGTTGTAGCTTTCAAGCCTAAAGTCTCATTTTGTGACCTTCTTAGCTCATTCTGTTTAGGATTCTTACTATAAAAAAATTAGTTGAAAAAATCAAGCCTCAATCATTCACAAATATCAATGGTAGGCTCTAATCCCTCTGGACATCTTAATTAAGCCAGTTATTTATGTATAATAAATTTTCTGCATATTAAAGCCAATTTCAATAAATTTTTTCTGACTAGTAGATCAAAATCAGTAGGAAGGCCACCATCAAGAAAAAAAAACTTCTTCCAGCTCACGGCCCTTGAAGCTAACAAGAATTCCGGTAACAGAATAGCTCTATCAGCTTCAAGTATTCAATATGGATGAAGACATATAAAAAGAAATGGATGGCAGCTAAAAAATTATAAAATGTTAACTGATCTGTAATAGCTTAATATGATGAAAAAAGGCATTGAAACAGTGCCTGATCAATCAAAAATATGTTTCCATGCTATTATGAGATAGATGCTTTTTTTGGTCATAAACCAAACATCACTCTAGTTTCAAGTTATGAATCCCAGGAATTGGAATGGGTCACAAATGAATATATTTTAATTGTTTCAATATTACAGGTAATTTTTATTATGATATTGGTACTTTGTAATAATATTTGTAATTTCAGTATATATGTTTTTTCACATTTAAGTCAGATGTAACACTGGAAAATATTGAGAATGTAAACAATTCATTTATTTAATAAAGTGAGTGTTTGGAAGGCTAATTCTGAATTAATTTGGGAAAGGAACAGACTAGAAAATTTGATAATGATCCGGTCACTGAGCCAAAAGCATTTTCTAATCATAATTCGAATGATAGAAGGGGAGGATGGAAGAAATATGGGAATGTGTTTCTTGCATCATACACTAATTTGCTATAAAAACATAAGAAAAGCTATTGGCATTGATTTATTATTTTCAGAGTTCATATTTGAATGTAGTTTAATACAAAATAGTTGTTTCAAAGATTAGAACTCTCAAGCTATAATGGGAGAAGAAAAAAAGGGCAGAAGAAAAGACATCAAATTTATCAAATCTGGACCAAGAAAGAGGAATAAAGGAGATAAATGTACAATATTACTATGAAAAAATGATGGATGACAAGCAGTTTTGAAGGGAGAAAAATTCAAATGCAAATGGGATTTTAAGAAAAAAATAGAATAGGAAGAAGGAATTTTAAAAAGAGAAGTGGAAAAAGAATTGTAATTTAAATAGAAGAAGTGGAAGGTGGATTTTAAAATTTCAATATTGGGTTCATAAAAGCTTATTGCGGACCTTGAAAAAAATATGGGCTCAATAAACCAAAATTAAGCTTTGATGTGGTTTAAAATTCAAAAATGTATTATTTCTTTATGTCACTTGTAAAAGGGTAACTCAAAATCTTGAAAATCATTTTGATATCTTGAGTGAAATTTTTCTCCAAGATATTATTACAAGAGCCAAAGGTTACTACTTTCAAAGTCCACAATGATTATATTACTCTCAAAATTCAATTTACCCTTTTAATAAATTAATAACTTAATGATCTTACTTCTATTTTATTTTGCCAAAAGTTTCTCCATAAAATAAAGATGGTATTTTTCTCGTAAAAAATAAAAAAAATATTACTCTTTTCAAAGAAGCTCATATAAAACATTCAATTATGTCGATTTTTACATGAATGAAATGCAAAAAAGAGTATTAAATTCTATTTATCTTTTCAAAAAAAAACATTTTTCTTTTGAGGAAAACATTCAGCTTAAAATTTTCATCTTAAAGAATTAAAAAACCAATCATTTTATTATTCTTTTCCAAAAAAAATTCCAATTGTTTTTTCTCTTGAATTGAAACAAACCAAAGTATTGTGATTATCCAAGAACTTGAAATAAAAAAACTCAGTGGTTTTGTCGTATTCCCAAAGTAAAAAAAATATTTATTTTTAAGTCAATCCAAAAGATATATATGCCATTCTCATTTCTTCCATCAAATCAAAAGAATGATTTTTATTTTTCTGGTTCAAAAAATTCCAAGAAAAAACCGCAAAATCTATTTTCATATGTTTCCTTGGAAAAAATTCCTTTTTTTTGACATAAAAATATAAAATTAATTCTCATTTAAAAATTGAGAAAATAATCTTTTTCAAAAAATCATTTTACTCTTTTTTAAAAAAAAATATTCAACTCAATTTTTATTACTTTATAATTAGAAAAAAATATAACTCAATTTTCATATTTTACTTGAATAAAAAAATCAAATCTTATTTTATTTTACTTTCATATAAAAATGTGAATTCGTGTTTCCTTTTTTAGAAAAAGAATCCATTTTACCAATTTTAACCTTAAAAAATAGTATGATATCACTTATTCTCTTATATTTTAACCCGCAACTAATTTTATTAAATCCTAATTTTTTATTTATTTCTTAGATGTTTTTTAAAGTTTTCTCAAGGTAGTTCTTGCTCCAAAAAAAATAAAAAAACACTCCCGATTAACTCTCAAATGATATATAATTATTCCCTAGCCAATTATGAATTTATTCAGAAACGTTTTATATGTATTTTTCACTTGTCTTATTTTATGTACAGTACATCATCACTTACTTATTATATTTCATTATTTTATTATTTTTTTGATCCTTTGAGGTAGGTCCCAATCCAATAATAAACAAAATAGTTTCAAAAAATCCGGAATAAGTCTATAGCACCCCCTAGATTGATTCTTAATGAATTGAGAGTCATTTTAATATTATTTTTCATTCTTCTCATCATTCTTAAATGACCACTTACCAATATCTTAACATTTTTTTCATTATTATAGGTAGGAAATTTGAACAAATCCAAAATTTCAAATTAATTCTCATCAGATTAAACCAAATCATCAATCATGACTCCAGCTCCCACCTTCAAAACCTGAATACAAGACTTGTATTATTATTGGTCATAAAACCCCAAAAAACATTCAATTTAAATTTATCAAGTTCATTCCTTTGATAATAACTATTAAAAATTTCCCAATATAAAATAAATGATTATATCATGAAACAAATAAGGTGAAAATAGACAAGATATTCAAAATGATAAAATATTATGAGGAATAAAGATGAGAGGGATTGGCTTTAGGCAAGTCTCTGATAAAGGTAAAATTAGAAGATGTTCATTGGATAATAAGAGGCTCAACCATTGAAAAAATTCATGAAGATAATTCAGATTGAAGAAACTGAAGCTATATTATCAACTGATTCATTAAGGAATTATCTATATATCAATGGAAGCTACAAATGAGAAGAAAAACTCATTAAGAAAGCCAGCTTTCCAAGTTTAAGTCAAACAGAATGGCACAGTGAAGAAACAAATTCCTTCAAGACTTTTTCGAACGTCATTATTACTAAAAATGGTTTTCAAAAAAAGGTGAATGTTGATAAAAATAATAATAGCTTATGGACTTATGGAATATTCTCATTTATTAAAAGGACAATGTTTGAACAAATAGCAAGTCCTTTTAAGCCAACTCATCATGAAATTTAATTTCCTGGACTCAAACTCAGTATAGACTTTTAAAACAGCCTGGAATCATTAAAATACTCCGGAAAATCTCAGAAATTTTACATCAAATCTCAAACCCATAACCAAAGCTAAAGAATCATCAATTAATCACCCATCTTATATTTAGGCTTCAAATTAATCATAAGCTATTAAGTTCAGGTATTAAATTTCTAGAGTTACCACATTTTAAAGTTAAAAGAAAAGTTGATGATCAATATAGTAAATATGAAAAAGATTAAAAAGAATTCAGAAAAAAAATCTTGTAAATACCTTAAAAAATTAATTGTTATTATTTTTTAAGATAGTCATACCACCTAGCACATGGAGTATTATTAGAATTGAAAAAAATTGGTTTATTTATTTTCAATATTCTTATGAATGATTTTGAATTACATGTTCAAGCTCATTCAGGTATTATCATAACTAAGAAACATTTTTTTCCATTTTGAACTATTATAATAGCCTATTGAGAATTAATTCATTGTAATTTTAGTGGGTTCATGTCACAGTGTGAGCCTTGAGGTATATTTTACATACCCAAATAGGCCACAATTATCTTAAAAATAAATTTTGAATTATGCATAACTCATAAGTCATGTATATATCCAAAATTCATCATTTTTAATTTCAGAAAAGATGAATAACTTTTTATTGAGTAAGTAAATCCATGGATTTAAGGCTAGATTTGGATTCTAAACGAAACTTCACCTATGGTAGCTCCATAGAGTGAATAAGCTCAAATTGACTCTTTGAGGTGGTAATATGGAAAATACTTCAACACCACATCATTAATACCACATAAAAGATCTGTGAAAATTTTTGTTTTTCTTGATTTTACGCCAAAATAATGGGAAAGTGAGAAATCCCATGTTACATATACACTAAGAATAGTGTTATACATGTTTTGAGCACTTAATATTATGGTATTCTTATATGCACTTTTGGTACACCCATAGTGGATATCTCACTTGAGGCTTAAATTTCTATTTTGACATGAAAAATAAGCAAGGGGGACAAAAGACATCAAAGAGAGCCAGGGTACCCAACTTCTGAGGCCCCAGAGGCGTGGATGGCTCCAAAGCTTGGTTCCATGGCTGATATTGACCCAATTGGTAAACTAAACCTCTTTGGGAACTTGGTTACCAAGTTGCAACTACTGTAAAACACCAGAAAATAGCAAATAACCTGCTATTTTGACGTGCCAAGGAGGTAAAGAGCTACTTACACTCCTGTAACCATGTCAATTACTAATGACTTTCCATGGATAAACCCCAAAAGAGTAATTAAAAGCCTTTTTGGACTAGTATCCATTGATTTACCTCATAGCAACCAGTCAAACACTGATATTTGCAATTCTACGTAGAAATGAGGTAAACACTTCAAAAATTCATTAAAAATACAAATCTTAATGAATCTTTCTGAATCTTTCAGGACCAATTGAGAACTGTATTATCTATGGTACAACCAAAAATAATTACAGCTTTACTAGTAAATTTCAAAGTTTTACTTACAGTCCATTTTTGGTTATTCTACGTGAAACACTGAATCTTCAAAAATTCACAGTAAATACAACCTGTAATGAAATTGTCAATAACATTTATAACTTTGAGAAATCAATGATTACTTTGGAATAAAAGAAGATTTACAAATGTTACTCCTTTTATTCTTAACCATATTGGGGTTGGTAGTCACGTAAAAGCATCAATTAAGCAATTATGACAATTTTACGTGACAACAGATGATGTAAGTACTATTTCAAAAGGGTTTAATGCTTTCTCACTCCCTGGTTTTTCAGTTTGCTCCATGGCACGCCTCTGTGAGCTGTTGTTGACTTAAAAGAGGCCTTCTCTTGCTGTTTTTTCCATATCATCATCTTATTATTATTTTGTATCATTGTTACCAACAAGTAAGTATTAGTTAAACTATTCTTAAGTGTTTTAAATCTTTCAGAATCAATCAAAAAGATGTTAAATCATATAATCCAACTATATATTGTTGTAATCCTGCTATAAATAATTTTGATCTCTTAAATCCACAATTCTACATCAAATTTCTCTACTTTTATCTATCAATAAGTTCTTTGGAGTATTAGTGAGTCATTTATCTTTAATTCTTAAAGTTTTTCTCTAGTAATAGTTTTCTTCAAGGATTAGCTTTATAATTATTCTTGCAAAAGATAATTATACATTAAAAGAATTTTATTATTTTAATAAAAGAAGTTTTTATTATTAAATTCTTCTTGTAATTGATTCTTGTAGGCAATTACTTGCTCACTGTTAAAATCACTAGTAGTGCTTAACACGTGAAAGAAATAATTCTTTAATTATTTAATTGTGGTTATAATAATATGTTATTATTATATTTCATAATAACAGACATAGTACTGTTGATTAATAGTAATGTTATCATCAGTTTCATAGTCACATCTTACATTTGGGGGCCTGGCTGTGTTTTTTGAACCTTGTACCCTTAATTAATTTATTTTTAAGTTCTAAAATATATTAATTTAATATTTCTTTTCTTCAAGTTAGAGAAAAAATTATTTTTATTTTTGAAATTGTCTTAAAATCTTATTTCATTGAGGAATTTGGTTTAATTTTGTACTGTTTTTACACGTGGCTTTTTCACATCCAAAAACTTATAAAATTATTCTTTGAGTTACTCTGACTTAATTTTTTATTCAAATTCTTAAATTTTAATACTTTTTTCTTTGAAAAGAATTTTTTTTTATCAAAAAATAATAAAACTTATAAAAAATCGTTTGAAATATCTCAAATCATAAAAAATAATTCCTTTTATCATATTTTCTCTTTAAGTGTCTTTAATCAAATACTGTGCAGCTGGCAACAGACTCAGTAAAAGAAACATCACTAGTCCTGAATCTTCAGAAGCAGAATCTGAAGAAAGTATTGAGGTGAAAATTGCTAAAGGAGGCACCTTATTTAACTCAGAAAAGAATAAATTACCACCAAAAGGCGTGTTTTTATCTTTAAATCTACTCTTTATCCTTAAATTGACGTAAAAATGGTGCATACCAGAAATGGAAGCAACTATTCAGTCCAACCAGATGGATGTGGACAAGGAAGAGGCAAGACCAAATCCAGAAGTGCCAAATCTTCCACAAGAAAGACACATCTGGAGGATGCCAGAGTTGCCCCCCATTCCCCAAAGTCTGTACCAACAGATTTTGACGTGAATTCTGAGCCTGAACTAATTCATGATATTATTTCCAGGGCTAAACCATTTTCAAGTGGCAGCAATAGAAATATATCAATGCTAGTACAAGAATTGGTTCAGAGCAGCCAAAGAGGAGGAGTGGGAAATCTGCCCAAGCCTTTGGCAGGGGGCCATGAACTCCTACTTACACATCAAGAGCTTTCTGGGTCAGGAGAAGACCATAGAACTCTTAGGAGGTTGGAGCCCCCTGTCTTGCAAAGACAAGGTCAAAAAGATAAAGAATTGGTTGAAGAACCAAAGTCTTTTATCCATAGACCAGAAGAAAGAGTTGGAAATGACTCCAGCTTTGGAGACAGAGGCACCAGTGGCGTCCACCAGCTCCAAACCAGCTCCAGAAGTGTCCAAGGACAAACCCAAGGGACCTCAGAAGAAGCAGAAAGGTCCCAAGAACCATCAAGGCAAAGGAAAAGGAAAAGCCAATTGGCACAGACCTTACCCAAAAGGGTACAGGATCCCCAAATTGGAGCCTTCAGCCATGGACAGTGTCTTCAATATGGCCAGGAATCTGATGGAATTCACAGCTAAAGAGCAGGAAAGGATGAACAGAAACTTTCCACGGAAATAATTGGTGTATAAACTAGTATTAATGTAGAAATTGGTAAACTTGATGGCAAGTTAACTAAAATTGCATCAGATATAGTTTAATTAAAGAAAAATGACAAGAAATACATTGAATTTCACCAAGTGACAAATTCCAAACTTGACTCAATTACCAATTCTTGCATAAGAATTGAAAACATGTGCCAAGTTCAGCATGAGGAGATGGAAGATCTTTCCATTTTTAAAATGAATGATCAACTTAAGACTCTGCAAGACCATGTCTTAAAGATAGTTGAGAATACCAATCAACTTGCTATACACTTAGCAAAGAGTGACAGTGAAAGGCAGAAGTTGAAGAATGAAATAATTACAAGTGTGGAACAAATTCATAAGAATCATGAACCACATATGCCAAGACATTCTACACCTTTAACTGAAGAAAAAATTTCTGTTGAAGAAAGTCTCACCCCATTCTTGGGAGAAAATGCCTACTCTGCAAGAGATATTCCCAAAATAGAAGAATGGCCGACATTCTCTGGTGAAGGAGAATAAAACCATATTGAATTCATCAGGACTATTGATATGTTGCAAGAAGACTTTAATGTATCTGATGAAATCATAGTGGGAAAATTACATTGTCTGTTTACCAGAACTGCAAAGAAATGGTATTAAAAAATGAGGATTGATCATGGTAAACATGATTGGTCTTGGTGGAAATCTGAAGTGATTACCAAATGGGCCAGCAATTCTTGGAGGTTTAAAATAGAAAATGCCTTTGAAAGTGCCATTTTTAACTCAGAGAAAGATAAACCACTTACTTGGTTCTTCAAACAAAAAGAAAGATTATCTGCTTTACAACCAGATATGTCTGACACTATGATTAATATGAAAATATTAAGAAAATGTGGGGGAGAATTGGAACATGCTATTAAAAGCAGATGTGTAGAGCCCTGTTCAAAAGAAGACTACATTAATGCTATGGAAGATATCATTGCCAGAACAAGAATTGGCAAAACTTGGTCTGAAATCCCAACAGAATCCAAGATGACCTCTAAGATTCCCAGAGAGGATAAGAGACCAGAAAAACCTGTCTTAAAGTGTCATAAATGTGGAAGCACTTCACATTTAGCCAACAATTGCACAAAAAAGACAAAAATCAATGAAGTTCAAGTCATTGAAGAAGTTCAGTGTACTGAAGAGAAGGAAGAATCTGATCAAGATTCTGCAATCTCTGAAGATACACCAGTGGAGGAATATCCCATTGAAAACATCACAGCTTTCTTTGAAGTCACTGAAGTCCATACCAACTTGCCACAGTATAGTGAAGATTGCTACAACCTTATTAATGTTCAGGATGCCAGAATGTGTAAAAGCAAACCTGCTAAAGGAAAAGTTTATACTGCTTGAGCATCTTGTATCACATCAATTCTGATGAATAATGTTGAAGCCAAAGTCAATTTAGATACAGGAGCATTTTGCACTTGTGTAGGCAAAGATTATCTCCAAGCTATACTTCCTGAATGGGAAAACTATCTATTACCAATAGAAGGTGTACAATTTAGTAGTGCCAGTACCAATATGTACCCTTTGGGTATATTAGACACTATTCTTGTATTTCCCCATCCAACAGGAAGTATAAGAATGAAAGCTGAGGTTGTAGTAATGAACAACTGCACATCTCAACATATCATTCTTGGAAACGATTACCTAAGTATTTATGGTATTGATATCAATAACCATAAAGACAGATATTTCATAATTGGAGAGAACAGAAGGAAAAAATTTGCTTTCTCCAATATGCCAAAGCAAATATCAGTGGTATCTTCTGAAAAAGATACTTATAAGGAAGAATTTGTGTCCACACAACTTGTTGAAGCACAAATTAATCCATCATTGTCACCGAAAATGAAGAATGAACTTATTAACGTGTTATACACATACAATAATTCATTTGCCTCTGATAATGAACCATTAGGTGCTATAAGAGGACATGAAGTTGATATTACTCTTAATATTGACAGACCATGTCCCCCAGTACTTAGAAGACCAGCTTATCCAGCCAGTCCCAGAGCTAGAGAAGCCTTGGAGAAACATATCCAGGAGTTAATTCAGCTTGGTGTACTAAGGAAAGTAGGCCATAATGAGGAGGTTGAAGTGACAACACCTGTTATCATTGCTTGGCATAGTGATAAGTCAAGAATGGTTGGAGATTGTAGAGCTTTGAATACCTACACAGTTCCAGATAGGTATCTAATCCCTAGAATCCAAGAAACCTTGACTCAATTATCTAAAGCCAAGTATATAACATCAATGGATGCATTGAAAGGTTTCCATCAGAATGTTTTGACGCCTAAAGCTAAGAAATTACTTAGAATTATCACTCACTGTGGTATTTTTGAGTATCTTAGAATGCCATTTGGCATTAAAAATGCTCCATCTCATTATCAAAGAATGATGAATACCATCTTCCCCAAATAATTGTCTGAAGGATGGCTTATCATTTATATTGATGATATTATCATATGTTCTGACTCATGGTCTTTGCACCTTGAAAGAATTGCAAAAGTACTCCACAAAGTTGGAGAAGTGAATATGAAAATTTCATTCAAGAAATGAAACTTTGGTTTTGAAGAACTTAAAGCATTAGGACATGTTGTTTCTAGTTTAAGCTTGGGTATTGACAAGAATAAAGTGGCAGAAGTGCTACTTAAGCCAATACCCCAGAATAAGAAAGATATGATGTCTTTTCTTGGATTTGCTAGTTACTATAGGCAACACTTAAAAGACTTTGCAATTCTAGCCAAATCACTCTATAGAATCTGTGATCAACAGACTGTATTTGAGATGACACAGGAGAGAATTAAAGCTTATGAGGAAATAAAGAAAGCCCTTACAGAAGCACCTTTACTCCTCATGCCTGACTGGAATATTCCTTTTAAGTTGTACATTGATGCATGCGGAGATGGAGAAGGGGCAGCCCTACATCAAGTCCAAATTATTGATGACAAACCTACAGAAGGACCAGTTTGTTATATCTCAAGACAAATCAAACCAACAGAAGCCAGATATGGTGAAAGCCAAATGGAGTGCTTATTCTTGGTATGGGCACTTGAGAAATTACACTATTGTCTTGATGGCAGTTTTTTTGAAGTGATAACTGACTGTAATGCAGTAAAATCACTTCTTAACATGAAAACTCCCAACAGACATATGTTGAGATGGCAAATAGCTATTCAAGAATACAGAGGAAACATGACTATAGTTCATAAAGCAGGAAACATTCACAAGAATGCTGATGGACTTAGTAGATGGGATTTAGCCAACACTACAGATAACCAAGCTTATGTACCTTTGGAAGCTGAACCACAGATTCCAATTGAAGGAATTAACATAACTGATATTGGGACTGAATTTTATGAGGAGGTCAGAGAATCTTATAAACAAGACAAGAATTGCCATATATTGACTTCTTTATTAGATAAAGACTGCAAGGATACATCTTTAGTTAATTCACTTGATGAAGTTTGGAAAAATTCCTATTCTGAAGGAAGATTTCACTTGTTTGATGGGATCATTTACCACAGAACAAAACATTCTTGTGTTATGACATTGTGCAGTAGATTGCTTATCAATACAATTCTTCATGAATGTCATGATAGTATCTACTCTGGACACCTGTCAGAAGACAGAACACTTGAAGAAGTGAAGAACTGTGCATGGTGGCCATCTTGGAGAAAAGAAACCATTGAATATTGCCATACCTGTGACAGATGCCAAAAAGCAAACAGGAGTACAGGCAAGAAATTTGGACTTATGATCCATATTCAAGAACCAAAATCCCCATGGGAAGTTGTTCACATGGATTGGGTCACAGCACTTCCTACAAGTGGTGACAGAAGTTATAATGCTTGTTTAGTCATTGTAGTCAGATATAGCAAAACTTCCATGCTCTTACTGTAAGATGTGACTATGAAACTGATGATAATATTAATATTAATCCACAGTACTATGTCTGTTCTTATGAAATATGATAATAAAATATTATTGTAACCACAATTAAATAATTAAAGAATTATTTCTTTCACGTGTTAAGCACTACTAGTGATTTTAACAGTGAGAAAGTAATTGTCTACAAGAATCAATTACAAGAAGAATTTAATAATAAAAACTTCTTTTATTAAAATAATAAAATTATTTTAATATATAATTATCTTTTGCAAGAATAATTATAAAGCTAATCCTTGAAGAAAACTATTACTAGAGAAAAACTTTAAGAATTAAAGATAAATGACTCACTAATACTCCAAAGAACTTATTGATAGATAAAAGTAGAGAAATTTGATGTAGAATTGTGGATTTAAGAGATCAAAATGATTTATAGCAGGATTACAACAATATATAGTTGGATTCTATGATTTCACGTCTTTCTGATTGATTCTGAAAGATTTAAAACACTTAAGAATAGTTTAACTAATACTTACTTGTTGGTAACACTGATATAAAATAATAATAAGATGATGATACGGAAAAAACAGCAAGAGAAGGCCTCTTTTAAGTCAACAACAGCTCACAGAGGCGTGCCATGGAGCAAACTGAAAAACCAGTGTGTGAGAAAGCATTAAACCCTTTTGGATTAGTACTTACATCATCTGTTGTCACATAAAATTGTCATAATTGCTTGATTGATGCTTTTATGTGACTACCAACCCCAATATGGTTGAGAATAAAAGGAGTAAAATTTGGAAATCTTCTTTTATTCCAAATTAATCATTGATTTCTCAAAGTTATAAATGTTATTGACAATTTCATTACAGGTTGTATTTACTGTGAATTTTTGAAGATTCAGTGTTTCACTTAGAATAACCAAAAATGGACTGTAGGTAAAACGTTTAAATTTACTAGTAAAACTGTAATTCTTTTTGGTTGAACCATAGATAATACAGTTCTCAATTGATCCTGAAAGATTCAGAAAGATTCATTAAGATTTGTATTTTTAATGAATTTTTGAAGTTTTTACCTCATTTCTACGTAGAATTGCAAATATCAGTGTTTGACTGGTTGCTATGAGGTAAATCAATGGATACTAGTCCAAAAAGGGTTTTAATTACTCTTTTGGGGTTTATCCATGGAAAGTCATTAGTAATTGACATGGTTACAGGAGTTTAAGTAGCTCTTTACCTCCTTGGCACGTCAAAATAGCAGGTTATTTGCTATTTTCTGGTGTTTTACAGTAGTTGCAACTTGGTAACCAAGTTCCCAAAGAGGTTTAGTTTACCAATTGGGTGAAGATCAGCCATGGAACCAAGCTTTGGAGCTATCCATGCCTCTGGGGCCTCAGAAGTTGGGTACCCTGGCTCTCTTTGATGTCTTTTGTCCCCCTTGCTTATTTTTCATGTCAAAATAGAAATTTAAGCTTCAAGTGAGATATCCACTATGGGTGTACCAAAATTGCATGTAATAATACCATAATATTAAGTGCTCAAAACATGTATAACACTATTCTTAGTGTATATGTAACATGGGATTTCTCACTTTCCCATTATTTTGTCGTAAAATCAAGAAAAACAAAAATTTTCATGGATCCTTTATGTGGTATGAATGATGTGGTGTTGAAGTATTTTCCATATTACCACCTCCAAGAATTAATTTGAGCTTATTCACTCTATGGAGCTACCATAGGTGAATTTTTGTGTAGAATCCAAATCTGGCCTTACATCCATGGATTTACTTACTCACTAAAAAGTTATTCATCTTTTCTGAAATTAAAAATGATGAATTTTGGATATATGCATGACTTATGAGTTATGCATAATTCAAAATTTATTTTTAAGATAATTGTGGCCTATTTGGGTATGTAAAATATACCTCAAGGCCCACATTCCCTCCCACCAAAAAAAAATTGTACTACAATTTTATTAGTGATAAAAGAATAAGGCCCCAAAGGGGGTTAATGTCCACTGTCCAACCTCTTTACATCACTCAGATCAAGTAATTTAAAGCACATTTATAGACATATTCAGGCTTGTGGCCTTCTTTCATGTCTACATCTTCTTAAGAGTTTATCTGAGTCAGGTATTTCTGATTCTGCCATCCATTCATCTTCATGTACTGGATTTCTATATCTGACAAGATATTCTCTTTGATTTTTACCCCTAAGGCTCCTTTCTTTAATGACTTTCTTTATCTTTTTGTCTTCATTCTGTTCCACAGGTGGTACAGTTAAAGGAGTTGGGTTTCTTAAAGGAAACAATTCTTTATCAGCTGGTTGATAAAGCTTTATCAAGCTGACTGGAAAGGTTGGGTGTTTATTTTTCAATTCACCACTCAATTCCACTTGAACTGCATTGGTTCCATGTAAAGCAACAATAACAAAAGGTCCTACATAAGAATCTTTAAGTTTCTTTGGGCCTTTGATATTATTAAAATTCAAGGTTGAAACTAAAACTAAGTCCCCTACTTTGAAGTCTGGTACTTTATGACTCTTGTCCCACTTCTGTTTTGAATCATTAAAAGCATCATCCATATCTTGTTTTGCATGAAGTCTTACTTTATCAAGAATTATTTTGAAGCTGGAAGCTGTAGGATGAATGTCAATCAAGTCTTTCCTCAGTGTGTCTGCTGCCAACCAGCTGATAAAGAATTGTTTCCTTTAAGAAACTCAACTCCTTTAACTGTACCACCTGTGGAACAGAATGAAGACAAAAGGATAAAAAAAGTCATTAAAGAAAGGAGACTTAAGGGTAAAAATCAAAGAGAATATCTTGTCAGATATAGAAATCCAGTACATGAAGATGAATGGATGGCAGAATCAGAAATACCTGACTCAGATAAACTCTTAAGAAGATTTAGACATGAAAGAAGGCCACAAGCCTGAATATGTCTATAAATGTGCTTTAAATTACTTGATCTGAGTGATATAAAGAGGTTGAACAGTGGAAATTAACCCCCTTTGGGGCCTTATTCTTTTATCACTAATAAAATTGTAGTACAATTTTTTTTTTGGTGGGAGGGAATGTGAGCCTTGAGGTATATTTTACATACCCAAATAGGCCACAATTATCTTAAAAATAAATTTTGAATTATGCATAACTCATAAGTCATGCATATATCCATAATTCATCATTTTTAATTTCAGAAAAGATGAATAACTTTTTATTGAGTAAGTTAATCCATGGATTTAAGGCCAGATTTGGATTCTACACAAAATTTCATATAGGGTAGCTCCATAGAGTGAATAAGCTCAAATTAACTCTTTGAGGTGGTAATATGGAAAATACTTCAACACCACATAAAAGATCTGTGAAAATTTTTGTTTTTCTTGATTTTACGCCAAAATAATGGGAAAGTGAGAAATCCCATGTTACATATACACTAAGAATAGCGTTATACATGTTTTGAGCACTTAATATTATGGTATTCTTTCATGCACTTTTGGTACACCCATAGTGGATATCTCACTTGAAGCTTAAATTTCTATTTTGACATGAAAAATAAGCAAGGGGGACAAAAGACATCAAAGAGAGCCAGGGTACCCAACTTCTGAGGCCCCAGAGACATGGATAGCTCCAAAGCTTGGTTCCATGGCTGATCTTGACCCAATTGGTAAACTAAACCTCTTTGGGAACTTGGTTACCAAGTTGCAACTACTGTAAAACACCAGAAAATAGCAAATAACCTGCTATTTTGATGTGCCAAGGAGGTAAAGAGCTACTTACACTCCTGTAACCATGTCAATTACTAATGACTTTCCATGGATAAACCCCAAAAGAGTAATTAAAACCCCTTTTGGACTAGTATCCATTGATTTACCTCATAGCAATCAGTCAAACACTGATATTTGCAATTCTACGTAGAAATGAGGTAAAAACTTCAAAAATTCATTAAAAATACAAATCTTAATGAATCTTTCTAAAACTTTCAGGACCAATTGAGAACTGTATTATCTATGGTACAACCAAAAAGAATTACAGTTTTACTAGTAAATTTAAAAGTTTTACCTACAGTCCATTTTTGGTTATTCTAAGTGAAACACTGAATCTTCAAAAATTCACAGTAAATACAACCTGTGATGAAATTGTAAATAACATTGATAACTTTGAGAAATCAATGATTAATTTGGAATAAAAGAAGATTTACAAATGTTACTCCTTTTATTCTTAACCATATTGGGGTTGGTAGCCACGTAAAAGCATCAATTAAGCAATTATGACAATTTTATCTGACAACAGATGATGTAAGTACTAATCCAAAAGGTTTTAATGCTTTCTCACTCACTGGTTTTTCAGTTTTCTCCATGGCATGCCTCTGTGAGCTGTTGTTGACTTAAAAGAGGCCTTCTCTTGCTGTTTTTTCCGTATCATCATCTTATTATTATTTTATATCATTGTTACCAACAAGTAAGTATTAGTTAAACTATTCTTAAGTGTTTTAAATCTTTCAGAATCAATCAGAAAGACGTTGAGTCATAGAATCCAACTATATATTGTTGTAATCCTGCTATAAATCATTTTGATCTCTTAAATCCACAATTCTACGTCAAATTTCTCTACTTTTATCTATCAATAAGTTCTTTGAAGTATTAGTGACTCATTTATCTTTAATTCTTAAAGTTTTTCTCTAGTAATAGTTTTCTTCAAGGATTAGCTTTATAATTATTCTTGCAAAAGATAATTATATATCAAAAAATTTTATTATTTTAATAAAAGAAGTTTTTATTATTAAATTCTTCTTGTAATTGATTCTTGTAGACAATTACTTTCTCACTGTTAAAATCACTAGTAGTGCTTAACACGTGAAAGAAATAATTCTTTAATTATTTAATTGTGGTTATAATAATATTTTATTATTATATTTCATAAGAACAGACATAGTACTGTTGATTAATAGTAATATTATCATCAGTTTCATAGTCACATCTTACACGCAGCCACAGTCAGGGGAAAATGGTATGCAGTCCTATCTTTACTCATACCAACCAGACTAGTAAATCAGTAGCACAAATCAGCATTCAGCTCTAGAAACCTTCCTGAAGATCTCAATACAGTCTGAAATTTTCAATACAGCCTTTTATCGTTAATACAGACTGTTTTCAGTAAATAAAGCCTTGGATTTATCAATCTGGGACTGTATGATCACCAATTCCCACTACACCTCCTGTACAGACTCTGGAAATAAATACAGGGTCTTTGTTATCCAAAACCAATTCAATCAAATTATTCCTCTCAAGAAAACTCACTCTTTGGATCAGGGATGGTGGATTCACACATATACCAGCCCCTATTTCTTCCCCTGAGGACTCTTCCCCAGTTAATTAATATATTTGATTTATTATTTAATAAGTATTCTTATTCTTACTTTTGGGATTTACTATCTGTTTGTATCAAGTTGGTCTTTTCATTTTCTCACCTGTCCAGTAGAGCTGTGGTGGACATATCCTTATTAACCCTCCTCTTTCTTTCTGAAAGGTTGAAACAGTGGACTTGGACTTCTTTGTGGCTGGCACTTTTATTATTTAATCTTTTTTGTTGCTACTTTCTTACATTCAATTTCATTAGCAATATGACTCTTATTACAATCTTAAGTGTGTTCATTATTATTCCATGTGAGCCCTCCATAAGTGTCAACCAGTTTAATAAGTGTAAGAACCTCTTCACTTAGAAGAGGCCCTGTTACAATATATTAATGAGCTCACAATTGCTTATTTATTTTCATTAATTAATTATGAACTTTTCACAATTTTATGATCCTCATCAATTTTTATTTCATTCATTTTGTTCATATGAAAATTGACCTTCTTTCCCATTTCTTCATTATTTCTGACCATTTAACTCTATTTTCAGTTCTTCATCAATGTCAAATTTCCCTTTTGTTTGATATCAAGGTCCTATCAGGTTTTTGATTTTATTGGTTCATTGATTGCAATTAATTGGGATAATTTGTTCAATGATTAAGGTTTTTTGGATTGAGATTTATTATTGATTTAATTTCAATTTCTCAAGACAACTGATTTAATATTAAAGAATTGATTTTTTATTGATTGACTGATTTTGACGCATCAAGATATGAAGTTAATTTCTCAATATATTGATCAATTTATTGAATTCCTTAAGACACTGATTTTTATTTGGAAGAAATTGATTTATTGATTTAATTCTTAAGGACATATTGATTTGATTTTGAATTGAATTGATTGAATTTATTGAATTTATTGATTTACTTATTTAAATTGATTGGAAGCTCTTCAAGACATTGACTATTAACAAGATTTTGACTCTGTCATCATCATCATTAAATAATTATTTACATTGATTTAACCTAGAAATTCTCATTTGATTTAGATTATTCAAGCAACTTTTTTGTTCTTAAATTACCATAAAGCTTATTTCATTTATATTTCTTAGAATGCCTGTTCAGAATATTCCCCCATCCAAGAATACTAGATCTCAAAAAATTCAAGCCATTCTAGCTCTTAAAGCAAGGGCCCCTCTTGAAAAAACACCATCAGTTCATCAACTGAGTGCAAATTTGGACAGAGGACCACCAATGGAAGGAGAAGCACCCTCCAGAAGAGGAGGTATGAAGTCAAGAAGATCAAGATCATTCTATGTGTTGTTGTGTGGCTATCCTGGCATATTTCAAGGGCCTATAGGTAGATTGGGGGAAGCTGAAGATGAAGAGGGGAAGGAGTCTGTGGAAGAGGAAGCATCTGATGAGAAAGAAGTAGCAGCTGCCTTGACAGGTGTCCCTGAAGCTCCTGAGTCTCCAAACCTAGCCCATTTCAATAAAATTATTTTCTCTCAAGCTGAACCAAATTTCCTCAAGATGATGGAGCAGGTTACTCAACTCATTTGACAAATAACTCAAGAAGTGGCCCCAAGGGAGAATTACAGAGCCCCAGAATTCAAGACTTCATCCATGAAGGCACCTGACTCTTTTAATGACACTAAATCATATAAATTGAAGGGATTTATCCAATCTTGTCAATCAATATTCCATAATGATCCAGAAGATTTCTTCTCTGAAAGGAAGAAAGTTCTTTACTCAACCTCTTTTCTCACTGGTAGAGCTGAAAAATGGATTGAACCATATCTCTCATGAGGACCCTTCCCACCTCCTGAGTAATTTTCAATTGTTTGAAACCCAGTTATCCACTCTGTTTGGTGATCCCAATGAAGTCAGGGAGGCTGAACAAGAGTTGGATAATATCAGGTGAAGTAAAATGGTCATTTCCCTTTGTACGTAGCAGTTTTAAGACGCTTAATGTCAAGAATTGGAGATTGGGGATGAAGGGTATATACTCATCTTTATATAAGAGGCTTTGAATAAAGGCTATTAGACCAATTGGCTTTTCAACCTGGTTATTTTGATAGCCTTAAAGAAATCATGGATATTACCTTGGAGTTAGATATAATGTACCATGAGAGGGAGAAGGAAAAGGGTAGCAATCAAGGGAAGAAGCCTCCAGTCACCAGATCTGATTCCCTCAGGCCTCCTCAAGATTAATCTTCCAAGAAGCCTCAACATAAGAAGAATAAGAAGGGGAATAATCTTCAAGGTTCTAAGGATAAGCCTCATGCTGCTCTCCTCAATAAGGACAAAAAATTAATTGGTTTTGAAAAGGAGAGGAGGATTAAAGAAGGCTTACACACTTATTGTGGTGGAAAGAACCCAATTGAAAAATGCTTCAAGAGACCTAAAAACAAGCCTGAGCCATAAAGAGGCTTCCCTAGCAAGCAGGGAAGAGCTTCAGTGGGAATAATGATGTGCTCAATGGTTCTCAATTATTTACTTCAAGACCACATTCCTGCACTCTGAATACTAGTTTCAAGAAATATTTAAAGTTTTTTATTTTCTCTTCTGTCTCTAATATTGTTTATAATGTTACCATTTATTCTGGTACTAAAAACTCTTTGATTGCAAAAAATGTTGCTCTCAAGTACTAATTGACTATGTCTGAGCTCCCTGAAAAGACTTTTCTTTTCATTTTGGATTCAAACTAATCCACTTCCTTGTTGATCACCCATTATACCAAGTGGGTTGTTGAATTGTCTTAGATTCCTTGCCAAGCTTTGAATGGGATTTGTCTATCATAGATTACCCCAAGGCAGAAGACCTCATATTGGGCTATGATTTTTTTTACCATTTCAATCCCAATATTGTTTGGAAAAGTATATTTATCACCTATGATTATAGTCATAAGGATTCTAGTGGTAATATCCCTCCTACAAGTAATGACTTTGCCACTTCTGTAAACAGTTTTTCTCTTTGGGGTGAACTTAAGACACCTTCCCTTCATTATTCTGTCCATATTCCTCCCATCATTCACTCTAAGTCATTACTTCCATAAAGAGATGAGGTCTTCAAAGAGATTCAAGATGTTGGAGAAGATGTTTCTATATCTTCACTTCATCTCTTTCAAGGGGAAATGGACCTTCCTCCTTTATTCTTTCATACCTCCCTGGAGGAGAAGTGGGATGAGGAGGAAGAGCCAGAAGAAGTTGAAACTGTGATTAAGGGAGTCCCTTCTTCTGATAAAAAACATTTGGTTGTATACTTCAAGGTGAAAGATGATAAAATTCCTCCACACTGTGCCTGTGATCATCATACTGAACTGGAGGGGTCTCTACCTCCAGTTGGTGTTATCTACTCTCTATCAAACAATGAGTCAGAAACACTATGGGCCTACATTTAAGAGAATTTAGAAAAAGTTTTCATAAGGCCAATATCCTCTTAAACAGCAGCACCTGTCCTGTTTGTCAAGAAAAATTATTATGGCCTTCATTTGTGTGTTGACTACCACAAACTCAATGCTGTCACTAGGAAGAATAGGTATCCTGTTATACCAATGAAACAGCTTCTCACTGTATTGGATGGTTCCACTATCTTCTTCCATATAGATCTCTGTGGTGCTTGTAATCTCCTGAGAATTAAAGAGGGGGATGAACACTTAACTTCCTTCAGAACCAAATATGGTAGTTATGAGTATTTGGTTATGCCGTTTGGCTTGACCAATTCCTCTTCTTCATTCCAAAATCTTGTGAATGAAATCTTTGCATATTTTTGGATCTTTTTGTAGTAGTATACCTAGATAATATTATGGTCTTTTCTAGTCACCATGAGCAAAGTGGCTACTTCTGACAGGAGGTGTTCCATTTTGAAATCATCTTGGACCAAGCTCAGACTAAGCTTGGTTCCTTCCTCTGAGCTAGGTTATTCCCAGGATTAAATTTTTCAAATATTCCTATGCCTCCTAAGCCACTGGAATATTGTAGAATTTCCATGTTTTATATTTTATCCTTTCAATTGGATATAATATATCTAAATTAAATCATATTTGATGTTTTCAGATCTTAGGATAAGTTAAAAATTGTTTTGATTAGCTATATCCTCTTAATAAAAAATATCATCTACTATAAAGATTTAATTTCAAAGGTACATTACTAATTTAAGTAATTAATTTTTCCTTTTATAGAACTCAATAAGTCAGGCCTAGGATTGAGAATTTTGAAATAATCAGTTTTTTGAGGGTATTTATGATTAGAATAAATTTAGGGTGTTAGTAAACCCATGTAAGCCCTTACGTGTTTTTACTAAAAATGTTAAGGGCATTCATTCCATTTTTGATGGCCTTAAAAATGGCATGAATGGCCTTAAAAATTCTATTTATGGCACTGTTAATGTCATTTATAGTGTTAACAATTTCATAAATGGCATTCTTAATGTCATTTGTGGCCTTAACAATGCCATAAATGGCATGAATGGCCTTAAAAATACCATAAATGGCATTAACAATGCCATCGATGGAATTAATAATGCCATTTGTGGCCTTAAAAATTCCATCTTTGGCATTAAAAATGCCATTTATAGCATTAATCATGCCCTTTATTGCATTGATAATGCCATTTATGGCATTAATAATTACCTCTATTGCATTGATAATGCCATCTATGGCATTAATAATGACATTTATGGCATCAATAATGCCCTTTATTGCATTTATAATGCCATCAATAGCCTTCAAAATGCCATAAATAGCCATATTTCATTTAAAAACCACCCCTTATGTTTTTTTACAATACAATTACGTGTTTTTACCAATTGATGGCAAAAAAATGAAAGTTTTAGTAAGAACACGTAAGTGCTTACATGGCTTTACCAACATCCTATATTTATTAATATTGATTATAGTTTTTTCCTCAAGAGATGACTTAAAAAAAAGCTATTTTAAGTCAGAACCTTTCCATAATATCCTTTATAATGGTGAATTTTTGATGTAACCAAATTTTTTTGTATTAAGAAAAAAGATAGTGATAGACTTTTTTGAAAAAACCTCTAAAAGCAAAAAATATAGAATATTTTTATTTTTCTTGCTTTATTGAATTGAATTTTTTCAAATCCAGTATTATTTTAGTTTTTATATTTGGAAGTCTCTTGTTATTACTCATAATTCAACAAAGTCATTTTCCCCAGGAAAATTAATATGAATTCTTGTTAAAAACAAAATTCTTGACTTTTGTTTTTTATGTGCTTTTTCAATTTTTTAATTTTTTATTTATGAAATAAGATTTTATAATTTATTGAAGCTAAATCTCATAGTGTTTTCAATTTATAATATATGTATCAGGAGTGTACAGTAAAAATATAAAGGATAATTATTTGTTACAGTAATGTACAGTACAGTACATCCTGTAACTGTAAGATTGTCAACAATCATCAACAATCTTACAGTGGCAGGCCTTACTAGCCCTGCTACAGCTCTTTTAAATAGAAAATCAATGAAATAAAAATAAATAAACAAATTAATAATAGAAAAAAATCTCCAACAAATCTTTAAAAAACATCAAAAATATATATTTATACATAAACATAATAATCAGAATAAATAACACACAATAGAGCTTAAAATAACACAAAAGATATTTTTCTTAAAAATCAGCATGATATATCTTGCTGCTAATTTCATACTGAAAAGTGTAAGGAAATTTAATTATAATGATGAAAAAAAACTTACCAATAAATAAAACAAACCTTCAGATCAGCTCTCATAAATTTTTATACAATCAATTTTTGAAAAAGATTTGACCTTTTAATAAATATTGTGAATGAATTTGAACTTTTTTTATTTATATTTTCTCTCTAAACAATCAATATAAAAAATATTTCATTTGGAAATGAAAAACATCATAAGAAGCAATGAGGAATATATTTCTCAATATAATCCTAATAGTTTCAGCTTAAAATTTAAAACTTTTGTTCAAATTCCAAGAAATGACGTCCAAGTCACTCATTATTTGTAAGCTAAATGCACATCTTACTGATAGAATCGATCTTGAAATACTGTAAATGAACTATTTATCCATAATACTGGTAAAAAAGTTTCAACATTCAAATCAAAGAGTGATTGGTAAGTCAAAAAAGGGATAATAAAAATCTAATTTTTTCACTGATCTACTCCTAATTTCATTTACAAAAGGATATGATTCTTTTTTGAAAGAAAAAATAAGCTCAGAATATGAACAAAAATCACACTCATGGTTTTTATAGATCTTGACAGGAAATATTTTGTAAATTCCAATAAAACTGACACCAAAGATTGTTTGAATTTCTTCTAAGGCTTTCAGTAATAAGAGGGAAATCCTTGATAGGTGATTGAGACCACTTTTTGAATCTAGTTGGAAATGGCTTAGAAGTGATATGTGTATAGCCTCAAGCTTAAGTTAAAAAAACTTAAATCTTATTTCTGTCTACTCTCCTTCCTGAATACTAATTGAAGCAATAATTCAAGCACCTTTTTCATCATACATACCAAAATTAAAAATAAGAAATTTTCCCATACTGGAGAATTTAAATACTTAATTAAGTTGAATGTGGGATTTCATGAGCCAGCCTTTTCAAATAGCCCATTATCATCAGTTTATTGCTATTTTAGATAATATCAATTCCTGTGTTTCAGTTAAACTCATTAAACTTTTCATTACTTTCCCAAATAAGGCTTGGAAATGAGTTTTGTAAAAGAGCTTCTTTGTGTCAGTTATTTCTCAAGACCACATAAGATGATGGTTATTACAAAACAATTATTTTACTTTGTTCAGAAGTAACTGTTTTTAAATTACTTTCAAAATATATTTATAGATGCTTAATAATATTCAATACAGGTGTCACACATACCTTTTTGAGAGTAAATTATTGTTGAGAAATCATCAAAAATATTCTTTAATCATTATTTAAGATCTAATTTTTTTCATTTTTTAGTATTGATACACTCACAAATGTATTTTGGGATAATGAGGATTTTCATGCTATAGAACAAAGCTATTATATTGAGGTCTCAAGTATAATAATAGATCTCCATTGATACAAATGATTACAGGTTACATGAAAAATTCAGTAAAATAACAAATTAAGAATAATTCAAAAATTAATTCAGAAGCAAGAAAGCTCAATGGATCACTTTGAACTGGAAAAATATCCAATTGTAATCAATTTGAGCTATATTTATATATGCAGGTCACCTTTCTCTAAATTTCACACATACTTTCATTTTCTTCATACTTACCATTAAAGTATTAGTTATTTGAGATTAAATAAAATTTTTAATAGAAATCCCACCCTCATTCAATTGAGCTGAAAATGAAAAAAAAATCTAAAGGAATCATTATAATATATATTTATTTTTCTCATATTAAAGTAATAAACTATATAGAAATGGTTTATCATAATAAACTATATTTTGAAAGGAATACAAAAAGTGATATATTAATTTATTTTGAGGAGGAAAAATCTTCAAATTTCAAATAAGAAAGGAGAGATATTTTGTATGGAGATGAGTAGTATCTAGGCAATTATTAGGCTATATTTTTTGTATGAAGATCCTAGTTACTCTTAATTCAACTGTTGGGATCTTACAATAGAAAAAACCCATCAGCTATAAAATAAAGCCCAAATACTCTAAAATAAATTCCCATATTTTTCATCTAGAAGTTACCAAATATACTTTACAGAAGCTTATGGGCTGAAAAATTGGTAATATTTATTTAGGAGGTATTGAATTTGGGTAAGATTTCATTTATGTTGAATATTTGTACTTACACTTCAGAGGCTTTTCCAATTTTAAATATATGATATTACTGAAATAATAGGAGAAGAACCATTTATTTGATTTCTTCCTAACTACAAATGCTAATCATCTAAACCAAATTGATTGTGAGATATCAATTTTATATTTTGTTATGCATTAAAAGATTCTCAATCCCTTAAGAGTATTTTTGATTAACTTAGAATCCCTTCCAAAGGAAAAGGGTTCAAATGTGAATAGTATCCAGCTATTTATTAACCTAGACTATATGGAGATTAGATTCATAGTCTCATTTGATTATACACCTCAAACATTTATTTTTTTTAAATAAACTACTTTTAAGTAAAAAGAAAAAATCATTCTGAGCTTAAAATGAGAATCATTCTTTTGAGCCTAATCTGTTGACTTATTGAGCTTACAAAATCATGAGAAAACAGTGAAATTGATCAAATTGAATTTAAGCTTTGTGGCTTGCATATTTGGCTTGAATTTCTTCCAAAACTTCTAATTCCTACCTGCATCCAACCCACCTCCAATTTCAAATTCCAAATGCAACACCTGCTTTCAGGTGTAGCCACTTTGCTCATGGTGAGTTCTGAGGAGGAAAATGTAAAACATGTGGCCTATTTCCTCCAAAGACTGAGGGACAATAATCTGTTTGCTAAAGCCTCAAAGTGCATATTCCATTCCTCAAGTGTGGAATACTTGTGCTATGATTTTTCAAGTGATAGCCTCAATATGGATTCTCCAAAGTTTCCACAAATACTCAATTGGCCTTAACCCAAGAACATTAAGTCCTTTCAATCCTTTCTTGACTTTCCCAACTCTTATCATCATCTCATTACAAATTATTCCAAATAATCACTGCTCTCACTTCCCTCCTTAAAAAATATTCTCCCTTCATCTTCAATGAGGAGGCTCTTAGTTAGTTTCGTATAATCAAAGAAGCTTCAACCACTTCTCCTATGCTCTCTAATTTCAATCCTTCTCTACCAAATATTGTAGAGACTAATGCTTCTGATTATGCCTTGGGTGCTGGACTGAGTCAGGTGAATGACTCAGGAAAGCATGCCAATTCATTTTGAAGTCACAAGCTTCTCCCAGCTGAGCTCAACTATGAAATTAATTACAAGGAACTCCTTGGCATAATTTGGTCTCTCAAGCGCTGGAGAGCTTTTCTTCTTTTTATCGCTAATTGCTTTGAAGTATTGAAAGACCATTATTCTCCTCAGTATTTCATTTCTTCCAAAGTTCTTACTTGTTTTCAAGCCCAATGGGCTGAATTTTCTTCTGAGTTTCATTTCACCATCACTTACCACCCAGGCAGACTGGCCACTTTACTAGATGCCTTGTCATGTCAGGACAATGTTAACCCATGGACGGGGGTGGGAATCATCAGGAATAATCATCAAAATTTTCAAAAGTTTCTCAAGCAAGATAAAGATCAAGAATCAGGATTCCTCTCAATCAAGGTGGAAATGTCCTCCTATTTAGTTGAGCAAATTTAAAAAGAAGTATGGAAAGAAAAAGAATATAAGGGAATACTTAAGCAACCAGCAAGAGGTGAATTAGTCTTGGATTCCTCTCTTGAACCTCCAACCAACTTATTATTTTTCAAATATAGAGTGGTCATCCCAAGCAATCATTAAATTCAATTTGATATTCTTCAAACGCATCTGTCACAGGGGCTCTTCAAAGTGAAGAGGGCCTGGCACTCAGTAAACTGGGACTCACTTATGGAGGGCTCAAAGATAAGATAAGATGAGACACACTTAAGAGTGTTAAAGATAAATTGCTAAAGAATAAATATAAGAAAAGCAGCAACAAAAGATAAGAGTAAAAGAATAGAAGAGCCAACCACAAACAAGTCCAAGTCCACTGTTTCAACCTGTCAGAATGGAAAGAGAAGGGTTAATAAGGATATGGCCACCCAACTCATACTGTACAGGCGAAGAGAGAAATGCAAAGACTAACTTAAGATTAAATAATTATAATACCCAAATAAGGATAAGAATAATTATAAAATAATAAATAAACTAAATTAATTAACTGGGGAAAAGTCCCCAGGGGGGAGAAAGAGGGGCTGGTATATGTGAGAATCACCAGCCCTGATCCAGAGGAAGAATTTTCATGAGAATAATTGATGATTGAATTGAGTCTGGCCAATACAGGTCCTGTACAGCTGTACAGAACCTGTACAAGAGGTGTGGTGTATTTGAGTGATCATACAGTTCCATACTGGTGTATTGAAACTGTATTGGGTGAAACCAACCTGTACAGTTATTGACAGGCTGTATTGAGATTCCAAGCTGTATGAATGTTTCAGAATGAAGATTGCTGAAACTGAATGCTGATACAAGTGCTGGATCTGCTGATTTGAGGTGCTTGAGTGGGTGTATGAATGAATACCCTTACCCCTTGGTGAGTGGTTGTTACAGTATCCCCCTCTTGAAACTGGTGGGCTCCTGAACACCATAATACCCTGCCATTGTTGAGTGGCATCTCACTAGCCCACACGATGCTTTGAAAAGTTTTCTTTTGACCATTATCTCGAAATCCTTCTCCATCTCTTCTCTGTCAATTAAATTCATTTCCCCCTTCTTTAACTTCGAGTAACTACCCCACTTCGAACTTTTCTTCTTCTGATTTCAACAACTGACGTCCTTGGGGCGTGGCCTTGGGTTGTATCCCAAAATGATGGCCACTGAGCTCTGGTGCTCAAAAAAAATGGTGCCAGATGAGTATATGAAGTGTACCCATCTGGCCAGCCCAATCAAAGAAAAGATGGGGACAAGAATTCAAGGGTCTTGTCCCCAATGGCTTTCAAAATGCCTCAACCAGCCCTTTATAGTGATTTGGGGCTGGTGCCTTCTCTATGGGGGATCTTGAGGATCCTTGAATTTATGGCCATTTTGGCCTTTTGTTTGGGTCCTTAGTGCCTTGGGGTGAAATGTGATTCATGGCCAATTCTGGCCTTTTCTTGGGTCCTTGGTGTTTTGAGGTGATTTTGGGTTCATGGCCCTTTTTGGCCTTTTTGGCCCCTATGGGACTTTTGGGTAAATTGGGGTCTTGCGGTCCGTGGGCCGTACGCCACGGTCCGCGGGCCGTGGGGGCTACAGGAGGCCCCCAGGGCCCAAATTTGCTGGGGACCCAGGGGTACCATGGGACCTTGATTGGCCCAAAAAAGAATTTTCACCTCATATGGCCTGGACCCATTGGTGGGGTCCAGGACCACCAAGAACTTGGCCTCCCCAAACTTGCAGGGGAGGCCCCCCATGCTGATTCCAGCCCCTAAAGGGGCCTTGGACCTTGACATTGAGAGGTTTTGAGGGGGGCCATGATTGACTTGTGGCCCAATTCCCTTGAGGTCGAACTTTTGACTTGACATGGACTTGACGATTTGGGTGGAGTGAAATCCAGTGTCTTGTTCCTGTTTACGGTTGGTTTGACTCCTATTCATGCTCTTATAACAACTAATGAATGAGATAAAATAAAATGATTAAAATAATGAAGGAACCTCCCAATACGTGATTTGGGAGGGGATGCTGCTGCTTCCAATGAAAATAAAAAGGAAATAAAAGAAAGAAAATTGTACAAGTAAAGAAAGGAAGGAAAAATAATAAGAGAAAATGAGAGTAAAGAAAGAAATAAAGAAAAATCCTGATGGTTGGTCCTTCTTGTGGTGAGTTGCTTGATTCTGGCCAAAAAAGTGTCTGAAAAGTGAAAACCAAGCATTTTGATGCTCACAGAGTGGCCAAGGTGATGTTTTACAAGGAGTAGAACCCTCAGGGATGCATACCAGGAGATGGAACTTACTTTCATAACTTCCACTCCCCACCAAGCACCATCAGACTGAAATAAATTGCCATAAATGCCTTCTGAAATGAATTGCCATAAATGACTACTGAAATGAATTGCCGTAAATGACTTGAAGTAATGAATGTCTTGAATTATGATGATTGGCATAAAATGAAATGATAATAAAGAAAGAAAAAGAAAATGAAAACATAAGGAAAGAAAGAAACATTTGGCCATATCTTGATAAGGTCCAAATGGAGTGTATTGATGTTGTATGCTTCCTGAACCTGTCCAAAGAATTGACAAGTGCTCACAAAGTGGCCAAGGTGATGCTTACAACAACATATGGGTAGAATACCCCCTTAAAGGTGCATGCCAGGAGAGGAACTTACTCTCATAACTTCTTCCCCCCACCAAGCACCATAAAATCAAACTCTTGAGGTATTTGGACCAGGCTTGTCTGGATACAATGAGTGGAAATCCTTGACAAGGTCTGGTGAGTTGGTAAGGTTGGAAGCTGGTTCCCAAGTGGTTCTTTCTGGGTCTTCACTGAATCCTTTCCACTCTACAAGATACCATAATTTACCTCTTTTGAGTTTTGAGTCCAGAACCTGAGCCACTTCCCATTCTTCTTGCTCTTCCACTAAAACTGGTGGTGGCAGCAATTGATGACGATTTGGGATAGTTGAATGCTTGACTGGTTCTAATAAGGACACATGGAATACAGGGTGAACTGTCTTCCATTGCTGAGGCAACTTGAGGTGATATGCATGGCTGCCAATCTTCTTAAGAACTTCAAAGGGTCCCAACCATCTTTCTGATAATTTCTTGGTGGGTCTTGTTGTCTTGATGTTCTTGGAAGCTAGCCATACTTTGTCCCCAGGTTGGAAATCAGGTGGAATTGCCCTATTTCTATCTGCATACTTCTTGAATCTCCTTATTGCTGTCTCTAATTCTTCTTTGACAACTTGCTGTACTGATTGGAGTTTTGTTGATAACTTTCCAGCAGGTGACTCTTGAGAAATATGGATTGAGTCAAAGCTGGGATTTCTTCCTTAAATGGTGAAAAAAGGTGATTGCTTAGTTGATGAATGTTCTGCATTATTATAGGCAAATTCAGCCAGAGGGAGCCAGGTGTACCAGTCATCTTGATGATAGCTGACATACATCCGAAGGTACTGTTCTAGTATCTGATTTACCCTCTCTGTCTGTCCATCTGTTTCAGGGTGAAAGGCAGTTGAAAGATCTCTTGATATCTTGAGCTGCTGACACAATTGAGTCCAGAATGATGAAACAAATAAGGATCCTCTATCACTGACAATACTGACTGGGAGTCCATGCTTGGAAAAGACATGACTAATGAATATTTGAGCTAAATCCAGAGCAGTGATTGTGCCATAAGTTGGAAGGAAGATTGCCATTTTTGAGAATCTGTCCACAACTACTAAAATTGAATCAAAGTTGTTGGACAGTGGCAATTGAGTGATAAAGTCCATTGATAATGAATTCCAAGGACCAGACGGAATTGAAAGAGGCTTGAGTAATACAAACTTCTTGTGATGAATGTTCTTGTTTCTTGAACATTGCTGACATGAGGACACATAGTCCTTGATGAATTGATTCATGCCAGCCCAATAAAAATCCCTCTTGATGAGCTTGAGGGTCTTCTCCTGGCCAGGATGGCCAGCCAATGGTGAGTCATGACGCTTTTGAAGAATATTGAGTTGAAGTTCTTCATTGCTTGGGATTACCACTCTATCTTTGAATAATAATAACTTGGCTTGAGGTTCAAGAGAATAATCTGGAACTGATTCACCTCTTGCTAGTCGCTTGAGTATTTCTTTATAGTCTTTGTCTTGCCATACTTCTTTTTGAATCTTGTCCACTAAATCTGAGAAAATTTCCACTTTGATTGAGAAGAATCTTTACTCTTGAATTCCATCTTGCTTAAGTACTTGATGAAAATTCTGAGGATTCTTGCTGATGAAGTCCACCCCCCTCTCTGGGTACACGTCGTCCCGACGTGACAAGGCATCTGGTAAAGTGGCCAGCCTGCCTGGGCGGTAAGTGATAGTGAAATGAGATTCTGAGAGAAATTCAGCCCAACGGGCCTGACGACGAGTAAGAACTTTGGAAGACATGAAATATTGCAAGGAAGAGTGGTCTGTCAAGACCTCAAAAGCATTGGAAAGAGAAAGAAGAAATGCTCTCCAGCGCTTGAGAGCCCAAACTATGCCAAGGAGTTCCTTGTCATGAATTTCATAGTTGAGTTCAGCTGGTAAGAGCTTGCGACTATCAAATGCAATGGGGTGCTTTCCTGAGTCATTCACCTGGCTCAGTACGGCGCCCAAAGCATAATCAGAAGCATCAGTCTCTACTATAGTAGGTAGAGAAGGATTAAAGTGAGATAAGATAGGAGCAGAGGTGAAAGCTTCTTTGAGTGCTTGAAACTGACTAAGAGCTTCCTCATTGAAGATGAAAGGAGAGTCCTTTTTAAGGAGGGAAGTGAGAGAAGTGATTTTTTTAGAATAATTTTTAATGAAACGTCGATAAAAATTGGCAAAGCCAAGGAAAGATTGAAGGGCCTTAATGTTTTTGGGCTGAAGCCAATTGAGGATTTGCTGAACTTTTGAAGAATCCATCTTGAGGCCATCACTTGAAACAACATAGCCCAAGTATTCCACACTTGAGGCATGGAATACACACTTGGAGGCTTTGGAAAACAGATTATTGTCCCTCAGTCTTTGGAGGACAGAGGCCACATGTTTGACATGTTCCTCCTCAGAACTGGAAAAGACCATAATATCATCTAGATAAACCACAACAAACACATCCAAAAAATCTGCAAAGATATCATTTACTAGATTTTGGAAAGAAGCAGGAGCATTGGTCAAACCAAATGGCATGACCAAATACTCATAACTGCAATATTTGGTTCTAAAGGCAGTTAAGTGCTCATCCCCCTCTTTGATTCTCAGAAGGTTATATGCACCACGCAAATCTATCTTGGAGAAGATAGTGGAACCGTTGAATACGGTAAGAAGCTGGTTCATAGGAGGAACAGGGTATCTGTTCTTCCTAGTGACAGCATTGAGTTTGCGGTAGTCAACACACAAACGAAGACCTCCATCCTTTTTCTTTACAAAAAGGACAGGTGCTCCTGTTGAAGAGGAGCTTGGTCTAATGAAACCTTTCTCTACATTCTCTGAAATGTAGGCCCGCAGTGTTTCTGACTCTTGATTTGATAATGAGTAGATAACACCAATTGGAGGTAGAAGACCCTCCAATTCGATATGGTGATCACAGGCGCGGTGTGGAGGAAGTTTCTCTGCTTTCACCTTGGAGAATACATCCAAATATTGGTGATAAGCAGGAGGAACAACCTCCAACACAGTTTCAATTTCTTCTGGCTCTTCCTCCTCATTCCACTGCTCCTCCAGGGATGCATGAAAAGATAAGGGAGGAAGGTCCATATCCCCTTGGAAGAGATGAAGTGAAGATATGGCAACATCTTCTCCAACATCCTTTATCTCTTTGAAGACTTCATCTCTTGATGGAAGTAATGACTGAGAGGGAATTATGGAAGGGATATGGACAGAAGAAGGGATGGAAGGTGTCTTAAGTTCACCAGCCAGAGCAACACTGTTGACAGCAGTGGCTAAGTCATTACTAGTAGAAGGAATAATACCACTAGAATCCTTATGATTAGAATCATAGGTGATCAGTCCATTTTTCCAATCAATAATGGGGTTGAAATGGTAAAGGAAATCATAGCCCAATATCAGGTCTTCTCCTTTGGGTGAATCTATGATAAAGAAATCCCATTCAAAGCTTGGGAAGGAAGGCAAGTCAACTACCCACTTGGTATAATGGGTGATGAACAAGGCAGGGGATTCATTAGAATCCAAAATGAAAAGAGGAATCTTTTCAGGGAGCTCTGACATAGTCAATGAGTACTTGAGAACAAAATTCTTTGCAATAAAAGAGTTTGTAGCACCAGAATCAATGAGAATACTATAAAAAATATCAGAGACAGAAGAGAAAATAAGAAACTTTAAAGATTTCTTGACACTAGTATTCAGAGTGCACAATTGTGCTCTTGAAGGAAATAAGTGAGAACCATTGAACACATCATGATTCCCACTCAGGCTTTTCCCTGCTTGCTAGGGAAGCCTTCTGATGATCCTTGCCTATTCTCAGGCCTCTTGAAGCATTTTTCAAATGGGTGCTTTCCACCACAATAATTGCACAAGCCTTCTTTAATCCTCCTCTCCTTTTCAGAACCAATTAATTTGTTGTCCTTATTGAGGAGAGCAGCATGAGGCTTGTCTTTGGACATTTGAAAATTCTTCCCCTTCTTATTCTTATTGTGATAAGGCTTCTTGGATGATGAACTTTGAGGAGGCTTGGAGGAATTGGATCCAATGATTGGAGGCTTCTTCTCTTGATGACTGCCCTTTTCCTTTTGCCTCTCATGATATCTTGTGTCTAATTCTAAACTGACATCCATAAGTTCTTGAAGAGTGTCAAAAGTTCCAGGGTGAGAAGCCAATTGGTCCAATAATCTTGATGCCAATCCTCTTCTGTACACATGAATGTAAGCTCTTTCCTCCCAATCTCCAATTCTTGACATTAAGCTCCTGAAATCTGCTATGTACAAGGAAACATGACCACTTTCCTTCATCCTCAAATTGTCCAACTCTTGTTCAGCTTTCCTGACTTCATTGGGGTCACCAAACAGAGTGAATAATTGAGATTCAAACAATGGCCAATTATTGAGGAGGTAGGAAGGGTCTTCATTGGAAATATTTGAGAGGTAAGGTTCAATCCATTTGCCAGCTCTACCAGTAAGAAAAGAAGTTGAGTACAAAACCTTCTTCCTGTCAGAGAAGAAGTTTGCTGGATCATTATGGAAAATTAGTTGACAGGATTGGATAAATCCTCTCAACTTATGAGCTTGAGTACCATCAAAAGAATCAGGTGCCTTCATGGATGGAGTCTTGAAAGCAGGGGCTTTGGAATTGTCCCTGGGGGCAACTGCTTGAGTGAGTTGTTCCATGAATTGAGTCATCTGCTCCATCATCTTGAGGAGACTTGGATCAGTTTGAGAGACAAGAGGTTGACTAGAACGGGCTAGATTAGAACCCCGAGGCACCTCTGGAGCATTTGCCAAGGCATCTGCCACTTCAGTTTCCCCAGAATCTTCCTCTTCCACAGACTCTTCCCCCTCTTCATCTTCAACTTCCCCTAATCTTGCTCTTGCACCTTCAGACATGCCAGGGTGGCCACCCAAAAGTCCAGAAAAGGATCTTGATCTTCTAAATTTCATTCCACCTCTTCTTGAGGGTGCTGCTCCTTCCATTGGTGGTCCTCTGTCCAAATTTGCACTCAGTTGATGAACTGATGGTGTGCGGTTGAGAGGAGCCCTTGCTGTAGGAGTGAGAACAGCTGGAATTTTCTGGGATCTAGTATTCTTTGCTGGGGGGCTATGCTGGACTGGCATTATGAAAAGAATAAAATAACTTGATGGTATTAAGAAGAATAATCAGGCTTGGCCAAATCAATCACAATAAAATCTTGATGAATCTTGAGGAATCAAATTCAATCAACAGTCAAATAAATTCAATCAATCAACAATCGATTCAATCAAATATCAATAATCTTGAGGAAATCAAAAATCAATCAATATTCAATCAATAAGTGTCTTCAATATGAAATTAAGTCTTGAGGAATCAATCAATAAGTTCAAAATCTTCAGAAATCAATTCAATATCTTGATGAGTCAGATCAAATCAATAATCAAAATCAATTCTTGAGGATCAATCAATATCTTGAGAGTTCAAAGTCAATAAATCCAATAAGTCCTGAATCAATAACCCAAATGAATCCCAATGAATAATCCAATCAATTAAACCAATCAATAATCCCTAGATGAAACCTGAATAAGAACACAGAAAAAATTTGATTGATAAAAATAAAATGAAGTGATGAAATGGTCAGCAATGATTAAGAAAGGAAAAAGAATCAATTTTCATAAGAATGAAAAGAATGAGATGAAAATTGATGAGAGAGAAAAATTCATAGAAAATCATAAAAAATCATAAAATCATGAAAAGGTCATAATTGATGAATGAGAGGAAATGAATATAAATGAATGAAAAGAAAGAATCAAATATGAGTCAATTAATTTAATGTCACAGGGGCTCTTTGAAGTGAAGAGGGCCTGGCACTCAGTAAACTGGGACTCACTTATGGAGGGCTCAAAGATAAGATAAGATGAGACACACTTAAGAGTGTTAAAGATAAATTGCTAAAGAATAAATATAAGAAAAGCAGCAACAAAAGATAAGAGTAAAAGAATAGAAGAGCCAACCACAAACAAGTCCAAGTCCACTGTTTCAACCTGTCAGAATGGAAAGAGAAGGGTTAATAAGGATATGGCCACCCAACTCATACTGTACAGGCGAAGAGAGAAATGCAAAGACTAACTTAAGATTAAATAATTATAATACCCAAATAAGGATAAGAATAATTATAAAATAATAAATAAACTAAATTAATTAACTGGGGAAAAGTCCCCAGGGGGGAGAAAGAGGGGCTGGTATATGTGAGAATCACCAGCCCTGATCCAGAGGAAGAATTTTCATGAGAATAATTGATGATTGAATTGAGTCTGGCCAATACAGGTCCTGTAAAGCTGTACAGAACCTGTACAAGAGGTGTGGTGTATTTGAGTGATCATACAGTTCCATACTGGTGTATTGAAACTCTATTGGGTGAAACCAACCTGTACAGTTATTGACAGGCTGTATTGAGATTCCAAGCTGTATGAATGTTTCAGAATGAAGATTGCTGAAACTGAATGCTGATACAAGTGCTGGATCTGCTGATTTGAGGTGCTTTAGTGGGTGTATGAATGAATACCCTTACCCCTTGGTGAGTGGTTGTTACAGCATCATGACTCACCATTGGCTGGCCATCCTGGCCAGGAGAGGACTCTGAATCTCATCAAGAGGGATTTTAATTTGTCTAGCATGAATAAAATCATCAGGGACTATGTTTCCTCATTTCAGAAATGTTCAAGAAACAAGAGAATTCACATAAAAAGTTTGTATTACTCAAGCCTCTTCGAATCCCATCTGGTCCTTGGAGTTCATTACCAATGGACGTTATCACTCAATTTCCCCTTTCCATCAAGTTTGATTCAATTTTATTAGATGTGGGCAGATTCTCAAAAATAGGAATATTCATTCCATCTTATTCAACAATTACCTCCCTGGAATTAGCTCAAATCTTTGTTAGTCATGTCTATTCCAAGAATGGACTCCCAGTCAGTATTGTCAGCTATAGAGGTTCCTTATTTGTTTATTCATTCTGGATCCAATCATGTCAGCAGCTCAAGATATCAAGAGATCTTTAAGCTTCCTTTCACCCTGAAAAAATATGGACAGACAGAAATGGTAAATCAGATTCTAGAACAGTATCTTTGGATGTATTTCAGTTACCATCAAGATGACTGGCACATTTCAAACCCTCTGGCTAAATTTTCCTACAATAATGAAGAAAACGCATAAAAAAACACTCACCCTTTTTCACCATTTATGGAAGAGATCCCAGCTTTTATCCAATTCAAATGTTTCAAGACACACCTTCTGGAAATTAACAACAAAACTCCAATCAGTAAAGCAAGTTCTCAATGAAGAATCAGAGTCAGAAATCAAGTTTTTTAAGAAGTCTACAGATATAAATAGGAAAATTCCATCTGATTCCTAACCTGGGGACAAATTATGGCTAGCTTCCAAGAGCTTAAATACAACAAGCCCACCAAAAAACTCTCAGAGAGATGGTTGGGACCCTTTGAGCTGCTTAATAAGAATGGAAACCATGCATATCACCTCATGTTTCCTCAACAATCAAAGGAAGTTCACACTGTATTCCATGTTTCCTTGATAGAACCAGTCAAGAAATCAACTATTCCAATCCAACATCAATTGCCACCACCACAAGTCATAGTGAAAGAGCAAGAGGAATTGGAAGTGGCTCAGGTCCTGGACTCTAAAATCAAAAGAAGTAAATTATGTTGCTTTGAAGAGTGGAAAATATCCAGTGAATACCCAGAAAGAAGAGCTTGGGAACCAGCTTCTAGCCTTACCAACTAATCAGACCTTTTCAAGGATTTTCAAACTCTGTATCCTGACAATACTGGCCCGAATTCCTAAAGAGTTTGATTCAATGGTTCTTGGTGAGGACTAAGCTTATGAAAGTAAGTTTCTCTCCTGGAATGCACCTTTATGAGGGTATTCTACCCAAATTTGTTGTAAGCATTGCCTTGGCCACTTCGTGAGCACTTTTCAATCATTTGGACAGATTAAGAAGGCCTTTCAAGATCAATTCCCACAAATTGGGAAATTGATCAAGATATGGCCAAATTGCTTTTCTTGATTATGCCATTGATAATTCTTCAAGAAATTCCTTATATAAATTAATTTTATGGAAAAAGGTTTCCCATTATTTTATGGTGCTTGGTGGGGAGTGGAAGTTATGAAAGAAATTTATGGCAAAAATGAAGCAATTCACCACAAGCAGCACAATCCTCAGAAGTTGATTTTATTTCTTTTTCTCTTGATCCTCTTATTTTATTTTGTTTCTTTCTACTTTAAAAATTCTTGTTTGTTCTTTCTTCTTTATCAAAACAAAAGAATCCCCTCCCATATCATGTATTGGGAGGTTCCATTTTTATTCTTGTATCAATAAAAGAAGGGATAAAAGATAAACCAAACACAAACAAAGTTCAACAAGTCGTTCCATCCTTTACCAAAGTCATCAAAATTCCTGTTGAGCTAATTGACCAACAAACTCAAAACAGGCAGAATCCATCAGGCAATTAATTATACAAGAAAATGCTTATTCCATACAATTTGCTCTTGGATTGGCTCAAAGGAGTCCAAAGCTTACTCTCATTATGCTCCTGTAAGGACCTATCCATGAAGAGAATCTGAGCATCTTCAAATGCTTCTCAAAGGGTCCTCAAATAACCACTTTAAGTCATCAATACCCAGGGGATTCAGCCACTAATACTCCAAATTGACCCTCAAAGGGCCACTACTGACCTCCTCAAGCATCTTTGAGAAGTGTGAGCCTTGAGGTATATTTTACATACCCAAATAGGCCACGATCAAAATTTCAATAAATTCTGAAATATGCATTACCCTCAAGTAATGGATCTATCCAAAATTCACCTTTTTTATTGAAGAAAAGATGAATAATGTTTTGGAGTAAGTAAATCAATGGATTGAAGGCCAGATTTGGCCTCTAAACAAAAAACTCCCCTAGTCTAGCTTCATGGAGTAAATAAGCTTGAATTAATCTATGAGGTTGTAATATTGAAAATACTTCAACACCACATCATCAATACCACATAAAAGGATTGTGAAAATTTGTGTTTTCTCAATTTCTCACCAAAATAATGGGAATGTGAGAAACCCCATGTTACATATACACTAAGATCAGTGTTATGCATGATTATTGCACTTAAAGTTAAATTATTATTACATACAGTTTTTGGTACACCCATAGTGGATATCAGTCTTGAAGCCTGAATTACTATTGTTGTTGTTAATATAGCTAAGGGGAGCATAAGACCTCAAAGAGAGCCAGGGTACCAAAATTCTAAGGCCTCTGAGGCATGCATAGCTCTAAAGCTTGTATTCATGGCCAATCACTACCTAATTAGTATAGTAGAACCTATTGGAAACTTGGTTACCAAGCTAAAGTCCCAACAAATTATAAGAAAATTGCAAATAAGCTGCTATTTTGACATGACAAGGGGATAAAAAGCAACTCTGACTCCTGTAACAATGCCAATCCTTAGTTATTTTCCATTGATAAACCTCAAAATAGTAATTTATACCCTTGTTGGACTAGTATCCATTCATTTAACTCATTGGAACCAGCTATACTGTGATATTTGCAATTCTACATTGTCAGGATGAGTCTATGATAAAGGTGTATATAAGTATTTACAGGCTTTAACTATGACTGTGACACGGTAAAAATAGCTTTAAAAGATAATAAAGTTGATAATAAATGATTAAATTAAGATATTAAGGGCTTTACTATAGAGATATAGTGGTGGTGAGCGCTGTTGAAAGCCCTGGGTGCAGCTTTACCTGTTGGGTTACAATACTTTTAATTTAAGAGTATACCTGATTATTAACCAAGAGTAAAACTTTTTTTGACAGTTTACTACGTAGGTTATTCAAGAGCAGGATGAGGAAAGCTATTCTGGCAGTGAAAAGCCTCCTTTTTATCCTGAAATGGGGTGGAAAGGGTACTAGACCTTTCCACATAGAGGAAGTGAAGATTTTTTCACTTTCTAGTACTGGCTTGTGGTTTGCAAACAGCCTTTATAACCTGTATTGGGCTCAGATGTGGTTTTGAAACCACATCTGGGCGGTTTTCACCAATACAGGGTGAAAGGTTTCATCTGGGGACCTCACAGCCTGATTCTGACGTGTATGACGCGTAGAATGCTGTACAGAAACTGTATGGGACCCCAGTATTGACTGAAATATGAGGTATTGAAGTAAAAACATGCTTCTTTGTCTATTTGACACCTCATATTCATGGTTATGGGATATTATCCCATGGTAAGGCTGTATATGACAGCAGGTGGGATTTTGACCTTAAAACAGCCATACCTTTGTCAATTCTTGAGATATCAACCTCAAAATTGGTTCAGTGTGTAGCCCTGTATGTGCTCTACACAATGGTACCTCATTTGATATGGGTATCATTAAATATGGCAAAGTTATCCCATGTACAGGATTTTTGTACATTTGTGTGTTTTGGGAAAAAGCTGTATTGAGCTTGTTTGCCCCATAACCTTTGTTCTAGTTGAGCTATGGGGAAATGGATGACACAATCAGATAGCCCTGATTGTGCTATTTCCAAAAATACCCCACTTCAGGTATCCCACACTAAAACTGTAGAAGTTAGATGAGAGGTGAATGTTTTGTTCACCCTTATTTGGCCTGAAATTGACCATAACTCCAGTAATATTGGTGCTAGCTCAGTTTGGCTGGTACCATTGGATAGTCCTGGCTTAGAGCTTCATTCTGAATACCCATTTGATGGGGTTAAGCCTCTCCTTCTAGATTTTAAATGAGAGGTGAAAATTAAGGTTTATGCTCAGCAATAACTTTGTTATTTCTTGTTACATGGTGATGGGACTTATATTTTCAGAAAGAGGTGAGTTTCCTCTTTCTTTTGATACCTTTTGAGCTTTTTTGGCTCAGCTCCATGTTTTGGTGGTATCTTGGCTATACCATTGGTTTATGGTATTTTGGCTGTCATGCTTGTGCTCTGGTTTTGAGTCACAGGCTGACATACCCTCCCTCTAAAAGAGGCTCATCATTGATGAGACTTTTCAGTCCTCCTAGAGGTTCTGAATCTCCTTAAATGAAGGTTCCCATCTGGTATGGCATCCTCTGCCAAACATTTGTGTAAGGTGTGGATATGAAACTTTGATTAAAAATCAAGTACTTTTCCTGTCCTCAAAATTTGTATAAGGTAAAATTCAATTAAAAATAGTATGAAATATTATTTTTAAGAGAAAACACGCCAAATTTATTGTTTATAGCTTTATTAGTATAAAACAATAATATTATAAAAATTTATTGTTTTACCAACAATAAAAATTTATCCAAAAAAATACTCTACAAGAGATATTTTAAGGCTACAAAAGAAATTTCTTCAAGAGCAATTTCAATTGGAATTAATTGAGCAAAGAACTGCAAGCAATTAATTAAAGAACAAAGTCTTTAAAAAGAATATTAAAGAGAAAACACACCCAAAAGTGACCAGAGTGAATTTGGAAACAAAGTGACAAAGTTTACAGTGATGAAAGATGCTTTAATTCACTTTTGGGGTGGTTCAGGGGTAAAAATGATTATAAGAGTTACAAACAATGATTATAATGATTTTTTCACGTGGTTAAAAGGATTAAAATGATTTAAAAGTGGTGGTTGGAATCTTTGATTGATTGGTTTAACAGCTTTAAACTAATTAATAAAAGGAAAAGATTCTAACATGAAGAGAAAAGTGGGGCAAAGAAGACATTCTTTTATAGCCATCAATTCTCTTACTCCAAAAGTAAAATTTACTCTTGTCAGTCGTGAAGAACAGTCTGACAACAAAAAAGCCAATTATGGCATCATTGAACCCTAGTTTAGACCAAAAAGGGCTGGTTTAAGCCATTTTTAGCCATTTTTAGCCATTTTAGACCCTTAAATCAGCCATTACTATAGCAATACCAGGCCTAGAGCCTTCAAAACACGTCAGAATGTGTGTCAGAGGCGTAGAAACCAGTTAAAACTGTTTTTATTATGATTGTTTTATCTTAAGGGTAGTTTTACCCTCTTGGCAACAGCTAAGACTACCCCAGTTGGTATCAAAACCTCATCATCAATTGAGTCCACAGACCCTGTAACTCAATTCCAGGCCAAAAGTGATGAACTTTTGCGTGAATTTTGACATCCCACGCCTGTCAGCAAGGATTTTGGGGGTCTAGCTCCCCCTTAGAGCTGGAATTCCTTTTCCCCCCCAAATTTAATCTTTCCAATTTATTTTTCCTTTAATTCCTCATCATGTATTATACTTATACTTTACATATGTAATTCAATTCAATTGTACAGTACAATACAGTAATAATTGACACCTCATATGTAAATCAAAGTTCACTTATGTAATACATGCGCACATTTTGACATTTCAATTGAATTCAATTGAAAATACTTCAATTCCTCATAACTTCTAAACTAAACACAACACCTCAATTTTAACACAAAATTTGATGGTTAACACCACATGTGGTGTGAATTAAATTAAGGTTTTGAGGATTTTCAACTTTTGTATTGAAAATACTAAAAACTTAATTTAAGCTTATTTAGAGTTGAGTTACAAGAATTTCACTCAGAGGTGACCCCACCTGATTTTTTATGAGGAATCCAATGGTGAAATAATTTTTATGTGTTTCTTTATTGGATAAAAAGTTATAATAATTTTTATTTAACTTTTTTCCAAATTTATTTAATTTTTCACAATTTTGTTAAAATTTCATTTTTACTTAATTTTTCCAAGTATAAATGTAATTTTATACTTACAAAATTTTAATGTATTTTTTATTTTTAAATTGTAATTAATTTTTTATTTTTAATATAATTTTATATTTATATTTTGATTTTTATTTTAATAATATAAATAAGTTTATTTTATATATATTAATATGTTATTTTTGTATTTGTGGTCTTTTGGGTATATGAAATTACCTCTAAGGCTCACAATTTGTCTTTATCTGCTGTCTGGTTCTTGAATCTGACTAGGTATTGTCTTTGATCCTTCCCATTGAGTCTGATCTTCCTGGCCCTGATGATCTTACTCACAGGTCCAGGGGAGTCTTCCACTTCCACTATCTCTTGTGGTGTGGTGTTCTTTCTCCTTGAGGGGAATTTGTCCTCCTCTGTCTGCAAGTATGGTTTGACCAAACTCACTGGAAAGACTGGATGTTTACTTGAAAATTCCTCAGTGAGTTTGACTTCCACTGCATTTTTTCCTATCAACTTAATGATAGTAAAAGGTCCTACAAATGAGTCTCTCATCTTTTTAGGTCCTTTGAGATTTTTGAAGTTCAGTGTAGACACTAGCACCTGGTCCCCTTCTTTGAATTCAGGTTCCATATGTGATTTGTCCAACCTCTGCTTATTGTATTCTTTTGCCTCAGCTATGCATTTGGCAGCTGTGTCACAGGCCCTCTTCCACATATCATGGAAGTCTTTGGCTGTGGGGTGGATAGTCAGGAGATTTTTCTTCAAGTGATCCACAGGCCACAGGGGGTTCCACCCTTTCTCCACCAGTGCAGGTGTTTTACCTGTGGTGGAGTGCTGTCTTGTATTATAAGCCAGTTGGACTGCTGGTAAGAGGGTAACCCAATCATGGGTGTATCCCTCATGGTCCTTGTATTCCATGCCATAGGCACAGAGTCCTCTGAGGATGTCCTCCATTGTTTGGATCATCCTCTCAGCTAGGCCATCTGTTTGTGGATGGTAAGCTGTGGAAAAAGCAAGTTTGGTACCAAGCATGTCATATAAGTTAGTCCAAAATTCAGATGTGAATTTTGGGTCCCTATCACTAATGATGATCTTAGGGACTCCACAGGTAGATATGATGTTATTCCAAAACAACAGAGCAGTATCCATGGCTGTGTCTTCTTTATGGCATGGTAGACACCTCATGCTCTTGCTAAACCTATCAACTATGATCAAACAGGCATTATAGTTTTCTTTGCCCCCTGGGACAAGTCCTGTTACCCAGTCCATGTTGATGGTTTCCCATGGGTGTTTGGGTTCTTCTATGTGTTGAAGCAACCCATACTTCTTCCCATGTTTCCTATTTGCCTTTTGGCATCTTTCACAAGTGTTGATGTATTCACTCAACTCTTGTTCCCACTTGGGCCACCAAGCTGTGCTTGCTACCCTCTCTTTGGTCCTGTCCTCACTCATGTGTCCCATATAGGGGCAGTCATGGCATTCTTGTAGGATCAATGAGATGTGGTCTCTGTCTACCACTGTGAGTGCACTTGTGTGCTTTTCTCTGTGGTAGAGCAGGCCATCTATAAGAAAAAACTTATTGTCCTTATAGGCCCTCAACCAGGGTTCTTCCAGCTGGGTTTCCAGTTCTGGGCTCCTGTACTTTTGTTGAAGGAGTTGGAGTAGTATGCTACACTGTTTGTGTTTGGCAGAAGACTTCTGTACTGCACTGAAGTATTCATTGTGCAGTTCTGAGGAACTTATTCCCAGTATGGGAGTTTCTGTCCCTTCTGAGTCAGTGTTTCCACTGTCAAGGGTTCCACTTTCTGGTGCCCATTCAGATAATCTGAAGTTTTTCCTCCTATCTATTTCCATGAAATGGATAGGGATTTTTGCTGCAACTTCTGGGTCATAAGCTGGATTGCTTTTGACATTGTCCAGTGGCCATCTGCATTGGTATGGCTTTTACCTTCCTTGTATATGATGGTCATGTTCCCTCTATACTCCTGGATGGCTATTTGCCATCTCAGCATATGTCTATTCGTAGTCTTCATGTTTAGTAAACACTTCAAGGCTGTGCAGTCTGTGTAGACTTCAAAGACTGCACCCTCCAAATAATAATGGAGTTTTTCTAGAGCCCAGAATAGACATAGACATTCAGTCTGGGTGGCCCCATACCTGGCTTCTGAATCTTTAAGTTGCCTAGAGATGTAACATATTACACCCTCTCTTGGTTCACCATCCACAATTTGTCTTTGGTGAAGGGCTGCTCCTAAGCCTTGGCTGCATGCTGCATCTATGAATAACTTGAATGGTAGTTCAAAGTCAGGTAAGATGAGCACTGGTGCATTGGTGAGTTCATATTTGATTCTCTCATATGCATCCCTGCTTTTATTGGTTATTTCAAAAACTACATCTTTTGAACTTAACTTGTATAAACTACTAGTTATGTGTGCAAAATGTTTGATATGGTTTCTATAGTAGCTAGCAAACCCAAGGAAAGATTGCATCTCTTTGATGTTCTTTGGTACTGGTTTTTGCAGTACTGCTGCTACTTTGTTCTGGTCAATTGCCAGACTAAGACCTGAGACTTTATGTCCTAGAGCTAGTAGCTCTTGTTGGCCAAAATTACACTTTTTGAGTGAAATTTTCAGATTAATGGGTATACATTTACTTAGAACTCTGTCTATTTATTGTACATGGTCTTCCCATGTCTCTGAGTATATAATGATATCATCAATATATACTACCATCCAGCCTTCCATTATTTCTTCTTGAAATATGGTGTCCATCATCCTTTGGAAGTGGGCTGGTGCATTCTCGATGCCAAATGGCATCCTGGTGTACTCATATATACCCATATGGCATATTATCCTGAGTAACTTCATGGAGTTTGGTTTAACTGCATTTTGGTGGAAGCCTTTCATACAATCCATTTTGGTTATATATCTGGCCTTGGCGAGTTTATCTAAGGCATGGGGTATCCTTGGTATAGGGTACCTGTCTGCTTTTGTGTAGTTATTCAGGGCTCTGAAATCTCCACACAATCTAGACTTGCCATCATGCCAGGTGATCAGGACAGGGGTGGTAATTTCCACTATCTCATTATGTCCAATCTTCCTGATGACATCCATATCCAGGAGTTCATTGATATGTTTCTCAATTTCTTTCCTGGTTTCCAGGCTTGCTGGATAAGGAGGTCTCCTCAGCATGGGTGGATAAGGCCTTTCCACATCCAGATATAGTTCTATATCATGGCCTTTGATCTTGCCTAATGGTTCTTCACCAATGGAAAATGCTGGTCTGTTCTTTCTCAGCATCTTCAGTAAACTTAGTTTTTGTTTACTGGTGAGGGTAGTGCTAAACTGTCCCTCTCTGAATTCCTTCAGAGGTTCTTCTAGTGGATCTTGAGAAGATATCTGGTATATGTAAAGTGAAAATTTCTTCTTCTTGTTAGTACCAATGGTGATATGCCTATTTTTACTGTTGTAAATGTCTATGCCATACATCCTCTGGTAATCTGTTCCCAGTAAAAACCCTTGGATGTGGGCATCATTAAGCACTACAAACTCTGGGTTGAGTCTGATATTACCCTTCCTGTGGGGTATAATTATCTCTTTGATAATTGTCCCAATGGAAGTCATCTTCCCTGATGCACTTTTAAAGTTTTTTGCCTTAGTGGGAAAGAGCTGTTTTTCCCAGTTTGGCAAGTGAGTATCCAGATAGTTTCTGGCCACTATGGAGCAGTGTGCTCCACTATCAATGATCAGTGGATGATGAGCATTGTCAATACAAACGGTCATTTTTGTAGCTGTCCCATGTATATATGCCATTCCTTTGGTTGGTGTAACCAGGAATTTTTGTGCATCTTGTGTGTGTTTGCACAAGTTCTTGTTAGCAATGTCCTGTGGCATGCCTGCTTCCAACTGTATGTCCTGGATTTCCAGTGGGGTTTCTTCTTGGTATTCCACTAGAAATTCCTCTCTTGGGTCTTGATCATCCTCAGATGGTTCTCTGATGGCATCACCCATAGAGTCTGAATCAGAATCCTCTGTTGGAGGTTCTTCCTCAGGGACTTTCTCTATGGCATAGACTTTTTTCTTTGCCTTTGGACAGTTGTTGGCATAGTGGTCTGTTGAACCACAATTGTGACAAGAGTTTCTCTTCTTTGCCACTTCTGCCACTTTTTCTTTGGGTTTGTATTTAAACTCTACCCTGAAAGGTTGTTTCTCTTTGAAACCACTGCTCTTATATGGGGTGAATTTCCCTATATTTGTCCTTTTCCTTATGTCTTGTAAGGTGTTGACAATGTCATCTAGAGTGCAATTTTGGTTGCATCTGCATTTTACTGCATGTTCTAGTTCTCCTGGAAGTTGTGTCAGAAGTTTGTGATTCCTCATTTGGATGTTCATCTGAGGATCAATGGCTTTAAGTCTTTTAGACTGTCTAAGACACCACTCATATGGATCTTTGTCCACAGAGTATTTGTCATTCTCAAATGACATGGTCTTTTGCCATATCCAAGTTCCATCACTGTACTTTTTGGATGATTTGACTCTTCCACCATGGCCAGTTTCTTCTGCCATGGATTTCTTTCATTTCTGTATACCATATACTTGCATGACCTTTAAATGCAGTATTCAATCTAGCAGTAATCCAGTAGTCTGGTATGCTTGGTACATCAATGAAGAGTCCATCAATATAATCTATGAGTTCCATATGATCATATTCTCCTGATCCAGAGAATTTGGGCCAGTTTGAGGCCTCAGGAAGCTGTTTCAAGGCTTCCTTCTCTGAATAAGACATGCCATCTCCATCCTGGTATTGTGATGGAGATCTTGCCTTATTCAACAACATGGCATCTGGTTTGATGTCGTCTGGTTGATATGGATTCTCCATAGCTTGGCCTTGTGGTTGGGGCTTCAAGCTATGATAGGCATTAAACAATTAGTTAATGTCTTGATCCAGACACTCCCTGTCCCTTGTGCTGTGGTGTTGTTCTTCAAAGACTATATTCAGTCTTTTGTTGGTTTCTTCAGATGCTTTGCTCAGTTGAGCATATCCTTCTTGAATATTCTTAACTATTTGTTCCAAGGAGGCTTGAGTTTGTCTCATCCTCTCTTGGCTAGCTTTCATTTCTGAAAACTTCTTTGCAGATTGTTCAGAATATTGGGACATTTGTAACCACAGTGTATCACTGTTGATGTTACTCTCAGAGGTGACAATGTTATTTTCAGTCTGAGTGGGGGTAATGTTTCTATTACTAGGACTACTGATTCTAGAGTGGTTTACAACTACTTCTGGTTCTTGTGTACTTCTTTTACCAAATCTAACAGCTTCTGGATCATGGGGTCTGACTCTTTCCTCCTCTGGTTGAAGGAGGCTTTGTTCTTGCCCTTGTTTCCTTGTCTTCTCCTGGAAACTTCCTGGAATTGTGAAGAATGGTGACTCTTGGCCACTGATCTGCTGGTTTCTGAATGGTGTGAAGCCACTGGAGAGCTGATTTGGCCTGCTCCTTGTGAACCTGAAGGAATCTGAGTAGGGCCTGTCTGGGTTAAATGTTCTTCTATTGCTTGGATAGTGGCTTGATTCTCCCTTATCCTCTGTGCCCTTGCCTCCAGGAGTCTGTGCTGCCTGGTAGGATTCCAACCTTTGGTGATTACCATAAGGTCTTTGAAGTCTATCTCTTTGAGACAGATCTTCTGGCAACTTGATCCAAGTTCTGCCCAGTGAGTTGCTAGGTTGAACCTCTTGTTGTCCATGCTCCATTGAAATAAGTCTTTGAGGAGTTGGTGGATCTGAAGAACTTGATCCACATCCTTCCAGTCCTCTGGTTTGAGGTCTCTGTTGAATTGGAGTGTGAATGGAAAGGTTGATATTATCTCCCTCATTGTTTTGCCATCCACCACTGTGTCCAAGGTGTCCTCTTCCTGGTCTTCTGGTTCTGGACAATCCTTCTCTGTCCTCTGGCTGGTTTCTTTGGAAGCCAAGATCTCTGAGGTATGCAGGGGACATATGAGTGTTTGCAAGAAGTCAAAATCTTTATGTTCTTAGGGTATTTACCTTTGACTGTGCCTTGTAAAAATTTATTGTCTGCTGACTTGGGAAGTTTGCCTTTGGAAGTTACAACTGGGTTAATAATTGTAATCTTTCCTGTACAAGTGGTTAAGGTTGGTTTACCTTGTATTGAAGCAGAGTTTCGTGGTTTTCTACTCCTCTGAGTGGCTATGGGTGTCCACGTTTTGGCTGTAATGAGACCTTCACTGTGCCTCCTTCCTTTGCCCTTGCTGCCCTCTGGTTCTGAGGGTGTCACTGGTGTGTTGGCCTGTGACTGGGTCTCAAGTGGGATGTAATTTTCTTCCACTGAATCAAGGCAGGAAAAAGAGGGCTTATGTCAGTTAAGACTTCTCAAGAATGCTGCTTTTGCACATCTGGGATTGGCCTCTGGGCTTGTATGTTACTACAATATGCCCTGTATAATGACAGTGTAATTGAATCAACAATTCCACATCAGAATTACAGCTTTTGGTACCCTGTCACACTGTTTGTGTGCCAGTATCCCACAGATACACTTGTGGTTTTCAAGTGTAATCTGAATAAGTGGCTCTGTATAAGTGTAATTGAGTTAACAATACACTTAACAACACCTCAACTGATGGTTTTTCAGTCAGAGGTGTCCTTATTCAATCAAGAATACAGGACTTATTGATGGCTTAAGTGTTTTATATGTAAACACGCCAAAAATAAAGGTTCCAGTGGGTATTAACCACGTGGTAAATACTCTTATAATATGAGTAATAAAGTAAAATATATATAAAAAATATATATTTTAAAAGAAAATACGCCTAAAAAATGTAAAACAATGGTCAGAAAATAGAAAATAAGAGAAAAAACTTACTTATAAGGTCCAAAAAGTTTAAAACACGGTCAGGCCCCCAAAATGTCAGGATGAGTCTATGATAAAGGTGTATATAAGTATTTACAGGCTTTAACTATGACTGTGACACGGTAAAAATAGCTTAAAAAGATAATAAAGTTGATAATAAATGATTAAATTAAGATATTAAAGGCTTTACTATAGAGATATAGTGGTGGTGAGCGCTGTTGAAAGCCCTGGGTGCAGCTTTACCTGTTGGGTTACAATAATAAAGACTACAATACTTTTAATTTAAGAGTATACCTGATTATTAACCAAGGGTAAAACTGTTTTTGACAGTTTACTACGTAGGTTATTCAAGAGCAGGATGAGGAGAGGTTTTTGGCTGTGAAAAGCCCTCCTTTTTATCCTGAAATGGGGTGGAAAGGGTACTAGACCTTTCCACGTAGAGGAAGTGAAGATTTTTTCACTTTCTAGTACTGGCTGGTGGTTTGCAAACAGCCTGTATAGCCTGTATTGGGCTCAGATGTGGTTTTGAAACCACATCTGGGCGGTTTTCACCAATACAGGGTGAAGATTTTCATCTGGGGACCTCACAGCCTGATTCTGACGTGTATGACGCGTAGAATGCTGTACAGAAGCTGTATGGGACCCCAGTATTGACTGAAATATGGGGTATTGAAGTAAAAACATGCTTCTTTGTCTATTTGACACCTCATATTCATGGTTATGGGATATTATCCCATGGTAAGGCTGTATATGACAGCAGGTGGGATTTTGACCTTAAAACAGCCATAACTTTGTCAATTCTTGAGATATCAACCTCAAAGTTGGTTCAGTGTGTAGCCCTGTATGTGCTCTACACAATGGAACCTCATTTGATATGGGTATCATTAAATATGGCAAAGTTATCCCATGTACAAGATTTTGGTACATTTGCGTGTTTTGGGAAAAAGCTGTATTGAGCTTGTTTGCCCCATAACTTTTGTTCTAGTTGAGCTATGGGGAAATGGAATACACAATCGGATATCCCTGATTGTGCTCTTTCCAAAAATACCCCACTTCAGGTATCCCACACTAAAACTGTAGAAGTTAGATGAGAGGTGAATGTTTTGTTCACCCTTATTTGGCCTGAAATTGACCATAACTCCAGTAATATTGGTGCTAGCTCAGTTTGGCTGGTACCATTGGATAGTCCTGGCTTAGAGCTTCATTTTGAATACCCATTTGATGGGGTTAAGCCTCTCCTTCTATATTTTAGATGAGAGGTGAAAATTAAGGTTTATGCCCAGCAATAACTTTGAGCAGGAATAACTTTGTTATTTCTTGTCCTATGGTGATGGGACTTATATTTTCAGAAAGAGGTGAGTTTCCTCTTTCTTTTGATACCTTTTGAGCTTATTTGGCTCAGCTCCATTCTTTGGTGGTATCTTGGCTATACCATTGGTTTATGGTATTTTGGCTGTCATGCTTGTGCTCTGATTTTGAGTCACAGGCTGACATACATAGAAATAAGGTATAAACTTCAAAAGTTCATTAAAAATACAATTATTGATGGATACGTTTGAAACTTTCAGAAAGAATGTAGAATGGTATGATACATATAAAAACCAAAAAGAATTATGACTTCATAATTGAAATTGAAAGTGTTGTTTACAGTTCATGTTTAATGATTCCATGTGAAGCACTGCATCTTCCAAAAATTACAGAAAATACAAACTGTGATGAAACTTCCAATAAAATGAATAAGCTGGAGAAATTAATTCTTATTATGAAATAAAAGAATATTTAAAGTTTTTACTCCTTTTATTCTTAACCACAAATGGATTGGTAGTAATCTAAAAGACTTAATTAAGTAATTATGATACTCTTACGTGACATCAGATGATGCAATCAATAATCCAAAGAGGATAATTAAATTTTCACTCAATTTTGTTTCAGTTTGCTTCATTTCATGCCTCTGTGAGCTGTTATTGACTTGAAAGATGAATCTTCTTTATGTTTTTTCAAATCATCATATTATTCAATCATATCTCTAGTACCAACAAGTAAGTATTAGCTGAAATATTTTCTTTATTGTTTTAAATATTTCCAACTCAATCAGAAAGGCTGTATATAATAGAAATATACTTCTTTCAATAGTATTTAGCTCTTATATCTTTTCATTATCTTTATAAATAAATCTTGATCTTTTAAATCTGAAATTTATCCATCAAATCTCTCTACCAATTCTACTCAAGGTTTGATTGGGGTATCAGTGAGTTGTTTTATGAATTCTTAAAGCTTTACTTCAATACATCTTCATAATTATTCTTGAAAAAGATGATTATATACTCAAATAGTTTTATTCTTTCAATGAATATGCTTTATTATTAAATAATTCTTGTAATTGATTCTTGAAGACAATTACTTCTTACTGCTATAATCACTAATAGGGTATAACAAGTAAAAGAAATAATCAAGTAATTAATTATTTAATGTTTGTTATAATAAATTTATTTATTATTCTTCATAAGAACAGTCATATTACTGTTGATTAATAGTAATTTTATCAACAGCTTAATAGACACATCTTACAAAAAGGGCCTCCATATAGCCCTACAAAGTCCTCAAATCCCCTCTAGACCATGGTCAATATTTCTCTAGAGGGGCCAAAAACCCTCCAAAGCACCCATAGGCTGCATACAAGAATACAGGCCACAATACAGACAGCAAGCCATAAAATCAAGTATGGGGCCATTGGACCCCAATTCTTTTCACTTTGGCTCCCCAGACCCCAAATCAAGGACATCAGCCAAGGGGCCCAGGTCAAGAAGATTGTGCCAGAAACATCAACATCACCAAAATTGCATATATATAATTTTGGCCAAGGATTAGGGGAGTTGCTTATTGATCAAGAGGCCATGAGGACAGAAATTGAGAGATTTTATGGCCAATTATGGTTATGAAAAGAGAAGGTGCGCAAGATCTATAAGTCTACCCTTCCAAGAATTTATTGAATAGTAAGAAAGTTCTATTACTGCAACAGCAAGAGCTTAAATTACTGATGCATATATCTATTATGCACCATTTCTCAAGAATGTTTCAGTGGTGATAATCCTTTTTCATTATCTCTCACAAGATTTTCAAAAACATTTTCTATTTTATTATTATGTGGACTTTGCTGTTTTTTCAATACCAAGTCAAGGCAAGCGGAAGCTTAAATCTCAATACCACTTTCAGAAGACAATCAATACTGGTGACAATTGATAAGCAGCAGATCTATTCAGGGGGATGAAGAAAGGGTGTGGAGTTCAGGATAGAGAATTCAGACCTATAATATGTGTATGAAAGGTTAAATTCTCAAATAAAGGATTTCTATCATGGTTTTAAGGATCCCACCAGTTTTAAGAGGGTGATACTGTCACAGACACAATCAGCAGGAAATGGTATGAAGTCCTATCTTTACTCATACCAACCAGACTAGCAAATAAGTGGCGCAAATCTGAATTGAGCTTCAGCAACTTTCCTGAAGAGCTCAATACAGTCTGGAATCCCCATTGAAGCCTTTTATTATTCATACAGACCGTTCTCACTCAATACAGCCTTGGATTGATCAATCTAGGATTTTATGATCACCAATTTGCACCACATCTCCTGTACAGACTCTGGAAATAAATACAGGTTCTGTATTATACAAAGACACTTAATTCAAGTGATCCCTCTCAAGAAAAATTACTCTTTCAATCAGGGCTGGGGGATTCCTACATATACCAGCCTCTCTTTCTTAACCTGAGGACCTTTCACCAGTTAATTGATATATTTGATTTATTATTTCATAAATATTCTTATTCTTACTTTTGGAATATATTATTTGTTGGTATTATATTGGTCTTTACATTTCCTCACCTGTTCAGTAGAATTGTGGTGGCCATATCCTTATTAACCCTTCTCTTTCTTTCTGAAAGGTTGAAACAGTGGACTTGGACTTGTTTGTGGCTGGATATTTAATTTTTTTGTTGCTCCTTTCTTATATTCAATTTTATCAGAAATATGACTCCTATTATACTCTCAATCTTATTCATTCTTATTCTGTCTGAGCCCTCCATAAGTGGGGTCCATTTTACTGAGTGCCAGACCCTCTTTACTTAAGAGAGCCCCTGTTACAGTTAGATCTTTTTTATATTCAAATTTTCTTCATTATACTCATTTTAGTTAATAGTTTGTATTTCAGGCAGGTCATCATATCTGAAAATAGTCAACTACTGATCTCTAATCTGGGAAAAATAATTATTTCAGATTACACATGAAATCACCAATCAGGATAGTACTTGACTTCTTGTGGATTACACATTTTCTTTAGCAGCTCTCATAATGAATACAGTCACAATTTGAAAATATCAACTTCATTCTCTATGAATATTCTGGAACTTGCAAGTTATAGATTAAAACTCTTGTTTTACCCATTCTTTCCAACATTTACGTTGTATTCTGGGAAAATATAAAATTAGGCTGCATATTCTGTATCTGAGAGTAAGTATTGTTTATTTGAAGAAAAGTCCACAGGAAAGTTTGAAATATGAATTTTATGGTAACAATTTGAGTCATGCAATAATACAGTGCTTACAAAATTCAAAGAAATGAACTTCTTTTTTACATCACATACAAGCTGAACTTCCCTTTAATATCTATTAATAATGCAATAAGTAAGAAAAAGATCAATTTTTTCAGAAGAATAAACTTTTACCTCCTTTTACAGTAAAAAAATGCCTCCCCATATTCTACTGGACTTTGAAACAATGATATCAAGATAAAATTAATTAATCCAATGCATCCTGGAGATACCTCTTTTTGAATCACCCAAGATTTTTCAGCTTCCTTATTTAAATCTTACAATGTACTGAACTTTTTCTTGAGTTTGATCAAACATTAAATATAATGGTGAGTATATAAACCAATTTCCCCCAGGCTTATTCCAAATGGAATTCCAATATCTCCTAAATCTGCGTCAATAAAATTTGAACCTAATCTGAAACAAAAATAGATAATTTAATTGATAAAACTTCCTTTTTATATCTTTAATAATTGTGAAATAATGAATCATTTTATATTGTCAATACTAATATTTGACATGAAGTATGGGATGTTTGACATAATTTCTTGAATTTCTCTTGTGGCATATTTCATAAATCATTGTATTTGTATATATATAATTAATTATAAAGCATATGAGATTTTATGTTGTATCTTTTGGAAATTACAAGTGATAAAATAATATTTTCTTCAAATTCAGAATCTTTTTCATCCCCAAATACATGTATATGTTTTGAAGCAATAAAATCCTGAGGAAACTGTTGATGGATGTTTTTTTCATTATTTTTTTGTGTATAAGTGTGAATAAAATTCTTGGGTTGAGTAGTTTCAAGTTAACTCCAAAAAAAATAACTGAGAAAAATGTCAGATTTGGAAAAAAAAATGGTATTAGCTAAGAAACAAAAAAGTTTTTTATATCTGAAATACTAGCGCTATTGGGGTGTTGGATTTTCAAAAAATCAACAAACAAATGTGAAATTTTGGCAAAAAGAACATCTGGGATTTCAAATGAATTATTTGCAAGCTTTTAAACCCCCTAATATAAGTAAAAAGTAGTTTTTTGAATAATATAATTTAGTCTTAATAATATATTGATTAATAGAATTTATTTTGGATTTGGAGAAATCAAATGAATTGATTTCAATCCTTTTTTTATTATTGGGTTTTTCTGAACTGTTTTTTTATCAATATTTGAAATTGAATTAAATATTTTAGTTTTCATTGTCTAGTTGAAATAAACTTTGTTTAAGATTATAAATTGAATCAGTTTTTTTGATTTTCTTTCAATTTTGGAAATTTGAATCATTTTGGAATGAGTTGCATTGCTTAAAAATTTAATCTGGAGTGAATTTTTTAACAAAAAATTCACTGAAAAAGATTTATCAAAAAAAGAAATTCTATAAGGAAAGGTTTTCTTCATTATTAAAATAACAAATATTATTATTTCAAGCCCAATGAGTTTAAAGTTGAGCTGAAAGATATACTGCATTTGATTCAAAATACTTTATGTTTTATGACCAAGAAGAACCTTCACAATCAGGGGTGTCAAACCTATCAAATTAATCATTGAAATAATGTATTATTTTGTCTTGAGTCCTACAATAAAAAAACCTAGTTTTTTTGACTGAAATACATGTTTTTCTAACTGAGTATCCTGTTATTTGGCTAAACTCAATTTTTTTTGAAAGCCTGAACATTGATCTGTTCGATAAAAATTTCAATCGCAACTTAACTATGTTTCATCATCCTATAAAAAAATTGCATCTTTTTTTTTGATTCAATCCTTTAGATTTCTTAATAAAAATCTAGGTCATAATGTCAGTTTCCATTACATTTCATTATTTTTTAAAATTGAATTTTTCATGTTTTTTTTCCTATTTTTTAGCTTAAAAGTGGTCTCTTATTCTATTTATTGCGACTTAATGGGTTCAACTGCCCCATTTTAATAAATCATTTGGACTTAGAAGAAGAAAATTATTAAAAAGGAGTTCTCTTGATATAGAAAGAACTCAAATGAAAGAGTAATTTTTTTCCTCTAATTAGCTTTACTCAACAAAAGAATTATTACACAAACTTTCCGCAGCTATTATAAATATTTGTTTGTTCTCAAACTTGGATTTGAATTCATCAAATTGTTTAGTTTTTTTTATTAAATTATGAATTATTCAATTATTTTTGATCAAGTTATGATATCAATTTGATTAGATCAAGCTGAAACTAATTATTCTATTAAATAAGTCTTTGAAAACTTAAAAATATTAAGTCAATAAATCTTGAATTCTTAGTGATTTTAATAAAATAATTTATTATTTCTAATATTAATATTCATATGAAAGCCAATCATAATCTCAATCTGTCATAAATTTAGAGATTTATAAAATGGATATTGATACAAAATAAATTTATATAATAAAAGAGAATCTTAAGCTTAATGAGAAATTTTACTCAATAGAGGTTGGTGAGACTAACATCATTTGAGCAAGCTTTTATTGAGATTAATTATAAATGGACTCAAATTAATAATTTAAAATAATTATTATCTACTCAAAGGAATTTATAAGCTCTTTTAATTGAATACTTTACATTTATTGGTTGAAATTATTCGATTTTGAAAAGACAGTAATTTATTTTTGTAACTATTTTAAATATCTATTCTAGGAGAAACTTCACTTTTTTGGATCTATTATCTTAATGCATGTTAACAGATGAATTAATTTGAGAGGACTTTTGATTTAGAAATATCAAATAAATTTTTCCAAATAATTGATGCAAAAGAAACATCCTTTTAATGAGTTATCACTAGAAAGCACTACATTTGATATGAAAAAGTTGTCTTTGGGACCAAAAATACGATTTTGGTACCTTTAAATACCACAAGCTTTAAGGTCAAGTATTTAAAAAATCCCAAGGATTATATGTGGTATTTAATAAGAAATAATTAAATATTTGTAATTGAACATATTCTAGCTTTGACAACCCCTGATAGAAGAAATAATCCTCAAAAAAAACAATTCCTCAAGAGTTTTTTCTTTCATATTCACAATAACTAATGTTTCTTCCCATTTTATCTTGTAGAAAGAATTCAAGCATTGTATCACCCAAAATAATTGGCTAATATATTCCTCTTTATTTACAGAATAATTATCAATAATAATTTATGATTTTATTGAGTGTTATTTTGAGCTCTGATGATTTTTTTTGAATTTAATGCTGAAATTATGAGCTATTCTCTATTTTGATTTATTCTTTTCAAAAAGTTGTTCTTCCATTTCCTTTTCGGGCTCAAACTATATATTCAAGTCCTTGAAGTAACTTTATTGGCAAATTTGAGTCTTCTTTGAAGATATTTATTTTATTGATTTTTCCTTGTCTCATTCTAGCTTTTTATGTTAAATAGTTTCAATATCTTTAATATATCATTGTAAAAAGAAATAGGAACTATATAGAAAAAATGGAAATGGCTGAAAATAATTTTCAATAGATTTGACATATTTTTTTATTAAGATTGAAATAATTAATGGAGTTTCTATGGCCTCCAATTCAATTATTCATGTTGAGATTCAAGGCCCCTTCTCAGCCGGATAAATTTCAGATTTTATGAAATTTGAAGCTATATATATGAATAAATCAGGATATAATTTGAGCTTATGTAAAAAAATGAAATCTTACATTATATTCCTGTATATTTTCATCCTTGACTATTATGACAGAACTATTATGTGTTCCAGCTCAGCTTTAAAGGATAACTCCACATCGGAATATAAAGAAAGAAAAAAAGAAAGAAATAATAATAATTTTATTGTGCCTCAAAATCTCTCATTTAAGTAATAGACACATTTTCTTCATAATGATATTAATCAAAGATTAATATTAAGCTATTTACATTGGTCCATAATAGCTTAGTACAAGTGTAATACACTACATACTGGATAAATAAATTACTTGCTTGTATTATATACCCCTATGAAGTAGCTCAAAAAAGGGTTGAATACATATGTTAATCTCAGAATGATAATCCTACCAGTACTTGAAAAATATATGCGCTCATAAAATATGATCCTTGAATACTCATTTCATATTCCATTAACTCACTATTTTTTACTTATCATTTTCTACATATATATTTACAAGATTTTTGGTCCCATATTTCAAAATAACTTTTTACTTGAGATCTTGACTAGATATCGCACATTGCAATGGGAGGAATAGAACATGTAAGATGTACCATAATCATTGTGTACAACAGCTTCCCCAGGTGAAAAATATTCCAAAATATTTTAAGGCCAGCTCAATTTCACCTAAAAACTGGATGGCTTTATTGACTTTTAGACGCCAGTGATCTCATTGTCACATCAATGGAAATCCATCCTCTTGGACCTCAATATGGCATATCCATGCCATACCAAATATATGGCAATTTCGCCATATCCATAATCATTGGCCAAATTGGCCATTTTCATTTTTTATGGCCTTAATGGTCATTTTATCATCTGAGGCCAACCAGGCTCCTTCACCATCATCAAGCCATTCTAGGCTGTCTCTTTGCTTTTGGGCATCTTGGGTATTTTACATACAACAGGGAATATTTACCCAAAAGCCTTTATCTGGCTTTTTAAGCTTTAAATACAGTTTGCGCACTTTTGCGCATTTGGCTGTATTAAGCCATTTGGGCCATAATTCTCATGTATTATGTGAAATATTCCCAAAAGGCCATATCAGGCCTTTTGGGGCTTAACTGCCAGATTTGTTCATTTTACGCACTTTGACACAGATACAGTTTTAAAGCTGTATTAGCTGTATTTAGCCAAAACCCCAAAAATGGCCAAATCACTCAAAAGACACTTTCTCACCTCTGAAGCCTTCCAAAACCCAAATTTCATTTATATCTTCCTGACATCACCTCAAAAGACCTTTGGCCCATTTCAACCCTCAATAACCAAAAGTGCCATAAATGGTGTTATACACCATTCTGCATATTTTTTCAGCAGGAATCCAATTGCAGCAAATTCAAATGGTTATTTCAACTTTTCAACAGGTCATCAAGGCACACCTTCCAGAGGATTCATCAAGGCTCAAGGGCAAGTGTCATAATCTCAAATACCAATGAGGCCATCAAGCAATCAATGGTTATTCTCACTCATAGTATTCCTCCAAGGGAATACTGGCAGTTCATTCTCAAGGGATATTCAAGAGGCAGTTTCAAAACAATGTGTCAAGGGTCAATGCTCCACCAATCCACCTTGGCAACCCAATTCATTAAGTACAGTCTTAATTCATCAAGACCTGTATTTTCCATTCATACATCATGGGAAAATCATTCAACACAGTTCATTTCCCAATATGGAAAGGTATACACTCCATCAGAAAATCAATACAGCTTCCAGTATTCAATACAGACCAGCTGTCAGCCTGAAGGAGTCAAGCTCTCAACGTTTCACATATACCAGCCTCCTTTGACCCTGGGGGGTTTTCACACAGTTAATTAATATTTTTTGATTTTATTTTATCTTTATTTATCTCACCATTTTGTTAAGTGGATACTGATATTATCAAGTCAGTGATTTAGCACCTTTTCTCTTTTCTTTCTTTTCCTATCAATGGATATTTGGTGGTCATATCCTTACTAATTCCATTGTTCATTTTGGAAGGTTTAAACAGTGATTAAGGACTTACTTGGTTGACTCTTTGGCCATTTGGCTTCTCATTTCTCTTATTGCATCTCATCTTTGTACTTGCATTCTTCTTAGAGAAATTTATTCTTTTCTTTCATTTTCTTTATTCTTTTGGAGTCTTCCAAGTGAGTTCCCTGATTGCTGAGTGCCAGGCCACTCTTGTTTTTCTGTCCAAGAGCCCCTGTGACATTATGATAATTAACTCATAATTTCTTTTCATTCTGTTCATTCTTTCTTTATAATTTCATTCCCTCATTTCATTGAAATTATGACTCTCTAATGCTTATGAACTTTATGATTTGTTGTCACCTCTCAATTTTCTCTCATTTATTCTTCATTCTGAAAATCAAAAGCTGACCCCAATTTCATCTTTTGTTTCTCTTTTTTTAAATCTTATCTCAAATCATCATTTTTAATTCATTCATAATTCAGGCGTCATCTTAATTTTCATTTTATTTTCAAATTTTTCATCAAGTTTTCCAGACACATTCTTCACATCAAGATTCATATTTGATTCATTCTTCAAGAATTTTGATTTTTCAAGAAGAACTCACTTGATTTTGATTTGATTGATTGATTTGACATAAATTGATATTGAACTCAAGAAAATTGATTTACCTGAAGTTTTCAATGATTTTGCTGATTTTTCACATCAAGAATTTTGACATAAATTGATTTTGCCTCAATAATTCATTTGATTGATTGATTGATTTTGCAAGATTTTGATTTTGATTCATTTTGACTTATTTGATTCATTGACTTCAAGTTTTCATTTGATATTTAATTGATTGAGTTACCTGAAGATCTCATTTTGATTTATTGATTTTCTTCAAGATATTGATTTTGACTTTTGACTTCAAGCTTTATTTCAAATTGCCTCAAGTTTTTCATCTTCAAATCTTGATTATTGTTCATTTTGATTCATTTTTTATCCTGAAATCATGCCCATGCAACACTCACCTCATGAAAGGCAGACAAGATCTTAGGCCAGAACTCAAGCTGTTCTCACTCCAACTCCAAGGGCTCCTCTTGATGGTACCCCAGAAGTTTCTCAACTGAGGGCCCATTTAGACAGAGGACCAAACGTGGAAGGAGCAGCACCGTCCAGGAAGGAAGGAAGAGTGCCAAGAAGATCAAGTTCATTTTCAGGAGTAGTTGGAGGATTTCCAGGAACTTCAAGGACCATTTTCAGAGGTCCTGGGGAAGATGGTGAAGAAGAGGAGGACACTTCTGTGGAAGAGGAAGAGTCTGATGGTACTGAAGCTGTTCCTGCTCCTGAGGGGGCATCCCAAGGTACTGAAGGAACAACTCTGGCCCAGTCTAATCAGCCTGTCTCTCATCAGTCTGAACCATCTTTATTGGCCATTATGCAGAAAATGACTCAGAGTATGGCCAATCTTCAAGCAGCTTCATCCTCTGAAGCATCATGACCACCAGCCTTCAAGACTCCATCTATGAAGGCACCAGAATGCTTTGACGGGACTCAACCCTGCAAAGTTAGAACCTTTATTCAGTCTTTTTGTGAGCCTTGAGGTATATTTTACATACCCAGATAGGCCACAATTATCTCAAAAATAAATTCTGAATTATGCATAACTCATAAGTCATGCATATATCCAAAATTCATCATTTTTGATTTCAGAAAAGATGAATAACTTTTTATTGAGAAAGTAAATCCATGTATTTAAGGCCAGATTTGGATTCTACACAAAAATTCACCTAGGGTAGCTTGATAGAGTGAATAAGCTCAAATGAACTCTTTGAGGTGGTAATATGGAAAATACTTCAATACCACATAAAATATCCATGAAAATATTTGTTTTTCTTGATTTCATGCCAAAATAATGGGAATGTGAGAAATCCCATGTTACATATACACTAAGAATAGTGTTAAGAATGTTTTGGGCACTTAATATAATGGTATTCTTACATGGACCTTTGGTACACCCATAGTGGATATCTCACTTGAAGCTTAATTTTCTATTTTGACGTGAAAAATAGGCAAGGGGGACAAAAGACATCAAAGAGAGCCAGGGTACCAAACTTCTGAGGCCTCAGAGGCGTGGACGGATCCAAAGTTTTGATCCGTGGCTAACCTTGGCCCAATTAGTAAACTAAAGCACTTTGCGAACTTGGTTACCATGTTACAACTACAGTAAATCTTAAGAAAATAGCAAATAACCTGCTATTTTAACGTGCCAAGGAGGTAAAGAGCTACTTGGACTCCTGTAACCATGTCAATTCTTAATGACTTTCCATTGATAAACCCTTTTTGGACTTTTATCCATTGATTTACCTCATAGCAACCAGCTAAACACTGATATTTGAAATTCTACGTAGAAATGAGGTAAAAACTTCAAAAATTCATTAAAAATACAATTCTTAATAAATCTCTCTTAAAGTTTCAGGAACAATGAGGAACTGTATTATCTATAGTACAACCAAAAAAATTATATTTCTACTAGTAAAATTAAAAATTTTTAGTTACAATCCATTTTTGACTATTCTACTTGAAACACTGAATCTTCAAAAATTCACAGTAATTATAACCTGTGATTAAATCTCCAATAACATTGATAACTTTGAGAAATCAATGATTATTTTGGAATAAAAGAAGACTTACAGATGTTAATCATTTTATTCTTAACCATATTGGGGTTGGTAGTCACATAAAAGCATCAATTAAGTAATTATGATAATCTTACATGACAACAGATGATGCAATCAATAATCCAAAAACGTTTTATTGTTTTATCGCTCACTGGCTTTCAGTTTTCTCCATTGCACGCCTCTGTGAGCTTTTGTTGACCTAAAAGAGGCCTCCTCTTGCTGTTTTTTCCACATCAAATCATCTTATTATCCATTTATATCATTGTTACCAACAAGTAAGTATTAGTTAAAGCTATTCTTAAGTGTTTTAATTCTTTCAGAAGCCATCAGAAAGACGTGAAATCATAGAATCCAACTATATATTGTTGCAATCCTGCTATAAATCATTTTGAACCCTTAAATCCACAATTCTACGTCAAATTTCTCTACTTATATCTTTAAATAAGTTCTTTGAAGTATAAGTGAGTCATTTATCTTTAATTCTTAAAGATTTTCTCTATTAAAATAATTTTTATTATTTCAATAAAGGGAGTTTTTATCATTAAATTCTTCTTGTAATTGATTCTTGTAGACAATTACTGCTCACTGTTAAAATCACTAGTAGTGTTTAAAAATTGAAAGAAATAATTCTTTAATTATTTAATTGTGGTTATAATAATGATTTATTATTATATTTCATAAGAACACACATAGTACTGTTTATTAATAGTAATATTATCATCAGTTTCATAGTCAAATCTTACATTTGAGGGCCTGGCTGTGATTTTATCCATAGACTTTGCTTTAATCATATTCTTGACTTCAATAATATATTTTTAAGCTCTAAAATATATTAATTTAATAATTTTTTTTTCATTTTAAAGCTAAGATAATTTTTTATTTTTGAAATTGTTTTGGAAATCTTTTTCATTGAGGAATTTGGTTTAATTTTATACTGTTTTTACACATGGCTTTTTCACATCCAAAAACTTATAAAGTTATTCTTTGAGTTACTCTGAATTAATTTTCATTCAAAATCTTAAATTTTAATTTTTGTCTTTAAAAAGAATAATTTTTTTAATATTAAAAAATATAAAACTTATAAAAAATCTTCAAAAATATTTTAAAAAAAAGTATAAAAAATAATTTTTCTCTTTTATAATTATTTTTCTAGTGTCTTTAATCAAATACTGTGCAGCTGGCAACAGACTCAGTAAAAGATATATCACTAGTTCAGAATCTTCAGAAGCAGAATCTGAAGACATTATTGAGGTGCAAATTTCTAAAAGAGGCACCTTATTTAACTCAGAAAAGAATGAATTACCACCAAAAGGTGTGTATTTTATCTTATATTTTTCACTTTTTATCTTTAAATTGACGTGAAAAGGGTGCATACCAGAAATGGAAGCAACTATTCAGTCCAACCAGATGGATGTGGACAAGGAAGAGGAAAGACCAAATCCAGAAGTTCCAAGTATTCCTCAAGAAAGACACATTTGGAGGATGCCAGAGTTGCCCCCCATTCCCCAACGTCTGTACCCACACATTGTGATGTGAATTCTGAGCCTGAACTGATTCATGATAATATTTCCAGGGCTGAACCAATTTCAAGTGGCAGCAATACAGATACATCAATGCCAATACAAAAATTGGTTCAGAGAAGCCAAAGAAGAGGAGTGGGAAATATGCCCAAGCCTTTGGCAGGGGGCCATGAACTCTTACTTACACATCAAGAGCTTTCTGGGTCAGGAGAAGACCATAGAACTCTTAGGAGGTTGGAGCCCCCTGTCTTGCAAAGACAAGGTCAAAAAGATAAAGAATTGGTTGAAGAACCAAAGTCTTTTATCCATAGACCAGGAGAAAGAGTTGGAAATGACTCCAGCTTTGGAGACAGAGGCCCCAGTGGCGTCTACCAGCTCCAAACCAGCTCCATAAGTGTCCAAGGACAAGCCCAAAGGACCTCAGAAGAAGCAGAGAGGTCCCAAGAGCCATCAAAGCAAGGGCAAATTCAAAGCCAATTGGCACAGACCTTACCCACAAGGGTACAGGATCCCCAAATTGGAGCCTTCAGCCATGGACAGTGTATTCAACATGGCCAGGACTTTGATGGAATTCACAGCCAAGAAGCAGGAAAGGATGAACAGAGCTTTTCCAAAGAAATAATAGATCAGATACATTTTGTTCAATCTAATATTCATGTAGCCCTTGGTAAATTTGATGCAAAGATAAATAAACTTACATCAGACATAAGTGAATTAAAAATAAATGACAAAAGATATACTGAATGGTATCAAGGGGCAAATTCCAGAATTGATTCAATTATTAATACATGTAACAGAATTGAAAGCACATGTCAGGTTCAGAATGATGAAATGGAAGATCTTTCTATTTTTAAAATGAATGATCAACTTAAAATTCTAAAAGATTATGTCTTAGAAATAATTGAAAATACCAATCAGTTTGCTACACATTTAGCAAAAAATGACAGTGAAAGGCAGAAGTTAAATAATTAAATAATTCCAAATGTAGAACAAATTCATAAGAATTATGTACCACATATTCCAAGACATTCTACACCTTTGACTGCAGAAAAACCTTCTGTTAAGGGAAGTTTGACCCCATTCTTAGGAGAAAATGTTATCTCTGCAAAAGATATTCCCAAATTGTAAGAATGGCAAACATTTTCTGGTGAAGGAGAATACAACCATATTGAATTCATTAGGACTATTGATATGTTGCAAGAAGACCTTCATATACCTGATGAAATTATAGTGGGAAAATTACACTCTCTGTTTACCAGAACTGCAAAGAAATGGTATTACAAGATGAGAATGGATCATGGGAAACATGATTGGTCTTGGTGGAAGTCTGAAGTGATTACCAAATGGGCCAACAATTCTTGGAGGTTTAAAATGGAGAATACTTTTGAAAATTCCATTTTTAACTCAGAGAAAGATAAGCCATTTACTTGGTTCTTCAAGCATAAAGACAGACTATCTTCTTTACACCCAGATATGTCTGACACTATGATTAATATGAAAATATTAAGTAAGTGTGGAGGAGTACTAGAACATGCTATCAAAAGCAGATACGTGGAACCCTGCTCAACAGAAGACTACATCAATGCAATGGAAGATATCATTACCAGAACAAGAATTGGTAAAACTTGGACCAAATTCCCTATAGAATCCAAGATAGTTTCAAAGATTCCCAGGGAGGACAGAAGACCAGAAAAACCTGTCTTGAAGTGTCATAAATGTGGAAGTACTTCAAAATTAGCCAACACTTGCACCAAAAAGACAAAAATCAATGAAGTTCAAGTTATTTAAGAGGTTCATTGTACTGAAGAGAAAGAAGAATCTGATCAAGATTCTGCAATCTCTGAGGACACACCAGTGGAGGACTATCTCATTGAAAAAATTACAGCTTTTTTTGAGGTCGCAAAGGTCCACACCCACTTACCACAGTACAGTGAAGATTGCTACAGCCTGATCAATATCCAAGATGCCAGAATGTGTAAGACCAAACCTGCTAGAGGAAAAGGTTATGCTGCTGGGGAATCCTGTATCACATCAGTTTTGATGAATGATATTGAAGCCAAAGTAAATTTAGATACAGGGGCATTTTCCACTTGTGTTGGCAAAGATTATCTCCAAGTTATACTTCCTGAATTGAAAAACCATCTATTACCAATAGAAGGTGTGCAATTTAGTAGTGCCAGTAACAATATGTACCCCTTTGGTATATTAGACACTAATCTTGTATTTCCACACCCAGCAGGAATCATAAGAGTGAAAACTGAGATTGTGGTGATGGAAAATTGCACATCTCAGCACATATTTTTTGGAAATGATTACTTGAATATTTATGGTATTGACATCAATAACCATATAGACAGATATTTCACAATTGGAGAGAACAAAAGACAAAAATTTGCTTTTTCCAATATTCCAAAACAAATATCAATAGTATCTTCTAAGAATGATACTTATAAGGAGGAATTTGTGTCTAATAAACTTGTTGAAGCACAAATTAATCCATGATTTTCACCAAAGATGAGGAATGAACTTATTATTGTGTTATACACATACAATAATGCATTTGCCTCTTATGATGAACCATTAGGTGCTATAAGGGGACATGAAGTTGATATTACTCTTAATATTCACAGACCATATCCTCCAGTACTTAGAAGACCATCTTATCCAGCCAGTCCCAGAGCTAGAGAAGCCTTGGAGAAAAATATTCAATAATTAATCCAACTTGGTGTACTAAAAAAAGTAGGGCATAATTACAAAGTTGAAGTTACAACACCTGTTCTTATTGCCTGGCATAATGAGAATTCAAGAATGGTTGGAGATCGCAGAGCATTGAATACCTACACAGTTCCAGATAGGTATCCAAGCCCTAGAATTCAAGAAACCTTGACTCAATTGTCTGAATCCAAGTATGATGGATGCATTGAAAGGCTTCCATAAAATTTTTTGATGCCTAAAGCTAAGAAATTACTTAGAATTTTCACTCACTGTGGTATTTATGAGTATCGTATAATGCCATTTGGCATTAAAAATTCTCCATTCCATTTTTGAAGAATGATTAATACCATCTTTCCCACAGAATTTTCTGAAGGATGGCTTATCATTTATATTGATGATATTATCATATGTTCTGATTCATGGTATTTGAACCTTGAAAGACTTTCAAGAGTACTTCACAAAACTTCAGAAGTGGACATGAAAATTTCACTTAAGAAATGCAATTTTGTTTTTGAAGAGCTCAAAGCATTAGGACATGTTGTTTCTGTTTTAAGCTTGGGTATTGACAAAAACAAAGTGGCAGCAGTGTTACTTAAGCCAATACCCCAGAAGAAAAAAGAAATGATGTCTTTTCTAGGATTTGCCAGTTATTATAGGCAACACTTGAAAGACTTTCCAATTCTAGCCAAGTCACTATATAGAATCTGTGATCAACAGACTGTATTTGAGATGACACAGGAGAGAATTAAAGCTTATGAGAAGATAAAGAAAGGTCTTACAGAAGCACCTTTACTCCTCATGCCTGACTGGAATATTCCTTTTAAATTGTACATTGATGCATCTGGAGATGGATTAGGGGAAGCCCTACATCAAGTCCAAATTATTGATGACAAACCTACAGAGGGACCAGTTTGTTATATCTCAAGACAAATCAAACCAAAAGAGGCCAGATATGGTGTAAGCCAAATGATGTGCTTATGTTTGGTATGGGCACTTGAGAAATTACACTATTATCTTGATGGCAGTGTTTTTGAAGTGATAACTGATTGTAATGCTGTGAAATCACTTCTTAACATGAAAAATCCCAACAGACATATGCTGAGATGGCAAATAGCCATTCAAGAATATAGAGGAAACATGACCATAGTTCACAAGGCAGGAATGATTCACAAGAATTATGATGGACTTAGCAGGTGGGCATTAGCCAACACTCCTGATAACCCAGATTATGTACCTTTGGAAGCTGAACCTCAAATTCCAATTGAAGGAATTAACATAACGGATATTGGGACTGAATTATTTGAAGAAGTCAGAGAATCTTATAAGAAAGACAAGAATTGCCATATCTTGACTTCTTTATTAGATAAATACTGTAAAGATACATCTTTAGTCAATGCACTGGATGAGGTTTGGAAAAATTCCTATTCCAAAGGAAGATTTCACTTGTTTGATGGTATTATTTACCACAGAACCAAACATTCTTGTGTAATGAGATTATGCAGCAGATTGCTTATCAATACAATTCTTCATGAATGCCATGATAGCGTCTACTCTGGACACCTTTCAGAGGACAGAACACTTGAAAAAGTGAAGAACTGTGCATGGTGGCCATGTTGGAGAAAAGAAACCATTGAATACTTCCATACCTGTGACAGATGTCAAAAAGCAAACAGGAGTACAGGCAAGAAATTTTGACTTATGATCCATATTCAAGAACCAAAATCCCTTTGGGAAGTTGTCTACATGGATTGGATCACAGCACTTCTTCCAAGTGGTGACAGAAGTTATAATGCTCGTTTAGTCATTGTAGACAGATATAGAAAAACTCCCATATTCTTACCATGTCATAAAGATGACACTGCTATGGATACAGATCTTCTTCTATGGAGTAGAGTTATTTCTCATACAGGATTATTTAAGAATATCATAAGTGACAGAGATCCCAAGTTCACATCTGCACTTTGGACCAATCTTCATGGATTTTTTGGGACTAAGTTATCATTCTCTACAGCATATCACCCTCAAACAGATGGGCTAGCAGAGAGGATGATTCAGACTTTAGAAGACATGATCAGGAGATTTTTTCCTTATGGGTTAGAATTCAAAGACTCAGATGGCTTTACCCATGACTGGTGCACTCTGATACCAGCATCAGAATTGGCATATAAGACATCAGTCCATTCTTCCACAGGACAAACTCCTGCTATGTTAGAAAAAGGATGGAATCCAAGACTCCCAGCAGATACACTGAGGAAAGACTTAATTGACATTCATCCTACAGCTTCCAGCTTCAAGATAATTCTTGATAAAGTAAAACATCATGCAAAACAAAGTATGACTGATGCTTTTGATTATGCAAAACCGAATTGGGACAAGAGTCATAAAGTACCAGACCTTAAAGCAGGGGACTTAGTTCTAGCTTCAACCTTGAATTTTAATAATATCAAAGGTCCAGAGAAGCTTAAATATTCTTATGTAGGACCTTTTGTTATTGTTGCCTTACATGGAACCAATGCAGTTCAAGTTGAATTGAGTGGTGAATTGGAAAATAAACACCCCACTTTTCCATTCAGATTGATAAATACCTATCAACCAGCTGACAAAGAATTGTTTCCTTTGAGGAACCCAAATCCTTTAACTGTACCACCAGTTGAACAGAATGAAGACAAAAAGATAAAGAAAGTCATTAAAGAAAGGAGACTTAGGGGTAAAAATCAGAGAGAATATCTTGTCAGATATAGAAATCCAGTGCATGAAGATGAATGGCTGGCAGAATCAGAAATATCTGACTCAGATAAACTCTTAAGAAGATTCAGAAATGAAAGAAGGCCACAAGCCTGAATATGTCTATGAATGTGCTTTAAATTACTTGATCTGAGTGATGTAAAGAGGTGTGACAGTGGAAATTAACCCCCTTTGGGGCTTTTTATTCTTCATATCATTGATAAAGTTGTAGTACAATTTTATTTTTTGGTGGGAGGGAATGTGAGCCTTGAGATATATTTTACATACCCAAATAGGCCACAATTATCTTAAAAGTAAATTATGAATTATGCATAACTCATAAGTCATGCATATATCCAAAAGTCATCATTTTTGATTTCAGAAAAGATGAATAGTATTTCATTGAGTAAGAAAATCCATGGATCTCAGGCCAGATTTAGATTCTACACAAAAATTCACCTAAGGTAGGTCCTGTCACAACCATAGCAATTCACCTCCTTGGATCCCCATATGGCATATCAAGCCACAGTTCTTTTATGGCCAATTGGCCATATCCATCACCAGTGGCCAATATGGCCAGGACATCATCTTATGGACCATTCATGGCCATTTGTGTTTTGGGGCCTTCATGGCCCTTCACCTCAATCCAGAACCCATAGCTGCAATTTATGCCCAAATGGGTATTTCTGGTCATTTCCCTCAAAACCAGGGGAAATGTCCCAAATGGCTGTTTTTTGGCCATTTGGGCTCATAATGCGCATTTTGCACATTTGCGCACATTTGCGCATTTTTGCGCACTTTGACGCAAAGTGTCCAAAAGACACTTTCCCGCCTTTTGGGCCAGTTTTTGGCTCAGAACCCAAAAGTGGCCAAAAACACCAAAGGGCCCAGAAACACCTTTCCAAGATCTGAATCCATCATATCCATCCTTTTCCCCTCTGCCTTTCCATCTCAAGCTCTTTGGACGTAATCTTCTTGCCAATGAACCAATATGCTATAAATGATGTTATATATTGTTGTGCATCATTTTTCAACAGAAATTCAATTGTGGAAATATCAAATGGTCATTTCAACATTCCAACATCCCATCACGTCATCAAGGCACCCAATCATTCAGAGGAATCATCAAGCCTCAAGAGCAAGTGTTTCAGCGTCAAAGACCAATGACGCCATAAAGCAGTCATTGGTTATTCTCACTCCAAGTATTCCTTCCAAGGGAATACTGTCAATTTATTCTCAAAGTGTATTCAAGAGGCAGTGCCAAAAGAAGTTGTCAAGTGTCAAAGCTCCACTCAATCCATCTTGGCAACCATATTCATTTCAATACAGTCTGGATCCATCAAGAACTGTATTTCATTTTCAAGCATGGGTAGTTCATTCAACCCAATTCAATCTCAATATTAGCCAGCTGGATCAATTTCCAAAACAATCAATACAGCCTCAAGGATCAATACAGATCATTTTTCAGTCTGAAGAACTCAAGCTCCCAACTTTTCACATATACCGGCTACCCTTTCCACCCTGGGGGGTTTTTCCCCAGTTAATTAATATACTTTGATTTTATTTTATCTTTATTTTCTTTTCATTTTAGTTAAGCAAATACTGATATTATTAAGTCAGTCATTTAGCACTTTTCTCTTTCTCTTTCTTTGCCTGTCAATGGATATTTGGTGGTCATATCCTTACTAATTCCATTATTCATTTTTGGAAGGTTGAAACAGTGATTAAGGACTTACTTGGTTGGATCTTTGGCCATTTGGCTTCCCTTTCCTCTTTGTATCCCATCTTGTACCTGCATATCTTTTAAAGGAATTCATTCTTATTATTTTTATTCTTTATTCTTTGGAGTCTTCCAAGTGAGTTCCCTGATTGCTGAGTGCCAGGCCCCTCTTCTATTTCTGTCCAAGAGCCCCTGTGACAGGTCCATAGAGTGAATAAGCCCAACTTAACTCTTTGAGGTGGTAAAATGGAAAATACTTCAATACCACATCATTAATACCACATAAAAGATCCATGAAAATTTTTGTTTTCCTTAATTTCATGCCAAAATAATGGGAATGTGAGAAATCCCATTTTACATATACACTAAGAATAGTGTTATGCATGTTTTTGGCAGTTAATATCATGGTATTCTTACATAGACTTTTGGTACACCCATAGTGGATATCTCACTTGAAGCTTAATTTTCTATTTTGACATGAAAAATAATCAAGGGGAAAAAAGACATCAAAGAGAGCCAGGGTACCCAACTTCTGAGGCCTCAGAGGCGTGGACAGCTCCACAGCTTGGATCCATGGCTAACCTTGGCCCAATTAGTAAACTAAAGCACTTTGGGAACTTGGTTACCATGTTATAACTACAGTAAATCTTAAGAAAATAGCAAATAACCTGCTATTTTGATGTGCCAAGGAGGCAAAGAGCTACTTGGACTCCTGTAACCATGTCAATTCTTAATGACTTTCCATTTATAAACCCCAAAAGATTAACTAAAACCTTTTTTGCACTTTTATCCATTGATTTACCTCATAGCAACCAGTGAAACACTGATATTTGCAATTCTATATAGAAATGAGGTAAAAACTTCAAAAATTCATTAAAAATACAATTCTCAATGAATCTCTCTCAAACTTTCAAGGCCAATGAAGAACTGTATCACATATAGTACAACCAAAAAGAACTATAGTTTTACTGGTAAAATTAAAGGTTTTACTTACAGTCCATTTTTGACTATTCTATGTGAAACACTGAATCTTCAAAAATTCACAGTAATTACAACCTGTGATGAAATTGCCAAGAACAGTGATAACTTTGAGAAATCAATGATTATTTTGTAATAAAAGAAGATTCACATATGTTACTCCTTTTCCTCGTAACCATATTGGGGTTGGTAGTCACATAAAAGCATCATTTAAGTAATTATGATAATCTTACGTGACAACAGATGATGCAATCAATAATCCAAAGAGGTTTATTTTCTCTCGCTCACTGGTTTTTCAGTTTGCTCCATGGCACACCTCTGTGAGCTGTTTTTGACTTAAAACAGGCCTCCTCTTGCTGTTTTTTCCACATCAAATCATCTTTTTATCCATTTATATCATTGTTACCAACAAGTAAGTATTAGTTAAAGCTATTATTAAGTGTTTTAATTCTTTCAGAATCCATCCGAAAGACTTTAATCATAGAATCCAACTATATATTGTTGTAATCCTGCTATAAATTATTTTGATCCCTTAAATCCACAATTCTACATCAAATTTCTCTACTTATATCTTTCAATAAGTTCTTTGTAGTATAAGTGAGTCATTATTCTTCAATTCTTAAAGTTTTTCTCTAAAATTAGTTTTCTTCAACAATTATCTTTATAATTCTTCTTTTAAAAGATAATTATATATTAAAATAATTTTTATTATTTCAATAAAAGAAGTTTTTATCATTATGGTCTTCTTGTAATTGATTCTTGTATACAATTAATGCTCACTGTTAAAATCACTAGTAGTGTTGAAGAAGTGAAAGGTATAGCTATTTAATTATTTAATTGTGGTTATGATAATACTTTATTATTATATTTCACAGGAACAGACATAGTACTGTTGATTAATAGTAGTATTATCATCAGCTTCATAGTCAAATCTTATACTTGTCAACTGATTTTTCATAATGATCCGGAAAACTTCTCTCAAGACAGAAAGAAGGTCCTTTATGCCACTTCATTTCTTATTGGCAGGGCAGCAAAATGGATTGAGCCTTATCTTTCTAATCTTACTAATCAAGACCCAAGCTACCTTCTCAAGTCTTGGAAATTTTTTGAATCTCAACTCTTCACTTTATTTGGTGACCTGAATGAAGTCAGAAAAGCTGAAGCAGAGTTGGATTCTTTGAGAATAAAAGAAGGTGGGCATGTATCTTTATACATTGCAGACTTTGGAAGCTTAGTGTCAAGAATTGGGGATTGGGATGAAAGGGCTCTCATTTATCATTTCAAGAGAGGGTTGGCCCCCCATCCTTCAAGAATTGACCCTCTTCAATACTTAATGGACATTACCTTGGAGCTTCATACCAGGTACCATGAGAGGAAAAATGAAAAGAGTCATCATCAAGAGAAGAAGCCAGAAGCCTCAAAATCAAATTCTGCTCATCCTCAAAGTTCTTCAAGCTTAAGTCAAAAGAAGAAGAATTTTCAGAAGAGGGACAAGCCCCTTTCTTCTTTATTAAATAAAGATTTCAAGTTGATGAATTCTGAAAAAGAAAGAAGAATCAAGGAGGGTTTATGTACCTATTGTGGTGGAAGCATAGTCATGAGTCCTGTTTCAAAAGGCCTCAAAACAAGCTTACCCAATGATCAGGCAAATTTCCCAGCCAGGGAAAAGCCTGAATGAAGATTGTGTTGTGTTCAATAATCTTCACTGTTTTCAATCCAGAGCACAATTGTGCATTCTGAATACTGGTGTCAAAATTCTCTTGAATATTTTGTTTTTTCTTCTCTCTCTGATATGTTTTACAGTATTGTCATTGATTCTGGTTCTACCAACTCATTTATTGCAAAGCAGTTTGTTCACAAGTATTCTTTGACCATGTCAGAACTCCCAGAGAATATTCCCCTTATTATTCTTGACTCCTCAGAGTCTCCTTCTTTATTTGTGACTCACCATACTAAATATATGGTTGAGCTCCCTTCCTTCCCAAGCTTTGAATGGGACTTTTTAGTCATTGATACTCCCAAGGGAGAAGACCTCATATTGGGCTTTGACTTTCTCAATCATTGTAATCCATCTACTGATTGTAGGCAAGGGCTGATCACCTTTAATGCTGATCATAAGGACTATCATGATCCTTCAAAATCTTTCAGTAATGACTTTTCTGCTTCCAAATCATGTGCAGCTCTGGTTGGTGATTCTAGAACACCATCATTTCCATCTTCTGTTCATATTACTTCCCTTAATTCCCATCAGTCATTACTATCATCTAGAGATGAAGTATTCAAAGAGATTCAAGATGTAGGAAAAGATAGTTCTGTATCTTCACTTCATCTCTTCTTTGGGAATATGGACCTTCCTCCTTCATCTTATCATGACTCCCTGGAGGAGTTGTGGGATGAAGAGGAAGAGCCAGAAGAAATAGAAACCATGATGAAGGTTGTTCCTTCTGTTTATCACCAGTATTTGGATGTATTCTCCAAGGTGAAATCAGAGAAACATCCTCCTCACTGTGCCTGTGATCATCATATTGAGCTGGAGGGGTTTCTACCTCCAGTTGGGGTGATCTACTCTTTATCAAACCAAGAGTCAGACACACCCAGGGCCTACATTTCAGAGAATGTAGGAAAAGGTTTCATCCGGCCAAGCTCCTCTTCAACAGGAGCACCTGTCCTCTTTGTCAAAAAGAAAGATGGTGGCCTCCTTTTGTGTGTTGATTACCGCAAACTCAATGCTTTTACTAGAAAAAACAACACCAGGGCATTTTTCAGGTTACTGGTTGGCCAGTAATATCCTGTTCCCCTAGCCCAGCCTAAAAATTTACTTTGATGTTGTCAAAATGTTCTTTTGATGTAATCATAGAATGTCTTGGAAATAACTATATGATATCACTTAAAATCGATCTTCAGCCAGATATTTCATGATAATCATCATAAACCCATGAAATACTATGAGAAAAGGGGAAATTCTTTTCTGTAAATCCCCTGGATCAAATATAAATTAATCATGAAATCAGTTTATCTCAGTGAATGGCTGTTAAAACTTTAGAAATCATATTAAAATGAAATATTTATTCTTTGAATTATTTTGAATTTCCCAAATTTTATGTTTAGATCAATAAATAATTTCAACATCTGACATTACAAAAAAAATTCTCAAGTTATTTTTAAGCCAATTGTGATGAATCATTTTGTGTGTGGATATCTAATGATCACAAAAATGAAGCTGGTATATATGTTTCATATTATCCTGATATTTAAATTCAATATATATATCAAATTATGAAAAGAAATTTGGGCAAATGTTTTCATATAGAAATAAATTCTATTTATATAAATTCTTTTTTTGAAATATTTTGCTCTTTTATAGTATCTCTCAATGGGGGTTGCTATTCAAAACTTAATATTTATAGAAAACTGACAATTTTTATCATATTTCTATAAAAATATAGTGAATTGACTTTCAATTTAATTTATTGGGTCTTTTTTTTGAGCATATTTAATTAATGAATTATTCTCATTCAATCAAAACATAAATTCTATTCATTGGGAAATTCCTTTCAGAACACAAAGTAAATTTTCATGAATTCCAATACTAATATTGTTATATAATTCATGTAAAGCCATTATTCAAAGAATAAATTTGGTTTAATTTGCATTGACTGTGAAAATGAATTAACATGGTTTTTAAAATAGATCACAAGAACTGGAAATAAATACCCAGCCACATTGATGATCACTGGCTCATATTAAATGTAATTTATTCAAGTACACTAGATGGGTGATATGTTGATGATTTGATCATATTGGTCAAGCTTTCAGATTGGGATACAACAGTCTTAGGATAATCTGGGTATCAAAATAATTGAATGGGAGGGAGCTATCTTATGAAGTATCTTTCATTTCAATTATATTCATTTACTTTTTTTACAACTCAATGTTTGAGATTTGTTTTTTTTGATAAGAACCTTTCCAAGCAAAGGTTTCTACTTAATGTGGGCTGTCTCTAACATAATGGCAGAAGGTAATTCCTGAAATTCATTTGAAATTTTGTATCTTTTTTCTGATGAATAAAAAGAATACACTTTATTATTTGTCTAAAAATATGAAGCTCATACATCGTTTTTGGTATTCTAACTAAGCTTAGATGGAGACTATCTGAAACTATGCCAAAAACACAAATTGGATCATCTGCAAAACCAATGGTCACCTCCCAAGGTACTTAATTTTAGTAGGAATTTTTTTTCCTTTTTGAAAAAAATCTATTATAAGAATCAGCCACTCTTCCACGTATGAGTCGATGTAATTCAGTTTTGCTGTAAATTTCCAAATAATTCAACATTAAGCTGCTTCAGGGATGCAAAAATGATGATCAGTGACATACATCTTGAGAGCTCCCCACCCATCAATACCAAGTAATAAAATCACTAAGCCTCTAAACATGGCACCCGCTTTGTTTTGTATTTCCCAGTCCTGATCTCAGTCACTAACTTTAGCAATCAACCAGTTAACACAATCCAAATGAAGCTTGACGTAAGAATCAATATTCCTCCGTGGCTTATGAGTCATTCGAGCCCCTCAAACCACCACAGCGGATTGTAGCAACCTAGAAAGTCTGAAAAATTGCTGATCGGTAGATAGACTGCCACCAAGATACAATTGAAACGACTTGATAAAAATGAAATCCAAAAATAAGTAAATTAAGTCAAAAAGCTTAGTTGTATCAATAAAATACAATTAACATACTTCTTTCAATGAATTTACCAAACATTTAACTACTAAGTCCATTTGCTCTGGTTTATCAGAAATGCTATCGTTTAAAGTATTTATTGTCAATTCAACAGAAATGTCATAAATTTTACTGAATCGAGTGAAATGCGGTAAAATGACACTAGAATGTCTTACTTCTAACAATCCACATCGAATTGCTTTGGCAAATGTTGTGATGATCAAATCAAATTGTTCAATCCTTTGAAGCTGCTTGATAGTCAGAATCAAATCTAGTCGAAAGAAAGAGGAAAGTGTAGAAGTGTGAATAATAAGTTTAATTTTTCTTTAGAAGGAAAAGTACAGGGAAATATAGTTTAAAATGACGTACTAGGTTAATTCTCAGTCAAAGCATTTGTTGTATTTGAAGTCTTAGAAGCGTTTTTCTTCTCGTGGCGATGTTGTGGTATGCCGTCTTCCTCATCGTCATTTTCCAACACCTGATTGGTTTGACTGCCCTCCTCACTTGAACGTTCCTCAAAAAACTTTTCTATTTCAGCCTGAATAAAACCAGCACAGTGATACTGGGTTTTCTGATCACATTCTAGTCTTAGCTTCTTGGGCATGAATGCACTTTGGAACAAAAGATAAGTGTTGAGGAGGTGGATAAATGCCTGTGGTAATAAAAAAAATAGTAAGCCTACTTGAAATACATATTTTTTTGTTTAACAAAAAACTCATTGCGATATAATGAACAGCTTACAGCTTGTTTGACAGAGCCATGCACAACACCAGCTGGGTTGATTGCATAGTCAGTCAAAAGATTTGTCAAAATTTCTTGAGCCTCTGAAGCTTGTTCCAGCTTAATCAATAAGTTTTGCTCCACCAAATCTTTGGTAGGAAGACCTTGACCATTGGTAGACAGGCGACAGACAGCGGTGCTGGACCAGGTAAAGTGTAGTTGAAGAATCTCAAGCGCAACTTCAATCAACTTGGGTTAGAAAAAAGCAAATCGGGCGTGAAGCGCAACTTGTATGTAAGCCTGGTGCATATCGATAACTGGAGTGTTGGTTTAAAATTGAGAATGAAACTCACCCTGCTTTCATTGCGACGGGCTAAGCGACCACGATTGGCAATTGTGGCAATCAAATTCAAAGGACTAGACGGGTGTTGGGTTGATGCATCAGGTTTTAAACTGGATGTCATATCGACTTGTCGAAATAAGATAACAATTTTGGTTAGTAAAAGAGTAAGTGAGGTGATTTCTTCATCTTTCAACTGGATTGCATCTAAATCCGTTTTATTAGTAGTGGATTGAAGCAAAGCATACATTAAACTGTTGTAAAGCTTAGTGATTTTGGATTGATTGATGTGATCCAATGACTTGGTGTTAGTCGATACATGAACAATTGTCGAAGAAATCACATGGATGGTCTCAATACGATGTTTTTTCATGTATTGTTTAATTAGTTTATCCCACACCTCTTCAAATGCCTGCAATAAATTTAAAGTATAATTAGCGTACATTGAAACTTGAAATCAGTTAAGTTAACGGTAGCACAAAATTTAAAAACTAACTTATACCATTCTCAAATCTAAGTACATATTCAAGTACAATAGTTTTGGAATTTGAAACACTTCCAACAACCAAACAGGATCTGTCATTAATTTTGAAAACTTGGGCAAGAGATTGATCATTACATGGGTTAATTCAACTCTATTAGGTTGTTGATCTTTTGTTTGGAGATTGTTCTTCATTTGAAGGATACTTTAAGCTAAAATTCAATAGATTATGAATAGTTGAGGAAGGTGAATGATTTAAATTAATGTTTAAATTTTTTTCCCATTAAGACCACTCAGTTTGAATTTGTTTGAGATAAGGATTGAAATAGGACAAGTTAATTTTTAGAGGTTTGGATGATTAAATTTGAGGAGGATTAGATTGCTTGTGAGATGGGGCTAGAATAGAACTTTGACTTGAAGATTGTAAGTTAACCAACAAAGATAAATTAGTTGATTTTAAATTGTTTGGAATTGATGAACAAATTTCGGTGAAAGTGGTTGAAGTTATCTTTGAATTTTTGGGTTTATTCATAACACTTGAAATATCTAAAAAACAAGAGTTAATGAAGTATTGAATTCTCCTAAACCCTGAACAACAGACCATGAAATATTTCACTTACGAAACGAAAGCTACCTAAATTATCGAATGAGATTAATGAAAAGTTCTGATAATTTGATTTAAAATTACAATTTTGATTGATGGTAGTAAGCTCAGAATTTGAATAAGAAGAGGTGTCATTTGAATTAATTGAGCTTGTCATGATGGATTGATGGAAGGGATCAATATGAGCAATATGTTTCATGAATGTCAATGATTGATGTGTTGAGCAATGATTCAAAGACCGACATAAAAATTAGCATAACTTAAACCAAAATTCATCAAATGTGAATAAAACAGAAACACCCTACTTAGCTAATTTTGGAATTTTTCTTTTTTGTAATATTTCATTATTCTTTCAGGCCGGCTGAAAGTCTTGTCCATTATGATTGAAGGATCTAAGTTCTTCAAGTTTTGTCCTTGAGCAAAGAGGGGTTTGGAAATTTGAAACGACACTCCAAAGTGGGTTATCAATGGATAGTTTTTGAGTATTAAAGGTGGTTGTGTAGTTTGATGTTTGATTTCAGAGGTTTTCCACAAAACCTCAATAATTCCATTGGATTTTGCAAAATCCAGTATAAAATTATAATCTGGGAAAAATAATCCATGCCCAAAAGTATTATGAGGTGATTGGAGGCATTCAAAAGTATCAGCATTAATGAAAGAAAACAATCCATAGGTCCAGGGATTGACATCATGTTCATCAACATGGATTTCATTGTGAAATCCATTATGAGTGATGATAACGTTCGAAAAAATCTGTTTATCTTCTATTGGAGCTAAGGGCCATTGAGATTCATGCCAAGATGGTGAAGAGGCATCTAGTATGAGTCTTGAGTTACCGGCTGGGGCAACCTGGGTGAACTCAGCAATACGATTAAAAATAAAGTTATTATATGAAGATAACTTTTCATGATTTATGGTGTCTTCTTGAAGTTGCTCAGGTGTAAGACCTTTCTTGAAGGCATAAACACCTGTATTCCTGTCAGCCTGTGACTCAAAACCAGAGCACAAGCATGACAGCCAAAATACCATAAACCAATGGTATAGCCAAAATACCACCAAAACATGGAACTGAGCCAAATTAGCTCAAAAGGTATCAAAAGAAAGAGGAAACTCACCTCTTCCTGAAAATATAAGTCCCATCACCATAGGACAAGAAATAACAAAGTTATTCCTGCTCAAAGTTAGTACTGAGCATAAACCTTAATTTTCACCTCTCATCTAAAATCTAGAAGGAGAGGCTTAACCCCATCAAATGGGTATTCAAAATGAAGCTCTAAGCCAGGGCTATCCAATGGTACCAGCCAAACTGAGCTAGCACCAGTATTACTTGAGTTATGGTCAAATTCAGACCAAATAAGGGTGAACAAAACATTCACCTCTCATCTAACTTTTACAGTTTTAGTGTGAGATACCTGAAGTGGGGTCTTTTTTGAAAGAGCACAATCAGGGCTATCTGATGGTGCCATCCATTTCCTCATAACTCAACTACAACAGAAGTTATTGGCCAAACAAGCTTAATACAGCTTTTGACCAGACCACGCCAAAGTACAAAAATACTTGTACATGGGATAACTTTGTCATATTTAATGATAACCATGTCAGGTTGGGTACCATTGTGTAGAGCTCATACAGAGCTATTCAATGAACCAACGTTGAGCTTGATATCTCAAAAACTGACAGAGTTATGACCATTTTAAGGTCAAAATCCCACCTGCTGTCAGATACAGCCTTACCATGGGATAATATCCCATAACCATGAATATGAGGTGTCAAATAGACAAAGAAGCATGTTTTTACTTCAATACCTCATATGTCAGTCAATACTGGGGTCCCATACAGTTTCTGTACAGCATTCTACGTGTCATACACGTCAGAATCAGGCTGTGAGGTCCCCAGATGAAAATTTTCACCCTGTATTGTTGAAAACTGCCCAGATGTGGTTTCAAAACCACATCTGAGCCCAATACAGGGTATACAGGCTGTTTGCAAACCACAAGCCTGTCATAGAGAGTGAAAAATCTTCACTTCCTCTACGTGGAAAGGTCTAGCAGCCTTTCCACCCCAAGTTCAGGATAAAAGGAGGGCTTTTCACAGCCAAAAACCTCTCCTCATCCTGCTCTTGAATAACCTACGTAGTAAACTGTCAAAAACAGTTTTACTCTTGGTTAAATAATCAGGTATAATTATAATCTTTAATTATTGTAGACTTTATTATTGTAATCCAACAGATAAAGCCTGCACCCAGGGTTCTCAATAGCGCTCACCACCACTATTTCTCAATAGTAGAACCCTTTTATCTTATTATAAACCTTTATAAATCTTTTTTTAATCATTTTCTGTCGTGTCACATACACAGTTAAAGTTGTAAATTAGCCTAGTTACACCTTTATCATAGTATCATCCTGACAATTCCGAATAAGCCATCTCATTAGTTTTAAATTATGGAAGGTTAGTATTTCACTACCTGCACTCTTGTCCTTGTCTGATCCGGCTCGGAACCCAACTCCTTTCATTATACCAGAAATTTTATTTTTATTTTTAATTGGCTGACGATTTTGGCCTAATTTCATTAGAGTTGAAATAATATTTTTAAGCTCTTGAGTTGTTTTTGATGAATTGACTAAGTTGTGAACACAAAAAATCATCAGTGACTTTTTATTAGCACAGTCAAAAACGAATTTAGGTTTTTCAGAAATTGAGGCCCTAGGTAAGATTAGCAAATTGTTTTTTGCTTTTGGGTAAACCTGAATCAAACAATCTTCAGTTGTTTGATCAGGATTTACTTGTAGTTCAGATTGTACTTGATGGATGGCTGCTTGATGTCGTCGCTGAGCTCGGGTTCTTTTTTTATTAAATTTAGGATTTTGTTGCAAGGAACCTTCAGACTTAAATTCAACAAGTGGGCCCTGGGGGCACCAATCAAGTGAATTTAAATCATTATATGATTTTGATCCTTTGGTAGAGTATTTTCTTTTATTTTGAGTCAGATGAGGATTTTGAGTTGGATGAGGTGAAATTAAAGAGTCATTATTCTTTGAAAAAATCTGTGGGCCCTGGCGGCACCAAACAGATATTTTTGAAGAGGGGGGATTTCTTGGAAGCATGTTGAGGTTGGCTCGAGAAATTTTGTTGAATTCAGTAATTCATTGTTTGGGAAGGAAAAATTCTTTGTATGGATGAGCAGAAGTAGGGTTAGGGTTATTAAATGATCTGTACTAAGAGACCAAAAAAGAACAACTTCATTTTATGAATTATTTATTTTGAAGAAATCTTGTTTTAAAGACTTTTTTATAAATTTTTTATAATTTTTATGAATTAGATTCACATTAGACTGATGTAATCAGCTTTTTAGGAACAAAATCAAATCATAGAAACTCATTTTGAATTGGCTGATACAGTCTACACTAGTGCTACGTTCGAACCGGTAGATGAAGTTTATCTTTGGTTACGTGTAGGCATCTTTTTAAATTACTTTCTCAACTTGTTTCAAAACTAACATTGTTTTGCTTTCAAGGCTAATACCATGCTATCTTATCCATTAAACAAAGCTCTTGAACTATTGAAAAATAAAATTCAATCAGAAAAATTAAAACTGGCGGAAGCCACAGAAGAAGAAGTCTTCTTACGAAATCAAATAACTACCAGTCAAGTCAACATTGCTCGTGTTTTCAACTGGGATGTCAAACATCGCAAGGAACAACGAAGCAAACAACAACAAGTTAACCAAAAATAGTTATGATCGATCTAACCAGTTTTACCTACCCTCATACAAAAAACCTATTTTATCAGCTGAGGTTTGCTACCAAAACCACTGGCCCTGCTTTAGCATATATGCTTTTTTTATTTAGTTTGATCCTTTTAAATCATCTTGGTCACTCAAATCAAGTAAATTTTCCTCAAATTTATTACATCTTACCCCAACTTCACTAGTCTCTTTGACTCTCAACCAATGTCCTCAACTTGGCTTTATACTTCCAATTCTACCACATTTGTTTGCTTTATAGATGCACTTGAATCAGCTATATACCATAACTTATATATACTTATTTCATAGTAATTCTTTCATCGGAAATGCTTTGTTGAATTCTCTTCAAAGATACGCACTTCATCATTGATGTTGGACGCTTTGTTGCAATGTGTTTTATCAAACATTCCTTCACTACTTCAAATTACTTATTTTGTTTGAAAAAATCGCGTGTATTTTTGAGTAGACTTTTCTGAAAAAAGTCTGAATTTTTTATTGCCTATTCTTGACTCCTGAGCTATTATAAACGATGTAAAGGACATCATCCTTGATCCATAAAACAAAAACAAACAAACATCAGATTGATTTCATAAGATTGTGTTGGAATTAACAAAAAAATACTTTAAAATGACACTGCTCATAATCAATTTTCATGAATCCTTGTAAAGTGAATTATTATCTTTTTTTTATGAAAAAAAAGAACAATTTGCACAGCGATTTCACTTCAAGAATTTTCATTTCAACTGATATCATTGTGATAACTAATTATTCAAAGGTATTGGTAAGCAAATATAAGAATTTCAAGAAAAGGGAAAGTGGGGAAGATACTCAATCATTTTGAAAAAATTCCCATTATTGCTTTTGAACCCAACCAAAAAAGAAAACCATCATATCAATTTGAAAATTCATCAAAAGACTAAAACTCAATCATTGTTATTTTCAAAAAACTTGTCTAAAATCCAACCTTATTTTTTCAAACACTTTCAAATCACCAATTCAAAAAACAAAATAAAACATAAAAAATTAATCTTAATTCTATATTTTATTTTATTTCAATCAATTTTATTAATCTTTACTCAATTCTAATAAATCTCAAGAAATCCATCATATGTCAAATTTTAATTTGTGACTTGAATTAATTGAATTATTCATATACTTTGAAACTTGACACAGATTTAAAACTCAAAATAACATACTTTTGTTACATAAAATAGGGGGAGTCAATCCCTGCCATAAATAATCAGAATTTTGGCTGATATTGATTCCACATTTTCCCCCATTTTCTTGGTCCAGAATGTGGCATATCTGCCAAAGTCAGGCCCAAAAAACTTGACCTCTTGACAAATGTTTTCAGTGATTTAAATTGAATTTAGATTAAAGTACTCTACTTTACTTTAATTTAATTTACTTTAATATAGTTTAATTGAATAAGATTAAATTTAATGAAATTTGAACCCAACGAAATCAAATCAAATCAAATCAAATTTAAATTCTATTGAAATTCTATTGGAACTCAAAAAAATTAAAAAATTGATTAAAAAACTGTACAGCACTACATTTATACTGTTAATATAATTTCTCAATCTGGATCACTATGATGGGCTCTGTTTAATTTATATATAATCACATGAGTTATTTAAGAACTTGTTCAACAAGAAATTCACATAAAATAAAAAAGGAATTTTAATATATACTTTATTTGGAAATAATTTTTGCTCAAACCTGAAAAATTAAAAATAAATTATGATAACTCAAATGAATGTTTTTTGCATTTCATTTGTTTGGTCAAATTATAGGTTCTTTGTAGCTCAACAAAAAGGTACTAGAAGCTTAGCCTACAAAATTTTTATCCCACAAGTGAAACCAATAAGGTTTCACAGTTGTAACTAGTTTATCTACCAAGTCTGGCTGTTCACTTGAACACCTCTCAGCTCCTTAGTTCAAAAGATTTCTCTTATCATTTGTGCTGAGCAAAGTAAGCCAGAGCTAACCCGAATGTTTTTGTATTGCTTCTCACTTTTCTTTAATTATTTGGTTTTGAATTTTCCCTTTTAAAAACAAATTCATTAACATGTAGTGTATTTATTGCACAGATTTTGACTTTAACTATCTTCAATAATATAGTATTGTACATTACTATTTGTTTTTGAAATCATATCATTAATTTTTGACACAATTATTTTTGGAACCAAACAAAACATAAGCTCTCACTCGTTTATATCCAATTTGGAATTATGGTATAAAGGTTCACCAAGGATTCATTCTTCCTCATCTCAGATTCTTCAGCAAGATATGATTTTAAGTACAACATAGCTAAAATAATTTATGAAGAAGGTTCAAGACTTGTAACAGTAACATTTGTTGTTTGTGGAGCTGATCTAGGAAGAGACACAACATAGCTGGATACATTGGGGTTTTCTCTGTGAAAGAACTCTCCCAAGTCTAAAATAATTGCACAAGCCAAATCATATCTGGCAATATGCACTTCATGAAAAGACTGAGGTGAAGGGAAATCAGATGAAAAAAGATCACATATATACTGATTTAACCTTCTCCAAATAGTCTCTTTTATTGGATGTGAGTTCAAGCGGTTTAACTGTGAAGCCAGCATTAATAATTGAAAGGAAGGGGAGACACCAAATTTGCGATGATCTTGAGGGCAAAGCATTAGCCCACGACAACCAGCAGCAAGGAATGAGGCCAGAATGTGATATGACGGTCGGATTTGGGGATCATTAATTGCCTTGACAATGAGCTGGTTTGCTTGGACTGATGAAAGGTTGGTAGAGCCAATATTGAGCTTTCACCTAAAACGAAGAATTGCAAATGCCTGGAACATTAAGTAGATGCTATTAATGAGATGGTTTGAATCTGCATGAGGATCTGAGTTGGAGCTTGAGGCCTTTTTTTTAGTTGAATGACCTTTGATACCACTAATTCCTCTTGAGTTGATTTGATTAACACATGAAGTGAAATACTTCATGGCACGGTAGTCCTGAGAGAGCTCAAGAGGAACATCTTCCTCAAGAACATTAATAATAGGTAAAGTTAGATCTTCATGAACCAATCCAATGCATTGGAAGAATACCCTGGACCAATTTCGGCGTGCATGACGTGAGGGCAGACAGAGATATTTCAAGAAATGATATAAAGGGTGTGATTGATGATTCCATTCTTGGGTCTTGATGTAAGGGAAGCTGACAACTTCGGGATCATAAAATGGTTCATTGATACTGGGTTCAAAAATTCCAGGATCTATAAATTACGACCAAATATTAGGGGTATTTCAGTATAGATAAAGAAAGAGACTTAAAGTCTGTTTGGAATTGATCAAGCCATGCATCAGCCAAGGTATTCTTATCAGAAAGGAATCGTATACTAAAGGGTAGAGTGGTGGGAAAGGAAGCTTCTTGTTCACTTTGTTGATAGCGCTTTTCCATCAAATAATGAATGGCTTTCTGAACCAAGGAGTTATGGTGTGCCCCAATAGTGTTTTCAAACGTATCAATACTCCTCAAAAATAAGATAGCATGTTGAAAGAAAATAGGTGAGTTTGGGTCATTGTTTGGAGGCATGGAATTAAATGTTGAGGGGTTTGGATTTGAAGAGGCCTGGTGTGACGGTGTCATGGCACGGTTTTGAGTAGAGACTTGGGAATCAATCTGAGTGGGGTTATTTTGTGGATTCATGGAGGATGAGCTTGGAATTGGACTATCATTATTATTGATAACGACTGGAGTGATTAAATTCCCTGATTGATTATCATGTGATGATATAGAAAACAGGGAAGTAGAAGTAGCCGATGAAGAAGTTGGTAAATTAAGGCAAGGTGTGTCTTTGGATTGTTGGTTGAGGTGAGGCATATTATCTATACGGCTGGAAGCCAGGGGTATCACTGAACTACATGAAGATAAAATAGCTGAATTTGAGGAGATAGGAATTGGTGATGCTGCTATAGACGATGGGTTGAGATTGGGTAGATTTTGATTAGATGCACTATGAATTGGCAGGTATGATGATGAGATGATTGGATCAGAATTTAAGGGAGCCTGAGATGAGTTAGTTTCATTTGTTGGATGATTTATATTTTCAATCTCCAGAGTTACATTTGTTTGTGACTGTGTATTCTCATTACTTGATTCGGGATTAAAAAGAGTTTGTATTCCAATTTGTGCTGCTCATATTAAAAAATCATCAGGAATTTTATTCAAAAGTTAAATTTCTCATAAGATGAAAATAACTTACAACTATCCTTGTTCACACTGTTCTCCGGGTTTTCCTGTACAGCTTCGAATCGGGTGCGTTTGTGTGTCTTATCTTTTTTCTTTGAGAATTTTTTACGTTTTGGCAATAAGCTAGTATTACCTATTATTATACCACTTTCTGGTGGAAGTGTGCTTCCATCTTCAATACCTAGGGAAATTATTGAGGTGAATAAGTATTAATAAAGGTCAGATTGAATCACAAGGAAGGCTCACATTTGATCTTTGAGATGAATGAGCTCATAAGAGTTTCCATGATCTTTCGGTCGTCAAACGGGGTCAAAGGATCCTCAATCATTTTTTTGAGTCGCTTAACCTTCTTTCCCATGGATAACAAAAACTCTTCCTGTGTTAACTGAACCTTTTCAACATTGAAAATGGGTGGTTGATTTGTGGATGTAGTCAAATAGGTTTGGTTTTCATTCAAAAAAGGAGGTTGTGTTGGATATGTTGATTCCAAAAATTGTTCCCATGATGGACATGCTGGAATGAGATCAGGATCTGGAACACATGGATTTCTTGATAAATCCAGCTCATCAGTTGACATTCACAGTCTATGATGTTCGGCACTGGATATTAGACTATTTGTTATAGATTCTGTAGTGAGGGGATGTGGTTCAGGATTAGATGAGGATTGGGTTTTTGAGGTGTTAGAGTCACTAGAATCACAATCCGTGTTATTAGAGGCTGATGCTGGTGAAATATTTAATGAAGAGGTTGAAGGATAACCTTTTGAATTGAATATCATTGAGGGCATTGCAAAATAATGTGGGTTTTCCAAGAAGGAGGGATGCACAAGGGCAATTGGGATCCCAAGGGTGGTATATATGCCTGAGAAGTCTTGAATTTTTATATGCTCTTCATACTTTAGTATGACTGATACAGTAATACACAATGGTTACCTGTATGATTAAATGACTCACCATTCATTCAAAAACATCAAAGAATCTATAGTGCAGACTTTGTTGGTACTTACCTGTATTATAGGTCATCTAACAAGAAAATACAATCAGAAAAGTTTGGTTAGGTATTTTTACAACAAAAAATTCCAGAAAAATCATATTAAATTTCAATTGGGGAACCAAAACACCTGTACGATCTGTATTTTGCAATGGGGCATTGTTCATGGCAGCTATAATGAACAACCCCCCGTATGAAGAATAGTTGGCTACGGGGTGTTGTTCATGGCAGCTGTAACAAACAACCCCCCGTGTGAACAATAACTGGCTACGGGGGTTGTTCGTGGCAGCTATAACGAACAACCCCCCATGTGAACAATAACTGGCTACAGGACGTTGTTCGTGGCAGCTATAACAAACAACCCCCCGTGTGAACAATAACTGGCTACGGGGGGTTGTTCGTGGCAGCTATAACGAACAACCCCCCGTATGAAGAATAATTGGCTATGGGGGGTTGTTTGTGGCAGCTGTAACAAACAACCCCCCGTGTGAACAATAACTGGCTATGGGGGGTTGTGTGTGGCAGCTGTAACAAACAACCCCCTGTGTGAACAATAACTGGCTATGGGGGGTTGTTTGTGGCAGCTGTAACAAACAACTCCCGTATGAACAATAACTGGCTACAGGGGGTTGTTCGTGGCAGCTATAACAAACAACTCCCATATGAACAATAACTGGCTACGGGGGGTTGTTTGTGGCAGCTATAACAAACAACCCCCCGTATGAAGAATAATTGGCTATGGGGGGTTGTTCGTGGCAGCTATAACAAACAACCCCCCGTATGAAGAATAATTGGCTACGGGGGGTTGTTCGTGGCAGCTATAACAAACAACCCCCCGTATGAAGAATAATTGGCTACGGGGGGCTGTTCGTGGCAGCTATAACGAACAACCCCCCGTATGAAGAATAATTGGCTACAGGGGGTTGTTTGTGGCAGCTATAATGAACAACCCCCCGTATGAAAAATAATTGGCCACAGGGGGTTGTTTGTGGCAGCTATAACAAACAACCCCCCATATGAAGAATAATTGGCTACGGGGAGTTGTTTGTGGCAGCTATAACAAACAACCCCCCGTATGAAGAATAATTGGCTACGGGTAGTTGTTCGTGGCAGCTATAACAAACAACCCCCCGTATGAAGAATAACTGGCTATGGGGGGTTGTTTGTGGCAGCTGTAACAAACAACCCCCGTGTGAACAATAACTGGCTATGGGGGGTTGTTCGTGGCAGCTATAACAAACAACCCCCCTTATGAAGAATAATTGGCTACGGGGGGTTGTTTGTGGCAGCTATAACAACCAACTCCCGTATGAACAATAACTGGCTACGGGGGGTTGTTCGTGGCAGCTATAACGCTTCCAAGAACAACCCCCCGTAGCCAATTATTCTTCATACGGGGGGTTGTTTGTGGCAGCTATAATGAAAAACCCCCCGTATGAAGCATAACTGCCTACAGGGGGTTTTTGAAGATGCTATGAATTTACCCTTCATTGACAGGGTGTCCAAGCATATCTGCTGCAGTCAAACCCTCATGTGATAAGAACACCCTATGGTTCATCAACCCTGATATTAGTGTTATTCAAAGAAGCTGATGTGAACCACCAGACAATTGGAAAAAAGGCTAATTATCCACAGGGGGTTTTCAAATCAAGATGACACCAACCATCCCTTACTTTGAATCAGTTAGTGCAAACAGAAGGCACACCTATTCTTGATTTTTTAGCTTGTGAAATTTCAATGCCTGATTTGAAATACACTAAAAAAAGTGTTTTTTCATATTCCCTCTCATCATCAACATTGCATATATAAAGCCTGCAATTAATCAAAAGTTCCTATTTCCCCCATAGAGGATAGATCCATTTTTTTAAATATCCCTTCCATAGATAATTTGAATATCATGTTATATTGCATTGGTGTTATTAATACAATTTTGTGTGAAGTAACACCTTGTCTTCTTCATATCCCTCCATCAGCCACCTCCACATATTGGATTCAACTATCTCATGATTACAATAATGTGTATGTCTACTTCGCCAATTCAAACAGCATCATTGGGCAATTACCAACAAATCTCTCATCAGCACTTATACCTCACCTCCCAAGTCCCCCCAAAAAAACAACTTATGGTCCAGCTGGTGGACTAAAATGCCTGGATTCCGACGATGAACCACAATTCCTCTGTGAATGCACTTTGAACTTGACTAATTCAATGATATCAACAATCAAAATTGGGATTTTACTGTTCACCACCTCTTCATATATGCAATATGCCCTCAAATCGTTTTATCAATATCATGTGGGAGTAAATGTGCCTATTTCCTATTGACCTGAAATGCATGTCAACTGCCCAATGAGTCTACAGCTTACTCATATTTCCAAGAAATATTACTCTCCACCTTTATTGATTGATGAGTCATTGGATATTGCAAGTGGTTGTGACTTGCAACCTTTATATCCCCCCACCTTCATCATCAAAGCTAAGCTACTCTATCATCAAGCACAAGGACTTTATTTTCTTATAGATCGTGAATATCCTAATTCTGTCTTGGCAATTGCATTCTGGAAAAGGATTTCTTCTCCCTCTAAAATTCTATGGCAACATAAGATTACTCACGAAACAATAATCACCTCAAACTCTGATTTGCACCCACCATCACCTTTGGGATCAATCCTTGCTGATGACATGGGCCTAGGAAAATCATTGCAAGCAATTTCTTTGGTAGCCCACACTCTTAATTCTGCAAGAAACTACCAGAAATCCAGTTTATCCACTATCAGTGGATGCCAAGCAACCATTATTGTGTGTCCTAGAAGATTGATTGAAAACTTGGAAGAAGAAATAAATAAGCACACACATCCTAATAATTTGCATGTTCTTCGGTACCATGGAAGTAATCGTTGCAAAGATTTCATCATTAAATCCATTCAAAGCAATATCATCATCACAACCTATGAAACCCTCAGAATGGACTTCAGGTTAACACCAAAAGGGCCAGTTTATGATTATCAATGGTATAGAGTAATTTTAGATGAAGCACAGTAAGTCAGAGCTGCAAAGTCATTTGGTTTTGAGATGCCATAATCAAAACTAATAACTTCATAATTTGGCTAACAGTGTTATCAGAAATTCTCATGCACATGTTCATGCTGCAATCATGTCCCTTCAAACAAAGAACCGACTATGTCTTACAGAGACCCCATTAAATAATTCTCTCAATGATTACATGTCATTGTTTGTATTCATCTCTTGTAATCAGCCATTAGGGGCCCAGCCATGGGATGGTATATTACAAAAGCACCTTGAAATTGGCGATTTGAAGCCCTTTCATATGGTCACACGCCATTTGATGCTACGCCGCTTGAAAACAGTGGTTCTTCCAAGTTTACCTCTTATATGTGAAGAAGAGGTTTGCAGGCCATTACCTCCAAATATTAGACTGTATTATGATAGAATTTTTATGGAAAACTTTTCTGAATATCTCTATACTGATGAAGCTAAGGAGGAAAAGAAGAAATCCGAGAGAAGAAATTTATTAGTTAGTATTCAGCAATTAAGACGCTTATGCAATCATCCCATACTAGCAGAAACAACCAGTTCAAGGGAGGAAGTTGATTATTCAAACTTCTCAGAAGTTCAAAGTATGTCAAGTCAATGTGAAAATGAACCCAATTATTTGATAAAGAAGATCACCACAAGTCAATGCCTTGAAAGCTGGAAGATACTGGAGTTAATGAACCTTTTAAAAAAAGAAGTAATAGAAGTGCCAGAAGCCAAGTGTGTGATTTATTCTCAATGGACACAGTTTTTAGATTTTTAAGTATATCTTATACTTCATCTTACATGAACTTTCTGACTTATTTGCTAATATAAACTCATAGGATTGGAATTGTCTTGGTCCATAAAGGATTAAGTTTTTCTCGAATTGATGGAAAAACCTCATCCAAAAATCAATAAAAAGCCCTCTCACAGTTTTCTAGTCAAAGTGATTGTAAAATTCTACTTGCATCTCTCATTGCTGCTGGTACAGGTCTCAATATTACATGTGCACAAATTGTATTTATAATGGTAAGTTTTGTAATAAGCATAATTAAATAATTAAGCTAATTACTTGCATTAAAGGATCCACATTGGAATCCTTCCCAAGAATCACAGGCAATAGACAGACTACATAGAATAGGGAAAAGTAGCATCGTGAAGGTTTTCCGTTTCATATCACAAGATACCATAGAAATAAATATTCAAAGGGTATGATATGGAACCATTCAATCTTTTGGAAGAGAAATCTAAATGAAGGAAATTCTTTTTCATTATTTAATAGGTTCAAGAGCATAAAAAGAGACTAATGAGGTAATTACTTATTTTTAGTCCACTACTATTTCTTTTAAATATCTCATTTATAATTCTTGATTAATTCAGGTCCACCATGTTAATGACATTTGATTGGGAGACATTATTGCTCAAGGAGATAATGAGTTATAATAAGAAAAAGTGAGACCACCTTCTATACATTCAAGGAGTCAAATAAAACAGGAATTCCACCAAGTTTCAAGATAATTTGACAAATTCAAAAAAAATTCCAAACTCCTCCTTCAAAGCTACCCTCAAATATTTCATCTTTTTTTATTCCAAGACCTATTATTTGCTGCTGGGTAAGGCTCTTGAGGGCTCCAGAATCATAGGCTTGGTAGCTCAAACAACTAGGAATACGTACGTCATCCTCATCGTGAGTTGGGGGCTCTCTTGGAGGCTTTACTACCTTTTTGCGACTTTTACCTATGCTTTGGCCTAATCCCATTGACTCATCAATCTTGTACATGATCTTGTTTAAAAGTGTTGAACGCCAATGTAACCCTAATTTTCGCAGCTTGACCAATCCAGAGTTGTCAATGTATTCCTCAGTAGCTGAACAGACATGAGGGTCATCAAATTGGGAGGCCAATCGGAAATAACCATTCTCATCGCACCATTGTTGTCTTCTCTCTGCCAGCTAAAAAGAGAAACATTAAGTGCACATCAAGAATAATAATTACAAAAAACTTACCCTTTTTCTAGCTGCCTCTAACCTTTTCTTTTCTTTGCGTGCTGCAATGAAATCCACACCTTTCTGTTTGTTGCAATACTCATTAGATAAGTATGTGAAATACGTCTCCAGAATTGCTGTAACTATTGCATGATTATTATGGTCAGGAGACCAATAATAATTGTTTTATTCACCAGATCTCAATGCCATATCAAATGTGCGATAGAACAAAGTCGCCATCAGTTCATTATAAGGATGCTTCCATCCACTACACCAATCAAATGTAAAGTGTGTCAGCCCTAGTGATTTGACTTGTGTATTGACATAACTCTTAAAGGCCTTGCTTTGTATGTTCCGTGAGGCAGTAGCAGTCAATTGGTCTGGATCGAATACAATGCTTTTCCCACGAATTAAAGCCAGCTGTCTTTCTGCATCAGTTGGTGGATCAGGAAGTGTGGTACTGTCCCTGGCTACCATATTGAGGATTTCACGGCAGTGTATCTGAACAATTGTACGCATTGATTTGCTTCCATCTGGAAGTACTCCCTTCAGTTCCTTCATATGTTCTTTTTGTGATTTTCTCTTTTCTGATTCACTATTTTTTTTTTCTCAAACCTTTGTTAGATCGGGCCCTTTCATCTCTAGCATATTGATCTTCATTCCCCGTGTTTTCAATAAATTATCATTAATACATTATTACACCAAAAAAAGGAATTTATTTACATACCATCTGAGTCACTAAACAAGGATTCATGTAAATAATTATCTGTAGCTAATTCTTGTGAAGTTGATTTCAACTTTCCCTTGTTATTTTTTGAAAGATCGGTCCCACCCTTATGTCTTGAATAATCTGCCATTGTTTTTGGTCCCAGATTATCATTTTTTGCGGGAATCTTAACTTGGCTTGTTGATGCTACTGAGGATGCTGCAACTATCTGCTCCTGATAATTTGAAACTTGATGTTCAGGATCCTCGAGCTCAGCTAAAATGGATAGTTTCAAAGAAGAAATTAAGTTTAATAAATGTTCAGTATGCACTTGAAGAACCATGTTTTAAGCTCACTTGCCCGCTCCTTCCCTTTGGAGCTTTTCATTTGGTATATAGGATTTGAAACAGATTTAAGCTGTATGGGTGAAGAGTAACCATCTTCACTACCTGTATTTATAAAGATTCAAAGACCAATAGGGTTTTAGAAAATTTAATATTTGATCAATTTTGGGATGAAGAATTACCATCTTCCTCCTGATTACTTTGTTCAATGTGTATTCTTTGTTTTTGATTTTCCTTTGTATATGAATTCCTTGAAAATGGAAAAGAAAATAATCCTGGCCTTTGTGTTTCAATGGGTACTTTGGCCTGATACAAATCTTTGGGTTCTGTGGGGATGGAAAATGGGTCAGACATGTGTTTCCTCTTTCTCTCTTGCCCTATTGAATAATTTGTCCTGTTAGCTTCTATTAAAATAATTTTGGATACAAATGGTCACTTTACTAACCAAGCCAACCATGAATTTTCCTAGGCCAGTATTGACCAAACTTTGGAATATCTGGTCCATATGATACCTGATAAATTCATTTGTAATTACAGTAATGAAAAAAGAACATACTTGATAATTCTTCTTCCGAAATTGATGTAATTCCACCTTCATTGGCTTCAAATATCTGGTGCACTCTTTTTGGGACTGAAATCATCTTCCTACCAGGAACTTCTGCACGAACAATTTGAACAGGGATATGCCTCAAATTTGTTGGTGTATAAATTTGTGGAATTTCAAATTCCATTGGGAGAAGGACCCCCAGTAGATATCTGGATGGAAGGATGCTCCATAACTGATGACTTTCCTTTAAGACTTGAGGAAGAGCTGGGACCCGGTTTCAAGCTTTCATCAAAATGAACCCTGCCTTTGTTACGTTCTGATGGAACTGAGGCTTTCCCAATTTGCGGATGTTTTCTAGCGTTCTCTTCTTGAATGTGAACTTCTGCCCTCTGGCGAAAAGCCTCAAATTCATCAATTTCAGCCTGGCCTGCAGGTTGAGATTGATTATAATCTATGAAATATATCAAGAATAGTTAAAACCTGCTATTTTGTGGTAATTAATATGTAATTGAAAGTACACCTTTAGATATAGATTGATGGGAAGCTTTTGGCGTCTCCAGATTAAGATCAGACATTCCACTTTCCTCTGATTCCTTGGATTCTGTTCAGTTTACATCAAAAAATAAGTACATAAATATTATTATAATAATTAATTACTTACCTGATCCACTTGAGGAATACGTAACCAATGGTTTCATTTAAACTAGCTTCAATGGTTTTGGAATTTCTGGCCTATTTGCAGGACCAGATACCTTTGGGGATGACGATTTCTCCTGCAAGCTCGTCTTACTGGGACTTGGTGGATATGCCACCCTTGATGAAGGAGATTGTGTCTGATGAATCGCACCACTGGGAATTGGGGGTAAAATTGATGGACCACCCACTTTTGGTGAGGATATTGGTTGACCAGCCACTTTTGGTGAAGATTGATGTATTGAGCTGGTAGTCTGTGGAGGTGGGGTTGGTGTGGTAGATTGATGTATAGCTTCAGGGGCTTCTTTATCTGGAAAAAAATGAATTATGATTAAAAAGGCATATCAAATAAGCTAAAATTTTAAATATGGAGCTCACAATCATCAGAGCTATGTGTCACGCTAGCAGGAAGTGAGATATTATATGGATCCATGTGGTATGAATGATTCAGTTTTAATTGAAAAGCTTTATTTAGAAAATGATGGTAAAGGTATGTGCAAATTATTCATTTGGAAAGGAAGCACATTGGATAATCTTAGGCACAGGTATCTTATATATAAGATCAATCCTCAATACTATGTATCCCATTATTTAATTATAATAATGAAATCAAGGCTGATTCAATCATTTTCCAAAGATCCATTATTCATCAACCATCTGGAGTGCCTTTATATTATTGTTTCCATAGTAATTAATTGTATTCATTCTATGATGACTTCAATTTTGATATGAAAGCCAATCATATGGCTCATTTCTCAGACACTTACTTATCAATTGTTGATTAATATAGGTGATAATGGTATTAATACATGCAGATAATGATTATTTGCGTAAGTCTTGTGGTATCCCAAGGAGTGTAGGGTTAGTACCTATCCATAGATCAGGAACAACAAATAAGAAATAATTTGGGAAACCCATCCTCTACACATTATTTCCCATTGGACAGGTAGTCAAATGCTTTCTCAAAGGGGATTGATGCACAGGGTTTGGCTCAAATCAGTGATTGAACTTAACCTTGTATTTGAAGGTGGATTTTCAATAGTGGCTTGTTTGAAAAAGCTAGGGTGAACCAAACTCTTTTTGGAACTTTATTCTTTGAAAAAAACCCTTTTGCTTATTTGACTTGCAGCTACGACAAACAAAACCAGATATGGGCATAATGAAAAATGGAAGGTTGCTTTTAGAAGATATTGTAAAACAGCCCCTCATATCAAGGGGCACAAGAAAAAGGGTGGTGTTCATACCAGTTGTGATAAAAAACCCACCAATAGATGAGTAACATCAAACAAGGTGCTGTTTTAAGCAGCTTTAACAAAAAATCCCCTAACAGAAGGGTAATAGGGAATGGGGGGTTGTTCGAAGGAGCCAGAACGCACAATCCCCCAACAGAAGGGTAATAGGCAATGGGGGGTTGTTTGAAGGAGCCAGAACAAACAACCCCCGACAGAAGGGTAATAGGAAACGGGGGGTTGTTCGTGGCAGCTATGACGAACAAACCCCCGTAGGAAGGCTAATGGGCAACGGGGGTTTTTTGAAGACGCTAGAACAAACAATCCTGGCAGAAGGGTAATAGGTAACAGGGGGATGTTTGAAGCAGCTAGTATGAACAACCCCCAAACCACCCAGTAGATGAGTAATACCAAACAAGGTGTTTTTTTAAGCAGCTTTAACAAACAATCCCCCAAAAGAAGGGTAATAGGTAACAGGGGGTTGTTCGAAGGAGCCAGAACAAACAATCCCCCAACAGAAGGATAATAGGCAATGGGGGGTTGTTTGAAGGAGCCAGAACAAACAACCCCCGACAGAAGGGTAATAGGAAACGGGGGGTTGTTCGTGGCAGCTATGATGAACAAACCCCCGTAGGAAGGTTAATAGGCAACGTGGGTTTTTTTGAAGATGCTAGAACAAACAATCCTGGCAGAAGGGTAATAGGTAACAGGGGGATGTTTGAAGCAGCTAGTATGAACAACCCCCAAACCACCCAGTACATGAGTAATACCAAACAAGGTGTTGTTTTAATCAGCTTTAACAAACAATCCCCCAAAAGAAGGGTAATAGGTAACAGGGGGTTGTTCAAAGGAGCCAGAACAAACAATCCCCCAACAGAAGGGTGATAGGCAATGGGGGGTTGTTTGAAGGAGCCAGAACAAACAACCCCCAACAGAAGGTTAATAGGAAACGGGGGGTTGTTCGTGGAAGCTATGACAAACAAACCCCCGTAGGAAGGTTAATAGGAAAAGGGGGTTTTTTTGAAGACGCTAGAACACACAATCCTGGCAGAAGGGTATTAGGTAACAGGGGGATGTTTGAAGCAGCTAGAATGAATAACCCCCAAACAGAAGGGAAATGGGCTAAGTGGGGTGGTTCAAACCAGCTATGTCAAACAAACCCCCATGAAAATCTAATACAAAACGGGGGTTGTTCAAAGAAGCTAAAACAAACACCTCCCAGACTGATGGGTAATCATCCATGGGGGGTTATTAGAAATAGCTGTAGAAAACAATGCCACATTTGGAGGTCAATGGAGAATAGGGATTTTTAGCTTCAGTTGTGGCAAAACTCCATGTTGAGAGGGTAATAATAAACAAGGAATTTTGATTTTTATCAACTGTTTTGAAAAATGACTCATTCAAGGGGTAATTAATCATGAAAGGCTGTTCCAGTCAGATATTTGAGAGAATCCACTGTAAAAAGGATAATAATAGCAGGGGGCAGTTTCAATGACAAATTATGAAGAACAACACATCAAAAATTAGGTTTTAAACCCACTGAATATGTGGCTTTTGATCAACTATAGTATACAACCCTGTTTGAGCCATTGCATATCAGTACCTTTCCTATGTAAATTTGGAAGCATAGCTGTGAAATGAGTTACTAGTTGGAAAGTCATCTCTGCCATGATATCTTGAAATGGGATTTTTAATAATTTGGTTTGTACCAACTGTACACAGGTGTATTCCAATTGAAAATAAGAATATAAGTATCTATATATAGCCCTTGCATTTGAAAAAAGCCAAGTCAACAGCTTATTTTTTTCTCTTTTGAATATTTAATCATACTAATCTCAAGCTAACACCCTACCTCTTAATAGCCCCTGATGAATTTTAAAAGTTATTCAAAACTGAAGATTTGCCTATGTAAGGAATGCATCAAAAAGACACATCATTCACCCTCTGGTATCTCTTGTGGCCTAGCGTTCACCAAAAATGATTATATATATCATATTGACAAGATTTCAAAACAAATTCAAGATAAAACACAAGCTATTGGCTTTAATTCTGATGCTGAAATCAACAATCACAGGTCTTCATGTGCTTCTCTGGTTATAGCATCTGAAAAGTTCCATCAGAAACAGATATTTGATAATTCAATACATTCGGACCCAATATCAAATTTGGAACATTTTGATTGCTCATTTTGGTCCTATCAGAATTTGGTACAAAATAACAATTCAGGAATTACAGAAATGATTATCACGGCCATATTGGATAGCTATCATGATATCGGCCGCAAGGCATCCAGGTTCCTCCTCCCAGCTTTAAAAGTCTTAATAGAACAATCGCAGAAGAAGCAAGAAAAAGTATTCAAGGAAAATAAAATGAAAATACCAAAGGATCCAATTTCTGTCTATCAATGGTTAAGATTGGATCCTAGACTTGTTTCTTATGTTTCCTGTCCTGAATTCTGGTTTTTAGCTTCCCAATGTGAAGTAGAAGGCAATCTAAATATTAAATGTCATAGGTACCTTGAGCCCCATCAAATTCAAGCTCCATGTAATGAACCACTTGGAAAAATTATTGATTTACCTCATCTACCCCTGAAATAGCATTTCTCACCCCACAAGATTTTCTACTATCAAACTTTCAAGTCTTGGCTGGGGCGCTTTCTTCAAAGACCAAAGATCCATGAATTGCTATCCTTGCACATTGAAGCTCAAAATAACTCTGAAGTAACAGACATTTGGCAAGGTGAAATTTGGAAGAACTTCAAAGGGAATCAAGAATCTCCATTTCTTACAAAGCCTGGGAATCTTGCATTTTCACTATATGTTGATTGGTTTAATGCCTTTGGAAATTCCAGCCGTACCTCCAGTACTGGAGCTATAATGCTGGCTTGTCTCAATCTTCCTCCTGAAGTACGTATGAAGCCAGAAAACATTTATATTCCAGCCATCATTCCAGGACCAAAAGAGCCAAATGGTGAAAAGCTTAATTACCTGCTGAGACCGCTTGTTGAAGAGCTCAAAGAGCTTTGGAAGGGTGTTCACTTTTTTCCAACCAGTAATTCCAACTCAGGTGAAACCATTCGATTAGCCATTTTGACTGTTATTGGTGATATTGTGGCTATTAGAAAGATAACTGGGTTCATTTCACACTCAGGTTCAAGATTCTGTAGCTTCTGTACAATCCACAAAGATCATATTGAAGATATCAAAACAGATATATGGCCTAGCAGAAAGTTATGTTCACATAAACGATATGTGGATTCCTCGCTCAATTTCTCAACTGCTACTGAGCGAGCTTCATTTTTCAAGGAGAAAGGTGTACGCTATTCAATCCTTGAAGATCTTCCTTACTGGGATGCAACGAAAATGGTATCTTTAGATATTATGCACAACTTATTATTAGGTGTAGTCAAGGATCATGCATTTTTTAAGCTATGTATTCCCGATTCAACATAGAAGAATAAAAGAAATAAGTCAGAAGAATTGGGAATTTTTGAGAATGATTCCACAGATAGTGATGATATTGAAGTGATTATTTCCAGAAAAGAATGGAGAGGATTACAGAATGAAGCACAAAACCCAAGCAATCAGTTTAAAGCACAAGAAAGCTCAACAAGCAAGATGAAGGGTAGTGATAATATTCATTTTTCCTCCCTGACAGAGCCTTACAATGATGATCCAGACTTTATTCCTATCAGCTCTGAAATCAATGTAGAAGGATTTGATTTATCATTTCATTCATATGGAGTTTTTAACCATGAAAATATCAAAGACTTACGTCAAATAGTAGAAAAAACAACTATTCCTTCTTTCTGGACAAGGGTCCCAAAGAATCTTGGCTCAGCTAAACATGGAAGTCTCAAGGCCGCTGAATGGGAGCTACTATACAAGGTCTACTTACCTTTCTTTTTTTTAGTTTCTCAGCTTGAGGGGAAAGAAACTTCCTTGGGAATTATGAATAATACATTCTTACTTATCAGCTGTTTAAATATTGCAATGTCTGCAAATGTAACACAGAAGAAGGTTGGTGATTGGACAATACGTTGGTCAAGATTTCGAAAGTCCTGTCAAAAGCTTTTCCCTAATCAGAGAAGCAAACCCAATTATCATTTTGCCAATCATATTCCTGAATTGATGCTTTGATGGGGTCCATGTAGGGGAACAGCTACTTGGGCCTTTGAGCAAATGAATGGTAACTTGAGTAAGCTCTTATCCAACAATAAAATATGTGGGTTTTTTAAAAAATTTAAATTTACATGGTCAATTCCTATCAATAAGTACTAATAAAATGAATCTTCCAGCAAATATATCTTTAACAATGTTAAAAAAGACATGCCGGAAGTCAAACCTAGCATATCTTTTGCATTCACAAGATTCAACAGAAATGATTTCTCAAATAAATAGTCTCTTGAACTTAAACGATGAAGCAAAGAATGGCTCAAAGAGTCCACAACGGCTTGATGATTGTAGTTATGAAGAAATACTTAAATTCCTTCAAGTCACATATCCACTCAAAAAATACATTGCTTGTTACAATGCACATTTATTTAGTGATAATTATAAAGTTCTGTCCCCTTATTACAAATCACACTTGACCTTTAGTTTTAATGGGAACAATTTCTCCACTCATATGAAGAATAGGGGAAACAGCCAAATAACATATAAAAATAATGGAATAGTAGAATTTGGAATAATAAAAACGATTTATTCCCTGGTTGATCCATACATCACTCAGGAACCATATTTCATTAGAGTTTCTCCAATACAAATAGAAACTGATTTTCTTCTTAATTGGCCATATCTTAATATATACAGGGGTTTTAAATCAAATAATTCAATAATTATTCAATCTAATGATATTCTATCATATTTTGGTCTTCTTGAGTATAAAAAATACCTCTACATTGTTCAATTGAATCCATTATTGAATGGTTTGTCATTGTAGGATATAACATAATTTAGCTTTAATTATGAACTAGTTAAAAAAATATATGTACTGCATTAAGATGGCTCAAAGCAGATCTTTTGGCTGCATCAGGGATTTTTATTCAATTTAGAAAAGCCCCTCTTAACCTATCTATTGGATAGCTCTTACAATCCTAATTTCTAGTACTTTGCATACCCTGTAATATATGCTTTCTCCCCTCTCAGGTCCCTATGAGGTTTTAATCCTTAGGCTCACAGGGTATTTGGAATTGTGACTGTAAAACAGGTCTGTAAAAACTTAGAGTTTATCTGATATAAAGTTTTAAAAATTTCCCATCATGTGGTTTCATGATAGGATAGATTTGAGGAATAAATTAATGGCTTCAAAAGGGTATTATACAACCTCAATTCAACTTCCATGTGACTTTGTAATATCCACTTTTAGGAGGCTTAATTCCAAGGCAGAATACTGAGAAAGATATTATGTGGTTCTTAATAATTTCCAATTCAAAATATGTTTATATTTTGCCATCATCTCACTTTCCAAGCTTCAATTAATGTTTTAGAATCCTTAATGATGGGTGTTTTTTTTTTAATTTTAATATTTTCTTTTTTTTATATTCAAGCCATATTTAAGGAACATAATGGTTACAAATAGGCCATTAAGTTAGTACCAATATGTCACATTTTTGTTTTATCAAAGGAAAATGTTATTACTGGTCAGCCAGTTAGACTAAAAATGCCTTGGTGCAAGTATCCTGTTCCCCCTATGAATCAACTTCTTACTGTTTTCAATGGTTCTTCTATCTTCTCCAAGATTTATTTGCGTGGTGCATATAACTTGCTCAGAATCAAAGAAGGTAATGAACACTTGACATGTTTTAGAGCTAAATATGACATCTATGAGTATTTGGTTATGCCATTTGGGCTCACCAATGCTCCTGCCTCTTTCCAAAACCTTTTCATTGATATTTATGTTGTGGTTTATTTGGATGACATTATGGTCTTTTCCAAATCTGAAGAAGAACATGTCACTCATGTGTCCACTGTTGTTTCCAGACTCGGAGCCAATAACCTCTTTGCTAAGGCCTCCAAGTGCCTATTTCATGTTTCTAATTTAGATTACTGAGGTTATGTTGTTTCTTCTGAAGGCCTCAATATTGACCAAGCAAAAGTCCAGCAAATTCTCAATTGGCCACCTCCAAGAAACCTCAAGGAACTTTAATCATTCCTTGGCTTTGCCAACCTTTACTGCTTTTTCATCAAGAATTATTCAAAGAAAATTTGTTCACTCACAAGTTTCCTCAAGAAGGATTTTCTTTTTCCCCTCAATGAGGAAGCTCTTAGACAGTTTCATCAACTCAAAGAGGCATTCACCATTGCTCAAATCCTTTCTCACTTTGATCCTTCTCTACCCACCATTGTAGAGACTGATGAATCAGATTATGCCTTGGGTGCTGTACTGAGTCAGATTTCTGACTCAGGAAAACATCCCATTGCATTTGATAGCTACAAGCTTCTCCCAGCTGAGCTCAATTATGAGATTCATGACAAGGAACTCCTTGGCATAGTCTGGGATCTCAAGCACTGAAGAGCTTTTCTCCTTTCACTTTCTTCCTCTTTTGAAGTACTCACCCATCATTCCCCACTTCAATATTTTATGTCATCAAAGATTCTCACTTGCCATCAAGCCCGCTGGACTGAATTTCTCTCTGAGTTCCACTTTTCAATCACCTACCATCCTGGCCGCTTGGCTACCCTTCCAAATGCATTGTCACATTGGGACGACGTTTACCCAGATAGAGGGGAAGATTTCATCAGCAAGAATCCAATTAATTATCAAAAAATAATGAAGCAAGATGAAATTCAAGCCTCAAAATTCTTTGCAGTCAAGGTGGAAGCATTCTTGAATCTGATTGAATTAATTCATAAGGGATTATGGCAAGATTCTCAATATAGAAGTATTCTTCAAGATTTGGGTAAAGGTAAATCTGTCCAAGATTATTCTCTTGATTCCTCTACCCAACTTCTCCTGTTCAAAGATTGGGTGGTGGTCCCAAATGACCCCACAATTCAACTCAGCATACTTCAAAAGAGGCATGACTCTCCTCTAGCTGGACACACTGGCCAAGAGAAGACTCTCAAACTTGTCAAGCAGGACTTTCATTGACCTAGCATGACTCAAGTTATTAAGAATTATGTTTCATCCTGTCAAAAGTGCTCAAGAAACAAGAATATTCACCACAAAAAGTTTGGACTCCTCAAACCTCTTCCGATTCCAAATGGTTCTTGCATTTGTCTTTCAATGGATTTAATCACTCAATTGCCACCATCCAATTCATTTGACTCAATCCTTGTCATAGTGGACAGATTCTCAAAAATGGCAGTTTTTATTCCAACAATTTCTTCAATAACTTCACTGGATTTGGCTCATTTGTTCATCAAGAATATCTTCTCAAAGCATGGCCTTCCTTCAAGCACTGTCAGTGATAGAGGTTCACTTTTTGTTTCTTCCTTTTGGACCAATCTTTGTCAGCAGCTCAAGATTTCAAGAGATCTGTCAACTGCTTACCATCCAGAAACTGATGGACAGACAGAGAGGGTAAATCAGATACTAGAGAAGTCACCAGGGCGAATCTCGCATCAATCGTCGGCGATTGACTTCACGTCGCACCGCGGTCAGTATAAAATCTTGCTTCAGTCGCGTTAGTGTCACTTTATAGTCACTGGATTTAGTGGGTCACGTCACGTCAGCGTCAAGACAACGTCAATCGTCACATGTGTCACATGAGAATGTCACTCAAAGCCCAAACCCATTTCAACACTATGCGCAACGTTTGTGTAATTTCACCTCATTGGCTTCCGCCTCCCCGACGCTTAGCATGCTTACGCACCCGCACCGCCCTCCATCCGGATGAGACTCCGACACTGCCCGCCCCTCTCCATCCTCACCACTCCTTACGCTTTCACACCCCCGCCCCTACCCTCCTTACGCTTGTGTAGTACCCTCCCGACATGCCTCCGACAACGCTTACCATCCTTACGCTCATGTAGTGCCCTCCCGACATGCCTCCGACACCACTTATGACCCTTACGCTTGTGTAGTGCCCTCCCGACATGCCTCCGACACAGCTTACCATCCTTACGCTTGTGTAGTGCCCTCCCAACATGCCTCCGACAACGCTTACCATCCTTACGCTCATGTAGTGCCCTCCTGACATGCCCCCGACAACGCTTACCCTCCCTCCCGACATTATCCCAACACTGCTTACCATCCTTACGCTCATGTAGTGCCCTCCCGACATGCCTCCGACAACAGTTACCCTCCCTCCCAACATTCTCCTGACACTGCTTACCATCCTTACGCTCATGTAGTGCCCTCCCGACATGCCTCCGACAACAGTTACCCTCCCTCCCGACATTCTCCTGACACTGCTTACCATCCTTACACTCATGTAGTGCCCTCCCGACATGCCTCCGACAACGCTTACCCTCCTCACACTTCCATATTACATCCATAGTGTACAGTACGGTGGCTTGTTGGCGTACACAATGAACGCAATTGCCGAAATATGCTGAGTGGCCTTCTCTGCCAACAGGACCTAAGGGGATATTGGTCAGTATATTCACCATGTTGTGGTTAGGGTTTAAATCATGAGACTCACAAATTAAAACCTAATAAGTGGACTATTTAAGACAAGAATTGTGTCTCCTGTTTCGCCGACAAAACCATTTTATTTCATATCGATCAAATGAACACTTTGCTTAGTCCTTACCTCATGAGCGTTGAATAGTTCAAAAGTTGACTTTAGTAGGTTTCTCACTAGTCAACTTTATTCAATGTCTCACAGGGAAGTGATTTCATTTGCATGATATGAAATAATTTGCAAAACATCGCCTCCTTCAATTTCCCGACAAATCGCATTTTGCAAATGCGATTATTTTACTTGCACCTTTTTTCTTGAATTTGGATCTTTTTATTCAAAAATTTTCAAACAAGTTATCAATCAACTCGTCACCATCTATTTGCTTAATAAACTACCTCCGCTATGGCCCGAACCCCGGGAAATTCAACTGAATTCAATGAATGACCAACTTCAGCCCCAGAGAGTGGAAGTGAAATCTCTGATATCGCCAGTAGTCGTGAATTAGGCATTGAAGTAGAGAGCCAGTCACATGAAGATAATCAAGATCCACCAGTTCTTCCGGAATGTGAGTATGCATCCATCTTGAATATTTCAAATCTCTCAAAACCTGATATTGTGTCATAGCCTTTATTTCAGGGCAGCCTCCAAGCTCTCAGAAACCGAATTTTAAAAGTTATGAGAAGGAAAAGACTGTTGAACCTTGTGCACCGACAGAAGATGATGGGCAAGATGATGTAATTTTCAGTGGGGAGGTGGAAATTATATCCAAGGAACAATTTGTCTCCAACATTGCTCAAACAATCCCAAGGCTCGAAAAAAACCAAAATGATAGTAAAATTCCTGATTATGTGCGTCAAAAGATTGCTGAAGCCATGAGCCTGCTCAAAATGGATTTGAACCGTAAGTCCATTACTAATTCAAAACAAAATTGATATCAATAGCTGCTTACAATATATGGGCAGGTGTGGAGGTGGGAGAATCTCTACCTGAAGGATCTCGAGTCGTAATTGGATTTCCAGGCAAAGGATTAGGAAAAAGACCAAATATACATGCGACCAAAAAAACAAACAAAAAACGCCGTACCTTTGAAGCCGCAAACGATTCTCGCGATCAAGGTCATGAAATTATCAATGTTGAAGGGGACCATATTGATAATCAACCTCCGCATACTGAACCCCCCCCAATACTCAATGAAACAATCCATGATGAAGATCCACATACTGAAAGCCCCCCGATACCCAATGAAACAATGCATGATGCAACCCCTCCCGCCTCTCCTCGGAATATTCAAGCCTTTCAAGAAAGGGAAACAATTAAACATGATACAATGGGACGAGATATGACTGATATAATTCCCAATGCTGAGCCCGAAGTGTCATCCGCTGCAAATTTTCAAGGAATATTTTTATCCCGCATGGAAGAGTTTGCAGGCATTTTGAATTATCATTCCAATATTTCTCAACAATCATGGAAAAGGGGGCTTGATAATATCAATAGGATTTACAAAAATAGATGGGACAATTTACCAACAAAGGATGCTCATACATTCCTTCCTGTTGGTATTAAGGTGATCAGTAACCGAGAGCTTAAAATGTCGGCCTGGCTGGAGGACCTTGAGATGGCAGGTGAGTTTTATCTTTGTGCATGATACATGATTATTGGCTGTTGACTGGTGATATAAATTGCAATATACAGGGTTAGATTTTCTTAAGCCAACCAAAACAGAAGCGTTTTTTGATCACAACATTTGGAATCTCAAATTGATGAAGGAATCAGCTAAACCTCCAGATAATCTCCCAAAATCTGAACACTCCTTCTTCAAAATGGTTCAGAGCCTTCTTTACCCTGCCAATCCAGTTAAACATTTTTGGGCAAATGTTATGTTTGAATCCATTAGTTTAGTCTCATACAATGTGATTGCACCCAAACCATATGTTGCACCAACATCAAATTCAACCGATCCTCTTGCACTCGAACGGGGAGCAGTTGAATACCTTGCCTCCTGCTTGAGTAAATCGAAGCAACGTGCAACCCAACTCAGCATTGAAGGTGGCGGGGCTGACAATGAGATATCCACAAAGCCGCACAAGAACCTGGAGGATCTAATGGATACAGTTATCCATTTGATGATTGCGTACAACATGGTACGTGCACATACAAAGGTCGAAGTTAATGGCATCAAAGGCAAACTCACAAACTCAAAAAAAAATGAGGCCATCAAAGATCTTTTGACGTGTCACAAGAATCTCGGAATAAATCGAATTTGCTATGGTATATTAGCGGCATTCTGTGCGGCGGGGGTTTGTGGTTTGATGGTATGCTCAGATGACTGGAGAACAAGCTCAGTTAAAGGGGCTTTATCACTAATTGACATTTCCGCAAAACTTTCAGAGGGTAAAAGTCTAGTGGAGCCAGTGTGGCTACATACTAATAAGTATATATGTGATTTACTGAATAAAAGTTTCTTCTCATCAGAGTCTTTTAACCCCGCTGTACCTCTTAGATTTGAATTTGCACGATGCTTAGTATTAGACTTTGGTGATGCCTGGGTGGCGAAACGCAGGCTTGGTTCAAGTGATGAGGTCACCTTGACGGTACCCAGGTCAGCTAAACTCACAACCAGGATTGACCCGTTTTAGATTAGCTTTGTACTAGATAGATTGTAATTGAATTTTGCAAAGTTATTTATGAATTTAATAATCATGACTTCCTATCCTACTACTGCCCGGATGCCACAGTCTGAGTACCAATAGTAACTGTATGGCGGCATGCCTCCGTACATCATTGCAAAGACTCCGACAAGACGCAAGCTGAGTCAGGCGATGTGCCCGCGAGTAGCACACGCAGGTGCATTGTGGGAAGTCGCGTTTATCACTTCCCGCCAGCCCATAATAGGCCAAATGTTCCTGTGTCTTTCAAGAGGACTAGGATAGCTAGGGATCCGCAGCAGGATGCATATTGCATTTGCGTGTGCTTGCAATATTCCAAATGGTTGGATTGGAAAGTGATTGCATTGGAACATCAATGTGTAAAATTGAATAATGCACTATCCACTGCAATTTTCAGGTTCAGGTATTTGAGATCGTGAATTTGCCAAGGTCAGGAGTGAGCTTTCTTTTTAGCCGCAATCAAAAAAGATTCATCCACCGCAATCCAATTTAGGTGATATTAAGAAATCAGTAATCATTTGGTTTCATTTCATTTTCTGCTGAAAGCATGCCATTCACGAAAAAAGGAAAAGAGCGTAAAAGGGAACTCACGAGAAAGCGTCGGGCTGAGGAAGGAAAGTGTGAGTTACTTGCTTAATCTCAGTGTATATATATAGATATATATATATGCTTCCACATTTATGTGGCACCCTCATTGGGCCCCACTGAAGAACATTGGCTTTAGTCGGTTCAGATTGTGCCAATGTCATGTGGGCTCCAACAGGGAAGTCAAAGGATGTGTGCCGAAGAAAGCTCCTTGGCAGTATCTGATATCTTGTGTGCTTCAACACATAGTGATCCCTCAACCACTCGGGAATAGTAGCAGATCCCAAAAGACAAATGAGCGCAAAACGACCCGAATGAATAGGTTGTTTTCCTTCTCTCGCCCAACAGCACAAATATCAATGCCAGTATCAGCAAATATCACCCCAAGTGAAATTCGGAGGGTTGTGGATGTCAATCAGATCAAACGCATTCACTTTGGGCGTGTGGCAATTTTCTCTTCAACCGGATTACTCATTGCCCTTGTCAAATTCCGACCATTCACAACAATGAGTGAAGTCGAGGTCAATCAATGGGATGAATTATCACAATTCCTATTTCACGAAAAGAGATTCACCAACCCGATTGCAACCAATGGAGCATTACTGGAGGGATTTATGTTCGCGATTGGGTGGCACAAATGCAGCACCGAGAATGAACAATTTGGTCTGTATGGAAGTGTCGGGAAAATTGAAAACGCAAAAGATGAATGCCAGAACCAAGGTCCCAATCTTAGCTCGGTGGGTTGCATTCTAGGTCAATCCTTACAATATGTTGGGGATAATTTATTTGAGAGGATTCAAAATTGCTACAATTCATTGGGGGTTCCGTCTTTTGATCAAGTCAACTATGAAGGCAATATTCCGGCAAATCAGGGTGCATTCGAGTTCGCTTCTGCACTCACTTTCACCATGAATGGATTCAAAAACGCACCTCATGTTGATAAAGATGCATCGCTGTATGCTTCGGGATGGTGGTTTCAAGCTGATAAGCGGACCGGCCAAATTCAAAGAGATGTGTCAAAGCGGTGTACAGGTGGAAAATTGATTTTCCCAAATGAGCATTTTTGGATTGATCTATCCGCATGTCATGGGCTCATTCAGGTAGTGTGGGCCAGTAGTACATTTGTTCATTATACTGATCCAGCACAGGACAACAAAAGCACGACACTAGTGGGTATGTCCACACAATGCTCAAGCAGGTTAGCAAAAACAATGCGGCAAAAAAGCCATGGCTATTATGAGATTGCCGAGAGAGCGGGCTATCAAATCAGGGATGGTAATACAATCTCATGCCAATTCAAAGAATGAGGAGATTTGCATGTGTGTTGGGTAAGTAATGGTGGGGTAAGGCAGAGGACAATATACACGAGGATTGGATGGATTCTAGTGCGGGAGATGGGGTGTCTGAAATGAAAAAGGGGTGAAGTGGATTATGTACGGTGGCATGCCATCGTACATCTGTCCTGGTTTGTTGCTATTGTCCAGCATGCCAATGCTTCACACGCAAATCCTCATGCTTGTGCAGGTTCTGACAATGCTAAAAGTTCCTTACGCCTATGCGGGGTGCCAACGCTACACACGCCAATCCTTGGGCCTGTGCAGGCTCCCAAAAATTTACACGCCAATCCTTACGCCTTTACAGGCTTTCGACGATTCACATGCCAATTCTTACGCTTGTGAAGCTTCCCCACAATGCTGAAATTTTCTTGGCCTGTGCAGGATCCCAAGAATTCACATGCCAATTCTTACGCCTGTGCAGGCTCCCAACAATTCACACGCCAATCCTTATACTTGTGAAGGGTCCCAAAAGTGCTAAAATTCCTTACGCCTGTACAGGCTTCCAACGATTCACACGCCAATCCTTATGCATGGGAGGGTTGCCAACAATGCTGACAAATTCTTATGCCTGTGCAGGCTCCCAACAATTCACACGCCAATCCTTACGCCTGTGCAGCCTCCCGACAAGTCACACGCCAATCCTTACGCTTGTGAAGGTTCCAGACAATTTAAACAATTCAATACATGAGTAAGATTAATAGCGTGTGACCATAGGAAAGGCCATGTTTCACGAATCTGGACTGGATTGCTCACATATGGGAACCTCCCACTTTTTTACAGTTAAGAATGGGTATGGCTCTAAACCATGGAAGAAGAAAATATAGGAGAGGATAACGGCAACTATTGGCGCATTTTGAGAAAAAGAGGTTCACGAAAACAAATACTCACTCAAACTCTTGGTGGGGAACTTACAAAAATAATTCTCACGCAATCAGGGTTTTTCTCTAAGGAGGAAATAAGTAATTTTTACGTGAACAAAGAATGTAATAGAATTTGAACATAATAATAATTGATTACAAATGATAATTTACTTAAAAGAAAGTATTACAAATGATAAAAAGTGGAAATAATGGGTTTTTTTTTTAAATTTTTATTTTTCAAGGAATTTGGAGACTATCCCGGTTATGTCCTCCTTTGGATAAGCCTCCAGTTCCTGGGCAAGGAGGCAGTTTAGTTCGTCCCGGAATTCCCGGTGCATCTCATTTCGATGAGTTGCATCCACGAAAGGAATCATGTGGAGCAAGCGACGATGCTCCAACAAGATTCGGTTGATCGAATCGTGGACGATGGCTCTCGGAATCATTAGGGTCGGTCGCAGGTCGGTGAATTCCTGGCGAGCGTCATCGTGGGAATAAGAGGAGCTTGGCACCGGGGGGGAGGAGGCGTTGGGGTTCTCGGGGGCACTGGAAGGGATCTCTGGGGAGGGAACCGGGGTTGGAGTGGAGGGGGGGGAATGGAAGGGGAAGGTGGGCAAGTCGGGTAAGAAGAAGGGGGATGGGGAATTGGGGATCCCATGGGCATATCGTCGATGATGATTATCGAGCAAGGAGTGGCGGGACAATCTGGAGACGGTCGAAGAAAAAATGAGGAAAAGTGGATGTGGATCGAAGAGAAAGGAGGGGTGACCTACCATAAGCTTCCTCCGTGGATTGCGTAGGAGCCACCTCAGGTTCTGGCTCACGAGTCGTATTGTCTTCAGGTTGTTGGGACGTTGGACTTGGGCCAGGAATGGGTGGCTCTTTGGTTTGGGAGGGTTCTAAAAAAGGAGGAAGAGTCAGTTCACTCGACTCAAAAGTGAAAGTGAAAATGAAATGAAACTTTGGCTGCTTACCGCGGAATAATTCCTCAGACCATTGGGTGCCACTCGGGCCTGGAGTGGGTTGCCGGGGGGTTTGCTCGCGAGGCAAACTAGGAACAGGAGAGTCTTGTCGGGGGGAATTCGGGGGGTTTTGTTCTATGAGAAATGGAAAAAAGTCAGTATTATTGCGTGAAGAGAAATGAGATAAGGAGGAAAAAGAACACTTACTTTGGCGTTTGAATCCCATCGGTGACAAGACATGGTGACAATCAGCCCAAGCTCGAATGTCCTCTCGCCATCAGCCGGATAATCACTTCGCTCCGGTCAAGGAGTGAAGTGACCATCGGATGGTGGCCTAGGAGGGGGAGTGGACAAATCGATACTGGAGGGGACAGGGCTAATTGTCCGGAATCGTTCCCGTTGGCCTGTTTGGGGGCCTGGCGTCTATTCACGCTCAGAAATGGTTTCATCATCGTGGACCACAAAGGAGTCCTCGCGAGGGCGTCTTGGGCAAGAACTCCTCTGGCCTCGTGGTCGGAAGGGGCGGACAACGAACGAACATTTCTTGTGTGCTTGTCGGCAAGCATCACAAGCGTCGTTCGTCGTCGAGGAACGAATGCAGGGGATACCCCGCTTGGTGCATAAAGTGCACGACATCTAAAAACAAAAAAATTGGGGTTAGTAACTCAATAGAAAGTAAGCAATCAAGAAAGAAAAGGATGACATACGAGGAATTATATAAATTTAAAACGGAATCAAATTAAAAAAGCTCTAGTCGGAAGTTTTTAAAAGTCTGGAAGGAAGTTGTGAAGAAAGAAAAATATCAATATCGGTACATAATGTTGACAAAAGTTAAAAAAAGAGGTAACGCACGAGGTGGATAGAAGGGAGGTTCTGAACGTATCAGAAGAATAAACAAACAGGCAAAAGGAAGGGAAGTGGGTTTAGTGGAGTGCGAAAGACAAAAATAGAAAGGCAGGAAGACGAAGGGGAATACGCACAAGAAGGACAAACGCGGGTGAGGTTGAACGAAGTGGAGCGGGTGAGAAAGAAAGTGAAGTGCGTGTCGTGTGAAGATGGTCTTTTATACCATGGTGAAGCTGAGACGATCTCAGCAGTTGCAGCACCCGCAAAAGTCTCAGCTTCAAGGCGTGTGGGCAAAATTGAAGCTAAGTCTCAGCGAATGCTGCAACTGAGAAGTGAAATGCTCGCGTGAGGCAGAAGAACAATGGGGGTCTGGCTGAGTATTGCAATTTATTGAATTGTCAAGCTGAGTCAAATCCCCTTTGTTTCCTTAAATTGCCACCCAATCACCCAGGAGGGTGGTCGTGAGGCCCTTATTGATTGTGCATTGTGGGTGCAATGCACAAGTGACCGCGGCAAGATCACCGGCCTTATGGCCTGGTGATAGTCTTTGAACAAAGGGGGGGCTGTAAGACAAGTGAATACAGCGTGAGCTTGCCTCGACCCATTGCTCAGGTTTGCTTTCGGGTCATAATTGAAATGCTCAGTGGCTGAACATTCTAATTGCACAGTAATTGAACAATTGATATAACAATATCAAATGCACCGCTGAGTATTGCAATTTATTAAATTGTCAAGCTGAGTCAAATCCCCTTTCTTTCCTTAAATAGCCACCCAATCACCCGGGAGGGTGGTCGTGAGGCCCTTGTTGAATGTGCATTGTGGGTGGAATGCACAAGTGACCCATGCAGAAATGCACCCGGTGCATTTGGTCACAAGTGACCGCGGCAATATTACCAGCCGTATGGCCTGGTAATAGTATGTGAACAAAGGGGGGGGCTGTAACACAAGTGAATACAGCGTGAGCTTGCCTCAACCCATTGCTCAGGTTTGCTTTTGGGTCATAATTGAAATGCTCAGTGGCTGAACATTTTAATGGCACAGTGATTGAACTATTGATATAAAAATATCAAATGCACCATGCTGAGCCATTGCTCAGTCGTTTTTGTATGCCCAAAATCTGAGCATTTGGCACAGCATCGGGTGACATTTCAGCCAGCTGCAGCATTTCACACGCTTTGGTGAAGTGCTCCAAACTGAGCCTTCCAATGAACTATTGCAAAAATAGTTCATTCCATGGCTTGACTGAGCACTTTCACATGGTGCTTTTGACCATGATATGCTCATCTTGCGTGTGCAAATCAGGTGAAACGCAATCCTGAGCATGTGGCACATGAGCTACGTATATGCAAACGATCGGAAGGTGCATGCACATTCGCTATATGCATGCAGGCTCAAGTAGTATAACACCTTCCTGATCTGTACAGCCAACACTGTAGTGCGCAGTACACCTGTGTAAATGTATGCTGCGGGCCAGAGCAAAAGCTGTTCAGCAATGTAACATGAAAATCACGTCAAGCCATTGAGTCATATATCTCAACTGCATCCCTTTGGTGCACCTTTTTGCAGAGCTCTGCCTAACAATGGCATAGACGCGGGTGTAATCCGAGTTAATGAAAGTGGGTCATAATGGGATGACTTATTATTTGGGTAATACACAAACAGTGGATTCACTCCGGTGCCATTGTCGGGGCCAACAATGACTGGCCCTGCTTGTTCATTGCGCGTGCTCATTGTCGGGCAGCCACACGCTTTCATATGCACCCCCCAACGGGTCATACACAGGCAACTTTCACACACCTGGAAGACATTTTACTGCCAGTGTTCCGACCGGCTAGTTTCTTGGTCGGGTGGTCAGCTTGACTGCAGACACTCACCTGCTCGCGCGTGGAAACCTGAGACCAATCAGTGTGGATTTGCTTCAACCTCATCCACATCAGAATAATCCCAGCCTATGTTTGCGTGGGTATCTCCCACCGCGCGTAATTTTCTTCACGTTCTCACACGCCCCGCGCAAGCTGTGGCACCTGGCTTGCAGCCAGAAATTCCCTTGGGTGGGTGGCCTCTTTCTCCGGAGTTTTGTACACGCGTGAGGCAAAGACTGTGATCCCAATCTCTGGGGAATAGTAGCCTCCTCAAACGCAATAGGGGTGAATGTAGATGTGGATCATGCCACACTTGCCCCCCTGAAGCCTAGTTGGAATCAGTCATCAAAAACCTTCACGCAAAACCAAAGTCATGTTTGGTGGCACGCCACCGAACATATCTCACTCGCCCACACACAAACATCCCCACAGTGATATTGCCCTCTGAAACGGCCAACATTGCCCAGTAGGTCCCTGTGCTACAATTAACCTGGGGAAGATATATATGCATCCATGTTCGCTGTCACACCAGCGAACATGACTGCATGCCTCTGATATGCCCTCCACAATAAGTTGCTACAACCCACCCAATTTCGGATATGCTAATGTCAACCTTGTTCCACCAAGGGTTTTGTACCTTGCTGCAGATCCAGCAGTCATATCGGTGCACCCACATTTTGGCCACCTTGCCTTGATATATGCCCCAAATCGGATATGAAAATTATGAGCCCAAGAGGCCCACCCCCATCAAGACCATGCACGTAACCACAGGCCATCCCCCCTTGACCCCATCTGCGCCTATTTGTCTTCATTCCGTTTAGCTAACCCTTCCCGATCATATAATTTCCGACTATCCCCAAATAATTTAAAATAGCCATCATGTCAACCCCTTCACAACCACTTTGCATTGGGATGATTAATATTCGTATTCCAATAAATAGTGATATAGCCTTAAATCCTGAGAATTCCCACTTAGCTTCTTGGATTATCATATGGCACAATCAACACAACATATTTGTTTATCTCCCCAATCACCAGCGTGCTATTGGCTCTCTACCTGCAACCCTTTCCAAAACGTTGATACCATTCCTTGGGGCACCAAAAACGTTCATGCACTGTGGTCCTGGTGGGGCATGGATTGAAAATTGCCAATCCAATCCTACTCATATATTATTCGTTGAGGGAGTATTTATGACTGATGCAAATGATCCCTCCTCATCTCAGAAACCCAATCTAGCATTGATGTTCTTCACATGGTATCCAAACCTTTTATTCATAATGGAAAGCTTTCGAACACAAGATTTCAAGCTTAAAATGCCCAAAGAATATGACTGTAATACTCATAGTCAATGTCAACTTTTTACTCCATCATTTCCCGCTTCAAACTCAACGCAAGCTTCATATCCTGCTGTTTCATCATTGATTTCCAAGCAAAAACTGATACAATTACCCAGTGGATCAGACCTCCCCATGATGACCCGGCCCCATGCCATTATTCAAACCCCCCTCCTCCCTCATCAAAAGACCGGACTAGCTTTTCTCTGGGATCGAGAAATCCCCAATGGCCAATCAGCCCGTAACCTTTGGGCCACCTCACCCCCAGGATCCGCTTTCAATGCCAGGCACATCATTACAAACAAGGTCCTTAGCTCATTTGAATCCCTTTTGACCAATACCCCTCTTGGAGGACTGCTTGCGGATGATATGGGATTAGGTAAAACCATTCAGGCCATTTCTCTAATTGGTACCTCCAAGGAGCGGATGATTGCAAACCCCCATCGCTCCACGCCCACCATGATCATCTGCCCCCCTCGCTTAATTACCAACTGGCAATCAGAAATATCCAAGCATGCTCAGGCTGGAGCGCTGCATTCCAAAATCTACCATGGTTCCACTCGTCACTCATTATCCAAAGACAACATCTTAAAATATGATATCATCTTCACTTCTTACAATACTGTCACCCAAGAATTTAAGCAAACCAATACCTCTACATCATTCTTTTTTCAAATCAATTGGCATCGTGTAATTTTGGATGAAGCACAGTGAGTGTCTGATCTTAAATGATTCAAATTACCTTTTATATCCAATAACCCTTGCCCCATCTTATAGATATATTCGCTCTCAATACACTGCCACTCACCGTGCCATCAATAGCCTCCTTTCATCCCGCCGAATATGTTTAACGGGCACACCTATTCACAACACCATTTATGACCTTTTGGGCATAATACCATTCATAACTCAACCCCAGAGCGCCGATCAAGATAACTGGTCACCATTCATCCTGAGTAGTCTTTCCAAAGGTTGCAATGATATCTTGCATTTGGCATTGCGGCATTTAAGTTTGCGCCGCACCAAAACCACACATCTCGAATCCCTCCCCACTATTAGCCATCATTATGAGCTGCTCCCACTCAACCCGACCATGCAGCAAGAATATTCCATATTATATGAAGAATTCCTATCATCCAAAAGCAAAGGACCAGGAGAATTTTTCATAAATATTAATAAGCTGCGAATATGTTGTAACCATCACATCATGCTTAATACAATTGCGGAGGCGGATTTGGAAGACCCCGAGGGCAGGAGCACTCAGGATAACTCTCCAACAATCACACGAACTATTGTGGATGTCAAAACATGCATGATGAGTAGTAAAATTGCACACCTCCTACAAAGCTTAATGAAGAACAAACAAACAAGGTTTGGTCCAACCAAATAGGTGGTTTACTCCCAATGGACCCAATTTCTAGATTTGTGCGTTAATTCTAATATGCATCCATTACCAATTGAATCCATCTGACTTTTTCATATTGTAGAATTGGTATTGCCCTTGCCCATCACTCTATCCTTTCAGCACGAATTGATGGAACAATTACAGCACGAGCACAGGAGAAGGCACTGGAGAATTTCTTCAATAATCCTGAATGTGAAGTACTGATTGCATCCATTGCCGCAGCTGGAACTGGCCTCAATATAACTTGTGCTAATATGGTCTATTTAATGGTGAGGGGACCCCCAAAATTCTGCCCTGATTTGCGGCTCCTGACATCCACATTTCCAGGAGCCCAATTGGAACCCAGCCATTGAGGCTCAGGCTGTTGATCGACTCCATCGTATTGGCCAACAACCTGTAAAGGTCATCCACTATATCACTCCTCATTCAGTTGAGGTCAACATGCGGAAGGTACCTTTCAAGATCATCTTTGACCCTAATTGTATTGCTATTCTAAAATCCTTCCTTATGGAAATGCCATTTTCCAAACACCAATAGGTCCAAGAAAAGAAAAAATCATTAACTGCGTGAGCCTTACTGATATTATATAATTTGTGTTTGACAAAGTTGATAACACCTACTCACCTTGGCATAGGTCCACAATTATGAACACCATGAGTTGGATCGAACTCCTTCAATATTTTCTCAATGAAAATGAGCAATAGAGTATTATTTCTAAGGGAGATGGTGATACAGTCCAACTCATATTGTCTATATTCTGACATATTTAGCAAGTTGCATCTTTAAGGATTAATACTCAGATTGTATTACACCTGCACAAATAATTCACAAAATGTTAATTTGTAACGGTGCTATACATTTATATTACTAAGTTATTTCAGAGCATCACCATTCGGCCTAATAACTGGCATGTCAAGTATCTTTAGGGCGCTAGTCTGCATCTTACTACAGCCTTTGAGCCAATCTTGATCAAATACCTGAAATGATAAGCCTTCCGGAATATCACCATCATCTGTTGATCGTAATTCTGGCAATCTATCAATAGTTTTTTTACCCTTTTTTTTAATGCGATTACAAAACTCTATGTCTCAATCCATTTTTAATACCAATTCATTAAATAACTGGGAGCACCAGCGTAATCCCACTTTGCGGTAAACTTGACGGCCATTTTCCAGTACCTCCTCAGTATCTGAACATACTCGAGGGTCATTGAATTGTGATGCTAGAATGGGAAATTTAGCCGTATCACACCATTCACGACGGCGCTCACAGGTCTGCACATAATGAAGTAGATCATCATCAGTCTTTGCTCCCAATGAAAAAGAGATACATTAACTAACCCTTTGACGAATCTTCGCTAGCTTTTGATTCTCCTTCTTTTTAACCAAATACTCGGCATCCTTTTGAATAGACTTCCATTCTCTTTTCAAATAAGTGAAATATTGCTCCATTAAAGCCGCCACGACCCCATAGTTATTATGATCCTTGTTCCAACAGTAATGATGATACTCAGTGCTGACCAGTGCAAGACGGAATGTACGGTAAAACACCATAGACATCAGCTCATTGAACGGATGTTGCCATGAGCTCTCCCAGTCCCAAGTGAATCGCTTTAGTCCTAGCTTGTGGAGCTCATTTTCGCAGTAGCTTTGGAAACCCTGAGACTGAACCTGTGTTGATGGCTCATTGAAAACATCCTTGGGGACATATCCGAGATGACCAGCCACTTGAATTGCAATTTCACGCTCTTCTGTGCTTGGTGGTGCTGGTAGTGAGGAAAAATCCTTATCCCTAACTTTGAGTAGGAACAGGCAATGTGCATGTACTGCTGATCTCATTCCATGGACATTCTCTGGAAGTTCTGCTTTCAGCCATTTTTGTTGCTCCTTCTGGCTTGCACGTTTCGCCACATTGTGAGCTTCACGCGCCTGGTTCTTTTGCTGTCTGACCTCGGATTGTTCAAGCATACTCTGGGCAAGGCCCATTTGAGGATGGGTGAAATCATTATTTGACTGAGTGCCATGATCATGCGCCGTGAAATTGTCACTCCTTGCTTCATCATTTGTTTCCATTTGAGTCGGAGACATGTTCTCATCCTCATCATCCACCATTTTTTCTCTTGATGAACTGGCATGAGCTGTTCTTGGTTTGGAGGAATATGGATGATGACGTCCAGTGACTTTCTCTTTATGGACCAGAGGTGAAGATGCATAAAGTTCATCACCTGCCATGCACATCATCAGCTAACACATCAAAAAATGAATGAAGACTGGTCATACTCACAATCTTCAATTGGCTCCTGAGATCGGACTGACTTGCCTTTAGGTGCCATATCTAACCCATGAAACAAACATATCGAATTGTGAAAAAGGTTATACTCCGAAATTAAAATGACTTACTTTGATGAAGCGTCAATCCTGGATTTCCCTCCGACAGACCACTCCAAGTTACATTCTCCAATGGTCTTTTTCGTCGCCCCCCATCCACGCGCCTTTCATCACCCACATGAACCTGAGATCCTGATGGAATATTGAGGGTTGGCTGTTTACTTTGGCCAAAGGGATCCTGGGATGCGACTGGATTCCGACCGGGATTAAGGAGGAACTCACGTGGAAATTTTGATTGGGGATTAGCGTGTGATGAGATTTGAGGTGTGCCTTCTGGCCCCTGAGACACTTGCGTTTGTGTATTAGTGGGATTCGGGGGAATTGGAGTGACGGAAATATTTGGTATCGACCAAGTGCTTGAAGTTGGAGCCTTTGGATTGCCCACATCAATGTTAAGACCTGATACATTCATTGAGGATGCAATAGGGGTTGTGAGAGGAATGTTGGGGCTCAATGGTGACTGTGTTTGAACATATTCTATGCTAGATTCACTATTTGAGTCATGAACAGAACCTGAACGGGATTTATGTGACTTGAAAGATGACATAAGGGCCGAAAAAGTACACTAATATTTTTAACTAGATAAAACACCTCAGTATTATGATAAAGTAGAGTGATATGAGATGAAATCTTTTCAAATTTAGAATAGAGAAATTCTATGAATAGTTGGAACTAAGTGTTGCGTGAAAGTCCAATAAGCCTCTTTTTAGGAGAATCCTCCCTGCCTCCTCTTGAGCTCCTCCGCTTTTATCGGAAACCACCCGGCACGGCCTACCACCATATAATGTAATATTTCCTTGATCTCAAAGGGGACCCATCATCCATAAGTAATCATATTTGGTAACATTTCTGCCTCCCCATTGTCACATTTTGTGAATTATCCAAACTGCCAATATATGCATTGAAATTCCACAGCATTGTACATCTGTAAAGGGGTATATTCATGAAGGATTTACCCACAAAAGAGACATCACCTTTACAAGAAAGGCAAAACAATCCAAATCACACTCCAACCGATTAAAAGCCTGCTGCACTCAAACCAAATACCAAGACTTTAGGTGCACTCCAACCTTTTATGTAATAGAGTTATATTGTTATGTCTGTAATAAGGTTTAAGCCATGTACAATGGCGTGCCAGCGTACATGGTTTGAACGTCAATCCCCTCAAATCAATGTTGACACATCCCTATTGGAACACCCCTCAAGGGTCAAAACCGCAGTATCGCCATGTGTAAATAAAATAGTATATGTATGAGCATTGAGCAGCATGGCATTTTACCCAATTAAACTCCTAACCAATTCCGCCATCCAGATGAGACATGTTACACTCCATCAGCTGCAGCTCACGCACCATTACAAATGGGATAAAATTCTCAGATGGCTCAAATCATCTCCCCCTTCATAAATACTCACTCAATTTTTTTGCCAATTAATAACACTCCTAAACACTTTCAAATCAGCCATAGCTATTTATACACAAACCAACCATACTCCCAATTCCTGCAACAATGACAACCCGCCGCTATTCCTCAATGCGTATATGCATGTGTCAACACTTCTCAACTCAAACACACTCTTCCCCTGAGGGTGATAGGCCTGGAGTTGCCTTCACGCCTTTCCAATATAAACAGCACATTAAAAAGCTCAAATCAACCATTGCACCCAAATCTCTTCCAAACATCCCTAATTCTGCATCAGGATCTGAGTGCCCACAACTTCTATTGGATCAAACATTCCCAGCTGATTATTCACCACCATGGGCCCAAAGCATCTTCTCCACAGCACCAGGGCTCAATTCAATTGCACAGAAACCATACAGCAGCAGTCAAACCCTTCCTCCACAAGACCTTGGAATGATAATATCTGCCATTCTATCATTAAGGTATAATATACCCCGCAGGGCTTCATGCATTCTCCACCCCGCCCTAAACCTGCTGATCAAGTCCAGCATCTCAAGCTCCGGTGGTCCCCCCATTCCTGCATTCCATATACCTCAAGATCTGAGTACCATATCTGAACATCTCCAATTGGAGCCAGTGATTCAAAACTATATATGTTGTCCTCAATGTTTCTCTCTTAATGGCCTTACTGAATCAGTCACAACTGACCAACCCCACTGTCAACGCCATAATGACCCAAATGATCATGATCCCCCTTGCACACAATCATTAGGCAAATTCATCTATTCATTTGAAGCCCACACCCAAAACACCACCAACATGAAGCAAAAATTTATACCAACAAAACATTTCATTTATCAACCATTCAAAAATTGGCTTGCCAGATTTCTCCAGCGGGCTGGAATTATGGAAATTCTGCATCAACATCAACAATCCCAAACTCCCAAAGATTCCCCAAAATGTGACATCTGGGATGGATTGGTCTGGAGACGCTTCACTGGCACTAGAAATATCCATGACCCCCCATTCATGTCCATTCCTGGTGCATTGGCCTTCTCCATTTATGTGGACTGGTTTAATGCACATGGAAAGTCCACCCGGTTGGCCAGCATTGGACCTATCATGCTTATTTGTCTTAATCTCCCCCCAAGTGAAAGATTGAAGCCAGAGAATGTCTATGTTGCAGGAATAATCCCTGGTCCGAAGGAGCCAACTTCCCTTCAATTGAATTATTTATTAATGCCACTCATCAAGGAGCTCAAAGAGCTATGGCAAGGTTACCATTTTTCACCCACCTCAACAGGTCCTTCAGGATCCTTTATCCGTGTTGCCATTCTCACAGCCATTGCGGATGTGGTTGCCATGCGCAAGCTTACTGGATTTATTTCCCATTCAGGCAACCACTTTTGTAATTTTTGCACCATTCACAAAGCTCAAATTGATGAAATTGGTCCTCAATTTCACTACACACGCTCATATCAAAATAATAAATCAACCATTGCCAAATGGCTTCGGGCAACCCCACAACAAAGACAAGCAATTTTCTCTGAGTATGGAGTGCGATATTCAATTTTAGAAGACCTTCCGTATTGGGATGCCACCAGAATGGTTAATCTTGACATAATGCATAATTTAATACTTGGAATTTTGAAGGATCATGCAACTTTCAAATTGTGCATTCCAGAGTCCAAATCAAAAATTTACCTCAGGTCCCGCAGGAAATCCAATGACACCAACAGTTCAGACTCAGATTCCATGACCTCCAACAGCTCTCTTGATAAAATCACATTGAGAGAGGCCCGCTCCCTGAGAAGAGACGCAGCAAAAATAATAAATGAGCCACTCCCCACTACTTCCACCCAAAAAAACTACTTCCCAATGCCCACCCCTAACACAGAACATCCATCTAGTGGTTCTGCGGAGATTGCTTCATTTGATGCCGATTACATCCCCACTTCTGAAATCCCCTCTGAATTGGATATCACTGCACTGAGTGATCACCAGATCAAGGGTGAGGCTCTGGAGCATCTGAGACAATAATTCCCTCATCATGGACAAGAGTACCTCGCAACATGGGTTCCCCCTCTCATGGTAGCTTAAAAGCCGCTGAATGGGCTCTCTTATATAAGGTCTATATTCCATTTTTAATGCTCAGTCAACAGATGTCATTAGATGTACACCAATCCGCCAACATTCAAAGGCAAATGGGTCAGTCAGAAGAACTTGGAAATGAACTAGCCAAGAATACATTCCATTTGATTAGTGCTATCAACATTGCCACAAGTTGGACTGTTTCAATAGGAGATGCGACTGCATTTGCTGAACATTGGAAAAAATTCCGCCTTTCCAATCAGCTCCTGTTCCCAAAACAGAAAAGTAAACCAAAGAATCATTTTGCTGACCATATTCCCGAACTCTTCCAACGTTGGGGCCCAGCACAAGCCTCAGCCACATGGGGTTATGAGTGCTTGATTGGAGTATTTGCAAAAATGCCAACAAATAACAAAATATGTACGTCAATTAATAAGATCAATATATTCACATTGATTAAACACCTGAACTGAATAAGATTAACTTCTTGCAACTCTAAATATATGATATAGATAAAACCTTACTTCAACATATCTGTCGATGTTCCAACCTTTCCGTTCTCCTGAAATCCCCATCCGTGCCATGTGAAATAAAACAGCTTTTCGAATCACAGCCACCTGCCCTGTTCAATGACCATAAATATAACAAACCATCCCGCCATGACCAAGAAAATTATGATTGCCTGGTTGAGTACTTACAGAATTTTCATGCAACAAGGGAAATAGTTGATTGGATCAGCTTAGACACTACCGTGCAATCCACAAGTCATCTCACTTCAAGGATTGTCTCACCTTGGTATTTTCCAGTTTCAAACATTAATATTGGGAACAATATATTTTCAACTGAATCCAAAAATGTCAGCAACAGTGTGATATGTTTTCTGAGGGGAAACTCACGACGCTTTGGTATTATTAATAGCATTTTTAAAGTCTCTGAGCCATCTAGCATACGGAACAATAACTTTCTGATCTTAAAAACTTTGAAGATTGATGTGAATTTCTTACCAGATTTGCTGCATCTGAATATTTATAAAGCTGTTGGTTTTGATGATGGACACTTGATTATATCTGAAGAAGAAATAGAAGGTAACTGTGGATTGTATGATAACAAAGTTCTGTCATGTGGACTGCTTGTAATGATAAAGCCGTTATTTCATGAAATTTAGTCTACAAAAATGCAAATATCTCAGATTCATTAGCAATTTTGCTAGTGAAATAACTGCCTCAAAATTTAGTGACAGAGACATGCCATTGTGACAAGCAAAGCCCATTATTTCACATTGCCACAAAGAACTTACTATTTTGACATTGGGTACAGTGTGAATAAGCCAAGTTCAATGATCAAATGACCCACACACTCACCTTTCACAGCATCCAAAATTTCTAACTGCGCCATCATCATGTTGGAAGGGGAAGCGGCCCTTGCACACGCAAGCGCACCCGCACACGCCAATGCACACGCAAGCGCACCCGCACCCACACACGCGGTATTGTGCGGCGGGCTCTACCAGTGTCACCTGCAAAACGACAATCCCGCTCAGGCGGAGTCCTTTCATGGACGACCTGGTGAAGTCAAACCCCCCGCCATCATCATGTAGGAAGGGGAAGCGACCCTTGCGCACCCGCACCCGCACATGCCAATGCACACGCGGTATTGTGCGGCGGGCCCTACCAGTGTCACCTGCAAAATGACAATCCCGCTCAGGGGGAGTCCTTTTATGGATGACCTGGTGAAGTCAAACCCCCCGCCTACATCAAGACTGGCTGAAGGACCTCTTTGATGTGTGTTTTTGCAAACAGGCGGGTCTTGTGTAATTTTTACCAACCATTGGACGGTTGCGGGATGATCAGGTGGTGAGGAATCTGAGTTGAAGGCACAGGGGAACCAATATTATTGGATGTCACAGGATTTGGTGTAAGACCAGAGTGTGACGTGTGCTCGACGTTCGCTTGATTTTTGCTTGACGTGAGCTCGACTTTTAGCCTGCTTGACGTGAAGTCAATCGCCGACGATTGACACAAGATTCGCCCCGGTGAGTACCTTCAGATGTATGTCAGTTATAGTCAAGATGATTGAAACACCTGGCTCCCTCTGGCTGAATTTTCCTACAATAACTCTGACCACTCTTGAACAAAACAATCACCATTTTTCATTGTTTATGGAAGAGATCCACATTTTGACTCAGTTCACATTACTAAAGATACTCCTGCTGGAAATTTATAAACAAAAATTCAATCAGTACAGCAAGATGTCAAGAGAAAACTTGAAGTTGCCATAAACAGGTTTAATAGGTATGCAGATAAAATTAGAGCAAGTCCACCTGTTTTCAATCCTGGTGACATGGTATGGCTTTCTTCCAAGAACATCAAATCAACCAGACCCACCAAAAAACTTTCTGAAAGATGGTTGGGTCCTTTTCCAATATTGAGGAATGTCAGCATTCATTTCTACCACCTCAAGCTCCCATCACAATGGAAGTCCATCCACCCAGTCTTCCATATTTCCCTCTTAGAACCAGTGAAGATATCAACAATCCCAAATAGGCATCAAGAGCCTCCTCCTCCAATCATCATTGAGGAAGAAGAGGAATGGGAAATCTCTCAAATACTGTGCTCAAAGCGTAAGAGAGGAAACTTATGGTATTTGGTGGAATGGAAATGTTTCAGTCAAGACTCAGAAAGATCCACTTGGGAAACAACTGAAAACCTCAAGAATTGTCCTGAACTGGTTAAGGATTTTCATTCTTTATATCCTGACAAGCCAGGACCCAGTTCTTAAAGAGCTTGGTTTTTATTGTGCTTGGTGGGGAGAGAAATTACCAAAAGTAAGTCCCACTCCTGGTATGCACCTTTAGGGGTATTCTACCCTTTTCTGTTGTAAGAATCACCTTGGCCACTCTGTGAGCATTATGCAATTTTTCGACACAGATCTTTGGCCTGGCTTTCAACATCAATTCCAAAATTATGGCCATTTTTCACTTGGGAAAATGGACCATTCATTTTTTCATTTCACTTCCAAGTCTTTCCAATTCCAAGTCATTCTTTTAGCAAATTCATTTTCTTTTATGGCACTGGCAGGAGGGTTAATTACCAAAAGTAAGTTCCTCTCCTGGTGTGCACTTCCCTGAGGGGTCTACAATCTGTCAAAACATCACCTTGGCCACTTTGTGAGCACCTGGAATCAAATTTCTCTTTCCAGGTCCCTGGCCAATTTCAAAAGCAGTTATCAACCTCTGTGATGAAGATTGGAACCTCCTCAAGATTCATTTCTCTTTTATTTTTTCTTTTCTTATTTTAATTTTCATTCTTTTATTTTTATTTTTATTTTCATCTTGAATTTTCTCTTATCATGTTAAATTTCATGTCAATATTATCATTCATTTCATTCTTCATCAAATCTTGAAGCCCATGTCAAAAGAAGATCAAGCAAGTCCCACATCATATGCCAACATTTTAATATCAGTATCAAATTAATTTTCCTGAAAAGAACTCCTCATTATCCCTCTCTAAAAAACCTTTCCATTAGCCTCAACAGGCTTCACCTTGTATTGGTGCTCAGGAGCTCACCATCTCAAGGTGGGGGGTACTGTCACAACCATGGAAATACATGCTCTTGGACCTCAATATGGCATATTCTTGCCATATCCAATATATGGCAATTTGGCCATATCCATAATCATTGGCCAAATTGGCCATTGTCATGTTCTATGGCCTTAATGGTCATTTTATCATCTGGGGCCAACCAGGCTCTTTCACCATCATCAATCCATTCTAGGCTGTCTCTTTTCTTTTGGGCATCTTGGGTATTTTCCATACAACAGGGAAAATACAGCCCAAAAGCCTGTATTTGGCGTTTTAAGCTTTAAATACAGTTTGCGCACTTTGACACATTTGGCTGTATTAAGCCATTTAGGCCATATTTCTCATGTATTATGTGAAATATGCCCAAAAGGCCATATCAGGCCTTTTGGGGCTTAGCTTCCAGATTTGTGCATTTTGCGCACTTTGACGCAAATACAGTTTTGAAGCTGTATGATCTGTATTTTGCCAAAAACCCAAAAATGTCCAAATCACTAAAAAGACACTTTCTCACCTCTGAAGCCTTCCAAAACCCAAATTTCATTCATATCCTCCTGAAATCACCTCAAAGGACCTTTGGCCCATTTCAACCCTTAATAAAAAAAAGTGCCATAAATGGTGTTATACACCATTATGCATCTTTTTTCAGCAGCAGTCCAATGGCAGAAAATTCAAATGGTTATTTCAGCTTTTCAACAGGTCATCAAGGCACACCTTCCAGAGGATTCATCAAGGCTCAAGGGCAAGTGTCATAATCTCAAATACCAATGAGGCCATCAAGAAATCAATGGTTATTCTCACTCACAGTATTCCTCCAAGGGAATACCGGCTGTTCATTCTCAAGGGAAATTCAAGAGGCAGTTTCAAAACAATGTGTCAAGGGTCAATGCTCCACCAATCCACCTTGGCAACCCAATTCATTCAGTACAGTCTTAATTCATCAAGACCTTTATTTTCCATTCATACATCATGGGAAAATCATTCAACACAGTTCATTTCCCAATATGGCAAGGTATACACTCCATCAGACAATCAATACAGCTTCCAGTATTCAATACAGACCAGCTGTCAGCCTGAAGGAGTCAAGCTCTCAAATTTTCACATATACAAGCCTCCTTTGACCCTGGGGGGTTTCCCCAAGTTAATTAATATATTTTGACTTTATTTTATCTTTATTTATCTTAGCATTTTTTAAGTGAATACTGATATTATCAATTCAGTCATTTAGCACCTTTTCTCTTTTCTTTCTTTGCCGGTCAATGGATATTTGGTGGTCATATCCTTACTAATTCCATTGTTCATTTTGGCAGGTTGAAACAGTGATTAAGGACTTACTTGATTGACTCTTTGGCCATTTGGATTCCCATTTCTCTTATTGCATCTCATCTTTGTACTTGCATTCTTCTTAGAGAAATTTATTCTTTTATTTTATTTTCTTTATTATTTTGGAGTCTTCCCAGTAAGTTCCCTGATTGCTGAGTGCCAGGCCACTCTTGTTTTTCTGTCCAAGAGCCCCTGTGACACTCATGCTATATTTAAAAAACTCCTTTTATATTTCTCCTGTTCTTACACCCCCACTTAATCCTAATCTTTCTGCTAACACTTGTTGACAAGAAGGGCCTTATGAACCAGGAATTATTGAGTATCTTTACATTATCAATGGCCCAATTTTACCCAGTGAACAAACAGTTTAATTAAAAATACAACAGATACAAATGAAATCCTAATACATAAGATTTACCATGTATAATTGCTTCAAGCTGATATGTGAATTATGTAGCTTTTCTATGTAAGGGTCATTGGCTATTTGATATACTCTTATTATTTGCAGAGCCTGAAACCTGTGGAATATTTTGATTCAGAAAATATTAACCTGAAATTCACATACAAAGGTCAACATTATAGTTCAGTTGGAGATTCTTTTATCTTGTGATCCAATTAAAGTAAAACAACATCTTGATTTGTTTCTTTTCATAATCTAGTCATATATATTGGTATTCTTGGCACAAACATCTCCAATATTAAAAAAATTTCTCAAAGCTCTATGGCTGGCTCAGTTATGGGGGTTGAAAATGACTTGTATCTGTTGAGCCAAATCTTTCTTCAGATATGGAAGAAGAGGAGACTTAAGAATTACTGAAAGAACTTGATAAATCACTTTTCTGATTCAGTAGCTATTCTCAGTGTTTGATTATCCTCAATTACAAGCAGCCGTTTAAGAAAATATGATAAGATTTTTGTTTCCACAGAAAATTGAAATACTCTCCATTTTTGCTCAATCATATTTTCTCAAAAAATTCCCTTATCAATAAAGTGGAAAAATAAACAAGGAAAGTCACTATAAATTCTACAGTTGATTTATTCCCAAAATAATATCCAATCCAGAGATATATAGCTATGCTAGCTTTATGGAATAACCCAACATCTTATACATCTCACAAGACTTTGATATTTCTTGGTTAAGTCATGCCAGCTATATATTTCTAGCTTCTTTGGCCCTGCCACCCTGTTTAAAACGGTACAAACATATGTTGAGTGGATTGTGGGATAGTGTGATTCTATGATTGAACATTTGGAAAATTCTCTCTTGAAATGGAATCATGGAATATCCCTCTGGCATTATGGGTCAGAATGTGGGAAATAAGGCAGGCATGATGACCACTCTTAAGCACAAGCCTCATTGTACCCACATTAGCTGTCTGGATGATTGAAACCATAATCAAAAAGATCAAAACAAAAATTGGAAAAGTGGCTATCAAGAATCAAGTCTTTTTCTTGAGCCTAACTATCCTGGACACCCGAAAAAAGCCTTGTGATCTCAAAATGATCAAAAATCAAGAGTTCATACCTTACAGAACACATAATCTATTTCCTATGACTTGAACGACCCATTCAATTAAGTAATGCTAGCTGAAAACCTTTCCATTGTAATGGCCAATTAACTCACGATTAATCACTCTTATAGACTATAGGATTGTTAAAAAAATTGTGAGCTCTGTTCACCCTTCCTGTAAGGTGTGGATATGAAACTTTGATTAAAAATCAAGTACTTTTCCTGTCCTCAAAATTTGTATAAGGTAAAATTCAATTAAAAATAGTATGAAATATTATTTTTAAGAGAAAACACGCCAATTTTATTGTTTATAACTTTATTAGTATAAAACAATCATATTATAAAAATTTATTGTTTTACCAACAATAAAAATTTATCCAAAAAATACTCTACAAGAGATATTTTAAGGCTACAAAAGAAATTTCTTCAAGAGCAATTTCAATTGGAATTAATTGAGCAAAGAACTGCAAGCAATTAATTAAAGAAAAAAGTCTTTAAAAAGAATATTAAAGAGAAAACACGCCCAAAAGTGACCAGAGTGAATTTGGAAACAAAGTGACAAAGTTTACAGTGATGAAAGATGCTTTAATTCACTTTTGGGGTGGTTCAGGGGTAAAAATGATTATAAGAGTTACAAACAATGATTATAATGATTTTTTCACGTGGTTAAAAGGATTAAAATGATTTAAAAATGGTGGTTGGAATCTTTGATTGATTGGTTTAACAGTGTTTAAACTAATTAATAAAAGGAAAAGATTCTAACATGAAGAGAAAAGTGGGGCAAAGAAGACATTCTTTTATAGCCATCAATTCTCTTACTCCAAAAGTAAATTTTACTCTTGTCAGTCGTGAAAAACAGTCTGACAACAGAAAAGCCAATTATGGCATCATTGAACCCTGGTTTAGACCAAAAAGGGCTGGTTTAAGCCATTTTTAGCCATTTTTAGCCATTTTAGACCCTTAAATCAGCCATTACTATGGCAATACCAGGCCTAGAGCCTTCAAACCACGTCAGAATGTGTGTTAGAGGCGTAGAAACCAGTTAAAACTGTTTTTATTATGATTGTTTTATCTTAAGGGTAGTTTTACCCTCTTGGCAACAGCTAAAACTACCCCAGTTGGTATCAAAACCTCATCATCAATTGAGTCCACAGACCCTGTAACTCAATTCCAGGCCAAAAGTGATGAACTTTTGCGTGAATTTTGACATCCCACGCCTGTCAGCAAGGATTTTGGGGGTCTAGCTCCCCCTTAGAGCTGGAGTTCCTTTCCCCCCCCAAATTTAATCTTTCCAATTTATTTTTCCTTTAATTCCTCATCATGTACTATACTTATAATTTACATATGTAATTCAATTCAATTGTACAGTACAATACAGTAATAATTGACACCTCATATGTAAATCAAAGTTCACTTATGTAATACACACGCACATTTTGACATTTCAATTGAATTCAATTGAAAATACTTCAATTCCTCATAACTTCTAAACTAAACACAACACCTCAATTTTAACACATGAATTGATGGTTAACACCACATGTGGTGTGAATTAAATTAAGGTTTTGAGGATTTTCAACTTTTGTATTGAAAATACTAAAAACTTAATTTAAGCTTATTTAGAGTTGAGTTACAAGAATTTCACTCAGAGGTGACCCCACCTGATTTTTTATGAGCAATCCCATGGTGAAATAATTTTTATGTGTTTATTTATTGGATAAAAAGTTATAATAATTTTTATTTAACTTTTTTCCAAATTTTTTTTAATTTTTCACAATTTTGTTAAAATTTCATTTTTACTTAATTTTTCCAAGTATAAATGTACTTCTATACTTACAAAATTTGATGTATTTTTTATTTTTAAATTGTAATTAATTTTTTATTTTTAATATAATTTTATATTTATATTTTGATTTTTATTTTAATAATATAAATAAATTTATTTTATATATATGAATATGTTATTTTTGTATTTGTGGTCTTTTGGGTATATGAAATTACCTCTAAGGCTCACACTTCCAGGGTTCAGAAAATTGGTGAGGAATTTAATCAGATGTAAAGTAAGGCTCATTACACCAACCTTTTGGTTATCAATATTCCATTGACTTGTTGGAAAGATCTCTTACATTAAATCAAGAGAGCTGAACAACTCAAATGTCTATGTGCTTTATTGGAATCATGAAAAATATCTTGCCTTAGCTTTGTGAAAAATAGATCAATGAAAAAAATATCCATGAATGTGGATTTAATAGCTTTGATTAGTTTCTCTGATGACACCAATGATTGATAGCCTCAAATTAGTCCTCTGCATGTCATTTTCCATGTAACTTTATTTGTCTTTGGTTGAAGTTTGGGATGATCTTTTCCTTTGCAATCAAATACTTGATTACTATTGCTACTTTTTTGGTTTTGAAGTGATAATATGTATAAAATGATTAATCCAGGACTTATTCAGTTCTGGATGACTATGTACATTTCTCCTTATCTAGTAACTCACTGCATAATTTAAGGCAGCTTATCCAATACCCATTATGTACCCAGTGGCAAGCCTTGAAACCTATTTCACATCTAGCCTTGGTTGGAAGCATACCAAAATTTGATACCTTTGTGAGATCAAGAAATTCTGAGATTCAATTTGAAAAATGAAGTCCTCAAAGCTGAAGATGTGAACATTTGAGATATGACCACATACCCAAAAAGGTCACAAGAAATATTTAAAATAATTATACACTAAAAATAATTATCTTAAAACTACAAAATTGCCATAAATAGACATAAAACTTGGTTTAAATTAAACGCCAATGAATAAACATTGGAAATAAATTATACCATTGGATTCCCCATGGTAAAATACACATATGCCATTTTTATGGCATATCTGCAAAGTCAATATTTAATGAGTTATAAGTAATAATACCTTATAAAAAACATAAATCCTTAATTATTTCAAATACCAACGAAGCAACATGTGATATAAATGGTACCATTGGATTATCCATTAACATTCACACATAAAACAATTAAGAAGCTAATCTCCAAAGTCAATACTTAAGGAGTTAAGCTGACTATATGCACTTTTTTGGTCAATGCATATATTCAAGGATTTTAACTAATATCTTTTGAAATATGCATTATATAGTGATGAACCAAAAAAAAAGTCATCACGTAATTACTGTAGGAATACATAAATGAAGTTTATTTTACAAGTTAGAAAAAAGGTTAAAACCTGTAAGGGATTATTGATTAAAATCAATAGAGCTGTGGACCACTTTGTTGTGAAAGTGGTCCAAACTCATAAAAAGTAGACATTTTGATTCTACTAGTTCATTCGTGAAGAGTGATGTATTTTTTATTATAATATTCAAGGTATAACCCCTTGAAATCATGGTTTGAAGTTTAAAGTATTAGATTTTGACAGAAAAGATGAGTTACAAGAAAAATCATCAAAAATAGAGTTTTGATGATGTAATAAAATTCTCTTGAAAGCATAAAAACGTTATTCCAGGCTATTAGAATTCACTCTCTGAATTGCTTTAGCCTGTAAAACTTAAAAGTTATTAAGGATCAAAGTTTGAGCTTAATTTGATCATTTATGATCACTCACTGTAACCTTAAATTAAGTTTAACAGTCATATGAGTGATACAATTGGTGAATACTGTTAGTTTATGATTAAAAATAATAAAATCCACGAATTTTGGGGTTCTTCCAAGCCTTGACGCCATCAAACCTAGAGCTATAGTGATAACTCTAAATAATGGTGTAATAATGAGATAGAATGGTTTTATCATGATGTAATCATCACCAAACCTTAAAATATTGATCAATTCCAGTGGATATGATCAGTGCATGTCTACTAGAAGCCTGTTGGACTCTATGAGGGAGGTATTTACTATAAATAGAGCTCTTTTTACTCTGTTTTCCCCTCAGACGCTTACAAAACATTAAATCATTAAATAAAAAGGTAATTTCTTTATTCTATATATATAAAACTTTTATATTATTACAGACCAAATATAATCTTATAATAATCTTCATCTTTGAAGTGATTATTACAATTATTTCATTGTTTTGTTTAAATTTTGCTTAAAACCCTCAAATCCATGTAAAACCAAGAAAATTTGTAATTTCTCTTAAATTTGATTGTAACTACAATTGAAATAAGTTGTATTTACATTTCTAGGCGTAAATTCACTCAAAATTATTTTAAGCATCAAAAGTAGGTTATTCCTCTTATTATAATAATTTTTATCTATTACTACTTTTAATAATTCTATAATTGATATAAATAGTATTTATATTAATTTATAGATTTAATATTGATAATATTATTGTTATTAATTGTTTTTTATTAATAAAAAACAGTTTTTTACGCCTTTATTATTTTTTGGTAACAATAATAAAGTGCTTTCAAATATATTAATTATCTTATATTAATATATTTATTTTATATATTATTTTTTTATAATATAAAGTATATCATTATATTTATTCAATAATATAATTATTTTACCCAATAATTATAATAATTCTTTATTATTATAATTATTTTTATCTTGTTTATTTCATTAATAAGGACATTCATAGTACAATAAGTAAAATATTAGTAATTTTTACTTATTGTTTCATAGTCAAACCTTACATTTGGGGCCCTGTCCGTGATATTTACTCTCAAAGACCTTTAAAAAGATTCTAATTGGGTTTATCCAATAATAAATTATAATTATAATCATAAAATTATATAATAATTTTATATTTATTGATTTTAAAAGCTATTGAGGCATTTGGAAAGCAATTTTACTGTCTTACACGTGGTTTTTCACATCCTTAGACTTGCAAAAACTTTTTTTCAGTGACTCTAGTGATTAAAAAGAATATTTTACAAATTAAAAATAATTTCTATTATAAATTAATTTTAGAAAAGAATCATATTCATTTTTTTTTATTCTTCAAAAATGAAAACATAAAAAATATTAAAAAATATTAAAAACCAATAAAAAAGTTATTTTATTCATTTGAATTTAATTTCTTTAATTATTTTCACTTTTAAAAGATATAAAAGCAATTTTTACGTGGAAAATTGCCATATATTACCAGAAATAACACTTTTATATAAAATACTTATATTTATTTGTCTTTTTTAGTGTTTGAAGACAATCCAACAGAGGAAAACCAAACCACTGTTGAAGAATTGGTGGAAGAAACTTGTCAAAGTTCTCCAACACCAATAATCACTAAGAGAAAGAAAGCCAAGAAATTGGGCTTTCCAGGACCCACTATTCAGGACTCTGAAGGTGAGTACCTCATGTATAAATTGCCATAAGAAGAGTTCTTGTTTTGAAATCCTCTTATTTATTATTTTTTCTTAAAATATGACTACCAGAAGAGGCTCCCAATACTCCATCCAATGAAATGGAGCTGGAATCAGAGGTAGAATTGATTCCTCAAAAGGGAAAAGGAAGGGAAATATCCCCAGTGGAACATAATCCACACAAGGAAGTGCCTTATCCCAAAGGCAAGGCCCAGAAATGGGCATGATATCTGAACCTGAATTGGAACTAAGTATGAGTAACTCAAACAGGTACAAATCACATTCAGAGGGCTCAAATAGACATTTACATGAGCCAGTACAAGCATTACTACATAGTGTACAAGGACAAAACTTGGGAAATGTTGCCCCAAATACACCAAGGAGTGATGAACTCCTGGAACATCCTGAAAAGGTTCCTCAAAGAGGAGGAAATAGTGAGATACTCCAATGGATGGAATCCACTGTCATCCAAACCTCAAATCAAAAAGATCAACAAGTATCATGCCAAAAAGAAGTAGGCAACCAAGGAAGAAGCCCCAAGCCAACCCACTTCCCCAATAATGGAAGAAGAGCAAGAAAAAGAATTGGAGAAAACCATATTCCCCAAGCTACAGGATCCCCAAAATCCAAAAAGATGCCATGGACAATGTCTCCAAAATGGCCAGAAATTGGATGGAATTCAAAGACAGAGAGGAACAAAGAATGAGACAACTCCATTTCCCAAAGAAATAACCTTGTCTCCTGATGTTGTAGATACTTTAACAGAGCTTAAAAGTAGTATTTTACCTCTTAAAGACATTAAAAATAGTTTATTATCTTTCCAAGAAATAAATAATAGCTTATCATCTTTAACAAAACTTGTTGTACAAAATAAAAAAGAAATTGATAACATAAAATTTATGATTGAAAATAATAAACCAAAAGTATTAGTTGATAATACTCAGAAATTAATACAAGGACAACAAGAGTTGTACAAATAAATAGGTGATATCAAAGAAAAAACTTTGACAATCAATTATGACGTGAGTATTGATAATCTTACAGAAAAATTAAACAAATTAAGCATTTCTGTAGCAAAATTTGAATAAAAGACTTCATCACACCAAAAATTACTTTTGGACCATGTGGAAAAGAGTGATGAAGCAAGAATGCATCTGAAAGATGACATTCAAAGTGAAATAAGGCTTATTACTGAAAAAATGGATAAAATTAATGAGGCTAACTCAAATATGCCAAAGTTATCAACACCATTTTCTCACATAAGAAGCCCTGTTAAACCAAAAGAGGAATTAAATCCATTCATAACAGACTTGAGTCACCAAGACAATAACCAAGTCTTAATGAAGGAAGCACCTCAATTAAAAGAATGGCCAACATTCACAGGAGAAGGTGAATATGACCACATGTCATTTATCAAAACAATTGACATGCTACAAGAAGATTATGCTGTACCAGATGAATTAATCACTGCAAGACTACATTCATTGTTTGAAAAATCTGCAAAAAGATGGTATTATGGCATACGGAAAACAAATGGCAAAAATACCTGGTCTTGGTGGAAACAAGAAATAATCACCAAGTGGGCTAATGATGCCTGGAGGTACAAGATAGAAAATGCTTCTGAAAATTCCTTCTTTGACCCAGACAAAGACAAACCTTTAATTTGGTTCTCGAAACAAGTAAAAAGACTCAATGCATTGTACCCAGAAATGTCACAAAAAATGGTGCATATGAAAATACTTAAGAAATGTGGAGGAGAGCTAGAACATGCCCTAAGAAGCAGGTGTATAGAACCATGCTCCACAGAAGAGTATATCAATGCACTAGAAGACATAGTGACAAGAACAAAAATTGGCAGAACTTGGAAGAAATTGGACATTAAAAGTCCAAATAAACCATTTATCATAAAAGATAAATCAAAAGAAGCTTTCAAGCCCAATACATCCAACAATAATGAGCAAATAAAATGCCATAAATGTGGAGGTATTAGACACTTAGCCAATAATTGCCTCAAAAAGGCAAAGATTAATGAAATTGTGGAAACAGAAAACCACAATGACAAAGAGGAGGAATCTGACTCTAAAAAAGAAACAGAAGAGTCAGAAAGTTCCAAAAGTGATCAAATTAATATAATTAATGCACAAATTAATAACATTGATATAATTTATGAAGTACTAGATGTTAACACAAACTTACCACAAGTTGGAACATCTGACACAAAAATGACAAATATACAAGATGCCAAAATGTACAGAACCAAACCTGCAAAAGGAATGGGATATACAGCTGTAAAATCAAGTATAAGTATTGTTATGGTTGATAACCAAGAGGGAAAAGTGAACTTGGATACAGGAGCATATTGAACCTGTTCTGGTAAAAGTTATTTAAAAACCATTGTCCCAGACTGGCAAGAAAAACTTATGCCAATACAAGGTGTCAAATTTAGTAGTGCAAGTGAGAGCATGAAGCCCCTTGGAATAATTGATTTGACACCAATTTTTCCTCACCCCTCACAATGTGTCAGAATGAAAGTAGAGTTTGTAGTAATGGACAACTGTACTAGTAATCACTTCATACTTGGAAATGACTACTTATCAGCTTATGGTATAGATATAATTAATCAAAAAGACAGATATTTTACCATAGGAGATGACAAAAGACAAAAGTTTGGCTTCTTAAATAGCAAAAAACAGATCACAGTCATTAAGAATGAAGAGAAAAGTCCAGAAAAGGACCTTTTTATATCTGAAAAACTCAAAGGAGGCAGAATTCAATCAAGAATTAACAGATAAAATGAAAGAAAAATTGATTGAACTCTTATTTAAGTACAAAAATCCCTTTGCAACTGAAAAGGAGCCACTAGGTGCCACAATTGGGCATGAAGTGGATATAATCCTTAATGTGGAAAAGCCTTACCCACCTTTACTAAGGAGACCTGCTTATCCAGCAATTCCAAGGGCTAGAGAAGCCTTGGAGGTACACATTAAAGAATTAATGGACCCTGCAGTATTAAGAAAGGTGGGACATAATGAACAGGTAGAGGTCACTACACCTTTCATTATAACTTGGCATAATGGAAAATCAAGGATGGTAGGAGACTTCAGAGCCCTGAAAACCTATTCCATTCCAGACAGATATCCAATACCCAGAGTCTATGAGACATTGACACAATTGTTACAAGCTAAGTTCATTACAGCCATGGATGCCTTAAAGGGTTTTCACCAAAATGTCTTAACAGAAAATGCCAAGAAACTACTGAGGATAATAGTCCACTGTGGGATTTTTGAATACTTAAGAATGCCATTTGGCATAAAAAATGCACCTTCCCATTATCAAAGAATGATGAACACCATATTTCCTGAAGAATTATCAGAAGGATGGTTAATTATCTATATTGATGATATCATAGTTTGCTCAGAAACTTGGGAAAATCACCTTACAAGACTAGAAAGGGTACTACAAAAAATGGTGCAAGTGAATATGAAAATTTCCTTGAAAAAGTCTCATTTTGTATACAGTGAATTAAAAGCACTAGGACATGTTGTATCTGGACTTATTCTAGGCATAGAAGAGAATAAAGTAGCAGCAGTACTACTTGAGCCAATGCCTCAAACCAAAAAAGAAATGCAATCATTTCTAGGATTTGCTGGTTACTATAGACAGCATATAAAGGACTTTGCAAAAATTGCTAAATCCTTGTATAAGCTATGTGACCAACAAACAGTCTATGAAATGACAGAAGAAAGAGTCAAGGCATATGAAGAAATGAAAAATTCCTTAACAAATGCCCCATTTCTTTTAATGCCAGATTGGAAACTACCCTTCAAACTTTACATTGATGCTTCTGGAGAAGGACTGGGTGCTGCACTACACCAGACACAAATTATCAATGATAAACCAGTGGAAGGACCAATTTGTTTTATTTCAAGACAGATAAAGCCAACAGAAGCAAGATATGGAGCAAGCCAAATGGAATGCCTCTGCTTAGTGTGGGCTTTAGAAAAATTACATTATTACTTGGATGGAACAGTATTTGATGTGATTACAGACTGTAATGCTGTAAAATCTCTATTAAATATGAAAACTCCAAATAGACATATGCTGAGATGGCAAATTGCTATCCAAGAATACAGAGTAAATATGACTATTGCTCATAAATCTGGCAATATTAATAAAAATGCAGATGTTCTTAGCAGATGGGCTCTAGCAAATACCCCTGACAATCCAGCATGGGTACCACAGGAAGAGCACCATATAGAAGGAATATGTGTTACAGACATTGGCACAGAATTCTTTAACCAAGTTAAAGAAAGCTATAAGATAGACAAGAATTGCCATATCTTGAGCCAACTTCTAATGAAAGACTGCAAAGATCCATCACTTTCATCAAAATTAGATGAAACATGGAAAAAGGCATATGATGAAGGAAGATTCCACCTCCTTGATGGAATACTTTACCATAGAACAAAACACACATGTGTTATGGCCTTAACAGATAGAACCCTGATAAACACTATTTTACATGAGTGTCATGACAGTGTTGCAGCTGGACATCTTTCAGAAGACAGAACACTAGAAAGGGTGAAAACCTGCTCTTGGTGGCCAAATTGGAAGAAAGATGTTGCAGAATACTGCCAAACCTGTGACAGATGTCAAACAGCCAACAGAGCCACAGGAAAGAAATTTGAAATGATGATTAAAATACAAGAACCAAAATCCCCTTGGGAAATAGCTTATATGGATTGGGTAACAGCATTACCTCCAGGAGGAGACAGAAGCTATAATGCATGCCTAGTATTAGTTGACAGGTATAGCAAAAGTCCCATGTTTCTACCATTTCACAAAGCTGACACAGCTATGGACACAGTCATAATGATATGGAATAAATTCATTAGCCATACAGGCTTATTCCAGAATATTATAAGTGATAGAGACCCAAAATTCACTTCAGCATTATGGACAAATCTCCATAACTTGTTTGGAACAAAATTATCATTCTCAACAGCTTACCATCCTCAAACTGATGTTTTAGCAGAAAGAATGATACAGACCTTGGAGGACATGATCAGAAGATTCTGTGCTTATGGACTAGAATTCAAAAATTCTGATGGTTTTACCCATGATTGGTGTACACTAATACCAGCTCTTGAGCTGGCATATAAAACATCAATCCATTCTTCTACTGGCAAAACACCAGCAATGCTAGAAAAAGGTTGGAATCCAAGACTTACTTATGATACCCTCAAAAAGGACTTAGTGGATATACATCCAACAGGAAGCAGCTTTAAGATAATGCTTGAAAAAGCAAGACACCATGCAACCAGATGTATGCAAGATTCTTTGAAATATGCAAAAGAAAGATGGGATAAAAGTCATAAACCACCTGACTTCAAAATAAGAGACTTGGTACTAGTATCAACCCTTAATTTCAATAACTCATAAGGTCCAAAGAAATTGAAAGATTCCTTTGCAGGACCATTTATGAGAAAAGCACTTCATGGACCCAATGCTGTGCAATTGGAACTCACAGGTGAATTAATGAACAAACACCCAACTTTCCCTGTAAGTCTGATACAACCTTAAAGCTCAAGTGACAAGGAATTATTTCCACTAAGAAATAAACCCCCACTTGAAATTCCCCCCTTGGAAGAAGGAGAAGAAAAGAAAATTTTAAAAGTCCTTAAAGAAAGAAGGACAAGAAACAAAAAAGAAAGAGAATACCTTGTAAGGTATAGAAATTCAACTCAAGAAGATGAATGGCTACTTGCGAGAGATATAACAAATGCTGATAAACTACTAAGAAGGTTCAGACATGAAAAAAGCCTGAAATATAGAAAAGTTAAGGATTATTGAGCTTCAAGACTAAGAAGGTCTATTGAAGAGGTAGGACAGTGGATGATACCCTGATTACACATATCAGATTGTGGTACAATCTTTTTTGGTGGTAGAGAATGTGAACCTTTGAGATATGACCACATACCCAAAAAGGTCACAAGAAATATTTAAAATAATTATACACTAAAAATAATTATCTTAAAACTACAAAATTGCCATAAATAGACATAAAACTTGGCTTAACTTAAAATCCAATGAATAAACATTTGAAAAAAATTATACCATTGGAATCCTCATGGTAAAATACACATATGCCATTTTTATGGCATATCTGTAAAGTCAATATTTCATGAGTTATAAGTAATAACACCTTATAAAAAACATAAATCCTTAATTATTTCAAATACCAATGAAGCAACATGTGATAAAAATGGTACCATTGGATTATCCATTAACATTCACACATAAAACAATTAAGAAGCTGATCTCCAAAGTCAATACTTAAGGAGTTAAGCTGACTATATGCACTTTTTTGGTCAATGCATATATTCAAGGATTTTAGCTAATATCTTTTGAAATATGCATGATAGAGTGATGAACCAAAAATAAAGTCATCACGTAGTTACTGTAGGAATACATAAATGAAGTTTATTTCACAAGTTGTAAACAAGGTGAAAACCTGTAAGGGATTATTGATTAAAATCAATGGAGCTGTTGATCACTTTGTTGTGAAAGTGGTCCAAACTTAAAAAAAAGTAGACATTTGGATTCTACTAGTTCATTCGTGAATAATGATGTTTTTTTTATTATAATATTCAAGGTATAACCCCTTGAAATCATGGTTTGAAGTTTAAAATATTAAATTTCGACAGAAAAGATGAGTTTCAAGAAAAATCATCAAAAATAGAGTTTTGATGATTTAATGAAATTCTCTTGGCAGAATAATAGGGTTATGCCAAGCTATTAGAATTCACCCTCTGAATTGCTTTAGCCTGTAAAACTTAAAAGTCATTAAGGATCAAAGTTTGAGCTTAATTTGATCATTTATGATCACTCACTGTAACCTTAAATTAAGTTTAACAGTCATATGAGTGATAGAATTCGTGAATACTGTTAGTTTATGATTTAAACTAATAAAATCCACAAATTTTGGTTTTCTGCCAAGCCTTGACGTCATCAAACGTAGAGTTATATTGATAACTCTGAATAATGGTGTAATAATGAGATAAAATGGTTTGATCATGATGTAATCATCACCAAACCTTAAAATATTGATCAGTGAATGTCTACTAGAATCCTGTTGGACTCTAGGAGGGAGGTATTTACTATAAATAGAACCTTGTTTACTCTGTTTTCCCATCAGACGCTTACAAAACATTGAATCGTTAAATAAAAAGGTAATTTCTTTATTCTTTATATATAAAGCTTTTATATTATTAAAGAACAAAGATAATCTTATAATAATCTTCATCTTTGAAGTGATTATTACAATTATTTAAATTTTTTTGTTTAAATTTTGCTTAAAAACCTCAAATCCACATAAAACCAAGAAAATTTGTAATTTCTCTTAAATTTTATTGTAACTACAGTTTAAATAAGGTGTATTTACATTTCTAGGAGTAAATTTATTCAAAATTATTATATTAAGCATTAAAAATAGGTTATTTCTCCTATTAGAATAATTTTTCTCTATTATTACTTTTAATAACTCTATAATTGATATAAATAGTATTTATATTAATTTATAACTTTAATATTGGTAATATTATTGTTATTAATTGTTTTTTATTAATAAAAAACAATTTTTTACACCTTTATTATTTGTTGGTAACAATAATAAAGTGCTTTTAAATATATTAATTATCTTATATTAATATATTTATTTTATATATTATTTTTTTATAATATAAATTATATTATTATATTTATTTAATAATATAGTTATTTTACGCCATAATTATAATAATTCTTTATTATTATAACTATTTTTATCTTATTTATTTCATTTATAAGGACATTCATAGTTCAATAAGCAAAATATTAGTAATTTTTACTTATTGTTCCATAGTCAAACCTTACAGAAGATGAATCAAATTGCCTTATCAACTTGGGTATTGTGCACTCCAAAAACACAATGAGCATAGATGAGATTCTCAATCCTCAGCTTGAAGGTGAATTTAAACAGTTTTAATCAGAAGAAGTCTAATCTTTAGTGAAATGGTAGAAGAAAACATATCTTCAACTGAATCTTACTTAACAGAACCAAGCAATCAAAAAGTCCAATGCAAAGGAGGCTCAAAAAAGCAATATCCCTGCTTATGAGGCATATCTCCAATCCAAACTCTAATCAAGCAGATAAATTTGCTGACTTGCTAGAATCATATGCTCATAGACTGGATTATTTACTTTTGAAAAATCTTAACAAACCTCAATCTGTAACTTTTTGATCCAGAGTTTTTGAGCAAGATAAGTGGTGAGATGCCTAACCCATATTTTATGGGTAAAACGTACAGCGTGCTAACCCATACGTTTTGATGTCCACCGACAGTTATGGGTTAGGAAGGTACTGTAGTGCACTTTAAAAAAACTCACTCCTCGTGCCCCTGCTCACAAAACGATGGCACCTCGTTCCAACAAAATTAAACCACATCAATTCAAAAGTCAGTAATACTTAATTTAAGTATTTCTCTTCGCACGAATGGGGGACTAATTAACTATTCAAGCTACTTGCCATCGGAATACGATTCGTACAGTTTATCTTATTGAACACGTCTTTCTGTCTCGTTAGATCTAACCTTCACCGACCATCGTCCAAAATTTCTGGCCAATATCGACGCTACTCTCAGAGGATCCAAGTCTGATGATAAATATGCACTTGATGGCCCTGGGATCGGCTCTGGTAGTCGCTTTGAAGAAACTGAGGTCCTGGATCCTAATCGACCTGCCATACCCATAAGGCCTAAGGAATCTGACGATGAGGAACCACAAATTGTTGCTGAAGAAAATTTCTTCGAACTAGTGCATTTGCTAGATGAGGATGAAGAGCCGGATGAGGAGGCGCCAATGGTAGTAGTGTTGAAAGAGGGAAATCATCTGACCAAGGATGAGGCTGAGGCTGAAAAAGTCCGTCGTAAGTATTGTTTGGCGCAGTGAGAGAAGTCATGACTTCAATCCAATATAACGCTTTGGATCGGATGATATACTGACACCCCCGGATTACAGAACGCGATAATACTCAGATTCCATTGTCGGCACCTTCTTCATCTCGTCAAAGCATCAAACCTTTTTTAGCGTTTTCTACTAATGATAAGACCGGTCCTTCAAATGGAAAACGAAAGCTCCCGAATTTCCTGGCCAATGACACTCAAGCTAGTGATGATTGGTCCGAACTAGTTAAAAAAACAAAAGGTGATAAAGCTGTGCTCGTGTCAACCATAAAAGAAGAAAGGGAAGCAGCCCAAAAGGCATCGGTCAGCAAGAAGCAAAGAAAGATGGAGCTTAAGGCAAAGAACAAGAAAGCCAAAAGCTTAATGTCATTTTCATGACACAAGGTCTACTCATTGAGAACCCCCTAAGTTGTACCCTAAGTCACTCTACTGATATGAAACCCAGCCCAATGAAAGAATCCCTTTGTGTTATACTTTGATGTTTGTGTTTTTTCATGATGCTTTTGATTGCTGAATTTCTGTGGATGGTGTTTTGGCAATGCTGGCCTGTGTGCTTGTTGAGTGACATTTTTCTTTAAAAATGGCAGATGACAGTTCATGAAGGATAAACAAAAATAAACAGAGACAATATGAGTGGTGAAAAAAGGCAAACTTCACTCAAACAAAAAGCTTACTGCATTTGATAAAACAAAAGACAAGAATTGTGTTTATGTTGGACAAAAAACATGAAAGACAAAGGATCATCAAAAAGAGATATTGCAAAATGACAAAGTACAATACACAAAGTGTTGAACTACTGTCAGGCTGAGTCTATGATAAAGTAATAATAAGAGTATTCACAACTTTAACTATGACTGCAATATGGATATAAAAGATAAAAAATGTTTTATTAAGAATATTCAGGGCTTTACTATGGAGATATAGTGGTGGTGAGTGCTACTGCAAGCCCTGGATGCAGTATTTATGAATTGATTTTTCATAATAAAGACTATAATAATTGAGATTATAATGATACATGGTTTTTTTCCAAGAGTATAACTGTTGGAACTAAATAGGAATTCAAGAGAAGGATGGGGATTCCTCTTTTGGGTAGAGAAAGGTCCCTTTTTATCCCAAAATGGGGTGGTGGGACCAATAGTGGTCACCACATAGAAGGAGTTAAGGTTTTTTTACTCCCAGGTGTGGAAGTGTGGGTTTCACAACCCTATATAACCTGTATGGGCTCAGATGTGGTTTTGAAACCACAAAGCCACATCTGGGTAGTTTTCACCAATACAGGGTGAAAATCTTCATTTGGGGACCACACAGCCCTCTTCTGACTTTGGATATTGAAGAATAAACAAGCTCATTTGTAGAATTGACACCTCACATTAAAGAATATGTAATAGTATCCCACAGTATTGGATTTTTGCCAGTACTGTGCTGTGGGATTTTGACCTTAAAGCTGCCAAAACTGTGTCAGTTTTGAAGATAATGAGCTCAAAGTTTGTTCATTGTGTAGCCCTAGATAAGTTCTACACAATAGTATCCCATTTGGTATGGGTAACATTGAATATTGCAAAGTTATGTCATTTTTTGTTCCCATTATTCAGATATGGAGTGTGCTTAAATCCAGTATAGAGTTTCTTTGCTCCATAATTTTTTTCTAGATGGGTTATGAGGAAAGTGATGACACCATCAAAAATCCCTTATTGTTCCCTTCCCAAAAAGACCCCACTTTTGGTATCCCCAACTAAAGCTGTAAAATTCAGATGAGAGGTGAATATTTGGCTTATATTTCTTACAACAAATAATTGCCCCCATTTCTTCTGTGTCCTACTCTATCTCCCCATTGTCATTGTCATCATACTTTTCTTTTTCTTGGATTAATTACATTTTGAAATTGTTTCTTTCACTGCTTGCTACTCTATCCTCATGGGTTTGGTGGATTATTTGATTATTTTTCTGTAAATACTTGGTAATTTAGTTTCTTGTCAGGGTTTTATATCCAATGGATTGAATCTGATGTATTACCATGTAGATACATTCCATGGCTAACTTCTTCTCAGGTAAAATATTATTGATGAAATACAGCTTTTAGAAACTGATGAGAAGCTCTTTGGAAGAATTGGTGGAAATTAGAGGAAAAAATATAAATGACAATTAATTTCTTGCTTTGTGCTTAGTTCAAGTTCTCAGTTTGACTCTTTCAGATTTCCTCCTCAATCCTCAACATGAATATTATAGCCTTGGTTTATTAGCATGGCTTCTTTTTTATTTATCATTTTATATTATCTTGATCATATTCATAATTTTCAAGAAAAAGGGTTTTATAATATCTGTGAAATTGGGAGTACCCAATAGAATCCAAGTTTTTCATGACTGTCTAATATAAATTTAAAATAAAATGGAAAGGATTTAAAATTGAATCAAAAATTTAAAGCTATGAGTAAGAAAGTGAGTTGAATTAATGATAATTTTCTAAAGAAATCTGCCTGCATAAATGCATATACATGACCTATGTGATATCAAGTCACATTACTTTGGTTAATCTTAACTAGATCTTGTTTTCCTGATTTGAGGGTTTATTTAGTATAGACAATTCATGGCTTATGTAATATAAACTAGACATGGCTTATTTATTATATAACATCTATGGATTATTTGATATATAACAGTAATAATTTATTTAATATAAAAAATCCAATTGAGTTCTTATTATGGGTAATCAATTACTAATGATGGGTAATTAGCTCCTTGTCATTGGTAATCAATTCCTCATCATGGAAATTTCATTTCTCATGATTGGTTGTCAGTTAGTTATCATTAATTACTCATCATGGGTAATCCATTCCTAATGATTGATAATTAATTCATCATCATGGGTAATCAATCCCTCATCATAGGTAACCAATTCCTCATGATAGGTAATCGATTCACAATCATTTTTACTAACTTCCTCATTATGATTAATCAATTCATCATGGTGGGTCATGGATTCCTAATGATGGGTAATAAATTCCTCATAATGTGTAATCATTCACTCAATTAGCATGATCAATTACTCATCATCAGGAGACATTACTGATTTATATTAAATCAACCATGAATGGCTTATGTTAAATAAACTATTAGTGGTTTATATTGAATAAAAAAGAATTTTTTATATTGAATAAACCAAGAATGTCTTTATTAAATAAACCAATGATGGATTATATAACATAAAACATCTCTGGTTTATTTTGAATAAAACATTAATTTCTTATATTAAATAAACAATTAAATCTTTAATAAATGTTCTAATCAAAATAAAGCAAAGTATTTTGACTTGATCTCACACAGGTAATGATTAAGAATTTATGAAGGAAGTGATGATCTTCCAAGATTAAGGAATAGTATGATGATTAAAAATATTGAGATACTGACTTAATTTCAGCTAAACTAGGGAAATAATCATTGGAATTAAAATTAGAGCTTACAGGTTTTCCCTTCAGTTTTAAGATTTATGAGTAATTATGATATTCTAAAAGTGCATTTAGGGAAAAATGTATCTTTTCATATTCTCTATTGATTATTAAGGAGGTTTTTCCTTTTTAAGTATAAACAGGGTGAGGAATTTTCACCCAAAAATCTGAATTGTGATTGGAATAAATCTAAGTGTGTCCTGAAACTCACCCACTGGTTGTTTAAAGCCTTGTATTAGTATGGGGAATTAAATATACATAAAGGATGAAGCCTTTGATCATATGCCATAGAAGGTTTTGAATTATTATAGGGGATATAATTCAAAATTCTTGAGAGAATTAATGTCAAAAATAAATATCTATCTTCAATTTTTGGAAAAAATTAGGTTTAACAATTTGTAATTTATGAATGGTTGGAAAGAACACACATCTTTTCCATCACTAAATGGACCCAAAAATTACCACTTAGTATTTTCATCTAAATTTCTAAAAATGATAAATGAATAAGTAAATTATCTTATTTTCAATTTCTCTTGACATAAATATCATTTTTTCACTTTAGTATAGCAGATTTGCATAGACTGAAATATTTATGGGCTTTCAAACAAGAAGCCATATTTTGTCTAAAATATCATGAATTTATTGATAAATGCATAAATAATAGTTCTACATAGGTGAAATATAATCTTCATTTGCATTCAAACTAATTAATAAGAATACAAGAATTTTCAGATTCTGAAATAAAATTCAAAAAAACAGGAATTGATTTGAGTATATGTACCACAAATTGTAAAAAGGATATGCTCATTAAATGATAAAATTCAAAATTTAAATAACCTCTGAGACTGAAATTCATGGCTTTTGTTGAGATATATGAATTTTAATCATGGAGCTTTCTAACATTTCTTTTATAAAAATGTGTTTTTTACAAATTTCTTATTTTGCAACAGAAATTATAAGAAAAGAAATCAACCCAAACAATATCTTATTTAAGCTCAAAAACATGCATTATTACAATAAGATATTTTAAGTTCTAATATTCTGGTTATGGAGAAAAATCCATTGATTATAATTTATCTTTCAAAAAGATCAAATAAATAAAAAGTATACATAGAGAAAAAAGATTGAATGTCCATTATTAGAAAAAATCTCATTATTCATTATATTGAAAAAAATGAGCTTGATTGAGAAATTTGATACACAAAAAAAGTATGCAAGATCTTTGATTCAATACTTATCATTTTTATTCAGAAAATACTTGATGAAGCTTCATACAAATATTTTGAAGTGATATTTATGAATAAAATCTCAATTGGATTTCCATTTTTAAGTCTGAATAGATTTTTTTTTTTCAAAAAAGAATGATACAAAAAATATATCCATAAACTAATTATTTCTATAGATATTTATTTTCAAAGTTAATTTGCTAAGTATTTTTATCTTTTTTTTAAAGAAAAACTTTAATATTTTTTTCTCTCTTTTATAAAGGTCTTTATCCTGCTTGATCATTTTGTATGAAAAACCACATTTTCTTCTTTTATGATTTTTGAACCTATTTACTTAAAATAATGAATCTTATAGTTTTTTCTTTTTGAGATTAAATTCTAGTTTTAATGATTAATATGATCTGAACCCATTTTCCCACTCCTGCTTATTCTATTCACATGATTTTTACTATATACTATTTAATACTACTACAAATATACAGTCATTGGTATAAAAAGATGATTAATGAATAGATTAAGTTATAAAAAGATAAATATTATTTATAGAAAGAAATAATAGGTGCATAAAAAATATATGATTATTTTTAAAGTCTTTCAATTCAACTAATCTTATTAATTGAATCATTTACCAAAAAATACCTTTGTTAGTTTTTGAGGTCCTAGAATCAAATCAAATTTCATTACTTATGATTATATAATGGAATTTCTTCTCAATATTTTGTCTTATGATTAAATTTGAATCAAATTTATATTTATCTTGAAGTGTCACAGAGGCTCTTGGGAATACCAAGAGTGGACTGGCACTCAGGAAACAGGGAACTTGCTTGGAAGACTCAAAAGACTCAAATAAATAAATAAAAAGGACTCCTTAATATAAGAAGAGTGCAAGTATGAAGTATTCAGAAAATAAGAAGAAGGAATACAATAGCCAAAAGCCAACCAGGTAAGTCCTTTATTCACTGTTTCAATATGCTATACAGGAACAATGGAATTAGTAAAGGATATGACAAACAATATACACTGACAGGAAAAGAAAGAGGTGAAAATGAATGACTTAGAAATATCAGTATTTAATTTTAAAATGAAAATAAAATAACAATAAGAATAAATCCAGTATATCAATCAAATGTGGAAAAAGTCCCCAGCGTATGAAAGAGTGGAAAGTATATGTGAAGAGTTAAAATACTGATGCTGGAGGATTGAAAACCCATATGCATGTATATTGTACTTCTGTATTGACTTTTTTGAGGAATACACCTTGGAAATCTTGGGAAATGAACTGAGTGCTTTGACAACAACAGAATTTTTGTCAGATTGAGTCTATATGGATGATTTGAGTTGTCCAAGGGGTGTTGGAGCTTTAACACCTTCACAACTGATGTGAATTACTACCTCTTGAAAATTGTTGAAACTCCTTGACCAGTATTCCCTTAGGGGAAATAATGTATAAATGAAAAGATTCCAATACCTGAATGGGACAGGTGATTGTTATCCTTGAATGTAAGGTTTGACTATGAAACAATAAGTACAAATTACTAATATTTTACTTATTGTACTATGAATGTCCTTATAAATGAAATAAATAAGATAAAAATAATTATAATAATAAAGAATTATTATAATTATGGCGTAAAAATAATTATATTATCAATTAAATATGATAATATAATTTATATTATAAAATATAATATAATAAAATAACTATATTAATATAAAATAATTAATATACTTAATGGCACTTTATTATTGTTACAAACAAATAATGAAGGCGTAAAAAATTGTTTTTTATTAATAAAAAACAATTAATAACAATAATATTACCAATATTGAAGTTATAAATTAATATAAATACTATTTATATTAATTAAAGAATTATTAAAGTAATAATAAAGAGAAAATTATTATAATAAGAGAAAATAACCTACTTACAATACTTAATATAATAATTTTGAAATATTTTACGCCAAATAATGTAAATACAGCTTATCAAAATTGTATTTACAATACAAAATAGAGAAAATTCCAAATATTCTTGATTTTTACGTGGAAATGAGATTTTAGAGAGATTTTTAACAAAAATAATTAAATAAATGATTTAATCACGTCAAAATTGATAATTATAGTAAGATTATCTTTGGTCTTTAATAATATAAACGTTTTATATATAAAGAATAAAGATATTACCTTTTTAATTGCATTGATTTAATGTTTTTGATGTGTCTGAGGGAAAACAGAGTAAAAACAGCTCTATTTATAGTAAATACCTCCCTCCTAGAGTCCAACAGGCTTCTAGTAGATGTGTACTGATCATATTCACTGGAACTGATCAATCTTTTAAGGTTTGGTGATGATTACATCATGATCAAACCATATTACATCATTATTATGCCATTATTTAGAGTTATCACTATAACTCTAAGTTTGATGACGTCAAAGGCTTGGATGAACCCCAAAGTTCGTGGATTTTATTACTTTTAATCATAAACTAATAGTATTTGCCAATTTTATCACTCATATGACTGTTAAACCTAATTTAAGGTTACAGTGAGTGATTATAAATGATCAAATTAAGCTCAAACTTTGATCCTTAATAACTTTTAAGATTTACATGCTACAGCAATTCAGAGAGTAAATTCTAATAGCTTGGCATAACTTTATTATTCTGCCAAGAGCATTTTATTACATCATCAAAACTCTGTTTTTGATGATTTTTCTTGTAACTCATCTTTTCTGTTGAAATTTAATATTTTAAACTTCAAACTATGATTTCAAGGGGTTATATCTTGAATATTATGATAAAATTATAATACAAAATACATCATTATTCACAAATGAACTAGTAGAATCCAACTGTCTACTTTTTTTTAAGTTTGGACCACTTTCACAACAAAGTGGTCAACAGCTCTTATTGATTTTAATCAATAATTCCTTACAGGTTTCAACCTTGTTTATAACTTGTGAAATAAACTTCATTTCTGTATTCCTACAGTAATTACGTGATGACTTTCTTTTTGATTCATCACTCTATCATGCATATTTCAAAAGATATTAGTTAAAATCCTTGAATATATGCATTGACCAAAAAAGTGCATATATTCAGGTTAATTCCTTAAGTATTGATTTTGAAGCTTAGCTTCTTAATTGTTTTATATGTGGATTTTTATAAAGCATCCAATGGTACCACTTTTTATACATTTTGTTTCATTGGTCTTTGAAATAAATAAGGATTTGTGTTTTTTATAAGGTATTATTACTTATAACTTATTAAATATTGATTTTACAGATATGCCATAAAAATGGTATATGTGTATTTTACAATGGGGAATCCAATGGTATAATTTATTTCCAAATTTTATTCATTTGTTTTTAAGTTAAACCAAGTTTTATGCCAATTTATGATATTTTTGTAGTTTGTAAGGTAATTATTTCTAATGTATAATTATATTAAATATTGCTTGTGACCTTTTTTGGGTATGTGGTCATATCGCAAAGGTTCACATTCCCTACCACCAAAAAAGATTGTAACACAATCTGATATGTGTAATCAGGGTATCATCCACTGTCCTACCTCTTCAATAGACTTTGTTAGTCTTGAAGCTCAATAATGCTTAACTTTTCTATATTTCAGGCTTTTTTTCATGTCTGAACCTTCTTAGTAGTTTATCAGAATTTTTTATATCTCTCTCAAGTAGCCATTCATCTTCTTGAGTTGAATTTCTATACCTTACAAGGTATTCTCTTTCTTTTTTGTTTCTTGTCCTTCTTTCTTTAAGGACTTTTACTATTTTCTTTTCCTCTCCTGCTTCCAAGGGGGAATTTCAAGTGGGGGTTTATTTCTTAGTGGAAATAACTGCTTGTCACTTGAGCTGTAAGGTTTTATCAGACTTACAGGGAAAGTTGGGTGTTTGTTCATTAGTTCACCTGTGAGTTCCAATTGCACAGCATTGGGTCCATGAAGTGCTTTTATCATAAATGGTCCTGCAAAGGAATCTTTTAATTTCTTTGGGCCTTTTATGTTATTGAAATTAAGGGTTGATACTAGGACCAAGTCTCCTATTTTGAAATCAGTTGGTTTATGACTTTTATCCCATCTTTCTTTTGCATATTTGAAAGAATCTTGAATACATCTGGTTGCATGGTGTCTTGCTTTTTCAAGAATTATCTTAAAGCTGCTTGCTGTTGGATGTATATCCACTAAGTCCTTTTTGAGGGTATAATAAGGAATCCTTGGATTCCAACCTTTTTCTAGCATTTCTGGTGTTTTGCCAGTAGAAGAATGGATTGATATTTTATATGCCAGTTCAAGAGCTGGTATTAGTGTGCACCAATCATGGGTAAAACCATCAGAATCTTTGAATTCTAGCCCATAAGCACAGAATCTTCTGATCATGTCCTCTAAGGTCTGTATCATTCTTTCTGCTAAACCATCAGCTTGAGGATGGTAAGCTGTTGAGAATGATAGCTTTGTCCCAAACAAGTTATGGAGATTTGTCCATAATGCTGAAGTGAATTTTGGGTCTCTGTCACTTATAATATTCTGGAATAAGCCTGTATGGCTAATAACTTTATTCCATATTATTATGGCTGTGTCCATAGCTGTGTCATCTTCATGACATGGTAGGAACATGGGAGTTTTGCTATACCTGTCAACCAATACTAGGCATTCATTATAGCTTCTGTCTCCTCCTGGAGGTAATTCTGTTACCCAATCCATATGAACTATTTCCCAAGGGGATTTTGGTTCTTGGATTTGAATGATCATTACAAATTTCTTTCCTGTGGCTCTGTTGGCTTTTTGACATCTGTCGCAGGTTTGGCAGTTCTCTATAACATCTTTCTTCCAATTTGGCCACCAAGAGCAGGTTTTCACCCTTTCTAGTGTTCTGTCTTCTGAAAGGTGTCCAGCTGCAACACTATCATGAAACTCATGTAAAATAGTGTTTATAAGGGTTCTATCTGTTAAGGCCATAACACATGTGTGTTTTGTTCTATGGTAAAGGATTCCATCAAGGAGGTGGAATCTTCCTTCCTCATATGCCTTTTTCCATGTTTCATCTAGTTTTGATGAAAGTGATGGGTCTTTGCAGTCTTTCATTAGGAGTTGGCTTATGATATGGCAATTCTTTTCTATCTTATAGCTTTCTTTAACTTGGTTAAAGAATTCTGTGCCAATGTCTGTAACACATATTCCTTCCATATGGTGTTCTTCCTGTGGTACCCATGCTGGATTGTCAGGGGTATTTGCTAGAGCCCATCTGCTAAGACCATCTGCATTTTTATGAATATTACCAGATTTATGAACAATAGTCATATTTCCTCTATATTATTGGATAGAAATTTGCCATCTCAGCATATGTCTATTTGGAGTTTTCATATTTAATAGAGATTTTACAGCATTACAGTCTGTAATCACATCAAATACTGTTCCATCCAAGTAATAATGTAATTTTTCTAAAGCCCACACTAAGCAGAGGCATTCCATTTGGCTTGCTCCATATCTTGCTTCTGTTGGCTTTATCTGTCTTGAAATAAAACAAATTGGTCCTTCCACTGGTTTATCATTGATAATTTGTGTCTGGTGTAGTGCAGCACCCAGTCCTTCTCCAGAAGCATCAATGTAAAGTTTGAAGGGTAGTTTCCAATCTGGCATTAAAAGAAATGGGGCATTTGTTAAGGAATTTTTCAATTCTTCATATGCCTTGACTCTTTCTTCTGTCATTTCATAGACTGTTTGTTGGTCACATAGCTTATACAAGGATTTAGCAATTTTTGCAAAGTCCTTTATATGCTGTCTATAGTAACCAGCAAATCCTAGAAGTGATTGCATTTCTTTTTTGGTTTGAGGCATTGGCTTAAGTAGTACTGCTGCTACTTTATTCTTTTCTATGCCTAGAATAAGTCCAGATACAACATGTCCTAGTGCTTTTAATTCACTGTATGAAAAATGAGACTTTTTCAAGGAAATTTTCATATTCACTTGCACTATTTTTTGTAGTACCCTTTCTAGTCTTGTAAGGTGATTTTCCCAAGTTTCTGAGCAAACTATGATATCATCAATATAGATAATTAACCATCCTTCTGATAATTCTTCAGGAAATATGGTATTCATCATTCTTTGATAATGGGAAGGTGCATTTTTTATGCCAAATGGCATTCTTAAGTATTCCAAAATTCCACAGTGGACTATTATCGTCAGTAGTTTTTTGGCATTGTCTGTGAAGAAATTTTGATGAAAACCCTTCAAGGCATCCATGGCTGTGATGAACCTAGCTTGTGACAATTGTGTCAATGTCTCATGGATCCTGGGTATTGGATACCTGTCTGGAATGGTATAGGTATTCAGGGCTCTGAAGTCTCCTACCATCCTTTATTTTTCATTATGCCAAGCTATAATGACAGGTGTAGTTACTTCTACCTGTTCATTATGTCCTACCTTTCTTAATAATCCAAGGTCCATTAATTCTTTAATGTGTACCTGTAAGATGTGACTATGAAACTGATGATAATATTACTATTAATCAACAGCACTATGTCTGTTCTTATGAAATATAATAATAAAATAATATTATAACCACAATTAAATAATTATAAAATTATTTCTTTCACGTGTTATACACTACTAGTGATTATAACAGTGAGCAGTAATTGTCTACAAGAATCAACTACAAGAAGAATTTAATAATAAAAAACTTCTTTATTAAAATAATAAAATTATTTTAATATATAATTATCTTTTGCAAGAATAATTATAAAGATAATTCTTGAAGAAAACTATTACTAGAGAAAAACTTTAAGAATTAAGAATAAATGACTCACTAATACTCCAAAGAACTTATTGATAGATAAGAGTAGAGAAATTTGACGTGGAATTGTGGATTTAAGGGATCAAAAGGATTTATAACAGTATTACACCAATATATAGTTGGATTATAGGATTTCACGTCTTTCTGGATGATTTGGAAAGATTTAAAACACTTAAGAATAGCTTTAACTAATACTTACTTGTTGGTAATAATGATTTAATAAATTGATAAGATGATGATATGGAAAAAACAGCAAGAATAGGCTTCTTTTAAGTCAACAACAGCTCACAGAGGCGTGCCATGGAGCAAACTGAAAACCCAGTGAGTGAGAAAACAATAAACCCTTTTGGATTAATGATTGCATCATCTGTTGTCACGTAAGATTATCATAATTACTTAATTGAAGCTTTTATGTGACTACCAACCCCAATATGGTTAAGAATAAAAGGAGTAACATCTGTAAATCTTCTTTTATTCTAAAATAATCATTGATTTCTCAAAGTTATCAATGTTATTGCCAATTTCATCACAGGTTGTAATTACTGTGAATTTTTGAAATTCAGTGTTTCACGTAGAATGGTCAAAAATGGACTGTAAGTAAAACTTTTAATTTTACTAGTAAAACCATAATTCTTTTTGGTTGTACCATAGATAATACAGCTTTTCATTGGTCCTGAAACTTTCAGGAAGATTCATTAAGAATTGTATTTTTAATGAGTTTTTGAAGTTTTTACCTCATTTCTACGTAGAATTGCAAATAGCAGTATTTTGCTGGTTGCTATGAGGTAAATCAATGAATATGGATCCCAAAAAGGGTTTAATTACTCTTTTAGGGTCTAGTCATGGAAAGTCATCAAGAATTGACGTGGTTACAGGAGCCTAAGTAGCTTATTACCTCCTTGGCACGTCAAAATAGCAGGTTATTTGCTATTTTTCTTATGATTACAGTAGGTGTAACTTGGTAACCAAGTTCCCAAAGAGTTTTAGTTTACCAATTGGGCCAAGATGAGCCATGGATCCATGCTCTGGAGCTATCCACGCCTCTGAGGCCTCAGAAGTTGGGTACCCTGGCTCTCTTTGATGTCTTTTGTCCCCCTTGCCTAATTTTTACGTCAAAATAGTAATTTAAGCTTAAAGTGAGATATCCACTATGGGTGTACCAAAAGTCTATGTAAGAATACCATAACATTAAGTGCTCAAAACATGCATAACACTATTATTAGTGTATATGTAACATGGGATTTCTCACTTTCCCAGTATTTTGGCTAAAAATCAAGAAAAACAAAACTTTTCACAGATCTTTTATGTGGTATTAATGATGTGGTATTGAAGTATTTTCCATTTTACCACCTTAAATACTTAAATTGAGCTTATTCACTCTATGGAGCTACCCTAGGTGAATTTTTGTGTAGAATCCAAATCTGGCCTTAAATCCATGGATTTACTTACTCAATAAAAAGTTATTCATCTTTTCTGAAATTGAAAATGATGAATTTTGGATATATGCATGACTTATGAGTTATGCATAATTCAAAATTCCTTTTTAAGATAATTGTGGCCTATTTGGGTATGTAAAATATACCTCAAGGCTCACAGTACCTCTAAGGCTTCTCTAGCCCTTGGACTAGCTGGGTAAGCAGGTCTCCTTAGTAAAGGTGGGTAAGGTTTTTCCACATTAAGAATTATATCTACTTCATGCCCAATTATGGCATATAGTGGCTCTTTGTCAGTTGCAAAGGCATTTTTGTACTTAAATAAGAGGTCAATCAATTTTTCTTTCATTTTTTCTGTGAATTCTTGATTGAATTCTGCCTCTTTAAGCTGTTCAGATATAAAAGGTTCCTTTTATGGAATTTTTTCTTCATTCTTAATAACTGTGATTTGTTTTTTGTTATTTAAGAAGCCAAACGTTTGTCTTTTGTTGTCTCCTATGTTAAAATATCTATCCTTTTGGTTAGAGATATCTATACCATAAATTGATAATTAATCATTTCCAAGTATGAATTGATTACTAGTACAGTTGTCCATTACTACAAACTGTACTTTCATTCTGACACATTGGGAGGGGTGAGGAAAAATTAGTGTTAAATCAATTATTCCAAGGGGCTTCATGCTCTCACTTGCACTACTAAATTTGACACCTTGTATTGGTGTAAGGTTTGCCTATGAAACAATAATTAAAAATTACTAATTTATTACTTATTGTACTCTGAATGTCCTTATAATTAAAATAAATAAGATTAAAATAATAATAATAAAGAAATATTATTATCATGGCGTAAAAATATTATATTATTAAATAAATATAATAATATAATTTAATATTATATGAAATTATGATATTATAAATAATATATTAATATAAAATAATTAATATATTATAAAGCTCTTTATTATTGTTACCAACAAATAATAAAGGCGTAAAAAACTGTTTTTTATAAATAAAAAACAATTAATAACAATAATATTACTAATATTAAAGTTATATATTAATATAGATACTATTTATATTAATTAAGAATTATTAAGAGTAATAATAAGAGAGAAATTATTATAATAAGATGAAATAACCTACTTTTAACACTTAAAATAATAATTTTGAGATATTTTACGCCAAAAGAATATAATACAACTTTTTCAAATTGTATTTACAATAAAAAATAAAGAAAATTACTAAATTTCTTGATTTTATGTGGAAATGAGTTTATAGAGAGATTTATAACAAAAACAATTAAAGAATTGATTTAATCACGTAAAAATAGTGATTAATATTAAGATGATCTTTGGTCTTTAATAATATAAGAGTTTTATATATAAAGAATAAAGAAATTACCTTTTATTTAATTGATTTAATGTTTTTGATGCGTCTGAGGGGTAAATAGAGTAAAAAGAGCTCTATTTATAGTAAATACCTCCCTCCTAGAGTCCAACAGGCTTCTAGTAGACGTGTACTGATCATATCCACTGGAATTGATCAATATTTTAAGGTTTGAGGGTGATTACATATTACATCATTATTACACCATTATTTAGAGTTATCACTATAACTCTAAGTTTGATGACATCAGAGGCTTGGCAGAACCCCAAATTTCGTGGATTTTATTAGTTTTAATCATAAACTAATAGTATTCACCAATTTTATCACTCTTAAGACTGTTAAACTTAATTTAAGGTTACAGTATGTGATCATAACAGCTCAATTTAAGCTCAAACTTTGATACTCAATACCTTTTAAGGTTTTCACGCTAGAGCAATTCAGAGAGTGAATTCTGATAGCCTGACATAACCTTATTATGCTGCCAAGAGCTTTTCATTACATCATCAAAACTCTAATTGTGATGATTTTTCTTGTAACTCATCTTTTCTGTCGAAATTCAATATTTTAAACTTCAAACCTTGATTTCAGGGGGTTATACCCTGAATTTAATAATAAAAATTACGTCATTCTTCTCGAATAAACTAGGAGAATCCAACTGTATACTTTTTTTTAAGTTTGGACTACTTTCACAACAAAGTGGTCAACAGCTCTGTTGATTTTTATCAATATTTCCTCATAAGTCTTAACCTTGTTTATAATTTGCAAAAGAAAGTTCATATCTGTGTTCTTACAGTAATTACGTGGTAACTTTATTTTTGGTTCATCATTCTAGCATGTATAGTTTAGAAGATATTAGCTATGATCCCTGAATATATGCGTTGACCAAAAAAGTGCATATATTCAGGATAATTCCTTAAGTATTGATTTTGGGAATTAGCTTATTAATTGTTTTATATGTGGCTTTTTGTGGGGAATCCACTGGTACAATATATTTCACATGTTGTTTCATTAGTTTCTGAGATAAATAAGGTTTTATGGTTTTTATAAGGTATTATACCTTATAATTCCTTAAATATTGACTTTACAGATATGCCATAAAAGTGGTATATGTGTATTTTTCCATGGGGAATCCAATGGTATAATTTCTTTTACATGTTGATTCATTGGCTTTTAAGTTAAACCAATTTTTATACAAATTTATGGTATTTTTTGTATATTTAAGTAATTATTCTTAATGTATATTTATTCTAAGTAATTTTAATATAATTATATTAAAGTTATAATTATTCTGAGTCTTTTTTGTGACCTTATGAGGTATGTGGTCATATCTCAAAGGCTCACAATTGGCATAAGTTTTTCTTGACAGTCTGGGACAATGGTTTTTAAATAACTTTTACCAACACAGGTGCAATATGCTCCTGTATCTAAGTTAACTTTTCCTTCTTGGTTATCAACCATAACAATACTTATACTTGATTTTCCAGCTGTATATCCCATTCCCTTTGCAGGTTTGGTTCTATACATTTTGGCATCTTGTATATTTGTCAGGTTTGTGTCAGATGTCCCCACTTGTGGTAAGCTTGAGTTAACATCCAGTACTTCATAAATTATATCAATATTATTAATTTGTGCATTAATTATGTTGATTTCATCACTTTCAGAGCTTTCTGATTCTTCTGTCTCTTTTTCAGAGTCAGATTCCTCCTCTTTATCATTGTGGTTTTCTGTTTCCACCATTTCATTAACCTTTGCCTTTTTGAGGCAATTATTGGCTAAATGTCCAATACCTCCACATACATGGCATTTTCTTTGCTCATTATTGTTGGATGTATTGGGCTTGAAAGATTCTTTTGATTTATCTTTTTTGATAAATGGTTTATTTGGACTTTTAATGTCCAACTTATTCCAAGTCCTGACAATTTTTGTTCTTGTCACTATGTCTTCTAGTGCATTGATATACTATTCTGTGGAGCATGGTTCTATACACCTTCTTCTTAGGGCATGTTCTAGCTCTCCTCCACATTTCTTAAGTATTTTCATTTGCACCATTTTCTGTGACATTTCTGGGTACAATACATTCAGTCTTTCAACTTTTTTTAAGAACCAAGTTAAAGGTCTGTCTTTGTCTGGGTCAAAGAAACAATCTTCAAATGCATTTTCTATCTTGTACCTCCAGGCATCATTAGCCCACTTGGTGATTATTTCTTGTTTCCACCAAGACCAGGTATTTTTGCCATTTGTTTGCCTTATGCCATAATACCATCTTTTTTCAGATTTTTCAAACAATGAATGTAATCTTGCAGTGATTAATTCATCTGGTAAGGCATAATCTTCTTGTAGCATGTCAATTGTTTTGATAAATGACATGTGACCATATTTACCTTCTCCTCTGAATGTTGGCCATTCTTTCAATTGAGGTGCTTCCTTCATTAAGACTTGGTTATTTTCTTGGTGACTCAAGTCTGTTATGAATGGGTTTGTTAATTCCTCTTTAGGTTTAACTGGGCTTCTTATGTGAGAAAATGGTGTTGATAACTTTGGCATATTTAAGTTAGCCCCATTAATTTTATCCATTTTTTCAGTAATAAGCCTTATTTCATTTGAAATGTCATCTTTTTTCCACATGGTCCAAAAGTAATTTTTGTGTGATGAAGTCTTTTCTTCAAATTTTTCTACAGAAATGCTTAATTTGTTTAATTTTTCTGTAATATTATCAATACTTATGTCATAATTAATTTTCAAAGTTTTTTCTTTGATATCACTTATGTATTTGTACAACTCTTGTTGTCCTTGTGTTAATTTCTGAGTATTGTCAATTAAGACTTTTGGTTTATTAATTTCAATAATACATTTTATGTTATCAATTTCTTTCTTATTTTGTACAACAAGCTGTGTTGAAGATGATAAGCTATCATTTATTTCTTGGAAAGACAATAAACTATTTTTTATGTCTTTAAGAGGTAAAATACTATTTTTAAGCTCTGTTAAAGTATTTACAACATCAGGAGAAAAGGTTATTTCTTTGGGAAATGGGGTTGTCTCATTCTTTGTTCCTCTTTGTCTTTGAATTCCATCAAAGTTCTGGCTATGTTGAAGACATTGTCCATGGCATCTTTTTGGACTTTGGGGATCCTGTAGCTTGGGGAATATGGTTCTCTCCAATTCTTTTTCTTGTTCTTCTTCCCTTTTTGGGGAAGTGGGTTGACTTGGGGCTTCTTCCTTGGTTACCTCCTTCTTTTGGGCATGATACTCGTTTATCGTTTTGATTTGAGGTTTGGATGATAGTGGATTCCATCCATTGGAGTATCTCACTATTTCCTCCTCTTTGAGGAACGTCTTCAGGATGTGCCAGGAGTTCATCACTCCTTGGTGTATTTGGGGCAACATTTCCCAATTTTTGTCCTTGTACACTATGTAGTACTGTTTGTACTGGCTCATGTAAATGTCTATTTGAGCCCTCTGAATGTGATTTGTACCTGTTTGAGTTACTCATACTCAGTTCCAATTCAGGTTCAGATCTCATGGGCATTTCTGGGCCTTGCCTTTGGGATAAGGCACTTCCTTGTGTGGATTCTGTTCCACTGGGGATATTTCCCTTCCTTTTCCCTTTTGAGGAATCAATTCTACCTCTGAGTCCAGCTCCATCTGATTGGATGGAGTATTGGGAGCCTCTTCTGGTAGTCATATTATAAGAAAAATGAGAAATAAGAGGATTTCAGAACATGAATTTTTCTTATGGCAATTTATAAATGAGTTACTCACCTTCAGAGTCCTGAATAGTGGTTCCTGGAAAGTCCAATTTCTTGGCTTTCTTTCTCTTAGTGATTATTGGTGTTGGAGAACTTTGGCAAGTTTCTTCCACCAATATTTCAACAGTGGTTTGGTTGTCCTCTGTTGGATTGTCTTCAAACACTAAAAAAGACAAATAAATATAAGTCTTTCATATAAAAGTGTTATTTTTGGTAAGATATGGCAATATTCCACATTAAAATTGCTTTTATATCTTTTTTAAAAAGTGAAAATAATTAAAGAAATGAAATTAAAATGAATAAAATAACTTTTTTATTGGTTTTTAATATTTTTATTATTTTTTTATGTTTTTTATTTTTAAAGAATAAAATAAAATGAATATGAATCTTTTATAAAATTAATTTATAATATAAAATTATTTTTAATTTATAAAATATCTTTTCTAATCACTAGAGTCACTCAAAGAAAGTTTTTGCAAGTCTAAGGATGTGAAAAACCACGTGTAAGACAGTACAATTGCTTTCCAAATGCCTCAATAGCTCTTAAAATCAATAAATATAAAATTATTATATAATTTTATGACTATAGGTATAATTTATCATTGGATAAGCCCAATTAGAATATTTTTAAAGGTCTTTGAGAGTAAATATCATGGCCAGGCCCCCAAATGTAAGGTTTGACTATGAAACAATAAGTAAAAATTACTAATATTTTACTTATTGTACTATGAATGTCCTTATAAACGAAATAAACAAGATAAAAATAATTATAATAATAAAGAATTATTATAATTATGGCGTAAAAATAATTATATTATCAATTAAATATGATAATATAATTTATATTATAAAATAAATATATTAATATATTTAATGGCACTGTATTATTGTTACAAACAAATAATAAAGGCGTGAAAAATTGTTTTTTTATTAATAAAAAACAGTTAATAACAATAATATTACCAATATTAAAGTTATAAATTAATATAAGTACTATTTATATTAATTAAAGAATTATTAAAGTAATAATAAAGAGAAAATTATTATAATAAGAGAAAATAACCTAATTTTAATACTTAATATAATAATTTTGAAATATTTTATGCCAAATAATGTAAATAAAGCTTATCCAAATTGTATTTACAATAAAAAATAGAGAAAATTACAAATATTCTTGATTTTTACATGGAAATGAGATTTTAGAGAGATTTTTAACAAAAATAATTAAATAAATGATTTAATCACATCAAAATTGATGATTATAATAAGATGATCTTTGGTCTTGAATAATATAAAAGTTTTATATATAAAGAATAAAGATATTACCTTTTTAATTGTATTGATTTAATGCTTTTGATGTGTCTGAGGGGAAAACAGAGTAAAAACAGCTCTATTTATAGTAAATACCTCCCTCCCAGAGTCCAACAGGCTTCTAGTAGACGTGTACTGATCATATTCACTGGAACGGATCAATATTTTAAGGTTTGGTGATGATTACATCATTATTACGCCATTATTTAGAGTTATCACTATAACTCTAAGTTTGATGACCTCAAGGGCTTGGAAGAACCCCAAAATTCGTGGATTTTATTAAACTTTATTAATAACCTAATATTATTTGCCAATTTTATCACTCATATGACTGTTAAACTTAATTTAAGGTTACAGTGAGTGATTATAAATGATCAAATTAAGCTCAAACTTTGATTTTACAATTTACACGCTACAGCGATTCAAAGAGTGAATTCTAATAGCTTGGAATAACCTTTTTTTGCTGCCAAAAGCATTGCATTAAATCATCAAAACTCTATTTTTGATGATTTTTCTTGTAACTCATCTTTTCTGTTGAAATTTAATATTTTGAACTTCAAACTATGATTTCAAGGGGTTATACCTTGAATATTATGATAGAATTATAATAAAAAATACATCATTATTCACTAATGAACTAGTAGAGTCCAACTGTATACTTTTTTTTAAGTTTGGACCACTTTCACAACAAAGTGGTCAACAGCTCTTATTGATTTTAATCAATAATTCCTTACAGGTTTCAACCTTGTTTATAACTTGTGAAATAAATTTCATTTCTGTATTCCTATAGTAATTAAATGATGACTTTACTTTTGGTTAATCACTCTATCATGCATATTTCAAGAGATATTAGCTAAACTCCTTGAATATATGTGTTGACCAAAAAAGTGCATATATTCAGGTTAATTCCTTAAGTATTGATTTTGAAGCTTAGCTTCTTAATTGTTTTATATGTGGAATTTTATGGAGATTCCAATGGTACCACTTATTTTACATGTTGTTTCATTGGTCTTTGAAATAAATAAGGATTTGTGTTTTTATAAGGTATTATTACTTATAACTTATTAAATATTGATTTTACAGATATGCCATAAAAATGGTATATGTGTATTTTACAATGGGGAATCCAATGGTATAATTTATTTCACATGTTTATTCATTGGTTTTTAAGTTAAACCAAGTTTTATTCCAAGCTATCGTATTTTTGTAGTTTTTATAGGAAATTATTTTTAATGTATAATTATATTAGATATTTCTTGTGACCTTTTTTGGGTATGTGGTCATATCTCAAAGGTTCACATTGAATGACCTTCTTGAAGTCCTACCCATTACAAACCATGGCTTATGGATTGATGCCCTTGAATACCTTCCTTCAAAAATGGGCTTGAGGGCTTGTGACTTATCTCTGGATGGAAATTTTGAGTCCTGAAAATGGTACAATTAGATTCTTGAGGAAAAATGGTGAATAATTATTTATAAAACCATATATGACATTTGTTGATGTCAAGCAGTAATTGTTGCCCAAAAGTCAAGGAATGGCCTTTTGGCCTTTGAGAGTTTAGACCAAATGAGGTGACTTCCAGGGGCCACTTCTTGAGTCTGGGTGGTCTATGGTGAAAATTTTCCTTTTTGAAGAAAATGCGGTTTGGGGTCCAAAAGGCTTGGCCTCATTGATTTTAGGCCAAAAGGGGTCTGGGGTGTTTTGGTATTCCATTCCAATTATACCAGTCTCAATCTTACCAAATCAAAAGAAAAGTGGAATTATGGAGAGATCCCAGAATAACTCTTGGGGAGGAAAAAAATTTTTGGAATAACTCTGGAGAAGGAAATCAGATTGCAGAGGGATTACAGAGATGGAAATAGGATTGGAAAATTACATAAAATTTGAAGAATAAATCCAGAAAAGGAAATAAAATTGGGGAATGAATTTAGACATGGGAAGAAGATTTGGGAATTATGAAATTTTGTGAAATAACTCTGGAGAAGGAGATAAAATTGTGGAATAACTCCCAATGTGAGTCTTAGAGATATTTTTGCATACCCAAAAGACCACAAATAACAAAACTATGGTATAATTATAAATGAATAAATTTCTTTGTATTATATAAAAAAATTAGAATATAAAGTATGAAACTATATACAAAATCAAAATTGTGAAAATACACTTTTACTTGGAGAAATCAAGTAAAAATAAATTTTCAACAAAAATATTAAAATTGAAATATTTTTGGCAAAAAAGTTAATAAAAATTATTATATCTTCTGTTTGAATAAATAAGCTTATGAAAATCATTTCACCATTGGATTCCGCATAAAAAATTAGATGGGGTCACCTCTGAGTGAAAATTCTGTAACTCAACTCTAAATAAGCTTAAATTGAGTTTGAGCCTTTTCTGTATGAAAATATGAAAATACTCAAAAACTCAATTTAATTCACACCACATGTGGTGTTAACCATCAGTTTTTGTGTTAAAATTTAGGTGTGGTGTGTAGCTTAGAGATTATGAGGAATTGGAGTATTTTCAATTGAAATGTCAGAATGTGTGCATGTATTACATAAGAGCATCTTCACCAGCATTGCTTTACACTGGGAAGATAAAAGACAAGATACCTCCTGCATTCTGAAGAATACCTACTTGAAGCACTGTGGCATTTTGAAGTGTAGGTATCTGGGAAGGCAAATTGTCACTTTCACAGAAAGAATTTTTTTAATTGAGTAGGGATGGTTAAGTGATGGTTTGGATGTTCCAAAAACAAGTTTTGCATACATTGATGAGTGTTGCGGGAGCTAGAGGGTTTTCAGATCTGGAAACCTAAGGTCCTTTTTTGAGCTATAAGCTAAATGAAATTTGCCTTTAGCAACACTGGTGGGGCTTGATTTTGGATTCAGGAGGAGCTAAACTGTGAAATTTCACTATTTAGAAATGCTGGTGAGGATTCTCTAGGTGAACTTGGATTTAAATATTTGTAATCAATTCTTACAGTAGTGTACTGTAAATGTTCAATTTAATTGCATATGTAGAATTTTACTTTAGTACATGAAGAGGAATTAAATAATAAATGAATTGGAAGGATTAATTTTGGGGGGGAAGAAATCTTGGCTTCAAGGGTGCCAGACTCCCCCAAATTCCTTTCTGACAGGTGTGGAATGTCAAAATTCATGGAAAAGTTCATTACTTTTGGCCTGGAATTGAGTCACAGGGTCTGTGACTCAATTGATGATGAGATTTTGATACCAACGAGGGCATTTTTGACTGTTTCCAAGAGAATAAAACTACCCTTTGTTCAAAATGATCTTAGTAAAAACAGTTTTAACTGGCTTTGAGGTCTCTTACACACATTATTATTTTTTTTGAAGTCTTGAAACCAGGTATTACTATAGCAATGGCTGAATCAAGGGACTAAAATGGCTAAAACCAGCCCTTTTTTTGTCTAAACCAGTGTCAAATGATGCCATAATTGGATTTTCTGTTGTCAGAATGTTTCTCACAACTGGTTCAATTAAATGTTAAATTTGGTGTAAGAAAATTGGTGGCTATAAAACAATGTCTTCTTTGCCCCACTTTTGTCTTCATGTTGGAATCTTTTCCTTTTATAATTAGTTTAAAAGCTGTTAAACCAATCAATAAAAGATTCAAACCACCATCTTTGCTAATTTTGAACCTTTTAAAAACGTGAAAAAATAATTATAATCATTATTTGTAACTTATATAATTATTTTGTCCCTTGAGCCACCCCAAAAGTGAATCAAAGCATCTTTCATCACTATTAGCTTTTTCACTTTGTTTCCAAATTAACTCTGGTCACTTTTGGGAACTTTTCCCCCTTAATATTCTTTTTGAATACTCTTTTCTTGTCTTCATTTCCTGAAGATCTTTTCGCAATTAATTCCAATTGAAATTGCTCTTGAATAAATCTCTTTTGTAGCAATTAATATCTCTTGTAAAGTATTTTTGGATAAATTTTGATTTTTGGTAAAACAATAAATATTTATGATATCATTGTTTTATACTAAAGAAAGTTAAAAAATTAAATTTGGTGTGTTTTCTCTTAAAAAATTTTAAAATTTACTACTTTAAATTAAATTTTACTACATACAAAATTTGAGGACAGGAGAAGTACTTGACTTTTAATCAAAGTTTCATATCCACATCTTACACCTGAGATTAAAATCAAATTGTGAAAAATCTTCTGACATGGAAATAGAATTTTGGGATAATTTTGGAGATCAAATTACAATTTCAGAATATCTCCAGAGATGGAAATCAAATCCCAGAATAACTCCAGAGAAGAAAATCAAATTGTGGAATAATTTCAGAATTACAGAAGAGGTGTGAAATAATTTCCAATGTCAAAATAGGATTTCATAATGACTCTGGAAAAGGAAATTAAATTGCAGAATAACATCATATAGGGAACTGGGATTACAGAATTACAACATTTGTGTGGAATAACTCTGGAACCAGGTAAATCAAACTGTAGATAAGTCCTAGGGAATAATCAAGAACTATGGAAATCTAGAAGATTAAATTTTCAACAAAAAAAATTTCAATTAAAATAATAAAGCCCAATTTCTGCATCTTATTGCATCATCTATAGATAAATTACACAATTCAATAGAGAAAAACTCAAAACAGATTTATATATTTTTTCTGAGCACAGTATCAAAATTGTATTTTCTCCACCTCAATCCGTTTAAACAAGATACTTCAAGGCTATGAAATCAATTAAAATTTATTCACCAAGACAAAATTTTTGCTTAGTAATAATAATACACATCAAATTTGATAGAAATGACATAATACTAAAATGATGACACCAGAAAAAATTTCTCAAATATATCATATTACTAGAAGAAAATTCAATTATCGGAAGCTGTATGTTCTCCACTTTCTTGGAGAAAATAAACTTGCACCAGCCAAATTATCTCAATGAAATCAAAATATTTTAATAAGAAAAAAACCACTAGGAAAAACCTTCCCAAAACATGTAACAAATTCACCAAAAAATAAGCATGTCACCAGCTAAATTCTCTCAAAAATATCATATTAATAGAAGAAATTTCAATTTTCAGAAGCTGTATTTTCTCCACTTTTTTGGAGAAAATGAACTCTTGCCAGCCAAATTATCTCAATTAAATAACATGATTCTGATAAGAAAAACACCACTACCACGATTCTCTCAGCAAGCATGTTGCTGCACCAAAGCTACACTTCTTACCAGTTAAAGCCTCTTAACTATGATATCCTCTAAGTACCTGTTTTGGAAAGCTCTATGGAGCCCCCAAAGGTATAAATAGAGGTCTTCTCTCCCTCATTTTCAAGAGGAAGGAAACAAGCTACCACATTTGAGGATCAAAACCATACCTGAACTAGCAAGATATCTAGAGTAGTAGTAGTGTTTGAGTCATGAAATGTTCAGTGTCCTTTCTCATAAGCTTAGTATTCTTGAATAATAGTAGCATAACCTCAGTGGAAAGCTTGGTAGTATTAAAAGAAAGAAGTATTAATATAAAAATAGTAAAAGAAATTTTAAAAAATTATTATTAGTATTAAGTCCAGTAGTCTTATTATTAGTATTCATATTGAAAAATCACAATAAAAAATTAAATCTTTTAAATAGTCTTATGAAAATGACATCAAATAGTGGTCTTTAGTTTCTTAACAAAATGATAGTTTTATATCAGTTTTTTGGCTATAAAGTCATTGATAGGTCTGATTTAGAGACTAATGATAAGTCTTTTCTATCTGTCAAGGCCAGAAATATTATTTTGTTTTTTGATTCTATATATGCTTTCTATTCAGAATTATTGAGAGGTTCAGCTAATACACATTAGCACTTATGGTTATTGGACAATTCTTAAATTAAAAACAGACTTTCCAATGATTTACCCCTCAAGTTATTGCCTTATTTCATCCCACACCTGGTGTTACAACAGTGTCTATAAAGCTTCAATAATCAATATTAATTCAATTAAAAATATTAAAAAACATGTTAATTCAATTCATAAGTAAAAATATTTACAAATCAGGAAAGCTCATAAGCCTATCAATTCAATCTGGAATCAGAGAACTCAAGAAGTTCTAAATAGTCATTTTCATCAAGATCTTCAAAAAAATGATTTCATTATTCTTATTAAAAAAGAGGAGAAACACCACCTGGAAAAGAATTACACATAGATTATTGTATACCAGTTGGTACACCCAGAACCAAGAAGAAAGATCAGAATATAGTTACAAATTATTTTCAAAAATTACTCAAGGAAATATTTTAAATTAAAAAGAAAAGTGAACAATAAAAAAACAAAGGAGATATCAACATGGATTCAGCATCATTGTAAAAGATAACACATAATCCCAATTAATTCAAAGAAGAAATTCTCAATGAAGAGAACATGTAAAAACAAGAATATATTTCTGATGCAGAAATACTTCATAAGAAAATGTTGGAAATGAAACAAGAATTAATCAAACTCCTTAATAAACGAGAGAAAAGTAAAGATTCATGTTTTAAAAAAGAAAACAACCCAATAGAATAAACTACAACAATGCCAAGAATTTTCAGACAGAAAGGATCATCATAACCATCTTAAAGGAATGTGGCCTCATCAACTCCATTAACCTCACAAGTAACAAATACTCTACCAAAGAGGGTCAATATTTATGAATGGGCTTCAAGCCCATTAAAACAAGAAATTCCTAGAAATATAACACCCATTTTCAAGATTAGAAAAAAGGATGAGGACTTATGATTTGATTCAAATATAGTATTCAGATTTATTAAAAGAGTGGAAAATATAGTGCAAATTTAAGGAGAAAGTGGAAGGGATATAGCAAGACAGATATTGTGAGCCTTGAGGTATATTTTACATACCCAAATAGGCCACAATTATCTTCAAAATAAATTCTGAAGTATGCATAACCCATAAGTCATGCATATATTCAAAAGTCATCATTTTTGATTCCAGAAAAGATGAATAACTTTCTATTGAATATGTAAATCCATGAATTTAAGGCCAGATTTGGATTCTACACAAAATTTCACCTAGGATAGCTCCATATAGTGAATAAGCTCAAATTAACTCTTTGAGGTGGTAATGTGGAAAATATTTCAATACCACATGAAAAAAAGGTGAAAATTTTTGTTTTTCTCAATTTTATGCCAAAATAATGGGAATGTGAGAAATAACATGTTACATATACACTAATAATATTGTTATGCATGTTTTTGGCACTCAATATTATGGTACACCCATAGTAGATACCTGACTTGAAGCCTGAATTTCCATTTTGACATAAGAAAGAGTCAAGGGGGACAAAAGACATCAAAGAGAGCCAGGGTACCCAGCTTCTGAGGCCTCTGAGGCATAGACAACTCTAAAGCTTGGATCTATGGCTTATATTGACCCATTTAGTAAACCAAAAGCTTTTTAGAACTTGGTTACTAAGTCAAAACTTCATTAAATAATAAGAAAATAGCAAATAAGCTGCTATTTTGGTGTGCCAAGGAGGTAAAGAGCAGCTTAGACTCCTGTAACCATGTCAATTATTAATTATTTTCCATTGATAGACCCTAAAAGAATAGTTAAAACCCTTTTTGGACTAGTATCCATTGATTTACCTCATAGCAACCAGCCATATAGTGCTGTTTGCAATCCTATGCAGAAATGAGGTAAAAACTTCAAAAATTCATTAAAAATACAATTCTTAATGAATCTTTCTGAAATTTTAAGTAACAATTGAAAACTTTATAAATAATATCAAAATCAAAAATAATTATACTTTTATCAGTAAAATTCAAAGCTTTACTTACAGTTCATTTTTCATGATTCCACATGAAACACTGAATCTTTAAAACTTCACAGAAAATACACTCTTTGATGAAATTTCAAATAAAATTGATACCTTTGAGAAATTAAGGATCATTTTGGAATAAAAGAAGATTCAAATTTCTTACTCCTTTTATTCTTAACCATAAATGGGCTGGTAGTCATGTAAAAGCATCAATTAAGTAATTATGATAATCTTATGTGACAACAGATGATGCAATCGATAATCCAAACATTCGTATTGTTTTCTCACTCATTGGTCTTTTAGTTTTCTCCATGGAATGCCTCTGTGAGCTGTCTTAGACTTAAAAGAGGCCTCCTCTTGCTGTTTTTTCCAAATCATCACATTATTCAATTATACCTTTATTACCAACAAGTAAGTATTAGTTAAAATCTTTTCTTAAGTGTTTTATTATTTCAGAATCAATAAGAAAGACGTGAGATCATAGAAATAGACTATATATTGTTTTAATACTGTTATAAAACCCAGCTTGATCCATTAAATCCACAATTATCCCTCAAATTTCTCTGCTATTATCTTTAATAAGCTCTTTGGAGTATTAGTGAGTGATTTATCTTAATTCTTAACGTTTCTCTCTATTAAATCTTTTTCTTCAAGAATTATATTTATAATAATTCTTGCAAAAGATAATTCTATATATTAAAATGATTTTATTATTTTAATAAAGAAGTTTTATTATTAAATACTTCTTGTAATTGATTCTAGTAGACAATTACTGCTTACTGTTGTAATCACTAGTAGTTTATAGCAAGTAATAGAAATAATTAATTAATTAATTATTTAATTGTGGTTATAATAATATTTTCTATTATTATATTTCATAAGAACAGTCATAGTACTGTTGATTAATAGTAATATTATCAACAGTTTCATAGACACATCTTACATTTGGGGGCCTGCCAGTGTTTTTTGAACCTTGTACCCTCAACTAATATATTTTTAAGCTTTGAAATATATTAATTCAATTTTTTTTTCTTTCAATTTGTAGTTAAAATTATTTTCATTTTTGAAATTGTCTTGAAATCTTTTTCATTGAGGAATTTGGTTTACGTTTATACTGTTTTTACATGTGGCTTTTTCACATCCAAAAACTTATAAAATTATTCTTTGAGTTACTCTGAATCAATTTTGATTCAAAATCTTAAATTTCAATTTTTTTTTAAAAAAAGAAGAATTTGTTCAATATCAAAATAGAAAAAACTCATAAAAAGTTGTAAGAAATATTTAAAAGTCTAAAAAATAATTTTCTTTTATCAAATTTTTTCTAGTGTCTTTAATCAAATACTGTGCAGCTGGTAATAGACATAGTAAAAGATATATTACCAGTACAGAATCTGAATACAGTATTGAAGTGCAAATTGCTAAAAGAGGCACTTTATTTAAGACAGAACAAGCCAAACAACCACCAAAAGGTGTGTGTTTTCTGTTTTCAATTCTCATTTTCCCTTGAATTGACGTGAAAAATGGTGCATACCAGAAATGGAAGCAGCTATCCATTCCAACCAGATGAACCTGGACAAGGAAGAGGTAAGACCAGAACAAGGTCTGCCAAGTCTGACTCAAGAAAGACACATCTGGAGGATTCCAGAGCTGCCCCCATTCCCCAAGGTCTGTACCAACAAACTTTGATATGAACTCTGAGCCTGAACTAATTGAAGGTAATGTTTTGAGGGATGAACCATTCCCAAGTGGCAGCCATAGAAATATATCAGTCCCAATTCAAAAATTGGTTCAGAGAAGCAAAAGAAGAGGAGTAGGAGATATTCCCAAGCCTTTGGCAGGGGGCCATGAACTCCTACTTACACATCAAGAGCTTTCTGGGTCAGAAGAAGACCATAGAACTATTAGGAGGGTGGAGCCCATTCTCTTGCAAAGCCAAAGTCAAAGAAATAAAGAATTGGTTGAAGAACCTAAGTCTTTTATCTGTAGACCAGAAGAAGGAATTGGAAATGACCCCAGCCTTGAAAGAAGGCCCAGTGGCCTCTACCAGCTCCAGAACCATCCAAAGAGAAGCCCAAAGGATCTCAGAAGAAGAAGAAAGGTCCCAAGAGCCATCAGCACAAGGGCAAAGGCAAAGCAAATTGGCACAGACCTTACCCACAAGGGTACAGGATCCCCAAATTGGAGCCTTCAGCCATGGACAGTGTCTTCAATATGTCCAGGACTCTTATGGAATTCACAGCCAAAGAGCAGGAAAGGATGAACAGGACCTTTCCCCGCAAATAATACAAGAAATACAATTTGTTAAATCTAGCATTAATGTAGAACTTGGTAAATTTGATGCAAAGTCAAATAAAATAACATCGGATAGAAGAGAATTAAAGAGAAATGACAAAAATTATACTGAATGGTATAAGTTGACAAATGTCAAACTTCATTCAATTACCAGTACATGTGACAGAATTGAAAGGAAATTAGAATCCCAAAATCATTAAATGGAAGATCTTTCCATTTTGAAAATTAATGATCAACTTAGAATTCTAAGATATCATGTTTTAGAAATAATTAATGATATCAATAAGTTTGCCACACATTTGGCAAGAAGTGACAGTGAGAGGCAGAAATTAAATAATGAAATCATTTCAAATGTGGAGAAAATTCATAAAAATTATGAACCACCTATGCCAATATGTTCTACACCTTTGACTGAAGAGAAACTTTCTGTAAAAGGAAGTTTGACCCCATCTTTAGGAGAAAATCCTATCTGTGCAAAGGATATTCCCAAACTGGAATAATGGCCAACACTTTCTTGTGAAGGATAATACAATGATATTGATTTAATAAGAACAGTTGATATGTTGCAAGACGATTTTCACATACCTGATGAAATCACAGTGGGAAGGCTACACTCTTTGTTTACCAGAGCTGCAAAGAAATGGTCTTACAAAATGAGACTAGATCATGGTAAACATGATTGGCCTTGGTAGAAATCTGAAATAATCACCAAATGGGTCAACAATTCTTGTAGATTTAAAATGGAGAATTCTTTTCAAAGTGCCATTTTTAACTCAGAAAAGGATAAACCACTTACTTGGCTCCTCAAACAGAAGGACAGATTATCTGCCTTACACCCAGATATGTCTGACTCCATTATTAATATGAAAATATTAAGAAAATGTGGAGGAGAACTAGAACATGCTATCAAGTGCGGATGTGTAGAACCCTGTTCAACAGAAGACTACATCAATGCCATGGAAGATATCATTATTAGGACAAGAATTGTTAAAACATGGACTAGAGTCCTTATGGAATCAAAAATGGTCTCTAAAACTTCCAGAGAAAATAAGAGGCCTGAAAGACTTTTCTTGAAGTGTAATAAATGTGGAAGCACTTCAAATTTGGACAACACTTGCACCAAGAAGACAAAGATTAATGAAGTTCAAGTCATTGAAGAAGTTCAGTGTACTGAAGAGAAAGAGGAATCTGACCTAGGTTCTGCAGTCTCTGAGGATACACCAGTAGAAGAGTATCCCATTGAAAAAATTACAGTTTTCTTTGAGGTCACAAAAGTTCATACTCACTTGCCACAGTACAGTGAGGATTGTCATAACCTGATCAATATTCACGATGCCAGAATGTGTAAAACCAAACCTGCTAGGGGTAAAGGATACACCGCTGGAGGATCTTGTATCACATCAATCCTGATAAATGATATTGAAGCCAGTGTAAGGTGTGGATATGAAACTTTGATTAAAAATCAAGTACTTTTCCTGTCCTCAAAATTTGTATAAGGTAAAGATCAATTAAAAATAGTAAGAAATATTATTTTTAAGAGAAAATACACCAATTTTACTGTTTATAACCTTATTAGTATAAAACAATAATATTATAAAGATTTATTGTTTTACCAACAATAAAAATTTATCCAAAAATACTCTACAAGAGATATTTAAGGCTACAAAAGAAATTTCTTCAAGAGCAATTTCAATTGGAATTAATTGAGCAATTAACTGCAAGCAATTAATTAAAGAACAAAGTCTTTAAAAACAATATTAAAGAGAAAAAATGCCCAAAATTGACCAGAGTGAATTTGGAAACAAAGTGAAAAGGTTAACAGTGATGAAAGATGCTTTAATTCACTTTTGGGGTGGTTCAGGGGTAAAAGTGATTATAACAGTTACAAAAAATGATTATAATTCTTTTTTCACATGGTTAAAAGGTTTAAAATGATTTAAATAAAGGTGGTTGGAATCTTTTATTGATTGGTTTAATGGTTTTTAAACTAATTATAAAAGGAAAAGATTCTAACATGAAGAGAAAAGTGGGGCAAAGAAGACATTCTTTTATAGCCATCAATTTTCTTACTCCAAAAGTAAAATTTACTCTTGTCAGTCGTGAAAAACAGTCTGACAACAGAAATTCCAATTATGGCATCATTGAACCCTGGTTAAAACCAAAAAAGGGCCAGTTTAAGCCATTTTTAGCCATTTTAGACCCTCAAATCAGCCATTACTATAGCAATACCTGGTCTAGAGCCTTCAAGACACGTCAGAATGTGTGTAAGAGGCTTAGAAGCCAGTTAAAACTGTTTTTACTAACATTGTTTTAACTTCAGGGTAGTTTTACCCTCTTGGCAGCAGATAAAACCACCCTGGTTGGTATCAAAACCTCATCATCAATTGAGTCACAGACCCTGTGACTCAATTCCAGGCCAAAAGTGACAAACCTTTGCGTGGATTTTGACATCCCACGCCAGTCAGAAAGGAATTTGGGGGGTCTGGCTCCCCCTTAGAGCTAGAGTTCCTTTCCCCCCCCCCAATTTTAATCTTCCAATTTATTTTTTCCTTTAATTCCTCATCATGTATTATACTTGTAATTTACATATGTAATTCAATTGAATTGTACAGTACAATACAGTAATAATTGATACCTCATATGTGAATCAAAGTTCACTTATGTAATACACGCGCACATTTTGACATTTCAATTGAATTCAATTGAAAATACTTCAATTCCTCATAACTTCTAAACTAAACACAACACCTCAATTTTAACACAAAAATTGATGGTTAACACCACATTTGGTGTGAATTAAATTAAAGTTCTGAGGATTTTCAATTTTTGTATTGAAAATACTAAAAACTTAATTTAAGCTTATTTAGAGTTGAGTTAAAAAAATTTCACTCAGAGGTGACCCCACCTAATTTTTTATGAGGAAGCAAATGGTGAAATAATTTCTATATGTTTATTTATTGGATGAAAAGGTATAATATGATTTATATAAATTTTTACCAAAAATATTTTAATTTCATAACATTTTTACATAATTTTTACAAGTAAAGATGAATTTTCATAATTTTAAATTTTATTGTAACTTTATTTTTAAATTACAATTAAGTTTTGATTTTTGAATATAAATTTTTATTTTTATAATATAAATAAATTTATTTTATTTATATTTATAACTTAATTTATCTTTTGTGGTCTTTTGGGTATATGAAAATACCTCTAAGGCTCACATTCCCTCCCCCTAAAAAAAGAATATTACTTTGTAATATTGTTATTCCTAGTGTGTCTGAAGCTTCTGAGAAGTTTAGTAGCTTCAGGTATGTCTTTTTCTGGCAACCATTCATCTTCACAAGTTGGGTCACTGTACCTAGCAAGGTATTCCCTAACTTTGTTGGTTCTCAACTTTCTTTCTTTGAAAACTTTGGTAATTCTCTTACTGCCAGATGCCTCAGCAGGAGGTATCGCTTGGGGAATTTTATTCCTCAAGGGAGATTTTTCAGCATCACTAGATCTATATGGCTTTATCAAGCTCACTGGAAATGTAGGATGCTTATTGCTAAGTTTTTCAGATAACTCTACTTCAACAGCATTTTCTCCATGGAGGGCCTTAATAACAAAAGGTCCTGCAAAGGAGTCTTTCAAATTTTTACATCCTTTGATGTTATTGAAGTCAGTGGTGGATACAAAAACTAGGTCCCCCACTTTGAAATCTGGAGTTGCATGTGATTTATCCCATTTGTCTTTAGCATATGCAAAAGAGTCCTCCATGAACCTCACTACATGCTTCCTAGCTTTGTCTAGCATTCCTTTGAAGCTAGCAGCTGTGGGATGTATTTCAATCAAATCTTTCCTCAAGGAATCTTGGGTTAATTTGGGGTTCCATCCTTTTTCTAGGATAGGAGGAGTTTGATTGGTACTGGCATGGATTGATGTTTTATATGCTAATTCCAGTGCTGGCAACAGAGTACACCAATAATGGGTAAATCCATCACAATCTTTGAATTCAAGGCCATATGCACAAAAGCTTCTTACCATGTCCTCTAAGGTTTGGATCATCCTTTCAGCCAGACCATCAATTTGTGGGTGGTAGGCTGTAGAGAAAGACAGCTTAGTGCCAAATAATTGGTGAAGATTTGTCCATAGTGCTGAAGTGAATTTGGGATCCCTATCACTAATTATATTTGTAAATATTCCAGTCCATGATACTCTCCTATTCCATATCAGAAGAGCTGTATCCATGGATGTATCATCCTTGTTAAATGGTAAAAAAATTGGAGTTTTACTGAATCTGTCCATAATTACTAGGAAAGAACTATACCTTCTGTCACCTCCTGGTGGTAGTCCAGTTACTCAATCCATATGGACAATTTCCCAAGGTCTGCTTGGTTTGTGGATTTTTATCATATTTCCAAGTCTCTTGCCAGTGGATTTTTTGACTTTTGGCATCTGTCACAGGATTTGCAATACTCTGCAACATCTTTCTATGACATTGGCCACCATATGCAGGTCTTTACTTTCTCTCTTGTTCTGTCTTCAGACAGATGTCCTGAAAAGGGGCTATCATGGCATTCTCTCAGTACAAGATTGATTAATGACCTGTCCACAACTGTCATGACACATGTGTGCTTGGGCCTGTGGTAAATTATACCATCCAATAGGTGAAATCTTCCTTCATCATAAGATTTTTTCCATAATTCATCCAAGGCATGTATTAGAGAGTTGTCTTTACAGTCTTTGTTAAGTAATTGGCATAAGATGCTACAATTCCTATCTTGAGTGTAACTATTTCTGACTTCTTTAAAGAAGGTGGTGTTCAAATCTGTAACACTTATTCCTTCTATTGGGATTTGTGGTGAAGCTTCTTCTGTCACATAAGCAGGATTATCAATATTATTTGGTAATGGCCATCTGCTTAGTCCATCTGCATTCTTATGAATATTCCCATCCTTATGAACAATAGTCATATTGCCTCTGTATTCATGTATGGCTATTTGCCATCTGAGCATATGTCTGTTGGGTGTTTTGTGTGTATAAAAGTGATTTGACAGCTGTACAATCTGTTATCACCTCAAAAACACATCCCTCCAAGAAGTAGTTTAATTTTTCCAAGGCCCAGAGAAGGCATAGACATTCCATTTGACTTTCTCCATACCTGGCTTCAGTTGGTTTGATTTTCCTGGATAAGAAACATATGGGTCCTTCTACAGGTTTATCATTTATGATCTGAACTTTGTGAAGTGCAGCACCCAGCCCATCCCCTGATGCATCAATATACAATTTAAAAGGCAATTTAAAGTCTGGCATCAGTAAGAGTGGAGCAGTTGTCAAGGCTTCCCTTAGAGACTCAAAATCTTTGACTCTGTCAACAGTCATTTCAACTACTGTGTCTTTGCCACACAATCTATAAAGTGTTCTTGCTATGGATGCAAAATCTTTAATGTGTTGCCTGTAATATCCTGAAAAACCTAAGATTGACTGAATTTCCTTCTTGTTCTGAGGCATGGGTTTTAGCAATACTGCTGAAATTTTTTTTGTCAATTCCAAGGGACAAACCAGATACAACATGTCCTAGTCCTTTAAGTTCTTTAAATCCAAAATGGCATTTCTTCAAGGAGATTTTCATGTTTACTGATTGAATTTTTGTCAAAACTCTGGACAATCTGTATATGTGCTCCTCCCAAGTCTTGTAACAGACAATAATGTCATCAATGTAAATGATTAAACATCCCTCTGCAAGTTCTTCAGGGAAGATTTCATTCATCATTCTTTGGAAGTGTGAAGGTGCATTTTTGATACCAAAGGGCATTCTTAAATATTCATACACTCCACAATGAACAGTAATTCTCAAATATTTTCTTTCTCTTGGTGTTACCACATTTTGATGGAATCCTTTAAGGGCATCCATAGTAGCTATATACACTGCTTGAGATATTTGAGTAAGGGCAATTTGGATTTTTGGTATTGGGTATCTTTCTGGAAAAGTGTAAGTGTTCAGAGCTCTAAAGTCCCCAACCATTATGGATTTTCCATTATGCCATGCCACTATGACTGGTGTAGTTATTTCTACTTCTTAATTATGGCCAACTTTTCTTATTACACCAAGGTCTAGAAGTTCTTCGATATGAGTTTCCAGAGCTTCTCTTGACTTGGGACTTTCTGGGTATGCAGGTCTTCTCAAGAGTGGTGGATAAGGTCTTTCAATATTAAGAATGATATCAACTTCATGACCAATAATTTCTCCTAGAGGTTCTTTGTCTGAAGCAAATGCCCCTCTGTGGTCATACAAAAGGGAAGAAATTTCACTTTCTTGTTTATCAGGCAGATGAAGGCTTATTTCAGCCTCATTTAACTGTTCAGATTTGAATTTTTCCAATTGTAAGCTGACTGGTGATACTTTATTTACTGTAGTTTGTATTTTAAATGGTAAAAAGGCAAATTTCTGACGCTTATTTTCTCCAATAGTAAAGTATCTGTCTTTATTATTATGTAAATCTATTCCATACATGATTAAATAGTCATTTCCCAATATAAAATGGGTACTAGAGCAATTTTTCATAACAACAAATTCAACTGTGATTCTTAAATTCCCATTAATGTGTGGGAATATGACATTGGTCTCAAAAATTCCTAGTGCTTTCATTGGATTACTTGCACTATTGAATTTTATACCATCAATTGGTAACAATTGGTCTTCAAAATTTGGTACACAAGTTTTAAGAAAAGATTTTCCAACACAAGAGCAGAAAGCTCCTGGGTCAAGCAAATGTTTGGTGGGCTTGTTGTCAATCACTGTGAGCCTTTGAGATATGACCACATACCCAATAAGGTCACAAAAAAGACTCAGAATAATTATACCTTTAATATAATTATATTAAAATTACTTAGAATAATTATACATTAAAAATAATTACTTAAATATACAAAAAATACCATAAATTGGTACAAAAATTGGTTTAACTTAAAAACCAATGAATCAACATGTAAAATGAATTATACCATTGGATTCCCCATGGTAAAATACACATATACCATTTTTATGGCATATCTGTAAAGTCAATATTTAATGAATTATAAGGTATAATACCTTATAAAAACCATAAACCCTTATTTATCTCAAGACCTAATGAAACAACATGTAAAATAAATTGTACCAGTGGATTCCCCACGAAACTCCACACATAAAACAACTAATAAGCTCATCTCCAAAGTTAATACTTAAGGAATTAACCTGAATATATGCACTTTTTTGGTCAATGCATATATTCAAGGATCATAGCTAATATCTCCTAAACTATACATGATAGAGTGATGAACCAAAAATAAAGTTACCACGTAACTACTGTAGGAACACAGATATGAACTTTATTTTCCAAATTATAAACAAGGTTAAAACCTATAATGAAATATTGATAAAAATCAACAGAGCTGTTGACCACTTTGTTGTGAAAGTGTTCCAAACTTAAAAAAAAGTATACAGTTGGATTCTAATAGTTCATTCGTGAAGAATGATGTAATTTTTATTATTAAATTCAGGGTATAACCCCCTGAAATCAAGGTTTGAAGTTTAAAATATTGAATTTCGACAGAAAAGATGAGTTACAAGAAAAATCATCAAAATTAGAGTTTTGATTATGTAACGAAAAGCTTTTGGCAGCATAATAAGGTTATGCCAGGCTATCAGAATTCACTCTCTGAATTGCTGTAGCGTGTAAATCTTAAAGGTTATTGAGGATCAAAGCTTGAGCTTAATTTGAGCAGTTATGATCACTCACAGTAACCTTAATTTAAGTTTAACAGTCTTAAGAGTGATAAAATTGGTGAATACTATTAGTTTATGATTAAAAATAATAAAATCCACGAAATTTGGGGTTCTGCCAAGCCTCTGATGTCATCAAACTTAGAGTTATAGTGATAACTCTAAATAATGGTGTAATAATGATGTAATATGGTTTGATAATGATGTAATCATCTCCAAACCTTAAAGTATTGATCAATTCCAGTGGGTATGATCAATACACGTCTACTAGAAGCCTGTTGGACTCTAGGAGGGAGGTATTTACTATAAATAGAGCTCTTTTTACTCTATTTTCCCCTCAGACGCATCAAAAACATTAAATCAATTAAATCAAAGGTAATTTTTTTATTCTTTATATATAAAACGATTATATTATTAAAGACCAAAGACCACCTTGATGTAATCATCTATTTTGACGTGATTAAATCATTGATTTAATTGTTTTTGCTAAAAATCTCTTTAAAAACTCATTTCCACGTCAAAATCCAGAATAATTTGTAATTTTCTTTATTTTTATTGTAAATACAATTTGAAAAAGTTGTATTTATATTTTTTGGCATAAAATATTTCAAAATTATTATATTAAGTGTTAAAAGTAGGTTATTTTCTCTTATTATAATAATTTCTCTATTATTACTCTCTTAATAATTCTTTAATTAATATAAATAGTATTTATATCAATTCATAACTCTAATATTAGTAATATTATTGTTATCAATTGTTTTTTTATTAATAAAAAGCAATTTTTTACGCCTTTATTATTTGTTGGTAACAATAATAAAGAGCTTTTTAAATATATTAATTATTTTATATTAATATATTTATTTATTATATTATATATTCATAATATAAATTATACTATTATATTTATTTAATAATATAATTATTTTACGCCATAATAATAATAATTATTTATTATTATTATATTTTTAATCTTATTTATTCAATTCATAAGGACATTCAGAGTACAATAAGTAATAAATTAGTAATTTTTACTTATTGTTTCATAGTCAAACCTTACATTTGGGGGCCTGGCCGTGATATTTACTTAAAAGACCTTTAAAAAGATTCTAATTGGGCTTATCTAATAATAAATTATATTTATAATCATAAAATTATATAATAATTTTATATTTTATTGATTTTAAAAGCTATTGAGGCATTTGGAAAGCAATTGTACTGTCTTACACGTGGTTTTTTCACATCCTTAGACTTGCAAGAACTTTCTTTGAGTGACTTTAGTGATTAAAAAAGATAATTTATAAATTAAAAATAATTTTTTATAATTTAATTTTGTAAAAGAATCATATTCATTTTTTATTTTATTCTTTAAAAATAAAAATATAAAAAATATTAAAAAATGTTAAAAAACCAATAAAAAAAAAAGTTATTTTTTTATTAATTTTTATTCATTTCTTTATTCATTTCAAGTTTTTAAAGATATAAAAGCAATTTCTACGTGGAAAATTGCCATATCTTGCCAAAAAAATAACACTTCTTATAAAAAGACTTATATTTATTTGTCTTTTTTAGTGTTTGAAGATAACCCAACAGAAGACAACCAAGCTACTGTTGAGAGATTGGTGGAAGAAACTTGTCAAATTACTCCAACACCAGTTATAACCAAAAGAAAGAAAGCTAAGAAATTAGACTTTCCAGGACCCACCATTCAAGACTCTGAAGGTGAGCACCTCTTTTATAATTGCCATAAAAAGAATTTTTATCCTAAAATACTTTTATTTCTTATTTTCTTAAATTATGACTACCAGAAGAGGTTCCCAATACTCCATCCAATCAGATGGAGCTGGACTCAGAGGTAGAACTGATCCCTCAAAAGGGAAAAGAAAGGGCAATATCCCCAGTGGAACAGAATCCACACAAGGAAGTGCCTTATCCCAAAGGCAAGTCCCAGAAATGCCCATGATATCTGAACCTGAATTGGAGCTAAGTATGAGTAACTCAAATAGGTACAAATCACATTCAGAGGGCTCAAATAGACATCTACATGAGCCAGTACAAGCAGTATTACACAGTGTACAAGGACAAAGATTGGGAAATGCTGCCTCAAATACACCAAGGAGTGATGAACTCCTGGCACATCCTGAAAAAGTTCCTCAAAGAGGAGGAGATAGTGAAATACTCCAATGGATGGAATCCACTGTCATCCAAACCTCAAATCAAAAAAATCAAGGATTACCACGCCAAAAAGAGGGAGGCAACCAAGGAAGAAGCCCCAGTAGCTTCTACCAGCAAGCCCCAAGCCAGCCCACTTCCCCAAGAAGGGAAGAAGAACAAGAAAAAGCATTGGAGGAAACCATATTCCCCAAGCTACAGGATGCCATGGAAAATGTTTTCAACATGGCCAGAAACTTGATGGAATTCAAGGACAAGGAAGAGCAAAGAATGAGACAACCTCATTTCCCAAAGAAATAACCTTGTCCAAAGATGTTGTAAATACCTTAACAGAAATTAAAAATAGTATATTACCTCCAAAAGAAATTAAAGATAGTTTATTATCACTACAAGAAATAAATAACAATTTATCTTCTTTAACAAAAATTGTTGTGCAAAACAAGAAAGAAATTGACAACATTAAGTTTATTATTGAAAATAATAAACCAAAGAATTTAATTGACAATACTCAAAAATTAATACAAGGACAACAAGAATTGTATAAATACATAAAAGATATCAAAGACAAGACTTTGACAATCAATTATGATGTGAGTATTGACAATCTTACAGAAAAATTAAATAAATTAAGTATTTCTGTAGAAAAATTTGAAGAAAAGGCTTCATCACACCAAAAATTACTTTTGGACCATGTGGAAAAAAGTGATGAAGCAAGAATGCATCTGAAAGATGATATTCAGAGTGAAATAAGGCTTATTACTGAAAAAATGGATAAAATTAATGAGGCTAATTTAAATATGCCAAAGTTATCAACATCATTTTCTCATATAAGAAGCCCTGTTAAAACAAAAGAGGAATTGTCAAATCCTTTCATAACAGACTTGAGTCACCAAGATAATAACCAAGTCTTAATGAAGGAAGCACCTCAATTGAAGGAATGGCCAACATTCACAGGAGAAGGTGAATATGACCCATGTCATTTATTAAAACAATTGACATGTTACAAGAAGACTATGCCATACCCGATGAATTAATCACTGCAAGATTACATTCATTGTTTGAGAAATCTGCAAAAAGATGGTGTTATGGCATAAGACAAACAAATGGTAAAAATACCTGGTCTTGGTGGAAACAAGAAATAATCACCAAGTGGGCAAATGATGCCTGGAGGTACAAGATAGAAAATGCATTTGAAAACTCTTTCTTTGACCCAGAGAAAGACAAACCTTTAACTTGGTTCTTGAAACAAGTTGAAAGGCTTAATGCACTGTACCCAGAAATGTCACAAAAGATGGTGCACATGAAAATACTTAAAAAATGTGGAGGGGAACTAGAACATGCCCTAAGAAGCAGGTGTATAGAACCATGCTCCACAGAAGAGTATATAAATGAACTAGAAGATATAGTGACAAGAACAAAAATTGGCAGGACTTGGAAAAAATTGGACATTGAAAGCCCAAATAAACCATTTATCAAAAAAGATAAATCAAAAGAATCCTTTAAGCCCAATACATCCAACAATAATGAGCAAAGAAAATGCCATAAATGTGGAGGTATTGGAAACTTAGCCAATAATTGCCTTAAAAAAGCAAAGATTAATGAAATTGTGGAAACAGAAAACCACAATTACAAAGAAGAGGAATCTGACTCTGAAAAAGAGACAGAAGAGTCAGAAAGCTCTAAAAGTGATGAAATCAATATAATTAATGCACAAATTAATAATATTGATGTAATTTATGAAGTACTGGATGTTAATTCAAACTTACCACAAGTTGGAACATCTGACACAAACCTGACAAACATACAAGATGCCAAATTGTATAGAACCAAACCTGCAAGAGGAATGGGATATACAGCTGGAAAATCAAGTATAAGTATTGTTATGGTTGATAACCAAGAAGGAAAAGTTAACTTGGATACAGGAGCATATTGCACTTGTGTTGGCAAAAGTTATTTAAAAACCATTGTCCCAAACTGGCAAGAAAAGCTTATGCCAATACAAGGTGTCAAATTTAATAGTGCAAGTGAGAGCATGAAGCCCCTTGGAATAATTGATTTAACACTAATTTTTCCTCATCCCTCACAATGTGTCAGAATTAAAGCAGAGTTTGTAGTAATGGACAACTGTACTAGTAATCATTTCATACTTGGGAATGACTACTTATCAATCTATGGTATAGATATCTCCAACCAAAAAGATAGATATTTTACCATAGGAGATAAAAAAAGACAAACGTTTGGCTTCTTAAATAACAAAAAACAAATCACAGTTATTAAGAAGGAAGAAAAAATTCCAGAAAAGGAACTTTTTATATCTGAACAACTTGAAGAGGCAGAATTCAATCAAGAATTAACAGAAAAAATGAAAGAAAAATTGATTGACCTCTTATTTAAGTATAAAAATGCCTTTGCAACTGACAAAGAGCCACTAGGTGCCATAATTGGACATGAAGTGGATATAATTCTTAATGTAGAAAAGCCTTACCCACCTTTATTAAGAAGACCTGCTTATCCAGCCAGTCCAAGGGCTAGAGAAGCCTTAGAGTTGCACATTAAAGAATTAATGGACCTTGGAGTATTAAGAAAGGTTCGACATAATGAACAAGTAGAAGTTACTACACCTGTCATTATAACTTGGCATAATGGAAAATCAAGGATGGTAGGAGACTTCAGAGCCCTGAACACCTATACCATTCCAGACATATATCCAATACCTAGAATCCATGAGACATTGACCCAATTGTCACAAGCTAAGTTCATCACAGCTATGGATGCTCTGAAGGGTTTTCATCAAAATGTCTTAACAGACAATGCCAATAAACTACTAAGAATAATAGTCCATTGTGAAATTTTTGAATACTTAAGAATGCCATTTGGAATAAAAAATGCACCTTCCCATTATCAAAGAATGATGAATACCATATTCCCTGAAGAATTATCAGAAGGATGGTTGATTATCTATATTGATGATATCATAGTTTGCTCAGAAACTTGGGAAAATCACCTTACAAGACTAGAAAGGGTATTACAGAAAATAGTCCAAGTAAATATGAAAATTTCCTTGAAAAAATGTCATTTTGCATATAGTGAATTAAAAGCACTAGGACATGTTGTATCTGGACTTAGGCTAGGCATAGACAAAAATAAAGTAGCAGCAGTACTACTCAAACCAATGCCTCAAACCAAAAAAGAAATGAAATCATTTTTAGAATTTGCTGGTTACTATAGACAGCATATAAAGGACTTTGCAAAAATTGCCAAATCCTTATATAAATTATGTGACCAACAAACAGTTTATGAAATGACTGAAGAAAGGGTCAAGGCATATGAAGAATTGAAAAATTCACTAACAAATGCCCCATTTCTTCTAATGCCAGATTGGAAACTACCTTTCAAACTATACATTGATGCTTGTGGAGAAGGATTAGGTGCTGCACTTCACCAAACACAAATTATCAATGATAAACCAGTGGAAGGACCAATTTGTTTCATTTCAAGGCAAATAAAGCCAACAGAAGCAAGGTATGAAGCAAGCCAAATGGAATGCTTATGCCTAGTGTGGGCTTTAGAAAAACTGCATTATTATTTGGATGGCACAGTATTTGATGTAATCACAGACTGTAATGCTGTGAAATCACTATTAAATATGAAGACTCCAAATAGACATATGCTGAGATGGCAAATTGCTATCCAAGAATATAGAGGAAATATGACTATTGTACATAAATCTGGAAATATTCATAAAAATGCAGATGGGCTTTAGCAAATACCCCTGACAATCCAGCATGGGTACCACAAGAAGAGCACCATATAGAAGGAATATGTGTCACAGACATAGGCACAGAATTCTTCAACCAAGTTAAAGAAAGCTATAAGACAGACAAAAATTGCCATATCTTAATCCAACTTCTAATGAAAGACTGCAAAGATCCATCACTTTCATCAAAACTAGATGAAATATGGAAAAGGGCATATGATGAAGGAAGATTCCACCTCCTTGATGGAATCCTTTACCATAGAACAAAACACACATGTGTTATGGCCTTAACAGATAGAACACTAATAAACACTATTTTACATGAGTGTCATGATAGTGTTGCATCTGGACATCTCTCAGAAGATAGGACACTAGAGAGGGTGAAAACCTGCTCTTGGTGGCCAAATTGGAAGAAAGATGTTGCAGAGTACTGCCAAACCTGTGACAGATGTCAAAAAGCCAACAGAGCCACAGGAAAGAAATTTGGAATTATGATCCAAATCCAAGAACCAAAATCCCCATGGGAAATAGTTCATATGGATTGGGTAACAGCACTACCTCCAGGAGGAGACAGGAGCTATAATGCATGTCTAGTGTTAGTTGACAGGTACAGTAAAACTCCCATGTTCTTACCATGTCATAAAGATGACACAGCTATGGATACAGCCATAATGATATGGAATAAAGTCATTAGCCACACAGGCGTATTCAAAAATATTATAAGTGACAGAGACCCAAAGTTCACTTCAGCATTATGGACAAATCTCCATAACTTATTTGGGACAAAGCTATCATTCTCAACAGCTTACCATCCCCAAACTGATGGTTTAGCAGAAAGAATGATACAGACCTTAGAGGACATGATCAGAAGATTCTGTGCTTATGTGCTAGAATTCAAATATTCTGATGGTTTTACCCATGATTGGTGTACACTAATACCAGCACTTGAACTGGCATATAAGACATCAATCCATTCTTCTACTGGCAAAACACCAGCAATGCTAGAGAAAGGTTGGAATCCAAGACTTCCTTATGATACCCTCAAAAAGGACTTAGTGGACATACATCCAACAGCAAGCAGTTTTAAGATAATGCTTGACAAAGCAAGACACCATGCAAACAGATGCATGCAAGACTCTTTCAGATATGCAAAAGAAAGATGGGACAAAAGTCATAAACCGACTGACTTCAAAATAGGAGATTTGGTATTAGTATCAACTCTTAACTTTAATAACATAAAAGGAGCAAAGAAATTGAAAGATTCCTTTGCAGGACCATTTATGGTAAAAGCACTTCATGGACCCAATGCTGTACAATTGGAACTTACAGGTGATTTAATGAATAAAAACCCAACTTTCCCTGTAAGTCTTATAACACCTTACAGCTCAAGTGAAAAGGAATTATTTCCACTAAGAAATAAACCCCCACTTGAAATTCCCCCTTTGGAAGAAGGAGAAGAAAAAAGAATTGTAACAGTCCTTAAAGAAAGAAGGATAAGGAACAAAAAAGAAAGAGAATACCTTGTAAGGTATAGAAATCCAACTCAAGAAGGTGAATGGCTACTTGAGAAAGATATAACAAATGCTGATAAACTACTGAGGAGGTTTAGACATGAAAGAAAACCTAAAGAATAACAAAATAAAGCATTATTGAGCTTCAGGACTGATAAAGTCTAATGAAGAGGTAGGACAGTGGATGATACCCTAATCACACATATCAGATTGTGGTACAATCTTTTTTGGTGGTAGGGAATGTGAGCCTTTGAGATATGACCACATACCCAATAAGGTCTCAAAAAAGACTCAGAATAATTATACCTTAAATATAATTATATTAAAATTACTTAGAATAATTATACATTAAAAATAATTACTTAAATATACAAAAAATACCATAAATTGGTACAAAAATTGGTTTAACTTAAAACCCAATGAATCAACATGTAAAATAAATTATACCATTGGATTCCCCATGGTAAAATACACATATACCATTCTTATGGCATATCTGTAAAGTCAATATTTAATGAATTATAAGGTATAATACCTTATAAAAACCATAAAACCTTATTTATCTCAAGAACTAATGAAACAACATTTGTAATAAATTGTACCAGTGGATTCCCCACGGAACTCCACACATAAAACAATTAATAAGCCAATTTCCAAAGTTAATACTTAAGGAATTAACCTGAATATATGCACTTTTTTGGTCAACGCATATATTCAAGGATCATAGCTAATATCTCCTAAACTATACATGATAGAATGATGAACCAAAAATAAAGCTACCACGTGATTACTGTAGAAACACAGATATAAACTTTATTCTACAAACTATAAACAAGGTTAAAACCTATGATGAAATATTGATAAAAATCAACAGAGCTGTTGACCACTTTGGTGTGAAAGTGTTCCAAACTTAAAAAAAAGTATACAGTTGGATTCTACTAGTTCATTTGTGAAGAATGATGTAATTTTTATTATTAAATTCAGGGTATAACCCCCTGAAATCAAGGTTTGAAGTTTAAAATATTGAATTTCGACAGAAAAGATGAGTTACAAGAAAAATCATCAAAATTAGAGTTTTGATGATGTAATGAAAGGCTCTTGGCAGCATAATACGGTTATGCCAGGCTATCAGAATTCACTCTCTGAATTGCTGTAGCGTGTAAATCTTAAAAGTTATTGAGGATCAAAGTTTGAGCTTAATTTGAGCAGTTATGATCACTCACAGTAACCTTAATTTAAGTTTAACAGTCTTAAGAGTGATAAAATTGGTGAATACTATTAGTTTATGATTAAAAATAATAAAATCCACGAAATTTGGGGTTCTGCCAAGCCTCTGATGTCATCAAACTTAGAGTTATAGTGATAACTCTAAATAATGGTGTAATAATGATGTAATATGGTTTGATAATGATGTAATCATCTCCAAACCTTAAAATATTGATCAATTCCAGTGGGTATGATCAGTACACGTCTACTAGAAGCCTGTTGGACTCTAGGAGGGAGGTATTTACTATAAATAGAGCTCTTTTTACTCTATTTTCCCCTCAGACGCATCAAAAACATTAAATCAATTAAATCAAAGGTAATTTCTTTATTCTTTATATATAAAACTATTATATTATTAAAGACCAAAGACCACCTTGTTGTAATCATCTATTTTGACGTGATTAAATCATTTATTTAATTGTTTTTGCTAAAAATTTCTTTAAAAACTCATTTCCACGTTAAAATCCAGAATAATTTGTAATTTTCTTTATTTTTATTGTAAATACAATTTGAAAAAGTTGTATTTATATTTTTTGGCGTAAAATATTTCAAAATTATCATATTAAGTGTTAAAAGTAGGTTATTTTCTCTTATTATAATAATTTCTCTATTATTACTCTCTTAATAATTCTTTAATTAATATAAATAGTATTTATATTAATTCATAACTTTAATATTAGTAATATTATTATATTAATTGTTTTTTTATTAATAAAAAGCAATTTTTTACGCCTTTATTATTTGTTGGTAACAATAATAAAGAGCTTTTTAAATATATTTATTTATTATATTATATTCTAATAATATAAATTATATTATTATATTTATTTAATAATATAATTATTTATTATTATTATGTTTTTAATCTTATTTATTCAATTCATAAGGACATTCAGAGTACAATAAGTAATAAATTAGTAATTTTTACTTATTGTTTCATATTCAAACCTTACAATCACCACTTCTGTTATACAGGAGCTACCAGCTGTATAACCTTTCCCTCTGTTTGGTTTGGTCTTCATAAGCTGTGCATCTTGAATTTTTGATAAATCAAGTTGACCATTTCTCAATTGTGGCAAGTGGGAATAAGATTCCATGATGTCAAAAGTGGAATTGATATTTTCTATATCTTTTGAAGATTCAGAAAATATGGATGACTTATCATCTGAATTGTCTTCAATTATGTCATCTTTTTCAACATCAGGTTCCTTTTCAATATTAATTTCATTGATTTTCCCCCTTTTCGGACATGTATTGGCTAAATGGGTGGTGCTTTGGCAAATATGGAACTTTTTAACTGTACCTGCAGAGTTATACTTAACATTATTAGAATGTTCTTTGGGGTTTTTGTCCACAGAATCTTTCCAAGGTGTATTAAACCTTGTTTTGAGATTCACCCTACTAGAACCAATTTTGGTTCTGGTGGTTACTTCTTCTAATATATTGATAATATCCTCTGCTGAAGATTGTTCAGTAGTACTGCTTTTGACATGTCAGGATATAATGCTGTTAACCTGTCTTTTTGTTGGCAAAACCATGGTAAAGCTTTGTATTTATCAGCATTAAATTTGGAAGATTCAAAGGCTGTTTCCACTTTAAATCTTGAAGCATCATTGGCCCATTTGTTGATAATTTGGGTTTTCCACCAAGTCCAACTTTGGTGTCCATGTGCTTGTTCCAATTTGATATACCATCTGTGAGCTGATTTGGTAAATAAGGTGTTAAACCTGGCTGTTACCAATCTGTCTGGTAATTCAAAGTCTTCTTTGATCATGTCAATACCTCTGATTAATTCCATATGTTCATATTCTCCTTCACCACTGAAGTGAGGCCATTCCTTAAGTTTTGGAACTTCTTTCAAGAGTGCTTGGCCCATTGTTGGTTCCAATTTATGAAAAGAAGTAGAGAATTCATTTTTCAATTGAGAATTTTCAATATTCAATACTTGTGGATTGGGAATCCCTGTACCCTCATTCTGATTCAGAGGTGTAGACATTCTTGGTAAGGTGTTTAGTAGTTGTTCAATATCATTCATTTTACTATTGTTACACCTTTGTGAATTTCTTAATTCATGTTGTAAGCTTTGTATAGAGGTTATTACATTCTTTTTATGATCATCCTCTTTATATGTCAGCTCATTCCATAATTCTGTTTGTTTAGTATTATCAGATATAACTTCATTTAAATTTATTGTTAATTTTTATATTTCCTCTTTTGAGGTATCAAAACACTTTTTCAAAGCAATTATATGTGTCTTTACTTCAGTAAATGATTTTGAAATATCATCAAGAGCTTTCTTATTATCCTCTTTGATATTATTTATGGCTTGTTTTATTCTTGTTTCAATCATGTCATCAATATTGAATTTAGAATATTTGTCAGTCAATTTCTTAATAATGGCAGATTTTTCATTTATCTTATTGCCAAAAGAATTATCATTATTGAAGGTTTTAATTTTTCTTAAAACTTTTTCAAAACATTTAAGTGTTTCAGTGATTTGGCTCAGACTCAAGTTATGTGTTTTAAGATTGTCACAAATTGATGCATTTTTATCAGAAAGATGACTTTTTACATCAGTTATAGCTTCATACAACTCTGGAATAGAATAAAAAATATCAGAAATCATTTCTGATATTTTAATATTCCTTCCTCTTTCTTTTGTAATTCCATCATTGTTCTGGCCATCTGAAACACATTTTCCATGGCATCCTGTTGGATTTTTGGAATCCTGTAGCCTTGGCTGTAAGGCTTTGGGCCTGGTGCCTTCCCTTTGCCCTTGTTTGGAGCTTGTGGCTGCTTTTTCACGTTGGAATTGCTGCTGCTGGCCATTGGGGCTGTTTTTGGCACTTTCTTTGGTGGTGGAGGGTTGTTTTTCCTCCATTCCAGTGTCAAGAGCATCATGTTTTTCTTCTCCATCAATGTATGCCATCCATTGAAGAATTTGCAAGTATTGGGATGGCTCAGGAACTTTCTCACAGTCAGGTAAGAATTCATGCAGTTTTTCCGCAGATCTTCAAGGATCTGGTACTCCTTGTAGTGCAGGGCATTGTTGTATGCTTTGTGGCTGGCTTTTTATATGTCCACTGAGGCTTCTTGTGGCGGTGTCAGCTCTTTGTGAAGGTAAAATGGTATTATCAGCATCAGAATGACCTATTTTCGTTGTTTGAAAGTCATAAACTGACCCTTTTCCTTCTGTACCTGGTTTGCTTCTGCCACAATCACATCTATTACCTTTCTGGGAGCTGCTTGAGGGGTTATAGCTGGCTCCTGATCTAGCTGAAGGCATATTTTATGATTCAAAAGGCTTAAAATAGTATTTTTACATCAAAAAACTTACTATTGGCCAAATTCTTAGCTTTCCAAAGGGTATTACTTATATCCAAGTTAATCAATTCAGACTATATTGGTTCAGGTTGGGTATTTTGAGTCAAGATAACAGTACTATTGCGGTCTGAATTAACAGTACTGGCAGGGATAATGCTGGTGACTGTTGAGGCTGTTTCAATGTTTTCTTCTCTTACCACGTTGTCAGATACTAAAATTAATGAAAAAGCCAATTAATTAAGTAAAAAAAGGTTATTTCAAAAAAAAGAAATAAAAATATAAGCCTCACTTATAATATGAAAAAAAATATTTTTTATGGGTTTTTTGAATTATAAGTATTTTTTATATGTTTTCTCAATTTTTCAATATAAGAAAAAGGTTTAAAAAAAGTAAGAAAAATATGTCACAGGTTAAATATCATGGCTGGGCCCCCAAATGTAAGGTGTGGATATGAAACTTTGATTAAAAATCAAGTGCTTTTCCTGTCCTCATAATTTGTATAAGGTAAAGATCAATTAGAAATAGTAAGAAATATTATTTTTAAGAGAAAGCACCCCCACTTTATTGTTTAAAACCTTATGAGTATAAAACAATAATATTATGAAGATTTATCATTTTACCAACAATAAAAATTTATCCAAAAATACTCTACAAGAGATATTTAAGGCTACAAAAGAAATTTCTTCAAGAGCAATTTCAATTGGAATTAATTGAGCAATGAACTGCAAGCAATTAATGAAAGAACAAAGTCTTTAAAAACAATATTAAAGAGAAAGCACGCCCAAAAGTGACCAGAGTTAATTTGGAAACAAAGTGACAAAGTTAACAGTGATGAAAGATGCTTTAATTCACTTTTGGGGTGGTTCAGGGGTAAAAATAAGTATAAGAGTTAGAAAAAATGATTATAATGATTTTCTCATGTGGTTAAAAGGTTTAAAATGATTTAAAAAAAGATGGTTGGAATCTTTTATTGATTGTTTTAACAGTGTTTAAACTAATTATAAAAGTAAAAGATTCTAACATGAAGAGAAAAGTGGGGCAAAGAAGACATTCTTTTATAGCCATCACTTTTCTTACTCCAAAAGTAAAATTTACTCTTGTCCGTCGTGAAAAACAGTCTGCCAACAGAAATGCCAATTATGGCATCATCGAACCCTGGTTTAGACCAAAAAAGGGCTGGTTTAAGCCATTTTTAGCCATTTTAGACCCTTAAATCAGCCATTACTATAGCAATACCTGGTCTAGAACCTTCCAAACACGTCAGGATCTGTGTACGAGGCGTAGTAACCAGTGAAAACTGCTTTTACTAACATTTTTTTAACTTAAGGGTAGTTTTACCCTCTTGGCAGCAGTTAAAACCACCCTAATTGGTATCAAAACCTCATCATCAATTGAGTCACAGACCCTGTGACTCAATTCCAGGCCAAAAGTGATGAGCTTTTGCGTGGATTTTGACATCCCATGCCAGTCAGCAAGGATTTTGGGGGGTCTGGCTTCCCCTTAGAGCTAGAGTTCCTTTTCCCCCCAATTTTAATCTTTCCAATTTATTTTTTCCTTTAATTCCTCATCATGTATTATACTTGTAATTTGCATATGTAATTCAATTGAATTGTACAGTACAATACAGTAATAATTGATACCTCATATGTAAATCAAAGTTCAATTATGTAATACACGTGCACATTTTGACATTTCAATTGAATTCAATTGAGAATACTTCAATTCCTCATAACTTCTAAACTAAACACAACACCTCAATTTTAACACAAAAATTGATGGTTAACACCACATTTGGTGTGAGTTAAATTAAAGTTTTCAGGATTTTCAATTTTTGTATTGAAAATACTAAAAACTTAATTTGATCTTATTTAGAGTTGAGTTACAACAATTTCACTCAGAGGTGACCCCACCTAATTTTTTATGAGGTATCAAATGGTGAAATAATTATTATATGTTTATTTATTGGATAAAAATTTATAATATATTTTATATAAATTCTTACCAAAAATATTTTAATTTCATAATTTTTATTAAAAATTCATTTTTAAATAATTTTTACAAGTAAAGATGCATTTTCATAATCTTAAATTTTATTGTAATTTTATTTTTAAATTATAATTAAGTTTTGATTTTTAAATATAAATTGGTATTTATATTTTAAATTTTTATTTTTTAATATAAATAAATCTATTTTATTTATATTTATATCTTGATTTATCTTTGGTGGTCTTTTGGGTATATGAAAATACCTCTAAGGCTCACAGCCAGCGTGAATTTGGATACAGGAGCATTTTGTACCTGTGTAGGCAAATATTATCTTCAAGCCATACTCCCTAAATGGAAAAACCATCTATTACCATTAGAGGGTGTACAATTCAATAGTTCCGGTAATAATATGTACCCTTTGGGCATATTGGACACTAATCTTGTATTTCCACATCCAGCGGGAAGTGTAAGAATGAAAACAGGGATAGTAGTAATGGACACTTGCACATCTCAGAACATCATTCTAGGAAATTATTACTTGAATATTTATGGTATTGACATCAGTAACCACAAAGACAGATATTTCACAATTGGAGAGAATAAAAGACAAAATTTGCTTTTTACAATATGTAAAAGAAGATATCTATAATATCTTCTGTTAAAGATACTTATAAGGAAAGATTTGTGGCTTATCAACTTGTTGAAGCACAAACTAATCCATCATTATAGCCCAAAATAAGGCATGAGCTTATTGATTCATTATAGACATATAAGAATGCCTTTGCTTCTGATAATTAACCATTAGGCACTATTAAAGGGCATGAAGCTGATATTACTCTTAATATTTACAGACCATACCCTCCAGTACTTAGGAGACCAGCTTATTCAGCCAGTCCCACAGCTAGAGAAGCCTTGGAAAAACATATCCAAGAGTTGATCCAACTTGGTGTACTAGGAAAAGTAGGCCATAATGAAGAAGTTGAAGTAACAAAGCCTGTTATTATTGCTTGGCATAACGACAAATCAAAGATGGTTGGATATTTTAGAGCATTGAATACCTACACAGTTCTGGATAGGTATCCAACTCCTAGAATTCAAGAAACCTTGACCCAATTGTCTAAAGCCAAGTATATAACATCCATAGATGCATTGAAAGGCTTTCATCAATATGTTTTGACGCTCAAAACTAGGAAATTACTTAGAATTATCACCTACTGTGGTATTTATGAGTATCTTAGAGTGCAATTTGGTATTAAAGATGCACCATCTCATTATCAAAGAATTATTGTGAGCCTTAGAGGTAATTTCATATACCCAAAAGACCACAAATACAAAAATAACATATTAATATATATAAAATAAATTTATTTATATTATTAAAATAAAAATCAAAATATAAATATAAAATTATATTAAAAATGAAAAATTAATTACAATTTAAAAATAAAAAATACATTAAATTTTGTAAGTATAAAATTACATTTATACTTGGAAAAATTAAGTAAAAATGAAATTTTAACAAAATTGTGAAAAATTAAATAAATTTGGAAAAAAGTTAAATAAAAATTATTATAACTTTTTATCCAATAAATAAACACATAAAAATTATTTCACCATTGGATTCCTCATAAAAAATCAGGTGGGGTCACCTCTGAGTGAAATTCTTGTAACTCAACTCTAAATAAGCTTAAATTAAGTTTTTAGTATTTTCAATACAAAAGTTGAAAATCCTCAAAACCTTGATTTAATTCACACCACATGTGGTGTTAACCATCAATTTTTGTGTTAAAATTGAGGTGTTGTGTTTACTTTAGAAGTTATGAGGAATTGAAGTATTTTCAATTGAATTCAATTGAAATGTCAAAATGTGCGCGTGTATTACATAAGTGAACTTTGATTTACATATGAGGTGTCAATTATTACTGTATTGTACTGTACAATTGAATTGAATTACATATGTAAATTATGTTGAAACCTAACAAGGAAACGAATAATATTTGCTGCGGCACAGTTGTAAATAGATTATTTAAGACCTGAGGCGCGACCTCTCTTCTCTTTCCTTAACCCAATTTGGATTAAGCAAAGACGAAGAGAGGCCAAAACCTGACACTTCTCTGCCTTAGGTAAGCAAACACTTTATGCAATAAATTAACCCGATTTGGATTAAGCAAAGACGAAGAGAGGCCGAAACCTGACACTTCTCTGCCTTAGACTTTATAGGTTAAAAGCCGGCTCTACCTAGCCACCCTGTCTAAATAGGTCTGCATAAGCCAGTCCTGCCTAGTCTCCGTCTTTATTTGCTCTCCAATATGCCTCGAAAAGAGGCTACCGACAACCATGATGTTGGTATGAAAGGTTCCCCATCAGACCTTTCGCGGGTTCTCGATGCTGTTGATACCTTAACTTCTAAGGTTCAATCGTTGCAGCTCGAATTGGACTTTCACAAACAAGTCCGCCAGTCACCTTCGAATGACATCAATCCTACCCTCCGCCGGTTTTTTAAGGATCCCTTATCGTTGCACTTCTCCGTCAACCCTAGGAAGCCTATACTTACCTTTGACGGTAGGAATTTTTTAGCATGGCGAGAGGCGCTTGCTACCACCATTTCTTTTGTATACAAGATCAAGGATCAGCCTATCCCGGTATTCCTTAAAAACACCGACCCGGACAGCGAGGCAAGCTTTTTTCTTGTCATCCGCCAAATGGTCGATGACCCCATCCAATCACTTCTCCAACCCTGCACCACAGCATCGGCGATGTTTGATGAACTCCAGCGACGCTGTGATAAATCTGCACATTTTGACAAACTGGAGGTAATCCGCCAGTTTATTGCTCTTCTCAACAATTCCGCGCCCATCGATACCTCCCAATGGCTCGTTCGACACCAGGAAATCTACTCTAAACTTTTGTCATGGCAGATTTCCCTGTCGGAGATTTGTGGGCTATTCCTACAAGCCAGCCATCAACCCCAGGACACCATCAATAAATCGACCTTTGACGTTGTTCTACACAACCGTCTTGGAAGGCTTGATTCACCGGCAACCTTCGAGTCTGTGTCCGAGGCGATTCAGGCCGCTGAGACCGCCGCCACATCAGTAGTGCCGGTGGCCCTGATAGACCACAATGCAAGTGTCTCGGCAGTTCGGTACTTTCCCCCTAATTCTTCTGCCAGCGTTCCAGCAAAAATGCCGGAACATTTCTATCAAGCGACTGCGGGACCACCAAATCAAGCTCCCCCCCAACATGCTTGAGAAGGCCACTGCGTTCAAAGGCCGAGGGCAAACGAAATCGCTCATTGAGCAGTTCGGCGATCTCTGTTTGTATTGCAAGAAAGGCAAACACTGGTATGCCGATTGCCACAAATTTTGGGCCGATGTTCAGTCAGGCAGAGCGGTGGCTCCAAACGGAATGCGACAGCGTCCTTTACCCCACTCGTCCAAAGGGAAAGCACCACAAGTCTACTCAGTTGAGGCGGGCGCCATGGACGATGGCTGCCTAGTGGACTTGGAGGCCGACATCCACGTAAGTGGCAACAATCCTGACTTTGTATTATGTCGGCAACTAACGCGGCCCATTCTCCTCCGCCTTGCATCATCTGGCCATTCTTCCCACCTTACGGCAATCGGTAGTCTTCGGGTTCCGACGCCTAATGGCTTGCTCGTAGTTAACAATGTGTACTATTGCCGGGATATTTGTTCGACCATCCTCAGCTTGGGACGGCTAATTGAAGATGGCTTCACCCCTTTGTTTACTGGTACTTGTCTGCGGCTATTATCTAGAAATAATGTCTTGTTCAATACATCTTATGTTGGACATTGTTGGTATCTAATTAGGACTCCTCATGCTGTCAATGCTATCTCTAAATCCCCTCTCCACTCCGCTCAGGCTTGGCATGAACGCCTGGGTCATGCATCCACCAAAGTGGTGCGCGAGTTTTTAACACGGTTCGTTCCGGGTGCCTCAAAGATTGACTGGATGAATTTCTTCTGCGAACAATGTGCACGTTCTAAAAGCACAAAAGAGAAGAATACACCCATGACCAGAATTCCCCTTGGGCGCCCTCTAGACTTGTTGGTCAGTGATGTGGCAGGACCGTTTCCTGCTGACCCTGCGGGCAATTGGTTTTTGCTCACGCTCCGTGATCATGCATCCACCTTCATCTTCACTGCTGCCTTGAAATACAGGAAGGACGTTCCTTCACGTATTGTTGAGTGGGTGAAGTTTCTCCATGGCCGCACTGGCCGTTTTCCGGTACAACTTCGCACTGACAATGCCGGCGAATATTCTGCGGCATTGGAGGCTGCGCTTTGATCCATGGGAACGGAGTGGGTTCCGGTGGAGCCATATCGACCAGACTTTAATGGCGAGGCAGAGAGGGTCAACCGAACGTTGGGCGATATGGCGAGGACTATGTTGAACTCTAGCAATCTACCAACCTCGTTCTGGAGCTATGCTTACTCCTGTGCGACCAACATTCACAACCGCCTTCCTAATACCAGGACGGCTCCTCTGACGCCGATGGAGCGCCTGCTAGAAATCAAACCTGATCCTGGACAGATATACCCTTTTGGTGCTCGAGCGATTGTCCACATTCCTTCTGAAAAGCGGGGCAGGGAATGCCTACTCCTAACCCTCCCAAAATCCGGCCATGGCTGGATTTTTTACCATCCCAGTACAAGGCGTATTTTCCAGTCGTCGTCTGCCGTTTTTGTGGATTACCAACATCTACCAATTCCCCCCTCCGCAGGTAAGGGTGGTATACCTTTTATTTTAAATCACCTCAAGCTTGGCGAGGTTCCGACCGATGTTATTGCCAAAGAAGAACGGGTTGTCATGTCGACACTTCACCAGCCTAATGATCTTATCATACCGAGAACCATTCGGGCTGCACTTGCTTCCGACTATAAGTCCGAGTGGCGCCGTGCGGCTGAAGAGGAACTGAAGGGTTTTGAACGTCATGATGTCTGGAGTCCGGTCTCGCCAGTAAGAGGAATGAAGGTTCTGGGCGGAAAGTGGGTTTTTGACGTCAAGCGCCACGCAGACGGTAGTGTTGAGCGATTTAAGGCCCGTTATGTGGCACGTGGATTCTCCCAGCGTCCGGGAGTTGATTGCTTTGATGTCTATGCACCAACTGCGAGCATGAACTCCTTGCGACTGCTCCTGGCTATCAAGGTCAAATACTCCATGGCCCTTGCGGCCTTTGATGTGCGCTCGGCTTACCTGTACAGTCCAATCGAAGAAGATGTCTATGTGCAAGCTCCAGTTGAACTGCGACCAGAATGGAACGGTAGGGTCATGAAACTGAAGAAGGCCCTTTATGGCACAAAGCAAGCAGCAAGATGTTGGTGGAAATTCTCACTTAAAATCATGAGCAAGCTGGGGTTCAAAGGGTCTGAGGTCGAGCCTGCACTGTATATTTTGCATCGGGGATGTGACAGACTCCTGGTCTGGGTACATGTAGATGATGGGATTGTTGTGGGCAGCTCAGATATGATTTTCCAACAATTCAAGACTGCCCTGTCAAGTGAACTCGACGTCCGATGGTCAGACAGTGTCTCCAAAATTGTGGGTTTGCGACTGACATGCACTGGTAATGGCATGCGAATTGACCAACACCTCCTGGCTGATCAAATCTTATCTGCCTACCGACGCCCTGTAGTTCATAAATTTAATCAACTACCTGACAAGATGTTGATTTCGAACGAATCTGATGCAATTGACACCAGCACTTTTCAGTCTACCATAGGTTCGCTTATGTACCTCTCAAATGGCACGAGACCTGATATCAGCTATGCTGTGCATTTTCTGGAACGGTTTGCTGCGAGACCGGGATTGTGTCACTGGGAGGCTCTGGATCACCTCATGGGCTACTTATCCAGGCATCTTCACTTGTTCTTGAACTATGGGAGTACCGGTGGGGGTTTTGAACTGTGGGCTGATGCAAACTGGGGGGGCGAACACCAGCGGAGTACTTCGGGTTATCTCATCAAGCTATTTGGCAACATTGTGGCTTGGGGTTCGAAAAGGCAAACTGTCGTCGCAATGTCAACATGTGCAGCTGAGTATGTTGCTCTTTCCGAAGGTACTCAACTGCTCTCTCTGTTACGGTTGGTAAGTGAGCCTATCCTGGGGCCTCAGCCGATCAGCATCCACTGCGATAATCGGGCGGCAATCTTAATAGCAGATGACAACCTATCAAAAAAGAGGACAAAGTACCTGGATAGAGCTTTTTATTTTGTTAATGATTTCATACGGACTCATAACGTCGCATTGGACTGGGTATCAACTACGGCGCAACAAGCTGATATTCTCACGAAGCCACTGGGGGCAGTGAAACTTAAGTTGGCAAGAGGCAAGCTGTTTTTAGAGTAGTTTTTTGTGTTTCCTTTGGAGGGGGTGTTGAAACCTAACAAGGAAACGAATAATATTTGCTGCGGCACAGTTGTAAATAGATTATTTAAGACCTGAGGCGCGACCTCTCTTCTCTTTCCTTAACCCGATTTGGATTAAGCAAAGACGAAGAGAGGCCGAAACCTGACACTTCTCTGCCTTAGGTAAGCAAACACTTTATGCAATAAATTAACCCGATTTGGATTAAGCAAAGACGAAGAGAGGCCGAAACCTGACACTTCTCTGCCTTAGACTTTATAAATTATAAGTATAATACATGATTAGGAATTAAAGGAAAAATAAATTGGAAAGATTAAATTTGGGGGGGAAAAGGAACTCCAGCTCTAAGGGGGAGCTAGACCCCAAAATCCTTGCTGACAGGCGTGGGATGTCAAAATTCACGCAAAAGTTCATCACTTTTGGCCTGGAATTGAGTCACAGGGTCTGTGGACTCAATTGATGATGAGGTTTTGATACCAACTGGGGTAGTTTTAGCTGTTGCCAAGAAGGTAAAACTACCCTTAAGATAAAACAACCATAGTAAAAACAGTTTTAACTGGTTTCTACGCCTCTGACACACATTCTGACGTGTTTTGAAGGCTCTAGGCCTGGTATTGCTATAGTAATGGCTGATTTAAGGGTCTAAAATGGCTAAAAAATGGCTAAAAATGGCTTAAACCAGCCCTTTTTGGTCTAAACCAGGGTTCAATGATGCCATAATTGGCTTTTCTGTTGTCAGACTGTTTTTCACGACTGACAAGAGTAAAATTTACTTTTGGAGTAAGAGAATTGATGGCTATAAAAGAATGTCTTCTTTGCCCCACTTTTCTCTTCATGTTAGAATCTTTTCCTTTTATTAATTAGTTTAAAACTGTTAAACCAATCAATCAAAGATTCCAACCACCACTTTTAAATCATTTTAATCCTTTTAACCACGTGAAAAAATCATTATAATCATTGTTTGTAACTCTTATAATCATTTTTACCCCTGAACCACCCCAAAAGTGAATTAAAGCATCTTTCATCACTGTAAACTTTGTCACTTTGTTTCCAAATTCACTCTGGTCACTTTTGGGTGTGTTTTCTCTTTAATATTCTTTTTAAAGACTTTGTTCTTTAATTAATTGCTTGCAGTTCTTTGCTCAATTAATTCCAATTGAAATTGCTCTTGAAGAAATTTCTTTTGTAGCCTTAAAATATCTCTTGTAGAGTATTTTTTGGATAAATCTTTATTGTTGGTAAAACAATAAATTTTTATATTATTGTTTTATACTAATAAAGTTATAAACAATGAAATTTGGCGTGTTTTCTCTTAAAAATAATATTTCATACTATTTTTAACTGAATTTTACCTTATACAAATTTTGAGGACAGGAAAAGTACTTGATTTTTAATCAAAGTTTCATATCCACACCTTACATTTGGGGGCCCAGCCGTGATATTTTACCTGTGACATATTTTTTTTTTACTCTTTTTAAATCTTTTTCCTATATTGAAAAATTTAAAAATATATAAAAAATACTTATAATTCAAAAAAACCCATAAAAAAGAATTTTTTTCATATTATAAGTGAGGCTTATATTTTTATTTCTTTTTTGAAATAACCTCTTTTTACTTAATTAATTGGCTTTCTCATTAATTTTAGTGTCTGACAACGTGGTAAGACAAGAAAACATTGAAACAGCCTCAACAGTAACCAGCATTATCCCTGCCAGTACTGTTAATTCTGATCATAATAGTACTGTTATTGTGACTCAAAATAACCAACCTGAACCAATATCTTCTGAATTAATTAACTTGGACATAAGTAATACTCTTCAGAAGGCTAAGAATTTGGCCAATAGTAAGTTTTTGACGTAAAAATACTATTTTAAGCCTTTTTTAACCATAATTATGCCTTCAACCAGGTCAGGAGCCAGCTACAACCCCTCAAGCAGCTCCCAAAAAGGTAATAGACGTGATTATGGCAGAGGCCAATCAGGTACAGAAGGAAAAGGGTCAGTTGATGACTTCCAAACAACTAAAATGGGTCATTCTGAAGCTGATAATACCATTTTACCTTCAAAAAGAGCTGACACCGCCACAACAAGCCTCTGTGGACATATACAAAGCCAGCCACAGTGCATACAACAATGCACTCCAATTCAAGGAGTACCAGATCCTTGCAGACCTGTGGAAGAATTGCATGAATTCTTACCTGAAAGTAAGAAAATTCTTGGGCCATCCCAAAACTTGCAAATTGCTCAATGGATGGCATCCATTGATGGAGAAGAAAAACATGATGCTTTTGACACTAGAATGGAGGAAAAACAACCCTCCACCACCCAAACCAGTGCCAAAAACAGCCCCAGTGGCCAGCAGCAGCAATTCCAACGTGAAAAAGAAGCCACAAGCTCCAAACAAGGGCAAAGGGAAGGCACCAGCCCCAAAACCTTACAGCCAGGGCTACAGAAGCCCAAAGATTCAGCAGGATGCCATGGAAAATGTATTTCAGATGGCCAGAACCATGATGGAATTACAGAAGAAGGAGGAAGCCAGATTAAGGTTCCAGAAATGATTTCTGACATATTTGATTCCATCCCAGAGTTGTATAATGCTATAAATGACATGAAAAAACATCTTTCTGATAAAAATGAAACCATTTGTAACAACATTAAAACAAACAACCTGAGTCTGTGCCAAATTAATGAAACACTTATGTGTTTTGAAAAAGCTTTAAGGACAATTAAAAATTCCAATAATGATAATTCTTCTAATAAAATAAATGAACAATCTGCCATTATTACAGAATTAACAGATAAATATTCTAAATTCAATATTGATGAAATAATTGAAACAAGAATTAAACAAGCCATAAATATTATCAAAACAGATAACAAGAAAGTCCTTGATGACATTTCAAATTCATTTACTGAAGTAAAGACTTATACCATTGCCTTGAAAAAGTGTTTTGATGCTTCACAAGAAGAAGTATCAAAATTATCAATGAAATTGAATCAATTCACTGCTGATAATACAAGACAGACAGAGCTATGGCAAGAACTGACACATAAGGAAGACATGTATAAAATTGAAGTAATAAATTTAATACAAAGCTTCCTACATGAATACAGAAATTCCCAAAGGTGTAGCAACAGTAAAATGAATGACATTGAACAAATACTGAACACCTTACCAAGAATGTCTACACCTCTAAATCAAAATGAGGGCACAAGAATTCCAAATCCACAAGTATTGGATCCTGATAATTCACAATTAAAAAATGAATTATCCACTTCTTTTCATAACTTGGAACCATCAATGGGCCAAGCACTCTTGAAAGAAGTTCCAAAACTTAAAGAATGGCCTCACTTCAGTGGTGAAGGAGAGTATGACCATATGGAATTCATTAGAGGTATTGACATGGTCAAAGAGGATTTTAAATTACCAGACAGATTGGTAACAGCCAGGTTTAACACCTTGTTTACCAGATCAGCTCACAGATGGTACATCAAAATAAGACAAGCACATGGACACCAGAGTTGGACTTGGTGGAAAACCCAAATCATCAACAAATGGGCAAATGATGCTTGGAGGTTTAAAGTTGAAACAGCCTTTGAATCTGCCAAATTTAATGCTGATAAAGACAAAGCTTTACCATGGTTTTGCCAACAGAAGGACAGATTAACAGCATTATATCCTGACATGTCAGAATTTATGATCCATAGAAAAATTCTGAGACAATGTGGGGGTGACTTAGAGCATGCTATCAAAAGCAGGACTACTGAACAATCTTCAGCAGAGGATATTATCAATATATTAGAAGAAGTAACCACCAGAACAAAAATTGGTTCTAGTAGGGTGAATCTTGAAACAAGGTTTAATACACCTTGGAAAGATTCTGTGGACAAAAACCCCAAAGAAAATTCTAATAATGTTGGGTATAAATCTACAGATACAGTCAAAAAGTGCCATATTTGCCAAAGCACCACCCATTTAGCTAATACATGTCCAAAAAGGGGGAACATCAATGAAATTAATATTGGAAAGGGACCTGATGTTGAAAAAGATGAAATAATTGAAGACAATTCAGATGATAAGTCATCCATATTTTCTGAATCTTCAAAAGATATAGAAAATATCAATGCCACTTTTGATATAATGGAATCTTATTCCCACTTGCCACAATTAAGCAATAGTCAACTTGATTTATCAAAAGCTCAAGGGGCACAACTTATGAAAACCAAATCCCAATAGAAGGAATAAGTGTTACAGACTTGAACACCACCTTCTTTGAAGAGGTCAGAAATAGTTACATTCAAGATAAAAATTGTAGCATCTTATACCAATTAGTGAACAAAGACTGTAAAGACAAATCTCTAATACATGCCTTGGATGAAGTATGGACAGGATCATATGATAAAGGAAGATTTCACCTACTTGATGGTATAAAATTCAACAGTACAAGTAACCCAATGAAAGCATTAGGAATCTTTGAGACCAATGTCATATTCCCACACATAAATGAGAATTTGAGAATCACAGTTGAATTGGTTGTTATGGAAAATTGCTCTAGTACCCATTTTTATTGGGAAATGACTATTTAATCATGTATGGGATAGGTTTACATAATAACAAAGACAGATACTTTCCTATTGAGACATCTGGTACTAAGAAAATTATTAAAGTTCTTGAAGGAAGGAGGCTAAGAACCAAGAAAGTAAGGGAATACCTTGTTAGGTACAGTGACCCAACTTGTGAAGATGAATGGTTAGAAGAAAAAGATATACCAGAAGCTACCAAACTCCTCAGGAGATTCAGACACACTAGAAACACCAATATTACAAAGTAATATTCTTTTTTAGGGGGAGGGAATGTGAGCCTTAGAGGTAATTTCATATACCCAAAAGACCACAAATACAAAAATAACATATTAATATATATAAAATAAATTTATTTATATTATTAAAATAAAAATCAAAATATAAATATAAAATTATATTAAAAATGAAAAATTAATTACAATTTAAAAATAAAAAATACATTAAATTTTGTAAGTATAAAATTACATTTATACTTGGAAAAATTAAGTAAAAATGAAATTTTAACAAAATTGTGAAAAATTAAATAAATTTGGAAAAAAGTTAAATAAAAATTATTATAACTTTTTATCCAATAAATAAACACATAAAAATTATTTCACCATTGGATTCCTCATAAAAAATCAGGTGGGGTCACCTCTGAGTGAAATTCTTGTAACTCAACTCTAAATAAGCTTAAATTAAGTTTTTAGTATTTTCAATACAAAAGTTGAAAATCCTCAAAACCTTAATTTAATTCACACCACATGTGGTGTTAACCATCAATTTTTGTGTTAAAATTGAGGTGTTGTGTTTACTTTAGAAGTTATGAGGAATTGAAGTATTTTCAATTGAATTCAATTGAAATGTCAAAATGTGCGCGTGTATTACATAAGTGAACTTTGATTTACATATGAGGTGTCAATTATTACTGTATTGTACTGTACAATTGAATTGAATTACATATGTAAATTATGTTGAAACCTAACAAGGAAACGAATAATATTTGCTGCGGCACAGTTGTAAATAGATTATTTAAGACCTGAGGCGCGACCTCTCTTCTCTTTCCTTAACCCGATTTGGATTAAGCAAAGACGAAGAGAGGCCGAAACCTGACACTTCTCTGCCTTAGGTAAGCAAACACTTTATGCAATAAATTAACCCAATTTGGATTAAGCAAAGACGAAGAGAGGCCGAAACCTGACACTTCTCTGCCTTAGACTTTATAGGTTAAAAGCCGGCTCTACCTAGCCACCCTGTCTAAATAGGTCTGCATAAGCCAGTCCTGCCTAGTCTCCGTCTTTATTTGCTCTCCAATATGCCTCAAAAAGAGGCTACCGACGACCATGATGTTGGTACGAAAGGTTCCCCATCAGACCTTTCGCGGGTTCTCGATGCTGTTGATGCCTTAACTTCTAAGGTTCAATCGTTGCAGCTCGAATTGGACTTTCACAAACAAGTCCGCCAGTCACCTTCGAATGACATCAATCCTACCCTCCGCCGGTTTTTTAAGGATCCCTTATTGTTGCACTTCTCCGTCAACCCTAGGAAGCCTATACTTACCTTTGACGGTAGGAATTTTTTAGCATGGCGAGAGGCGCTTGCTACCACCATTTCTTTTGTATACAAGATCAAGGATCAGCCTATCCCGGTATTCCTTAAAAACACCGACCCGGACAGCGAGGCAAGCTTTTTTCTTGTCATCCGCCAAACGGTCGATGACCCCATCCAATCACTTCTCCAACCCTGCACCACAGCATCGGCGATGTTTGATGAACTCCAGCGACGCTGTGATAAATCTGCACATTTTGACAAACTGGAGGTAATCCGCCAGTTTATTGCTCTTCTCAACAATTCCGCGCCCATCGATACCTCCCAATGGCTCGTTCGACACCAGGAAATCTACTCTAAAATTTTGTCATGGCAGATTTCCCTGTCGGAGCTTTGTGGGCTATTCCTACAAGCCAGCCATCAACCCCAGGACACCATCAATAAATCGACCTTTGACGTTGTTCTACACAACCGTCTTGGAAGGCTTGATTCACCGGCAACCTTCGAGTCTGTGTCCGAGGCGATTCAGGCCGCTGAGACCGCCGCCACATCAGTAGTGCCGGTGGCCCTGATAGACCACAATGCAAGTGTCTCGGCAGTTCGGTACTTTCCCCCTAATTCTTCTGCCAGCGTTCCAGCAAAAATGCCGGAACATTTCTATCAAGCGACTGCGGGACCACCAAATCAAGCTCCCCCCCAACATGCTTGAGAAGGCCACTGCGTTCAAAGGCCGAGGGCAAACAAAATCGCTCATTGAGCAGTTCGGCGATCTCTGTTTGTATTGCAAGAAAGGCAAACACTGGTATGCCGATTGCCACAAATTTTGGGCCAATGTTCAGTCAGGCAGAGCGGTGGCTCCGAACGGAATGCGACAGCGTCCTTTACCCCACTCGTCCAAAGGGAAAGCACCACAAGTCTACTCAGTTGAGGCGGCCGACATCCACGTAAGTGGCGACAATCCTGACTTTGTATTATGTCGGCAACTAACGCGGCCCATTCTCCTCCGCCTTGCATCATCTGGCCATTCTTCCCACCTTACGGCAATCGGTAGTCTTCGGGTTCCGACGCCTAATGGCTTGCTCGTAGTTAACAATGTGTACTATTGCCGGGATATTCGTTCGACCATCCTCAGCTTGGGACGGCTAATTGAAGATGGCTTCACCCCTTTGTTTACTGGTACTTGTCTGCGGCTATTATCTAGAAATAATGTCTTGTTCAATACATCTTATGTTGGACATTGTTGGTATCTAATTAGGACTCCTCATGCTGTCAATGCTATCTCTAAATCCCCTCTCCACTCCGCTCAGGCTTGGCATGAACGCCTGGGTCATGCATCCACCAAAGTGGTGCGCGAGTTTTTAACACGGTTCGTTCCGGGTGCCTCAAAGATTGACTGGATGAATTTCTTCTGCGAACAATGTGCACGTTCTAAAAGCACAAAAGAGAAGAATACACCCATGACCAGAATTCCCCTTGGGCGCCCTCTAGACTTGTTGGTCAGTGATGTGGCAGGACCGTTTCCTGCTGACCCTGCGGGCAATTGGTTTTTGCTCACGCTCCGTGATCATGCATCCACCTTCATCTTCACTGCTGCCTTGAAATACAGGAAGGACGTTCCTTCACGTATTGTTGAGTGGGTGAAGTTTCTCCATGGCCGCACTGGCCGTTTTCCGGTACAACTTCGCACTGACAATGCCGGCGAATATTCTGCGGCATTGGAGGCTGCGCTTTGATCCATGGGAACGGAGTGGGTTCCGGTGGAGCCATATCGACCAGACTTTAATGGCGAGGCAGAGAGGGTCAACCGAACGTTGGGCGATATGGCGAGGACTATGTTGAACTCTAGCAATCTACCAACCTCGTTCTGGAGCTATGCTTACTCCTGTGCGACCAACATTCACAACCGCCTTCCTAATACCAGGACGGCTCCTCTGACGCCGATGGAGCGCCTGCTAGAAATCAAACCTGATCCTGGACAGATATACCCTTTTGGTGCTCGAGCGATTGTCCACATTCCTTCTGAAAAGCGGGATAAACTTGAAGAGCGGGGCAGGGAATGCCTACTCCTAACCCTCCCAAAATCCGGCCATGGCTGGATTTTTTACCATCCCAGTACAAGGCGTATTTTCCAGTCGTCGTCTGCCGTTTTTGTGGATTACCAACATCTACCAATTCCCCCGTCCGCAGGTAAGGGTGGTATACCTTTTATTTTAAATCACCTCAAGCTTGGCGAGGTTCCGACCGATGTTATTGCCAAAGAAGAACGGGTTGTCATGTCAACACTTCACCAGCCTAATGATCTTATCATACCGAGAACCATTCGGGCTGCACTTGCTTCCGACTATAAGTCCGAGTGGCTCCGTGCGGCTGAAGAGGAACTGAAGGGTTTTGAACGTCATGATGTCTGGAGTCCGGTCTCGCCAGTAAGAGGAATGAAGGTTCTGGGCTGAAAGTGGGTTTTTGACGTCAAGCGCCACGCAGACGGTAGTGTTGAGCGATTTAAGGCCCGTTATGTGGCACGTGGATTCTCCCAGCGTCCGGGAGTTGATTGCTTTGATGTCTATGCACCAACTGCGAGCATGAACTCCTTGCGACTGCTCCTGGCTATCAAGGTCAAATACTCCATGGCCCTTGCGGCCTTTGATGTGCGCTCGGCTTACCTGTACAGTCCAATCGAAGAAGATGTCTATGTGCAAGCTCCAGTTGAACTGCGACCAGAATGGAACGGTAGGGTCATGAAACTGAAGAAGGCCCTTTATGGCACAAAGCAAGCAGCAAGATGTTGGTGGAAATTCTCACTTAAAATCATGAGCAAGCTGGGGTTCAAAGGGTCTGAGGTCGAGCCTGCACTGTATATTTTGCATCGGGGATGTGACAGACTCCTGGTCTGGGTACATGTAGATGATGGGATTGTTGTGGGCAGCTCAGATATGATTTTCCAACAATTCAAGACTGCCCTGTCAAGTGAACTTGACGTCCGATGGTCAGACAGTGTCTCCAAAATTGTGGGTTTGCGACTGACATGCACTGGTAATGGCATGCGAATTGACCAACACCTCCTGGCTGATCAAATCTTATCTGCCTACCGACGCCCTGTAGTTCATAAATTTAATCAACTACCTGACAAGATGTTGATTTCGAACGAATCTGATGCAATTGACACCAGCACTTTTCAGTCTACCATAGGTTCGCTTATGTACCTCTCAAATGGCACGAGACCTGATATCAGCTATGCTGTGCATTTTCTGGAACGGTTTGCTGCGAGACCGGGATTGTGTCACTGGGAGGCTCTGGATCACCTCATGGGCTACTTATCCAGGCATCTTCACTTGTCCTTGAACTATGGGAGTACCGGTGGGGGTTTTGAACTGGGGGGGCAAACACCAGCGGAGTACTTCGGGTTATCTCATCAAGCTATTTGGCAACATTGTGGCTTGGGGTTCGAAAAGGCAAACTGTCGTCGCAATGTCCACATGTGCAGCTGAGTATGTTGCTCTTTCCGAAGGTACTCAACTGCTCTCTCTGTTACGGTTGGTAAGTGAGCCTATCCTGGGGCCTCAGCCGATCAGCATCCACTGCGATAATCGGGCGGCAATCTTAATAGCAGATGACAACCTATCAAAAAAGAGGACAAAGTACCTGGATAGAGCTTTTTATTTTGTTAATGATTTCATACGGACTCATAACGTCGCATTGGACTGGGTATCAACTACGGCGCAACAAGCTGATATTCTCACGAAGCCACTGGGGGCAGTGAAACTTAAGTTGGCAAGAGGCAAGCTGTTTTTAGAGTAGTTTTTTGTGTTTCCTTTGGAGGGGGTGTTGAAACCTAACAAGGAAACGAATAATATTTGCTGCGGCACAGTTGTAAATAGATTATTTAAGACCTGAGGCGCGACCTCTCTTCTCTTTCCTTAACCCGATTTGGATTAAGCAAAGACAAAGAGAGGCCGAAACCTGACACTTCTCTGCCTTAGGTAAGCAAACACTTTATGCAATAAATTAACCCGATTTGGATTAAGCAAAGACGAAGAGAGGCCGAAACCTGACACTTCTCTGCCTTAGACTTTATAAATTATAAGTATAATACATGATTAGGAATTAAAGGAAAAATAAATTGGAAAGATTAAATTTGGGGGGGAAAAGGAACTCCAGCTCTAAGGGGGAGCTAGACCCCAAAATCCTTGCTGACAGGCGTGGGATGTCAAAATTCACGCAAAAGTTCATCACTTTTGGCCTGGAATTGAGTCACAGGGTCTGTGGACTCAATTGATGATGAGGTTTTGATACCAACTGGGGTAGTTTTAGCTGTTGCCAAGAAGGTAAAACTACCCTTAAGATAAAACAACCATAGTAAAAACAGTTTTAACTGGTTTCTACGCCTCTGACACACATTCTGACGTGTTTTGAAGGCTCTAGGCCTGGTATTGCTATAGTAATGGCTGATTTAAGGGTCTAAAATGGCTAAAAAATGGCTAAAAATGGCTTAAACCAGCCCTTTTTGGTCTAAACCAGGGTTCAATGATGCCATAATTGGCTTTTCTGTTGTCAGACTGTTTTTCACGACTGACAAGAGTAAAATTTACTTTTGGAGTAAGAGAATTGATGGCTATAAAAGAATGTCTTCTTTGCCCCACTTTTCTCTTCATGTTAGAATCTTTTCCTTTTATTAATTAGTTTAAAACTGTTAAACCAATCAATCAAAGATTCCAACCACCACTTTTAAATCATTTTAATCCTTTTAACCACGTGAAAAAATCATTATAATCATTGTTTGTAACTCTTATAATCATTTTTACCCCTGAACCACCCCAAAAGTGAATTAAAGCATCTTTCATCACTGTAAACTTTGTCACTTTGTTTCCAAATTCACTCTGGTCACTTTTGGGTGTGTTTTCTCTTTAATATTCTTTTTAAAGACTTTGTTCTTTAATTAATTGCTTGCAGTTCTTTGCTCAATTAATTCCAATTGAAATTGCTCTTGAAGAAATTTCTTTTGTAGCCTTAAAATATCTCTTGTAGAGTATTTTTTGGATAAATCTTTATTGTTGGTAAAACAATAAATTTTTATATTATTGTTTTATACTAATAAAGTTATAAACAATAAAATTTGGCGTGTTTTCTCTTAAAAATAATATTTCATACTATTTTTAACTGAATTTTACCTTATACAAATTTTGAGGACAGGAAAAGTACTTGATTTTTAATCAAAGTTTCATATCCACACCTTACATTTGGGGGCCCAGCCGTGATATTTTACCTGTGACATATTTTTTTTTACTCTTTTTAAATCTTTTTCCTATATTGAAAAATTTAAAAATATATAAAAAATACTTATAATTCAAAAAAACCCATAAAAAAGAATTTTTTTCATATTATAAGTGAGGCTTATATTTTTATTTCTTTTTTGAAATAACCTCTTTTTACTTAATTAATTGGATTTCTCATTAATTTTAGTGTCTGACAACGTGGTAAGACAAGAAAACATTGAAACAGCCTCAACAGTAACCAGCATTATCCCTGCCAGTACTGTTAATTCTGATCATAATAGTACTGTTATTGTGACTCAAAATAACCAACCTGAACCAATATCTTCTGAATTAATTAACTTGGACATAAGTAATACTCTTCAGAAGGCTAAGAATTTGGCCAATAGTAAGTTTTTGACGTAAAAATACTATTTTAAGCCTTTTTTAACCATAATTATGCCTTCAACCAGGTCAGGAGCCAGCTACAACCCCTCAAGCAGCTCCCAAAAAGGTAATAGACGTGATTATGGCAGAGGCCAATCAGGTACAGAAGGAAAAGGGTCAGTTGATGACTTCCAAACAACTAAAATGGGTCATTCTGAAGCTGATAATACCATTTTACCTTCAAAAAGAGCTGACACCGCCACAACAAGCCTCTGTGGACATATACAAAGCCAGCCACAGTGCATACAACAATGCACTCCAATTCAAGGAGTACCAGATCCTTGCAGACCTGTGGAAGAATTGCATGAATTCTTACCTGAAAGTAAGAAAATTCTTGGGCCATCCCAAAACTTGCAAATTGCTCAATGGATGGCATCCATTGATGGAGAAGAAAAACATGATGCTTTTGACACTAGAATGGAGGAAAAACAACCCTCCACCACCCAAACCAGTGCCAAAAACAGCCCCAGTGGCCAGCAGCAGCAATTCCAACGTGAAAAAGAAGCCACAAGCTCCAAACAAGGGCAAAGGGAAGGCACCAGCCCCAAAACCTTACAGCCAGGGCTACAGAATCCCAAAGATTCAGCAGGATGCCATGGAAAATGTATTTCAGATGGCCAGAACCATGATGGAATTACAGAAGAAGGAGGAAGCCAGATTAAGGTTCCAGAAATGATTTCTGACATATTTGATTCCATCCCAGAGTTGTATAATGCTATAAATGACATGAAAAAACATCTTTCTGATAAAAATGAAACCATTTGTAACAACATTAAAACAAACAACCTGAGTCTGTGCCAAATTAATGAAACACTTATGTGTTTTGAAAAAGCTTTAAGGACAATTAAAAATTCCAATAATGATAATTCTTCTAATAAAATAAATGAACAATCTGCCATTATTACAGAATTAACAGATAAATATTCTAAATTCAATATTGATGAAATAATTGAAACAAGAATTAAACAAGCCATAAATATTATCAAAACAGATAACAAGAAAGTCCTTGATGACATTTCAAATTCATTTACTGAAGTAAAGACTTATACCATTGCCTTGAAAAAGTGTTTTGATGCTTCACAAGAAGAAGTATCAAAATTATCAATGAAATTGAATCAATTCACTGCTGATAATACAAGACAGACAGAGCTATGGCAAGAACTGACACATAAGGAAGACATGTATAAAATTGAAGTAATAAATTTAATACAAAGCTTCCTACATGAATACAGAAATTCCCAAAGGTGTAGCAACAGTAAAATGAATGACATTGAACAAATACTGAACACCTTACCAAGAATGTCTACACCTCTAAATCAAAATGAGGGCACAAGAATTCCAAATCCACAAGTATTGGATCCTGATAATTCACAATTAAAAAATGAATTATCCACTTCTTTTCATAACTTGGAACCATCAATGGGCCAAGCACTCTTGAAAGAAGTTCCAAAACTTAAAGAATGGCCTCACTTCAGTGGTGAAGGAGAGTATGACCATATGGAATTCATTAGAGGTATTGACATGGTCAAAGAGGATTTTAAATTACCAGACAGATTGGTAACAGCCAGGTTTAACACCTTGTTTACCAGATCAGCTCACAGATGGTACATCAAAATAAGACAAGCACATGGACACCAGAGTTGGACTTGGTGGAAAACCCAAATCATCAACAAATGGGCAAATGATGCTTGGAGGTTTAAAGTTGAAACAGCCTTTGAATCTGCCAAATTTAATGCTGATAAAGACAAAGCTTTACCATGGTTTTGCCAACAGAAGGACAGATTAACAGCATTATATCCTGACATGTCAGAATTTATGATCCATAGAAAAATTCTGAGACAATGTGGGGGTGACTTAGAGCATGCTATCAAAAGCAGGACTACTGAACAATCTTCAGCAGAGGATATTATCAATATATTAGAAGAAGTAACCACCAGAACAAAAATTGGTTCTAGTAGGGTGAATCTTGAAACAAGGTTTAATACACCTTGGAAAGATTCTGTGGACAAAAACCCCAAAGAAAATTCTAATAATGTTGGGTATAAATCTACAGATACAGTCAAAAAGTGCCATATTTGCCAAAGCACCACCCATTTAGCTAATACATGTCCAAAAAGGGGGAACATCAATGAAATTAATATTGGAAAGGGACCTGATGTTGAAAAAGATGAAATAATTGAAGACAATTCAGATGATAAGTCATCCATATTTTCTGAATCTTCAAAAGATATAGAAAATATCAATGCCACTTTTGATATAATGGAATCTTATTCCCACTTGCCACAATTAAGCAATAGTCAACTTGATTTATCAAAAGCTCAAGGGGCACAACTTATGAAAACCAAATCCCAATAGAAGGAATAAGTGTTACAGACTTGAACACCACCTTCTTTGAAGAGGTCAGAAATAGTTACATTCAAGATAAAAATTGTAGCATCTTATACCAATTAGTGAACAAAGACTGTAAAGACAAATCTCTAATACATGCCTTGGATGAAGTATGGACAGGATCATATGATAAAGGAAGATTTCACCTACTTGATGGTATAAAATTCAACAGTACAAGTAACCCAATGAAAGCATTAGGAATCTTTGAGACCAATGTCATATTCCCACACATAAATGAGAATTTGAGAATCACAGTTGAATTGGTTGTTATGGAAAATTGCTCTAGTACCCATTTTTATTGGGAAATGACTATTTAATCATGTATGGGATAGGTTTACATAATAACAAAGACAGATACTTTCCTATTGAGACATCTGGTACTAAGAAAATTATTAAAGTTCTTGAAGGAAGGAGGCTAAGAACCAAGAAAGTAAGGGAATACCTTGTTAGGTACAGTGACCCAACTTGTGAAGATGAATGGTTAGAAGAAAAAGATATACCAGAAGCTACCAAACTCCTCAGGAGATTCAGACACACTAGAAACACCAATATTACAAAGTAATATTCTTTTTTAGGGGGAGGGAATGTGAGCCTTAGAGGTAATTTCATATACCCAAAAGACCACAAATACAAAAATAACATATTAATATATATAAAATAAATTTATTTATATTATTAAAATAAAAATCAAAATATAAATATAAAATTATATTAAAAATGAAAAATTAATTACAATTTAAAAATAAAAAATACATTAAATTTTGTAAGTATAAAATTACATTTATACTTGGAAAAATTAAGTAAAAATGAAATTTTAACAAAATTGTGAAAAATTAAATAAATTTGGAAAAAAGTTAAATAAAAATTATTATAACTTTTTATCCAATAAATAAACACATAAAAATTATTTCACCATTGGATTCCTCATAAAAAATCAGGTGGGGTCACCTCTGAGTGAAATTCTTGTAACTCAACTCTAAATAAGCTTAAATTAAGTTTTTAGTATTTTCAATACAAAAGTTGAAAATCCTCAAAACCTTAATTTAATTCACACCACATGTGGTGTTAACCATCAATTTTTGTGTTAAAATTGAGGTGTTGTGTTTACTTTAGAAGTTATGAGGAATTGAAGTATTTTCAATTGAATTCAATTGAAATGTCAAAATGTGCGCGTGTATTACATAAGTGAACTTTGATTTACATATGAGGTGTCAATTATTACTGTATTGTACTGTACAATTGAATTGAATTACATATGTAAATTATGTTGAAACCTAACAAGGAAACGAATAATATTTGCTGCGGCACAGTTGTAAATAGATTATTTAAGACCTGAGGCGCGACCTCTCTTCTCTTTCCTTAACCCGATTTGGATTAAGCAAAGACGAAGAGAGGCCGAAACCTGACACTTCTCTGCCTTAGGTAAGCAAACACTTTATGCAATAAATTAACCCAATTTGGATTAAGCAAAGACGAAGAGAGGCCGAAACCTGACACTTCTCTGCCTTAGACTTTATAGGTTAAAAGCCGGCTCTACCTAGCCACCCTGTCTAAATAGGTCTGCATAAGCCAGTCCTGCCTAGTCTCCGTCTTTATTTGCTCTCCAATATGCCTCGAAAAGAGGCTACCGACGACCATGATGTTGGTACGAAAGGTTCCCCATCAGACCTTTCGCGGGTTCTCGATGCTGTTGATGCCTTAACTTCTAAGGTTCAATCGTTGCAGCTCGAATTGGACTTTCACAAACAAGTCCGCCAGTCACCTTCGAATGACATCAATCCTACCCTCCGCCGGTTTTTTAAGGATCCCTTATTGTTGCACTTCTCCGTCAACCCTAGGAAGCCTATACTTACCTTTGACGGTAGGAATTTTTTAGCATGGCGAGAGGCGCTTGCTACCACCATTTCTTTTGTATACAAGATCAAGGATCAGCCTATCCCGGTATTCCTTAAAAACACCGACCCGGACAGCGAGGCAAGCTTTTTTCTTGTCATCCGCCAAACGGTCGATGACCCCATCCAATCACTTCTCCAACCCTGCACCACAGCATCGGCGATGTTTGATGAACTCCAGCGACGCTGTGATAAATCTGCACATTTTGACAAACTGGAGGTAATCCGCCAGTTTATTGCTCTTCTCAACAATTCCGCGCCCATCGATACCTCCCAATGGCTCGTTCGACACCAGGAAATCTACTCTAAAATTTTGTCATGGCAGATTTCCCTGTCGGAGCTTTGTGGGCTATTCCTACAAGCCAGCCATCAACCCCAGGACACCATCAATAAATCGACCTTTGACGTTGTTCTACACAACCGTCTTGGAAGGCTTGATTCACCGGCAACCTTCGAGTCTGTGTCCGAGGCGATTCAGGCCGCTGAGACCGCCGCCACATCAGTAGTGCCGGTGGCCCTGATAGACCACAATGCAAGTGTCTCGGCAGTTCGGTACTTTCCCCCTAATTCTTCTGCCAGCGTTCCAGCAAAAATGCCGGAACATTTCTATCAAGCGACTGCGGGACCACCAAATCAAGCTCCCCCCCAACATGCTTGAGAAGGCCACTGCGTTCAAAGGCCGAGGGCAAACAAAATCGCTCATTGAGCAGTTCGGCGATCTCTGTTTGTATTGCAAGAAAGGCAAACACTGGTATGCCGATTGCCACAAATTTTGGGCCAATGTTCAGTCAGGCAGAGCGGTGGCTCCGAACGGAATGCGACAGCGTCCTTTACCCCACTCGTCCAAAGGGAAAGCACCACAAGTCTACTCAGTTGAGGCGGCCGACATCCACGTAAGTGGCGACAATCCTGACTTTGTATTATGTCGGCAACTAACGCGGCCCATTCTCCTCCGCCTTGCATCATCTGGCCATTCTTCCCACCTTACGGCAATCGGTAGTCTTCGGGTTCCGACGCCTAATGGCTTGCTCGTAGTTAACAATGTGTACTATTGCCGGGATATTCGTTCGACCATCCTCAGCTTGGGACGGCTAATTGAAGATGGCTTCACCCCTTTGTTTACTGGTACTTGTCTGCGGCTATTATCTAGAAATAATGTCTTGTTCAATACATCTTATGTTGGACATTGTTGGTATCTAATTAGGACTCCTCATGCTGTCAATGCTATCTCTAAATCCCCTCTCCACTCCGCTCAGGCTTGGCATGAACGCCTGGGTCATGCATCCACCAAAGTGGTGCGCGAGTTTTTAACACGGTTCGTTCCGGGTGCCTCAAAGATTGACTGGATGAATTTCTTCTGCGAACAATGTGCACGTTCTAAAAGCACAAAAGAGAAGAATACACCCATGACCAGAATTCCCCTTGGGCGCCCTCTAGACTTGTTGGTCAGTGATGTGGCAGGACCGTTTCCTGCTGACCCTGCGGGCAATTGGTTTTTGCTCACGCTCCGTGATCATGCATCCACCTTCATCTTCACTGCTGCCTTGAAATACAGGAAGGACGTTCCTTCACGTATTGTTGAGTGGGTGAAGTTTCTCCATGGCCGCACTGGCCGTTTTCCGGTACAACTTCGCACTGACAATGCCGGCGAATATTCTGCGGCATTGGAGGCTGCGCTTTGATCCATGGGAACGGAGTGGGTTCCGGTGGAGCCATATCGACCAGACTTTAATGGCGAGGCAGAGAGGGTCAACCGAACGTTGGGCGATATGGCGAGGACTATGTTGAACTCTAGCAATCTACCAACCTCGTTCTGGAGCTATGCTTACTCCTGTGCGACCAACATTCACAACCGCCTTCCTAATACCAGGACGGCTCCTCTGACGCCGATGGAGCGCCTGCTAGAAATCAAACCTGATCCTGGACAGATATACCCTTTTGGTGCTCGAGCGATTGTCCACATTCCTTCTGAAAAGCGGGATAAACTTGAAGAGCGGGGCAGGGAATGCCTACTCCTAACCCTCCCAAAATCCGGCCATGGCTGGATTTTTTACCATCCCAGTACAAGGCGTATTTTCCAGTCGTCGTCTGCCGTTTTTGTGGATTACCAACATCTACCAATTCCCCCGTCTGCAGGTAAGGGTGGTATACCTTTTATTTTAAATCACCTCAAGCTTGGCGAGGTTCCGACCGATGTTATTGCCAAAGAAGAACGGGTTGTCATGTCAACACTTCACCAGCCTAATGATCTTATCATACCGAGAACCATTCGGGCTGCACTTGCTTCCGACTATAAGTCCGAGTGGCTCCGTGCGGCTGAAGAGGAACTGAAGGGTTTTGAACGTCATGATGTCTGGAGTCCGGTCTCGCCAGTAAGAGGAATGAAGGTTCTGGGCTGAAAGTGGGTTTTTGACGTCAAGCGCCACGCAGACGGTAGTGTTGAGCGATTTAAGGCCCGTTATGTGGCACGTGGATTCTCCCAGCGTCCGGGAGTTGATTGCTTTGATGTCTATGCACCAACTGCGAGCATGAACTCCTTGCGACTGCTCCTGGCTATCAAGGTCAAATACTCCATGGCCCTTGCGGCCTTTGATGTGCGCTCGGCTTACCTGTACAGTCCAATCGAAGAAGATGTCTATGTGCAAGCTCCAGTTGAACTGCGACCAGAATGGAACGGTAGGGTCATGAAACTGAAGAAGGCCCTTTATGGCACAAAGCAAGCAGCAAGATGTTGGTGGAAATTCTCACTTAAAATCATGAGCAAGCTGGGGTTCAAAGGGTCTGAGGTCGAGCCTGCACTGTATATTTTGCATCGGGGATGTGACAGACTCCTGGTCTGGGTACATGTAGATGATGGGATTGTTGTGGGCAGCTCAGATATGATTTTCCAACAATTCAAGACTGCCCTGTCAAGTGAACTTGACGTCCGATGGTCAGACAGTGTCTCCAAAACTGTGGGTTTGCGACTGACATGCACTGGTAATGGCATGCGAATTGACCAACACCTCCTGGCTGATCAAATCTTATCTGCCTACCGACGCCCTGTAGTTCATAAATTTAATCAACTACCTGACAAGATGTTGATTTCGAACGAATCTGATGCAATTGACACCAGCACTTTTCAGTCTACCATAGGTTCGCTTATGTACCTCTCAAATGGCACGAGACCTGATATCAGCTATGCTGTGCATTTTCTGGAACGGTTTGCTGCGAGACCGGGATTGTGTCACTGGGAGGCTCTGGATCACCTCATGGGCTACTTATCCAGGCATCTTCACTTGTCCTTGAACTATGGGAGTACCGGTGGGGGTTTTGAACTGGGGGGGCAAACACCAGCGGAGTACTTCGGGTTATCTCATCAAGCTATTTGGCAACATTGTGGCTTGGGGTTCGAAAAGGCAAACTGTCGTCGCAATGTCCACATGTGCAGCTGAGTATGTTGCTCTTTCCGAAGGTACTCAACTGCTCTCTCTGTTACGGTTGGTAAGTGAGCCTATCCTGGGGCCTCAGCCGATCAGCATCCACTGCGATAATCGGGCGGCAATCTTAATAGCAGATGACAACCTATCAAAAAAGAGGACAAAGTACCTGGATAGAGCTTTTTATTTTGTTAATGATTTCATACGGACTCATAACGTCGCATTGGACTGGGTATCAACTACGGCGCAACAAGCTGATATTCTCACGAAGCCACTGGGGGCAGTGAAACTTAAGTTGGCAAGAGGCAAGCTGTTTTTAGAGTAGTTTTTTGTGTTTCCTTTGGAGGGGGTGTTGAAACCTAACAAGGAAACGAATAATATTTGCTGCGGCACAGTTGTAAATAGATTATTTAAGACCTGAGGCGCGACCTCTCTTCTCTTTCCTTAACCCGATTTGGATTAAGCAAAGACAAAGAGAGGCCGAAACCTGACACTTCTCTGCCTTAGGTAAGCAAACACTTTATGCAATAAATTAACCCGATTTGGATTAAGCAAAGACGAAGAGAGGCCGAAACCTGACACTTCTCTGCCTTAGACTTTATAAATTATAAGTATAATACATGATTAGGAATTAAAGGAAAAATAAATTGGAAAGATTAAATTTGGGGGGGAAAAGGAACTCCAGCTCTAAGGGGGAGCTAGACCCCAAAATCCTTGCTGACAGGCGTGGGATGTCAAAATTCACGCAAAAGTTCATCACTTTTGGCCTGGAATTGAGTCACAGGGTCTGTGGACTCAATTGATGATGAGGTTTTGATACCAACTGGGGTAGTTTTAGCTGTTGCCAAGAAGGTAAAACTACCCTTAAGATAAAACAACCATAGTAAAAACAGTTTTAACTGGTTTCTACGCCTCTGACACACATTCTGACGTGTTTTGAAGGCTCTAGGCCTGGTATTGCTATAGTAATGGCTGATTTAAGGGTCTAAAATGGCTAAAAAATGGCTAAAAATGGCTTAAACCAGCCCTTTTTGGTCTAAACCAGGGTTCAATGATGCCATAATTGGCTTTTCTGTTGTCAGACTGTTTTTCACGACTGACAAGAGTAAAATTTACTTTTGGAGTAAGAGAATTGATGGCTATAAAAGAATGTCTTCTTTGCCCCACTTTTCTCTTCATGTTAGAATCTTTTCCTTTTATTAATTAGTTTAAAACTGTTAAACCAATCAATCAAAGATTCCAACCACCACTTTTAAATCATTTTAATCCTTTTAACCACGTGAAAAAATCATTATAATCATTGTTTGTAACTCTTATAATCATTTTTACCCCTGAACCACCCCAAAAGTGAATTAAAGCATCTTTCATCACTGTAAACTTTGTCACTTTGTTTCCAAATTCACTCTGGTCACTTTTGGGTGTGTTTTCTCTTTAATATTCTTTTTAAAGACTTTGTTCTTTAATTAATTGCTTGCAGTTCTTTGCTCAATTAATTCCAATTGAAATTGCTCTTGAAGAAATTTCTTTTGTAGCCTTAAAATATCTCTTGTAGAGTATTTTTTGGATAAATCTTTATTGTTGGTAAAACAATAAATTTTTATATTATTGTTTTATACTAATAAAGTTATAAACAATAAAATTTGGCGTGTTTTCTCTTAAAAATAATATTTCATACTATTTTTAACTGAATTTTACCTTATACAAATTTTGAGGACAGGAAAAGTACTTGATTTTTAATCAAAGTTTCATATCCACACCTTACATTTGGGGGCCCAGCCGTGATATTTTACCTGTGACATATTTTTTTTTACTCTTTTTAAATCTTTTTCCTATATTGAAAAATTTAAAAATATATAAAAAATACTTATAATTCAAAAAAACCCATAAAAAAGAATTTTTTTCATATTATAAGTGAGGCTTATATTTTTATTTCTTTTTTGAAATAACCTCTTTTTACTTAATTAATTGGCTTTCTCATTAATTTTAGTGTCTGACAACGTGGTAAGACAAGAAAACATTGAAACAGCCTCAACAGTAACCAGCATTATCCCTGCCAGTACTGTTAATTCTGATCATAATAGTACTGTTATTGTGACTCAAAATAACCAACCTGAACCAATATCTTCTGAATTAATTAACTTGGACATAAGTAATACTCTTCAGAAGGCTAAGAATTTGGCCAATAGTAAGTTTTTGACGTAAAAATACTATTTTAAGCCTTTTTTAACCATAATTATGCCTTCAACCAGGTCAGGAGCCAGCTACAACCCCTCAAGCAGCTCCCAAAAAGGTAATAGACGTGATTATGGCAGAGGCCAATCAGGTACAGAAGGAAAAGGGTCAGTTGATGACTTCCAAACAACTAAAATGGGTCATTCTGAAGCTGATAATACCATTTTACCTTCAAAAAGAGCTGACACCGCCACAACAAGCCTCTGTGGACATATACAAAGCCAGCCACAGTGCATACAACAATGCACTCCAATCCAAGGAGTACCAGATCCTTGCAGACCTGTGGAAGAATTGCATGAATTCTTACCTGACAGTAAGAAAATTCTTGGGCCATCCCAACACTTGCAAATTGCTCAATGGATGGCATCCATTGATGGAGAAGAAAAACATGATGCTTTTGACACTAGAATGGAGGAAAAACAACCCTCCACCACCCAAACCAGTGCCAAAAACAGCCCCAGTGGCCAGCAGCAGCAATTCCAACGTGAAAAAGCAGCCACAAGCTCCAAACAAGGGCAAAGGGAAGGCACCAGCCCCAAAACCTTACAGCCAGGGCTACAGAATCCCAAAGATTCAGCAGGATGCCATGGAAAATGTATTTCAGATGGCCAGAACCATGATGGAATTACAGAAGAAGGAGGAAGCCAGATTAAGGTTCCAGAAATGATTTCTGACATATTTGATTCCATCCCAGAGTTGTATAATGCTATAAATGACGTGAAAAAACATCTTTCTGATAAAAATGAAACCATTTGTAACAACATTAAAACAAACAACCTGAGTCTGTGCCAAATTAATGAAACACTTATGTGTTTTGAAAAAGCTTTAAGGACAATTAAAAATTCCAATAATGATAATTCTTCTAATAAAATAAATGAACAATCTGCCATTATTACAGAATTAACAGATAAATATTCTAAATTCAATATTGATGAAATAATTGAAACAAGAATTAAACAAGCCATAAATATTATCAAAACAGATAACAAGAAAGTCCTTGATGACATTTCAAATTCATTTACTGAAGTAAAGACTTATACCATTGCCTTGAAAAAGTGTTTTGATGCTTCACAAGAAGAAGTATCAAAATTATCAATGAAATTGAATCAATTCACTGCTGATAATACAAGACAGACAGAGCTATGGCAAGAACTGACACATAAGGAAGACATGTATAAAATTGAAGTAATAAATTTAATACAAAGCTTCCTACATGAATACAGAAATTCCCAAAGGTGTAGCAACAGTAAAATGAATGACATTGAACAAATACTGAACACCTTACCAAGAATGTCTACACCTCTAAATCAAAATGAGGGCACAAGAATTCCAAATCCACAAGTATTGGATCCTGATAATTCACAATTAAAAAATGAATTATCCACTTCTTTTCATAACTTGGAACCATCAATGGGCCAAGCACTCTTGAAAGAAGTTCCAAAACTTAAAGAATGGCCTCACTTCAGTGGTGAAGGAGAGTATGACCATATGGAATTCATTAGAGGTATTGACATGATCAAAGAGGATTTTGAATTACCAGACAGATTGGTAACAGCCAGGTTTAACACCTTGTTTACCAGATCAGCTCACAGATGGTACATCAAAATAAGACAAGCACATGGACACCAGAGTTGGACTTGGTGGAAAACCCAAATCATCAACAAATGGGCAAATGATGCTTGGAGGTTTAAAGTTGAAACAGCCTTTGAATCTGCCAAATTTAATGCTGATAAAGACAAAGATTTACCATGGTTTTGCCAACAGAAGGACAGATTAACAGCATTATATCCTGACATGTCAGAATTTATGATCCATAGAAAAATTCTGAGACAATGTGGGGGTGACTTAGAGCATGCTATCAAAAGCAGGACTACTGAACAATCTTCAGCAGAGGATATTATCAATATATTAGAAGAAGTAACCACCAGAACAAAAATTGGTTCTAGTAGGGTGAATCTTGAAACAAGGTTTAATACACCTTGGAAAGATTCTGTGGACAAAAACCCCAAAGAAAATTCTAATAATGTTGGGTATAAATCTACAGATACAGTCAAAAAGTGCCATATTTGCCAAAGCACCACCCATTTAGCTAATACATGTCCAAAAAGGGGGAACATCAATGAAATTAATATTGGAAAGGGACCTGATGTTGAAAAAGATGAAATAATTGAAGACAATTCAGATGATAAGTCATCCATATTTTCTGAATCTTCAAAAGATATAGAAAATATCAATGCCACTTTTGATATAATGGAATCTTATTCCCACTTGCCACAATTAAGCAATAGTCAACTTGATTTATCAAAAGCTCAAGGGGCACAACTTATGAAAACCAAATCCCAATAGAAGGAATAAGTGTTACAGACTTGAACACCACCTTCTTTGAAGAGGTCAGAAATAGCTACATTCAAGATAAAAATTGTAGCATCTTATACCAATTAGTGAACAAAGACTGTAAAGACAAATCTCTAATACATGCCTTGGATGAAGTATGGACAGGATCATATGATAAAGGAAGATTTCACCTACTTGATGGTATAAAATTCAACAGTACAAGTAACCCAATGAAAGCATTAGGAATCTTTGAGACCAATGTCATATTCCCACACATAAATGAGAATTTGAGAATCACAGTTGAATTGGTTGTTATGGAAAATTGCTCTAGTACCCATTTTTATTGGGAAATGACTATTTAATCATGTATGGGATAGGTTTACATAATAACAAAGACAGATACTTTCCTATTGAGACATCTGGTACTAAGAAAATTATTAAAGTTCTTGAAGGAAGGAGGCTAAGAACCAAGAAAGTAAGGGAATACCTTGTTAGGTACAGTGACCCAACTTGTGAAGATGAATGGTTAGAAGAAAAAGATATACCAGAAGCTACCAAACTCCTCAGGAGATTCAGACACACTAGAAACACCAATATTACAAAGTAATATTCTTTTTTAGGGGGAGGGAATGTGAGCCTTAGAGGTAATTTCATATACCCAAAAGACCACAAATACAAAAATAACATATTAATATATATAAAATAAATTTATTTATATTATTAAAATAAAAATCAAAATATAAATATAAAATTATATTAAAAATGAAAAATTAATTACAATTTAAAAATAAAAAATACATTAAATTTTGTAAGTATAAAATTACATTTATACTTGGAAAAATTAAGTAAAAATGAAATTTTAACAAAATTGTGAAAAATTAAATAAATTTGGAAAAAAGTTAAATAAAAATTATTATAACTTTTTATCCAATAAATAAACACATAAAAATTATTTCACCATTGGATTCCTCATAAAAAATCAGGTGGGGTCACCTCTGAGTGAAATTCTTGTAACTCAACTCTAAATAAGCTTAAATTAAGTTTTTAGTATTTTCAATACAAAAGTTGAAAATCCTCAAAACCTTAATTTAATTCACACCACATGTGGTGTTAACCATCAATTTTTGTGTTAAAATTGAGGTGTTGTGTTTACTTTAGAAGTTATGAGGAATTGAAGTATTTTCAATTGAATTCAATTGAAATGTCAAAATGTGCGCGTGTATTACATAAGTGAACTTTGATTTACATATGAGGTGTCAATTATTACTGTATTGTACTGTACAATTGAATTGAATTACATATGTAAATTATAAGTATAATACATGATGAGGAATTAAAGGAAAAATAAATTGGAAAGATTAAATTTGGGGGGGAAAAGGAACTCCAGCTCTAAGGGGGAGCTAGACCCCCAAACTCCTTGCTGATAGGCGTGGGATGTCAAAATTCACGCAAAAGTTCATCACTTTTGGCCTGGAATTGAGTCACAGGGTCTGTGGACTCAATTGATGATGAGGTTTTGATACCAACTGGGGTAGTTTTAGCTGTTGCCAAGAAGGTAAAACTACCCTTAAGATAAAGCAACCATAGTAAAAACAGTTTTAACTGGTTTCTACGCCTCTTACACACATTCTGACGTGTTTTGAAGGCTCTAGGCCTGGTATTGCTATAGTAATGGCTGATTTAAGGGTCTAAAATGGCTAAAAAAATGGCTAAAAATGGCTTAAACCAGCCCTTTTTGGTCTAAACCAGGGTTCAATGATGCCATAATTGGCTTTTCTGTTGTCAGACTGTTTTTCACGACTGACAAGAGTAAAATTTACTTTTGGAGTAAGAGAATTGATGGCTATAAAAGAATGTCTTCTTTGCCCCACTTTTCTCTTCATGTTAGAATCTTTTCCTTTTATTAATTAGTTTAAAACTGTTAAACCAATCAATCAAAGATTCCAACCACCACTTTTAAATCATTTTAATCCTTTTAACCACGTGAAAAAATCATTATAATCATTTTTTGTAACTCTTATAATCATTTTTACCCCTGAACCACCCCAAAAGTGAATTAACGCATCTTTCATCACTGTAAACTTTGTCACTTTGTTTCCAAATTCACTCTGGTCACTTTTGGGTGTGTTTTCTCTTTAATATTCTCTTTAAAGACTTTGTTCTTTAATTAATTGCTTGCAGTTCTTTGCTCAATTAATTCCAATTGAAATTGCTCTTGAAGAAATTTCTTTTGTAGCCTTAAAATATCTCTTGTAGAGTATTTTTTGGATAAATCTTTATTGTTGGTAAAACAATAAATTTTTATATTATTTTTTTATACTAATAAAGTTATAAACAAGAAAATTTGGCGTGTTTTCTCTTAAAAATAATATTTCATACTATTTTTAACTGAATTTTACCTTATACAAATTTTGAGGACAGGAAAAGTACTTGATTTTTAATCAAAGTTTCATATCCACACCTTACAATTATGAATACCATCTTCCCCACAAAATTATCTGAGGGATGGCTTATCATTTATATTGATGATATTATCATATGTTCTGACTCATGGCCTTTTCACCTTGAAAGACTTGAAAGAGTATTTGACAAAGCTACAGGAGTGAATATGAAGATTTCACTCAAGAAATGTAATTTTGGCTTTGAAGAACTTAAAGCTTTAGGACATATTGTTTCTGGTTTAAGCTTGGGTATTGACAAAAATAAAGTGGCAGCAGTGTTACTCAAGCCAATACCCCAGAATAATAAAGAAATGATGTCTTTTATTGGCTTTTCCAGTTATTACAGGCAACACCTGAAAGACTTCGCAATTGTAGCCAAGTCACTCTATAGAATCTGTGATCAACAGACAGTATTTGAGATGACACAGGAAAGAATTGAAGCTTATTATAAGATAAGGAAAGCACACACAGAAGCACCTTTACTCCTCATGCCTGACTGGAATATACCTTTTAAATTGTACATTGATGCATGTGGAGATGGATTAGGGGCAGCCCTGCATAAGGTCAAAATTATTGATGACAAACCTACAGAGGGACCAGTTTGTTACATCTCAAGAGAAATCAAACCAACAGAAGCCAGATGGAGTGCTTATTTTTGGTATTAGTCAATGCACTGGATGAAGTTTGGAATAATTCCTATTATGAAGGAAGATTTCACTTGTTTGATGGGATATTTTACCACAGAACCAAACATTCTTGTGTAATGACATTGTGTAGCAGATTTCTTATCAATACCATTCTTCATTAATTCCATTATAGAATCTACTCTGGACACCTGTCAGAAGACAGAACACTCGAAAAAGTAAAGAACTGTGAATGGTGGTCATCTTGGAGAAAAACAAACCATTGAATATTGCCATACTTGTGATAGATGCCAAAAAGTAAACAGGAGTACAGGCAAGAAATTTGGACTGATGATTCATATTCAAGAACCAAAATCCCCTTGGGAATTCTTTCGCATGGATTGGGTCACAGCACTCCCTCCAAGTGGTTACAAAAACTATAATGCTTGTTTAGTCATTGTAGACAGATATAGCAAAACTCCCATATTCTTACCATGTCATAAAGATGACACTGCTATGGTGTAGAGTTATTTCCCATACAGGATTATTTAAGAATATCATAAGTGACAGAGATCCCAAGTTCACATCTGCACTTTGGACCAATCTTCACAGATTGTTTGGGACTAAGTTATCATTCTCAACAGCATATCACCCTCAAACAGATGGACTAGATGAGAGAATGATTCAAACTTTAGAAGACATGATCAGGAGATTCTGTGCTTATGGGTTATAATTCAAAGACTCAGATGGCTTTACCTATGACTGGTGCACTCTAATACCTGCATTAGAACTGGCATACAAGAAATCAGTCCATTCTTCTACAGGCCAAACTCCTGCTATGTTAGAAAAGGCATGGAATCCAAGACTCCCAGCAGACACACTGAGGAAAGACTTGATTGACATTCATCCTACAGCTTGCAGCTTCAAGATAATGCTTGATAAAGTGAAGCATCATGCAAAACATAGTATGAATGATGCTTTTGACTATACAAAACAGAAGTGGGACAAGAGTCACAAAGTACCAGACTTCAAAGTAGGGGACTTAGTTCTAGTTTCAATCTGGAATTTTAATAATATCAAAGGCACAAAGAAACTTAAAGATTCTTATTTAGGACCTTTTTTATTGTTTCATTACATGGAACCAATGCAGTTCAAGTGGAATTGAGTGTTGAATTGGAAAATAAACACCCCACCTTTCCGGTTAGCTTGATAAAACCTTATCAACCAGCTTACAAAGAATTGTTTCCTTTAAGGAACCCAACTTCTTTGACTGTATCACCAGCGGAACAGAGTGAAGACAAATAGATAAAGAAAGTCATAAAAGAAAGGAGACTTGGGGGTAAAAATCAAAGATAATATCTTGTCAGATATAGAAATCCAGTACATGAAGATGAATGGCTGGCAGAATCAGAAATACCTGACTCAGATAAACTCTTAAGAAGATATATACATTAAAGAAGGACACAAGGCTGAATATGTCTATAAATGTGATTTAAACTACTTTATCTGAGTAATGTAAAGAGGTTGGACAGTGGACATTAACCCCCTTTGGGGTCTTTTCTTTTCTTGATACCATTAATAAAATTGTAGGACAGTTTTATTTTTTGATGGGAGGGAATGTGAGCCTTGAGGTATATTTTAGATACCCAAATAGGCCACAATTATCTTTACAATAAATTCTGAACTATGCATAACCCATAAGTCATTCATATATTCAAAATTCATCATTTTTGATTTCAGAAAAGATGAATAAATTTTTATTGAGTAAGTAAATCCATGGATTTAAGGCCAGATTTGAATTCTACACAAAGTTTCACCTAGGGTAGCTCCATAGAGTGAATAAGCTCAAAATCAACTCTTTGAGGTGGTAATATGGAAAATATTTCAATACCATATCATCAATACCACATGAAATAATTGTAAAAAATTTTGTTTTTCTCATTTTACCCCAAAATAATGGGAATGTGAGAAATCCCATGTTACATATACACTAAGAATAGTGTTATTCATGTTTGTGGCACTTAATATTATTGTATTCTTACATACACATTTGGTACACCCACAGTGGATATCTCACTTTAAGCCCGAATTTCTATTTTGATGTAAAAAATAGTCAAGGGGGACAAAAGACATCAAAGAGAGCCATGGTACCCAACTTCTGAGGCCTCTGAGGCATGGAAAGCTATAAAGCTTGGATCCATGGCTTATCTTGGCCCAATCAGTAATCCAAAACCTTTTTTGTAACTTGGTTACTAAGTCATAACTTCATTAAATCATAAGAAAATAGCAAATAAGCTGCTATTTTGATGTGCCAAGGAGGTAAAGAGCAACTTAGACTCCTGTAACCATGTCAATTCTTAATTATTTTCCATTGATAAACCCTAAAAGAACAATCAAAACCCTTTTTGGACTAGTATCCATCGATTTACCTCATAGCAACCAGCCATATAGTGCGATTTGCAATTCTATGTATAAATGAGGTAAAAACTTCAAAAATCCATTAAATGTACAATTATTGATTAATCTGTCTGAAAATTTCACGAACAACTAAGAACTGTCTAACTCTTATAAAAAAACAAAAAACAATTATACTTTTATAAGTAAAATTCAAAGTTTTACTTACAGTCCATTTTTGATAATTCCATGTGAAACACTGAATCTTTAAAAATTCACAGAAAATACACCCTGTGATTAGATTTCCAATAACATTGATAGCTTTGAGAAATAAATTCTTCTTTTGGAATAAAAGAGTATTTACAGCTGTTACTCTTTTTATTCTTAACCATAAATGGGCTGGTAGTCATGTAAAAGCATCAATTAAGTAATTATGATAATCTTATGTGACAACAGATGATGCAATCAATAATCCAGAAGGGTTTATTGTTTTTTCACTCACTGGTTTTTCAGTTTTCTCTATGGAACATCTCTGTGAGCTTTCTTAGACTTAAAAGAGGCCTCCCCTTGCTTTTTTTTCCAAATCATCACATTATTCAATTATACCTTTATTACCAACAAGCAAGTATTAGTTAAAATCTTTTCTTAAGTGTTTTAACCTTTCAGAATCAATCAGAAAGACGTGAAATCATATAAATCAACTATATATTGTTGTAATACTGTCATAAAGCCCATTTTGATCCATTCAATCCACAATTATCCATCAAATTTCCCTGCTATTATCTTTAATAAGTTCTTTGGAGTATTAGTGAGTGATGTATCTTAATTCTTAAAGTTTTTCTCTAGTAAATCTTTTTCTTCAAGAATTATATTTCTAATTATTCTTGCAAAAGATAATTTTATTATTTTAATAAAGAAGTTTTATTATTAAATACTTCTTGTAATTGATCCTAGTAGACAATTATTGCTTACTGTTATAATCACTAGTAGTGTATAACAAGTAATAGAAATAATTAATTAATTGATTATTTAATTGTAGTTATAATCATTTTTATTATTACTATATTTCATAAGAACAGTCATAGTACTGTTGATCAATCGTAATATTATCAACAGTTTCATAGACACATCTTACAGATATCCTTTTGGACCAAATATCAAGAAATCAGCTACCATATTGCAGGAATTCCCAGATATAAAACTTGGTATTGGGAGAAATTGAAATTGGATATGAAGGGAAGATAGGGGAATGTATCACCTGAAAAAAGATAAAAGCTTTCCTCAAAAGCTCAATTATTCAGAAATATTAAACAATGAGGAGGACTTATAAATATTACTTAATATAAAAGGTTCATTTGGGAATATGAATCCATCGTAAATTATCTCAAAATGTTTCAATATATATAAGGAGATATTCATGACAATCAAGAAATGGTGGCTGGGATTTCCTCAAGTGTTCCAGAATCCATTTGTAAAGAAATGATAAAATATAAGGCCATTTTGCAAGCTTTAGATGGTGGTTATATCATTTTAATAATGAAAATCTTAAATCTATATATTTGACAGGAATTAGAAGCCAAATTATTAATTCAAGAGAAGGAATTTTGACAAACAAATTCACAAGGAAATAATTCTTGGTTTTAAGATAAAATTTTGGAAGAAGTCTTGAAGAAAACTAAAGATCTTACCCAAAAAATTCAAAATACTCAGCCACAAGAACATCAATGAAAGGATACCTGGAAGAAATAAGTTAAGGAAGTATTGAATCAGCTAAAACACCTTTCAGAATTAGTTGAATTTACAAAAAAAGCCCAAGATAGAAATAATAAAGATCAGAAAATTATGCAAAACTCACAGACATTCAGACCAAGATATCCTTTACCACCCATATCTTCAAGGTATCAGCCATATGTCCCAGGGAAAATGGCTCCAACACATCCACTAAGGTGTTATTACTCCTTAGAAGAATTACATTCTACACTAAGTCATAATAATCTCACAGAATACTTTTAGAAAATGATATTATTGAAGCATGGAGGAACATAACTTTTTCCAAATTTTCAGAGAGTAACTACAGAAGGTCCTATGTCTGCAAAAGAACTGGTTAGACATTTTTCCAAAGAAAAGGATTAATTCCCTAAAAAGATGTTATAAAAATAAAATACACCTTCAAAACAGAAAGAAGCAACAGTAATTGAGGATCACAAAGATGAGAAGGAATCCTCTATATCTAAAAGGAAGGATGGGGAAACTGGAAACCTCTGCAAATATCATCTGAAAATGAGAATATTCCAATGAATTTTGGATTTGGGCAGACAATACAGAGAGCTGAAAGAGACAAAATTTAGAGCCAAACTCAGCAAGAGGATAAGAATGAAACACAAAAACCCTTTAAAAAGAATATACAAGGTGCCTACCATGAGGAAGATCAGGCAGAAGAAGAAATAAGATTTTTAATTCAAACAAAATACAGGAAAACATAAGGAAAGGAAAGAGATAACTATGATATTGGAATAACTTCCAAGAATGGGAATGAGGAGATACCAAAACAGGATTGACAAAGGATGGAATTAAAGAACAAAGCAAAATATACAGTAAATAACCCAAAGCCAATAATTGAAAATGTGATGAAGAGAACACTTGAACAAAAGATAAATCTCACTCTTATAGAAATATTATCAACTTCACTAACCTTTGTTGACAAATTCCAAAATTTAGCTACCCAATAAAAAACATGATAAAATCAGTTAATGAAACAGATGTTGAACAAAGACAACTTTTATTAAAGCTGAGGGACTATGATATACAAAGTCTACATTATGAATGCCCACTTGGATTTATGGAAGTATTTATTGGAAGGGAATAATATCCTACAATGGCGTTGATTGATACTGGTTAAGAAGTTAACATCATAGCAAAGGAAGCTTCAATTAAAACCTCACATACAAGTATAAAACTCAATATGAACCTCAGACAAATTGGTGGACATACAACATCTTTGGTTGGACTCTAAGAATTTACACCAATTACTATGATAACAGGAGAATAAAAATTAATTCACTTCTCCATAGCAAAAGGAGCTGTAAGAACTATAACTGGAAGACTAATTTTAGCAGATAATAATGTTAAATTGGAGTTTTCACACAAGCAAGGGGAAAAATTTAGTTAAAAAATGGAACACAAAAAAAAGATTATGTTTACAAATATATAACCCTCAAGCTATGGGTTGGAAAATCTCTCCACCAAGTATTATGGAGCTTTGTGATTCTTCAGAGGTTGAAAAATGGTCAACAGATCAAAAAGAATCATACAAAAAAGAAAAAGAGGAAGATTAAAGTCTTCCGTTGCAAATACTGAAAAAATATCTCTTGGACCAAACAAAATACCTTTCTCAGCTAATTTTGATGAAAAAAATGACTGGAATATTATAACTCAGGAAATAGCCATGAAAGCAGGATTAGACATCAGCCCTTACACATCAAAATCAACAGATAACTCTTTGAAGCCAATTTGTCAAATTAAAAATCTTGAAGTCACTTTTGGTAATAGAGAAAAAATGTTTATGGACTTCTTAGTATTTAAAAGCTTCAATCAGATAGTATTTGAAGAAAGGTCTAGCATATTATCTTCATCCAAAGAAACTATTACATCCTAGAGCTGATAGTTACTTCAAAGGGAAAGAGATAGAAGAATATAAGCTGAAGCTAGACAATAGTGAAGCAGTGAAAAAAACTAAAGAGAAACTGAAGAAGATGAGAAGAAATTTGGACATGGCCGAAGAAGACACATAGAAATGGCTAGCACTCTATTTAAGTGAAATGAATGAAACAGATGAAAGAGAAATACCACAGAATAAATGTAAAATGGATCTCAAGCCGCCTGAAGCAAATTTCTCAGGAATTTCAGAAAATCATTTCAATTTATCCCAGGAAAAAAATGGTACATTAGTGATAATGAAATATATTTAATGAATGAAAAACCAAAATAGGACACAATCAAGCAATTGGAAAAAATAAAAGTAAAATAATTGGAAAATTAAAGTGCCATAATTACTGAAAATAGAATGGATCAATTTTGGGATATAGATATTAAAAGGAGGATGGAATGAAGAATAGAAAAATTACTAGAAGAAGTAAAATTGGTAGAATCAGAATATGAATTGATTTTATATCAAAAAAATAATGGAGATTGGAAAGATAAATTTAAGAAAGGAATAATATTTTAAGACTTAGAGGAAGGAGAGTTAGCAGAAAATACACAAAGGGTAGCTAGACTTATGATTTTAGAACCCAATCCACAAACCGGAATTAGAGATTTATTTTTTAATGCCTATGAACAATTATGCTGTTTTGCCAATATCCCACTTTCAAACACAGCTTATTTATTGGATTAAAATGAAGAAATTTCATTCAGATTGACAAATGACCCCCAGAATCATAATGAAATACATCCAAACATACTGGATAATGAGGGAGAAGCTTATGTAATGCTTCCAATGATAACATTTCAGTAACTGTATGATTATGAGCTAGATTCACCAACAATTAAAATCCAATATATTTAAAAACTACCTGGACCAAATCTTACAAATTTTGACTTCTTGTAATTACTAACCACTATTTTAATCAAAGGAAATCTAAGGAATTATTACTGGAAGAAGCCTTAGGGATATTATAGAATGACAATAGAAGTACTTTATTATAAAATTCTATGGGCTCCAGAGGATTTGAATATAGATGGTTTGGAAATATTAGGAGTAACTCTTTGCTGGTGCAATTTTGGATATATGTTTATCCATTATGTCAAAGGTTTTTTTTCAAAATGGAAAGGCAATACACAAAGAGAAAAATGCAACAAGATATTTGCAGAGATATTTAAAGATATATGTGTTTCAGTAATTTACAACAAAATATTTTGAAGTTCTCAATAATAAATCAAGCAATCCATTTTCAATAAAAAATAGCAAAGGCAACAAGAAATAGTAATATGACAAAATTCACTTGAAAATACTCTCTTCTTCTTTGTATTGGTATTGGGGAAGTGACCTCCTGCCTTATCAAAGAGGAATTTCAATTTATTCAAATCGCTTCATGTTTCAATAAAAACAAAAAACCTTCATCTTTAGTGACTTCCTGTATTATCAAAGAGTATTATTATTTTATCTTAAAACTCAATAATCTCACCAAATCTCAAAAAGGACCTAGAAAACCAGGGAGGCCAAAATTTCATCTCAAAATTAATGGGATTGAAATCTTGGTTGGAATGAAGAAGGATGGATATATGTAAACTACAAAATTGAAGAATTTGAAGAATAATTAAATTAGTGGGGAAAACCAATTGTTCAAGAAGGAGAGGATTTATTTAAAAAATGGATTATATACTTATAATTTTAAGAATTGCTCTATTTACCAGAGAAACATTAAGATATCCAAAAATATCAAATCTGGATAGACCTTCCATGATTTTCTCTTTCAAAATTGTGATTTTTAGAATTACTTACATAGGAGTCTATCAAAGGAAATTTAGGAAACATATACTGGGAAGAGAATACATCAACAGATGCATAATGGAGAAGAAAGATTCTTTTTGGTATTTGGAAGTTTAAAGAGTACTTTTTTGACCTATTTGGAATACAAGAAGAAAGAACTTTGTAAAGGTGTGGAAATTATTCAAAAGAAAATTCCAAATGGGATGTTTTATAGGAAGATGTTTTTGTACCTGGAATACTCACTCTTAAGGTACACAGTTATAATTTCAATAAGGAAGATTGTAATTTGATTTGGGAAGACTTATTTGTTAAAAAAATTGAAGAAGAAAGAAGAATATTCACACCAAGACTCAAGGAAAATCTTATAAAAATTATTCAGACAAATATTACTAAAAATTAAAAAGTAATCTTCTCATGTTACTAATTCTCAATTTAACACCAAGATAATTATAAAAAGCTATCAAAACATTAGGCTTTGTATCAGTATTCAAGAAAAGATTTCAAATCAAACATTCTTAAGATTGTTTCCAAGATTTACAAGTTTCATCATTTGATTTTAATATAAAAAAACAGGGGCGGTTATGTGTTCTTATGCCACCTCAAATCAAAAAAGGCAAAAGTTCCATTCATTTTTTCAAAAGGAATAATATATGAATATATTCAGAAGATTATCTATTAATATAAATTGAAATTTATTACTAAATGACTCTGACCAGCCTCAATCAAAGTGAATAAATACAACCTTATCTATTTTATCAGCCAAAAGTAAACACAACAATGCAAAATCAATGAAATATTCTCCTCAAGTAGAAATAAATAGGAGAAACTGAATGGTAAAATTCAATAAAGACAATCAGAAGAAGAATAAAAGTGGAGATAAAAACAAACTTCCATTGGAAAATGACTTACAGCCCCAAAAAGTTGGGTTTAGCAAGTCTTTCAAAGGCAAGAAGCCATCCAAAAATTGAGTATTGCACTTCTCAAATCATGATAAACGTTTAGCACCTTCAAACACAACAAATTTCCAATCAAAATTAAATTTGAAAGAATCAAGGAAAACTACAATACCAATTTACATCCACAAGCTTTCTCAAGGCTCAGAATATGCTACTATGATTTTTCTAAGTCCCCTGGTTTGAGAAGCTCTATGGTGGCCCAAAAGGTATAAATAGAGGTCTTCTCTCCCTCATTGTCAAGAAGAATGGAACAAGTTCCCACATTCATGAATCACAACCATCCCTGAACTCGCAGGATATCTATAGTAGTAGTAGTTTTTTAGTCATGAAAAGCTCAGTAGCTTAGTATCATTGAAGAATAGTAGTATGACCCCAATGAAAAGCTTAGTAGTATCAAAAGAAAGCAGTAGTGATATAAACATAGTAAAAAAATATTGGAGAATTCTTATTAGTATCAAATCCAGTAGTCTTAGTATTAATGTTCATATTAAAAAAACATAATAAAAAATAAAACACAAAAATCTTTTCATTAGTTTTATTAAAATAGAATCAAATAGTAGTCTTTAGTTTCTTGAAAAAGTCATAGTGTTACATCAGTGTTTTGGCTATAGAGTTATTGATAGGTCTTATTTAGAGACTACTGATGAGTCTTCTCTATCTGTTAAAACCACAAATCTTATTTTGTTTTGTAATTCTCTGTAAACTGATTATTCAGTATTACTTAGAAGGGCAGCTAATACACCCTAGAACCCATGGTCATTGGACAATTCTGAAATTCAAAACAGACTTACCAATAATTTCCCCCACAAGGTACTGCCTTATTTCATCCCACAGTGGGCTGTGCTTTACAGCCTACAGACCAGGCACCATGGCATACAGTCTGCAGGCCATTGGGGCCTAAATGGCTCAAAAAGGCCATTTAGGCCAAAAAACCCTTAATGAAAGGGGTCAGGCAAGAAGGCCTGGGGGCCAAGGGTTTTGAACAAGGCCCCAAGGGGCCAATTGGCCACAAGATGGTTATGAAAATAATTTCCTTAAATATGCCCATGGGGGTATTTCCCATGGTTGTGACAAAAAGATACATTTGGGTTTTTCTCCTCATCATAAAAGATATCATTTCTCAAAGACTTATATATCAGATTTCTGGTATAAGTTAATTTTATAAATACCTTTATCATCATGAAAAATTGCCTCACTTTTCTTCATTGTTATCATTTCTCACCTCATCTTATTCATAAGATTCAATGCATAGCAAAGTGATTAATATTCAACAACCTTACTAAGAAAAAACTACTAATTTTTGAATGAATCACAGTTAAGCCAACATTTGGTGATCCAATTACTGGAAAATTCAAATACATCAAGGGAGAAGCATTTGGTTCATCAAAAAAACAAGTTGTCTGTTTTTCAAAAGAAAGGATTGATAGTTTCTAATTTGGCTTTCATGTTGGTGTTTTTTTTTTCAATGTCACCAGGCCATGTAGATTTTCAATAATGCCCTGTTATAGTAAATTTCTTTTTACATTAATTCCATTGGTCCATTATGTTATTTGTATTGACTTCTAAATTATTTCAATTTCTGTTTTTATTGGCTGAATTTCCCTTCATTTGATGCTTGTGGTCTACCAATTGCATTTTACCCAGATGTATCAAAGAATGCTTCCAAATCACTCTTCACTTTGATGCAATTAGTTATTGTTATCTGATGTCTTCAAATGTTATGATCCTTTTGAATTAGTGCTTATATCAAGTTTTAAAGGTTTTGAGTTAGTCAAAAATCAAGAGCATTTTTACTAATTGATAAGAGAAAATACTTGGAATGTAAGTTTTCACTAAATAACTTTGACAATGGCATTCCTTAATCTTTTTTTGCAAGATTTAGGTTTTTTATGGTCAAAAATTGCAAAGATACCACTCACAACAAGCTGACTAGATGAGGGGTCCTTCATGTGAGATTTTCTTCAAGATACCACAGTTAAATGATTGAGGCAATGAGTCTGTTTGAGACCTCCGTGATCTTGATGCTTTCTCCCAAAAGACTCATTGAATTTTTACTTAGCTTTTTCCTTAGCAGTGACACTGTTCGAAGGATGAACGTGAGCTAGACCACGGTTATAAATAAATTCAAGTGGGTTTTGTAAATGTTTCATAGTAATTCTTGTGTTCGAACTCATTGGATGTCGCTTCCTCAAAGCCGGTGTTTGAGGAGCGGTTTCTCAAGCCGAAAGCAGAAAATTCGCACAAAATTTTTAGAATAAACGTCTCAGCCATTTATGTCTTCGAATCCCCTTCAACATTTCTTGGGACGCTCTGACAGTGATGATCATCAAGTCAAAGAAACTCTAGTAGCTCGGTGCAAGCATGATTCAATAATATTCTCACAAGGAAAAAGTATGTGTCGTTCTATAAATCAACAAGATCGATCCCATAGAGCGTTAACGGTCACGATCCTCTTGTCTGCAGCTTGTCTTGATATACCCCTTATTCAGTGTCCTCGCACATTGGATGCAATCCAGATGGCTTCTGATCTCATGAAAAGTGACTCTATCGTCGCTTTTCCCACTGAAACAGTCTATGGACTTGGTGCCTCGGCCCTCTCGTCTACTGCTGTCGCAAAAATTTTCGCTGTTAAAGGGCGACCGTCTGACAATCCTTTAATAATTCACATTTCATCTATGGACTTGTTAAAAACTTTTTTACCTCTTGATTGGGTCATGCCTCCAACTTATCAAGCTCTCATCGAAAGTTTTTGGCCAGGACCTTTGACATTATTGATGCCCACCACCTCATCCAGTCAGCCAGTTTCCAATATATCTCAACTTGTAACTTGCGGTCTCTCAACAGTTGGCGTTAGAATGCCAGTCCATCCAATTGCCCGAGCATTAATTGCCCAATGTGGCGTACCCCTTGCGGCTCCATCAGCTAATCGCAGTGGTTTTCCTAGTCCAACGACTGCTCAACATGTAGCTAGTGACTTAGATAAGAAAATTTCTCTAATATTGGACGGGGGGGCTTGTAGTGTCGGTGTGGAAAGCACGGTGGTTGATGGTCTGAATCCTGACGGTCGGTTAAGAATTCTCCGATTAGGCGGATTGAGTGTCGAAGATATCAACATGTGCTTAGTTCGAGCCGGCTTAAGCCATTCTGAAAGTCAATCAGGTATTGCTTGGGTGCACAATAAAGATTTTAAAGATAGCTCACTTGAAATCACGCCAACGACACCTGGTATGAAGTACAAGCACTATGCGCCTCGCCCCAAAGTCACTGTTTTGGACCCAGTTGAGGTTAAGGACTCAAGCTTTGCGGAAGATTCTACTATTCCGGATGTGCCCCGCTTGTTGATCGAAACTTCCCGGATTGTCGGGCCTCTTAAAACGTTGACCATAGGTCTGATGATGATCGAAAAAAGTCCACTAATACAAGCCTTCACTGCATGTGCTAAATTACCTGAATTCAGCAACATTCGATTTTGCCATTTTGATCTTGGCACAATAGACAAACCTGAGGCTAGTGCTCAAAGACTATTCTCAGCACTTCGGTACCTTGACGAAGATGCCAAAGTGGATCTTATTTTTGTGGAACGTCACTCTGAAAAAGGCTTGGGCGCGACAGTCATGGAGAGACTAAGAAAAGCCAGTAGTCAAACCCCGTTTCAGCCTGTTAGGTCAGTGACTTCGCAATCTGGGTGAATTCTCAATTGTTGTATTGGGCTCATTTGTCTCTTTTGAGCATGAAGGTTACCGTAGCTTGTGAATTCAAAGAGAAAAGCCTCGATCACACTAGATTTTATCCCGCTGACTAATTCACCAAGGCTTCAAACTAGTGAGTTATCATTCAATAACAAGTTTCAGTGAGCTTGTCTCTTACACATGAATTTATAAAGTTGAAAGGTTTTCGTGTTCCAAACTGTTTACAATAGTGCAGGCAGAATTGAACGACTCAATTTTTTGGGTGAATTGGATCCCAAAATCCTTATGCAGCACAATACATCGATTTCTCAGACTGTTTCACAGGTTTATCTTACCTTAAGCCAATGCAAAGGTTCCGCCAAGAGCCGATTTTTCAACCTTTGAAAAAACTTTTCAAGCACTTCATGTATTGGGCTCCAAGACCTATGTCAACAATAACGGTAACATTATTTGGTCCCAAAGTTCATTATTTCATAATACCACTTAGCCGGTTTTATGAAGATAAACGTCAGGTTATCTTTTGCTATATTGCTGAAATCGCTTCTCACAAGACTAGGCATCCAGTAATTTGTTAAGCTTAAGAGTTTCTGTCTAGGATTTTTCTGTTGATACCAAAACCAGCATGAGTAGCTTCAATACGTCTGTGCTTTGATAGACCCTCAATATGAGAGGCGCGAATTTGATCCATACGGCTTTCATCTTTTTGAATTTATATTCAACATCCTTCATATTTCTTCAAGTAAGATAAGCGATATTTTAATTTTTCAATACTAAGGTGTGCTGCATTGCGCGAAGGGGATAGGTGAGTTTGAACACCTGACTCAAATTATTGAACCTTGTCTATGCTTGAAAAAATGAGCAAACCATTTGATATTATGCTTTTACAATTTGAGCTTGGTGTAAGATACATTGTTATGAATTGCGATGTTAATAATACCTTTGGTAGCCACGCAATTTTACAAAAAAGTATCAGAGATACCTACTTGCCCACCTGCCACATTCTCTTGATCTAGTAAAAAAAATTGACCTGATTAGAAGCCAGATGAGACTTGTTAAAACGACCAAAGTAAAGGAAAGCTGACGGGAGGCTTTCTATAAAATATATAAACTTGCTTCAATCATTGGAAACAATAGAAATCTTTGCCAAATGTCCCTTGAAGGTTTGTAAAAGCATTAACATAAGACATTATTGCGACCACATATTGACAACAGCCTTTCAGAGAGCTTTGATAGAGAATTCATTCTCATCGTTTTTTCTTGGCTATTGACTTGGAGTTGGCTTGAGAATCTGAAGGACTACTTTTGTGATTTAAAGAAGATGGTTGAACCAAACCACTTATTACCAAAGCATCTCTGGTTACTTGATTGATATGCTAAAAATGAAAGATAATGTTTACCCGCTAGTGTTTAGAACTTCAAAGTACGAATAAGCTTACTTTGAAACGGTCTGCACCCAAGTGAATTCCTCCAAACCAACGGCTCACACAAACAAACACATTTTGAACGTTCTGTAAATGATAGTGTTTTTAGTCAATGCTTATTTTGAGATAAACAAAAAAACAAAACCCACGAGCAAATGTAAAAGGTGTTGCATACGTGAGCCAGCCGCAGTTTCTCCATCATCATCATTATCTAGCAGGGGACCAAATCAGTTACAACTCCATCATTTAAAGGCATTCGTAATTACGACGTATTAGACAACCTTGGTGAAGACATCCATTAAATTCACAACGCCAAGCTACTATATTATGACTAATAAATACCCCTTTGATTGATTTATGATAAAAAAAGGATTTATATTTTGAAATAAGTTATTCGACTGACCTAGCTCTGGAAATTTTTTTATCACTTAATAATTGATTTAAAATTTTTGGAACCTACAAAAAAAAAGTTTTCCAATTTAATTTAGGAGATAATAATAATAAGAAAAATACACACAAAAACTTGCATCTTTTGGATTATTTAAAATTACGGCATGACCAATAAAAATACTCTTGCGATCGATAATAGGTTGACTGACAAAAACTGTGAAGTCGGTTTTGTGAATTGAAACTTCTTCAACAATTTTTAGAGATTGATTGATGGGACACAATGTTGAGACTTGATTAAGTTTAATGGAATCGACTTGATTTGATTCCAAATTATCACGCTCTTTTAATTTATCCATGTAAAACTTCATAATAAATTCTTTAATGGTTTCAATACCATCATATAGAAGACATTCACCAACTTCTTGACCTTGAAATTTGGTTTGAATTAATTTTGATAAATAAAAATTATCAACTTTGAAAGGACCAATGTATTTTGATGAGATTTCAAATCTTGGTAACGAGTTTTGAGGATAATCATTTGGAATGAAAATCGTTAAAAAAAAATTTAAGTCTTCATCATTTGAGATATCTTCATTTCCAAGATTGAGATTTAACTTGAGATTGATAGACAACGAATCTGATGAATTCAATGAATGACTATCATTGATTTGAATTTTATCTAATTCACAAAAAAGTGAATCACCACCGAAAATTGCTTCAAGTGTTGAAAGCTCTTCTGCAAGTTGAAATCGAGACAAGTTTTGTAGATGATTGATTAAATTACATAAAGATATCGAATTTTTTGATTCGTTCATTGAACTCAAGCTTTGAAGAAATTTTCAGAATCTAAATATGAAGAAGACGCTTTCAATATCCATGCCAAAACCTTCAACATTTTTTACTTGGTCACTTGCTGCAACATCTGTTAAAAATTCAGCTAGTGGGAGTTTAATGAATTAAGCATACAAATCAAATGGTTATCCCTTGGTTTGTTCCAGCTGTGTGTAATTTCAATTGGCTCATTATTTTTTCAAAGAGGGTCTTGATCAAATTATCTTGAGGAAATGTGGACCCTGGCACTTGGATTTATTGATTTATTATTCTTTTATTATTATTAGTGGCATAATTCTCATTCTTATATATGTTATTAATTTTTGTATGGCTGCTATTCAACCAATCACCAATAAACCATTTGTAAGGTTTGACTATGAAACAATAAGTAAAAATTACTAATATTTCACTTATTGTACTCTGAATGTCCTAATTTAAATAAATAATAAGATTAAAAATAATTATAATAATAAAGTATTATATTATTATAATTATGGTGTAAAAATATTTATATTATTTAAAAAGAATAAAATAAGATAAAATATATTATGAAAATAATATAAAATAAATTATGAAAATAACATCATAATATATATATATATATATATTAATATTTAATAATTACTATATTTATGGCAATTTATTATTGTTACAAACAAATAATAAATGCATGAAAAATTGTTATTTAACATTAAAAAACAATTTATAACAATAATATTACTAATATTAAGGTTATGTATTAACATCAATACTATTTATATTTGTTTATATTAATAAATAAATTATTAAGAATAATAATAAAGAGAAAATAGCCTACTTTTAACATTTAATATAATGATTTTGATTAAATTTACACCTATTAAATTGTATTTACAATAAAAACAGAGAGAATTACAAGTTTTACTATTTTTATGTGGATTTAGAGATTTTAAGAGAACTTAACAAATGACAATAGAATATTGATGTCATCAAATATAAAATAGTAAATACTATAAGATACAGTTTTGGCCTTATAATATAAGAGTTTTATATTGAGGAGTAAAGAAATTTAACTTTTATTTAATGATTTTATTGTATTTGTTGGGTCTGAGGGGGAAACAGAGGAAGAAGAGGTCCTTTTATAGTAAAGAGCCCTCTTCTAGTAGATGTGTACTGATGCTATCCACTGGAATTGATCATTATTTTAAGGTTTTGTGATGATTACATCATTATTAAAGCACTTTTTAGAGTGATAACTATAACTCTTATTTGATAACATCATAATCTTGGCAAATGATTCATTTTTATGGATTATAGTAGTTTTAATCATGAAATACTAATATCCACCAGTTTTATCTCTTATTTAATTGTCAAATTAAAAATAAGATTAAAGTTATTGATCAGAAAGGATAGTTTTAAGCCTTATCTTTAATCCCTAAAAACCTTTGAATAAGAGATAAAACTGGTGGATATTAGTATTTTGAGATTAAAACCACTATAATCCATAAAAATGAATCATTTGCCAAGATTATGATGTCATCAAATAAGAGTTATAGTTATCACTCTAAAAAGTGGTATAATAATGATTTAATCATCACCAAGCCTTAAAATAATGATCAATTCCAGTGGATAGCATCAGTACACATCTACTAGAAGAGGGCTCTTTACTATAAAAGGACCTCTTCTTCCTCTGTTTCCCCCTCACACCCAACAAATACAATAAAATAATTAAATAAAAGGTAAATTTCTTTATTCTGAAGCTTCCAAAAGAATTTCATTACATCATCAAAACTCTATTTTCAATGATTTTTCTTGTAAGTCCTCTTTTCTATTGAAATCAACTATTTTGGAATTCAAACCATGATTTCATAAGGTTATAACTTGAATATCCTGATGAAAATTACATAATTGTTCAGGTATTAATTAGTACAATCTGAATATCTACTTTTTTTTAAGCTAGGACCACTTTTAATTTTAAGTGGTCAACAGCTATTGCTATTTTTCTCAATATCCCTTTATAACTTTAAGCCTTATTTATAGCTTACCAAATAAAGGCCATAAATCTATTTTCAAAGTTATTTTGTGGCAACTTTCCTTTTGAATCAACTCTTTATCATGTGTAATTTGAAAGATATGAGCTAAAAACTATGAATATATGCACTGATCATAAAAGTGCACATATTGAGGTTATCTCAGTAAGTATTGGGTTTGCAGGTATGACATAAAAGAGTCATATATATAGTCTTTTATGGGGAATTCAATGGTGTAATTTATCCCACATGTTTATCCATTGTCTTTACAGTGTCAGCCTGTGACTCAAAACCAGAGCACAAGCATGACAGCCAAATACCATAAACCAATAGTAAAGCCAAGATACCGCCAAAACACGGATCTCAGCCAGATTAGCTCAAAAGGTATCAAAAGAAAGAGGAAACTCATCTCTTTCCATGTATACAAGTCCCATAATCATAGGACAAAGAATAACAAAGTTATTCCTGGTAAAAGTTGTGGCTGAGCATAAACCTTAATTTTCACCTCTCATCTGAAATACAGAGTAAGAGGCTTAAACCCATAAAATGGGTATTCAAAATGAATCTCTAAGTCAGGGCTATTCAATGGTACCAGCTAAACTGAGCTAGCACCAGTATTACAGAAGCTATGGCCAAATTCAGGCCAAATAAGTGTAAGGTTTGACTATGAAACAATAAGTAGAAAATTACTAATTTATTACTTATTGTAATCTGAATGTCCTTATAATTGAAATAAATAAGATTAAAATAATAATAATAATAAAGAAATATTATTATTATGGCGTAAAAATATTATATTATTAAATAAATATAATAATATAATTAATATTATATGAAATTATAATATTGTAAATAATGTATTAATATAAAATAATTAATATATTATAAAGCTCTTTATTATTGTTACCAACAAATAATAAAGGCGTAAAAAACTGTTTTTTATAAATAAAAAACAATTAATAACAATAATATTACCAATATTAAAGTTATATATTAATATAAATACTATTTACATAATTAAGAATTATTAAGAGTAATAATAAGAGAGAAATTATTATAATAAGATGAAATAACCTACTTTTAACACTTAAAATAATAATTGTGAGATATTTTATGCCAAAAGAATATAATACAGCTTTTTCAAATTGTAGTTACAATAAAAATAAAGAAAATTTACTAAATTTCTTGATTTTACGTGGAAATGAGTTTATAGAGAGATTTATGACAAAAACAATTAAAGAATTGATTTAATCACACAAAAATAGTGATTAATATTAAGATGGTCTTTGGTCTTTAATAATATAAGAGTTTTATATATAAAGAATAAAGAAATTACCTTTTATTTAATTGATTTAATGTTTTTGATGCGTCTGAGGGGTAAATAGAGTAAAAAGAGCTCTATTTACAGTAAATACCTCCCTCCTAGAGTCCAACAGGCTTCTAGTAGACGTGTACTGATCATATCCACTTGAATTGATCAATATTTCAAGGTTTGGAGATTATTACATCATTATTACACCATTATTTAGAGTTATCACTATAACTCTAAAGTTGATGACATCAGAGGCTTGGAAGAACCCCAAAATTCGTGGATTTTATTAGTTTTAATCATAAACTAATAGTATTCACCAATTTTATCACTCTTAAGACTGTTAAACTTAAATTAAGGTTACAGTGTGTGATCATAACAGCTCAAATTAAGCTCAAACTTTGACCCTCAATAACTTTTAAGATTTACACGCTACAGCAATTCAGAGGGTGAATTCTGATATCCTGGCATAACCCTATTATGCTGCCAAGAGCTCTTCATTACATCATCAAAACTCTAATTTGGATGATTTTTCTTGTAACTCATCTTTTCTGTCAAAATTCAATATTTTAAACTTCAAACCTTGATTTCAGGGGGTTATACCCTGAATTTAATAATAAAAATTACATCATTCTTCACGAATGAACTAGGAGAATCCAACTGTATACTTTTTTTTAAGTTTGGAGCACTTTCACAACAAAGTGGTCAACAGCTCTGTTGATTTTTATCAATATTTCATCATAGGCTTTAACCTTGTTTATAATTTGTAAAATAAAGTTCATATCTGTGCTCTTACAGTAATTACGTGGTAACTTTATTTTTGGTTCATCATTCTATCATGTATAGTTTAGAAGATATTAGCTATGATCCTTGAATATATGCGTTGACCAAAAAAGTGCATATATTCAGGTTAATTCCTTAAGTATTAGCATTGGAATTTAGCTTATTAATTGTTTTATGTGTGGATTTTCATGGGGAATCCACTGGTACAATTTATTTCACATGTTGTTTCATTAGTTCTTGAGATAAATAAGGTTTTATGGTTTTTATAAGGTATTATACCTTATAATTCCTTAAATATTGACTTTACAGATATGCCATAAAAATGGTATATGTGTATTTTTTCCATGGGGAATCCAATGGTATAGTTTATTTTACATGTTGATTCATTGGTTTTTAAGTTAAACCAATTTTTGTACCAATTTATGGTATTTTTTGTATATTTAAGTAATTATTCTTAATGTATAATTATTCTAAGTAATTTTAATATAATTATATTAAAGGTATAATTATTCTGAGTCTTTTTTGTGACCTTATTTGGTATGTGGTCATATCTCAAAGGCTCACAATAAGGGTGAATAAAATATTCACCTCTCATCTAACTTCTACAGTTTTAGTGTGAGATACCCAAAGTGGAGTCTTTTTGGAAAGAGAACAATCAGAGCTATCTGACGGTGCCATTCATTTCCCAATATCTCATCTAGAACAAAAGCTATAAGGCAAACAAGCCCAATACAGCTTTTTGCCTAAAACACGCATATGTACAAAAATCTTGTACATGGCATAACTTTGCCATATTTAATGATAGCCATATCAAATGAGGTCCTATTTTGTAGAAAAAATACAGTGATACACACTGAACCAATTGTGAGGTTAAAATCTCAAAAACTGACAAAGGTATGGCTGTTTCAAGGTCAAAATCCCACAGTTTAGCCAATACAACCTTACCATGGGATAATATCCCATAACTCTGATTTTGAGGTGTCAAAAAGAGGAAGAAGCTTGTTTTTACTTCAATAACTCATAGTTCACTCAATACTGGGGTCCCATAGAGTTTCTGTACAGCATTCTACGCGTCATACACATCAGAATCAGGCTATGTGGTCCCCAGATGAAAGTTTTCACCCTGTATTGGTGAAAACTGCCCAGATGTAATTTCAAAACCACATCTGAGCCCAATACAGGCTATACAGGCCTTTTGCAAACCCCAAGCCTGTCCTAGAGAGTGAAAAATGTTTACTTCCTCTATGTGAAAAGGTCTAGCAGCCTTTTCACACCATTTCAAGATAAAAGGAGGCCTTTTAACTTCCAGAAAAGGAATCCCCATCCTGCTCTTGAATTTCTAAATAGTAAAACTGTCAAAAACAGCTATACTCTTGGAAAATAAACAGGTTATTCTATGAATCTTAGTATTGTAGTCTTTATTATTGTAACCCAACAGGTAAAGCTGCACCCAGGGCTTTCAATAGGGCTCACCACCACTAATTCTCATTAGTAAAGCCCTTTTTATCTTCAATTAAACCTTTTTTAAATACTTTTATCCATGTCACAGTCATAGTTAAAGTTTTAAATAGCCTTATTACATCTTTATCATAGACTCAATCTGACATTTTGGAGGATTTGCTGTGTTTTTTTAACTTTTTGGACCTTATAAGTGAGTTTTTTCTCTTATTTTCCCTATTTTTACAAATTGTTTCATCTCTTTAGACCTAATTTTTTAATAAAAATATATATAATATATATCTTATATATATTCTTACAGTGGTATATGTCATATACCAGCATTATTTATCTTCTTTAAATCACATTGTGGTGTGGTTGATTATAATTTAATCACCACAAAAAACCCTTATTTTTGGTGTATTTTACATATAAAAACACTTTAAGCCATTCATAAAGTCCTTTTTTTAAATTAAAATAAGGACACCTCTTACTGTGAAACCAACAGTTGAGGCGTGGTTGGGTGTATTGTTAATTCAGTTCCCCTCTTACATACCACTTTTATCAGATTATAATTGCTAATTACAAGTTATTCTGTGAGATACTGGAATACAAACAGTGTACCAGATATCTGTAAGCTGTATTTCTGATGTGAAATTGTTAATTCAATTACACTGTCATTATAAAAGGGCATATTGTAGTAACATACAAGCCCAGAGGCCATTCTTAGATGTGAAAACAGAACTTTAAGAAGTCTTAACTGACTTTAAGCCCTCTTTTCCTGTTTGATTCAGTGGAAGAAAACAACATACCACTTGAGACCCAGTCACAGGCCAACACACCAGTGACACACTCAGAACCAGAGGGAAGCAAGGGCAAGGGAAAGAGGCACAGTGAAGGCCTGATTGCAGCAACAAAGTGGACACCCATTGCCACTCAGAGGAATAGAAAACCACAAAACTCTGCTTCATTACAAGGTAAACCAGCCTCAACCACTTGTACAGGGAAGATTACCATAATTGACCCAGTTGTAACCTCTAAAGGTAAATTGCCAAAATAAGCAGACAACAAATTTGTACAAGGCACATTAAAAGGTACATACCCTAAGAAAATAAAGTTTTTGACTTCTTGAAAACACTGATATGTCACCTGTACACCTCAGAACCTTGGCTTCCAAAGGAACAAACCAGAGGGCATAGAAGGCTTGTCCAGAACCAGAAGACCTGGAAGAGGACACTTTGGACACAGTGGTGGATGGCAAGACACTGAGGGAAGTCATACCCACCCTGCCATTCACTTTCCAATTCAACAGGAAACTCAAACCAGAGGACTGGAAAGATATGGATCAAGCTCTTCAGCTCCACCAACTACTCAAAGATTTATTTCAATGGAGAATGGAGAACAAGAGGTTCAACCTGGCATCCCACTGGGCAGAACTTGGAGCAAGTTGCCAGAAGATTTGTCTCAAAGAGATAGACTTCAAAGACCTTATGGTAATCACCAAAGGTTGGAATACCACCAGGCAGTTCAGACTCCTGGAGGTGAGGGAAAAAAGGATAAGGGAGAATCAAGCCACTATCCAAGCTATAGAAGAACAGCTGACCCAGACAGGGCATACTCAGATTCCTTCAGGCTCACAAGGAGCAGTCCAAATAAGCTCTCCAGTGGATTCACACCATTCAGATACCAACAGATCAGTGGCCAAGAGTCACCATTCTTCACAATTCCAGGAAGTTTCCAGGAGAAGACAAGGATACAAGGGCAAAAACAAGACCTCCTTCAGCCAGAGGAAGAGAGAGTCAGACCCAATGATCCAGAAGCTGTTGGATTTGGTGAAAGAAGTGCACAAGAATCAGAAGTAGATGTACATAACTCTAGAATCATTAGTCCTATTCATAGAAATATTACCCCCACTAAGATTGAAAATAATGTTGTCACACCTGAGAGTAACCTGAACAGTGATGCACTGTGGTTACAAATGTCCAAATATGCTGAGAAAACTCAAAAGCAGTTTGAAGAGCTTGAAGCAAGCCATGAGAGGATGAAAATATTGACAGCCTCCATGGACAAAATTGTTAAAAACCTTCAAAAAGGACATGCTCAATTGAGCAAAGCCTCTGAAGAAGCCAACAAAAGACTGAATCTAGTCTTTGAAGAACAACACCAAAACTGTCTGGATCAAGACATAAACAAACTGTTTAATGTCTACCATAGCATGAAGCCACAACCACAAGGATATGTTATGGATAATCTATATCACCAATATGACATCAAACCAGATTCCATGTTGATAAATAACACAAGATATCCATCACAATACCAGGATGGAGATAATATGTCTTATTCAGAGAAGGAAGCCTTGAAACAGCTTCCTGAGGCCTCAATCTGGCCCAACTTCTCTGAAACTGGAGAATGTGATCATATGGAACTCATTGATTATATTGATGGACTCTTCATTGATGTGCCAAGAATACCAGACTACTGGATTACTGCTAGACTTAATACAGCATTTAAAGGACATGCTAGTATATGGTACACAGAAATGAAAGAAATCCATGGCAGAAGAAACTAGCTATGGTGGAAGAGTCAAATCATCCAAAAGTACAGCAATGGTACTTGGATATGGCAAAAGACCATGTAATTTGAAAATGACAAATACTCTGTGGACAAAGATCCATATGAGTGGTGTCTCAGACATTCTAGAAGACTTAAATCCATTGATCCTCAAATGAAAATTCAGATGAGGAATCACAAAATCCTGACACAAATGCCAGGAGAACTAGAGAATGCAGTGCAATGCAGATGTAACCACAATTGAACTATAGATGACATTGCAAATACCCTACAAGATTTAAGGAAAGGAACTAATATAGGGAAATACACCCCATATAAAAGCAGTGGTTTTAAAGAGAAACAACGTTTCAGGGTGGAGTTTAAAGACGAACCCAGAGAAAGGGTGGCAGAAGTGGGAAAGAAGAAAAATTCTTGTCACAACTGTGGTTCAGCAGACCACTATTCCAACAACTGTACAAAGGAAAAGAAAAAAGTGTATGCCATTGAGAAAGTCCCAGTGGAGGAATCCCCAACAGAGGATTCTGACTCAGACTCTATGGGAGATGCCATCAGAGAACAATCTGATGAAGAGAAATACCCAAGGGAATAATTTCTAGTGTAATACCAAGAAGAAACCTCACTAGAAATCCAGGAAATACAGTTGGAAGCAGGCATGACACAAGACACTGCCAACAAAAACTTGTGTAAACACACACAAGATGCACAAAAATTCCTTGTCACACCAACCAAAGGAATGGAATACATACATGGAACAGCCACAAAGATGACTGTTTGTATTGAATATGCTCAACATCCATTGATAATTGACAGTGGAGCACACTGCTCCATAGTGGCCAGAAATTATCTGAACAACCACTTCCCAAACTGGGAAAACCAGCTTTTGCCCACCAAGGAAAAGAAATTCAAGAGTGAATCAGGGAAGATGACTTCCATTGGGATAATTATCAGAGAGATAATTATACCCCATAGGAAAGGTAACATCAGACTTAACCCAGAGTTTGTTGTTCTTGATGATGCCCACATCCAAGGGTTTTTTCTGGGAACAGATTGCCAGAGGATGTATGGCATAGATATTTACAATAGTAAAAACAGGCAAATTACCATTGGTACCAACAAGGAAAAGAAATTTTCACTTGATATATACCTAATATCTGCCCAAGATCTTCTTGAAGAACTACTGAATGAATTCAGAGAGGGACAGTTTAGCACTACCCTCACCAGTAAACAGAAGCTAATTTTACTGAGAATGCTGAGAAAGAATAGACCAGCATTTGCCATTGGTGAAGAACCATTAGGAGAAATTAGAGGCCATGATATAGAGCTATATCTGTATGTGGAAAGACCTTATCCACCCATGCTAAGGAGACCTCCTTACCCAGCAAGTATGGAAACCAGGAAGGAAATTGAAAAACATATCAATAAACTCCTGGAAATGGATGTAATCAGAAAGATTGGACACAATGAAATGGTGGAAATTACCACTCCTGTCCTGATCACCTGGCATGATGGCAAGCCTAAGCTGTGTGGAGATTTCAGAGCTCTGAATAACTACACCAAAGCTTACAGGTACCCTATACCCAGGATACCTCATGCATTAGACAAACTGGCAAACGCCAAATACATAACCAAAATGGATTGTATGAAAGGCTTCCACAAGAATGGAGTTGAACTAAACTCCATGAAATTACTCAGAATAATATGTAATATGGGCATATATGAGTAAACCAAGATGCCATTTGGCATCAAAAATGCACCAGCCCACTTCCAAAGGATGATGGACACCATATTTCAAGAAGGAATATTGGAAGGCTGGATGGTAGTATATATTGATGATATCATTATATACTCAGAGACATTGGAAGACCATATGAAGTACATAGACAGAGTACTAAGTAAATGCACACCCATCAATCTGAAAATTTCACTCAAAAAGTGCAATTTTTGGCCAACAAGAGCTACTAGCTCCAGGAAATAAAGTCTCAGGTCTTAGTCTTGCAATTAACCAGAGAAAAGTAGAAGCAGTACTGCAAAAGCCAGTACCAAGAAACATCAAAGAAATGCAATCTTTCTTTGGGTTTTCTAGCTACTATAGAAACCACATCAAAAGATTTGTCCACACAACTAGCAGTTTATACAGCTTATGTTCAAAAGATGTAGTTTTTTAAATTACCAAGGAAAGAAGGGATGCATATGAGAGGATCAAATATGAACTCACAAATGCACCTGTGCCCATCTTTCATGACTTTGAACTTCAATTCAAGCTATACATAGATGCAGCATGTAGCCAAGGCTTTGGAGCAGCCCTTCACCAGAGACAAATTGTAGATGGTGAACCAAGAGAGGGAGTAATATGTTACATCTCTAGGCAGCTGAAAGATTCAGAAGCCAGGCATGGGGCCACCCAGACTTAATTTCTATGATTAGTATGGGCTCTAGAGAAACTCCATTATTATTTAGAGAGTGCAGTCTTTGAAGTCTACACAGACTGCACAGCCTTGAAGTATTTACCAAACATGAAGACTACCAATAGACACATGCTGAGGTGGCAAATAGCCATCCAGGAGTATAGAGGGAATATGACCATCATATACAAAGAGGGTAAAAGTAATACCAATGCAGATGGCCACTGGATAATGTAAAAAGGAACCCAGCTTATGACTCTGAAGTAGCAGCTAAAATTCCTATCCATTTTATGGAAATAGACAGGAAGAAAAACTTCAGTTTTTTTTGAGTTGGAACCAGAAAGTGGTACCCCAGACAGTGGAAACACTGACTCAGAAGGAACATAAACTCCCATATTGGGAATAGGCTCCTCAGAACTGCATAATAAATTCTTCAATGCAGTGATAAAGACATATGCCAAACACAAACAATGTGGCATATTGTTGCAACTCCTTCAGCAAAAGTACAGGAGCCCAGAACTGGAATCCCAGTTAGAGGAACCCTGGTTGAGGGACTATAAGGATAATAAATTTTTCCTTATAGATGGCCTTCTCTACCATAGAGAGAAGCATACTAGTGCACCCACAATAATAGACAGAGACCATATATCTTTGATCCTGCAGGAATGCCATTATTGCCCCTATATGGGACACATGAGTGAAGACAGGACCAAAGAAGTGGTAGAAAGCACTGCTTGGTGGCACAAATGGGAACAAAAGTTGAGTGAATACATCAGAACTTGTGAAAGCTTTCAAAAGGCAAATAGAAAACATGGGAAGAAGTATGGGTTACTTAAACAAATAGAAGAACCCAAACACCCATGGGAAACCATCAACATGGACTGGGTTACAGGACTTGTCCCAGGAGGCAAGGAGAGCTTCAATGTCTGTTTAATCATGGTTGATAGGTTCAGCAAGAGTATGAGGTGCCTACCATGTCACAAGGAGGACACAGCCACGGATACTGCTCTGTTATTCTGGACAAACATCATATCTACCTGTGGAGTCCCTAAGATCATCATTAGTGATAGGGACCCAAAGTTCACATCTGAATTTTGGACAGACTTGTATGAAATGCTTGGAACCAAGCTTGCATTTTCCACAGCTTACCATCCACAAACAGATGGATTAGCTGAAAGGATGATCCAGAGAATGGAGGACATCCTCAGAAGATTCTGTGCCTATGGCATGGAATACAAGGACCATGAAGGATACACCCATGACTGGGTTACCCTTCCACCAGCAGTCCAGCTGGCTTATAATACAAGTCAGAACTCTACCACAGGAAAAACACCTGGACTGGTAGAGAAAGGGTGGAATCCCCTATTGCCTGTGGATCACTTGAAGAAAAGCCTTCTGACCATCCACCACAAAGCCGAGGATCTCCAAGAAATGTGGAAGAGGGCTTGTGACACAGCTGCCAAATGTATATCTGAGGCAAAAGAATATAATAATCAAAGGTGGGACAAATCACACATGGAGCCTGACTTTAAAGAAGGGGACCAAGTGTTAGTATCTACACTTAACTTTAATAATCTCAAAGGACCTAAGAAAATGAGAGACTCATTTGTAGGGCCCTTAACTATCATTAAATTGATAGGGAAAAATGCAGTGGAAGTCAAACTCACAAAGGAATTTTCCAGGAAACACCCAGTCTTTCCAGTGATTTTGGTCAAGCCATACTTCTGGATGGAGGAGGATAAATTCCCCTCCAGGAAGATGAACCCCACCCCACCAGAAATAGTGGAAGTGGAGGACTCCGCTGGACCTGTGAAGAAAATCATCAAGGCCAGGAAAATCAGACTTGATGGTAACGATCAGAGACAGTACTTAGTCAGATTCAAGAACCAGACAGCTGATAAAGGCAAGTGGTTGGCAGAAGATGCCATACCTAATGGGAACCTTAATTTAAAGAGATTCAGAGCCTCTAGGAGGACTGAACAGTCTCATAAATGATGAGCCTTTTTTAGAGGGAGGGTATGTCAGCCTGTGACTCAAAACCAGAGTGCAAGCATGACAGCCAAATACCATAAACCAATGGTAAAGCCAAGATACCACCAAAACATGGAGCTAAGCCAAATTAGCTCAAAAGGTATCAAAAAAAGAGGAAGCTCACCTCTTTCCAAATATACAAGTCTCATCATCATAGGACAAAGAATAACAAAGTTATTCCTACTCAAAGTTGTTTCTGAGCATAAACCTTAATTTTCACCTCTCATCTGAAATACAGAGTAAGAGACTTAACCCCATCAAATGGGTATTAAAATTCAGGCTCCAAGTCGGGGCTATCCAATGGTACCAGCCAAACTGAGCTAGCACCAGTATTACAGAAGTTATGACCAAATTAAGGCCAAATAAGGGTGAATAAAATATTCACCTCTCATCTAGCTTCTACAGTTTGAGTGTGAGATACCTAAAGTGGGGTCTCTTTGGAAGGAGTAGAATCAAGGATATCTGATGGTGCCATTTATCTCCCCATATCTCATCTAGAACAAAAGCTATAAGGAAAACAAGCCCAATACAGCTTTTTGCCTAAAACACACATATGTACAAAACTCTTGTACATGGCATCACTTTGCCATATTTAATGATAACCATATCAGATGAGGTAAAATTGTGTAGAGAACATACAGGGCTACATACTGAACCAATTTTGAGGTTGATATCTCAAAAACTGATAAATCTATGGCTTTTTTAAGGTCAAAATTCCACAGTTTGGCCACTACAGCCTTACCATGGGATAATATCCCATAACTATGATTTTGAGGTGTCAAACAGACAAAGAAGCATGTTTTTACTTCAATAACTAATAGTTAATTCAATACTGGGGTCCCATACAGCTTCTGTACAGCGTTCTATGCGTCATACACATCAGAATCAGGCTATGTGGTCCCCAGATGAGAGTTTTCACCCTGTATTGGTGAACAATGCCCAGATGTGGTTTCAAAACCACATCTGAGCCCTATACAGGCTATACAGGCCTTTTGAAAGCCACAAGACTGTCCTAGAGAGTGAAAAATCTTCATGTTTTCTATGTGAAAAGGTCTATCAGCTTTTCCATACCATTTCAGGATAAAAGGACTGTAAGATGTGACTATGAAACTGATGATAATATTACTATTAATCAACAGTACTATGTCTGTTCTTATGAAATATAATAATGAAATATTATTATAACCACAATTAAATAATTAAAGAATTATTTCTTTCACGTGTTAAGCACTACTAGTGATTTTAACAGTGAGCAAGTAATTGTCTACAAGAATCAATTACAAGAAGAATTTAATAATAAAAACTTCTTTTATTAAAATAATAAAATTATTTTAATGCATAATTATAAAGATAATTCTTGAAGAAAACTATTACTAGAGAAAAACTTTAAGAATTAAAGATAAATGACTCACTAATACTCCAAAGAACTTATTGATAGATAAAAGTAGAGAAATTTGACGTAGAATTGTGGATTTAAGGGATCAAAATGAATTTATAAATGTATTACAACAATATATAGTTGATTTCTATTATTTCACATCTTTCTGATTAATTCTGAAAGAATAAAACACTTAAGAAAAAGTTTTAACTAATACTTACTTGTTGGTAATATGGATATAAAATGATTAATAAGATGATGATGCGGAAAAAACAGCAAGAAGAGGCTTCTTTTAAGTCAACAACAGCTCACAGAGGCGTGCCATGGAGCAAACTGAAAAACCAGTGAGTGAGAAAACAATAAACCTTTTTGGATTAATGATTGCATCATCTGTTGTCACGTAAGATTATCATAATTACTTAATTGATGCTTTTATGTGGCTACCAACCCCAATATGGTTAAGAATAAAAGGAGTAACATCTGTAAATCTTCTTTTATTCCAAAATAATCATTGATTTCTCAAAGTTATAAATGTCATTGCCAATTTCATGACAGGTTTGAATTACTGTGAATTTTTGAAGATTCAGTGTTTCACATAGAATGGTCAAAAATGGACTGTAAGTAAAACTTTGAATTTTATTAGTAAAACTGTAATTCTTTTTGGTTGTACCATAGATAATACAGTTCTCCATTGGTCCTGAACGTTTCAGAAGGATTAATTAAGATTTGTATTTTTAATGAATTTTTGAAGTTTTTACCTCATTTCTACATAGGATTGCAAATATCAGTGTTTCACTGGTTGCTATGAGGTAAATCAATGGATACAAGTCCAAAAAGGGTTTTAATTACTCTTTTGGGTTTTATCCATGGAAAGCCATTAAAAATTGACGTGGTTACAGGAGTCTAAGTAGCTCTTTACCTCCTTGGCACGTCAAAATAGCAGGTTATTTGCTATTTTCTTAAGATTTACAGTAGTTGTGACATGGTAACCAAGTTCCCAAAGAGGTTTAGCTTACCAATTGGGTCAAGATCAGCCGTGGAACCAAGCTTTGGAGCTATCCACGCCTCTGAGTCCTCAGAAGTTGGGTACCCTGGCTCTCTTTGATGTCTTTTGTCCCCCTTGCCTATTTTTTACGTCAAAATAGTAATTTAAGCTTCAAGTGAGATATCCACTATGTGTGTACCAAAAGTCCATGTAAGAATACCATGATATTAAGTGCTCAAAACATGCATAACACTATTCTTAGTGTATATGTAACATGGGATTTCTCACTTTCCCATTATTTTGGCATGAATTTAAGAAAAACAAAAATTTTCATGGATCTTTTATGTGGTATTGATGATGTGGTATTGAGGTATTTTCCATTTTACCACCTCAAAGAGTTAATTTGAGCTTATTCACTCTATAGAGCTACCCTAGGTGAATTTTTGTGTAGAATCCAAATCTGGCCTTAAATTCATGGATTTACTTACTCAATAAAAAGTTATTCATCTTTTCTAAAATCAAAAATGATGAATTTTGAATATATGCATGATTTATGAGTTATGTATAATTCAAAATTTCTTTTTAAGATAATTGTGGCCTATTTGGGTATGTAAAATATACCTCAAGGCTCACATTCCCTCCCACCAAAAAATAAAATTGTACCACAATTTTATTAGTGATAAAAGAATAAGGCCCCAAAGGGGGTTAATGTCCACTGTCCAACCTCTTTACATTACTCAGATCAAGTAATTTAAAGCACATTCATAGACATATTCAGGCTTGTGGCCTTCTTTCATGTCTAAATCTTCTTAAGAGTTTATCTGAGTCAGGTATTTCTGATTCTGCCATCCATTCATCTTCATGTACTGCATTTCTATATCTGACAAGATCTTCTCTTTGATTTTTACCCCTAAGTCTCCTTTCTTTAATGACTTTCTTTATCTTTGTGTCTTCATTCTGTTCCACAGGTGGTACAGTTAAAGCAGTTGGGTTTCTTAAAGGAAACAATTCTTTGTCAGCTGGTTGATAAGGCTTTATCAAGCTGACTAGAAATGTGGGGTGTTTATTTTCCAATTCACCACTCAATTCCACTTGAACTGCATTGGTTCCATGTAAAGCAACAATAACAAAAGGTCCTACATAAGGATCTTTAATTTTCTTTGGGCCTTTGATATTATTAAAATTCAAGGTTGAAACTAAAACTAAGTCCCCTACCCTGAAGTCTGGTATTTTATGACTCTTGTCCCACTTCTGTTTTGCATAATCAAAAGCATCATCCATACTTTGTTTTGCGTGGTGTTTTACTTTATCAAGCATTATCTTGAAGCTGGAAGCTGTAGGATGAATGTCAATCAAGTCTTTCCTCAGTGTGTCTGCTGGGAGTCTTGGATTCCATCCTTTTTCTAACATAGCAGGAGTTTGTCCTGTGGAAGAATGGACTGATGTCTTGTATGCCAATTCTAGTGCAGGTATCAGAGTGCACCAGTCATGGGTAAAGCCATCTGAGTATTTGAATTCTAATCCATAAGCACAAAATCTCCTGATCATGTCTTCTAAAGTCTGAATCATCCTCTCTGCTAGCCCATCTGTTTGAGGGTGATATGCTGTAGAGAATGATAACTTAGTCCCAATCAATCTATGAAGATTGGTCCAAAGTGCAGATGTGAACTTGGGATCTCTGTCACTTATGATATTCTTAAATAATCCTGTATGAGAAATAACTCTACTCCATAAAAGAAGAGCTGTATCCATAGCAGTGTCATCTTTATGACATGGTAAGAATATGGGAGTTTTGCTATATCTGTCTACAATGACTAAACAAGCATTATAACTTCTGTCACCACTTGGAGGAAGTGCTGTGACCCAATCCATGTGAACAACTTCCCATGGGGATTTTGGTTCTTGAATATGGATCATAAGTCCAAATTTCTTGCCTGTACTCCTGTTTGCTTTTTGGCATCTGTCACAGGTATGACAATATTCAATGGTTTCTTTTCTCCAAGATGGCCACCATGCACAGTTCTTCACTTTTTCAAGTGTTCTGTCTTCTGACAGGTGTCCAGAGTAGATACTATCATGACATTCATGAAGAATGGTATTGATAAGTAATCTACTGCACAATGTCATAACACAAGAATGTTTTGTTCTGTGGTAAATTATTCCATCAAACAAGTGAAATCTTCCTTCAGAATAGGAATTTTTCCAAACTTCATCAAGTGCATTAACTAAAGATGTATCTTTTCAGTCTTTATCTAATAAAGAAGTCAAGATATGGCAATTCTTGTCTTGTTTATAAGATTCTCTGACTTCCTCAAAGAATTCATTTCCAATATCAGTTATGTTAATTCCTTCAATTGGAATCTGTGGTTCAGCTTCCAAAGGTACATAAGCTGGGTTATCAGGAGTGTTGGCTAAAGCCCATCTACTAAGTCCATCAGCATTCTTGTGAATGTTTCCTGCTTTATGAACTATAGTCATTTTTCCTCTATATTCTTGAATAGCTATTTGCCATCTCAACATATGTCTGTTGGGAGTTTTCATGTTGAGAAGTGATTTTACTGCATTACAGTAAGTTATCACTTCAAAAACACTGCCATCAAGGTAATAGTGTAATTTCTCAAGTGCCCATACCAAACATAAGCACTCCATTTGGCTTGCACCATATCTGGCTTCTGTTGGTTTGATTTGCCTTGAGATATAACAAACTGGTCCTTCTTTAGGTTTGTCATCAATAATTTGGACTTGATGTAGGGCTGCCCCTAATCCATCTCCACATGTATCAATGTACAACTTAAAAGGAATATTCCATTCAGGCATGAGGAGTAAAGGTGCTTCTGTAAGGGCTCTCTTTATCTTCTCATAAGCTTTAATTCTTTCCTGTGTCATCTCAAATACAGTCTGTTGATCACAGATTCTATAGAGTGATTTGGCTAGAATTGCAAACTCTTTTAAATGTTGCCTATATTAACTAGCAAATCCAAGGAAAGACATCATTTCTTTTTTATTCTGGGGTATTGGCTTAAGCAGTACTGCTGCCACTTTATTTTTGTCAATACCCAAGCTTAAACCAGAAACAACATGTCCTAATGCTTTAAGTTCTTCAAAACCAAAGTTGCATTTCTTAAGTGAAATTTTCATATTCACTTCTGAAACTTTGTGAAGTACCCGTGAAAGTCTTTCAAGGTGCAAAGACCATGAGTCAGAGCATATGATAATATAATCAATATAAATGATAAGCCATCCCTCAGACAATTCTGTGGGGAAGATGGTATTCATCATTCTTTGATAATGAGATGGAGCATTTTTAATGCCAAATGGCATTCTAAGATATTCAAAAATACCACAGTGAGTGATGATTCTAAGTAATTTCTTAGCTTTAGGCATCAAAAAAATTTTGATGGAAGCCTTTCAATGCATCCATTGATGTTATATACTTGGCTTTGGATAATTGAGTCAAGGTTTCTTGGATTCTAGGTATTGGATACCTATCTGGAACTGTGTAGGTATTCAATGCTCTGAAATCTCCAACCATCCTTGACTTATCATTATGACAAGCAATGATAACAGGTGTGGTCACCTCAACTTCCTCATTATGGCCTACTTTCCTTAGTACACCAAGTTGAATTAACTCTTGGATATGTTTCTCCAAGGCTTCTCTAGCTCTGGGACTGGCTGGATAAGCTGGTCTTCTAAGTACTGGGGGATATGGTCTGTCAATATTAAGAGTAATATCAACTTCATGTCCTCTTATAGCACCTAATGGTTCATTATCAGAGGCAAATGCAGTATTGTATGTGTATAACACGTCAATAAGTTCATTCCTCATTTTTGGTGACAAAGATGGATTAATCTGTGCTTCAACAAGTTGATTAGACACAAATTCATCTTTATAAGTATCTTTGACAGAAGATACCACAGATATTTGTTTTGGCATATTGGAAAAAGCAAATTTTTGTCTTTTGTTATCCCCAATTGTGAAATATCTGTCTTTATGGTTATTGATGTCAATACCATAGATATTCAAGTAATCATTTCCAAGAATGATGTGCTGAGATGTGCAATTATCCATTACAACAATTTCAGTTTTCATCCTTACACTTCCTGCTGGGTGTGGGAATACAAGATTAGTGTCTAATATACCCAAGGGGTACATATTGTTACTGGCACTACTAAATTGTCCACCTTCTATTGGTAACAGATGGTTCTTCCATCCAGGAAGTATAATTTGGAGATGATCTTTGCCCACACAAGTGCAAAATGCCCCTGTATCCAAATTTACTTTGGCTTCAATATCACTCATCAAGACTGATATGATACAGGATGCTCCAGCAGTATAACCCTTTCCTCTAGCAGGTTTTGTTTTACACATTCTGGCATCTTGGATATTGGTCAGGTTGCAGCAATCCTTACTGTACTGTGGAAAGTGGGTGTGGACTTCTGTGACCTCAAAGAAAGCTGTGATGTTTTCAATGGGATAGTCCTCTACTGGTGTATCTTCAGAGACTGCAGAATCTTGATCAGACTCTCCTTTCTCTTCAGTACACTGAATTTCTTCAATGACTTGAACTTCATTGATTTTTGTCTTTTTTGTGCAAGTGTTGGCTAAATGTGAAGTGCTTCCACATTTATGACACTTTAAGACAGGTCTTTCTGGTCTCTTATCCTCTCTGGGAATCTTAGAGGTCATCTTGGATTCTGTTGGGATTTTAGACCAAGTTTTACCAATTCTTGTTCTGGTAATGATATCTTCCATAGCATTAATGTAGTATTCTGTTGAACAGGGTTCTACACATCTGCTTTTGATAGCATGTTCCAATTCTCCTCCACACTTTCTTAATATTTTCATATTAATCATAGTGTCAGACATATCTGGTTGTAAAGCAGATAATCTGTCTTTTTGCTTGAAGAACCAAGTAAGTGGTTTATCTTTCTCTGAGTTAAAAATGGCATTTTCAAAGGCATTTTCTATTTTAAACCTCCAAGAATTATTGGGCCATTTTGTAATCATTTCAGATTTCCACCAAGACCAATCATGTTTACCATGATCAATCCTCATTTTGTAATACCATTTCTTTGCAGTTCTGGTAAACAAACAGTGTAATTTTCCCACTATTATTTCATCAGGTATATTAAAGTCTTCTTGCAACATATCAATAGTCTTGATGAATTCAATATGGTTATATTCTCCTTCACCAGAGAATGTTGGCCATTCTTCTATTTTGGGAATATCTTTTTCAGAGTAGGCATTTTCTCCCAAGAATGGGGTGAGACTCTCCTTAACAGAAAGTTTTTCTTCAGTTAAAGGTGTAGAATGTCTTGGCATATGTGGTTCATGATTCTTATGAATTTGTTCCACACTTGCAATTATTTCATTCTTCAACTTCTGTCTTTCACTGTCACTTTTTGCTAAGTGTATAGCAAATTGATTGGTATTCTCAACTATTTTTAAGACTTGGTCTTGTAAAATTGTAAGTTGATTATTTACTTTAAAAATGGAAAATTCTTCCATCTCATCATGCTGAACTTGGCACATGTTTTCAATTCTTTTGCAAGAATTGGTAATTGAGTCAAGTCTGGCATGTGTCACTTGGTGCAATTCAATGTATGTTTTATCATTTTTCTTTAATTCAACTATATCTGATGCAATTTTAGTTAACTTTCTATCAAGTTTACCAATTTCTACATTAATACTAGTCTGTACACCAATTATTTGTGTGGAAGGTTTCTGTTCATCCTTTCCTTCTCCTTGGCTGTGAATTCCATAAGAGTCCTGGCCATATTGAAGACACTGTCCACGGCTGAAGGCTCCAATTTGGGGATCCTGTACCCTTGTGGGTAAGGTCTGTGCCAATTGGCTTTGCCTTTTCCTTTGCATTGATGGTTCTTGGGACCTTTCTGCTTCTTCTGAGGTCCCTTGGGCTTGTGCTTGGACACTTCTGGAGCTGGTTTGGAGCTTGTAGACGCCACTGGTGCCTCTGTTTCCAAAGCTGGAGTCATTTCCAACTCTTTCTTCTGGTCTATAGATAAAAGACTTTGGTTCTTCAACCAATTCTTTATCTTTTTGACCTTGTCTTTGCAAGACAGGGGGGTCCATCCTCCTAAGAGTTCTTTGGTCTTCTCCTGACCCAGAAAGCTCTTGATGTGTAAGTAGGAGTTCATAACCCCCTGCCAAAGACTTGGGCATATTTCCCACTCCTCTTCTTTGGCTGCTCTGAACCAATTTTTGTACTGGCATTGATATACTTCTATTGCTGCCACTTGAAAATGGTTCAGCCCTGGAAATAATATCATGAATTAGTTCAGGCTCAGAATTCACTTCAAATCTGTTGGTACAGACCTTGGGGAATGGGGGGCAACTCTGGCATCCTCCAGATATGTCTTTCTTGTGGAAGATTTGGCACTTCTGGATTTAGCCTTGCTTTTTCCTTGTCCACATCCATCTGGTTGGACTGAATAGTTGCTTCCATTTCTGGTATGCACCATTTTCACGTCAATTTAAAGATAAAAGTGAAAATATAAGATAAAATACACACCTTTTGGTGGTAATTTAGCCTTTTCTGAGTTAAATAAGGTGCCTCTTTTAGTAATTTGCACCTCAATACTTTCTTCAGATTCTGCTTCTGAAGATTCTGGACTAGTGATATATCTTTTACTGAGTCTGTTGCCAGCTGCACAGTATTTGATTAAAGACACTAGAGAAAAAAAATTATAAAAGAGAAAATTTTTTTTATACTGTTTAAAATATTTTTAAAGATTTTTTTATAAGTTTAATATTTTTTAATATTAAAAAAAATTATTCTTTTCAAAGAAAAAATTAAAATTTAAGATTTTTAATGAAAATTAATTCAGAGTAACTCAAAGAATAATTTTATAAGTTTTTGGATGTGAAAAAGCCACGTGTAAAAACAGTATAAAATTAAACCAAATTCCACAATGTAAAAGATTTCCAAAGCAATTTCAAAGATAAGAATTATTTTAACTTTAAAATGAAAGAAAAAAATTATTAAATTAATATATTTTAGAGCTTAAAAATATATTAATTAAGGGTACAAGGTTCAAAAAAACACGGCCAGGCCCCCAAATGTAAGATGTGACTATGAAACTGATGATAATATTACTATTAATCAACAGTGCTATGTCTGTTCTTATGAGATATAATAATGAAATATTATTATAACCACAATTAAATAATTAAAGAATTATTTCTTTCACGTGTTAAGCACTACTAGTGATTTTAACAGTGAGCAAGTAATTGTCTACAAGAATCAATTACAAGAAGAATTTAATAATAAAAACTTCTTTTATTAAAATAATAAAATTATTTTAATATATAATTATCTTTTGAAAGAATAATTATAAAGATAATCCTTGAAGAAAACTATTTCTAGAGAAAAACTTTAAGAATTAAAGATAAATGACTCACTAATACTCCAAAGAACTTATTGATAGATAAAAGTAGAGAAATTTGACGTAGAATTGTGGATTTAAGGGATCAAAATGAATTTATAAATGTATTACAACAATATATAGTTGATTTCTATTATTTCAAATCTTTCTGATTAATTCTGAAAGAATAAAACACTTAAGAAAAAGTTTTAAATAATACTTACTTGTTGGTAATATGGATATAAAATGATTAATAAGATGATGATGCGGAAAAAACAGCAAGAAGAGGCTTCTTTTAAGTCAACAACAGCTCACAGAGGCGTGCCATGGAGCAAACTGAAAAACCAGTGAGTGAGAAAACAATAAGCCTTTTTGGATTAATGATTGCATCATCTGTTGTCACGTAAGATTATCATAATTACTTAATTGATGCTTTTACGTGGCTACCAACCCCAATATGGTTAAGAATAAAAGGAGTAACATCTGTAAATATTATTTTATTCCAAAATAATCATTGATTTCTCAAAGTTATAAATGTCATTGCCAATTTCATCACAGGTTTGAATTACTGTGAGTTTTTGAAGATTCAGTGTTTCACATAGAATGGTCAAAAATGGACTGTAAGTAAAACTTTTAACTTTATTAGTAAAACTGTAATCATTTTTGGTTGTACCATAGATAATACAGGTCTCCATTGGTCCTGAAAGTTTCAGAAGGATTCATTAAGAATTGTATTTTTAATGAATTTTTGAAGTTTTTACCTCATTTCTATGTAGGATTGCAAATATCAGTGTTTCACTGGTTGCTATGAGGTAAATCAATGGATACAAGTCCAAAAAGGGTTTTAATTACTCTTTTGGGTTTTATCCATGGAAAGTCATTAAGAATTGACGTGGTTACAGGAGTCTAAGTAGCTCTTTACCTCCTTGGCACGTCAAAATAGCAGGTTATTTGCTATTTTCTTAAGATTTACAGTAGTTGTGACATGGTAACCAAGTTCCCAAAGAGGTTTAGTTTACCAATTGGGTCAAGATCAGCCATGGAACCAAGCTTTGGAGCTATCCATGCCTCTGAGTCCTCAGAAGTTGGGTACCCTGGCTCTCTTTGATGTCTTTTGTCCCCCTTGCCTATTTTTTACGTCAAAATAGTAATTTAAGCTTAAAGTGAGATATCCACTATGGGTGTACCAAAAGTCCATGTAAGAATACCATGATATTAAGTGCTCAAAACATGCATAACACTATTCTTAGTGTATATGTAACATGGGATTTCTCACTTTCCCATTATTTTGGCGTGAATTTGAGAAAAACAAAAATTTTCACGGATCTTTTATGTGGTATTGTTGATGTGGTATTGAAGTATTTTCCATTTTACCACCTCAAAGAGTTAATTTGAGCTTATTCACTCTATGGAGCTACCCTAGGTGAATTTTTGTGTACAATCCAAATCTGGCCTTAAATCCATGGATTTACTTACTCAATAAACCGTTTTTCATCTTTTCTAAAATCAAAAATGATGAATTTTGAATATATGCATGATCTATGAGTTATGTATAATTCAAAATTTCTTTTTAAGATAATTGTGGCCTATTTGGGTATGTAAAATATACCTCAAGGCTCACAAGGACGCCTTTTCACTGCCAGAAAAGGAATCCCCATCCTGCTCTTGAATTAGTACATAGTACAACTGTCAAAAACAGTTATACACCTGGAAAATAAACAGTTTATACTATAAATCTTACTATTGTAGTCTTTATTATTGTAACTCAACAGGTAAAGCTTCACCCAGGGCTTTCAATAGTGCTCACCACCACTAATTCTCATTAGTAAAGCCCTTTTTGTCTTCAATTTAACCTATTTTTAAATAATTTTATCCATTTAAAAGTCATAGTTAAATTTGTAAATAGCCTTATTACATCTTTATCATAGACTCAACCTGACATACAGATAATAAAGAATTTATTCTTTTTTATGGAATTTTTACTTATTTCAAGATTATAATTTCAATTCTTATTACTAAAACAAGTTTGTAAAGTTTTTTTGTGAGATTATTGGATATGTGGTCATATATAAAAGGCTTGCATTTTCTACCACCAAAAAGGATTGTACCACAATATGACATAGTTAATCAGGATATCATTCACTGTCATATCTCTCCAATAGATGTTTTTAGTCTTGGAGCTCAATGATGCTTAATTTTCATATTCTTTAGGTCTTCTTCCATGTCTGAACCTTCTTAACAATTTACCAGAATGATTTATATCTTTCTCAATTAGCCATCTGTCCTTGTTGGGCTGAGTCTATGAAGAGGTGATAATAATAGTATTTACAACCTAGAATATGACTGTGACACGGATCATAAAGATAAAGAAAAGGTTTTAATTGAAATAAAAAGGGATTTACTAAAAGAGTTTTAGTGGTGGTGAGAGCTGTTAAAAGCCCTGGGTGCAGCTTTATCAATTGGATTATTATAATCAAAGACTGCAATAACTATATTTAGAATTATACCTTGTTATTTCAAAAAGTATAAATTTTTTGGACAGTTGTTCTACATAAGAATTAAAGAGCAGGATGAGGAAACCTTTTCTGGTGGAGAAAAGGCCTCCTTTTATCCTAAAATGGGGTGGAATGGCCCTCTAGATCATCCATGTAGAGGAAGTGAAGAGTTTTCACTTTTGAGTACTGGCTTGTGGTTCTTACAAAGTGTTTATACACTATATTGGTCTCAGATGTGGTTTTGAAACCACATCTGGGCAGTTTTCACCAATACAGGGTGAAAATTTTCATCTGGGGACCACACAGCCCTCTTGTGACATGTATGATGCGTAGAAAGCTGTACAGAATCTGTATGGGACCCCAGTATTGAATGAAATATGAGGTATTGAAGTATAAAAATGCTTCTTTGTCTGTTTGACACCTCATAATCATAGTTGTGGGACATTATCCCACAGTAAAGGTGTATTGGCCCAATTGTGGTGTTTCAACCTTAAAACTGCTATAACTTTGTAAGTTTTTGCAATATTGAGCTTAAAGTAGATTCATTGTGTATCCCTGGATAAGAGCTAAACAATGGTACCTCATTTGGTATTGGTATCATTAAATATGGAAAAGTTATTCCATGTTTAATTTTAATTATCCAGATATATGATTTTCTCAAAATCTCCATGGAGCTTGTTTTCCCATAACTTTTGTTATAGCTGAGATATAGGGAAATGAAAGGAATTATAAGATAGCCCTGAGTGTCCTCCTTCCAAAAAGACCCCACCTTAAGTATCTCACACTAAAACTGTAGAAGTTAGATGAGAGGTGAATATTTTGTTCACCCTTATTTGACCTTATTTTGGCCATAAACTCTGTAATTTTGGTATTAACTCAATTTGGCTAGTACTATTGAATAGCCCTGACTTAAAGCTTAAGTTTGAATACCCATTTTCTGGGGTTAAGCTTCTTCCTCTGGATTTCAAATAAGAGGTGAAAGTTAAGGTTTATGCTCAGCAACAACTTTGAGCAGGAATAACTTTGTTATTCTTTGTCCTATGATAATGGGACTTGTATATTTGGAAAGGGGTGAGTTTCCTCTTTATTTTGATAACTTTTTGAGCTTATTTGGCTCAGATCCATGTTTTTGGTGGTATCTTGGCTTTACAATTGGTTTATGGTATTTGGCTGTCATGCTTGTGCTCTGGGTTTGAGTCACAGGCTGACAGTCCTGCTGAGTTGGGTTTCTGTACCTCACAAGGTATTCTCTTTCTTTCTTGTTTCTTGTACTCTTTTCTTTGGGGAATTTCACAATTCAATTTTCTTCTAATTCTTCTAGATAGGAGTTTAAAGTGGTGGTGTATTTCTTAGGGGAAACATATCCTTATGTCACAGCCACTATCCAGGGGTAAGGGTATTCAATCTGAGCCCCACTCAAAGACATCAAACCAGAAAATACAGTATGTATACCAGTAATCAGTTTCAGAAAATCTTCTTGCTAAAATATGCCTATAGTTTGGTTCATCAATACAGCCTGTCAACACTTTTACAGGCTGGATTCACCAAATACAGTTTTGGATTCACAAGTCTGAATTTGTATGATCACCAAACTCCACCACACCTGTTGTATGGATCCTGTACATCCATACAGGGGCTGTATTATCCAAATAAATGCAAATGAAGAGTCCTCTAAAGAAAATTTACTCTTTGGATCAGGGCTGGTGGATACTCACATATACCATCCCCTCTTTCTCTCCCTAAGGACTTTTCCCCAGTTAATTAATATATTTGATTTATTATTTAACAAATATTTTTATTCTTTATTTGGAGTATTATATTTATTGGTCTTAAGTTGAAACAGTGGACTTGGACCTGTTTGTGGTTGGCTCTTTTATTCTTACTCTTATCTTGATTGTTGCTACTTTCTTATATTTCTTTCATTAGTATTTATATCTTTATTACACGATTAAGTGTACTCCATTTTTTTCATTCTGAGCCCTCCATATGTGTGTTCCAGTTTACTGAGTTCCAGGCCCTCTTCACTTAGAAGAGCCCCTGTGATACCTTATCACTTGAATTGTAAGGTTTCAGTATATTTACAGGGAAAGTTTGGTGTTTGTTCATTAATTCATTTGTTAAATACAGTTACACAGCATTAGGGCCATGTAGGGCTCTTATCATAAGAGTTCCTGCAAAGGAATATTTTAATTTCTTTAGAATTTAATTGTATTGAAGCTTAAAGTTGATACTAAGACTAGGTCTCCTATCTTCAAAACAAGTGGCATGTGTTTTTTTCCCAATATTTCTTTTGCATATTTGAAAGAATCCTGCATACATCTATTTGGATAATGTTTTGCTTTATCAATAATTATATTAACAATTCTTTATGTTGGGTGTATATCAACCAAGTCATCTTTAAGGGTTTCATAAGGTAGTCTTGGATTCCAACCTTTTTCCAACATCAAAGGTGTTTTACCTGCTGATTTATAAATTGATGTCTTATATTCCAGCACAAGAGATGGTATTAGAGTACACAAATCATGGTAAAACCATCAGAGTATTTGAATACTAGACCATAAGCACAGAATATTTTGATCATTTCTTCCAGAGTTTGTATCATTCTATCTGCTAGTCTATAATTCTGAGGGTGATACACTATTGAGAATGATAGTTTTGTGCCAAACATGTTATGGAGATTTGTCCATATGGCTGAAGTTAATTTGGGGTCTCTATCACTTGGGAGATTTTGTAATAAGCCTGTATGGTTAATAAATCTATTCCATATCATTATGGCTGTGTAAATAGCTGTGTCATCTTTATGGCATTGTAAGAACATTGGGGTTTTTCTCTCCCTATCAAATAACCCTAGGTATGCATTAAAGCTTCTATCTCCTCCTGGTGGTAGAGCTGTTACCCAATCAATATTAAATATTTCCCATTGGAGTTTTGGCTCCTAGATTTGAATAATCCTTCCAAATTTTTTGCCTGTGGCGGTGTTTTTATTTTGTAATCTGTCACAAGTTTGGAAGTATTCTGTAAAATCCTTTGTCCAATTTGGGAACCAAGAGCAGGCTTTTACCCTTTCTAATTTTCTATCTCCTGAGATATTTCAAGAAAAAACACTATATGTAGCTCATTTAGTTTAGCGTGGATTAAAAATCTATCTGTCAATGTCATAAAAAATGTGTGTTTGGTCCTATGATGGAGAATTCCATCAAGGAGGTGAAATATTCCCTAATCATAGGCCTTTTTCCATACTTCATATATTTTGGAAGATAATGATGGGTCTTTACAGTCTTTCATCAAGAGTTGGAATGAAATTTGGAAATTCTGGTCCATCTTATAGCTTTCTTTAACTTGGGTAAATAATTCTGTACCAATGTCTGAAGCACATATTCTTTCTATATGATTTTCTCCCTGTGGTACTCATGCTGGGTTTTCAGGTGTATTTGATGAAGCCAATCTGCTAAGAACAATGACATTCTTGTGATATTTCCAGATTTATGAACTATATTAGCATTTCCTGTATACTCTTAGATAGAAATCTACCATCTCAGCATATTTCTATTTGGTGTCTTAATTTTTAATAATTATTATACAGAATTACAGTCTGTAAGGACATCAAAGACTGTTCTATCTAAGTAATAGTGTGATTCTTTCAAAGCCCACACTAAGAAAAGACATTCCATTTGACTTGCTCCATACCTTTCTTCTGTTGGATTAATGTGTGTTTAAATGAAGCAAATTGGTCCTTCAACAGGTTTGTCATTGATAATTTATGTTTTGGGGAGTGCAGCACCTAATCTTTCTCTACGAGCATCAATTCAAATTTTGAAAAGTAATTTCCAATTTGGCATCAAGAGAAAAGGGGATTTTTTGAGGGCTTCTTAAATTTCCTCATATGCTTTAACTATTTCTTCAGTCATTTCAAAGATTTTCTGTTGATCACAGAATTTATACAAAGATTGTCAATTTTTTAAGAAGTATTTTTTTATTTTGCCTGCAATATTCAGAAAATCCTGGGAATTATTTCATTTATTTCTTAGTTTGGGGCATTGTTTTCAGTAGTACTGCTGCTACTTTATTTTTATACATGCACAAGCTTAGTCCAGATCCAAAGCTTCCAAGTGCTTTTAGTTCAATATATGAAAAACGGCACTATTTGAAGTAAATTTCCATATTTACTTGTCCTATTTTTTGGAAAACTCTTTCAAGTATTTTAATGTAATTTCCCCAAGTTTCTGAGAGAATTGTGATATCATCAATATGGATAATTGGTTATCCCTCTGATAATTATTCAGGAAATATAGTGTTCATAATTCTTTGGTAATGGGAACAGGCATTTTTTATACCAAAAGGCATTCTTAGGTATTCATATATGCCAGCATGGACTATTATCCTTATTAGTTTTCTGGAATTGTCTGTTAAGAAATTTTGATGAAAATACTTTAGAGCATCAATGGATGTAATGAGCTTAGCATGTGACAATTATGTTAATGTATCATATATTCTAGGTATTGATTATCTTTAAGGGATGGTATAGTTATTTAAAGCTATAAAGTCCCCTACCATCTTTGATTTTACATTATGCAAAGTTATAATAACAGGTGTAGTTACCTCTACCTGTTAATTATCTCTTACTTTCCTTAAAGTCCCTATGTCTATTAATTCTTGAATTGGTACCCCCAAGGCTTCTCTGGCTCTTGGGCTGGCTGGATAAGGTGGTCTTGTTAACAGGGGTGAATAAGATTTTTCTAAATTTAGAATAATTTTTACCTAATGTCAAATAATAGCACCTAGTGGTTCTTTTTTAGTTGGAAAGGCAATTTTATACTTATATAAAATATCAATCAAGTTTTCTTTCATTTTTTCTGTTAACTATTGATTGAATTCTGCCTCTTTTAGTTGTTCACTTAGGAATGAGTGTTCTTTGAAGCTTTTCTATTCATTTTCTATACCTTTAACTTTTTTCTTATTATTTAAAAAGGCAAATTTTTGTCTTTTATTGTCTCATATGGTGAAATATCTATTTCATAAATTGATATGTAATCATTTCCAAGTATGAAATGTTTTCTGGTACCATTATCCATTACCAGGAACTCCACTTTAATTATTATAAATTGAGATGGATGTGCAAACATCAACGTCAAATCAATGATTCCAAGGGTGTAAGATGTGTTTATGAAACTGTTGATAATATTACTATGAATGTTGTTATGAAATATATAATAAATAAATTTAGTATAACCACAATCAAATAATTAATTAGTTAATTATTCATTTTACTTGTTATACACTACTAGTGATTATAACAGTAAGCAGTAATTGTCTATAAGATAATTACAAGAAGTATTAAATAATAAAACTTCTCATTAAAATGATCAAAAGTATTTTGATATTCCCCCTAAAGGTTACTCCATACCATTCCCAAAACACCCAACTTTTTTTGACCTAAATGACACAATTAATTTTTGGCATTTTGAAAAAATCACACCTCAGAAGCTGTGGTGTTTTCAATACCCAAAAACTTTATTTTTCAATACCAAATTCCATCTTTACCAAAAAACAACACTAACTCATATTAAAATATCTTTAATCCTACCAAATTAATTCTTTTACAATGCCAAAGAGCTTAAATAGAAGAAAAATTAATTTTAATTTAGACACAGCCTATTATGCATATTCCATGGAAGGTGATACTTATGAAGAACTTGAAGAAGGCATTTTAATCCTTGGTTACTTATTTGAAAAGAAATGTGTGAAGAAATGTCAAGCTCAAAACCCCCCATATATTTGCCAAAATTACCATCTGCAAAATTTAGAAAATTATGTCAAACATCATATTCTAGCTTTCAAGATCTGGTAAATATTATAAGCCATGATGAATTATTCAAAAATACTTCTAAGGTCAAGGAATGTGATATCAAAATAGAATTTGTTGCAGCACTGTTCCAACTAGGTAGTAATGGAAAAGAATCTTACCTTGGACATATTGGATCAATTTTTGGCATTGGCCAAGGAGCTGTTATACTTTAATGTATTATATCAGCACTTTCAAATCACAAATAAAGATATATTACATAGCCAGATGCAAATGAATGGGTAGAGATTTCACAGATAATGAAAGCTGAGGGATTCCCAGGTTTCATTGTATTTATTGATAGAAGCTTGTATCCATTATCTCAAAAGCCACCCAATGATCCTGAGGTTTACTTTGATCAGAAGAATAAGTATGTGAGACCCATTTTTATATTGATTAATAAAGAGCTGATATTTTGGCTTTTATATAGTGCCTCAATGTTCATTCAGCTTTTATGTGATGCAAAAAAATGTTTTTGAGCATTAAATGTAGGCCTTCCAGTGTCAGTGCATGAATCAAGAGTATATCAACACATAAATATTTCTCAAATTACAGAGAAATGTTCCTCAGAAAATCAATACTTACTTGATGATTCAGCATACTAAAGCTCCAAATTTACAATTCCTGCATATAAAGGCAATTTTACACAGGAATTGAATGATAAAAAAAGGTTTAATTATTGCATTTTACAATCACATGTGCATATAGAGCATGCAATAGGTATACTAAAAGGTTTCTGGTCATCCTTTCAGAAAATGCAATTTAAAATGAAGAATGGAGAAGATGTTAAAAGTTATTTTTATTGGGTAATAAGCTGTTTAATACTACAAAATCTCCTAGCAAAAATTGGTGATAAATGGCTTGAATTATTTGATAATAATGAACCACCCAAGCTTCAAGTAATAAAATAAATAAATGAGAATTGTGCCACAGAAAATATATGTGAAAAGGTGAGGGGAAAAACATTAAATTGGTATAATAATTTGTTATTTTGATATATTTTATCATAAAAATATGAGTTTGACGAAACCAAAATAAAGCAAAATCATTTTTAATCAGATAGAGATTGTCATTTCCAACCTCTTTCAATTAATATGGTTTACTTAATTCGAATTTAGATTTTATTATTTATAAGAAAAAAAATAGAATTATTCAGTTTGGTGGCTATCATAGTTTTGGTTTTATATAAATAAAGGTGGATGGATGGTATATACTTGAAATTTTGCATTTTATTTCATAGATTCACAAATAAAACATAAGTAATCGAATGTTTTTAAAAAAGTACATGGTGAAATCTTTTTTTGATACTTCTATTTCTAGAGAAATTGTTAATTAATTCAAATAAATGTTCTACTGTTAACAAAAAATGGCCTTCTTCCACATGGAATTAACTTTTTTGGAAAGTTTAATACATTTTATTTTGAAATAATAATGGATTCTAAAGGTTTTTTTATATTTTTCATGTTTTTTTAATAAAAAACCAGACAACTGAAAACATATTTCCAATATTGAAAGAATCAAAAAGTAAGAAAATTAACTGATTTTCCTTTTCATTGTAAAGACCTTGATTTGTCAGAAGGCTAAGACTTTTGTTAGTCTTTTTATTTTGCTTTTAGAAATAAAAATTACAAACAAAATGCCACAAATTCTTTCAAGGTATTCTCATCTTTTTATTATATAATCACCAACAAAACAGCAAAATTTTATTAATTCAAGTTTTTCAAATAAAATTGGGTATTAACTTGTCAAAGAGTGAAATATCTTCATTGCGAAACAGTAATCTTTTTGGAATACTCATTATTTAATATATGCAAAATTTCTTAATTTCCACTCAAATGATCTCAGTGAGTAATCTTTTCAGAATACTCCCTATTCAACAAAAACTAATTCATTTGTATTTAATTTTATTGGTATTGTTTTCAATTTTTATTTTTGAGAAAGAAATTATTCATTTTTTTCAAAATCTCCCTTCATCTTAATTTAATTCAAGGAGAATTTCCACAAGTAAGTGATTATTTTAGCATACCCTTTGTTAAAAACCATGAAATATTTGATTTTCATTTCAAACTACTTTTTTGGTTAATTTAAATTTATTTATTGGTCAAATTGATTTGAAGTATTGAGTTCTTTCCAACAAAAATAAGCCAAAGCTTTAAGTCTTTTTGGATTCTTCTATTTAGCTATAAATCCAAAGATATAAGATAACTAAATCTTTTTTATTACTACTTCTTTTTAGATCTAATTTTATTCCTTATAAAAAACATTTATAATTCTATTTCTGAGTTGTATTTTATTAAATATTAAAAGACAAGTGAGTGATGATTAGTATTTATTTAAAAAATATATTATTAACTTTAACTTATTATAGTATTCCAATCGGTTTTTTAAAAAAGAGGCTTTGATCAATATAAAAGCTTTTTACAATAAAGCATTGATCAAACTATATTTTTTTTTAAAAAAAGTAGTTATTGATCTAATTAGTTTTTGAGAAAGAGCATTTCAAATAAGATTGAAAATCACTGAATTCTTTTTATTACTAATTTCTCTATATATAATGAATTTTTTTTAAAAACAGCCCATCTATAATTCTATTTTGAGATTTGGTTTTATCTCAATATGAATCATTGAAAAAGAATGTGAGTGCTGATTATCATCTGTTAAAAAATAAACTACTTTATTTTATTTCCCTATTGATTTATATTCTCCAATTCTTTTCAAAAGAGACATTTTATTGATCGAATTCCTATTTTAAAAGAAATATTGATCTGTCTCAATATTTATTGAAAAAGTCCACTTTAAATAGAATAGAAAGTAACTGACTTATTTTTACTACTAATATCTGTACATATAATCATGTTTTTAACAAAAATCTTATTGTTGATTCTATTTGAAAAATTGATTTTATTTCAATATCTATCATTTAAAAATATTATGAGTGTTGATTATCATCTATTCAAAAAATAAATAATTTTTCAAAAAAGTATTTTGTTTTATCTTACTAGTCATCTATATTAATCAGTTTTTTAAAAAAGACCTTTGATTTATCAGATTTCTTTTTTAAAGAAAATAGTTATTGATCTAATTATTTTTGGAAAATTCCATTTTAAATAAAATAAGAAGTAACTGACTGTTTTTTACTACTAATTTCTGTAGATATAATCATATTATTTGAAAGATTATCTCATTGTTAATTTTATTTTTAAAGTTAGTTTTATTTCAATATCAATAATTGAAAAAGATTGTGAGTGTAAGTTTTGATTACTATCTACTTCAAAAATTAAATACTTTTCTATTTTACTATTCATATACTGTAAGGTGTGGATATGAAACTTTGATTAAAAATCAAGTACTTTTCCTGTCCTCAAAATTTGTATAAGGTAAAAATCAATTAAAAATAGTAAAGGATATTATTTTTAAGAGAAAACACGCCAAATTTATTGTTTATAACTTTATTAGTATAAAAAAATAATATTATAAAGATTTATTGTTTTACCAACAATAAAAATTTATCCAAAAATACTCTACAAGAGATATTTAAGGCTACAAAAGCAATTTGTTCAAGAGCAATTTCAATTGGAATTAATTGAGCAAAGAACTGCAAGTAATTAATTGAAGAACAAAGTCTTTAAAACGAATATTAAAGAGAAAACACGCCCAAAAGTGACCAGAGTGAATTTGGAAACAAAGTGACAAAGTTTACAGTGATGAAAGATGCTTTAATTCACTTTTGGGGTGGTTCAGGGGTAAAAATGATTATAAAAGTTACAAAAAATGATTATAATGATTTTTTCACGTGGTTAAAAGGTTTAAAATGATTTAAGAAAGGTGGTTGGAATCTCTTATTGATCGGTTTAATAATGTTTAAACTAATTATCAAAGGAAAAGATTCTAACATGAAGAGAAAAGTGGGGCAAAGAAGACATTCTTTTATAGCCATCAATTTTCCTACTCCAAAGGTAAATTCACTCTTGTCAGTCGTGAAAAACAGTCTGACAACAGAAAAGCCAATTATGGCATCATCAAACCCTGATTTAGACCAAAAAGGGCTGGTTTTAGCCATTTTTAGCCATTTTAGACCCTTAAATCAGGCATTACTATATCAATACCTGGTCTAGAGCCTTCAAAGCACCTCAGAAGGTGTGTAAGAGATGTATAAACCAGTTAAAACTGTTTTTACTATGATGGTTTTATCTTTAGGGTAGTTTTACCCTCTTGGCAACAGCTAAAACTACCACAGTTGGTATCAAAACCTCATCATCAATTGAGTCCACAGACCCTGTAACTCAATTCCAGGCCAAAAGTAATGAACTTTTGCGTGAATTTTGACACCAAACGCCTGTCAGCAAGGATTTTGGGGGTCTAGCTCCCCCTTAGAGCTGGAGTTCCTTCCCCCCCCAAATTTAATCTTTCCAATTTATTTTTCCTTTAATTCCTCATCATGTATTATACTTATAATTTACATATGTAATTCAATTGAATTGTACAGTACAATACAGTAATAATTGATACCTCATATGTAAATAAAAGTTCACTTATGTAATACATGCGCACATTTTGACATTTCAATTGAATTCAATTGAAAATACTTCAATTCCTCATAACTTCTAAACTAAACACAACACCTCAATTTTAACACAAAAATTGATGGTTAACACCACATGTGGTGTGAATTAAATTAAAGTTTTGAGGATTCTCAACTTTTGTATTTAAAATACCAAAAACTTGATTTAAGCTTATTTAGAGTTGAGCTACAAGAATTTCACTCAGAGGTGACCCCACCTGATTTTTTATGAGGAATCCAATGGTGAAATAAATTTTATATGTTTATTTATTGGATAAAAAGTTATAATAATTTTTATTCAACTTCTTTCCAAATTTATTTATTTTTTTACAATTTTGTTGAAATTTCATTTTTACTTAATTTTTTCAAGTATAAATGTAATTTTATAATTCCAAAATTTAATGTAATTTTATTTTTAAATTGTAATTAATTTTTTTATTTTGAACATAATTTTATATTTATATTTTGATTTTTATTTTAATAATATAAATAAATTTATTTTATTTATATTAATATGTTAATTTTGTATTTGTGGTCTTTTGGGTATATGAAATTACCTCTAAGGCTCACATTCCCTCCCCCTAAAAAAGAATATTACTTTGTAATATTGGTATTTCTAGTGTGTCTGAATCTCCTGAGGAGTTTGGTAGCTTCTGGTATATCTTTTCTTCTAACCATTCATCTTCACAAGTTGGGTCAATGTACCTAACAAGGTATTCCCTTACTTTCTTGGTTCTTAATTTCCTTTCTTTAAGAATTTTGGTAATTTTCTTAGTACCAGATGTCTCAATAGGAGGTATAACTTGGGGAATCTTATTCCTCAAGGGAAATTTCTCAGCATCACTAGATTTATATGGCTTTATGAAGCTCACTGGAAATGTAGGATGCTTATTGCTAAGTTCTTCAGATAACTCTACTTCAACAGCATTTTCTCCATGGAGGGCCTTAATCACAAAAGGTCCTGCAAAGGAGTCTTTCAACTTTTTACATCCTTTGATGTTATTGAAGTTAGTGGTGGATACAAGAAATAGGTCCCCCACTTTGAAATCTGGAGTTGCATGTGATTTATCCCATTTGTCTTTAGCATATGCAAAAGAGTCCTCCATGCACTTTACTGCATGCTTTCTAGCTTTGTCTAGCATTACTTTGAAGCTGGAAGCTGTGTGATGTATTTCAATTAAATCTTTCCTCAAGGAATCTTGGGGTAACTTGGGGTTCCATTCTTTTTTTAGAATAGCAGGAGTCTGATTGGTACTGGCATGGATTGATGTTTCATATGCTAATTCCAGTGCTGGCGACAGAGTACACCAATCATGGGTAATCCATCACAATCTTTGAATTCAAGGCCATATGCACAAAATCTTCTCACCATGTCCTCTAAGGTTTGGATCATCCTTTCAGCCAGGCCATCAGTTTGTGGGTGGTAGGCTGTAGAGAAAGACAGTTTAGTGCCAAATAATTGGTGAAGATTTGTCCATAGTGCTGAAGTGAATTTGGGATCCCTATCACTAATGATATTTGTAAATATCCCAGTCCATGACACTACTCTATTCCATATCAGAAGAGCTGTATCCATGGCTGTATCATCTTTGTGACATGGTAAAAAGATTGGAGTTTTACTGAATCTATCCACAATTACTAGGCAAGCATTATAGCTTCTGTCACCTCCTGGTGGTAGGCCAGTTATCCAATCCATATGGACAATTTCCCAAGGTCTGTTTGGTTCTTGGATTTTTATCATATTTCCAAGTCTCTTGCCAGTGGATTTATTTTCCTTTTGGCATCTGTCACAGGTTTTGCAATACTCTGAAACATCTTTCTGCCACATTGGCCACCATATGCAGGTCTTTACTTTCTCTCTTGTTCTGTCTTCAGACAGATGTCCTGAAAAGGGACTATCATGGCATTTTTTCAGTACAAAATTGATTAATGACCTGTCTACAACTGTCATGACACATGTGTGCTTGGTTCTGTGGTAAATTATACCATCCAGTAGGTGAAATCTTCCTTCATCATAAGATTTTCTCCATACTTCATCCAAGGCATGTATTAGAGAGTTGTCTTTACAGTCTTTGTTAAGTAATTGGCATAAGATGCTACAAGTCTTATCTTGAGTCTAGCTACTTCTGACTTCTTCAAAGAAGGTGGTGTTCAAGTCTGTAACACTTATTCCTTCTATTGGAATTTGTGGTGAAGCTTCTTCTGGCACATAAGCAGGATTATCAATATTATTTGGTAATGGCCATCTGCTTAGTCCATCTGCCTTCTTATGAATATTCCCATCCTTATGAACAATAGTCATATTGCCACTGTATTCTTGTATGGCTATTTGCCATCTGAGAATATGTCTGTTGGGTGTTTTCATGTTTAAAAGTGATTTGACAGCTGTACAATCTGTTCTCACCTCAAAAACACATCCCTCTAAGAAGTAGTTCAATTTCTCCAAGGCCCAGACAAGGCATAGATATTCAATCTGACTTGCTCCATATCTGGCTTCAGTTGGTTTGATTTTCCTGGATATGAAACATATGGGTCCTTCTACAGGTTTATCATTTATGATCTGAACTTGGTGAAGTGCAGCACCTAGTCCATCCCCAAAGGCATCAATATACAGCTTGAAAGGCAATTTAAAGTCTGGCATCAGTAAGAGTGGAGCAGTGGTCAATGCTTCTCTTAGAGACTCAAAAGCTTTGACTCTGTCAACAGTCATTTCAAATACTGTGTCTTTGTCACACAATTTATAAAGTGGTCTTGCTATGGATGCAAAATCTTTAATGTGTTGCCTGTAATATCCTGCAAAAACTAAGAATGACTTAATTTCCTTCTTGTTCTGAGGCATGGGTTTTAGCAATACTGCTGAAACTTTGTTTTTGTCAATTCCAAGGGATAAACCAGATACAAAATGTCCTAGTGCCTTAAGTTCTTTAAATCCAAAATGGCATTTCTTCAAGGAGATTTTCATGTTGACTGATTGAATTTTTGTCAAAACTCTGGACAATCTGTACATGCGCTCCTCCCAAGTCTTGGAACAGACAATAATGTAATCAATGTAAATGATTAACCATCCCTCTGAGAGTTCTTTAGGGAAGATTTCATTCATCATTCTTTGGAAGTATGAAGGTGCATTTTTGATACCAAAGGGCATCCTCAAGTATTCATACACTCCACAATGAACAATAATTCTCCAGTATTTTCTTGCTCTTGGTGTCACCACATTTTGATTGAATCCTTTAAGGGAATCCATAGTGGTTATATACACTGCTTGAGATATTTGAGTAAGGGAAATTTGGATTTTTGGTATTGGGTATCTGTCTGGAACAGTGTAAGTGTTCAGAGCTCTAAAGTCCCCAACCATTCTGGATTTTCCATTATGCCACGCCACTATGACTGGTGTAGTTATTTCTACTTCTTCATTGTGGCCTACTTTTCTTATTACACCAAGGTCCAGAAGTTCTTTGATATGAATTTCTAGAGCTTCTCTTGATTTTGGACTTGCTGGATATGCAGGTCTTCTTAAGAGTGGTGGGCAAGGTCTCTCAATGTTAAGAATTATGTCAACTTCATGACCAATAATTGCTCCTAGAGGTTCTTTGTATGAAGCAAATGCTCCTCTGTGGTCATACAAAAGGGAAGAAAGTTCATTTTCTTGTTTATCAGTCAGATGAAGGCTTATTTCAGCCTCATTTAACTGTTCAGACTTGGATTTCTTTAACTCTAAGCTGACTGGTGATACTTTGTTTACTGGAATTTGTCATTTAAATGGTAAAAAGGCAAATTTTTGGTACTTATTGTATCCAATAGTAAAGTATCTGTCTTTGTTATTATGTAAATCTATCCCATACATGATTAAATAGTCATTTCCCAATATAAAATGGGTACTAGAGCAATTTTTCATAACAACAAATTCAACTGTGATTCTTAAATTCCCATTTATGTGTGGGAATATGACATTGGTCTCAAAGATTCCTAATGCTTTCATTGGGTTACTTGCACTGTTGAATTTTATACCATCAATTGGTAACAATTGGTCTTCAAAGTTTGGTACACAATTCTTAAGAAAAGATTTTCCAACACAAGAGCAGAAGGCTCCTGGGTCAAGCAAAAGTTTGGTGGGCTTGTTGTCAATCACCACTTCTGTTATACAGGAGCTACCAGCTGTATAACCTTTCCCTCTGTTTTGTTTTGTTTTCATAAGTTGTGCATCTTGAACTTTTGATAAATCAAGTTGGCCATTGCTCAATTGTGGCAAGTGGGAATAAGATTCCATGATGTCAAAAGTGGCATTGATACTTTCAATATCTTTTGAAGATTCAGAAAATATGGATGACTTATCATCTGAATTGTCTTCAATTATGTCTTCTTTTTCAACATCTGGTTCCTTTTCAATGTCAATTTCATTGATTTTCCCCCTTTTTGGACATGTATTGGCTAAATGGGTGGTGCTTTGGCAAATATGGCATTTTCTGACTGTATCTGCAGATTTATACTTAATATTACTAGAATTTTCTTTGGGGTTTTTGTCCACACAATCTTTCCAAGGTGTATTAAACCTTGTTTTGAGATTCACCCTACTAGAACCAATTTTGGTTCTGGTGGTTACTTCTTCTAGTATATTGCTAATATCCTCTGCTGAAGATTGTTCAGTAGTCCTTCTTTTGATAGCATGCTCTAAGTCACCTCCACATTGTCTCAGAATCTTTCTATGGATCATAAATTCTGACATGTCAGGATATAATGCTGTTAATCTGTCCTTTTGTTGGCAAAACCATTGTAAATCTTTGTCTTTATCAGCATTAAATTTGGCAGATTCAAAGGCTGTTTTAGCTTTAAATCTCCAAGCATCATTTGCCTGTTTGTTGATGATTTGGGTTTTCCACCAAGTCTAACTCTGGTGTCCATGTGCTTGTCTTATCTTGATGTACCATCTGTGAGCTGATCTGGTAAACAAGGTGTTAAACCTGGCTGTTACCAATTTGTCTGGTAATTCAAAATCCTCTTTGATCATGTCAATACCTCTAATTAATTCCATATGGTCATACTCTCCTTCACCACTGAAGTGAGGCCATTCTTTAAGTTTTGGAACTTCTTTCAAGAGTGCTTGGCCCATTGATGGCTCCAAGTTATGAAAAGGAGTGGATAATTCATTTTTTAATTGTGAATTATCAGGATCCAATATTTGTGGATTTGGAATTATTGTGCCCTCATTTTGATTCAGAGGTGTAGACATTCTTGGTAAGGTGTTCAGTATTTGTTCAATGTCATTCATTTTACTGTTGCTACACCTCTGGGAATTTCTGTATTCATGTTGGATGATTTGTATTAAATTTATTACTTCAATTTTATACATGTCTTCCTTATGAATCAGTTCTTGCCATAACTCTGTATGTCTTGTATTATCAGCAGTGACTTGATTCAATTTCATTGATAATTTTGATACTTCTTCTTGTGAAGCATCAAAACACTTTTTCAAGGCAATGGTAGTCATCAAGGACTTTCTTGTTATCTGTTTTGATAATATTTATGGCTTGTTTAATTCTTGTTTCAATTATGTAATCAATATTGAATTTGGAATATTTATCTGTTAATTCTTTAATAATGGCAGATGGTTCATTTATTTTATTGCCAGAAGAATTATCATTATTGGAAATTTTAATTGTTCTTAAAACTTTTTCAAAACACATAAGTGTTTCATTAATTTGGCACAGACTCAGGTTGTTTGTTTTAATGTTGTTACAAATGGTTTCATTTTTATCAGAAAGATGTTTTTTCACCTCATTTATAGCATCATACAATTCTGGGATTGAATCAAATATATCAGAAATAATTTCTGGAATCTTAATCTGGCTTCCTCCTTCTTCTGTAATTCCATCATGGTTCTGGGCATCTGAAATAAATTTTCCATGGAATCCTGCTGAATCTTTGGAATCCTGTATCCTTGGCTGTAAGGCTTTGGGGCTGGTGCCTTCCCCTTGCCCTTGTTTGGAACTTGTGGCTGCTTTTTCACATTGAAATTGCTGCTGCTGGCCACTGGGGCTGTTTTTGGCACTTGCTTTGGTTATGGAGGGTTTCTTTTCCTCCATTCTAGTGTTGAAAGCATCATGTTTTTCTTCTCCATCAATGGATGCCATCCATTGAGCAATTTGCAAGTGTTGGGATGGCCCAGGAATTTTCTCACAGTTAGGTAAGAATTCATGAAATTCTTCCACAGGTCTGCAAGGATCTGGTACTCCTTGAATTGAAGTGCATTGTTGTATGCACTGTGGCTGGCTTTGTATATGTCCATAGAGGCTTGTTGTGGCGGTGTCAGCTCTTTTTGAAGGTAAAATGGTATTATCAGCTTCAGAATGACCCATTTTAGTTGTTTGGAAGTCATCAACTGACCCTTTTCCTTCTGTACCTGATTGGACTCTGCCATAATCACGTCTATCACCTTTCTGGGAGCTGCTTGAGGGGTTATAGCTGGCTCCTGACCTGGTTGAAGGCATAATTATGGTTAAAAAGGCTTAAAATAGTATTTTTACGTCAAAAAACTTACTATTGGCCAAATTCTTAGCTTTCTGAAGGGTATTACCTATGTCCAAGTTAATCAATTCAGAAGATATTGGTTCAGGTTGGTTATTTTGAGTCACAATAACAGTACTATTATGGTCTGAATTAATAGTACTGGCAGGAGTAATGCTGGTGACTGTTGAGGCTGTTTCAATGTTTTCTTCTCTTACCACGTTGTCAGACACTAAAATCAATGAAAAAAACCAATTAATTAAGTAAAAAAAGGATATTTCAAAAAAGAAATTAAAACATAAGCCTCACTTATAATATTAAAAAAAATATTTTTTATGGATTTTTTGAATTATGAGTATTTTTTATATGTTTTAAAATTTTCTAATATAAGAAAAAAGATTTAAAAAGAGTAAAAAAATATGTCACAGGTAAAATATCACGGCTAGGCCCCCAAATGTAAGGTGTGGATATGAAACTTTGATTAAAAATCAAGTACTTTTCCTGTCCTCAAAATTTGTATAAGGTAAAAATCAATTAAAAATAGTAAAGGATATTATTTTTAAGAGAAAACATGCCAAATTTATTGTTTATAAATTTATTAGTATAAAACAATAATATTATAAAGATTTATTGTTTTACCAACAATAAAAATTTATTTCAAAATACTCTACAAGAGATATTTAAGGCTACAAAAGAAATTTCTTCAAGAGCAATTTCAATTGGAATTAATTGAGCAAAGAGCTTCAAGAAATTCATTAAAGAGAAAAGTCTTTAAAAAGAATATTAAAGAGAAAACACGCCCAAAAGTCACCAGAGTGAACTTAGAAACAAAGTGACAAAGTTTACAGTGATGAAAGATGCTTTAATTCACTTTTGGGGTGGTTCAGGGGTAAAAATGATTATAAAAGTTACAAACAATGATTATAATGATTTTTTCACGTGGTTAAAAGGTTTAAAGTGATTTAAGAAAGGTGGTTGGAATCTCTTATTGATTGGTTTAATAATGTTTAAACTAATTATAAAAGGAAAAGATTCTAACATGAAGAGAAAAGTGGGGCAAAGAAGACACTCTTTTATAGCCATCAATTTTCTTACTCCAAAAGTAAAATTCACTCTTGTCAGTCGTGAAAAACAGTCTGATAACAGAAAAGCCAATTATGGCATCATCGAACCCTGATTTAGACCAAAAAGGGCTGGTTTTAGCCATTTTTAGCCATTTTAAACCCTTAAATCAGCCATTACTATAGCAATACCTGGTCTAGAGCCTTAAAAACACGTCAGAATGTGTGTAAGAGACGTAGAAGCCAGTTAAAACTGTTTTTACTATGATGGTTTTATCTTAAGTGTTGTTTTACCCTCTTGGCAACAGCTAAACCTACCCCAGTTGGTATCAAAACCTCATCATCAATTGAGTCCACAGACCCTGTAACTCAATTCCAGGCCAAAAGTAATGAACTTTTGCGTGAATTTTGACACCACACGCCTGTCAGCAAGGATTTTGGGGGTCTAGCTCCCCCTTAGAGCTGGAGTTCCTTTCCCCCCCCAAATTTAATCTTTCCAATTTATTTTTCCTTTAATTCCTCATCATGTATTATACTTATAGCTTACATATGTAATTCAATTGAATTGTACAGTACAATACAGTAATAATTGATACCTCATATGTAAATCAAAGTTCACTTATGTAATACATGCGCACATTTTGACATTTCAATTGAATTCAATTGAAAATACTTCAATTCCTCATAACTTCTGAGCTAAAAACAACACCTCAATTTTAACACAAAAACTGATGGTTAACACCACATGTGGTGTGAATTGAATTAAAGTTTTGAGGATTTTCAACTTTTGTATTGAAAATACTAAAAACTTAATTTAAGCTTATTTAGAGTTGAGTTACAAGAATTTCACTCAGAGGTGACCCCACCTGATTTTTTATGAGGAATCCAATGGTGAAATATATTTTATATGTTTATTTATTGGATAAAAAGTTATAATAATTTTTATTTAACTTCTTTCCAAATTTATTTATTCTTTTACAATTTTGTTGAAATTTCATTTTTACTTAATTTTTTGGAGTATAAATGTAATTTTATCTTCAAATTGTGATTAATTTTTTTATTTTGAATATGATTTTATATTTATATTTATATTTATATTTTAATAATATAAATAAATTCATTTTATTTATATTAATATGTTAATTTTGTATTTGTGGTCTTTTGGGTATATGAAATTACCTCTGAGGCTCACATATACATTAGTAAATAGTTCTTGTTTTGAAGAGGATTGATTGATCTGATTTCTTCTTGAAAAAAAGTGTTTGATTTAATCCTTCTTTAAAAAGACGAGCTTTGATCAATTTAATGGAATTTTAAAAAAAGGATTGATAAAACTATAATTTTCAAAACATAGTTTTGATCAATTTAATTGTTTTTTAAGAATATTAATCAATCCAAATACTTCATTATATAGAATAATTCCAAATCAAATAGAGAATAACTGACTTATTTCTACTACTACTTTCTGTAGATCTAATTATATTTTTCTCAAAAAAAATTGTTCTTAGTTCTGATTTTTAATTAGATATTATTTCAATATAAATCATCAAATAACAGGTGACTGTTAATTAATATATATTTAAAAAATGAAATAATTATACTTCTTTTAATATAATTAAATTAATCTCACAACCTTTATTTAAAAAGGGGAATCGATTGAGAAGCTTTCTTTTTCAAAAAGAATTGATAAGCTTCTTTTTTTAAAAAAAAGGTTTAAACAAACTCAATTTTTCAAAAGAGAATATTGATCAATGGAGTTATCTTTTTGGAAATATTACTCAACCAAGATCTTTCAATATATATAGAATAAGTTGAAATTAAATAAAAGATAACAGAATATTTTTAATTTCCACTTTTTTAGATCTAATTTTAATTTATTCTTAAAAATTATCATTAATTCTGTTTTTAAATTAGATTTCATTTAAATATAGATTATTAAAAGATACTAGGGAGAAAGAAGAACAACTTCCATGACCAGTTAGTTATGGTTCTTCTTCTTAGTAATGAAATATAGCTGACATATTTCCTTTTTTACATTTTTATTAATGTTTTTGTGGAAATCTCTGACTGGTACATACCTGTGAATTAATTGATAAAACAATGTTTTACATTGGGATATAAGCCCTTGGTCAGAAATTAATCAAACTAATTATTCAAGAATGAATGGATATAGAATCAAAAAACAAAGAAAAAATATTAATTTGGATATTCAAAAAGCCTTTATAATATTTGTTCAATAAAATGAAGAGGTTTATTTCAATCAAATTTCAAAAAATGAAGCAGAATGTAAACACTTATTCCAAATTTGAATTTTAAAAGCACCAAATTCTTGTCATTATGTTCAGAAAAATTATAAAATCATTACCCATGGCTTTACTATTCTCAATAATACCTCATTTCAGAAATTATAAAATAAAGTTTTTGCTGCAATAAAATTCCAAACCTTTGAATCCATGAGTGACCATGAGACATCCAATATAAAAACTTTATTATATTATCTCCCAAAAACAACTTCTTTCCTTGTAAAGAAGCAAGAATTTGGCAACAAGATCCATGGGTCAATGTATGCACTTTGTTGTTGTCTTCCTTGTCTTGGTGATTATAATTTAGGAAAATATTTTTCTACCAATAAAATTTCTGGAAGGATTGAAGAATATCCACAGGCTTCATCTATTTCCAAGAAATATCAGTGATTCTTTGAATTATTTTCAACAATGTTTCATCAGTCATTCAAGAAGAAAATAGCCAGACTATGAAAAAAATTGGAATACCTGGCTTTGAGAAACTTTCTTTCTCTTTTAAGAACAGAAATGAAACCTCTTTTGCAAATAATATTACATATACATAAAATTAGTTTCTCAATTTTCCACATTGTGATAATGATGCTTCAGAATTTGGGTTTTTCCTTTTTATTCATATCATCAAAAATGCTTCAACAATTGCTAATTCAAATTCTGATTTCTTCAATGAATATTTCATTTTTTTTGGACAGGGAATAAGTGTTGACTTGGCTGGAAAAAGACCTGGAATTCACTATACACCGGGGCGAATCTCGTGTCAATCGTCGGCGATTGACTTCACGTCAAGCAAACGTCAAGCAGGATAAAAGTCGAGCTCACGTCAAGCGAAAATCAAGCGAACGTCGAGCACACGTCACACTCTGGTCTTACACCAAATCCTGTGACATCCAATAATATTGGTTCCCCTGTGCCTTCAACTCAGATTCCTCACCGCCTGATCATCCCACAACCGTCCGATGATTGGTAAAAATTACACCAGACCCGCCTGTTTGCACACACACACATCAAAGATATCCTTCAGCCAGTCTTGATGTAGGCGGGGGGTTTGACTTCACCAGGTCATCCATGAAGTGTGCGTGTGCATGCGTGGGGGCGGGTGCGTTTGCGTGTGCATTGGCGTGTGCGGGTGGGTTTGCGTGTGCATTGGCGTGTGCGGGTGCGTGTGCGTGTGCATTGGCGCGTGCCGGTGGGTGTGCGTGTGCGGGTGCGTGTGCGTGTGCATTGGCGCGTGCGGGTGCACATGCGGGTGTGGGTACGCAAAAGCCGATTCCGCTTCCAACATGATGATGGCGCAGTTAGAAATCTTGGATGCTGTGAAAGGTGAGTGTATGGGTCATTTGATCATTGGACTTGGCTTATTCACACTGTACCCAATGTCAAAATAGTAAGTTCTTTGTGGCAATGTGAAATAATGGGCTTTGCTTGTCACAATGGCATGTCTCTGTCACTAAATTTTGAGGCAATTATTTCACTAGCAAAATTGCTAATGAATCTGAGAGATTTGCATTTTAGTAGACTAAATATCATGAAATAACGGCTTTATCATTACAAGCAGTCCACATGACAGAGCTTTGTTATCATACAATCCACAGTTACCTTCTATTTCTTCTTCAGATATAATCAAGTGTCCATCATCAAAACCAACAGCTTTATAAATATTCAGATGCGGCCAATCTGGTAGGAAATTCACATCAATCTTCAAAGGTTTTAAAATCAGAAAGTTATTGTTCAGTATGCTAGATGGCTCAGAGACTTTGAAAATGCTATCAATAATACCAAATTGTCGTGAGTTGCCCCTCAGAAAACATATCACACTGTTGCTGATATTTTTGGATTCAGTTGAAAATATATTGTTCCCAATATTAATGTTTGAAACTGGAAAATACCAAGGTGAGACAATCCTTGAAGTGGGAGGACTTGTGGATTGCACGGTAGTGTCTAAGCTGATCCAATCAACTATTTCCCTTGTTGCATGAAAAGTCTGTAAGTACTCAACCAGGCAATCATAATTTTGTTGGTCATGGCGGGATGGCTTGTTATATTTATGGTGATTGAACACGGCAGGTGGCTGTGATTCGAAAAGCTGTTTTATTTCACATGGCACAGATGGGGATTTCAGGAGAACGGAAAGGTTGGAACATCGACAGATATGTTGAAGTAAGGTTTTATCTATATCATCTATTCAGAGTTGCAAAAAGTTAGTCTTATTCAGTTCAGGTGTTTAATCAATGTGAATATATTGATCTTATTAATTGACTTACATATCTTGTTATTTGTTGGCATCTTTGCAAATACTCCAATCAAGCGCTCATAACCCCATGTGGCTGAGGCTTGTGCTGGGCCCCAACGTTGGAAGAGTTCGGGAATATGATCAGCAAAATGATGATTTGGTTTACTTTTCTGTTTTGGGAACAGGTGTTGATTGGAAAGGCGGAATTTTTTCCAATGTTCAGCAAATGCAGTCGCATCATCTATTGAAACAGTCCAGCTTGTGGCAATGTTGATAGCACTAATCAAATGGAATGTATTCTTGGCTAGTTCATTTGCAAGTTCTTCTGACTGACCCATTTTTCTTTGAGTGTTGGCAGATTGGTGTGCATCTAATGACATCTGTTGACTGAGCATTAGAAATGGAATATAGACCTTATATAAGAGAGCCCATTCAGCGGCTTTTAAGCTACCATGAGAGGGGGAACCCATTTTGCGGGGAACTCTTGTCCATGATGAGGGAATTATGGTCTCAGATATGATTTGTCGGAGATGCTCAAGAGCCTCACCCTTGATCTGGTGATCACTCAGTGCAGTGATATCCAATTCAGAGGGTATTTCAGAAGTGGGGATGTAATCGGCATCAAATGAAGGAATCTCCGCAGAACCACTAGATGGATGTTCTGTGTTAGGGGTGGGCATTGGGAAGTAGTTTTTTCGGGTGGAAGTAGTGGGGAGTGGCTCATTTATTATTTTTGCTGCGTCTCTTCTCAGGGAGCGGGCCTCTCTCAATGTGATTTTATCAAGAGAGCTGTTGGAGGTCATGGAATCTGAGTCTGAACTGTTGGTGTCATTGGATTTCCTGCGGGACCTGAAGTAAATTTTTGATTTCGCCTCTGGAATGCACAATTTGAAAGTTGCATGATCCTTCAAAATTCCAAGTATTAAATTATGCATTATGTCAAGATTAACCATTCTGGTTGCATCCCAATACGGAAGGTCTTCCAAAATTGAATATCGCACTCCATACTCAGAGAAAATTGCTTGTCTTTGTTGTGGGGTTGCCCGAAGCCATTTGGCAATGGTTGATTTATGACTTTGGTATGAGCGCGTGTAGTGAAATTGAGGACCAATTTCTTCAATTTGAGCTTTGTGAATGGTGCAAAAATTACAAAAGTGGTTTCCTGAATGGGAAATAAATCCAGTAAGCTTGCGCATGGCAACCACATCCGCAATGGCTGTGAGGATGGCAACACGGATAAAGGATCCTGATGGACCTGTTGAGGTGGGTGCAAAATGGTAACCTTGCCATAGCTCTTTGAGCTCGTTGATGAGTGGCATTAATAGATAATTCAATTGAAGCGCAGTTGGCTCCTTCGGACCAGGGATGATTCCTGCAACATAGACATTCTCGGGCTTCAATCTTTCACTTGGGGGGAGATTAAGACAAATAAGCATGATAGGTCCAATGCTAGCCAACCGGGTTGACTTTCCATGTGCATTAAACCAGTCCACATATATGGAGAAGGCCAATGCACCAGGAATGGACATGAATGGGGGGTCATGGATATTTCTAGTGCCAGTGAAGCGTCTCCAGACCAATCCATCCCAGACGTCACGTTTTGGGGAATCTTCGGGAGTTTGGGATTGTTGATGTTGATGCAGAATGTCCATAATTCCAGCCCGCTGGAGGAATCTGGCAAGCCAATTTTTGAATGGTTGATAAATGAAATGTTTTGTTGGTATAAATTTTTGCTTCATGTTGGTTGTGTTTTGGGTTTGGGGTTCAGATGAATAGATGAATTTGCCTAATGATTGTGTGCAAGGGGGATCATGATCATTTGGGTCATTATGGCGTTGACAGTGGGGTTGGTCAGTTGTGACTGATTCAGTAAGGCCATTAAGAGAGAAACATTGAGGACAACATATATAGTTTTGAATCACTGGCTCCAATTGGAGATGTTCAAATATGGTACTCAGATCTTGAGGTATATGGAATGCAGGAGCGGGGGGACCAGCTGAGCTTGAGATACTGGACTTGATCAGCAGGTTCAGGGCGGGGTTGAGTATGCGTGAAGCCCTGCGGGGTAAATTATACCTTAATGATAGAATGGCAGATATTATCATTCCTAGGTCTTGTGGGGGAAGGGTTTGACTGCCACTATATGGTTTCTGTGCAGTTGAATTGAGACCCGCAGGAGTTGAGAAAGTGCTTTGGGTCAAACGTGAATAATCAGCTGGGAAGATTTGATCCAATAGAATTTGTGGGCACCCAGATCCTGATGCAGAAGTAGGGATGTTTGGAAGGGATTTGGGTGCAATGGTTGATTTGAGCTTTTTAATGTGCTGTTTATATTGGAAAGGTGTGAAGGCAACTCCTTGCCTATCACCCTCAGGGGAAGAATGTGTTTGAGTTGAGCAGTGTTGACACATGCATATACGCATTGAGGAATATGGCCGGGTTGTCATTGTTGCAGGAATTGGGAGTACGGTTGGTTTGTGTATAAATATCTATGGTTGATGTGAAAGTGTTTAGGAGTGTTATTAATTGGAAATAAAATTCAGTGATTATTTATGAAGCGGGAGATGATTTGAGCCAGCTGAGGATTTTATCCCATTTGTAATGGAGCATGAGCTGCAGTGGATAAAGTTTAACATGTCTCATCTGGATGGCGGAATTGGTTAGGCGTTTAATTGGGTAAAATGCCATGCTGCTCAATGCTCATACATATTCTAGTTTATTTACACATTGTGATAGTGCGGGTTTGACCATTGAGGGGGTTCCATTAGTGAAGTGTTACCATTGAATTGAGGGGATTAACATTTAATCCATGTACGCTGGCACGCCATCGTACATGGTTTAAACCTTATTACAGACATAACTATATAACTCTATTACATAAGGGGTTGGAGTGCAGCTAAAGTCTTGGTATTTGGTTTGAGTACGGCGGGCTTTGAATCAGTTGGAATGTGATTTGGATTGTCTTGCCTTTCGTGAAAAGGTGATGTCTCTTTTGTGGGTAAATCCTTCATGAATATACCCCTTTACAGATGTACAATGTTGGGGAATTTCAATGCATATATTGGCAGTTTGGATAATTCACAAAATGTGACAATGGGGAGGCGGAAATGTTACCAAATATGATTACCTATGGATGATGGGTCCCCTTTCAGATCAAGGAAATATCACATTATATGCTGGTAGGCCGTGCAGGGTGGTTTCCGACAAAAGCGGAGGAGCTCAAGAGGAGGCAGGGAGGATTCTCCTCAAAAGAGTCTTATCCGACTTCCACACAACACTTAGTTCCAACTATTCATAGAATTTCTCTATTCTAAATTTGAAAAGATTTCATCTCATATCACTCTATTTTATCATAATACTGAGGTGTTTTATCTAGTTAAAAATATTACTGTACTTTTTCGGCCCTTATGTCATCTTTCAAGTCACATAAATCCCGTTCAGGTTCTGTTCATGACTCAAATAGTGAATCTAGCATAGAATATGTTCAAACACAGTCACCATTGAGCCCCAACATTCCTCTCACAACCCCTATCGCATCCTCAATGAATGTATCAGGTCTTAACATTGATGTGGGCAATCCAAAGGCTCCAACTTCAAGCACTTGGTCGATCCCAAATATTTCCCTCACTCCAATTCCCCCGAATCCCACTAATACACAAATTCATGTGTCTCAGGGGCCAGAAGGCACACCTCAAATCTCCTCACACGCTAATCCCCAATCAAAATTTCCACGTGAGTTCCTCCTTAATCCCGGTCGGAGTCCAGTCGCATCCCAGGATCCCTTTGGCCAAAGTAAACAGCCAACCCTCAATATTCCATCAGGATCGCAGGTTCATGTGGGTGATGAAAGGCGCGTGGATGGGGGGCGACGAAAAAGACCTTTGGAAAATGTAACTTGGAGCGGTCTGTCGGAGGGAAATCCAGTATTGACGCTTCATCAAAGTAAGTCATTTGAATTTTGGAGTAGAAACTTATTCATGATTTGATATGTTTGTTTCATGGGTTAGATATGGCACCTAAAGGCAAGTCAGTCCGATCTCAGGAGCCAATTGAAGATCGTGAGGATGACCAGTCTTCATTAATGTTTTAATGTGTTAACTGATGATTTGCATAGCAGGGGATGAACTTTATGCGTCTTCACCTCTGGTCCATAAAGAGAAAGTCAGTGGACGTCATCATCCATATGCCTCCAAACCAAGAACGGGTCATGCCAGTACATCAAGAGAAACAATGGTGGATGATGAGGATGAGAACATGTCTCCGACTCAAAGTGAAAGAAATGATGAACCAAGGAGGGACAATTTCACAGCGCATGAGCAAGGCACTCAATCAAATAGTGAGTTCACCCATCCTCAGCTGGGCCTCGCCCAGAGTATGCTTGAACAATCCGAGGTCAGACAGCAAAGGAACCAGGCCCGCAAAGCTCACAATGTGGCGAAACGTGCAAGCCAGAAGGAGCAACAAAAATGGCTGAAGGCAGAACTTCCAGAGAATGTCCATGGAATGAGATCAGCAGTACACGCACATTGCCTGTTCCTACTCAAAGTTAGGGATAAGGATTTTTCCTCACTACCAACACCACCCAGCACAGAAGAGCGTGAAATTGCAATTCAAGTGGCTGGTCATCTCGGTTATGTCCCCGAGGATGTGTTCAATGAGCCATCAACACAGGTTCAGTCTCAGGGTTTCCAAAGCTACTGCGAAAATGAGCTCCACAAGCTAGGACTAAAGCGATTCACTTGGGACTGGGAGAGCTCATGGCAACATCCGTTCAACGAGCTGATGTCTATGGTGTTTTACCGTACATTCCATCTCGCACTTGTCAGCACTGAGTATCATCACTACTGTTGGAACAAGGATCATAACAACTATGGGGTCGTGGCGGCTTTAATGGAGCGATATTTCACTTATTTGAAAAGAGAATGGAAGTCTATTCAAAAGGATGCCGAGTATTTGGTAAAAAAGAAAGAGAATCAAAAGCTCGCAAAGATTCGTCAAAGAGTTAGTTACTGTATCTCTTCTTCATTGTGGACCAAGTCTGATGATGATCTACTTGATTATGTGCAGACCTGTGAGCGCCGTCGTGAATGGTGTGATACGGCTAAATTTCCCATCCTAGCATCACAATTCAATGACCCTCGAGTATGCTCAGATACTGAGGAGGTACTGGAAAATGGCCGTCAAGTTTACCGCAAAGTGGGATTACGCTGGCGCTCCCAGTTATTTAATGATTTGGTATTGAAAATGGATAGAGACATAGAGTTTTGTAATCGGATTAAAAAAAAGGGTAAAAAAACTATTGATAGATTGCCAGAATTACGATCGACAGATGATGGTGATATTCCGGAAGGCCTATCATTTCAGGTATTTGATCAAGATTGGCTCAAAGGCTGTAGTAAGATGCAGACTAGCGCCCTCAAGATACTTGACATGCCAGTTATTAGGCCTAATGGTGATGCTCTGCAATAACTTAGTAATTGGTCACGGTATAGCACTGTGACAAATTAAAATTTTGTGAATTATTTGTGCAGGTGTAATAAAATCTGATTATTATCTCTTAAGGATGCAACAACTTGCTAAATATGTTAGAATATAGACAATATGAATTGAAATGTATCACCGTCTCCCTTGCAATAATACTCTATTGCTCATTTTCATTGAGGAAATATTGAAGAAGTTCGATCCAGCTCATGGTGTTCATAATTGTGGACCTGTGCCAGAGTCAACAGGAGTTATCAACTTTGTCAATCACAAATTATATAATATCAGTAAGGCTCACGCAGTTAATGATTTTTTCTTTTCTTGGACCTATTGGTAATTGGAATATGGCATTCCCATAAGGAATGATTTCAGAATAGTAATACAATCAAGTAAAAGATGAGCTTGAAAGGTACCTTCCGCATGTTGACCTCAACTGAATGAGGAGTGATATAGTGGATGACCTGTACAGGTCGTTGTTGGCCAATACGATGTAGACGATCAACAGCCTGAGCCTCAATGGCTGGGTTCCAATTGGGCTCCTGGAAATGTGGATGTCAGGGTCCGAAAATCAGGGGAGAATTTTGGGGGGCCCCTCACCATTAAATAGACTACATTAGCACAAGTTATATTGAGGCCAGTTCCAGCCGCGGCAATGGATGCAATGAGTACTTCACATTCAGGATTATTGAAGAAATTCTCAAGCGCCTTGTCCTGCGCTCGTGGTGTAATTGTTCCATCAATTCGTGCTGAAAGGATAGAGTGATGGGCAAGAGCAATACCAATTCTACAATATAAAAAAGTCAGATGGAGTCAATTGGTAATGGATGCATATTAGAATTAACGCACAAATCTAGAAATTGGGTCCATTGGGTATAAACCACCGATTTCGTTGGACCACACCTTGTTTGTTTGTTCTTCATTAAGCTTTGTAGGAGGTGTGCAATTTTACTACTCATCATGCATGTTTCCACATCCACAATAGTTCGTGTGATTCTTGGGGAGTTATCCTGAGTGCTCCTGCCCTCGGGGTCTTCCAGCTCCGCCTCCGCAATTGTGTTAAGCATGATGTGATGGTTACAACATATTCGCAGCTTATTAATATTTCTGAAAAACTCTCCTGGTCCTTTGCTTTTGGATGATAGGAATTCTTCATATAATGTGGAATATTCTTGCTGCATGGTCGGGTTGAGTGGGAGCAGCTCATAATGATGGCTAATAGTGGGGAGAGATTTGAGATGTGTGGTTTTGGTGCGGCGCAAACTTAAATGACGCAATGCCAAATGCAAAATATCATTGCAACCTTTTGAAAGACTACTCAGGATGAATGGTGACCAGTTATCTTGATCGGCGCTCTGGGGTTGAGTGATGAAGGATATTATGCCCAAAAGGTCATAAATGGTGTTGTGAATAGGTGTGCCCGTTAAACATATTCGACGGGATGAAAGGAGGCTATTAATGGCACGGTGAGTGGCAGTGTATTGAGAGCGAATATAGCTATAAGAGGGGGCAAGGGTTATTGGATATAAAAGGTAATTTGAATCATTTAAGCTCAGCCACTCACTGTGCTTCATCCAAGATTATACGATGCCAATTGATTTGAAAAATGAATGATGTAGAGGGATTGGTTTGCTTAAATTCTTGGGTGATAGTATTGTAAGAAGTGATGATGATATCATATTTTAAGATGTCGGCTTGGGATAATGAGTGACGAGTGGGACCATGGTAGATTTTGGCATGCAGTGCTCCAGCCTGAGCATGCTTGGATATTTCTGATTGCCAGTTGGTAATTAAGCGAGGGGGGCAGATGATCATGGTGGGCGTGGAGCGATGGGGGTTTGCAATCATCCGCTCCTTGGAGGTACCAATTAGAGCAATGGCCTGAATGGTTTTACCTAATCCCATATCATCCGCAAGCAGTCCTCCAAGAGGGGTATTGGTCGAAAGGGATTCAAATGAGCTAACGACCTTGTTTGTAATGATGTGCCTGGCATTAAAAGTGGATCCTGGGGGTGAGGTTGCCCAAAGGTTACGGGCTGATTGGCCATTGGGGATTTCTCGATCCCAGAGAAAAGCTAGTCCGGTCTTTTGATGAGGGAGGAGGGGGGTTTGAATAATGGCATGGGGCGGGGTCATCATGGGGAGGTCTGATCCACTGGGTAATTGTATCAGTTTTTGCTTGGAAATCAATGATGAAACAGCAGGATATGAAGCAGGCGTCGAGTTTGAAGCGGGAAATGTCGGAGTAAAGAGTTGACATTGACAATGAGTAGTACAGTCATATTCTTTGGGCATTTTAAGCTTGAAATCTTGTGTTCGAAAGCTTTCCATTATGAATAGAACGTTTGGATACCATGTGAAGAACATCAATGCTAGATTGGGTTTCTGAGATGAGGAGGGATCATTGGCATCAGTCATAAATACTCCCTCAACGAATAATATTTGAGTAGGATTGGATTGGCAATTTTCAATCCATGCCCCACCAGGACCACAGTGCATGAACGTTTTGGGTGCCCCAAGGAATGGTATCAACGTTTGGGAAAGGGTTCCCGGGAGAGAGCCAATAGCATGCTGGTGATTGGGGAGATATACGAATATGTTGTGTTGATTGTGCCATAGGATAATCCAAGAACCTAAGTGGGAATTCTCAGGCTTTAAGGTTATATCACTATTTATTTGAATACGAATATTAATCATCCCAATGCAAAGTGGTTGTGAAGGGGTTGACATGATGGCTATTTTGAATTATTTGGGGACAGTTGGGAATTATATGATCGGGAAGGGTTAGCTAAAGGGAATGAAGAGGAATAAGCGCAGGTGGGGAACTTATATGAGTGGCAGCAACAGGCCAAAAGGGGGATGGCCTGTGGTTACGTGCATGGTCTTGATGGAGGTGGGCCTCTTGGGCTCATAATTTTCATATCCGGTTTGGGGCATATATCAAGGCAAGGTGGCCAAAATGTGGGTGCACCATTTGACTGCTGGATCTGCAGCGAGTTACGAAACCTTTGGTGGAACAAGGCTGACATTAGCACATCCGAAATTGGGTGGGTTGTAGCAGCTTATTGTGGAGGGCATATTAGAGGCATGCAGTCATGTTCGCTGGTGTGACAGCGAACAATGAGCGTATCCTCCCCAGGTTAATTATTCACAGGGACCTACTGGGCAATGTTGGCAGTTTCAAAGGGCAATCTCACTGTGGGGATGTTTGTGTGTGGGCGGGTGAGATATGTTCGGTGGCATGCCACCGAACATGACTTTGGTTTGGCCTGAAGTTTTTTGCTGACTGATGCATACTGGGCGTTCAGGGGGGAATGTCTGGGATGATCAAAGGGGGCGCCAGCCGTGAGCCGTGATCCACATATACATTCACCCCTATGGCGTTTGAGGCGAGTACTAATCCACCGAGATTGGCATTGGCCTCTTTGCCTCACGCGCGTACAGAACTCCGGAGAAAGAGGCCACACGCCCGAGGAATTTTTTGGCTGCAAGCCAGGTGCCACAACTTGCGCGGGGCGTGTGAGAACGTGAAGAAAATGACCCGCGGTGGGAGATACCCACGCGAACATGACCAGCCTCAGCAATCATAGGCTGGGATTGTTATTCTAATGTGGATGAGGCTGAAGCGAATCCACACTGATTGGCCTCAGGTTTCCACGCGCAAGCGGGTGAGCGTCTGCAGTCAAGCTGACAACCCGACCAAGAAAATAGGCAGCTGGAAGACTGGCAGTAAAATGTCTTCCAGGCGTGTGAAAGTTGCCTGTGTATGACCCATCGGGGGTGCGTATGAAAGCGTGTGGCTGCCCGACAATGAACAAGCGGGCCAGTCATTGTTTGCCCCAACAATGGCACCGGAGTGAATCAACTCTTTGTGTTAGACCCAAATATTAAGTCATCCCATTAAGACCCACTTACATTAATTTGGATTACATGCGCATCTGTGCCGTAGTTAGGCAGAGCTGTCCAACAAGGTGCATCAAAGGGATGCAGGTGAGAGATATGACTCGATGGCTTGACGTTATTGCATGTTACATTGTTGAACAGCTTTTTGCTCTGCCCCGCAGTACATTTACAAAGGTGTACTGCGTACTACAGTGTCGACTGTACTGTACAGATCAGGAAGGTGTAATACTACTTGAGCCTGCATCCATCTAGCAAATGTGCATGCACCTTCCGATCGTTTGCATTTACGTAGCTCATGTGCCACATGCTCAGCATTGCGTTTCACCCGATTTGCACACGCAAGCTGAGCATGTCATGGTCAAACGCACCGTGAGAAAGTGCTCAGTAAAGCCATGGAATGAACTCTTTTGCAATAGTTCATTGGAAGGCTCAGTTTGGAGCACTTCACCAAAGCGTGTGAAATGCTGCACCTGGCTGAAATGTCATCCGATGCTGTGCCAAATGCTCAGAGTGCGCGCATACAAAAACGACTGAGCAATGGCTCAGCATGGTGCATTTGATATTGTTATATCTATAGTTCAATCACTGTGCAATTCCAATGTTCAGCCACTGAGCATTTCAATTATGACCCGAAAGCAAACCTGAGCAATGGGTCGAGGCAAGCTCACGCTGTATTCACTTGTCTTACAGCCCCCCCCTTTGTTCACATACTATTACCAGGCCATATGGCCGGTAATCTCGCCGCGGTCACTTGTGACCAAATGCACCGGGTGCTTTTCTGCATGGGTCACTTGTGCATTGCACCCCCAATGCACATTCAACATGGGCCTCACGACCACCCTCCTGGGTGATCGGGTGACTATTTAAGGAAACAAAGGGGATGTGACTGAGCTTGACAATTCAATAAATTGCAATACTCAGCGGTGCATTTGATATTGTTATATCAATTGTTCAATTACTGTGCAATTAAAATGTTCAGCCACTGAGCATTTCAATTATGACCCGAAAGCAAACCTGAGCAATGGGTCGAGGCAAGCTCACGCTGTATTCACTTGTCTTACAGCCCCCCCCTTTGTTCAAAGACTATCACCAGGCCATAAGGCCGGTGATCTTGCCGCGGTCACTTGTGCATTGCACCCACAATGCACAATCAATAAGGGCCTCACGACCACCCTCCTGGGTGATCGGGTGGCAATTTAAGGAAACAAAGGGGATTTGACTCAGCATGACAATTCAATAAATTGCAATACTCAGCTTGACAATTCAATAAATTGAAATACTCAGCCAGACCCCCATTGTTCACCTGCCTCACGCGAGCATTTCACTTCTCAGTTGCAGCATTCGCTGAGACTCAGCTTCAATTTTGCCCACACGCCTTGAAGCTGAGACTTTTGCGGGTGCTGCAACTGCTGAGATCGTCTCAGCTTCCCCTTGGTATAAAAGACCATCTTCACACGACACGCACTTCACTTTCTTTCTCACCCGCTCCACTTCGCTCAACCTCACCCGCGTTTGTCCTTCTTGTGCGTATTCCCCCTCGTCTTCCTGCCTTTCCAGTCTTTTCTTTCGCACTCGACTAACCCCACTCCCCTTCCTGCTCGCTTTTTGTTTTTCCTGCTAATACTTTCAGAACCCCACTTCTATCTACTTTGTACGTTTTCTCCAATTAAACTTTAGTCAACATTATGTACTGATATTAATATTTTTCTTTCTTCACAACTTCCTTCCAGACTTTTAAAAACTTCCGACTAGAGCGTTTTTATATTGATTCCGTTTTAAATTTATATAAATCATCGTATGTCTTCCTTTTCTTTCTTGATTGCTTACTTTCTATTCAGTTACTAACCTGTTTTGTTTTGTTTTTAGATGTCGTGCACGTTATGCACCAAGCGGGGTATCCCCTGCATTCGCTCCTCGACGACGAACGACGCTTGTGATGCTTGCCGACAAGCACACAAGAAATGTTCGTTCGTTGTCCGCCCCTTCCGCCCACGAGGCCAGACGAGTTCTCGCCCAAGACGCCCTCGCGAGGACTCCTTTGTGGTCGACGATGATGAAACCATTTCCGAGCGTGAATGGACGCCGGGCCCCCAAACAGGCCAACGGGAACGATTCCGGACGATTAGCCCTGTCCCATCCAGTATCGATTTGTCCACTCCCCCTCCTAGGCCACCATCCGATGGTCACTTCACTCCTTGACCGGAGCGAAGTGATTATCCGGCCGATGAAGGATGGCGATGGCGAGAGGACATTCGAGCTTGGGCTGATCGTCACCATGTCTTGTCACCGATGGGATTCAAACGCCAAAGTAAGTTTTATTTCTCCTCTTTATCTCATTTCTCTTCACGCAATAATACTGACTTTTTTCCATTACTCATAGAACCAAACCCCCCGAATCCCCCCCGACACGACTCTCCCGTTCCCAGTTTGCCTCGCGAGCAAACCCCCCGGCAACCCACTCCAGGCCCGAGTGGCACCCGATGGTCTGAGGAATTATTCCGTGGTAAGCAGCCAAAGTTTCATTTCATTTTCACTTTCACTTTCGAGTCGAGTGAACTGACTCTTACTCCTTTTTTAGAACCCTCCCGAACCGAAGAGCCACCTATTCCTGGCCCGAGTCCATCGTCCCAACCACCTGAGGACGATACGACTCGTGAGCCAGAACCTGAGGTGGCTCCTACGCAATCCACGGAGGAACCTTATGGTAAGTCACCCCTTCTTTCTCTTCGATCCATATTCACCTTTCCTCATTTTTTCTTCGACCGTCTCCAGATCGTCCCGCCACTCCTCGCTCGATCATCATCATCGACGATACGCCCGTGGGATCACCCCATCCCCCTCCCCCTTCTTCTTCACCGACTCCACCATCTTCCCCTTCCACTCCAACCCCGGTTCCCTTCCAGTGCCCCCGAGAACCCCAACGCCTCCTCCCCCCCGGTGCCAAGCTCGTCTCATTCTCACGATGACGCTCGCCAGGAATTCACCGACCTGCGACCGACCCTAATGATTCCTCGAGCCATCGTCCACGATTCGATCAACCGAATCTTGTTGGAGCATCGTCGCTTGCTCCACATGATTCCTTTCGTGGATGCAACTCATCGAAATGAGATGCACCGGGAATTCCGGGAGGAACTAAACTCCCTCCTTGGCAAGGCAATGGAGGCTTATCCAAAGGAGGACATCACCGGGATAGTCTCGAAATACTTAGAAAAATAAAAAAATTTAAAAAAAAAATCATTATTTCCTCTATTTATTATTTGTAATACTTTCTTTCATATAAATTTTTTGTATTGAATGATTGTTATTTTCCATTTCTATTACATTCTTTGCTCACGTTAAGTTATATTTTGTTCAATGGTTCAAATATCCTATTGCATGAGAAAACGTTTTATAAGTGCCCTACCAAAGGTTTGAGTGAGTATTTGTTTGTGTGACCCTCTTTTTCTCAAAATGCCCCAATAGTTGCCGTTATCCTCTCCTATATTTTCTTCTCCCATGGTTTAGAGCCATACCCATTCTTAACTGTAAAAAAGCGGGAGGTTCCCGTATGTGAGCAATCGAGTCCAGATTCGTGAAACATGGCCTTTCCTATGGTCACACGCTATTAGTCTTACTCATGTATTGAATTGTTTAAATTGGCTAGAACCTTCACAAGCGTAAGGATTGGCGTGTGACTTGTCGGGAGGCTGCACAGGCGTAAGGATTGGCGTGTGAATTGTTGGGAGCCTGCACAGGCATAAGGATTGGCGTGTGAATTGTTGGGAGCCTGCACAGGCATAAGGATTGGCGTGTGAATTGTTGGGAGCCTGCACAGGCGTAAGAATTTGTCAGCATTGCTGGCAACCCTCCCATGCGTAAGGATTGGAGTGTGAATCGTCGGAAGCCTGTACAGGCGTAAGGAATTTTAGCACTTTTGGGACCCTCCCCAAGCATAAGGATTAGCGTGTGAATTGTTGGGAGCCTGCACAGGCGTAAGAATTGGCGTGTGAATTCTTGGGATCCTGCACAGGCTAAAGAAAATTTCAGCATTGTGGGGAAGCTTCACAAGCGTAAGAATTGGCGTGTGAATCGTCGAAAGCCTGTAAAGGCGTAAGGATTGGCGTGTAAACTTTCGGGAGCCTGCACAGGCATAAGGATTGGCGTGTGTAGCGATGGCCCCCCGCATAGGCGTAAGGAACTTTTAGCATTGTCAGAACCTGCACAAGCATGAGGATTCGCGTGTGAAGCATTGGCATCCTGGACAATAGCAACAAACCAGGACCGATGTACGATGGCATGCCACCGTACACAATCCACTTCACCCCTTTTTCATGTGAGACACCCCATCTCCCGCACTCCAATCCATCCAATCCTGGTGTATATTGTCCTCTGCCTTACCTCACCATTACTTACCCAACCCACTTGCAAATCTCCTCATTCTTTGAATCGGCATGAGATTGTATTACCATCCCTGATTTGATAGCCCGCTCTCTCGCCAATCTCATAATAGCCATTGCTTTTTTGCCGCATTGTTTTTGCTAACCTGCTTGAGCATTGTGCGGACATACCCACTAGTGTCGTGCTTTCGTTGTCCTGTGCTGGATCAGTATAATGAACAAATGTACTACTGGCCCACACTACCTGAATGAGCCCATGACATGTGGATAGATCAATCCAAAAATGCTCATTTGGGAAAATCAATTTTCCCCCTGTACACCGCTTTGACGCATCTCTTTGAATTTGGCCGGTCCGCTTATCAGCTTGAAACCACCATCCCGAAGCATACAGCGATGCATCCTTATCAACATGAGGTGCGTTTTTGAATCCATTCATGGTGAAAGTGAGTGCGGAAGCGAACTCGAATGCACCCTGATTTGCCGGAATATCGCCTTCATAGTTGACTTGATCAAAAGACGGAACCCCCAATGAGTTGTAGCAATTTTGAATCTTCTGAAATAAATTATCCCCAACATATCGTAAGGATTGACCTAGAATGCGACCCACCGAGCTAAGATTGGCACCTCGGTCCCGCCATTCATCTTTTGCATTTTCAATTTTGCCAGCACTACCATACAGACCAAATTGTTCATTCTTCGTGGTGCATTTGCGCCACCCAATCGCGAACATAAATCCCTCCAGTAATGCTCCATTTGTTGCAATAGGGTCAATGAACCTCTTTTCGCGAAATAAGAATTGTGATAATTCATCCCATTGATTGACCTCGACTTCACTCATTGTTGTGAATGGTCGGAATTCAACAAGGGCAATGAGTAATCCGGTTGAAGAGAAAATTGCCACACGGCCAAAGTGAATGCGTTTGATCTGATTGACATCCACAACCCTCCGAATTTCACTTGGGGTGATATTTGCTGATACTGGCATTGATATTTGTGCTGTTGGGCGAGAGGAGGAAAAAAACCTATTCATTCGGGTCGTTTTGCGCTCATTTGTCTTTTGGGATCTGCTACTATTCCCGAGTGGTTGCGGGATCACTATGTGTTGAAGCACACAAGATATCAGATACTGCCAAGGAGCTTTCTTCGGCACACATCCTTTGACTTCCCTGTTGGAGCCCACATGACATTGGCACAATCTGAACCGACTAAAGCCCATGTTCTTCAGTGGGGCCCAATGAGGGTGCCACATAAATGTGGAAGCATATATATATATCTATATATATACACTGAGATTAAGCGAGTAACTCACACTTTCCTTCCTCAGCCCGACGCTTTCTCGCGAGTTCCCTTTTACGCTCTTTTCCTTTTTTCGTGAATGGCATGCTTTCAGCAGAAAATGAAATGAAACCGAATGATTACTGATTTCTTAATATCACCTAAATTGGATTGCAATGGATGAATCTTTTTTAATTGCGGCTAAAAAGAAAGCTCACGCCTGACCTTGGCAAATTCACGATCTCAAATACCTGAACCTGAAAATTGCAGTGGATAGTGCATTATTCAATTTTACACATTGATGTTCCCATGCAATCACTTTCCAATCCAGCAATTTGGAATATTGCAAGCACACGCAAATGCAATATGCATCCTGCTGCGGATCCCTAGTTATCCCACTCCTCTTGAAAGACACAGGAACCTTTTGCCTATTATGGGCTGGCGGGAAGTGATAAACGCGACTTCCCGCAATGCCCCCGCATGTGCTACTCGCGGGCAAAATGCCTGACTCAGCTTGCGTCTTGTCGGAGTCTTTGCAATGATGTACGGAGGCATGCCGCCGTACAATTACTATTGGTACTCAGACTGTGGCATCCGGGCAGTAGTAGGATAGGAAGTCATGATTATTAAATTCATAAATCACTTTGCAAAATTAAATTACAATCTATCTAGTACAAAGCTAATCTAAAACGGGTCAATCCTGGTTGTGAGTTTAGCTGACCTGGGTACCGTCAAGGTGATCTCATCACTTGAACCAAGCCCGCGATTCGCCACCCAGGCATCACCAAAGTCTAATACTAAGCATCGTGCAAAATCAAATCTAAGAGGTACAGTGGGGTTAAAAGACTCTGATGAGAAGAAACTTTTATTCAGTAAATTACATATATACTTATTAGTACGTAGCCACACTGGCTCCACTAGATTTTTACCCTCTGAAAGTTTTGCGGAAATGTCAATTAGTGCTAAAGCCCCTTTAACTGAGCTTGTTCTCCAGTCATCTGAGCATACCATCAAACCACGAACCCCCGCCGCACAGAATGCCGCTAATATACCATAGCAAATTCGATTGATTCCAAGATTCTTGTGACACGCCAAAAGATCTTTGATGGCCTCATTTTTTTTTGAGTTTGTGAGTTTGCCTTTGATGCCATTAACTTCGACCTTGGTATGTGCACGTACCATGTTGTATGCAATCATCAAATGGATAACTGTATCCATTAGATCCTCCAGGTTCTTGTGCGGCTTTGTGGATATCTCATTGTCAGCCCCGCCACCTTTAATGCTGAGTTGGGTTGCACGTTGCTTCGATTTACTCAAGCAGGAGGCAAGGTATTCAACTGCTCCCCGTTCGAGTCCAAGAGGATCGGTTGAATTTGATGTTGGTGCAACATATGGTTTGGGTGCAATCACATCGTATGAGACTAAACTAATGGATTCAAACATAACATTTGCCCAAAAATGTTTAACTGGATTGGCGGGGTAAAGAAGGCTCTGAACCATTTAGAAGAAGGAGTGTTCAGATTTTGCGAGATTATCTGGAGGTTTAGCTGATTCCTTCATCAATTTGAGATTCCAAATGTTGTGATCAAAAAACGCTTCTGTTTCGGTTGGCTTAAAAAAATCTAACCCTGTATATTGCAATTTATATCACCAGTCAACAGCCAATAATCAAGTATCATGCACAAAGATAAAAAAAAACTCACCTGCCATCTCAAGGTCCTGCAGCCAAGCCGACATTTTAAGATCTCGGTTACTGATCACCTTAATACCAACGGGCAGGAATGTATGAGCATCCTTTGTTGGTAAATTGTCCCATCTATTTTTGTAAATCCTATTGATATTATCAAGCCCCCTTTTCCATGATTGTTGAGTAATATTGGAATGATAATTCAAAACGCCTGCAAACTCTTCCATGCGGGATAAAAATATTCCTTGAAAATTCGCAGCGGATGACACTTCGGGCTCAGTGTCGGGAATTATATCAGTCATATCTCGTCCCATTGTATCATGTTTAATTGTTTCCCTTTCTTGAAAGGCTTGAATATTCCGAGGAGAGGCGGGAGGGGTTGCATCATGCATTGTTTCATTGGGTATCGGGGGACTTTCAGTATGTGGAGCTTCATCATGGATTGTTTCATTGAGTATTGGGGGGGGTTCAGTATGCGGAGGTTCATTATCAATATGGTCCCCTTCAACATTGATAATTTCATCACCTTGATCGCGAGAATCGTTTGCGGCTTCAAAGGTACGGCGTTTTTTGTTTGTTTTTTTGGTCGCATGTATATTTGGTCTTTTTCCTAATCCTTTGCCTGGAAATCCAATTACGACTCGAGATCCTTCAGGTAGAGATTCTCCCACCTCCACACCTGCCCATATATTGTAAGCAGCTATTTTTATCAATTTTGTTTTGAATTAGTAATGGACTTACGGTTCAAATCCATTTTGAGCAGGCTCATGGCTTCAGCAATCTTTTGACGCACATAATCAGGAATTTTACTATCATTTTGGATTTTTTCGAGCCTTGGGATTGTTTGAGCAATGTTGGAGACAAATTGTTCCTTGGATATAATTTCCACCTCCCCACTGAAAATTACATCATTTTGCCCATCATCTTCTGTCGGTGCACAAGGTTCAACAGTCTTTTCCTTCTCATAACTTTTAAAATTCGGTTTCTGAGAGCTTGGAGGCTGCCCTGAAATAAAGGCTATGACACAATATCAGGTTTTGAGAGATTTGAAATATTAAAGATGGATGCATACTCACATTCCGGAAGAACTGGTGGATCTTGATTATCTTCATGTGACTGGCTCTCTACTTCAATGCCTAATTCACGACTACTGGCGATATCAGAGATTTCACTTCCACTCTCTGGGGCTGAAGTTGGTCGTTCATTGAATTCTGTTGAATTTCCCGGGGTTCGGGCCATAGCGGAGGTAGTTTATTAAGCAAATAGATGGTGACGAGTTGATTGCTAACTTTTTTGAAAATTTTTTGATAAAAGATCCAAATTCAAGAAAAAAGGTGCAAATGCGATTTGTCGGGAAATTGAAGGAGGCGATGTTTTGCAAATTATTTCATATCATGCAAATGAAATCACTTCCCTGTGAGACATTGAATAAAGTTGACTAGTGAGAAACCTACTAAAGTCAACTTTTGAACTATTCAATGCTCATGAGGTAAGGACTAAGCAAAGTGTTCATTTGATTGATATGAAATAAAATGGTTTTGTCGGCGAAACAGGAGACACAATTCTTGTCTTAAATAGTCCACTTATTAGGTTTTAATTTGTGAGTCTCATGATTTAAACCCTAGCCACAACATTGTGAATATACTGACCAATTTCCCCTGAGGTCCTGTTGGCAGAGAAGGCCACTCAGCATATTTCGGCGATGGCGTCCATTGTGTACGCCAACAAGCCACCGTACACACTATGGATGTAGTACGGAAGCTTAAGGATGGTAAGCGTTGTCGGAGGCATGTCGGGAGGGCACTACATGAGCGTAAGGATGGTAAGCAGTGTCGGGAGAATGTCGGGAGGGAGGGTAACTGTTGTCGGAGGCATGTCGGGAGGGCACTACATGAGCGTAAGGATGGTAAGCAGTGTCGGGAGAATGTCGGGAGGGAGGGTAACTGTTGTCGGAGGCATGTCGGGAGGGCACTACATGAGCGTAAGGATGGTAAGCAGTGTCGGGAGAATGTCGGGAGGGAGGGTAACTGTTGTCGGAGGCATGTCGGGAGGGCACTACATGAGCGTAAGGATGGTAAGCAGTGTCGGGAGAATGTCGGGAGGGAGGGTAACTGTTGTCGGAGGCATGTCGGGAGGGCACTACATGAGCGTAAGGATGGTAAGCTGTGTCGGAGGCATGTCGGGAGGGCACTACACAAGCGTAAGGGTCATCAGTGGTGTCGGAGGCATGTCGGGAGGGTATTACACAAGCGTGAGGATGGTAGGGGCGGGGGTGTGAAAGCGTAAGGAGTGGTGAGGACGGAGAGGGGCGGGCAGTGTCGGAGTCTCATCCGGATGGAGGGCGGTGCGGGTGCGTAAGCATGCTAAGCGTCGGGGAGGCGGAAGCCAATGAGGTGAAATTACACGAACGTTGCGCATAGTGTTGAAATGGGTTTGGGCTTTGAGTGACATTCTCATGTGACACATGTGAGACGATTGACGTTGTCTTGACGCTGACGTGACGTGACCCACTAAATCCAGTGACTATAAAGTGACACTAACGCGACTGAAGCAAGATTTTATACTGACCGCGGTGCGACGTGAAGTCAATCGCCGACGATTGACGCGAGATTCGCCCTGGTGATATGGTATGTCATCCCAAGAATATTTGCCATTTCATATTATATCCTGATGGTTGCTCAAGTGGGAAATTCACAAGACTCTCAATGTTGATGCAGATTTCAAAAAAAACTTATACTTTGTTCAAATATCTCAAAAATGGAAGAATTTCTGATTTTAGCTATAATGACCATCAATAAATTGTTTATAGAATTACTTCATCCTCAAAACAATAGGTAATATTTTGATATCTATTTTTTGTATCAAATCCCCACTCATACTCTCAATATTCAATTAATCTTGTATATAAAATCTTATATTAACATACTGAAGCTGAAAATAACTCTTTTTATAAGAAGCATGTCTCAAATTTCACAGAAAGTTAATATTTTTCAGAATAAAAAACATGGGCATATAACAACTATGATAGCACATATTGTGTGTATAATCTGATAGATACTATTTCAATTTACTTAATATACACACAACCATTTTATGTGAATCTCCAAACAGAAAAATATAAAATACTATTTACTATTAATTAACTTGATAATAGTTTATAGGGCATTTGCTTAGAAATTTTATTGTAATGTTGCAATAGCTAAATACATCTTTTTTGTTCATTCTGCAAGTAAATTTGAAGCTGTAATTTCTTGGATTAAAAATTGATTTGTGTCTTGAGTTTTATTTATTCTTTTTCTCTCTTTCAAAATTAATTTCAATTTGCTTCATGATCTCTGCCTGTTTGAGACATTTTCTTTCAACTTCTTTTTCTTCTTTCCACTTTCTTTTTTCCATTCCAATTTTTAAGAATCACTGTTACTAAATGCTAATAAAAGAAAATTGTTAGATTAAAGTATAAGATAAGTAAGATATGTTTTCATTAAGCACCTTCTTGTCTTGCAATAAATACTGAAGCATATGAGTGTACACCATTTGATTTCAGTTTTCTTTTTTGACCCACTGTGTGGATTTAGGTTCTTGAATTATTCATTTCTAATTATCTCTGTTGATTGTGTTGAAATAATTTCTTTATGTTCTGAAGAAGATATCCTCTCTGCTAAAAAATTTTCTTTATTAATATTAATTGTGATACTTGGATTAATTTGAGATGACATTGATACTGAAAAGGTTTTCCCTTATTCATACATAGAATACATAGTTAGAGATTCCTCAGGAATTTATTGAATGAGACACCCTTAATTTTGTTTTGAGAAATTCTTACATTTGATCACAGCTGTCATTAGGGCTTCTGGTTCCATTCTTTTGATCCCACTTATTCTGGGGATTTCTTTCTGGTTTAATGGCCCTTCATACACCTATGGATTTGATAATAAGCCAAATTGTCCAATTATCTTGGCAGAAAATATAAGAAATACTTCACTGTTCATAAATTATCCATATTCCTCAAGAATATCATTTGTTTCCTGCTCAGGGAAGTTGAAAGTTGCAATTGGTGTTATATTTAGCTTATTACCAAGGAGCTCATCCATTTGTGAATAGAATGGGCAAAGTGCTTCCATCTTTTGAATCATTGTGTGAATCCCTTTCTTGAGGTCTTCATCAGTAATACCTGAACCTGTTGTTTTCTCAGAATTTTTTGCAGATATATACTTTTTTTTAATTATTACATTGATCCCTCATATTGTTAGGGGTTAGCTTCAAATGATTTTTTGATTTTTTTTAACCTCATTAGCCATTAATTGGAATCAATTTTTTTCGGATAATGGGGGCCTCCCAATTAATGTTTTCCAGAAGAGCCAAAACAGAATTCAAAATTCTTCTTGCTTTTCAGCCAACTAATTATTATTAGATAGTTGGCAGTAATAAGATGTTCTGAATTTTTCACATCAGATGTAGAATCTTTATTTTTTGAAGCTGACTAGTGTTTGGGTGGCATTATTTCAATGGTGAGAGTGAAGATGAAGCTCAAGATGGGTTCTAAGTAATGATTTAATTTTTTTGTTCTATAAAAGCTGAATATATTTCAAACCCAAACCTAATATCACATGGAATCTTGATCCAAAAAATGTGTGTTCTTTTAAGTGATGTTTTCACCAAAATACCTAATTAAAAAATGGTTTTTAGTGTTGAATCTGAGTGAGCCAAAATTATCTTTGGCAGAAAAATTACAAATATAAGTCTTGAAAACAACTATTAATAGAGAACAACTTCAAGAATTAAATAAAAACACTCACTAATACTCCAATAATACCTTGTAAAAATTGGTAGAGTTACTTGACAGATGAATTGTGGATTTGTAGGATCAAAAATGGTATTATGACAATAATACAAAAATATGATAATTAAACACTATTTTTAATTGTATATTTCTATGATTTCAAACCTTTCCAATTGATTATGAAAGAATTAAAACACTCAAGAAAAGGTTTAACTAATCCCTACTTGTTGGTACTAAAGATATAATTGGATAATAAGATGATTTGGAAAAAACAGTAAGAGGATGCCTCTTTTAAGTAAATAACAAATCACAGAGGGGCTCCGTGGAGAAAACTGAAAAAACATTTATCTAGAAAACAATTCTCCTCCTTGGAGTTTTGATTGCATTATTTTTTGTCACATAAGATTATCATAATCACTTAATTAAGTCATTTTACATGAATACCAACCCATTTAGGGTTAATAAATAAAGGAGTGACAACTTTAAATCTTATTTTCTTTACAAATAAAAATTAATTTCCCAAATCTACCAATTATATTTGAAATTTCATTACAGGTTGGATTTTATTTGAATTTTTGAGAATTCAGTGTTTCACATGGAATCATCAAACATGGACTGTAGGTAGAGCTTTTAGCTTTCATTATCAAGTCATGATTATTTTTGATCTTTATATGGATCATACCTTCTCAATTGGTACTAAATTTTTCAGGAAAAGGGTTTTGATGTTTTCTGTTTCACTACTAAGTTTAACCCCTTGTATTGGTATAAGTTTTTCTTCACAATCTGGTATAAGTATTTGTCAATAATGTTTTCCAACACAGGTGCAGTATGCCCCTGTATCCAGATTTATCTTTTACTCTTGATTTTTTAGCAGAACAATACTTATACTTTATTAACCAGATGTATAGCCCATTCCTTTTGCAGGTTTGGTTCTATGAAATTTGGCATGTATATTTGTAAGGCATTTATCAGATGTTTCAACTTGTGGAAAATTTGAGTTTACATCCAGTACTTCATAGATTAAATCAATATGATTAATTTAAGAATTGATTGTGTTTATTTGATCACTTTCTGAGGTTTCTGATTCTTCAATATCTCTTTCAGAATTCAATTGTTACTCTTTGTCATTGTGGCCATATGTTTCTACAATTTCATTGGTTCTTTGCTTCCTAAGACAATTATTGGCTAAGTGTCCAATACCACCTTATTTATGGCATTTTATTTTCTCATTGGTTTTATTGGGTTTGAAAAGGTCTTTTGGTCTGTCTTTCTTACCAAATGGTTCATTTGGGCTTGTGAGGCTTGAGGTATATTTTACATACCCAAATAGGCCACAATCAATATTAAAATAAATTCTTAACTATTCATAACTCATAAGTAATGCATATACCCAAAATTTATCATTTTTGATTTAAGAAAAGATGAATATATTTTTTGTGAGTAAGTAAATATCTGGATTTAAGGCCATCTCTGGATTCTACAAAAATATACATCTAGGGTAGATCCATAGAGTGAATAAGCTTAAATTAACTCTATGAGTGGTAATATGGAAAATACTTCAAGACCACATCATAAACACAACATAAAAGAATTGTGATTTTTTTTCTCAATTCAACACCAAAACAATGGGAATGTGAGAATTTTCATGTTACATATACAATAAGAATATTGTGATTCATGTTTGTGGCACTTAATATGACTTCATTGATACATATATCTTTTATACAACCACAGTGGATATCAGGCTTTTAAGCCTGAATTAAAATATTTGACATTAAAATAGCTAAGGGGGACAAAATAAATTAAAGAGATCCAGGGTAACCAGCTTCTGAGGCCTCTGGAGAATGAAAAGCTCTAAAGCTTGAATTTATGACTGATCATTGCCCAATTGATGTACTAAAACCTTTTGGGAACTTTCTCACCAGGTTAAAGTCCCATTAAATCATGATAAAATGGAAAATAAGCTGCTATTTTGAATTGAGAAGTGGGTAATGCACAACTCTTACTCCTGTAACCATGTCAATTATTAACAGTTTTCCATGGATAAACCTTAAAAGAATAATTAAAACCCTCCTTTGGACTAGTATCTATGCATTTATCTCATGGAAACAAGCTATTACTGTGCCATTTTCTTTTCTACATAGAAATAAGGTAAAAACTTCAAAAATTAATTGAAAATACAATTGTTAATAAATATTTTTGAAACTTTCAGGACTGAAGGAGAAGAGGATAATAAATTTAAAAACAAAAAATAATCATGAATTCATAATTCAAATCAGCAGTTTTAGTGACAGTCCATTTTTGATGATTCCACATGAAACACTGAATCTTCAAGAATTCACAGAAAATACAATCTGTGATGAAACTTCCAATAAAGCTTAAAAATTTAAGAAATTTGTCATTTTTATGAAATAAAGTTAGATTTACAGTTGTTACTACTTTCTTTCTTAAACATAAATGTGTTAGTAGTCATGTAAAATGACTTCTTTAAGTAATTATGATAATATTGCATGACAACTGGAAATGTAACCAATACTCCAAAGAGTATCAATAGTTTCTCACTAATAGGTCTTTAGGTGTGCTCTATGGAATTGCTCTGTGAGATTTCTTTGACTTAAAAGAGGCTTTCTCTTGCTGTTTTTTCCTAATCATCTTATTATTCAATAATGCCATTAGTAACAACAAGTAAGTATTAGCTAAAATCTTTTCTTAAGTATGTCAAATATTTCCAAATCAATCATAAAAACATGGTTTAATATAAATAACCTATTTCAAATGGTGTTTAACTTTTATATTATTGTATTACTGTTATAAAACAATTTGGATCCTTTAAATCAAAAAATAATCCATCAAATCACTCTACCAATTATGTTCAAGGTGTTATTTGAGTATTTGTGAGTGTTTTCACTTGATTATTGAATATTTTCTCTAGTAATAGTATTCTTAAATAATGAGCTTTATGATTATTCTTTCAAAAGATAATTATACATTAAAATAATTCTGTATTACATTAATAGAAAGTTTTATCATTAATACTTCTTGTAAATTATTCTGAAAGACAATTACTGGTTACTATTATAATCACTAGTAGTGTATAGCAAGTAAAATAAGTAATTAAGTAATTAATTGTTTATTTGTGTTTATAATCAATTTACTTATTATATTCCATAAGAACAGTCACATTAATCTTGATTAAGATTAATATTATCAAGAGTTTCATAGACACATCTTACAGGGATTTTTATGTCCAGCTTTTTCCATGTTCTTCAAATCTTGTTTTGTTTCACTATGTCTTCCAGTGAATTGATGTACTATTCTGTGGAACATGGTTCTATGAATCGGCTTCTCAGGGAATGTTCCAGTTCTCCTCCATACTTTTCAAGTATTTTCATATGAACCATTTTCTGTGATATCTCTGGATATAATGCATTTGATCCTTCAACTTTTTTTGAGAACCAAGATAAAGGTGTATACTTGTCTGATTAAAAGAATGAGTTTTCAAATTTATTTTTTATTTTATACCTCCAGGTATTATTTTCCCACTTGGTGACTATTTCATTTTCCCACCAAGACCAGGAATTTTTGCCATTTGCTTTTCTTATGCCATAATATAATCTTTTTTCAGATCTCCCAAAGGAAGAATGTAATATTGTACTTACTGATTCATATGGTATGACATAATTCTCTTGCAGCATGTTGATTTTTTTAATAAAATATAGGTAGTCACATTCTCCTTCACCTGCAAATGTTGGCCATTCGTTAAGTTGAAGTGCTTCTTTTATTAAGAATTGATTGTTGTCTTTATGACTTTAATCTGTTATGAAGGGCTTTGTTATTTCTTCTTTTGGCTTGTCTGGACTTCTTATGTGGTGAAATGGGGTTGATAGCCTTGCCATATTTAAGCTAGCCTCCTTTATTTTATCCATTATCTTAGTAATAATTCTGATTTAAATTTGAATATAATCTTCAAGTTTCATTCTTGCTTCATAAATAGTCTCTACATGGTCCAGAAGTAGGTTTTGGTGTGATGAAGTCTTTTCTTTGAATTTTTCAACAGAAATGGAAAATTTGTTTAATTTTTCTGTTAAGTTATCAATAATTTGGTCAGGATTGATTCTAAAATTTATTTCTTTAATATCTCTTATGTATTTACAAAGCTCTTCTTTTCCTTGTATTAAGCTTTGAGTATTTTCAATTAAGTTTTTGGTTTATTATTTTCAACCATAAACTTAATATTGTCTATTTCTTTTTTATTTGGTACAAATATTTGGGTTAAAGATAATATACTACCAAAGAATAGCTTTTTTAAAATTTGCCAAATTTTAAGGTTCATCAAATATTCAATATTGATTTTTCAGCCTGACCAAATATTCAGAATATAATTTGAGCTAATTTTGAATATTTGAAATTAAATGTTTAAAACCAAATTTTGAGGTCAGTTTTTGGGAACCATGGGAGAAATAATTACATGAGAACTTTAATTTATATATAATTAAGGTAGATTTTCTCACATATTTTTATGCTAAATCATTTTGGGCCTTTTGTTAAAAACTCATCAGCTCTTAAGTATTGTTTCCATAAGTTATTAAATACACAAAAGAAATTCTATGGGCCCCTTGTTGATGAAATAAATGGAATTCTTATTCCATAAATGACACTGTAAATGCAATTTACAATATTGTTAATTCCCTTCATGCCATAAATTAGATTTCTAATGCCATTAATTTTATTTATGCATTTTTTGATTACATTCATGTCATTTATATCATTATTGATGCCATTAATGTCATTTACCAGATTGGTTATGCCATTCATGTTAATTATGAATTTTTTTATCCCATTTATGTTACTTATGTGATTTTTGATGCCATTCATGCCATTTATGGAATTTTTAATGCAATTCATGTGATTTATGGCATTGTTACAATCTTTCAACCAAAGACATTTACCAAAAATATGGGCTTCTTGTTTTTGCTTCTGAAGATTTAATCCTTCATTTTTTAAAAAGAATGAGGAAATTCATAAGTGGGAAGTTTTTTTAAAGAAACTTCCAGAGGAATTTTCCAAAAATTTTTTTTAAAAAACACAATGGAATAAATATGGCTCAAAAAATTGACAAATTACTAAAATGATTTCATTTCCTGAGGATTTTGTTTGAAAAAAGATATCACTTACATTTTATTACCCAAAAATTATGTGTTTTCTTATATTCTAATTTAAAAGCATAAATATTTTATGTTAATATTTAGATAATCATGTTACATGTAGTTCACATAATAGCAAATGTTTAATATTATCATTCAATGATATTAAAATAGACTATATTAGGGTATGGTCATTGTCATTAAAAACTCAAAATGAAAACTTTGGCCATACAACATTGCAAAGAAATACACCTAACAAAAATTCAGGTTGCTACTGTGCAAACCAAATCAAATAAAAATATATATTCCTCACCATCATAATCTTGCAAAAAGAGGCAATTAAGTTGATATATCTGTGTTAATTATTGATTTCAAAGATAGAATTTGAACAGAAAGGATTATCTATTTCAAAAATAAAACTGTGAGTTTTTGGCAGCTAATCATTATGCTAATCAAACTGTAATAAAATTGTTTTTCTAAATATTAAAGGTCTGATTAGTAGAATAAATCTAAAATGAATAATATAATAAGAAAGCATATTTAACTTCTCATAATGTTTGGATTGGTTAAGTTTTTTGTGATATGATTTCAAGAAAAAAACAATTTAACAAGTAAAAATAAAAAATGGACTTATTAAGGATTATCAAACCAAGAATGCATACTTTTGTAAATCCCATTATTTAACCAAGATTGTAAACACATATATGCCTCCACAGAATCACATGAAAGTGATGTGCATTTGTTAGTAATCAAATTCCCAGCTTCAGAAAATACAAGTTCATTAGGTGCTGAGGTTTCAGGTGTTCAAAGGTTGTCTCTTGAAATTTTGGATAATATTGGAAACCTATTTTCATGGTTCCTCCACCATTCAAAAATGCACATTGAATAATGTGGTGAATCAGTTTGAAAATATTCAAGAATTTAATTAGTTTTATTTTTTTGTTTGGAAATTATTTCTTCAAAAGGATGCAATTTCTTTGGATTTGTTCAAGCTGTTTCAGAAACTTTAGGATCTTATGAAAAGTTTATGGCATATTCATAAGAATATTCTGCATATACTTCTCCAAAATGTTTGAGTGCTTCATCCTTATATTTGATTTGATTGGTATCACTGTTTCTCTCATATGCTTTCAACAAATAATGCTGAGTAGACCATTTAAGCTTGAATCATGGGTCAAGAATCAAGCACATACCACAGGGATTTGATCCAATGTTGTAATAGCTTTCAAGCTTTGAATATTCTTTATCAGCTGAATCAAATAGTTGGGATTCTCTTAAGACTTTGTTTTTGGTTTTTTGGCATGTTTTAAGGAGGAGTTTGTACCAAGGAATTAGTAACCCAAGTGAAGGATAAGAATCACCTTGAACTCCATCGTTTTCAGTGGTAAAGACCTTCAGAAATTCTGATATTTGTTGAAACAAAGTGCAGTAATCTTCCAAAATTACATCCTGGATAATTATAAAGAAATGGCATAAGATTTATATTGCAGAAAGATAATCAAGTAGGGAGACATACAAGCCATATATGATGATGAAGGTCAGCCTTTTCAATTGCATGGGAAAGAGGTTTCTGTTTTTTACTACTAAACATTTTTTGGCTTGAGCTGTTGAATTTATTTGTGTTTTGTTTTGATGTTTAAGACTTATTGTACTCATAAATAAAGCCATCCAATGAGCTCTTCTATTTCAATTCTGAAAAAAGCATTGAATATGTTGAGTTCCATCTAGTGGCATTTTCAGCCATTGGCCATCTTGGTGGCTCTTTAGGTTTTTCATAAATGCATTTGAAGTGTTCCCATGAGGTGTTTGATTGACGTATTAAATGAGCCACTTTCTTAAGATTATCAATTGATCCATCAAGCTCCTTTAAAGAATCCTTTTCATATAAATTAAGAATATGTGCAAAACATTGAATGTGTGAGTCAAAAACCCTCAGCAAATGATTTTTAACAGAAAGAGTCATAAATTTTGTATTTGACAAATCATTATCTAAGGTTATGGCCATGATTTGATTACCAATTGATGAGATATCCAAACTGTAAAGATCATTTGGAAAATTGGATAAATCACTTTCAGTGTCTCAGGATGAATCACTGGAGGTATCTATTTGAATTTCATCATGCTTTTTAGAGTGTTCAATAAAGAATTAATTTAGAATATCCACAATTTTTGTGTATATTTTTTTTCCCAGTATGAGCTTTAGTGAGCTTGAAAACCCCATTGTTGCAGTGAATGGTTTCAAATCAGTTGATATGTAATGAGCTCTTAGAGTAATATACAAAATTTTGACCTGGACCAGACCAAATGTCAGTATAAAATGAGAAGCTTGGTGATTTTGAATTGAGAAAGGTAAATATATGTTCTTTATCATTCAAAAACCTGTGCTTGATTTGTTTGGAAATTGTTATTTCAGAAATTAAGTTAATTTCCTTGTTGAGGGTACAAATGAGCTTTTCAAATGACTTGGATTTAACTAAAGCATATGATTGTTGACTAAAATTATGAAGCTGACTAGATCATCAGTGAAAAGATTTTTTAAGTGAACATTCATACTTTTTATTATGCTTCCGTGGGTTTTTAATACATTAATTTGTGCATCAGTGATCTTTTCTGCAATTTCTTGAGCCCATTTTTCCTTATGAAATTCTGTCAGATGAGAGACCAGGTTTTGCTTGGTTCCTTCATGACGCTTTATTTTCTTTGAGCATCCATAATCTAAGCATAACCGGTATCCATTCTTTACTTGGAGAAAATAACATTGTGCAATTTTACTTTGGTTCACTTTGGAGTTTGAAGGGTGATTTTTTTGGAAAAGAGTGTGAAATTTGATGGGTGGATTCATTGGGATTTATTAGGGAGCTAATTTGACTCATATTAAGAATTTGATAAAGATGGTTTAGCTAAAAGTAATATTAATTTTAAGAGAGTGAATATAAAAACAGATTGATAATGACCAAGCCAGTTAAAATAATTAGGGTTAGAATATATTTAATCTGAAAAGTTATGAATTACACACCAATTGGCATTAAATGTGATATAACTGATTGGGAAATCCCTATGAAAATTTAATAATTCATTAATTTTTTATTATTTATTGTTTGATTACTTATTATTTGCTCATTAATTTATATAAATAAAACAAAAATACCAAAAAGAAAGAACAAAAATAAAATTAAATAACATAAATATAAAAGAATAATAAGTATAAGGCCAAAATAAACATGATAATAATAATGGATTTGATTATATAATTTCCCTTACAATAATAATTAAATATATCAGGTAATTTTGACATATATAAAGGTAGATGTCCAAATTAAAAAGTATAATACAATAAAGATAAAAAAGCATAAAGAAAAAAACTAATTAAGAATGAAATACCAATAAAATAGCTGTACAATGGAATTAAATTCAAATTCAAATGAAAGACATAATCCAATCCTAAATAGAAATAAAATATACAATATAATGAAAATAAAATGAAATAAAATATTAATAAAATATAATTAAATTAATTTATAACAAGAATATAAGCAAAAGAAAAAGAAAATCAAAAAAAGATGAGATAGATATGTCATAAATATTCAAAATAATATAAAATTCAAATTAAATTAAAAGTCATATCACCAAAATAATGTTCAAATATCAAGTACTAAAACAATTAATTCAAGGTATACTCAAAAAACTCATTATTCAAACAACATAAATACAATAAATACTCAACTATAAGAAGAAATACTTTCATAATTCAACAATGATTCATTTGTATTATTTCCATTATGTTTATTATGGTTTTTTTATTTTTTATTTTTTATGTTTTATTTTTTATTTTTTTATTTTTTTATTTTTTTATTTTTTTATTTTTTTATTTTTTTATTTTTTTATTTTTTTATTTTTTTATTTTTTTATTTTTTTATTTTTTTATTTTTTTATTTTTTTATTTTTTTATTTTTTTATTTTTTTATTTTTTTATTTTTTTATTTTTTTATTTTTTTATTTTTTTATTTTTTTATTTTTTTATTTTTTTATTTTTTTATTTTTTTATTTTTTTATTTTTTTATTTTTTTATTTTTTTATTTTTTTATTTTTTTATTTTTTTATTTTTTTATTTTTTTATTTTTTTATTTTTTTATTTTTTTATTTTTTTATTTTTTTATTTTTTTATTTTTTTATTTTTTTATTTTTTTATTTTTTTATTTTTTTATTTTTTTATTTTTTTATTTTTTTATTTTTTTATTTTTTTATTTTTTTATTCTTTTATTTTTTTATTTTTTTGTTTCTTTGTTTATTATTGTTGAAGGGTGGATAGTTTTTTCATATCTCTATAATAACTCATTCATTGCACTTATCAATTAAAAATGATGGATGAATTTGAATATAGCTTATTGATGAATCACTATTAGAATTGAATAATTTAATAATGATTAATTATTAGTTTATTATTTATATTTCCTTTATTTAGTTTTCATTTATTATTTATTAGTTTATTTATCAGCTCCTTGCTTTTTTTGGGGTTTTTATTTTTTATTTATTATTATTTATGGGTTAATTTTTTGTTATCACATTTTATTATTGATTTATATTTGTATTGATTATTTTCAATTTTATAATATTTATTTATTGAAGCTGAGAATAATAATTAAATCATGGATTTGAATATAACCAATTTTTTCTTTATTTACTTAGTATTTATGAATTTATTATTATAATTCATTAAAAATAATTGAAATTACAAAACAAAAATAAAAAATCATTGAAATTGAATAAAATTTACTAATATCTGTTAATATTAGTTAATCAAAATCGGTTAAACTTAATTAACACTTGATATTCATTAAGCATTTTAGAAAATCAAAACTTTTTGATTAAGATTATATTTAATAAAAATGCATAAAGTTCAATGAAATAAAATAAAATAAATCAAAATTCATCAAAATTAATTAGAATTTCATTAAATCAAAGCTGATGAGAAGTAATTATAACTAATTAGAATTTTTTAAACTTAATTACAGTGGAGCTTTGAGCTTTTATTATTCATTTATTACTTACTTTTTACTTTATTCATTTTTTTGATGATTTGATTATTTTTAATCTTTATTGGTTAGTTTCTGTTGTTGGTTTTCCATATTTATTTATTATTTATAATGAATGATTTATTTTTATTTATAACTATCTGTCATTATTCATTAATTTATTCATTTTATGATTTATTTATCATTTGTAATTCATTTATTAATAATTTATTATCTCTTCATTATTGATGTATTATTTATCTATTTTTAATTAATTATCTTATTTATTTACTTCTTATTATATGAAACACAATTATAATTTCATAATAAACAACTTATTCATGGGTTTCTTATTATTTATATCTTATTTCATTATCATTCATGAATTATTTAGTCATTATTTTTAAATTTATTAATTTATTGATGAATTTCTTAATTTCACTAATCTATTATTTATTAGTTTTATTTCTTATTATTGATGGATCAATAGCTATTTATTTATATTCATTATTTATCCATTATTTATTATTTAATTATATTCTATAATGGTTTACTTATTGAGCTCATTAATGATAAATTATGAATGAATTTGTAAATAATTAATTGATGCATCCTTTTTTTATATTGATAAATTAATAATGATTCATATTGATTATTTTTATCATTTTTTTTATTTCACATTCATTATTTCTTCATTTGTTATTATTGATGCCTTAATAGTTTGTTATTTATTTTATTATTTCTTTTTTATTGTGATTTTTTAATTGCACTTGTCAATTATACTTGATGCATGAATGTGAATTCAACTGATTGATGCATCACTCTGTCACAGCCAAGGAGGCAGGGGCATTACCAATCATCTTCAACAATCATTACCTCATTGGTACCCTTCAAAACCCAATCAGCAACAATCATTATTTCTTGGATACCCTTCAAAACCCAATCAGCAAGGGGGTTTCATTCTACATTCTCCAAATACAGTTCCAGACCTCAATACAGTTTCATACAGGCAAGACCCAAATACAGGATTCACCAAATACAGGGCTTTCATCAATACAGGCGCAAATACCTGTATTGACTGTATAACCTGTATTGGATTCACCAATACAGGATTCAATCCCACATCCAACTTCTTCCAGCATACAGGCCAGTATCTCAACACTCAAACTCCAAGGCTGGTATTTCTCACATTGTGGTATTCCATACCATTTTTTTTCACCAGGCTCAAGCTCATAGTACCCCATAACAGCAGTAAATCCAGCCTACAGGCAGACTTACACTCAAATTTTACACCAAAAGGTCAATTTTACAGCAAGAAACTGGATTTAACTCATAAAACCATGGCACAGGCACCAAAGGGCAGTGTATGTGTTTAAATAAATTATGCAATTTCATTATTCATATGTAAAAATCAGGTTACATATAGTAAACTAGTTACAAGAAATAAGGTACCACCCTTTAAATTACACACCCCACCCAGCTTTACACCCCCTTACAGCCACAGGACTCATGCAGCAAGAAAATGACACATGCATTAGTTATACAGCCAACTTGCATTCAAAGTCACATGATGCAAAGCTCAGCTCCATGGAATTCCTGCAATTCATTTACAACACAGCCCCAGGAGTACCTTATCTTATACCCACAGTAACCCCACTTAAAACCTTAAAACATATTTATTTACACCACTCATCACCTCATGCAAACCAAAGCAAGTTACAACAGGTTGCATGCAGTACACAATTTTAACTAAATCTCAACCACATGACTATGCACAGCATGTGTCAAACTCAAAAATCACATCATCTCATACATGACAGTAAATTCACCAGTGCAAGAAATTATCACCTGACTTCATTTTAAAGTTCAAAAGGAAGAAAAACAATCATGACACCTGCATAAATTACACAGCCACTTCTACTAAACCTAAAATAGGACATATGCAAAGGAGTTAAAAGGTCATCATGTGATACTGCATCCACCAACAGAATATCATGTGACAAGAAAGAGGCTGTGCACAACAAAAATCCCCAGCCAAAATTGAATCACCTCATGTATGCAAGGAAAATTCAAGAATATCACATCATAATTAGTTCACCAAAAGGCAATCATGTGATAAATGGAGGCTGTGCAGAGAGAAAATTATCACCAAACCTTAAATCAGCTGACCCATGCAAGAAAGGTCCTCACCAAAAACAGAGTCACATGATGAAATCAAGAGGAATTAAAGTGGAAAGAGACAGCTCCCATGGAGGGCCCTCTGGGCTCCCAAAAGGTATAAATAGAGGGGATCTCTCCCCCAAATTTCAAAATCCCCCCCATGCAAATTATATCCCATGCACAATATATCCACTGCACAGTAGGAGCATAGGAATAATTCATCCCTCACCTGGGAGGTAGTCCAGTATATTATATTAAAAATTACTTGCCCAGTAGCTAAGCTCAGTGGAAGTATAGTGTTGAAGATTACCCAGTAGCTAAGCTCAGTGGAATCTTATTATTATTAAAATAAAAATAAAAAATTACCCAGAACCCAAGATTAGGGTTACTACTCTATTAAAATATTTTAACTAGTAAAATTAACTTCATTTAACAAGATTTAAAACTAACTTACCCCTTTAAAAATCCAATATCAAATAATCTTACCTCTTAAAATTAACAAATACTATTTTATCTCATTATTAACACTCTCAAAAAAAATAATAACAAACCTTTAAAAAAATTATTTTACTCTATTATAACTTTACCTTAACAAAATTACCTTTATCAACACTCATCAAATTTTCCAGAACACCTTAAAAAAAAAACCATCTTGCAAAAAGGAATTCTAACCAGGAAGAAAAAACTCACCTCAATTTCACCAAAAACTATTAAAATTAAAACAGACAAGTATTTCATTAAATCTAAAAATTAACCAAATTACTGACATTATTTTTCATATTATTTATTGAATAGGTCTGATCTGAGACTGCTGAATTTTGTCTTCTGCAGTTGTAAAGCCACTTACTAATTTTATTTTGGTTTGTGAGCTCCAAGGAACATTTTGTTCAGTATTTTAGGAGGGGCAGGCAATACACCCTTGCCACCCTTGGTTACAGGAGTTATTAGCAATTCAAAACTAGTTACCTGTGATTTCCCCCTCCAGGTACTGCCTCATTTTAATCCCACACAAGAGGAGTTCCCACATCTGGTGTCCCAACAGTGGCAGATAACCTCAACTTCAATAAAAATTAAAATTAAAATAAATAAAAAAAAAAAAACTTAACTACTCCAGAATATCTTTCACAACAAAAACTGGAGTCAAATAATCAAAATCAGCAAAAACCATCATCTCAAGAATCTGAATCGTCAACTCACTCTGACCATTACTATTATCCACCAAAGCAAGAAACAGAACTAGGGGAGGAATCAAATAAATATTCCAATTTCCCAATTGCAACACCAAGGACCAATAAAAGGGACTTGAAGGTTGTGGAGAAATTTTTCCTTGATCTCCTTGAAAGAAATAAAATCAATAACTCAATACCAGAATCAAAAGAAGAAATAAACCAATCAAAAATGGATAAACCTTCATCATCAAAATTACCTGGTAGTATTGAAGAAATCCAGGAAGAAAACTTTAATGAAGAAACTGTTGAAGGACAGGAAGAAATGTCTTCAACAGAGAGACTTCAGCAGAAGATGCTAGAAATGCAAGCAGAATTACTAGCACTACTCAAAAAAGAAGGGAAAAGTAAATCATCAAGTTATACTCCACAAAATAGTCCACTTGAAGAGCAAACCACCCTTCCAAGATCATTCAGGCAGCATGGATCACCTTCACCTTATCCTAGACCCATGGCCACATCAACACCTTATACAGAACAAAGACACTTACCAAGAAGAGTCAACATTTCTTCCCAAATGCCAACTACATTACATCAAGAAATTCCAAGAAACACTACTCCAATAGTGAAAATCAGAGCCAAGGACTATAACTTGTGGTTTGATGGAAAGGATGTTGAAAGATTCATCAAGAAAGTTGAAAATATTGCAGAAATTGAAGGAGCAAGTGGAAGAGACATTGCAAGACAAATAGCATTTTGGACAAAAGATGAAGAAATCAGTTATCATATTGAAGGAATGCCAGGATATGAAACAGCTGATTGGGATCAATTGAAAGTGGATATGAAAAGAAGATGGGGAACAGTCTCACCTGAAAGAAGATACAGATTATCCTCAATCACTGAATTATTCACAAAAACTCAACAAGAAGGTGGAATAAGAAACATGACTCAATGCAGAAAATTCATTGGGGAATATGAAGCAATCATCACTTACCTCAAAAGATACCAATATATCCAAGGTGATATCAATCATAACCAGGAAATATTGGCCAGCCTTTCCACTAGTGTTCAAGAATCAATTTACAAAGAAATGATTAAAGACAGAGCTATGGTTCAAGCCTTGGATGGAGGTTACATAATTCCAAGATTGGATATTTTGAAATTATACATTGAACAAGACTTGGAGGCCAAGGTACTTATTCAACAAAAAGAATTTTCTAAACCAAAACCTCCAGAAAAGAAAACAAGATTTGAGGATGAAAGCTGGGATGAAGTTTTAAAACAAGTAAAAGAACTCACCCAAAAGATCAAAAATCCTCCACAACCAGAGCCTCAACCAAGAAATGAAGGAAAAGAATCAGTTAAAGAAGTTTTGAATCAACTCAAAGCCCTTTCAGAAGCAGTTAATCCACCAAGAAGGAATTGGAACAATAATCAAGAGCAAAGATTCCCTCAAAATAATCAGCCATACAGGCAAAGGAATCCCTTACCACCATTTTCATCCAGTTATCAACCATACATACCAGCTCAAATGGCTCCAAGACCACCAATGAAATGTGCTTACTGCAAGGAAGAAGGACATTCAGCAACTAGATGCACTCACCTTGCTGAAGATTTGGACAGAAGAATTGTCAGAACCCAAGGAGCATCTTACCTCTTCCCCAACTATCAGAGAGTACCTATGGAAGGAAATGAAAGTGCCAAAAACATAGTCAGAGCTTTTGCAAAGGAACAAGCAGAACTCAACAAGAAATTTATGGAGAAACCTACTGTCAAACCAAAGCCAGAAGAAGAGATTAAGCCCACTGAAAAGAAACCAGAGGATAAATCAACCTCAATTGCACATGTTGAAGATTGGTCAAATTGGAAACCACCTACCATTTCCTCAGCCAATGACCCATTTGAATCACACATTGGATTAAGGCAGACCAAGCAAAGAATGGAAAGACAATCCCAAAGTCAAGAACCAAAGAGGAAAGCAGAAATTCCAGGAACTTACATTGAAGAAGAAAAGGAGGAAGAAAGAGTAATAATTCCCACCAAATTCCAAAATTCAAATATTCCAAAACCAGACCAACCTGAGGAGGAAATTGAAAATATTGCCAATAAAAATGAAGATGAAGACAGTCCAAAAGAAAAGACAGTCAGAAAACCTCAGAAGAAACAAGTTGAAACTAAACTGGAAATTGAAAAAATTATCAAGAAAATTATGCAGCAAAAGATCAACCTCACCATTGAAGAAATTTTGAGGATGTCACCAAATTTTGTCCATAAATTACAAGAATTATCAGAAAAAGACAGGGAAAAAATTAAGTCACTCAACTCAATGGATCTTCAAGAAAGGTTATTATCATTTGGATTCAAAGAAATACCCAAGCCCAAGATTCATTATGCCTGTCCTTTGGGATTTATGGAAATCTTCATTGGAAAAGAAGAATATCCTATCAGAGCATTAGTGGACACTGGGGCAGAACTCAACATCATACCAGAAGAAATAGCAATCAAAGCTTCACTCACAACAAGAAATCTTAACATGAACCTGAGGGGAATTGGAGGCCATACTACTTCATTGGTGGCACTTTCAGAATTTACTCCAATCATTTTGGCTTCAGGTGAAGAAACTCTAATTCACTTCTTCATTGCAAAAGGATCTGTCCATACAGTACTTGGAAGACCTTTCTTGGCAGACAACAATATCAGACTAGAATTCTCCCATAAACAAGGTGAAATACTAAGCTATCAAGAACCTGATGGAAGAAGATTATGCATGCCAATATGCAAACCTCAAGCACTTGGATGGCAAACTGGACCACCTAGAGGAATGGATCTATGTAATATGGCAAAATTGGTCAGAAATACACCAGGAAAGAAGTTTCAAAATGAAAAAGGTGACAATACCATGATAAATTTGACCCAGAAGACCCAAGATTTATCCATATCTCCAAAAAGTGGTAAGTTTGGTCAAGATTTACCAAATAACCAATGGCCAAACAACCTCAAAAGACAACTTGAAGACTCAACCTCTGAAGATGAATTACCCAACATAAGTTACAAGCCAATTTACAATAATAACGAAATCTTCCAGATTTTAGTGGATGGAAATGAAAAAATAAATGGAAATCCTTTCAAACCTAAACCCAAAAAGAAGAAAGTCAGACTTAGTGAACATCATGAGCTCTCAGATGAAGAAATTATAAATGAAATTGAAGAAGACCTCAAAATTATGGACTCCCCCTCCTAGGCCACCATCCGATGGTCACTTCACTCCTCGACCGGAGCGAAGTGATTATCCGGCCGATGAAGGATGGCGATGGCGAGAGGACATTCAAGCTTGGGCTGATCGTCACCATGTCTTGTCACCGATGGGATTCAAACGCCAAAGTAAGTTTTATTTCTCCTCTTTATCTCATTTCTCTTCACGCAATAATACTGACTTTTTTCCATTACTCATAGAACCAAACCCCCCGAATCCCCCCCGACACGACTCTCCCGTTCCCAGTTTGCCTCGCGAGCAAACCCCCCGGCAACCCACTCCAGGCCCGAGTGGCACCCGATGGTCTGAGGAATTATTCCGTGGTAAGCAGCCAAAGTTTCATTTCATTTTCACTTTCACTTTCGAGTCGAGTGAACTGACTCTTACTCCTTTTTTAGAACCCTCCCGAACCGAAGAGCCACCTATTCCTGGCCCGAGTCCATCGTCCCAACCACCTGAGGACGATACGACTCGTGAGCCAGAACCTGAGGTGGCTCCTACGCAATCCACGGAGGAACCTTATGGTAAGTCACCCCTTCTTTCTCTTCGATCCATATTCACCTTTCCTCATTTTTTCTTCGACCGTCTCCAGATCGTCCCGCCACTCCTCGCTCGATCATCATCATCGACGATACGCCCGTGGGATCACCCCATCCCCCTCCCCCTTCTTCTTCACCGACTCCACCATCTTCCCCTTCCACTCCAACCCCGGTTCCCTTCCAGTGCCCCCGAGAACCCCAACGCCTCCTCCCCCCCGGTGCCAAGCTCGTCTCATTCTCACGATGACGCTCGCCAGGAATTCACCGACCTGCGACCGACCCTAATGATTCCTCGAGCCATCGTCCACGATTCGATCAACCGAATCTTGTTGGAGCATCGTCGCTTGCTCCACATGATTCCTTTCGTGGATGCAACTCATCGAAATGAGATGCACCGGGAATTCCGGGAGGAACTAAACTCCCTCCTTGGCAAGGCAATGGAGGCTTATCCAAAGGAGGACATCACCGGGATAGTCTCGAAATACTTAGAAAAATAAAAAAATTTAAAAAAAAAATCATTATTTCCTCTATTTATTATTTGTAATACTTTCTTTCATATAAATTTTTTGTATTGAATGATTGTTATTTTCCATTTCTATTACATTCTTTGCTCACGTTAAGTTATATTTTGTTCAATGGTTCAAATATCCTATTGCATGAGAAAACGTTTTATAAGTGCCCTACCAAAGGTTTGAGTGAGTATTTGTTTGTGTGACCCTCTTTTTCTCAAAATGCCCCAATAGTTGCCGTTATCCTCTCCTATATTTTCTTCTCCCATGGTTTAGAGCCATACCCATTCTTAACTGTAAAAAAGCGGGAGGTTCCCGTATGTGAGCAATCGAGTCCAGATTCGTGAAACATGGCCTTTCCTATGGTCACACGCTATTAGTCTTACTCATGTATTGAATTGTTTAAATTGGCTAGAACCTTCACAAGCGTAAGGATTGGCGTGTGACTTGTCGGGAGGCTGCACAGGCGTAAGGATTGGCGTGTGAATTGTTGGGAGCCTGCACAGGCATAAGGATTGGCGTGTGAATTGTTGGGAGCCTGCACAGGCATAAGGATTGGCGTGTGAATTGTTGGGAGCCTGCACAGGCGTAAGAATTTGTCAGCATTGCTGGCAACCCTCCCATGCGTAAGGATTGGAGTGTGAATCGTCGGAAGCCTGTACAGGCGTAAGGAATTTTAGCACTTTTGGGACCCTCCCCAAGCATAAGGATTAGCGTGTGAATTGTTGGGAGCCTGCACAGGCGTAAGAATTGGCGTGTGAATTCTTGGGATCCTGCACAGGCTAAAGAAAATTTCAGCATTGTGGGGAAGCTTCACAAGCGTAAGAATTGGCGTGTGAATCGTCGAAAGCCTGTAAAGGCGTAAGGATTGGCGTGTAAACTTTCGGGAGCCTGCACAGGCATAAGGATTGGCGTGTGTAGCGATGGCCCCCCGCATAGGCGTAAGGAACTTTTAGCATTGTCAGAACCTGCACAAGCATGAGGATTCGCGTGTGAAGCATTGGCATCCTGGACAATAGCAACAAACCAGGACCGATGTACGATGGCATGCCACTGTACACAATCCACTTCACCCCTTTTTCATGTGAGACACCCCATCTCCCGCACTCCAATCCATCCAATCCTGGTGTATATTGTCCTCTGCCTTACCTCACCATTACTTACCCAACCCACTTGCAAATCTCCTCATTCTTTGAATCGGCATGAGATTGTATTACCATCCCTGATTTGATAGCCCGCTCTCTCGCCAATCTCATAATAGCCATTGCTTTTTTGCCGCATTGTTTTTGCTAACCTGCTTGAGCATTGTGCGGACATACCCACTAGTGTCGTGCTTTCGTTGTCCTGTGCTGGATCAGTATAATGAACAAATGTACTACTGGCCCACACTACCTGAATGAGCCCATGACATGTGGATAGATCAATCCAAAAATGCTCATTTGGGAAAATCAATTTTCCCCCTGTACACCGCTTTGACGCATCTCTTTGAATTTGGCCGGTCCGCTTATCAGCTTGAAACCACCATCCCGAAGCATACAGCGATGCATCCTTATCAACATGAGGTGCGTTTTTGAATCCATTCATGGTGAAAGTGAGTGCGGAAGCGAACTCGAATGCACCCTGATTTGCCGGAATATCGCCTTCATAGTTGACTTGATCAAAAGACGGAACCCCCAATGAGTTGTAGCAATTTTGAATCTTCTGAAATAAATTATCCCCAACATATCGTAAGGATTGACCTAGAATGCGACCCACTGAGCTAAGATTGGCACCTCGGTCCCGCCATTCATCTTTTGCATTTTCAATTTTGCCAGCACTACCATACAGACCAAATTGTTCATTCTTCGTGGTGCATTTGCGCCACCCAATCGCGAACATAAATCCCTCCAGTAATGCTCCATTTGTTGCAATAGGGTCAATGAACCTCTTTTCGCGAAATAAGAATTGTGATAATTCATCCCATTGATTGACCTCGACTTCACTCATTGTTGTGAATGGTCGGAATTCAACAAGGGCAATGAGTAATCCGGTTGAAGAGAAAATTGCCACACGGCCAAAGTGAATGCGTTTGATCTGATTGACATCCACAACCCTCCGAATTTCACTTGGGGTGATATTTGCTGATACTGGCATTGATATTTGTGCTGTTGGGCGAGAGGAGGAAAAAAACCTATTCATTCGGGTCGTTTTGCGCTCATTTGTCTTTTGGGATCTGCTACTATTCCCGAGTGGTTGCGGGATCACTATGTGTTGAAGCACACAAGATATCAGATACTGCCAAGGAGCTTTCTTCGGCACACATCCTTTGACTTCCCTGTTGGAGCCCACATGACATTGGCACAATCTGAACCGACTAAAGCCCATGTTCTTCAGTGGGGCCCAATGAGGGTGCCACATAAATGTGGAAGCATATATATATATCTATATATATACACTGAGATTAAGCGAGTAACTCACACTTTCCTTCCTCAGCCCGACGCTTTCTCGCGAGTTCCCTTTTACGCTCTTTTCCTTTTTTCGTGAATGGCATGCTTTCAGCAGAAAATGAAATGAAACCGAATGATTACTGATTTCTTAATATCACCTAAATTGGATTGCGATGGATGAATCTTTTTTAATTGCGGCTAAAAAGAAAGCTCACGCCTGACCTTGGCAAATTCACGATCTCAAATACCTGAACCTGAAAATTGCAGTGGATAGTGCATTATTCAATTTTACACATTGATGTTCCCATGCAATCACTTTCCAATCCAGCAATTTGGAATATTGCAAGCACACGCAAATGCAATATGCATCCTGCTGCCGATCCCTAGTTATCCCACTCCTCTTGAAAGACACAGGAACCTTTTGCCTATTATGGGCTGGCGGGAAGTGATAAACGCGACTTCCCGCAATGCCCCCGCATGTGCTACTCGCGGGCAAAATGCCTGACTCAGCTTGCGTCTTGTCGGAGTCTTTGCAATGATGTACGGAGGCATGCCGCCGTACAATTACTATTGGTACTCAGACTGTGGCATCCGGGCAGTAGTAGGATAGGAAGTCATGATTATTAAATTCATAAATCACTTTGCAAAATTAAATTACAATCTATCTAGTACAAAGCTAATCTAAAACGGGTCAATCCTGGTTGTGAGTTTAGCTGACCTGGGTACCGTCAAGGTGATCTCATCACTTGAACCAAGCCCGCGATTCGCCACCCAGGCATCACCAAAGTCTAATACTAAGCATCGTGCAAAATCAAATCTAAGAGGTACAGTGGGGTTAAAAGACTCTGATGAGAAGAAACTTTTATTCAGTAAATTACATATATACTTATTAGTACGTAGCCACACTGGCTCCACTAGATTTTTACCCTCTGAAAGTTTTGCGGAAATGTCAATTAGTGCTAAAGCCCCTTTAACTGAGCTTGTTCTCCAGTCATCTGAGCATACCATCAAACCACGAACCCCCGCCGCACAGAATGCCGCTAATATACCATAGCAAATTCGATTGATTCCAAGATTCTTGTGACACGCCAAAAGATCTTTGATGGCCTCATTTTTTTTTGAGTTTGTGAGTTTGCCTTTGATGCCATTAACTTCGACCTTGGTATGTGCACGTACCATGTTGTATGCAATCATCAAATGGATAACTGTATCCATTAGATCCTCCAGGTTCTTGTGCGGCTTTGTGGATATCTCATTGTCAGCCCCGCCACCTTCAATGCTGAGTTGGGTTGCACGTTGCTTCGATTTACTCAAGCAGGAGGCAAGGTATTCAACTGCTCCCCGTTCGAGTCCAAGAGGATCGGTTGAATTTGATGTTGGTGAAACATATGGTTTGGGTGCAATCACATCGTATGAGACTAAACTAATGGATTCAAACATAACATTTGCCCAAAAATGTTTAACTGGATTGGCGGGGTAAAGAAGGCTCTGAACCATTTTGAAGAAGGAGTGTTCAGATTTTGCGAGATTATCTGGAGGTTTAGCTGATTCCTTCATCAATTTGAGATTCCAAATGTTGTGATCAAAAAACGCTTCTGTTTCGGTTGGCTTAAAAAAATCTAACCCTGTATATTGCAATTTATATCACCAGTCAACAGCCAATAATCAAGTATCATGCACAAAGATAAAAAAAAACTCACCTGCCATCTCAAGGTCCTGCAGCCAAGCCGACATTTTAAGATCTCGGTTACTGATCACCTTAATACCAATGGGCAGGAATGTATGAGCATCCTTTGTTGGTAAATTGTCCCATCTATTTTTGTAAATCCTATTGATATTATCAAGCCCCCTTTTCCATGATTGTTGAGTAATATTGGAATGATAATTCAAAACGCCTGCAAACTCTTCCATGCGGGATAAAAATATTCCTTGAAAATTCGCAGCGGATGACACTTCGGGCTCAGCGTCGGGAATTATATCAGTCATATCTCGTCCCATTGTATCATGTTTAATTGTTTCCCTTTCTTGAAAGGCTTGAATATTCCGAGGAGAGGCGGGAGGGGTTGCATCATGCATTGTTTCATTGGGTATCGGGGGACTTTCAGTATGTGGAGCTTCATCATGGATTGTTTCATTGAGTATTGGGGGGGGTTCAGTATGCGGAGGTTCATTATCAATATGGTCCCCTTCAACATTGATAATTTCATCACCTTGATCGCGAGAATCGTTTGCGGCTTCAAAGGTACGGCGTTTTTTGTTTGTTTTTTTGGTCGCATGTATATTTGGTCTTTTTCCTAATCCTTTGCCTGGAAATCCAATTACGACTCGAGATCCTTCAGGTAGAGATTCTCCCACCTCCACACCTGCCCATATATTGTAAGCAGCTATTTTTATCAATTTTGTTTTGAATTAGTAATGGACTTACGGTTCAAATCCATTTTGAGCAGGCTCATGGCTTCAGCAATCTTTTGACGCACATAATCAGGAATTTTACTATCATTTTGGATTTTTTCGAGCCTTGGGATTGTTTGAGCAATGTTGGAGACAAATTGTTCCTTGGATATAATTTCCACCTCCCCACTGAAAATTACATCATTTTGCCCATCATCTTCTGTCGGTGCACAAGGTTCAACAGTCTTTTCCTTCTCATAACTTTTAAAATTCGGTTTCTGAGAGCTTGGAGGCTGCCCTGAAATAAAGGCTATGACACAATATCAGGTTTTGAGAGATTTGAAATATTAAAGATGGATGCATACTCACATTCCGGAAGAACTGGTGGATCTTGATTATCTTCATGTGACTGGCTCTCTACTTCAATGCCTAATTCACGACTACTGGCGATATCAGAGATTTCACTTCCACTCTCTGGGGCTGAAGTTGGTCGTTCATTGAATTCTGTTGAATTTCCCGGGGTTCGGGCCATAGCGGAGGTAGTTTATTAAGCAAATAGATGGTGACGAGTTGATTGCTAACTTTTTTGAAAATTTTTTGATAAAAGATCCAAATTCAAGAAAAAAGGTGCAAATGCGATTTGTCGGGAAATTGAAGGAGGCGATGTTTTGCAAATTATTTCATATCATGCAAATGAAATCACTTCCCTGTGAGACATTGAATAAAGTTGACTAGTGAGAAACCTACTAAAGTCAACTTTTGAACTATTCAATGCTCATGAGGTAAGGACTAAGCAAAGTGTTCATTTGATTGATATGAAATAAAATGGTTTTGTCGGCGAAACAGGAGACACAATTCTTGTCTTAAATAGTCCACTTATTAGGTTTTAATTTGTGAGTCTCATGATTTAAACCCTAGCCACAACATTGTGAATATACTGACCAATTTCCCCTGAGGTCCTGTTGGCAGAGAAGGCCACTCAGCATATTTCGGCGATGGCGTCCATTGTGTACGCCAACAAGCCACCGTACACACTATGGATGTAGTACGGAAGCTTAAGGATGGTAAGCGTTGTCGGAGGCATGTCGGGAGGGCACTACATGAGCGTAAGGATGGTAAGCAGTGTCGGGAGAATGTCGGGAGGGAGGGTAACTGTTGTCGGAGGCATGTCGGGAGGGCACTACATGAGCGTAAGGATGGTAAGCAGTGTCGGGAGAATGTCGGGAGGGAGGGTAACTGTTGTCGGAGGCATGTCGGGAGGGCACTACATGAGCGTAAGGATGGTAAGCAGTGTCGGGAGAATGTCGGGAGGGAGGGTAACTGTTGTCGGAGGCATGTCGGGAGGGCACTACATGAGCGTAAGGATGGTAAGCAGTGTCGGGAGGGAGGGTAACTGTTGTCGGAGGCATGTCGGGAGGGCACTACATGAGCGTAAGGATGGTAAGCTGTGTCGGAGGCATGTCGGGAGGGCACTACACAAGCGTAAGGGTCATCAGTGGTGTCGGAGGCATGTCGGGAGGGTATTACACAAGCGTGAGGATGGTAGGGGCGGGGGTGTGAAAGCGTAAGGAGTGGTGAGGACGGAGAGGGGCGGGCAGTGTCGGAGTCTCATCCGGATGGAGGGCGGTGCGGGTGCGTAAGCATGCTAAGCGTTGGGGAGGCGGAAGCCAATGAGGTGAAATTACACGAACGTTGCGCATAGTGTTGAAATGGGTTTGGGCTTTGAGTGACATTCTCATGTGACACATGTGAGACGATTGACGTTGTCTTGACGCTGACGTGACGTGACCCACTAAATCCAGTGACTATAAAGTGACACTAACGCGACTGAAGCAAGATTTTATACTGACCGCGGTGCGACGTGAAGTCAATCGCCGACGATTGACGCGAGATTCGCCCTGGTGATATGGTATGTCATCCCAAGAATATTTGCCATTTCATATTATATCCTGATGGTTGCTCAAGTGGGAAATTCACAAGACTCTCAATGTTGATGCAGATTTCAAAAAAAACTTATACTTTGTTCAAATATCTCAAAAATGGAAGAATTTCTGATTTTAGCTATAATGACCATCAATAAATTGTTTATAGAATTACTTCATCCTCAAAACAATAGGTAATATTTTGATATCTATTTTTTGTATCAAATCCCCACTCATACTCTCAATATTCAATTAATCTTGTATATAAAATCTTATATTAACATACTGAAGCTGAAAATAACTCTTTTTATAAGAAGCATGTCTCAAATTTCACAGAAAGTTAATATTTTTCAGAATAAAAAACATGGGCATATAACAACTATGATAGCACATATTGTGTGTATAATCTGATAGATACTATTTCAATTTACTTAATATACACACAACCATTTTATGTGAATCTCCAAACAGAAAAATATAAAATACTATTTACTATTAATTAACTTGATAATAGTTTATAGGGCATTTGCTTAGAAATTTTATTGTAATGTTGCAATAGCTAAATACATCTTTTTTGTTCATTCTGCAAGTAAATTTGAAGCTGTAATTTCTTGGATTAAAAATTGATTTGTGTCTTGAGTTTTATTTATTCTTTTTCTCTCTTTCAAAATTAATTTCAATTTGCTTCATGATCTCTGCCTGTTTGAGACATTTTCTTTCAACTTCTTTTTCTTCTTTCCACTTTCTTTTTTCCATTCCAATTTTTAAGAATCACTGTTACTAAATGCTAATAAAAGAAAATTGTTAGATTAAAGTATAAGATAAGTAAGATATGTTTTCATTAAGCACCTTCTTGTCTTGCAATAAATACTGAAGCATATGAGTGTACACCATTTGATTTCAGTTTTCTTTTTTGACCCACTGTGTGGATTTAGGTTCTTGAATTATTCATTTCTAATTATCTCTGTTGATTGTGTTGAAATAATTTCTTTATGTTCTGAAGAAGATATCCTCTCTGCTAAAAAATTTTCTTTATTAATATTAATTGTGATACTTGGATTAATTTGAGATGACATTGATACTGAAAAGGTTTTCCCTTATTCATACATAGAATACATAGTTAGAGATTCCTCAGGAATTTATTGAATGAGACACCCTTAATTTTGTTTTGAGAAATTCTTACATTTGATCACAGCTGTCATTAGGGCTTCTGGTTCCATTCTTTTGATCCCACTTATTCTGGGGATTTCTTTCTGGTTTAATGGCCCTTCATACACCTATGGATTTGATAATAAGCCAAATTGTCCAATTATCTTGGCAGAAAATATAAGAAATACTTCACTGTTCATAAATTATCCATATTCCTCAAGAATATCATTTGTTTCCTGCTCAGGGAAGTTGAAAGTTGCAATTGGTGTTATATTTAGCTTATTACCAAGGAGCTCATCCATTTGTGAATAGAATGGGCAAAGTGCTTCCATCTTTTGAATCATTGTGTGAATCCCTTTCTTGAGGTCTTCATCAGTAATACCTGAACCTGTTGTTTTCTCAGAATTTTTTGCAGATATATACTTTTTTTTAATTATTACATTGATCCCTCATATTGTTAGGGGTTAGCTTCAAATGATTTTTTGATTTTTTTTAACCTCATTAGCCATTAATTGGAATCAATTTTTTTCGGATAATGGGGGCCTCCCAATTAATGTTTTCCAGAAGAGCCAAAACAGAATTCAAAATTCTTCTTTCTTTTCAGCCAACTAATTATTATTAGATAGTTGGCAGTAATAAGATGTTCTGAATTTTTCACATCAGATGTAGAATCTTTATTTTTTGAAGCTGACTAGTGTTTGGGTGGCATTATTTCAATGGTGAGAGTGAAGATGAAGCTCAAGATGGGTTCTAAGTAATGATTTAATTTTTTTGTTCTATAAAAGCTGAATATATTTCAAACCCAAACCTAATATCACATGGAATCTTGATCCAAAAAATGTGTGTTCTTTTAAGTGATGTTTTCACCAAAATACCTAATTAAAAAATGGTTTTTAGTGTTGAATCTGAGTGAGCCAAAATTATCTTTGGCAGAAAAATTACAAATATAAGTCTTGAAAACAACTATTAATAGAGAACAACTTCAAGAATTAAATAAAAACACTCACTAATACTCCAATAATACCTTGTAAAAATTGGTAGAGTTACTTGACAGATGAATTGTGGATTTGTAGGATCAAAAATGGTATTATGACAATAATACAAAAATATGATAATTAAACACTATTTTTAATTGTATATTTCTATGATTTCAAACCTTTCCAATTGATTATGAAAGAATTAAAACACTCAAGAAAAGGTTTAACTAATCCCTACTTGTTGGTACTAAAGATATAATTGGATAATAAGATGATTTGGAAAAAACAGTAAGAGGATGCCTCTTTTAAGTAAATAACAAATCACAGAGGGGCTCCGTGGAGAAAACTGAAAAAACATTTATCTAGAAAACAATTCTCCTCCTTGGAGTTTTGATTGCATTATTTTTTGTCACATAAGATTATCATAATCACTTAATTAAGTCATTTTACATGAATACCAACCCATTTAGGGTTAATAAATAAAGGAGTGACAACTTTAAATCTTATTTTCTTTACAAATAAAAATTAATTTCCCAAATCTACCAATTATATTTGAAATTTCATTACAGGTTGGATTTTATTTGAATTTTTGAGAATTCAGTGTTTCACATGGAATCATCAAACATGGACTGTAGGTAGAGCTTTTAGCTTTCATTATCAAGTCATGATTATTTTTGATCTTTATATGGATCATACCTTCTCAATTGGTACTAAATTTTTCAGGAAAAGGGTTTTGATGTTTTCTGTTTCACTACTAAGTTTAACCCCTTGTATTGGTATAAGTTTTTCTTCACAATCTGGTATAAGTATTTGTCAATAATGTTTTCCAACACAGGTGCAGTATGCCCCTGTATCCAGATTTATCTTTTACTCTTGATTTTTTAGCAGAACAATACTTATACTTTATTAACCAGATGTATAGCCCATTCCTTTTGCAGGTTTGGTTCTATGAAATTTGGCATGTATATTTGTAAGGCATTTATCAGATGTTTCAACTTGTGGAAAATTTGAGTTTACATCCAGTACTTCATAGATTAAATCAATATGATTAATTTAAGAATTGATTGTGTTTATTTGATCACTTTCTGAGGTTTCTGATTCTTCAATATCTCTTTCAGAATTCAATTGTTACTCTTTGTCATTGTGGCCATATGTTTCTACAATTTCATTGGTTCTTTGCTTCCTAAGACAATTATTGGCTAAGTGTCCAATACCACCTTATTTATGGCATTTTATTTTCTCATTGGTTTTATTGGGTTTGAAAAGGTCTTTTGGTCTGTCTTTCTTACCAAATGGTTCATTTGGGCTTGTGAGGCTTGAGGTATATTTTACATACCCAAATAGGCCACAATCAATATTAAAATAAATTCTTAACTATTCATAACTCATAAGTAATGCATATACCCAAAATTTATCATTTTTGATTTAAGAAAAGATGAATATATTTTTTGTGAGTAAGTAAATATCTGGATTTAAGGCCATCTCTGGATTCTACAAAAATATACATCTAGGGTAGATCCATAGAGTGAATAAGCTTAAATTAACTCTATGAGTGGTAATATGGAAAATACTTCAAGACCACATCATAAACACAACATAAAAGAATTGTGATTTTTTTTCTCAATTCAACACCAAAACAATGGGAATGTGAGAATTTTCATGTTACATATACAATAAGAATATTGTGATTCATGTTTGTGGCACTTAATATGACTTCATTGATACATATATCTTTTATACAACCACAGTGGATATCAGGCTTTTAAGCCTGAATTAAAATATTTGACATTAAAATAGCTAAGGGGGACAAAATAAATTAAAGAGATCCAGGGTAACCAGCTTCTGAGGCCTCTGGAGAATGAAAAGCTCTAAAGCTTGAATTTATGACTGATCATTGCCCAATTGATGTACTAAAACCTTTTGGGAACTTTCTCACCAGGTTAAAGTCCCATTAAATCATGATAAAATGGAAAATAAGCTGCTATTTTGAATTGAGAAGTGGGTAATGCACAACTCTTACTCCTGTAACCATGTCAATTATTAACAGTTTTCCATGGATAAACCTTAAAAGAATAATTAAAACCCTCCTTTGGACTAGTATCTATGCATTTATCTCATGGAAACAAGCTATTACTGTGCCATTTTCTTTTCTACATAGAAATAAGGTAAAAACTTCAAAAATTAATTGAAAATACAATTGTTAATAAATATTTTTGAAACTTTCAGGACTGAAGGAGAAGAGGATAATAAATTTAAAAACAAAAAATAATCATGAATTCATAATTCAAATCAGCAGTTTTAGTGACAGTCCATTTTTGATGATTCCACATGAAACACTGAATCTTCAAGAATTCACAGAAAATACAATCTGTGATGAAACTTCCAATAAAGCTTAAAAATTTAAGAAATTTGTCATTTTTATGAAATAAAGTTAGATTTACAGTTGTTACTACTTTCTTTCTTAAACATAAATGTGTTAGTAGTCATGTAAAATGACTTCTTTAAGTAATTATGATAATATTGCATGACAACTGGAAATGTAACCAATACTCCAAAGAGTATCAATAGTTTCTCACTAATAGGTCTTTAGGTGTGCTCTATGGAATTGCTCTGTGAGATTTCTTTGACTTAAAAGAGGCTTTCTCTTGCTGTTTTTTCCTAATCATCTTATTATTCAATAATGCCATTAGTAACAACAAGTAAGTATTAGCTAAAATCTTTTCTTAAGTATGTCAAATATTTCCAAATCAATCATAAAAACATGGTTTAATATAAATAACCTATTTCAAATGGTGTTTAACTTTTATATTATTGTATTACTGTTATAAAACAATTTGGATCCTTTAAATCAAAAAATAATCCATCAAATCACTCTACCAATTATGTTCAAGGTGTTATTTGAGTATTTGTGAGTGTTTTCACTTGATTATTGAATATTTTCTCTAGTAATAGTATTCTTAAATAATGAGCTTTATGATTATTCTTTCAAAAGATAATTATACATTAAAATAATTCTGTATTACATTAATAGAAAGTTTTATCATTAATACTTCTTGTAAATTATTCTGAAAGACAATTACTGGTTACTATTATAATCACTAGTAGTGTATAGCAAGTAAAATAAGTAATTAAGTAATTAATTGTTTATTTGTGTTTATAATCAATTTACTTATTATATTCCATAAGAACAGTCACATTAATCTTGATTAAGATTAATATTATCAAGAGTTTCATAGACACATCTTACAGGGATTTTTATGTCCAGCTTTTTCCATGTTCTTCAAATCTTGTTTTGTTTCACTATGTCTTCCAGTGAATTGATGTACTATTCTGTGGAACATGGTTCTATGAATCGGCTTCTCAGGGAATGTTCCAGTTCTCCTCCATACTTTTCAAGTATTTTCATATGAACCATTTTCTGTGATATCTCTGGATATAATGCATTTGATCCTTCAACTTTTTTTGAGAACCAAGATAAAGGTGTATACTTGTCTGATTAAAAGAATGAGTTTTCAAATTTATTTTTTATTTTATACCTCCAGGTATTATTTTCCCACTTGGTGACTATTTCATTTTCCCACCAAGACCAGGAATTTTTGCCATTTGCTTTTCTTATGCCATAATATAATCTTTTTTCAGATCTCCCAAAGGAAGAATGTAATATTGTACTTACTGATTCATATGGTATGACATAATTCTCTTGCAACATGTTGATTTTTTTAATAAAATATAGGTAGTCACATTCTCCTTCACCTGCAAATGTTGGCCATTCGTTAAGTTGAAGTGCTTCTTTTATTAAGAATTGATTGTTGTCTTTATGACTTTAATCTGTTATGAAGGGCTTTGTTATTTCTTCTTTTGGCTTGTCTGGACTTCTTATGTGGTGAAATGGGGTTGATAGCCTTGCCATATTTAAGCTAGCCTCCTTTATTTTATCCATTATCTTAGTAATAATTCTGATTTAAATTTGAATATAATCTTCAAGTTTCATTCTTGCTTCATAAATAGTCTCTACATGGTCCAGAAGTAGGTTTTGGTGTGATGAAGTCTTTTCTTTGAATTTTTCAACAGAAATGGAAAATTTGTTTAATTTTTCTGTTAAGTTATCAATAATTTGGTCAGGATTGATTCTAAAATTTATTTCTTTAATATCTCTTATGTATTTACAAAGCTCTTCTTTTCCTTGTATTAAGCTTTGAGTATTTTCAATTAAGTTTTTGGTTTATTATTTTCAACCATAAACTTAATATTGTCTATTTCTTTTTTATTTGGTACAAATATTTGGGTTAAAGATAATATACTACCAAAGAATAGCTTTTTTAAAATTTGCCAAATTTTAAGGTTCATCAAATATTCAATATTGATTTTTCAGCCTGACCAAATATTCAGAATATAATTTGAGCTAATTTTGAATATTTGAAATTAAATGTTTAAAACCAAATTTTGAGGTCAGTTTTTGGGAACCATGGGAGAAATAATTACATGAGAACTTTAATTTATATATAATTAAGGTAGATTTTCTCACATATTTTTATGCTAAATCATTTTGGGCCTTTTGTTAAAAACTCATCAGCTCTTAAGTATTGTTTCCATAAGTTATTAAATACACAAAAGAAATTCTATGGGCCCCTTGTTGATGAAATAAATGGAATTCTTATTCCATAAATGACACTGTAAATGCAATTTACAATATTGTTAATTCCCTTCATGCCATAAATTAGATTTCTAATGCCATTAATTTTATTTATGCATTTTTTGATTACATTCATGTCATTTATATCATTATTGATGCCATTAATGTCATTTACCAGATTGGTTATGCCATTCATGTTAATTATGAATTTTTTTATCCCATTTATGTTACTTATGTGATTTTTGATGCCATTCATGCCATTTATGGAATTTTTAATGCAATTCATGTGATTTATGGCATTGTTACAATCTTTCAACCAAAGACATTTACCAAAAATATGGGCTTCTTGTTTTTGCTTCTGAAGATTTAATCCTTCATTTTTTAAAAAGAATGAGGAAATTCATAAGTGGGAAGTTTTTTTAAAGAAACTTCCAGAGGAATTTTCCAAAAATTTTTTTTAAAAAACACAATGGAATAAATATGGCTCAAAAAATTGACAAATTACTAAAATGATTTCATTTCCTGAGGATTTTGTTTGAAAAAAGATATCACTTACATTTTATTACCCAAAAATTATGTGTTTTCTTATATTCTAATTTAAAAGCATAAATATTTTATGTTAATATTTAGATAATCATGTTACATGTAGTTCACATAATAGCAAATGTTTAATATTATCATTCAATGATATTAAAATAGACTATATTAGGGTATGGTCATTGTCATTAAAAACTCAAAATGAAAACTTTGGCCATACAACATTGCAAAGAAATACACCTAACAAAAATTCAGGTTGCTACTGTGCAAACCAAATCAAATAAAAATATATATTCCTCACCATCATAATCTTGCAAAAAGAGGCAATTAAGTTGATATATCTGTGTTAATTATTGATTTCAAAGATAGAATTTGAACAGAAAGGATTATCTATTTCAAAAATAAAACTGTGAGTTTTTGGCAGCTAATCATTATGCTAATCAAACTGTAATAAAATTGTTTTTCTAAATATTAAAGGTCTGATTAGTAGAATAAATCTAAAATGAATAATATAATAAGAAAGCATATTTAACTTCTCATAATGTTTGGATTGGTTAAGTTTTTTGTGATATGATTTCAAGAAAAAAACAATTTAACAAGTAAAAATAAAAAATGGACTTATTAAGGATTATCAAACCAAGAATGCATACTTTTGTAAATCCCATTATTTAACCAAGATTGTAAACACATATATGCCTCCACAGAATCACATGAAAGTGATGTGCATTTGTTAGTAATCAAATTCCCAGCTTCAGAAAATACAAGTTCATTAGGTGCTGAGGTTTCAGGTGTTCAAAGGTTGTCTCTTGAAATTTTGGATAATATTGGAAACCTATTTTCATGGTTCCTCCACCATTCAAAAATGCACATTGAATAATGTGGTGAATCAGTTTGAAAATATTCAAGAATTTAATTAGTTTTATTTTTTTGTTTGGAAATTATTTCTTCAAAAGGATGCAATTTCTTTGGATTTGTTCAAGCTGTTTCAGAAACTTTAGGATCTTATGAAAAGTTTATGGCATATTCATAAGAATATTCTGCATATACTTCTCCAAAATGTTTGAGTGCTTCATCCTTATATTTGATTTGATTGGTATCACTGTTTCTCTCATATGCTTTCAACAAATAATGCTGAGTAGACCATTTAAGCTTGAATCATGGGTCAAGAATCAAGCACATACCACAGGGATTTGATCCAATGTTGTAATAGCTTTCAAGCTTTGAATATTCTTTATCAGCTGAATCAAATAGTTGGGATTCTCTTAAGACTTTGTTTTTGGTTTTTTGGCATGTTTTAAGGAGGAGTTTGTACCAAGGAATTAGTAACCCAAGTGAAGGATAAGAATCACCTTGAACTCCATCGTTTTCAGTGGTAAAGACCTTCAGAAATTCTGATATTTGTTGAAACAAAGTGCAGTAATCTTCCAAAATTACATCCTGGATAATTATAAAGAAATGGCATAAGATTTATATTGCAGAAAGATAATCAAGTAGGGAGACATACAAGCCATATATGATGATGAAGGTCAGCCTTTTCAATTGCATGGGAAAGAGGTTTCTGTTTTTTACTACTAAACATTTTTTGGCTTGAGCTGTTGAATTTATTTGTGTTTTGTTTTGATGTTTAAGACTTATTGTACTCATAAATAAAGCCATCCAATGAGCTCTTCTATTTCAATTCTGAAAAAAGCATTGAATATGTTGAGTTCCATCTAGTGGCATTTTCAGCCATTGGCCATCTTGGTGGCTCTTTAGGTTTTTCATAAATGCATTTGAAGTGTTCCCATGAGGTGTTTGATTGACGTATTAAATGAGCCACTTTCTTAAGATTATCAATTGATCCATCAAGCTCCTTTAAAGAATCCTTTTCATATAAATTAAGAATATGTGCAAAACATTGAATGTGTGAGTCAAAAACCCTCAGCAAATGATTTTTAACAGAAAGAGTCATAAATTTTGTATTTGACAAATCATTATCTAAGGTTATGGCCATGATTTGATTACCAATTGATGAGATATCCAAACTGTAAAGATCATTTGGAAAATTGGATAAATCACTTTCAGTGTCTCAGGATGAATCACTGGAGGTATCTATTTGAATTTCATCATGCTTTTTAGAGTGTTCAATAAAGAATTAATTTAGAATATCCACAATTTTTGTGTATATTTTTTTTCCCAGTATGAGCTTTAGTGAGCTTGAAAACCCCATTGTTGCAGTGAATGGTTTCAAATCAGTTGATATGTAATGAGCTCTTAGAGTAATATACAAAATTTTGACCTGGACCAGACCAAATGTCAGTATAAAATGAGAAGCTTGGTGATTTTGAATTGAGAAAGGTAAATATATGTTCTTTATCATTCAAAAACCTGTGCTTGATTTGTTTGGAAATTGTTATTTCAGAAATTAAGTTAATTTCCTTGTTGAGGGTACAAATGAGCTTTTCAAATGACTTGGATTTAACTAAAGCATATGATTGTTGACTAAAATTATGAAGCTGACTAGATCATCAGTGAAAAGATTTTTTAAGTGAACATTCATACTTTTTATTATGCTTCCGTGGGTTTTTAATACATTAATTTGTGCATCAGTGATCTTTTCTGCAATTTCTTGAGCCCATTTTTCCTTATGAAATTCTGTCAGATGAGAGACCAGGTTTTGCTTGGTTCCTTCATGACGCTTTATTTTCTTTGAGCATCCATAATCTAAGCATAACCGGTATCCATTCTTTACTTGGAGAAAATAACATTGTGCAATTTTACTTTGGTTCACTTTGGAGTTTGAAGGGTGATTTTTTTGGAAAAGAGTGTGAAATTTGATGGGTGGATTCATTGGGATTTATTAGGGAGCTAATTTGACTCATATTAAGAATTTGATAAAGATGGTTTAGCTAAAAGTAATATTAATTTTAAGAGAGTGAATATAAAAACAGATTGATAATGACCAAGCCAGTTAAAATAATTAGGGTTAGAATATATTTAATCTGAAAAGTTATGAATTACACACCAATTGGCATTAAATGTGATATAACTGATTGGGAAATCCCTATGAAAATTTAATAATTCATTAATTTTTTATTATTTATTGTTTGATTACTTATTATTTGCTCATTAATTTATATAAATAAAACAAAAATACCAAAAAGAAAGAACAAAAATAAAATTAAATAACATAAATATAAAAGAATAATAAGTATAAGGCCAAAATAAACATGATAATAATAATGGATTTGATTATATAATTTCCCTTACAATAATAATTAAATATATCAGGTAATTTTGACATATATAAAGGTAGATGTCCAAATTAAAAAGTATAATACAATAAAGATAAAAAAGCATAAAGAAAAAAACTAATTAAGAATGAAATACCAATAAAATAGCTGTACAATGGAATTAAATTCAAATTCAAATGAAAGACATAATCCAATCCTAAATAGAAATAAAATATACAATATAATGAAAATAAAATGAAATAAAATATTAATAAAATATAATTAAATTAATTTATAACAAGAATATAAGCAAAAGAAAAAGAAAATCAAAAAAAGATGAGATAGATATGTCATAAATATTCAAAATAATATAAAATTCAAATTAAATTAAAAGTCATATCACCAAAATAATGTTCAAATATCAAGTACTAAAACAATTAATTCAAGGTATACTCAAAAAACTCATTATTCAAACAACATAAATACAATAAATACTCAACTATAAGAAGAAATACTTTCATAATTCAACAATGATTCATTTGTATTATTTCCATTATGTTTATTATGGTTTTTTTATTTTTTATTTTTTATGTTTTATTTTTTATTTTTTTATTTTTTTATTTTTTTATTTTTTTATTTTTTTATTTTTTTATTTTTTTATTTTTTTATTTTTTTATTTTTTTATTTTTTTATTTTTTTATTTTTTTATTTTTTTATTTTTTTATTTTTTTATTTTTTTATTTTTTTATTTTTTTATTTTTTTATTTTTTTATTTTTTTATTTTTTTATTTTTTTATTTTTTTATTTTTTTATTTTTTTATTTTTTTATTTTTTTATTTTTTTATTTTTTTATTTTTTTATTTTTTTATTTTTTTATTTTTTTATTTTTTTATTTTTTTATTTTTTTATTTTTTTATTTTTTTATTTTTTTATTTTTTTATTTTTTTATTTTTTTATTTTTTTATTTTTTTATTTTTTTATTTTTTTATTTTTTTATTTTTTTATTTTTTTATTTTTTTATTTTTTTATTTTTTTATTTTTTTATTTTTTTATTTTTTTATTTTTTTATTTTTTTATTTTTTTATTTTTTTATTTTTTTATTTTTTTATTTTTTTATTTTTTTATTTTTTTATTTTTTTATTTTTTTATTCTTTTATTTTTTTATTTTTTTGTTTCTTTGTTTATTATTGTTGAAGGGTGGATAGTTTTTTCATATCTCTATAATAACTCATTCATTGCACTTATCAATTAAAAATGATGGATGAATTTGAATATAGCTTATTGATGAATCACTATTAGAATTGAATAATTTAATAATGATTAATTATTAGTTTATTATTTATATTTCCTTTATTTAGTTTTCATTTATTATTTATTAGTTTATTTATCAGCTCCTTGCTTTTTTTGGGGTTTTTATTTTTTATTTATTATTATTTATGGGTTAATTTTTTGTTATCACATTTTATTATTGATTTATATTTGTATTGATTATTTTCAATTTTATAATATTTATTTATTGAAGCTGAGAATAATAATTAAATCATGGATTTGAATATAACCAATTTTTTCTTTATTTACTTAGTATTTATGAATTTATTATTATAATTCATTAAAAATAATTGAAATTACAAAACAAAAATAAAAAATCATTGAAATTGAATAAAATTTACTAATATCTGTTAATATTAGTTAATCAAAATCGGTTAAACTTAATTAACACTTGATATTCATTAAGCATTTTAGAAAATCAAAACTTTTTGATTAAGATTATATTTAATAAAAATGCATAAAGTTCAATGAAATAAAATAAAATAAATCAAAATTCATCAAAATTAATTAGAATTTCATTAAATCAAAGCTGATGAGAAGTAATTATAACTAATTAGAATTTTTTAAACTTAATTACAGTGGAGCTTTGAGCTTTTATTATTCATTTATTACTTACTTTTTACTTTATTCATTTTTTTGATGATTTGATTATTTTTAATCTTTATTGGTTAGTTTCTGTTGTTGGTTTTCCATATTTATTTATTATTTATAATGAATGATTTATTTTTATTTATAACTATCTGTCATTATTCATTAATTTATTCATTTTATGATTTATTTATCATTTGTAATTCATTTATTAATAATTTATTATCTCTTCATTATTGATGTATTATTTATCTATTTTTAATTAATTATCTTATTTATTTACTTCTTATTATATGAAACACAATTATAATTTCATAATAAACAACTTATTCATGGGTTTCTTATTATTTATATCTTATTTCATTATCATTCATGAATTATTTAGTCATTATTTTTAAATTTATTAATTTATTGATGAATTTCTTAATTTCACTAATCTATTATTTATTAGTTTTATTTCTTATTATTGATGGATCAATAGCTATTTATTTATATTCATTATTTATCCATTATTTATTATTTAATTATATTCTATAATGGTTTACTTATTGAGCTCATTAATGATAAATTATGAATGAATTTGTAAATAATTAATTGATGCATCCTTTTTTTATATTGATAAATTAATAATGATTCATATTGATTATTTTTATCATTTTTTTTATTTCACATTCATTATTTCTTCATTTGTTATTATTGATGCCTTAATAGTTTGTTATTTATTTTATTATTTCTTTTTTATTGTGATTTTTTAATTGCACTTGTCAATTATACTTGATGCATGAATGTGAATTCAACTGATTGATGCATCACTCTGTCACAGCCAAGGAGGCAGGGGCATTACCAATCATCTTCAACAATCATTACCTCATTGGTACCCTTCAAAACCCAATCAGCAACAATCATTATTTCTTGGATACCCTTCAAAACCCAATCAGCAAGGGGGTTTCATTCTACATTCTCCAAATACAGTTCCAGACCTCAATACAGTTTCATACAGGCAAGACCCAAATACAGGATTCACCAAATACAGGGCTTTCATCAATACAGGCGCAAATACCTGTATTGACTGTATAACCTGTATTGGATTCACCAATACAGGATTCAATCCCACATCCAACTTCTTCCAGCATACAGGCCAGTATCTCAACACTCAAACTCCAAGGCTGGTATTTCTCACATTGTGGTATTCCATACCATTTTTTTTCACCAGGCTCAAGCTCATAGTACCCCATAACAGCAGTAAATCCAGCCTACAGGCAGACTTACACTCAAATTTTACACCAAAAGGTCAATTTTACAGCAAGAAACTGGATTTAACTCATAAAACCATGGCACAGGCACCAAAGGGCAGTGTATGTGTTTAAATAAATTATGCAATTTCATTATTCATATGTAAAAATCAGGTTACATATAGTAAACTAGTTACAAGAAATAAGGTACCACCCTTTAAATTACACACCCCACCCAGCTTTACACCCCCTTACAGCCACAGGACTCATGCAGCAAGAAAATGACACATGCATTAGTTATACAGCCAACTTGCATTCAAAGTCACATGATGCAAAGCTCAGCTCCATGGAATTCCTGCAATTCATTTACAACACAGCCCCAGGAGTACCTTATCTTATACCCACAGTAACCCCACTTAAAACCTTAAAACATATTTATTTACACCACTCATCACCTCATGCAAACCAAAGCAAGTTACAACAGGTTGCATGCAGTACACAATTTTAACTAAATCTCAACCACATGACTATGCACAGCATGTGTCAAACTCAAAAATCACATCATCTCATACATGACAGTAAATTCACCAGTGCAAGAAATTATCACCTGACTTCATTTTAAAGTTCAAAAGGAAGAAAAACAATCATGACACCTGCATAAATTACACAGCCACTTCTACTAAACCTAAAATAGGACATATGCAAAGGAGTTAAAAGGTCATCATGTGATACTGCATCCACCAACAGAATATCATGTGACAAGAAAGAGGCTGTGCACAACAAAAATCCCCAGCCAAAATTGAATCACCTCATGTATGCAAGGAAAATTCAAGAATATCACATCATAATTAGTTCACCAAAAGGCAATCATGTGATAAATGGAGGCTGTGCAGAGAGAAAATTATCACCAAACCTTAAATCAGCTGACCCATGCAAGAAAGGTCCTCACCAAAAACAGAGTCACATGATGAAATCAAGAGGAATTAAAGTGGAAAGAGACAGCTCCCATGGAGGGCCCTCTGGGCTCCCAAAAGGTATAAATAGAGGGGATCTCTCCCCCAAATTTCAAAATCCCCCCCATGCAAATTATATCCCATGCACAATATATCCACTGCACAGTAGGAGCATAGGAATAATTCATCCCTCACCTGGGAGGTAGTCCAGTATATTATATTAAAAATTACTTGCCCAGTAGCTAAGCTCAGTGGAAGTATAGTGTTGAAGATTACCCAGTAGCTAAGCTCAGTGGAATCTTATTATTATTAAAATAAAAATAAAAAATTACCCAGAACCCAAGATTAGGGTTACTACTCTATTAAAATATTTTAACTAGTAAAATTAACTTCATTTAACAAGATTTAAAACTAACTTACCCCTTTAAAAATCCAATATCAAATAATCTTACCTCTTAAAATTAACAAATACTATTTTATCTCATTATTAACACTCTCAAAAAAAATAATAACAAACCTTTAAAAAAATTATTTTACTCTATTATAACTTTACCTTAACAAAATTACCTTTATCAACACTCATCAAATTTTCCAGAACACCTTAAAAAAAAAACCATCTTGCAAAAAGGAATTCTAACCAGGAAGAAAAAACTCACCTCAATTTCACCAAAAACTATTAAAATTAAAACAGACAAGTATTTCATTAAATCTAAAAATTAACCAAATTACTGACATTATTTTTCATATTATTTATTGAATAGGTCTGATCTGAGACTGCTGAATTTTGTCTTCTGCAGTTGTAAAGCCACTTACTAATTTTATTTTGGTTTGTGAGCTCCAAGGAACATTTTGTTCAGTATTTTAGGAGGGGCAGGCAATACACCCTTGCCACCCTTGGTTACAGGAGTTATTAGCAATTCAAAACTAGTTACCTGTGATTTCCCCCTCCAGGTACTGCCTCATTTTAATCCCACACAAGAGGAGTTCCCACATCTGGTGTCCCAACAGTGGCAGATAACCTCAACTTCAATAAAAATTAAAATTAAAATAAATAAAAAAAAAAAACTTAACTACTCCAGAATATCTTTCACAACAAAAACTGGAGTCAAATAATCAAAATCAGCAAAAACCATCATCTCAAGAATCTGAATCGTCAACTCACTCTGACCATTACTATTATCCACCAAAGCAAGAAACAGAACTAGGGGAGGAATCAAATAAATATTCCAATTTCCCAATTGCAACACCAAGGACCAATAAAAGGGACTTGAAGGTTGTGGAGAAATTTTTCCTTGATCTCCTTGAAAGAAATAAAATCAATAACTCAATACCAGAATCAAAAGAAGAAATAAACCAATCAAAAATGGATAAACCTTCATCATCAAAATTACCTGGTAGTATTGAAGAAATCCAGGAAGAAAACTTTAATGAAGAAACTGTTGAAGGACAGGAAGAAATGTCTTCAACAGAGAGACTTCAGCAGAAGATGCTAGAAATGCAAGCAGAATTACTAGCACTACTCAAAAAAGAAGGGAAAAGTAAATCATCAAGTTATACTCCACAAAATAGTCCACTTGAAGAGCAAACCACCCTTCCAAGATCATTCAGGCAGCATGGATCACCTTCACCTTATCCTAGACCCATGGCCACATCAACACCTTATACAGAACAAAGACACTTACCAAGAAGAGTCAACATTTCTTCCCAAATGCCAACTACATTACATCAAGAAATTCCAAGAAACACTACTCCAATAGTGAAAATCAGAGCCAAGGACTATAACTTGTGGTTTGATGGAAAGGATGTTGAAAGATTCATCAAGAAAGTTGAAAATATTGCAGAAATTGAAGGAGCAAGTGGAAGAGACATTGCAAGACAAATAGCATTTTGGACAAAAGATGAAGAAATCAGTTATCATATTGAAGGAATGCCAGGATATGAAACAGCTGATTGGGATCAATTGAAAGTGGATATGAAAAGAAGATGGGGAACAGTCTCACCTGAAAGAAGATACAGATTATCCTCAATCACTGAATTATTCACAAAAACTCAACAAGAAGGTGGAATAAGAAACATGACTCAATGCAGAAAATTCATTGGGGAATATGAAGCAATCATCACTTACCTCAAAAGATACCAATATATCCAAGGTGATATCAATCATAACCAGGAAATATTGGCCAGCCTTTCCACTAGTGTTCAAGAATCAATTTACAAAGAAATGATTAAAGACAGAGCTATGGTTCAAGCCTTGGATGGAGGTTACATAATTCCAAGATTGGATATTTTGAAATTATACATTGAACAAGACTTGGAGGCCAAGGTACTTATTCAACAAAAAGAATTTTCTAAACCAAAACCTCCAGAAAAGAAAACAAGATTTGAGGATGAAAGCTGGGATGAAGTTTTAAAACAAGTAAAAGAACTCACCCAAAAGATCAAAAATCCTCCACAACCAGAGCCTCAACCAAGAAATGAAGGAAAAGAATCAGTTAAAGAAGTTTTGAATCAACTCAAAGCCCTTTCAGAAGCAGTTAATCCACCAAGAAGGAATTGGAACAATAATCAAGAGCAAAGATTCCCTCAAAATAATCAGCCATACAGGCAAAGGAATCCCTTACCACCATTTTCATCCAGTTATCAACCATACATACCAGCTCAAATGGCTCCAAGACCACCAATGAAATGTGCTTACTGCAAGGAAGAAGGACATTCAGCAACTAGATGCACTCACCTTGCTGAAGATTTGGACAGAAGAATTGTCAGAACCCAAGGAGCATCTTACCTCTTCCCCAACTATCAGAGAGTACCTATGGAAGGAAATGAAAGTGCCAAAAACATAGTCAGAGCTTTTGCAAAGGAACAAGCAGAACTCAACAAGAAATTTATGGAGAAACCTACTGTCAAACCAAAGCCAGAAGAAGAGATTAAGCCCACTGAAAAGAAACCAGAGGATAAATCAACCTCAATTGCACATGTTGAAGATTGGTCAAATTGGAAACCACCTACCATTTCCTCAGCCAATGACCCATTTGAATCACACATTGGATTAAGGAAGACCAAGCAAAGAATGGAAAGACAATCCCAAAGTCAAGAACCAAAGAGGAAAGCAGAAATTCCAGGAACTTACATTGAAGAAGAAAAGGAGGAAGAAAGAGTAATAATTCCCACCAAATTCCAAAATTCAAATATTCCAAAACCAGACCAACCTGAGGAGGAAATTGAAAATATTGCCAATAAAAATGAAGATGAAGACAGTCCAAAAGAAAAGACAGTCAGAAAACCTCAGAAGAAACAAGTTGAAACTAAACTGGAAATTGAAAAAATTATCAAGAAAATTATGCAGCAAAAGATCAACCTCACCATTGAAGAAATTTTGAGGATGTCACCAAATTTTGTCCATAAATTACAAGAATTATCAGAAAAAGACAGGGAAAAAATTAAGTCACTCAACTCAATGGATCTTCAAGAAAGGTTATTATCATTTGGATTCAAAGAAATACCCAAGCCCAAGATTCATTATGCCTGTCCTTTGGGATTTATGGAAATCTTCATTGGAAAAGAAGAATATCCTATCAGAGCATTAGTGGACACTGGGGCAGAACTCAACATCATACCAGAAGAAATAGCAATCAAAGCTTCACTCACAACAAGAAATCTTAACATGAACCTGAGGGGAATTGGAGGCCATACTACTTCATTGGTGGCACTTTCAGAATTTACTCCAATCATTTTGGCTTCAGGTGAAGAAACTCTAATTCACTTCTTCATTGCAAAAGGATCTGTCCATACAGTACTTGGAAGACCTTTCTTGGCAGACAACAATATCAGACTAGAATTCTCCCATAAACAAGGTGAAATACTAAGCTATCAAGAACCTGATGGAAGAAGATTATGCATGCCAATATGCAAACCTCAAGCACTTGGATGGCAAACTGGACCACCTAGAGGAATGGATCTATGTAATATGGCAAAATTGGTCAGAAATACACCAGGAAAGAAGTTTCAAAATGAAAAAGGTGACAATACCATGATAAATTTGACCCAGAAGACCCAAGATTTATCCATATCTCCAAAAAGTGGTAAGTTTGGTCAAGATTTACCAAATAACCAATGGCCAAACAACCTCAAAAGACAACTTGAAGACTCAACCTCTGAAGATGAATTACCCAACATAAGTTACAAGCCAATTTACAATAATAACGAAATCTTCCAGATTTTAGTGGATGGAAATGAAAAAATAAATGGAAATCCTTTCAAACCTAAACCCAAAAAGAAGAAAGTCAGACTTAGTGAACATCATGAGCTCTCAGATGAAGAAATTATAAATGAAATTGAAGAAGACCTCAAAATTATGGAAGAAAGAGACAAAAAATTAAAAGACACATACCATATCAACTTCTTGGACAGACCATTGAACAACCAAGAAGAGCCTTATGAATGGCAACTGGAAAATCCTGAATTCATCCAGCAACCTCTCAATGAAGATGAAGAAACAGAATCCATCCTAGAAAATGAATACAACTACATTTACTTGCCATATATCAATTTTGAAGATATTTATGGAGATGAAGCTCAAGAAATTTTATGTGAAGATAAATATTTATGTCACCTTCCAGGAGCAAACTTGAACAAAATCCAATTCCTAGAGCTGTTAACTGAAGAGGGAATTAAAGGTAACCTTAAAAATCAATTCTGGGATGAAATATTTGAAATGGCCACACTACCAAGAAGAGGACTTTACTTCAATCAAATTTGGGCCCAGTGGTACCTTGGATTAAATGGATCAACATATCAAACTGGAAGACTGAAATGGGTTGGAGATGGATATATATTCATTGATGAAAACTTATGGTGGTCAGAATTTCCATCAGAACAAGAAATTGGGGAAAGAAATGCCTTTTTGGAAGCCCTCAAAGATCTTACTTTGGCCAGATTACTCAACAGACACTTACCTTTCCCCCTTGGGGGAGCTCAACTTTAAATAACATCACCAAAATCAAGAAATTTTCTTTAAAATGTATCAGTATCAGTATCAGTATCACCAAAAAAAAAAAAAAAAAAAAAAAAAAAAAAAAAAAAAAATGTATCATTAATTTCTTCTCTATTTTCCTCCAGGGGCAGTGACTTCCTGCCTTAACAAAGAAGACATTCATCAACAAATTATTTTTTTAAAAAAAAAAAAAAAAAAAAAAAAAAAACCTTACAAAAAAATATATCAATCACCTCCACCATGGCCAATTCACCAATTTTTGGATCCTATGGGGAAGAATTAATAAAAGAAGACCAAATTATCAATGAAGAGCTTCATTGGTCACCAGAAGATGAATATTTCAATAAAGAAAACCTTTGGCACTTTAAGAATACTTCATCAATATCAAGAAACCAAGAAATTGAAGAAATCAAGGAATTGCTGAAATTTTTGGAGGTTTCTGACAAAACCAATGATCAAATTACTCAAGAATTAATGGAACAATTAAATTTCAAACCATCAAGGCCCATCTTGAAGACACATAAAAGCTCTAAAAATCAAAAATCAAAGAAAAAAGTCAGATTCAAATTTAATTAATCATAAGGCAGTGACCTCCTGCCTTATCAAAGAGGAAATTCAATTTTATCAACCAAAAAAAAACCACCATTTTCCTTCACCCAAAACCAAAAATCACTAGGCAGTGACCTCCTGCCTTATCAAAGAGGAATATCCAAAAATTTTATCAACCAAATCAAATCAATAATTTCACTCACCTAGGAAAAGAAACAACAAATCCTCTAAATCACTAGGCAGTGACCTCCTGCCTTATCAAAGAGGAATATCCAAATTCTTACCCAAGAATTATCATCCAAAACCCATTAAACCTACCCTCAAAGTATTGTGATAAATAAACCTGACAAAATTTCCAGATTTTATTACCATCAACACTTCAAAATACACCAAATCCATCAAAAATGGAATCATGGCCATTACTTGAAGAAAATCCCTGGTCATTGGACACAGATGTCAGCTGGCTAGAAGAAAAAGAAATTTGGACCAATTACATTAATCAACAAGAAATAGAGGAAAATCCTGACTGGTTCTTTAAAATAAAACCAGAACCCTGTCCTGATATTTCCACCATACTACTTCCATACATTGAGTTTGAGGACATCTTTGAAAAGGAAAAAATACTATCAGAACTTGTCATACCACATCCATGGAAAGAACTACCTGGATTCAACCTCACAAAGTATGAATTCTTGGAGTTACTGACCTGGGATGGAATTGATGGCAACCTTGGAAACAATTACTGGAATGAAATATTTTACATGGATGAACACCTCAGGAAATCACTATTTTGGAGGACCTGGGAATGCCAAGACTGGTTCAACCTCCAGGATTTTTAAATCAAAAATGGAAAAATCAGCAAGATCTCAGGGGGATATACTGTAAAAAATACCACATGGGATTGTCACTGGGAGGAAACACTTATACCATCAATATTCATCCTCAAAGGTGGTGTAACTAAATTCAATACAGAAGAATGGAAATCCCTCTGTCAAGAATACCTTTTTAAAGCTCTTAAAAAAGAACAAGGGAAGGGAGGAAATTTTGTCAAGAATGAATTATTAAATAAGATACTTTGTCAAAGGGATCAATCAAATGAAATCTCACCTGCTAAGTACCCAGTTCTTTGATTTCTAATCCATCCTATTTTCATTTTAGTTGTTATTATTTATCCCTTTTATTTATTAATATAGTTTTACTTTAATCTTTATTACTATCATTTTTTAATTCTTCCTTTCATGATCACCTTAAAAAAAAAAAAAAAAAAAAAAAAAAAAAAAAAACAATTAGCTTCAGTTCATAAAAGCTTAAAAGAAAGAAATAAAATAAAACTTGCTTGATATTGAAGATTTCTTTTATGATTGTTTTTTGTTATTTTACTTAATCATTATAATAAAATTATAAAAAAAAAAAAAAAAAAAAAAAAATATAATAATTAAAAAATATATATATATAATAAATATTAGTTCTAGAATATAAAATATATAAAACAAGAAAAAAAAAACAATTAGTTTCAATTGATCTTATATTAAAAGATGATAACTATAAAGGAAACAATATCTTACATAACATTATAATTCTATTTTAGTATTTCCTGCTTTTATGATATATTCTATCCCATTTCTAATTCTATTAGTTAAAAAAAAAAAAAAAAAAATTACAAAACAAAAAAAAAAAAAAAAAAAAAAAAAAAAAAAAAAATAGCTTACTGACCTCCTTTACCTCTATTTGATTGGTTTATTATTTTCATTTTATTTTTTTTTTATTTTAATTCCTATTTATTTTATTTTATTCTTATTTTAGTTTATTTTACTTTTTTTTATTTTTATTTTTATTTTTATTTTTTTTTTTATTTATTTTTTATCTCTATTCTTTTATTTTTTTTATTTTTATTTTTATTTTGATTTTCTTTCTCTTTTTTTTGATTATTTCCACTGACCTCATTTCATTTTAAATTTGATCCTCACTGAAATTAAGATTCTTTTTTTTTTTTTTTTTTTTTTGTTTACTTTATTTTATTCTTTAAAAAAAAAAAAATAAAAAAATAAAAATAATAATAATAATAATAGAAATAAAAGTGGCTGAAGGAATAGTTTCTCCATTTCAGAATACAGGAGGCATAACAAGGTGCTACAACAAGCTAAGTAGCAAAAATTTTACTAATAATAAACTAAAATAATATATATAAAAAAAATAAAAATAAAAATAAAAAATAAAAAATCAATAAATAGATAAAAAATAATAATAGTAATAATAATAAGAACAAGTATAAACTTACCCTATGACTTGCTTCACTTAGAAGGGTGAATAACCCGACCCAAATCGTTACGAGGGCGAAGGTAGTAGGGCCCCTTGGTTGTTTTTTGAACTTTCTTTTTGGAATTAAGTGAGGATGAGGGTTGAGGATCCAAAAGTCTGGGATCCACCTCTCCGTTCAAAAAAGAATAAAAAGCCGACGCTGCTATCGGTGTAGGCTCACAATGGTTAGAAGAGCCAGCGGGTGAGCTCAAGGAATCGCCGAGAGCTGGTGGTGATGGAGGGAATGTTGGATAAGGACCGTCGGCAGTGAGCCATTCCCACACCGACTTCCTCAACCTGTTGGTTGGAGGAATGCCGAGAACAAGGTCTTCTAGCTCCTCGGTGGTGAATGGTTGGAAAGCGTTGAAAAAGTCGGCAGCAAAGCCAACATCATGGGAGCTCATCGTTATTCTAAAACAGATGTATATATAAAATAAATCAATAAACAAAACAATAAACAAATTAACCTCTAAGCAAGGAAGACGAAACATACCAAGGTTGGCAGTCAAGATAAACGCAAAACAGGTATTGGATCAATGGCTGAGATGGATAGAAAAACCATGACCTCTCTGGCCCTTTTATCAGGAAGGAAGCTTCAGCACTTTGACTCCATCCTCACCGTCAAATCCACCAAGTGCCCTAAAAAGGGAGAGGAGAAAGAAAGGAATCAACCATTAGCAGTCCCGACATTAGTCCATCAATGGGCAGGTGGCAAAAGAGAAAAAAAAAAAAAAAGCAAGATACCTTTGTACACTGGAGCAACAAACGAATCTGCAGGACAAAACCAGAATCAGCTAGTAACCTAACAAAGTGAATTCTTTCGGAGGAGATTGTCACCCTAATAATAAATGAATTTGAACCAGAAGATCAACGTTCGACCTTGAAAGCTAGTTACGTGACCTTCGAAGGATGTTGAACCATGGACGATTTTGGGTACGACTTGCATATAATCAATTAATTATTTCGCTTGTATAATTCCACTCTACACCCAATTCCAGCAGTGGAAGGGATACAGAGGGGAATTATATCAGTACAATACATATCCGACGTGTTAAGATCACATACCAAATCACGAAGAGAAACCTGTGGCGGTCCTCAACAGCCATTAGCTTCAGACCATGGAAAGTCTTCACCTATCTGGTTGGACTTGCCTTCCCATGGCCACCTTTATCAATCTCCGTCGCAAGCTGATCGTAGCAGGGCTCCATCGTTTGATCTCAGATGCCCGAAGCGGTCGGTCAATCAAATCAACGGAGCCTTTGTCATTTCGTAGGAACCACAAAGCTGTTGAGTAGAAAAGCATCATTGGAGGAAATTGAGTTAATTCTTCTGCTTGATGGGCATGAAGATAGCTTAAAAAAAAAAAAAAAACTCATCCCAAGTTAAATGGAGTAGATACCTTACACCCAGATATTTCAATTCTAAAGCTCAAGACAATTGGCACTGAGAAATACTTCTCAGATGAACTTGTACTCTCAAGTGGATTTGTAGATGAGACGACGAAGATAATTAAGTTTGAAGCAAAAATCAAAAGGAGATTCATGGTCAAGTGTTTATTTAAAGATGATACTCATTCAAAATAGTTTCAAACACCCAAACTGGTGTTGAAAGACCTCAATCGCTCGTACATCTCAGTCCGATACAATTTTGAACATAATGGTGACTGCATAACATCCACCTAGACTCAAGACAGCCTACCCGAATAACTGGAAGGATTTTTTAAAAAAAAGAACTCAATCACCCCAACCTTACATTACGATTCAAAAAGAACATATTAGCTAACTAAGAGCACCCACATATTAGAAAATAAACCACCCGAAGTGGTTTAAAGCACAATAAAGTGCTTTTCAACATAACAGCAATTAAACCACCCCATCGGCTAAAATCAGCAGCGCGACTTTGTCTAGAGAACCCACAACCAAAGACAAACCACGCGAAGTGGTTAAAATCAAGAAGAAAAAAAAAAGAAGAGCTCACCTGAAGCTGTATGATCAGGAGAGAGTGCTTATTGAGCCATTAGAGTGCCATACACCTCAACGACTTGACTTCCAGAAGTAATGGTTTGTCTTGAAGCCTTACAAGAGTGCTTCTATAGGTAAAGTAGCACACCCGATCAAGTTAATAACATAGTAAATTAGAAAAAAAAAAAAATATATGAACATACTTGTTTATTTTTTGCTTTTGTTTTTTAAATTTACTGATGAGTTTTTTTTTCATAATAAAAAAAAAAAAAATAAAAAAAATAAAAATAAAATAAAATAAAAAGAAAAAAGAATAAAACAAAATAAAAAAAAATAAAAAGAAAAAAGAATAAAACAAAATAAAAAAAATAAAAGTCCTCAACATGACTTTAAACTGTTAAATTTTTTTTAATTATGTTTTGGAAAATCAACATTAGCCCTCATCAAGGCTTTAAACTGATGGGTTTTTTTTTATTTTTTATTTTGTGTTATAATTATATTTAAACTGACATATCTTATTTTGGTGTGCTACAGGGCATACAAAACAATAAGCCCTCATCAAGGCTTTAAACTGATGGATTCTTTGATTTTACTCATTTTTTTATTTTTGCTTTCATAACTGGTTCTATTGGAAATTTTGATTGCTACAGGGCTAGAAATATACAAAACATGTCCTCAGGCTATAAGGAGCAATGCAAAGCCCTGAGCAAGGCTTTAAACTGCTCACTTTTATTTTTTCCATAATTTTATTAACATTCTTATTTTTACTGACATTTTATTATTATTATTATTTTTTTTACAGTTTTTTATATTAATCAATACATATACAGAATGAGGAATTAAAAAGGGAAAAGCCCTTAGGATACAAGAAATATCAATTTTTTACAGGGCTCTAAAAATAACAACAAAAGCCCTCATCAAGGCTTAAAACTGATGTTTTATCTTTATTTTTTTTATAAATTATGACTTTATCTGACAGTTCATATCTTGCATTGCTACAAAAAAAAAAAAAAAAAAAAAAAAAAAAAAAAAAAAAACAAACAAAAATAAACAATAAATGTCCTCAGCAAGACATTAAACTGCTGGTTTCTGCTTTCATTTTTTTTATCTTCTGGCTGGTTATTTTACTTAAAATGATTTTCTATTTTTTTTACAGGGCTTTACAATAATTTAATTAAACAAAAAGGTATATTTCAATGAAAAACAAAAAAAAACAAGTGCATAACAACAGTATTAGGACCAATTTCAGGATTTCATAAGCTCAGGAAAATACTTTTAAAAGGAAAATAAGCCCTCAGCATGGCTTTAAACTGCTGATTTTTTTTCTTATTTATTTGACTTCATTTATTTATTTTTTATGCTACAGGGCTACAAATAAAAGAAGTCCTCAACATGACTTTAAACTGTTGAAATTTTTTATTTATTTTTTTTATGACTTGGAAAATGATAATAAATGGATAAGAGTCCTCAGCATGGCTTTAAACTGCTGGGTTTGCTTACTTTAATTAGATAATTTTATGAATATTTTTATGCTACAGGGCTACAAATGACAAAACATGCCCTGAGCAAGGCATTAAACTGCTCAAATTTTATTTTTTATGTTTTTTTTTTACTGATTTTCCCTTTAGTTTGAAAATTAGAGGAAATAATGAACACAAAAAGCCCTCAGCATGGCTTAAAACTGCTTGATTTTATTTATTTGATTCTTCTTTCCTCTATCAATGCTAAAATTGTCTTTTTATTTTTGATGCAGGTATATTCTAATGAGAAACAAAAAGAAACAAAACAAAAACAGTATATATATAAGTATATTTCATGAATTAGGTGTTTATCATTCAAGAATTGTCCTGATGCTATAAGCATAAGGCTTATAAAGAGTAAGGAGTCCTTAACAAGACTATAAACTGTTTAATTATGCAACTGGGCTTTGAAGATAAATCAAATCCCCTGAAAACCAAAAATTATCAAACAAAAGTGTTTGGACAAAGATAAGGCCCTCAGCAAGGATTTTAACTGCTTATTTCTTTTTTCATTCTTAATTTGTCTTGGATAAAAATGGAGCTGACACATTTAATTGTGCTACAGGTCTTCAATATACAAATGAGCCCTTAGTATGGCTATAAACTGCTTCTTTTACTTTATTTCTCATGATCTTTTTATCTTTGATATTAAATTGAACTGACATATTTTACCTTTTATGTGCTACAGGGCCATAAAGGACAATGCAAGCCCTCAGTATGGCTATAAACTGCTTATTTTGTTTTATTTTTCATTCTTACTTTATTTTTTGGATATTAAATTAAAACTGATATATTTCATTTTTTGATAGATGAGTCCTCAATAAGACTATAAACTGTTTAAGATAACTATACAACTTGGCTTTGAAGATAAATTACATGCCAGGAAACCCCAAAGGCAACAATCAGGTTCCTGGACACAAGATTTGGTCCTTGGCAAGACCATAAACTGCCCACTCAAATTATCAACAATAATCAAGAAAAATTAACCAATGGTCCTTGGCAAGACCATAAACTGCCCCTTCAAATATCAAAAATAAATCACTAAAATTATCAACAAGGACCAAGGCAAACACAAGATATGGTCCTTGGCAAGACCATAAACTGCCTATTTGAAGTATTCAAGAAGATTTATCAAGGACTATAAAAAACAGGATAAGTCCTAGGCAAGACTATAAACTACCTAAGGTTTAATTTCCTATTATTTTTTTTTCTAATTTTATTTCATCATAAACAAGTATTAGAAAGATGTACTGACTTTAACCTTTTGAACATATTCTTTTATTTCTTTTTTGAATTTATTTATTCATTTTCACTAATAATTAGGGTCATATCCCATTCATGAGCTCAAGAATATTCTATTATACTTTTCCTACTATTACAACAAGAGCCATTAAGTTGGCTTAATTTTTCAACTCAATAATAGCAATAATTTAAAAAAAAAAAAAAAAAAAAACTCTACATCAAGTATTATTTTTTTAAAAAAAAAAAAATAATCAATTTATTTGAAATGTTTCTTCAACTACAAGAGAGTGATTGGAACTTGTTTGAAAAGAAGAAGTATTTGTGCCATGAAGGCATTAATTGAACTCTGAAGGAGTTATTTATATTAAAAACTCATAAATTGATAACATAATTTGGGGAATTTACATATTAATAACACCTCAATGTGCTATTGATTCCAAAAGGAATTTCAAAAGCCCCCCAAAAAGCAAACAAGAGTTTTTTTTTAAAAAAAAAAAAATTGTACAAATTTTTATTTTTCACTGTTTATATTTTTGACAACTCAAATGCATTTGTGGGTAACAGAAAATCTGAACCATAAAGGGGATGGACTTGAAATAAAGTCTGAGTCACAATGATGATTCCAAAAGGAAGAGTTGTGGCATCATAAGGGTCATTATATGAATAAAGGACTCAAATTATGATCATTCAATTATGTAATATTAATCAGAAATACTCTCAAGAGCACCAATTTTTACTGATTGGCACAAATTACCACTTTCAACCAAACAGTTCCAGGATCCTAATTGCGATTCAGGTTTATTTAATTTGAATTTTGATTTTTAATCAGATATCTCCTTTAATGGTTATTTTATACTTAAATTAAAAATAAAAAAAAATAAAAAATAAAAAATAAAAATTTATTGAGTCATCATTAAAAGGAAATTATGTATATTTACTGTATCATTATTTATCCTCATCAAAATCACTATAAAAAATAAGGGGTGGGGAAACTTATTTCTTACACTATCCCTTATAGTGGAAGTTTTGGGGGAATGAGAACAAATCCTCTTCAAAAGTCAAGAACCAACTCAAGATTTTTAAATGGAGAGGGGGGCCCTCATCCAAACAAATATTATTAAACAATATTTATCAATAAATTAATATTAAAATCAATTTTCAAATCACCTTATTATTACAATTTTTTATTTTTTTCATTTCTTTATAACAGGTGTAATTCAGGAATACAAAAGAACAAAAGGACATACATTATTTTTAAGAAATAGCAAGAGAATTTGGAAACAATTTATCATAGGGAAATTATTCACAATACTGAAAATGAAGAAGATTATTTATGAAGAAAAACAGGAGTTCCTTATGGATTGACCTCTGGACAACACAAGACCTTGGACACTTCTTTGATTCTGGGTTGAAACTCATTTGGAATTCAAGAATAAGTGGTCAGGATTTATGGACTGAAGGTTGACTCACTGGATTAATTATGGACTCAGGACTCACTCAACATGAAGGACCAACAAGATGATGTAAAACACTCAACTCAAATTTCCCTTGGGATTTTAAAGAAGATTTAAGACTCAAGAGGTCCTCAGCATGACAGTAAACTGCTTCCCCTGTAGACTTGGGCAGGGAAAATTATAAAAAAAAAAAAAAAAAAAAAAAAAAAAAAAAAACCGCCAAGAAGCTGGAGGGGATTGTCCTAGTCAGGAGAAGTGCTGAAGGACCATTTTTGTCCTCAGCATGACAATAAACTGCTCCCTTTGTGTAACAGGAACAAGGGGTTTTACAGGTGTTTATCATTATCAAATTGGCCAAAATGAAAAAAAAGTGAAGTCTCAAGCCATCAATTAAGACAAGAAAACTCCTTATCAAGAAATAAAACAACCAGAAAAATCTTGCATCAAGTGGGAATCATGAAGATTGAAGAATAAAACAAGAGTCAAGTGGAATCCAAAATCAAGCCCAAAGGAGCTCAAGAATCAAGATAAGCCCTTGGATTAGGCCAGGAGGTCCTTGCATGACTTAAACTGCAGGACTTGTATACCTAATATACAGGGGTTACACACCTAGTTGTAGGTCCTGTATGACCTGAAACTACATTTTTTTTATGGAAGAAAGAAGAAAGAAGGATTGTGAAGACCTCAAGATTTCAGGACACTAGCAGATTCTTAGAAATAAAAAAAAAAAAAAAAAAAAAAAAATAACTAATTGAAGATGGATCACCAAATTTTAGCAGCAAAATACAAATCAGTCCTGAAGAAGGTGAGACCAGTCAATGAGCCAATGCCTCAAGACCTTAACCCACCTTTGGAAAGACCACCTTTGTCAAGAGATCCTTATGAAACACCCTTATCACCAAACCCACCTATATTTCAAGAAACCTTCAAGGTCACCCATGAAAGACTCCAAGAAGTCAATTTTGGCCCACCAGGATGGTTATCAAATGAAGAAATCAATTTACTCAAAAATGTTATTACCTTAAGGGAAAAAGCAATAGCCTTCTGTGAAGAAGAAAGAGGATTACTCAAACACTCATATGGAAAACCTTACAAGATACCAGTAATACCTCATGAACCTTGGCAGAAGAAACCAATTCCCATTCCCAAATCAATTTTACCTCAGTTTACTGAATTAATCAGAGAAAGAATCAGGACTGGACTCTATGAGCAATCCACCTCAAGCTATACAAGCCCAATCTTTTGTGTGGCCAAGTCAAATGGGAAACTCAGAATTGTCCATGACCTTCAAGAACTCAACAAAGGCACCATCAAGGATGCTGGATTACCACCTCATATTGAAGAATTTGTAGATGCATTTGCAGGAAGAGCATGCTATGGACTAGGAGATATCATGGGAGGATATGATGAAAGAGAATTAGATGTCACTACAAGACCCCTCACAACTTTTGAAACACCCCTTGGAAGGATGCAACTCACAAGACTACCCCAAGGAGCCACCAACTCAGTAGCAGTATACCAAGCCCAAATGACCTGGATACTTCAAGAAGAAATACCAGAAAGTGTAGGAATTTTTATTGATGATGGAGGAATAAAAGGACCAAGATCACTTTACAATCAAGAAACACTACCAGAAAACCCCTCAATCAGAAGATTTATATGGGAATATGCCATAACTTTGGAAAGAATTTTATTCAGGATTGAAGAAGCAGGACTTACTATCTCAGGATCAAAGTTTGCATGCTGTGTGCCAGCTTTGGACATAGTAGGGCATGTTGTATCATTCAAAGGAAGAACAATCTCAAAACAAAAGATCAACAAGATTCAAAATTGGCCAACACCTCTCAACAAAAAGGAAATTAGGGGATTTCTTGGACTTTGTGCCTATGTAAGGATGTTCATTGAAAACTTCTCACAAGTTGCATCACCACTCAGAAGGCTCACCAGAGAAGATGTTGACTGGGATTGGGATCAAAAATGTGAAGAAGCTTTCCATAAGCTCAGAAGAATAGTTGGAGAAGAAATAACCCTCAAGAAATTGGATTATGACAAAGGAGCAGGAAAAATTAAGCTAGCAGTAGATTCAAGCTACATTGCTGCAGGAGCAGTACTCACTCAAGAAGATAAAGAAGGAAAAGACAGACCAGTATTATATGAATCAATAACCTTTTCAAAATTGGAATCAAAATACTCACAACCCAAATTGGAACTCTGTGGAGTTGCAAGAATTCTCAAGAAGCTTCAAACCATACTTTGGGGACAACATTTTGAATTACAGGTTGATGCCAAGGCCTTAATTGAAATGATCAACACCCCTTGCTTACCCAATGCCCCCATGACAAGATGGGTGGCTTTCATTCAACTATTTTCCTTTGATTTGATACACAAACCAGGGAAAACTTTCACTATGCCAGATGGGCTCTCCAGAAGACCAAAAAACTCAGATGAAGAAGATGAAGATGCACCAGAATTTGATGAAGAAGAAGATTGGATCAAGCCACACCCTGGATTTGGGGCCAAGAATGTAAATTCACTCAATCTTTCAGGAATACAAGTGCCAACCAAACAAGAAGGATTTTGGAAGAGAATGCAGGAATACTTAAGTACAATGAAAAAACCACAATCAAGTAAAGATGAAGAATTTAGAAGGATAAAAAGAAGGTCACCCAACTTTTTCTTGGAAGATGGCCAGCTTAAAAGAAGAAATAACCCAAACCCTCAACTGGTGATATCAAGTCAAGAAGTTCAAAGCTACATTTTAAAATCACTTCATGAAGACATGGGCCACAGAGGGGAAAATGAAACTTATAGAAGAATTAAAGCAAGATTTTGGTGGGAAGGAATGAAGAAATCAGTCAAGAAATGGGTTCAATCTTGCCTGGCCTGCCAAAAGAGAAGTCAAAGCTTACAAAGGGAACAAGGAAGGCCTACAGCAACATCAACAATCTTTGAAAGGGTAAGCATGGATGCAGTACATATTAAATCTGGAAGATGGAAATATATGGTTGTGGCCAGAGATGACTTTTCAGGATGGCCAGAAACAGTTGGACTAGTCAAATTAACAGCAAAAGCAGTTGCAGAATGGTTCACCTCAGAATGGATATGTAGGTATGGCTCACCAAAAGAAGTAACTGTTGATGGGGGGCCAGAGTTTGGAAAAGAATTGCAAGATGCAGTAAAGAAAGCAGGATCAAGGATCAGAGTCACCACACCTTATTACCCAGAGTCTCAAGGAATGGTTGAAAGGGGCCATAAGCAACTCAAAGATGCATTAGTCAAGATGTGTGGGGAAAATGGAGGAAAATGGAGAAAATATCTACCTTTGGTTACCTTGGCTGGCAGAATCTCCACTAAAAGGACAACTGGTTTCTCACCATATGAACTCCAATTTGGACAACTACCAGTATTACCAATTGACATTGAAACAAAAACCTTTTTAGCAGTAGAATGGCACAAAATATCCACAACTGAGGAATTATTGGAAGCCAGAGCTAAACAATTAGAAGGAAAAGAAGAGATGAGAAGAAAATTAGCAGAAAAAATCAAAAAATCAAGGGAAGACTCAATGAAATATTGGGATAGAACAATGGCACACCAACTAAGATCACCACTCAATCCAGGAGATTTGGTCCTGGTTTACAACAAAGCAATAGAAACTAATTGGGGACTACTTTTCAAAAACAAATGGAATGGACCCTACAGAGTAATCAAACAAATAAACAATGGACCATATGAACTTGAGGAACTTGATGGAACAGAATTAGCAAGAAGATTTGCAGCCTCTCAAGTCAAAAGGTTTTATCCAAGAGGAAAGTTGATAGACACAAAAGAAGACACAGAAGAAGAAGAAAGTGAAGAAGATGAATCAATAAATGAGGAGGAGGTATTGGAGGAAACCACAGAATCAGATGAAGAATAGAGAGCTCTCACCTGGAATGCTGGGGACAGCATTAAATGGAGAGGGGGATGTGGTATTCCATACCATTTTTTTTCACCAGGCTCAAGCTCATAGTACCCCATAACAGCAGTAAATCCAGCCTACAGGCAGACTTACACTCAAATTTTACACCAAAAGGTCAATTTTACAGCAAGAAACTGGATTTAACTCATAAAACCATGGCACAGGCACCAAAGGGCAGTGTATGTGTTTAAATAAATTATTCAATTTCATTATTCATATGTAAAAATCAGGTTACATATAGTAAACTAGTTACAAGAAATAAGGTACCACCCTTTAAATTACACACCCCACCCAGCTTTACACCCCCTTACAGCCACAGGACTCATGCAGCAAGAAAATGACACATGCATTAGTTATACAGCCAACTTGCATTCAAAGTCACATGATTCAAAGCTTAGCTCCATGGAATTCCTGAAATTCATTTACAACACAGCCCCAGGAGTACCTTATCTTATACCCACAGTAACCCCACTTAAAACCTTAAAACATATTTATTTACACCACTCATCACCTCATGCAAACCAAAGCAAGTTACAACAGGTGGCATGCAGTACACAATTTTAACTAAATCTCAACCACATGACTATGCACAGCATGTGTCAAACTCAAAAATCACATCATCTCATACATGACAGTAAATTCACCAGTGCAAGAAATTATCACCTGACTTCATTTTAAAGTTCAAAAGGAAGAAAAACAATCATGACACCTGCATAAATTACACAGCCACTTCTACTAAACCTAAAATAGGACATATGCAAAGGAGTTAAAAGGTCATCATGTGATACTGCATCCACCAACAGAATATCATGTGACAAGAAAGAGGCTGTGCACAACAAAAATCCCCAGCCAAAATTGAATCACCTCATGTATGCAAGGAAAATTCAAGAATATCACATCATAATTAGTTCACCAAAAGGCAATCATGTGATAAATGGAGGCTGTGCAGAGAGAAAATTATCACCAAACCTTAAATCAGCTGACCCATGAAAGAAAGGTCCTCACCAAAAACAGAGTCACATGATGAAATCAAGAGGAATTAAAGTGGAAAGAGACAGCTCCCATGGAGGGCCCTCTGGGCTCCCAAAAGGTATAAATAGAGGGGATCTCTCCCCCAAATTTCAAAATCCCCCCCATGCAAATTATATCCCATGCACAATATATCCACTGCACAGTAGGAGCATAGGAATAATTCATCCCTCACCTGGGAGGTAGTCCAGTATATTATATTAAAAATTACTTGCCCAGTAGCTAAGCTCAGTGGAAGTATAGTGTTGAAGATTACCCAGTAGCTAAGCTCAGTGGAATCTTATTATTATTAAAATAAAAATAAAAAATTACCCAGAACCCAAGATTAGGGTTACTACTCTATTAAAATATTTTAACTAGTAAAATTAACTTCATTTAACAAGATTTAAAACTAACTTACCCCTTTAAAAATCCAATATCAAATAATCTTACCTCTTAAAATTAACAAATACTATTTTATCTCATTATTAACACTCTCAAAAAAAATAATAACAAACCTTTAAAAAAATTATTTTACTCTATTATAACTTTACCTTAACAAAATTACCTTTATCAACACTCATCAAATTTTCCAGAACACCTTAAAAAAAAAACCATCTTGCAAAAAGGAATTCTAACCAGGAAGAAAAAACTCACCTCAATTTCACCAAAAACTATTAAAATTAAAACAGACAAGTATTTCATTAAATCTAAAAATTAACCAAATTACTGACATTATTTTTCATATTATTTATTGAATAGGTCTGATCTGAGACTGCTGAATTTTGTCTTCTGCAGTTGTAAAGCCACTTACTAATTTTATTTTGGTTTGTGAGCTCCAAGGAACATTTTGTTCAGTATTTTAGGAGGGGCAGGCAATACACCCTTGCCACCCTTGGTTACAGGAGTTATTAGCAATTCAAAACTAGTTACCTGTGATTTCCCCCTCCAGGTACTGCCTCATTTTAATCCCACACAAGAGGAGTTCCCACAACATATACCAGCCCCTCTTCATCCGCCTGGCGGTTTTTCCCCCAGTTAATTAAAATATTGGATTTATTATTTAATATTATTTTATTTCTCATTTAAGAAATATTATTTTATTATTTATTAAGTTAGTCTTTGCCTTCCCTCACCTGTTCAGTAGAGTCCTGGTGGCCATATCCTTTATTAATCCTTTTCTCTTTTCTGAACAGTTTGAAACAGTGGTACAGGATTATTTGTGGTTGGCTCTTTATTATTGCTTTTGTTTTGTCTCTCTTATCTTTTATGCTTATTATTTTATGACTAGGAATTTATCCTCTTACTCCATTACTCTTATCATTTGAGTACTCTTCTGAGCCCTCCATAAGTAAGTCTGTTCACTGAGTTCCAGGCCCTCTTCATTTTGGAAGAGCCCCTGTGACACACTCCTATAATTGAATAATTTAACAAAGAATTCATTGACTGTGTCTTATTTATGTTTCATTTATTTAGTGTTTAGTCATTATTAATCTATATTGATTATATATTTCTGAATTACAAAAATTGGGCAGCAATTCGGCCAAAGCACATAATTATATAGGAATACAAAAACTAGTCATGGTGTGGGCCCCCACCATGACTTGAAAAAAATATAAACTAATAAGATTATTAAAAAAAAGAGAAAATTTATTTTATTAAGATGTTGACTTCATCTAAAGTTTGGTGGTGTTTCACTCTTTATTGTGCCAGGCACTGGCCCTATTGGCCTGGGCAGCTCCTCTTTTGTGGATCTGTTGACCCAAGCCCTCAATTTATCAGTCACCACAAGGCATTACAGCTTCAAGCCATCTCCATGTATGTGCACCCACATAGAGAGGCAGAGCCTTAAGCAACACCCTGCTTTGACCAAGTCCACTGAGGGCTTCCAGCATATGTTTTTCAGCAGGAAAGTATTCTAAAAATGTTGGGGTGGACTCCATTTCCTACAACAGTGAAACAAAGTTATGTTAAACTACAAAAAGCAAGCAAAAACACTGATTATTTTTTTATTTTTTAAATTCATAAATGATGTGAGCCTCTTTCATATGACCACATATTCAAAAAGTTCCCAAAAAACTTGAAAAACTTATTCTAATAATAAGAATTGAAATTATAATCTTAAAATAAGTAAAAGTGCCATAAAAACGCATAAATTCTTGATTATCTCCAAAGCCAGTGAATTAAATGTGTGAAAAATTAAGTTATTGGATTCCCCATTGAAAACTACATATATGACTATTTTATTTCATACCTGCAAGCTAAATACTTACTGAGATAACCTGAATATATGCAATTTTATGATCAGTGCATATATTCATGGTTTCTAGCTGATACCTTATTAATGAGAAATGATAAATAGTTAATTCAAAAAGAAGGATACAACCAAATATCTTTAAAAACAAAGTTATGAACCTTATTTGACAAGTTATAAACAAGTTTAAATGTGATAAGGGTATATTGTGTGACATAGCAATAGCTGTTGACCACTTAAAATTGAGAGTGGTACAAACTTAGAAAAAGTGTATATTCAGATTCTAATAGCTCATATGTAAAGAATGAAGTAATTAAATCAGGTCCTTCAAGGTATAACCTTATGAAATCATGGTTTGAAGTCGAAAATAGTTGATTTCAACAGAAAAGAGGACTTAGAAGGAAAATCATCAAAAACAGAGTTTTGATGAGTTAATTTAATCCTCTGAAAAGCTTAGTAAGTACATCCCAATATATCAGAACTCACTCTCTGAATTTCTTTAGGGTAAAAAGCATAAAAGCTATTAAGGATTAAAGTTAAGGCTTGAAAATGATCATTTTTAATCAATAAATCTAATCTTATTCTTAGTTTAAAAGTTAAATATGGAATGAAACTGGTGGATATTAGTACTTCACGGGTACAACTCTCATAATCTGTTAAAATGAATCATTTTCAAAGCTTATGATGTCATCAAATTAGAGCCATGGTGATAACTCCAAAAAATGGCATAATAATGATGTATTCATCATCAAATATTAAAATATTTATCAATTGGAGTGGATGACATCAGTACACATCTAGTAGAAGGAAAGATCCTCACAGTCAAAGGACTTCTTCTTCCTCTGTTTCCCCCTCAGACCCAACAAATATGATAAAATCATTAAATAAAAAGTAAATTTCTTTATTCTTTAATGAAAAACTCTTATGTTATCAAGGACAAAATCTGTATTTTATATTTTATTATATCAATATTCTATTTTCATTTGTTAGTTTCTCTTAAAATCTCTAACACCACATAAAAATAGAAAAAAATTGAATTCTCTCTATTTTTGTTGTAAATAAAGCTTAAGTAAGTTTTATTTACATTTTTAGGTGTAATTTTAATCTAATTTATTATATCAAGTGTTAAAAGTAGGTTATTTTATCTTAATTATTATTATTAATAGTTCTTTCATTAATATAAATAGTCTTCATCTCAATACATAACTTTAAAATTAGTAATATTATTGTTATAAATTGTTTTTGGATTATTGGATAAAAAGCTTATGTGTATTTATTATTCTTTTGTAACAATAATAAATTGTCATTAATATATTTATTTTATTATACTATTTTATTTGTTTCAAATGATATAAGTATTTTAAGCCATACTTTAAATAGGACTTTATTTTAAAAATTGCTTTTGATCTTATTCTTCATTTAACTTACAACATTATGAGTACAATTAGTAAAATATCAGTAATTTTACCTATTTTTTCATAGTCAAACCTTCAATTTGGGGCCTGGCTGTGAGGCTTACTAAATATGCCTTATCTAAAGATTCTAATTTGGCTTATCCAAGAATAATCAATATTTAATATCATAAAATTATATAATAATTTTATATTAATTGAAGTTAAATGCTATTGGGGAATTTTAAAAGTTATCTTAATTTCTCACATGTTTTCTTCCACATCCTTAAATTTGAAAGACTTTTCTTTGAGTGACTCTATTGATTAAATAGGATAGTTTCAAATTAAAAATATAAATTTATATTATAGCTTAGCTCTGAAGAATCATATCATTTTTGATGATTCATAAATTCAAAAGTAAAATGAAAAACTTCTACTTATTTCTCTTATATAAAGAGATATAAAAGAAATTTTTACATGAAAATTTCCATATCTTTATAAAAATACTTATATTCATTTTTTTCAGTTTTTGAAGAAAAATTGACAGAGGATAACCAAACCTCTGTTGAAACATTTGTGGGATAAGCTTGCCAAAGCTCTCAAACAACAATCATAACTAAGAACAGAAATTCCAAGAAATTGGTTTTTCCAGGACCCATTATTCAGGACTCTGAAGGTGATAGCTGGTCTTAAAGTTCCATACAATAAACTCTTATATTACTTTTCCAATTTCTTTGTATTGTCTCTTTCTTTTGAAATATGACTACTAGAAGAGGTTCTCAATACTCCATGAAGTACGATGGAGGTGGACTAAGGAGTATCAATGATCCCACAAAAGAGAAAATAAAGGAGAAAAACCCCAATTGAACATAATCCACACAAGTGCCATATCCCAAAGGCAAGTCGATGAAATGCCCATTATCTCTTAAACTGAATTAAGGCTAAGTATTGGTCATTGAAACAGAGACAAATAATATTAATAGAGCTCAGATAGAAATATGCATGAGCCATTACAAGCAGTATTACACAGCATCCAAAGACAAAGATTGGTAAATGATGCCACAAATGCACCAAGAAATGATGAAATCCTGGCACATCCTCAAAGGGTTCCTGAAGGAGGAGGTAATAGGTAAATACTTTGATGGATGGCATCCACTGTCATTCAAACCTCAAATCAAAAATATAAAGCTATGGCACAACAAAAAGAGAGAGGAAAGCAAGGGAACAGCACCAGTAGCTTCTAGAAGCAAGCCACAAGCCAACCAATGTCCCCAAGAAGGGAAGAAGAAAAGGAAAAAGAACTGGAAGAAACCATATTCCCCCAGATACATGATCCCAAGAATCCAAAAAGATTCCATTAACAATGTTGTCAACATGTCCACAACCTTGATGGAATTCAAGGACAAAGAGGAGAAAAAGAATGAGACAGCCATCTTTACCAAAGAAAAACATTTTTCTCCTTATGTTATAAATACTTTAATAGAAATTAAGAGTTATTTCTTACCTTCAAAAGAAATGAAAGAAAGATTATTATCACTAACAAAAATAAATAGTAGTACACAATTCATGGCTATTAAAAATTTGATTTGAAATATTTGAATAATTTGAATTTGAATTCAAATTTTTGAACCACAAAATGAAAACCAAAGAATTTGGAGCAAGAATAAAAAAAATAATGCATTCATATTTTTCAACCTCCACATCAAAATTTAAATCCATAAATTTTGAATTTTTTTGAAAACATGATTTAGGCAAATAATTCATTAATTCAAAGAATCAAAAAAATCAATTTATGGAATCAACAACAGCATAAACATGACATGAAAGTGCCATGTATGACATTAACCGTAACATAAAAATTAAAATTAATTAAAATTAATTAAAATTAATTAAAATTAATTAAAATTAATTAAAATTAATTAAAATTAATTAAAATTAATTAAAATTAATTAAAATTAATTAAAATTAATTAAAATTAATTAAAATTAATTAAAATTAATTAAAATTAATTAAAATTAATTAAAATTAATTAAAATTAATTAAAATTAATTAAAATTAATTAAAATTAATTAAAATTAATTAAAATTAATTAAAATTAATTAAAATTAATTAAAATTAATTAAAATTAATTAAAATTAATTAAAATTAATTAAAATTAATTAAAATTAATTAAAATTAATTAAAATTAATTAAAATTAATTAAAATTAATTAAAATTAATTAAAATTAATTAAAATTAATTAAAATTAATTAAAATTAATTAAAATTAATTAAAATTAATTAAAATTAATTAAAATTAATTAAAATTAATTAAAATTAATTAAAATTAATTAAAATTAATTAAAATTAATTAAAATTAATTAAAATTAATTAAAATTAATTAAAATTAATTAAAATTAATTAAAATTAATTAAAATTAATTAAAATTAATTAAAATTAATTAAAATTAATTAAAATTAATTAAAATTAATTAAAATTAATTAAAATTAATTAAAATTAATTAAAATTAATTAAAATTAATTTAAATTAATTAAAATTAATTAAAATTAATTAAAATTAATTAAAATTAATTAAAATTAATTAAAATTAATTAAAATTAATTAAAATTAATTAAAATTAATTAAAATTAATTAAAATTAATTAAAATTAATTAAAATTAATTAAAATTAATTAAAATTAATTAAAATTAATTAAAATTAATTAAAATTAATTAAAATTAATTAAAATTAATTAAAATTAATTAAAATTAATTAAAATTAATTAAAATTAATTAAAATTAATTAAAATTAATTAAAATTAATTAAAATTAATTAAAATTAATTAAAATTAATTAAAATTAATTAAAATTAATTAAAATTAATTAAAATTAATTAAAATTAATTAAAATTAATTAAAATTAATTAAAATTAATTAAAATTAATTAAAATTAATTAAAATTAATTAAAATTAATTAAAATTAATTAAAATTAATTAAAATTAATTAAAATTAATTAAAATTAATTAAAATTAATTAAAATTAATTAAAATTAATTAAAATTAATTAAAATTAATTAAAATTAATTAAAATTAATTAAAATTAATTAAAATTAATTAAAATTAATTAAAATTAATTAAAATTAATTAAAATTAATTAAAATTAATTAAAATTAATTAAAATTAATTAAAATTAATTAAAATTAATTAAAATTAATTAAAATTAATTAAAATTAATTAAAATTAATTAAAATTAATTAAAATTAATTAAAATTAATTAAAATTAATTAAAATTAATTAAAATTAATTAAAATTAATTAAAATTAATTAAAATTAATTAAAATTAATTAAAATTAATTAAAATTAATTAAAATTAATTAAAATTAATTAAAATTAATTAAAATTAATTAAAATTAATTAAAATTAATTAAAATTAATTAAAATTAATTAAAATTAATTAAAATTAATTAAAATTAATTAAAATTAATTAAAATTAATTAAAATTAATTAAAATTAATTAAAATTAATTAAAATTAATTAAAATTAATTAAAATTAATTAAAATTAATTAAAATTAATTAAAATTAATTAAAATTAATTAAAATTAATTAAAATTAATTAAAATTAATTAAAATTAATTAAAATTAATTAAGATTAATTAAAATTAATTAAAATTAATTAAAATTAATTAAAATTAATTAAAATTAATTAAAATTAATTAAAATTAATTAAAATTAATTAAAATTAATTAAAATTAATTAAAATTAATTAAAATTAATTAAAATTAATTAAAATTAATTAAAATTAATTAAAATTAATTAAAATTAATTAAAATTAATTAAAATTAATTAAAATTAATTAAAATTAATTAAAATTAATTAAAATTAATTAAAATTAATTAAAATTAATTAAAATTAATTAAAATTAATTAAAATTAATTAAAATTAATTAAAATTAATTAAAATTAATTAAAATTAATTAAAATTAATTAAAATTAATTAAAATTAATTAAAATTAATTAAAATTAATTAAAATTAATTAAAATCAATCAAAATTAATTGAAATTTGTTTCATATGATTTCAATTAGATCAAGGTCATTTAGTTTAAGTTGAGTGAATTCAGATTTCTTTGATATGAATTTCATTAATTGAAATTAATCACTTCAAAGTTGTATGATTCTAATGGAGTTAACTCAAATGAATTTCAATGGAGCCTAATTCAGCTCATTTCAATTCAATCAAATCTGAATAGGATGGAATTAATTTAATTTAATCTTAGCTGAATTGAATTGAATGAATTCAATTTAACTTTAATTGAATTGAATTCATTCACTTTAATCTTAATTTCAATTGAATTGAATTAATTTAGATTTGTTTGATTTGGATTTTATCAATCAAATTAATTTGAATGTAGTTAATTCAAGCTTATGTAATTTGAATTTAATTAATTAATATTTATTTCAATTCAATTGAATCTGAATTAATTAAAAATCGTTTGGTTTGTATTAAATCAATTGGAATTATTTCAAATCAATCCAATGTCATTCAAAATAATTGCCATTAATTTACTTTGCATTAATGTGATTCAAATTAGGACTAGTCAATGAATATACATTTGTTTCACGAAAATGATAAGTGTTTCACATCAATTCCAAAGGAATTGACGTTTAAAGATAAATAAATGCTTTTTCTGCTGGCCAAAAGATCATTTACCCTATCGTTTAAGTGGTTATTGAAACATTCCAAGTATTTTATATCATAAATTTATCAATAATTTCAATGCATAATAAAAATAATTACTTAATTCAAATAAGATTAAATGATAGACAAAGAAAGAATAAAGACAGAGCCAATATTCTTCATAATGTTACATCAAATAGAAAAGATTATTATTATCATGAAGTCAGAGATCTTAAAGTGCCAAAAATCCTGAGCAATGATTTTCTTACTAGTAAAAATCAATTGGCTTTTCATAATTTCAAACCTCTTGGTGGAAATAGTTATATTTTTTTTGAATCTTCCAAGAAACACCAGATTGTGCCCATTTTTAGATTCACCTCCTTTGAATATGAATTCCATTTGGACTTTATTGAAGATTTTCAGAAGGTGGCTCATTGGCTGAAGAAGCCCTCTAGTCTGTATGGGAATATAACTTGTCATGGAACTAAAATGAATAAAATGATAGCTGATTGGTGGAGGAAATACAAGACAAAGAGGCATTTGGAAGATACAAACCCATCAAAATTGACCTCAATGTCCCAGACAATAGATTCAAATATAATGAAATGAAGGAGGAGGTAAAAACATAGATTTATTTGTAGGAAAGAGGTTTAAATTAATTGCAAACAAGGCTTTTGAATAATACCGCAGACAATTTGAATCCATTGGGGCCAGAATGTTTGGAGAAATGACACATCATGAGTCCATCAAGTCAGCACTTTTCAGCCAATATGACTTTTACCTTTGGGGATTTTCATAATAATTATCACAAGGATGAAGATTTTTCAAATTATGCCTATGGAATATGGATTCCAGTAGAATAAGAAAAGTTTAATTTGGTCAAAAACAAAGAATCACATGGGGTTAAAGGAGGGTCTTTTATCTTTCCAAGATACAAATGTGGAATAGATTTCTCAAAGGCACGTGGGGTTTATCAAGTAATTTGGCAACCAAGGGAGCATGCACACCAAAAATTGAGGAATTTTGCGGAAAAGGGATTTCAAAACAATACTGGGCTGGAATTATCCCACATATTTCAAATAAATTAGCTTTGGCTTATAACAAGTATAATCAAGGATTGGGAAAGCTCAAAAATCTTACTGATAAAGGTGGTCATTTGGGAGAGAGTAGTAATTGATATGACTGGAGCTCATTTGTCTAGAGCTTCTTATTATTTGGCCTAGTAATCAAACTCATGATGCTATGTGGTTTATTCTTATTATTTGGGAAAATGTCTGGTGTTCACATGTGTTACAGCTTTTGAGGAGTTAAAATGCCAGTAATAAAAGTCAGCATTTCAAATAATGCAGATATGTCACTGAAATGCATGAATAAAAAAGGAACTCCTCTTATGATTTATTTGTAATTTCTTAGGTAATTATTGATTATTATACTTTGTAATTTGTTTTGGAAAATTTATGAAAATTTAAGAAACTAACTGAAAAAGGAAAAGTTATTTAAAGTCTCCAAAATTGATAAAACCCAATTGAAAAGTAACATTAATGAAATAGTATCAAATTGAATGCAGATCAAGTAAAAGATACGTGTACATTAATTAGGCTTCTTTTAAGTTCAATTAAATTATCTTGAAATTGAGCAAAATTAATCAAAAATTATTGAAATTGCTTTTTCATCAATGATTAATAGCTATAAATATTTTTCAATTCTTAAAGTCATTTTTATACAATGATAATTAACAAAAATTAATTACAAATGAATCAAATAAATGATAATTGATTATAATCAATATCAACTAATTATCATCAATAACAATCAATTTAAATAAAACTTAATTATTTAATATGAATATTTAACTGATTATAATCAGGCTAAATTAATTAAACACAATAGTGATTTAGTATATACAATCTTAATTAATCAAAATAAATAGTAATTGATTATAATCAAACTGGATGAGTTATAATGAAGATTAATTAAATAAATTGAAATGGATGGAAATTAATTTAATTTGAATGAATTTGATCCATATTATTTCTTTGAATTGATTCAAATTGACTGAAATAAGTAATTTAATCTTGAATTTGGTCATTCTATTATTTTGATTATTTCAATTGGTTCTCTTATTGCTTCTGTGTTTATTTTTTATTTTTGAATGTTCATTATTCATTCTTGATTATTGATTCCCCATTCATTTAATTTATGATTTTTATTATTCATGATACAATTTTTATGTTTCATTTATTTATTTATTTATTTATTTATTAGTTTTTATTTTTCATTAGTGGTTTTTGAATATTTATATTTGATTCATTGAGATTTTCTAAATTAATTCATAATTTTTATGAGTAACTGACTAGTCATTTAGTTATCATTATTTTAGTTTTTATTTCCTTTTGTTTTGTTTTTTAATTTCTTGATTTATTCATTGTTCATTTAACTTTTTATTTTGATCATTTATGGTCCATTTTTTATTATTTAAACCTTATGAATTACTAATTTGTTTTTGTTTTCAATTGTTTGTAATTCATTTTTTAGGATTTATATTTGATGATTTAAGTTTTTTTATTTTGACAATTCAATTTTCTTATTGATTTCCAGTTTTTATGATTTAGTATTCTTTTTCAATTTTTATATTATATGAATCTATTATGCATGTATTTATGAGGCTTATTGTTAATTGCTCCTTTATGTCATTTAACTATTACAATCTATTATTCATTGAATTTCAGATTCTAATAAGTATTACTTATTATTTATTTTTTATGACTCATTCATCATTAATTTCATTTTTAATTTTTGATATTTACTTTTCAATTCTTAAAAGCAATTTTATACAATGATAATTAATAACAGTTCATTACAAATGAACAAATAAAGAATAATTGATTATAATCATTATTAACTAATTATCATAAATAACAATTGATTGAAATCCAAATTAATTTATTAATATCAACATTAATTGATTATAATCAGACTAAATTAATTAAAATCAATAGTGATCTATTGTATACAATCTTAATTAATGAAAATAAATAGTAATTGATTATAATCAAACAGGCTTAATTATAATGAAGATTAATTAAATAAATTGAAATGAATGGAAGTTACTTTAATCTGAATCAATTTGATTCATATTATTTCTCAAAATTGATTCAAATTAACTGAAATAAGTAATTGAAATTTGAATTTTGAATTTGGTCATTTTATTATCTTGATAATTTCTATTATATTTATTCTTTCTTCTTTGTTTATCTTCATTGTTTAATGTGAATTATTGATTATTCATTCATTATTCATTTAACTGTTTGTTTTTATTATTTATGATGCAATTTTAATGTGTTATTTATTTATTTCCTTATTATTTTTATTGTTCATTAATCATTTTTGAATATACATAATTGATTTATTGCTGCGAGCCTTGAGGTATATTTTACATACCCAAATAGGCCACAATTATCTTAAAAAGAAATTTTGAATTATGCATAACTCATAAGTCATGCATATATCCAAAATTCATCATTTTTGATTTCAGAAAAGATGAATAACTTTTTATTGAGTAAGTAAATCCATGAACTTAAGGCTAAATTTGGATTCTGCACTAAAATTCACCTAGGGTAGCTCCATAGAGTGAATAAGCTCAAATTAACTCTTTGAGGTGGGAAAATGGAAAATACTTCAATACCACATCATCAATACCACATGAAAGATCTGTGAAAACTTTTGTTTTTCTTAAATTCACGCCAAAATAATGGGAAAGTGAGAAATCCCATGTTACATATACACTAAGAATAGTGTTATGCATGTTTTGAGCACTTAATATCATGGTATTCTTACATGGAGTTTTGGTACACCCATAGTGGATATCTCACTTGAAGCTTAAATTACTATTTTGACGTGAAAAATAGGCAAGGGGGACAAAAGACATCAAAGAGAGCCAGGGTACCCAACTTCTGAGGCCTCAGAGGCTTGGACAGCTCCAAAGCTTGGATCCATGGCTTATCTTGGCCTAATTGGTAAACTAAAACCTTTTGGGAACTTGGTTACCATGTTACAACTACAGTAAAACTTAAGAAAATAGCAAATAACCTGCTATTTTGATGTGCCAAGGAGGTAAAGAGCTACTTAGACTCCTGTAACCATGTCAATTCTTAATGAATTTCCGTGGATAAACCCCAAAAGAGTAATTAAAACCCTTTTTGGACTTGTATCCATTGATTTACCTCATAGCAACCAGTGAAACACTGATATTTGCAATTCTACATAGAAATGAGGTAAAAACTTCAAAAATTCATTAAAAATACAATTCTTAATTAATCATTCTGAAACCTTCAGGACCAATGGAGAAATATATTATCTATGATAAAACCAAAAAGAATTACAGTTTTACTAGTAAAATTAAATGTTTTACTTACAGTCCATTTTTGACTATTCTACATGAAACACTGAATCTTCAAAAATTCACAGTAATTACATCCTGTGATGAAATTGGCAATAACATTGATAACTTTCAGAAATCAATGATTATTTTAGAATAAAAGAAGATTTACAGATGTTACTTCTTTTATTCTTAACCATATTGGGGTTGGTAGTCACGTAAAAGCATCAATTAAGTAATTATGATAATCTCACATGACAACAGATGATGAAATCAATAATCCAAAAAGGTTTATTGTTTTCTAACTAACTGGTTTTTCAGTTTGCTTCATGGCACGCCTCTGTGAGCTGTTGTTGAATTAAAAGAAGCCTCTTCTTGCTGTTTTTCCACATCATCATCTTATTATCATTTTAAATCCTTATTACCAACAAGTAAGTATTAGTTACAGTTATTCTTAAGTGTTTTTAATCTTTCAGAATCAATCAGAAAGACGTGAAATCATAGAATCCAACTATATATTGTTGTAATACTGTTATAAATCCATTTTGATCCTTAAATCCACAATTCTACGTCAAATCTCTCTATCTTATCTTTCAATAAGCTCTTTGGAATATTAGTGAGTGATTTATCCTTAATTCTTAAAGTTTTTCTCTAAAATTAGTTTTCTTCAACAATTATCATTATAATTATTCTTGCAAAAGATAATTATATATTGAAATTATTTTATCATTTTAATAAAGGAAGTTTTTATTATTAAAATCTTCTTGTAATTGATTCTAGTAGACAATTACTTGCTCACTGTTGAAATCACTAGTAGTGCTTAACACGTGAAAGAAATAATTCTTGAATTATTTAATTGTGGTTATAATAATATTTTATTATTATATTTCATAAGAACAGACATAGTACTGTTGATTAATAGTGATATTATCATCAGTTTCATAGTCACATCTTATAATTGCCATTTTATTAATTAATTCATAATTCTTATGAGTGACTAGTTATTTAGTCATTATTCTTTTATTTTTTATTGTCTTTTGTTTTCTTTTTGAATTTTTTGATTTATTAATTGTTCATTTACCTTTGTATTTCAATCATTTATGATCCATTTGATATTGTTGATACCTTATGAATTACATATTTTTTGTTTTTAATTGTTTATAATTCATTTTTGATGATTTATGTTTTTTTATTTTTATTAATAGTTTTATTTGTTTATTTTCAGCTTTAACTATTTAATATTCTTTTTTTATATTTTATATTATATTATTTATCTATCATTAATGTATTTATGAGGTTTAAGTGTTAATTACTCCTTTGTGTCATTTAATAATCACAATTTATTATTAATTAAATTTGTGATTTTTTTATGTATTACTTATGATTTATTTCTTATCACTTATTCTTTAATAATTGTATTTTTCATTTTTAATAATTACTTTGAGTATTTCTTTTTCATGATCAATTTATTCTCTATTTAATATTGAAATAATTTTTAATTTTTAATATTTACCGTTTTTTAATGAAGAATTTATCATTTGTTTAATATTTAATTATTCATTGTTATTATTTATTCTTCATCCTTTTCATTATGCATTATTGTGCAGCTTTTTTATGTATATGCCTTATTATTTATCACTACACTAGGGTATGTAGCTGTTTATAACCTCTGGCTCTGTTCTTATTCTTATCATTTATCTATTTTAAATAATTTTTAATTTGTAATATTCAATTTCTCTTAATAACTTTATTACTCATTTTTAATATTTGTTCTAGTATCAAAAACATCAACCAATCCACTGAATTCAACCCCTCATTAATTAAACAAGATATTCCAGACTCCTACAGCACTATTTTGGTGCTGTATTTTATTATTATCTGCTACTGTGGTATGCCATACCATATCAGCTTGATATTTTTTGGGGGGAAGTGAAAAGAAGAAGTACCCTGATGGGTAGCCTATGTTGGAAAAAAACAAAAGCATATTTGTCCTAGTCACCCCCAGCATTTGGGTGATGTGCGCAGCCACACATCACCTTGACGTAGGGTTGGGGGTTTTATGCTGCAGTGCCAGTGTAAACCACTAACACTTTTTTTCACTACTTGAACTTTTCTATCTTGATTTTCTCCTGTTTTTTCTTTCAACTCTTTATGCGAATTTTCCTCCTTTCTTTTATTTTCAGTAACTTATACTGTATAAAAATAATTAGCTCGACAAAATCACACACCTTAGACTTAGACAATGGACTTCTGCACCTGCTCAAGCTGCCGGAACTACAAAGTTAAAACATCTGATGGACAAACCCATGAAGGATTGTATGTTGACTGTAGCATGCAAATAAGGCATTGGGCCAAGATTTCAACTCAACAGGATGAATCTGTTAACAACAATTATTTTATTAAAACCTCCCTTAGTCATCAAGAAAAACTCACAACACAACTATCTAGTGATAATGAAGAATCAGCCAGTAGTTCAGAAGAGACCAAATCCAATGACGATACTAATAACACAAAAATCATTTGTAAGTATTTACTCTTTTCTCTTATCAACACTGAGAAACTAATTAATATTCATCTTATATGTTAGCACTCATCTTACATTTTATAATGTGGACCTATCTTGTTTGTGGAATCAGCAGGAAAAATTTGTGGAAAGCTAGAGATATGCTTGTGCATATCATTCAACTTCTTTCCCAAAAAAACCACCATAGCCAGAGTAATAAATCTAGTGTGCCTTGCGATATTTGTACAATCTCAAAAAAACTGAAATTGGATTTTATGATTGATCAACATGTATGCTGTCGATGCTGTTACTCACTTTACAATGTGGAAGTTGCACCTGAAGATTGTACATACAAGCCAATCAATGTTATACCGAGCTATTTTCTCCTGCTAAAATCCATCCACTTCCATATCTCCAATTCACATCAACTTTGGCCTCAAACCATTGACGTCAAAGGATTCGTCAAATTCAGTTACCTGGGCATCAACTCATTTGTATTCCACAAGAAAAATTCATTTCACAGCCTATACATTCGTGGATTTCTTGGCTCCTAAGTATTCCATGAATTGAAGAAGGGATTGAGGAATGGAAATTCTAACTAACATCTCTACAAGGCTCAATCCTTTTTGATGTAGCACAAGGTTGTGTTTGGAACGCAATTATTTTAAACAGTTCTAAAAACAACCCTCTCAAATTAGGATTTGGCCTTTTTGTCAACTGGTCCAATCCTAAAGGAAATAAGATCGCAGGAAAGAAACTATCAATGGGAATAATAGTTCTCTACTGCCTTAACCTTCCCCCACGAAAAAGATTCCAACCAAAATTTGCCTGTTTGGCTGGAGTTATACCTTCTCCAAAACAACCAGACATGATCACCATTAACAACGTCATGAAGCCCCTAGTTGATGAACTCAATCAATTTAAAAATGGAATTAAGGTTTATACACCCAATTATCCACATGGACGAAAAGTCATTGTCAAGCTGGTGGCATTAATTGGCGATATTGTGGCAACTCACAAGGTTGGAGGATTCATGTCTCATTCTGCTAAAAGGTTTTGTTCTTGGTGTGAGATTAAAGACAACAAAAGGGTTGATTTGAATATTGGAAAGCTTTGTACACGAAACACTGTTTTGGCTGAATCTCATCAATGGAATGAAGCAAGAACTGTAACCCTATGTCAAAAGTATGCAAAAGATCATGGAATTCAATTGCTTAAAATATTTTGACCCTACCACCAATATCTCATTGGGGGTAGTTCACAATTGGTATGAAGGTGTGTTGCAGTACCATGTTCGTTATTGATGGGAATTTGATGCAACAACAATACATCAAGCAATGGTTTCTTCCAAATTATCTAGCTCGGGATCTGATTTATGTATAGAAGATGACTTTGGGTCAGAGGAAGGCAACACAGAGATTAATGGATATCTTTTGGAAGAGCTCATCGAGAAAATCAGGAAGAGACTGAACGAAGTCATTGTTCCAAAAGGTGTCAGTAACTTACCATAAAGACTGGGTACAGCACAGACAGGGAAGCTGAAAGCCAATGAGTGGTCAGTATTGTTCGAGGTTTACCTTCCTTTAGCTAAATTAAATATCTTCTGGGATTTGGGACCAAATCATCGTCTTCTTCTGGTCAATGTTGGTGCACTTATTCAGTGCACCAAAATTGTGGGAGCACACTCAGTTAACTCAAGAGATGGTGATCTGTTTGCTCAGGAATATGAAAAATATCAGCAAACTTCAAATTTATTGTTTCCAGAGATTTGGATCACACCTAATCATCACTTTGCCATGCACATTCCTGAACAAATAAAACAATGGGGTCCCTTGAATGGTATATCAGAATATGGTGGAGAAAGGCTTGTTGGAATCCTCCAGAAGTTGAAAACAAACTCACTGAATGGTAGGTTTTCTATATTTTCATTCTTATCTTCTGATAACTTGACAATTACTATGTATGGGTTCTCAGGATCTGTGGAAGAAACTATTATGAAGAAGTTTGGTCAGCTTCACAGGCTTGAGCAACAAGGGCCTGATACAGATTGCATTCCATTGAATAAATCTCCATCATCAAATTTGAAAAGGAAGGAACTAGATCAAGCCTCTTATTCAAAATTATTGAATCATCTGCAAAAAGAACAACCAGATTTGCGCCATTATGGGGAAATTCCCCATCCACCAAATGCAAGAGTTTTGAGGAATTACATAGTTGAACTTACTCATGTATCATGGCGTTATGGCATGAAGGTCTTGAAACATTCCCCAAAAACTTAGTTTTCATCAAAAAAGGTTACTTGGACATTGAATTTGGCAAGGTATGCCACATTTTGGATCTCGGAGATTCTAGATTGCATAATGGTCCTCTTTTAATGGTGAATTGGCTGGAACCAGTTAAATACGAAAATGTAGGATATGACAAACTTGGAATTTTTTTAGTTTCATGGAACCTGAGACATTTTAAAATGGTGCACACATTAGGATTTGTATCCCTATCATATATCTTGGGTTTGGTAGCATATGTTAAGGTGCCAGCATGGTTTTTAGAATGCACAGATGTGACTATTCTTACTCTTCCAATCAACAAGCGTGTTGGCCTTGAGCCTTTTGATTAGGATTAAATTCTTAGTTCTTCACTCTTGAAAATTTATTTTTGTTATTTGTACTCCTTCCAAGAAGTAGCAGAATGATTGAATGCCCATTTTGGAATTGAAAAAAATCAAACTATTTAAATTTCAATCAACTAAACATTTCAACTTGCAAATTTTTCATTTTAAAAACAATTATCACTTGTATGTTATCTATAGCTCACAACAAACTCTATAGAAAACTCAACTCCGATATTTAGAAACCATTTCTTTTTGTAATCCATGTTCAGAAACTATATACAAGATGAAATCACTTTCTTTTTTTTCAATTTTTATTTAAATATCATTCACAAGCCACTCAAGTCAAACCAAATCATAATAAATGAAGTCAATAAATTTGATTATTTTGGGATTAGTAAACTGTACAACACCTCAAAGCAAGGATTTTTTGAAATTGTGTAAATCGAAATGGAAACAAAAAGACCAAATCATTACTAATCAATGCTCCAAATTTTATAACATGTTTTTTGGCTATCATTTTCAAATCTGGATCAAATACTTGACTATAATTAGGTCCATTCATTTGGAAAGCTCAAGACGTTAACATGATGCTGATTTTCATTTTGGTCACTCGCATCTTCCATTTTGATATCTCTATCTAGAAGATGATTGAATTCCCCTGGCTTATTGTTGTTCATTTCATTAATATGATCTTCTTCTTTAATCTCTTCTTCCAAATTCTCCAGGTCATCACTTTCTTTGTGAAGAGAGTCGTCCAAGTCATAATTGTTTGCAATTTCATGTGAAATATTGTATGGCTTGATGGCCTCCTCCCAATTTCATCCGGTAAATCGTTTTTCACTGAGCCTCTCTTCTGAATGATGCATTCCTAGAATATATTTCGATGCATCTTGCAAAAATGCTATTAAGTGGCAATTAGCAATTGTCCTCTTTTGGCCTGCTGGAAGATTATTGAACCACTCTGGATCATAAAAACTGATTGGGAGGCCCTTTGGTATGGTTTTACTGATTGATGCCTTGCCTTTGGGTGGGATATGGCACTCACGTCTTTGAGCTTTCTTTCCATCAGCATTTTCAGCCTTACTAATTTCTTCATCAACCCTTTGTATGAATGAGTTTGCTTTATCTGACCTGCATTCTAACTTATTGATGAAATATTTATTTGATATTGGATCAAATTCTTCATCACTGTGTGAATCAGGGTTTGCTAAGATTTTCAGGTATCTTTGTGGAAAACCTTGAGCAACACCAAATTTATATCAAAGATCTTTCAGCTAAGCAAATTCAAGCTCAACTGGTTAGCTAAGGCTCAGTTAATTGAAATCAGCTTCCAACTCACCCTTAGTCTATATCTTAAGACAGCTTTTTGATCTTCATCTTTTGCATGCTTTCCAGGTTCTTTAGCCTCCTTCTTATATTGTTGGGCCATATACCAGTGGACATAGTGGCTGTAAACATTGGTAAGCAATTTTATGTTGTCTAGATGAATCATGTTTAAATTCATGAACTCATATGCTCCGCTAATAGAAATTCGACAAAATGTTTGGATCGCACTGATTCGACAAGCCTCATTGTATAACGTATCCAATAAGTCATGGAGATCTGGAGCCCATTGGTGAATCCCAAGCTTTGTGAGAAATGAAACAATATACTTGATTGCAAAATCACTCATATTGACGATACAGCTTCCAAATTTCTTTTTTCCTGGTTTCATGCCTCTCAACTTTAGGACCTCCTCTTAAGGGACCAAGGGTGGTGTGGTCGGGTTTTATGACTGAGTCACAATCTAACTTAAAAATAAAAAACGGCAATTGAATTCTTGTAATATGGAGTAATCAGGTGATATAGGTACCAGTTTTTGATATATGAGACCCCACAATATCTTTATGTGCTCATAAAAAGCTTTCTAAGTCTGAAAAGAGAATGTATGGTTTAGTATATTCAGAAAATTTGCTAATAGGATAATGGGTTACCTTTGTAGGCTTAGAAACTTCTGGAATTTCAGTGCTTAGGAGCTATTGGGAGTTTTGCTTTTGTGATGGAAGGAGCTGTTTGGAAACAGTTTCTTTGACTCCGCGTGGTATTTTGCTTTTAATATTAGAGGTATTACCCAATGTATTTGGAGTTCTCCTTTGTGGTGTAGGTTTGGTAATGCTTGGAAGTGGGGTTTTAACCTGTTTGCCTTTTGATTTTGATGAAAGATTGTTTTGTGAAGTACTTGTTTCTTTAAGGTTGACATTTGAAAGAAGTGATTCTAACACTTGATCACGGCTTTCTATTTTTTGTTGGAGTTGTTGAATTTTCTGAGTTTGTTCATTAACAAGTTGAAGCAAATTATTTTTTCTGGCTGATGCAAACTCTTTCTGGAAATGACTGTTATAGTGGTTGAAGCTCATAGGTAGTGTTTATAAATAATTGTATGAAGCATGGAGAAGACTGGAATCTTATGATATCACTATTGGCTTGCTCCACCTGAAATAGGTGAATTAAAAACTGAATGAAGTAGTAAATGTAGCTGATAAAGCTGTGGAGGTATGTGACAGGAACAATTGTGAGCTTTAAAATGCTGAAAAACAAGGCAAGTGAGAAAAAGAAGAAGAAACACTAAACAAAAGAAGGCATAAAATTAAAAAATTCAAATTTCAGGAGGATTATTGTTGTGGGGAAGGAGGAAAATATTCAACGAAGTAAATAAGTTTTTGTGGAGTAATTGGACTTACACCATGGTATGTCAGACAAATATGAAATAAAAATTTGAGAAACTTGACAAAGGCATCAACAATGTCTCGCACTCAAGAGGTGGCAGCTTTGTTATTTACAAATCATTGACAATGGGAATCCAAGTGCTATTTTCTCCTACACTTATTATGATCTCTACCATAGATGCAATGCAAGGCTCCCTTTTTCATTGTTCTATCTATTAAATGAAAAGCGCCTTAGCATTGTACCCACAAGCGCTGATAGTAGTTTACATTACAAAATACAGTTCCCTGTGTACAGTACAGTATTGTGGATAGTGTATTAGTTTACAGCATGTTCCCCATCAGTAACACATACAGGAACTTTCTATTACGTCAAGGTGACATGTGACTACACACGTCACCCAAATGCCGGGGGTGAGTTGGTAAGGTGATTCCTTGTGTCAAGAAAAATGGCCATGTCATTGGCTCAAGCCAAATTGAAAGCTTAAAGAAAAAAATTAAAAAATGTCAAAATTTTGGAAAATCCTTTTAAAGTTTGGAAAATACCTGAAACCTAACCCTGAAATAAAATCAGGTTTCAGCCCAGAAATTCGCCTGAAACTCAATATTCTACAGTCAAGACAGCAGACAGAAGATAAATGTACAGAGTACATAAGCAGGAAGGAATTAAGAAAGTATTAGTAATCAGATTACTTGATTAGTATTACTTAGGAAATTAAGGGATACAGGTACCATGGAGTATTAGTCAGCAATTCTAAGGATTAGTAATGAAGTTCAAATACACACCAGAAAAAATACCTCAAATTAGTAAGCAACCCAACAAATGACATCATTTAGGTGGGACCACCAGAAAAGAATTTTCCCAGCCAAAAGAAACTGAAAAAATTCCAAGTCCCTCTTTTTGAACACCTCCCATGGAGAGCCCAAAAATTATAAATAGAGGGCCTCTCCCCCAAATTTTTCCTCTTTCCCTCATGTTTTTTTATCCCCCCAAAAGTGGAAAGTGGATTTAAATTCCTCACTGACTATCAGGGTAACTAGCCTACAAATATATAATTCTATTATATAAAAGGATCAAAAGGCCTTATATAATAGTCTTATGATAAACAAAAAAAGTCTTAAAGTAAAGAGGCAGTCTTATAGAAAAAGTGTTGAAAAAAAGAAAGCCTTTTAATATGATTTTATTGTATAAAGGATGAAAAAGCCTTATATAACAGTTTCATAAGCTTTAAATGAAATAGTATTATAAAAAGAATTTAACCTTATTATCAGAAATCAAAGCTTTGAAGAAAGAAAAGAAGGGTCATTTAGTTATTTTTTGAAAGGATTTAATATTATCATTTAATTTCATAAAGTCATACTTTGGTTACTACAAGGACATTTTCTTAATTATAAAGGAAAATACCTATTATAGGAATAAATTAGTCTTATTTTTATTAAAAAAAGAATTGTTATCAAATTGAATTATCAAGAGTGGCTATTAATTAGTCTGGTTATATCAGAATTCGATTAAATACAAAATCATAAATCATATAAAACAAAGTGTTTGATTAGTTATTTTAGTATTATTATTAGCCTAGTGTCTCCAGATTATATTGAATTATTTTTGTCGTAGTATTTTGTGTGACCTGTGCTAGTTTTATTTTTTTGGGTAATTAAGTAGTGTTATATTTAAAAGGTTAAATAAATATTTTGAGAGCAAGCAAAGTCTGATAGAGTCTGTTGAATACAGCTTTCTGAACTAGCCACCATCAATAAATAAGTTGATTGAGAACTAAAGTTAAGATAATTCAACATTTTTTTAGGAAGGGAAGTTCAGATTATTCTGTGTAAGGTTTGTCTATGAAACCCTTGATAATAGTAGCAAAATCAAGAGTACTATGACTGTCCTCAATAGAAATATATAATATAACAAAATATTATAGCCACAAATTTAAATATAATTATTAAAAATAATTATATAAAAAAAGAAATTAAATTTAATTATTATTATAAAAATATAATAATAAAAAAAAATAATTATAATAAATTATAATTATTCTATTATTGTTATAGTCACTGACACTTATAGCAATAAGAATTGTAAAGCTCTTAATGAGACAATTACACGTGGAAATATGAATATTAACCACTTATAAATAATATAAATATTATTTATAAAAGAATTATAACACACACTGTGCAGAAATAATTCTTATAGAATAAAATTATATATAAAAAAACTAATACTAGATAAAAAAGATATAGAACTTTAGAGAAAACTTACTTATAATATTTATTTAATACAACAAGTCAAACAACAACATTTATTATATTAAATAATGATTATAGGTTAAAAACACGCCTAAAATCAATAATTTTAAAGATAAAACAACTTTTTATGATAAAATTTAAGATTAAAGAGTTTCTAAGAGGAATTTGTGGATTTTAAAGGATATTTAAGATGATAATTTTATAATATAAAATATATTATTGATGATTACAACAATAATCTGAATTCTATGACTTCAATTCTCTAATTTACAATTAATAAAGAATAAAATAACTTAAGAATTACTTTAATAATAAGATTTTATAAATAATAAAACTTTACCTGTTTAAATTTCTAATATGATTGGATTGATGAATGATGGACAAAAACAGTTATGAAAAGACTCTTTTTATGTCTTCAGAGCAGCTCTCATGATTCATAATGAATATAGAGGGCGTGCTCAGGTCAAAACTGAAAAACCATACTTAAAAACAAAGTTCTTAACTTATGGCAACTTGTTTTTAATTCCAATTTAAAGCTACCAGTGTTATTCTTAACTCCATGTAGCTTTAATCCTCATTTAAACTAATTATTTTAAGATTTCAATATAAATAAACTTATTTATATGAAATTTAATCACATGAACAACTTAAAAATAGAGCTTCAAGAAGAAATCTCTTAAACTCAATTTTTAATTAATTTTTGAAGAAATCATAATTTTCTTTGAGTTTAATTAAAAGAGTACATTTCCCGGCTAATTACCCAGGAAATTTATTTATAAGAGATACTTAAAATTGAATCTATATATAGATAATATTAAATTCTAAGCTGTGCGAAATTTTCAAGCAAATCCATTAAGATTTGGATTTTTAATGAATGTTTGAAGTTATTGCTATTTTTCCACGTAAAATAGCAATACACACCAAACCTTAGCTTTTGATAAGGTTTTGATGCTTGTAACTTTAAATTTTTAAGCTTATTTAAGGTTTTTAAGCTTGATTAAGCTTTGAAAGTTCTTAAAACCTTGATTTCAAGCCTGCATATTGGGATTTACCCTTTGGCAGCTTGAAATTCCTGTCCAAATTGGGATAAAACCAGTTTAAACCTTAAGGTTGGATAAAAGTCTAATCTTAAAGTTTAAATAAGGTTGAAAATCATCCAATACAGGTGGAAAACCTTAATTGAATCCTTGCAGATCCAAAAAGTTGGGTACCCCAGCTCTATTTGGTCTTTTTCCTTTGTCCCACCTTTTTGTGTGGATTTTGCCCTTTTATTTATTTAAAGCCATACCATGGCTTTAAACCCTTTTAAATTGAGCTCACGCAGGATTTACATTCTGTATGGCAGATCCTTAGCCAATTCAGTAAATATACACCACACCTCAATTTTAACTAAAATTTTGGTAAGTTTGCATTAACCTTATGCAACTTTAAATTTAAGCTTATTTAAGCTTAAATTTAACAATTTTAAAAAAATGTTAAAAAAGTTACATTAGTACTGTGAGATTATTAAATCTTCTAATAACACAAGAAATAAGTGTTTTTGGGTATAACACCTTATGGATGTACACTAGGTCATTTTTGGTGTAGAATCCAAAACTGACATAATATTTAGAACTTTGTTTATCCAAAAAAAAGTTATACTTATTTTTTGTTATTTTTTATTTTAATTTCAACTAAAAAGTCTGTTTAAAACAAAATTAACTGTTTATAAAATTATTTGTGGCCTTATGGGTATGTTATACATACCTCACAGGCTCACATTCTGGCACACAAGCAGAGAAAGGGTTACAAGCTTGAACATCCATTCAAAACTTTTTTCTTGTAATTTCCCCTTCTAGGTACTGCCTCATTTTATTCCACACAAGAGGAGTTCCCACATCTGGTGTCGCAACAGTGGCAGTCAGTAAGATAGGAACAAAATCAGATTCTATTCAGCTTTATATTGAAATATATATATTTATCAAGCCTGGAATCATATAATCAAATAATTACACCATCATCATCATATAATTCTCATTAATAATCATCATCTAAACTTTATCATTACATATTACTACAGCAATCAAAATCACCAGGACAGGAATCACAAGGAAGTTTGTGTGATCTGATATCAACACCAAATACAAGAAGAAAAGAAGAAGATAGGTTAAAGAAATTTTTCTTTAACCTAATAAAGGATTATAAAGCAAGAAGACAGAAATAAGGAAAATTTGAAGGCAAAATATACAAAGTAGAAAAAATGGATCAACAGTCAACATCAAAATTACCACCATTACCTAAAGATACTGTAGAAGGTCAGTATGAAGAAGAAGATGGAGAAGAAGACCAAACTTTCAAAAGACAGAGCTTTAAGAAGCAAATGCAAGCTTTTTTTGTTAAGTCAAACCAGTAAAAAAGGAAAAAATAGACAATAAATACCAAATAAACCAGGGAATAGCCCTAGTGAACCAACATTACCAAGGCATATAAGACCAGAAGATTCACCAATATCACCAACACCTGGACCAAGAGCAATCTATACTCCAGAAACAAATTCAAGAATTAACAATATTCCAAGAAGAGCTTTTGTCTATACCCCTAATAACCCAAGTCCATTACAGCAGCAAATGTTAAAAAAGGAAAGGCCTGTAGTTAAAATTGAAGCAAAGTATTATAATCTCAATTTTAATGGAGAGGAAGGAGAGAAGTTTATCAAGAAGGGTGAAAAAATTTCTCAAATTGAAGGAGAAACAGATGAAGATTTAGCAATGCAAATGGCATTTTGGACAACAGAACCAAGAATTAGTGATGCTATAGAAGCTATGCCAGGATATGAAGAAGGTAATTGTACACAATTGAAGAAAAACCTTATAGCTAAATGGGGAAGAGCTGAACCAGAAAGAAGATATAAGGAATACTCCCTTATTCAGATTTTCAATGGTACACAGGATGAAGGAGGAATCAGTACATTATCAGAATATAAGAGGTTTATTGGATAATATGAAACCATCATTACATTCCTATTAAGATACAAGTATATTCCTCAACAGAATATGTTCCATGAAGATGTATTTGATTGTATCTCAGCTGATATCAAAGGTGCTATTAGGAAGGAAATGATTAAAGATAATGTCATGGCTAGAGCAGAAGATGGAGGATATCTCATACCACCTATGAAAATATTAAAGAAGTACATTGAACAAGAGTTAAAAGAAGGAATATTAGTCACCAAAAGACTATCATCCCCAAGAACTAAAACAGTAAATAATGAATCAATCACCAAGGAAAATAATGTTACATTTAAGTAAGAATTATTGCCAGGAATGGAGGAAGATTTAAAGAGAATGAAGGAGCTTACTAAGACTCTCAAGGAAAAGCAAGTAGTGGTTGATAAAGAAGTACCTAGAGAAAAAGAAGTTTCTAAAAAGTTTATGTAACAACTGGATGAACTAAGTAAAACTGCAAAAGCACAGAAGATAGCTTATGCTAACCCCCAAGCTGAAAATCCAGGATTCAGACCAAAGGAAAATATACCACCAGCATCATCAAGATATGTGTCATATGCACCAGCTCAAAATGCACCAAAACCATTTGTTAGATGTTATTACTGTTCAGAAGAAGGACACTCCACAGGAAGATGCAATGAGCTTATTGAAGATCAAAATAAGAAATTGGTCATAAGACAGAGGTTCAATTACCTATATCCTAATTGGGAAAGAGTTCCAACTGATGGTAAATTATCACCAAAGCAATTGGTAAGGGAATTTCATAAGGAACAAGAAGATTTGAAGAAGATATTGGAGGGCAAAGCAAAAGAAGAGGAACAAAAGAAGAAAGAAAAGTCAACTGCCTTTATCACCATGGACAATTGGGGAGAATGGAAGCCACCCTTAATATCAACAGGAATGGAAACTCTTGGATATGCCTATGGGTTAAGGAATACAAAGCAAAGAAGAGAAAATGAAGAAAAATCTAAGGATCAATCACAGCCATTACCTGAAAGAGAAGTCACTCAACCTCAAGAAATACTCAAGAGAAAGACTAGTATCTCAGGTGGAATTATTGATAATGAAGATCAGAAAGAAGAAAAAGTAATTATACCCACAAGATATAAATCACCAAGGCCTTTAGAGGTTAATAAGGAGTCAGAAGTAGCTATTCAAGAGTCAAAAATCACAAAAGCAAGCTATGGATGAAATTAAAACCATAATTAATGCACCCAAAGAAGAAAGAATAGCCATAAAGTCAAAGAAAGAAGATAAAGAAGAAGTACCAATAGTTGAAAAAGTCATTAACAAAGTCTTGGATCAGAAAATAAATCTTACCTTAGGGGAAATATTCGCCATGTCAACAAGATTCATGAATGAATTAAAATTCCTTTCTGATAGAGAAAAGAAATATTTAATGTCTCTTAAGTCAATTAATAATGAAGAGAGAAGGGAAGATCAAGAAGGCAATCAGCAAGATATGATACTTGAAGAAAGAATGAATTATGCATGTCCTATTGGAATGATTGAAGTTTCCATAGGATTGGAAGGTCATAAAGTAAAAGCATTAGTAGATACTGGAGCAGAATTGAGTATAATACCAGAATCTGAATCCATAAAAGTGGGAATACCAATGAGAGCACTGAACATGAGGTTGAAAGGAATTGGAGGACAAAGTACATCAATTGTTGGATTATCTGAAAATACTTTATTTATTTTACCATCTGGTGATAAAAGAAAAATTCATTTCTTTTAGCCACAGTGGCAGTTCATACTGTTATTGGGAGACCATTTTAGGCTGACAATGGTATTAGACCTGAACACTCACAGACACAGGGTAAAATTCTAAGTTTCAGAGAATTAGATGGAAGAAGATTATGCATACCTATATGCTCACCAGAAAGCAAAGGATGGCATGCACAACCACCAAAGGGAATGGAGCTGTGTAATATGGCAAAAGTGGCTAAATTGGAATTTCCAGAAAAAAATTAAGAGTTAAGGTTTGAAGAAATAAACTCAAAAGACGTGCAAGAAATGGAAGAAGAACAGGAAATTTCTGGACTATATGAAGCAGATATTTTGGAAGTTCAAGAAAAGCAGAGGAATAAAGTGGTTAAATTTGGGAAAATACCCAATATGGAAGAATATCTTAGCATAGAAAAAGGACTCCAAGGTTAAATGTTTATTCAAAAATATCTCAAACAAATATGGTAAACAGGGTACCATGTGTCACAGGGGCTCTTCAACAGAAATACAAGAGTGGCCTGGCACAAATCAATCAGGGAACTCACTTGGATGACTCCAAAAGAATAAATTCCTCTAAGAAATATGCAGGTACAAGATGAGATACAATAAGAGGAAAGAGAAGCCAAATGGCCAAAGAGCCAACCAAGTAAGTACTTAATCACTGTTTCAACCTGCCAAAATGAACAATGGAATTAGTAAGGATATGACCACCAGATATTGATTGACAGGCAAAGAAAGAAAAGAGAAGGTGCTAAATGACTGACTTGATAATATCAGTATTCACTTAACAAAAATGATAAGATAAATAAAGATAAAATAAAATCAAAGTATATTAATTAACTGGGGAAAAACCCCCCAGGGTGGAAAGGGTAGCCGGTATATGTGAAAAGTTGGGAGCTTGAGTTCTTCAGGCTGAAAACTGATCTGTATTGATCCTTGAGGCTGTATTGATTGTTTTGGGAATTGATACAGCTGGCTAATATTGAAATTGACTTGGGTTGAATGCATTTCCCATGCTTGAAAATGAAATACAGTTCTTGATGGATCCAGACTGTATTGAAATGAAGGTGGTTGCCAAGATGGATTGAGTGGAGCTTTGACACTTGACACATGAATGAACTGCCTCTTGAATCCCTTGAGAATGATTGAAAATTATTTCCTTGGAGGAATACTGTGAATGAAATTATCCAATGACGTCTTGATGGCGTGATTGGTCTTTGATGCTGAAACACTTGCTCTTGAGCCTTGATGAGTCCTCTGAATGATTGGGTGCCTTGTTGACGTGATGATATGTTGGAATATTCAAATGAACATTTGATATTGCCACCATTGAATCGCTGCTGAAAAATGATTCATAATGATATATAACATCATTTATGGCATATTGGTTAATTGGAAAGAAGATTATGTCCAAAGGTCTTGAGATGGAAAGGCAGAGGGGAAAAAGATGGGTGTGACGGCTTCAGAGCTTGGAAAGGTGTTTCTGGGTCCTTTGGGGTTTTTGGCCACTTTTGGGCTCTGAGCCAAAAACTGGCCCAAAGGGCGGGAAAGTGTCTTTTGGACACTTTGTGTCAAAGTGCGCAAATGCGCAATATGAGCCCAAATGGCCAAAAACATCAATTTGGGGCATTTCCCCTGGTTTTGAGGGAAATGACCAGAAATACCTAATTGGGCATAAATTGCCGCTATGGCTTCTGGATTGAGGTGAAGGGCCATGAAGGCCCCAAAAGACAAATGGCCATAAATGGTGCATAATATGATGAGGTGGCCATATTGGTCACTGGTGATGGATATGGCCAATTGGCAATAAAAGGACTGTGGCTTTATATGCCATACAGAGACCCAAGGATGGAATTGCCATGGTTGTGACAGTACCCCCCACCTTGAAATGGTGAGCTCCTGAGCACCAATACAAAGTGAAGCCTGTTGAGGCTATTGGAAAGGATTGAGAGTGGGATAGAGGAAAGTTCTTTTAAAAGGAAAATAAAAAAATAACTTATATTAAAAATTTGTCATATGACACAGGACTTGCTTGATCTTCTTTTGAGATTGGCTTCATGATTGACGATGTTGTAATGAATGAATATTATTTGAGATGAATTTTTGATATGATAAAGTGAAAATGGAAATAAAATTTAATATAAATAATGAAAATGAAAATAAAAGAGAAGGAAAATAGAAAAGAGAAATTAATAGAATCTTTAGGAGGTTCCAATCTTCATCACGGAGGTTGATAACTGATTTTGAAATTGGCCAAGGACCTGGAAAGAGAAATTTGATGCCAGGTGCTCACAAAGTGGCCAAGGTGATGTTTTGATAAGATTGTAGACCCCTCAGGGAAGTTCACACCAGGAGAGGAACTTAATTTTGGTAATTACCACTCCTGCCAGTGCCATAGAAATAAAAACAAAAATGTTGACGGAATGAATTTGAATTTGGAAGTCTTGGAAATGAATTGAAAAGTGAATGGCCCATTATCCCAAGTGAAAATGGTCAAAAGATTGGAAATGAAGTTGAAAGCCATGCCAAGGATCTGTGTCCAAAATTGCAAAGTTCTCAAAGAGTGGCCAAGGTGATGCGTACAACAAAAAAAAGAGCAGAATACCCCTAAAGGTGCATACCAGGAGTGGGACTTACTTTTGGTAATTCCTCTCCCCACCAAGCACCATAATGAATCAAGCTTTTGAAGAATTGGGCCCAGGCTTGTCAGGATATAATGAATGAAAATATTTGACAAGTTCAGGAAAATTATTGAGGTTTTTGGTTGCTTCCCAGGTGGATCTTTCTGGGTCTTGACTGAAACCTTTCCATTCCACCAGATACCATAGTTTTCCTCTCTTGAGCTTTGAGTCCAGTATTTGAGAGACTTCCCATTCCTCTTCTTCTTCAATGATAATTGGAGGAGGAGGCTCTTGGTGCCTATTTGGGATTTTGGTTGTCTTGACTGGTTCTAATAGTGAAATATGGAAGACTGGGTGGATGGACTTCCATTGAGATGGGAGCTTGAGGTGGTAGGTATGAGTGCTGACTTTCTTCAAGATTGGAAAAGGACCCAACCATATTTCAGACAGTTTTTTGGTGGGTCTAGTTGATTTAATGTTCTTGGAAGAAAGCCATACCATGTCACCAGGATTGAAAACAGGTGGACTTGCTCTACTTTTATCTCCATACCTCTTAAATCTGTTTATGGAAACTTGAAGTTCTCTGTTGACATCTTGCTGTACTGATTGGGTTTTTGTTGATAACTTTCCAGAAGGAGTATCTTGAGTAATGTGAACTGAGTCAAAATGTGGATCTCTTCCATGAACAGTGAAAAACGGTGAGCATTTTGTTGAAGAGTGGTCAGAGTTATTGTAGGCAAATTCAGCCAGAGGGAGCCAGGTATTCCAATCATCTTGATGATAACTGACATACATCCAAAGGTACTGTTCTAGTATCTGATTTACCCTCTGTGTCTGTCCATCAGTTTCTGAATAATAAGCAGCTGAAAGATCTCTTGAAATCTTGAGCTGCTGACAAAGATTGGTCCAAAAAGAAGAAACAAAAAGAGAGCCTCTATCACTAACAATGCTTGAAGGAAGGCCATGCTTTGAGAAAATATTCTTGATGAATAAATGGGCCAAATCTAATGAAGTTATTGAAGACATTGTTGGAATAAGAACTGCCATTTTTGAGAATCTGTCCACTATGACAAGGATTGAGTCAAATGAATTGGACAGTGGCAATTGAGTGATGAAATCCATTTAAAGACAAATCCAAGGACCACTTGGAATTGGAAGAGGCTTGAGGAATCCAAACTTCTTGTGATGAATATTTTTGTTTCTTGAACACTGTTGACAGGATGATACATAAGCCTTGATAAATTGAGTCATGCCAGACAAGTGTAAATCCCGCTTGACAAGTTTGAGAATCTTCTCTTGGCCAGGGTGTCCAGCTAGAGGAGAGTCATGCCTTTTCTGAAGTATTCCGAGTTGAATTGTGGGGTCATTTGGACCACCACCCAATCTTTGAACAGAAGATGTGAGCCTTTGAGATATGACCACATACCCAATAAGGTCACAAAAAAGACTCGGAATAATTATACCTTTAATATAATTATATTAAAATTACTTAGAATAATTATACATTAAAAATAATTACTTAAATATACAAAAAATACCATAAATTGGTACAAAAATTGGTTTAACTTATAAACCAATGAATCAACATGTAAAATAAATTATACCATTGGATTCCCCATGGTAAAATACACATATACCATTTTATGGCATATCTGTAAAGTCAATATTTAATGAATTATAAGGTATAATACCTTATAAAAACCATAAAACCTTATTTATCTCAAGACCTAATGAAACAACATGTGAAATAAATTGTACCAGTGAATTCCCCACGTAAATCCACACATACAACAGTTGATAAGCTAATTTCCAAAGCTAATACTTAAGGAATTAGCCTGAATATATGCACTTTTTTGGTCAACGCATATATTCAAGGATCATAGCTAATATCTCTTAAACTATACATGATAGAATGATGAACCAAAAATAAAGTTACCACGTAATTACTGTAGGAACACAGATATGAACTTTTTTTACAAATTATAAACAAGGTTAAAACATATGATGAAATATTGATAAAAATCAACAGAGCTGTTGACCACTTTGTTGTGAAAGTGTTCCAAACTTAAAAAAAGTATAGAGTTGGATTCTACTAGTTTATTCGTGAAGAATGATGTAATTTGTATTATTAAATTAAGGGTATAACCCCCTGAAATCAAGGTTTGAAGTTTAAAATATTGAATTTAGACAGAAAAGATGAGTTACAAGAAAAATTATCAAAATTAAAGTTTTGATGATGTAATGAAAGGCTCTTGGAAGCATAATAAGGTTATGCCAGGCTATCAGAATTCACTCTCTGAATTTCTGTAGCATGTAAATCTTAAAGTTTATTGAGGATCAAAGTTTGAGCTTAATTTGAGCAGTTATGATCACTCACAGTAACCTTAATTTAAGTTTAACAGTCTTAAGAGTGATAAAATTGATGAATACTATTAGTTTATGATTAAAACTAATAAAATCCACGAAATTTGGGGTTCTGCCAAGCCTCTGATGTCATCAAACTTAGAGTTATAGTGATAACTCTAAATAATGGTGTAATAATGATGTAATATGGTTTGATAATGATGTAATCATCTCCAAACCTTAAAATATTGATCAATTCCAGTGGGTATGATCAGTACACGTCTACTAGAAGCCTGTTGGACTCTAGGAGGGAGGTATTTACTATAAATAGAGCTCTTTTTACTATATTTTCCCCTCAGACGCATCAAAAACATTAAATCAATTAAATCAAAGGTAATTTCTTTATTCTTTATATATAAAACTATTATATTATTAAAGACCAAAGACCATTTTGTTGTAATCATCTATTTTGAAGTGATTAAATCATTTATTTAATTGTTTTTGCTAAAAATTTCTTTAAAAACTCATTTCCACGTTAAAATCCAGAATAATTTGTAATTTTCTTTATTTTTATTGTAAATACAATTTGAAAAAAGTTGTATTTATATTTTTTGGCGTAAAATATTTCAAAATTATTATATTAAGTGTTAAAAGTAGGTTATTTTCTCTTATTATAATAATTTCTCTATTATTACTCTCTTAATAATTCTTTAATTAATATAAATAGTATTTATATTAATTCATAACTTTAATATTAGTAATATTATTGTTATTAATTGTTTTTTATTAATAAAAAGCAATTGTTTACGCCTTTATTATTTGTTGGTAACAATAATAAAGAGCTTTTTAAATATATTAATTATTTTATATTAATATATTTATTTATTATATTATATTATTATATTTATTTATTATTTTTATATTTTTAATCTTATTTATTCAATTCATAAGGACATTCAGAGTACAATAAGTAATAAGTTAGTAATTTTTACTTATTGTTTCATTGTCAAACCTTACAGAAGAAGTTGGGAGGAGGAATCGGGAGAATAATCTTGGACAGATTTACCTTTACCCAAATCTTGAAGGATACTTCTATATTGAGAGTCTTGCCATAATTCCTTCTGAATTGATTCAATAAAATTTGAAAATGCTTCCACCTTTACTGCAAAGAATTTTGAGGCTTGAATTTCATCTTGCTTGATTATCTTTTGATAATTCATTGGATTCTTGCTGATGAAATCTTTCCCCCTCTCTGGGTAAACGTCATCCCGACGTGATAAAGCATCTGGAAGGGTAGCCAGGCAGCCAGGGCGGTAAGTGATTAAAAAATGGAATTCAGAGAGAAATTCAGCCCAGCGGGCTTGATGGCGAGTAAGAATCTTTGATGACATGAAATATTGAAGTGAGGAATGATCAGTGAAAACTTCAAAAGAAGAAGAAAGTCAAAGGAGAAAAGCTCTCCAGCGCTTGAGAGCCCAGACTATGCCAAGGAGTTCCTTGTCATGAATCTCATAATTGAGCTCAGCTGGGAGAAGATTGCGGCTATCAAATGCAATGGGATGTTTTCCTGAGTCAGAAATCTGACTCAGTACAGCACCCAAGGCATAATCAGAAGCATCAGTCTCTACAATGGTGGGTAGATAAAGATCAAACTGAGAAAGGATTGGAGCAATGGTGAATGCCTCTTTGAGTTGATTAAACTGTCTAAGAGGTTCCTCATTGAGGGGAAAATGGGAATCTTTCTTGAGGAAACTTATGAGTGAACTAATCTTCTTTGAATAATTCTTGATGAAACGGCGGTAAAAATTGGCAAAGCCAAGGAATGATTGAAGAGCCCTGAGGTTTCTTGCGGGTGGCCAATTGAGAATTTGCTGGACTTTTTCTTTGTCCATCTTGAGGCCTTCAGAACAACATAACCTAAGTACTCTAGATTAGAAACATGAAATAGGCACTTGGAGGCCTTAGCAAAGGGGTTATTGGCTCTGAGTCTGGAAAGAACAGTGGACACATGAGTGACATGTTCTTCTTCAGATTTGGAAAAGACCATAATGTAATCCAAATAAACCACAACATAAATATCAAGAAGATCATAAAAAATATCATTGACAAGGTTTTGGAAAGAGGCAGGAGCATTGGTGAGCCCAAATGGCATAACCAAATACTCATAGCTGCCATATTTAGTTCTAAAACATGTCAAATGTTCATCACCTTCCTTGATTCTGAGCAGGTTATATGCACCACACAAATAAATCTTGGGGAAGATAGAAGAACCATTGAAAACAGTAAGAAGCTGATTCATAGGAGGAACAGGATACTTGTTCTTCCTAGTAACAGCATTGAGTTTGCGGTAATCAACACACAAATGGAGGCCACCATCTTTCTTTTTGACAAATAGGAAAGGTGCTCCTGTTGAAGAGGAGCTTGGCCTGATGAAACCTTTCTCTACATTCTCTGAAATTTAGGCCCTGAGTGTATCTGATTCTTGTTTGGATAAAGAGTAGATCACCCCAACTGGAGGTAGAGACCCCTCCAGCTCGATATGATGATCACAGGCCCAGTGAGGAGGAAGTTTCTATGCTTTCACCTTGGAGAATACATTCAAGTACTGGTGATATACAGAAGGAACAACCTTCATCACGGTTTCTATTTCTTCTGGCTCTTCCTCTTCATACCACAACTCCTCCAGGAAGTCATGATAAGATGAAGGAGGAAGGTCCATATTCCCAAAGAATAGATGAAGTGAAGATGCAGAACTATCTTCTCCAAAATCTTGAATCTCTTTGAAGACTTCATCTCTAGATGATAGTAATGACTGATGTGAATTAAGGGAAGGAATATGGACAGAAGATGGAAATGATGGTGTTTTAGAATCACCAACCAGAGCTGCACATGAGTTGGAAGAGGAAAAGTCATTACTGAAAGATTTTGAAGGATCATAATAGTCCTTATGATCAGAATTAAAGGTGATCAGCCCTTACCTCCAATCAATAGATGGATTAAAATTATTAAGAAAGTAAAAGCCCAATATGAGGTCTTCTCCCTTGGGAGTATCAATGACTAAAAAGTCCCATTCAAAGCTTGCGAAGGAAGGGAGCTCAACCATATATTTAGTATGGTGAGTCACAAATAAGGAAGGAGACTCAGAGGAATCTTCTCTGGAAGATTTGACATAGTCAATGAATACTTGTGAACAAACTGCTTTGCAATAAATGAGTGTGTAGCACCAGAATCAATGAGAATACTGTAAAAAACATCAGAAAGAGAAGAAAAAACAAAAGATTTAAGAGAATATTTGACACCAGTATTCAGAATGCACAATTGTGCTCTGGATGGAAAATAGTGAAGACCATTGAACACAACATGATTTTCACTCAGGCTTTTCCCTGGCTGGGAAATTTGCCTGATGGTTGGGTAAGCTTGTTTTGAGGCCTTTTGAAACAGGACTCAAGACTATGCTTCCCACCACAATAGGTACAAAGACCCTCTTTTATTCTTCTTATTTTTTCAAAATTCATCAGCTTGAAATATTTATTCAACAAAGAAGAATGGGGCTTGTCCCTCTTAGGTGTTTCTGGGTCCTTTGGGGTTTTGGCCCACTTTTTAGTTCTGAGCCAAGAACTGGCCCAAAGGGCGGGAAAGTGTCTTTTGGACACTTTGTGTCAAAGTGCGCAAAGTGCGCAAAATGCGCAAATGCGCATTATGAGCCCAAATGGCCAAAAACAGCCATTTGGGCCATTTCCCCTGGTTTTGAGGGAAATGACCAGAAATACCCAATCGGGCATAAATTGCCACTATGGCTTCTGGATTGAGGTTAAGGGCCATGAAGGCCATAAATGGTCCATAAGATGATGACGTGGCCATATTGGCCACTGGTGATGGATATGGCCAATTGGCCATAAAGGACTGTGGCTTGATATGCCATACGGAGATCCAAGGATGGAATTGCCATGGTTGTGACACCATGTGGAAGAAGAAACAAGATACCATTTCAAAAAAGATCACCCCAGTGTTGCAAAAATGAAAAATCAACCAAAGATAAAAGTATTTATTTGAAAAATTGTTAGTAAGATAAAAAAAGAGCATCAAGATTCAGTTAAATGGGATTTTCAATTCTTAGGGAAAGGACCAACCTCAGAAGAAGAATTAGGCATGGAAGAAGAGATGAATAATCAAATAAACTGTAAAGTCAACAGTATTACACCTGAAGAAGAAGCAAGGAAGAAAGAACCAGAAATGAACTTGTCAGAGGGATTACCAAGTGAAATCCAATCTGAAGCCAGCATAAATAATGACCATATGGAATTAAATAATATGGATTTATCAGAATAAATTATTTAAGAAAAAGTAAAGAGAAATAAGAAATGAGAAGCCATCAATTTTAAGCACAATATATAGGACTTAGAAGGGAAAGATCCCAGTGAAAATGCTTTAACTGATAATATAATTGCAGAAAATCATCATGTTGGAATTGATCATAGCTTTAGAAACTTTTCAACCACTTATATAAGGCTCGGCTATGAGACAATACCAATTATGGCAATTTTGGATGAAACTTCCCCTTTAAATATTATACCCATAAATATGCCAACAGAAATGGGTATAGGACTCAAGAATACACAAATGCATGTATGGAAGAATCATATTTTGAAGAATGAAACAGCCGGAAAGGTTTTGGTAACACTAACAGCTGAGGAAAGCATTTATTTGAAATTTTCAGAAAAAAAATGGATTATGTTGTGTTGGGACAACAATTCTGTGATTGGTTCAATATAGTAAGAAGATTGAGGAATTACCCTCAAGAAGAAGGTCAGAATAAGGAATTAAGAGCATCAAGATAAGGAATTGAACAATACAAGGGTAATAACTTAGAAAAGGAAGACAAGGAAGATGGGAATTTGGATTTGAAAGAATATGACAATTTATTAAAAAGACAGTATACCATGGGATACTACTATGATTAGAAAAGAAAGGGAGAAAGTGTTTCAAGAGTGAAATTGGACTATGTCAGTGGCAACATTAAGAAAAATTATAGCATAAATAATCCAATCAAAGAAACATACTCTCAATTTACAGAGAATAAAAGTAATAAGGATTAAGAAGCTACAGAAAGCTATCAAGCATTAAATTTGGTCTTATCAGACTATAATGAAGAAGAAAATATATAAATTTATTATTATTATTTGTTCAATCAGAAAATACCTGAAAAAGAATTTAACTGGGAAGAATTAATTTTTGGAAGAAACTTGGAAGATAAAGAGAAAAGTGTTACTAGAGCTTCAAGTCCAGCTCTGAAGGGAAAATTATGTGAAGAAAATAAAATGGATCCTAAACTTGATTATAATCAACAAATAAATGATAATCAAGTTTTAGATGAAGAAATATTGCGGCAAATAATAGATTTTTTGAAGAAACCACAAAAAAAGAACAGGAAGATATACCTCAAATACTTCAAGTTACAGAATTTCCCATATGTAGCAATAAAATGAAATTAAAAAAGAGGAAATTAAAGCATAAATAACAAAATAATACTTCAAAATTAATTAAAAATATTAAAATTAATATAAATTTCACTTTTGAAATGAACCAAAAAAAGGAAAAAAGATATCTTTCAATAAAAGAAGTTTTAGGGAAGAAATATTTTCCCTTATAAATAATTTTTTCTTTACTGATAAAAAATGAGTATAAATAATATAAATAAACATAAAAAAGGAAGCTTTAAGGGTCAAAGGAAGGGTGAATCCTTCCAAGAGGCCTAAAAATCTCCATTTTATCATAAATTTTCATTTATTTGTATTATTACTTTTCTTTATATATAAAAAATAAAAAATTAATTAAAAAAAATGAAATGAAATAAATAATATAATAAATAAAACATAAAGGATAAAATTAAAAATAAAAAATAAAAAATAAATATTTGTATTATTATGGGATTGGGAAATTCAGGTGCTTTTACCTTATACATGCAGCTTATTGAATGTATTTGTATTTGATTTTTTTAATTTTTATTTCTTTATTCTTTTTCATTTATTGTTTTAGAATAATTATAAAAGTAAGATGAAATAAATATAAAAGAAAAATAAAGAAAATAATAATGATGATAATTAGAAATGGTTTTTATTTTATTCACTGTAAAGTTTTATATTATAAAAAATATTTTTATATTTTTTTTACAATGTTTTTTTATTATTTTGTTTTTATTTATTATACCTTTATTTTTACCTTTCCAGCTTACTTATTTTAAAATAATTGAATATGAAATAATTTTTCAATTAATTATATATAAAAATAAATAAAATAAAATATAATAAAATGAGATATATAAGAAAAATAGAATAAAATATAATAAAATGAGATATATAAGAAAAATAAAATAAAATGAAAAATTTTATTAATAGTAGTTTAATTTCCCAAACAAGACATTAAACTGCTTAACTCTCTTATTATTATCAATTTTATTTTTTATTATTATGCAACTTTACTTAAAATGTTTTTAACTTATCATCAATTTTAGCAGCCTAAAAGCTGTTTTTTTAGAGGTGGGGCAAGTTTATTGTTCTGGGCAGATATTTATGTTTATGTAGTCCAGAAGCAGCACCAAGACTGATAAATAAATAAATAAATAATAGCAATAATTAAATAAACTAAAAGATTTCAGTAATAGGTTGAGTAATACAAGAAAAGCCATATTTTGTTTATTGCTTGAAAATCTAGCATTGCATTTTCTTTTTTTATTGATTATTTTTTAAGAATTTACTTTACATTTGTTTTATTATTTATTATTATTTTTAATTTTTTGAGTGTTTAGTAAGTAATTGTGATAGTTAAAAACATGAAAATAAAAATAAATTAATTGCCGAAATAGTAATGCTAGAAAGGAGGGGTTGAGGCAGTAACATAATAACCCTAAGAGATACTATTGTGGAAAATTTCCTTGTATGGACCATTCATCAGGTAATATGATTGTTTGGATGGTGGCTGTTTTTCTGCAATTAGAATCAAAATTCTATATATATATATATATAAAAGAATAAAATAAAAAGAACAAGCTTACTCCTCTAAGTAAGTCTACCAGAGGGACAATGGATTGAACTGATGCCATAATTATATAGTTAGTGTCGCAAAAGGTGTCATACCAAAGAAGAGGTGCATGTTAGCACAAAGCCAATTAATTTCAGTGTCAAATAAGTAGAAATAATAACCAAAATTGATCTTCAACTGGGTGATCAAAGGTGGCAAAGGTGGAATTGGGAGCTCAGATTGGACCCAGGATGGTGTGGCAGGAGATGCAATTGGAGTTCCAGGTGGAATAAAAACAGGAGAAGAGGAATCAGAGTTGGAAAACATGTTTGAGAATGGAAAAATAGCCGCTACTGGATCAGAACCTAAATTTGGATTGATAGGAAACTTTGGGATGGTTTTAGCAATAGAAGAAGAATCATTGGGCTGTTTGGCTTGTCGTCATTATTTGGAGGAGGATTAGGAGGAGTAAGATTCAAAAAGGGATTATATAGCAAAGGGTGGAGAATGTTATTTGAAACCGTATACAAATTAAAAAAAGGACCACTCAGAAGTGGCAAATCAAAACTGTATCAAATGTTATTGAAATGAATGACTATGTTCTGTTCACCAGTGACATTGGGACAGACCTCTAAGGAAAAAGACATATTGATTTGTCTACTAATCAATGAAATATATGAAACGGTGACCGTCATTTATCAAAAAACAAAGAGAGAGAGAGAAAGAAGACGAGAGAAAAAAAACACATTCAGTCAATGAGGTAGTGGCATAAACCAATCAAAAACAAAAGATATAACATGGGTAGGAAGAAATGACTTACCTAAAAGTAGGCCAATTCTTGCAACACATTTTGGGAACTCCTTTTGGTGTGGGATGAAATAAGGCAGTACCTTGAGGGGGAAATTATTGGTAAGTCTGTTTTCAATTTCAGAATTGTCCAATAACCATGGGTGCTCAGGTGTATTAGCTGCCCCGCTAAAGAATACTGAATAGTCATCCTACAGAGAATCACAAAATAAAATAAGATTTGTGGCTTTAACAGATAGAGAAGACTTATCAGCGGTCTCTAAATCAGACCTATCAAAAACACTACAGTAAAAACTCTGATTTAAAGACTAAAATTCTGATAAAATAAAGACTAAGGTTTTTTTGTTATTTTGATAAAAGTAATAGTAATATATTTTTTTTCTGGTTTTCTGTTATTTTAATAAAACTAATGAGAATATTTATTTTTGGTTTTATGTTGATTATAATTATTTTTTTATATTAATACTAATAATAAGGCTACTGGATATTCTTCTTTTGAAATTTTTAATGTTGAGTTTATATCACTACTTCTTTTATTTTAAGAATACTAGGCTTCTGAGAAAAAATACTGAGGTTTTAACTAAGGTTATAATACTATTCTTTTAATGATAATAAGCTCCTGAGCTTTTTCACTATGGTTATACTACTATTCTTTATTAATGCTAAGCCACTGAGCAAGGCTACAGATATTTTAATACGTTTATACTACTATTCCTCAGCAATACTAAGCTACTGAGCTTTTACTACGTTTGTAATACTATTCTTCAGCAATACTAAGCTACAGAGAATTTAATAAATTTATACTACTATTCTTCAACAATACTAAGCTACTGAGCTTCTACTAGTAAAACACTACTACTACTCTAGATATCCTGCTAGTTCAGGGATGGTTGTGATCCTGGATAGTGGGAACTTTTTCCATGATGATGGGAAAAATGAGGGAGAGAGGACCTCTATTTATAGCTTTTGGGCCTTCATAGAGCTTCTCAAAACAGGGTACTTGGAAAAAATCATAGTTGAGAGGTTTTAGCTGGTGAGACATGTAGTTTTGGTGGAGCAAAATGACACAGGCTCCAAGTTCTGACAAATGAGATTAATTTTTCATGTCAATTGGTAATTATAGGTATGTACCATGAATTAATTTTATTTCTGACCGATCAAATGATGTTCTGATAAGTCTTGAATAGTTTGTGGTTCCTATTTGAAAGGATTAGTCAGCTGCTGTGCAATTGTTGTCCATTTTGATTTCCAGCTTATGGGTTAGGTTAAATTAATTCATTTTTTTAAAAAATCTTGTCTGTTTTATTGCAAAAATATTTTATTCTTCTGTTTTGATTTTTTATTCTTCTTGGAAATTTCGCAAACGATTATTTTTAATTGCATTCAATGTGGCTTGAACCATATACATGACCAATCCAGAGGTGAATAGCTCCTTCTTGTCAACTGACACAGTGGAAATTTGGATGATGCTACGGCTTTGGAGTCGTGCCAACCCCTCAGTCTGTATGAACCTCTGCTGCTGGCATCAGCTGACCCCATGGTTGATGTCATTTTCCTTTTTACTCCCTCACTCCTTTTTGTTTTTTATCATATCAGTAGTCAATCACTCACCTAATCAACTCAACAATGTTACTTGTGACTCAGTTCTCCCCTAACTGCCAGCCTCACTCACCTAATCAACTAGAATTCAAAATATGTAAGTTTTAGACTGAACAAAAAAATAGCCTGTTAAGTATTTACAAAATACTCTTCCAGCATGGGATAATCTAGTTTGGCACATCTTTGTTTGAAATTCTTGATTTCAGTCTCCCTGGCCTGGAAATAATGAACACCATCATTGTTGTCCTTTTCATCAACTGAAAACAAATCCAGTTGTTAAAGGATATACTATGAACTCAACAACAATATTCAAACAGACCATTATCAACTCCAATGATGGTACCCAGAAGTTTGTCAGCAGTGGATTTGTTGTTTGCATTGTGAGAAGAGTTTTCATTGTTGCTCAACGGCGAGGTGCTTAATTCACAATTTGGACTTTATAGGGAGATGGTCACTAAAGACAAACTACCTGAAAATTCATATGGTCAACTAATGCATGCTTTGACACCCATCTTGAAATTTTTTATTTTTAGACTTTCCGCCTCTAGTTCTTAATGAAAAGAATAATTATCACTTGACTTTGGCAACCAAACCTTAAGTTTTTTTATTCTATTATTTTTTGAAATTTCCTCACTAATCAGGTTGTTTTCATCATCTTACAAGTATTAAACAAAAAAATTCTCATTTAATTTCTCTAACCAAATTCAATTTCAACATTGCCTTTGTATTGGTTAGTCATTCTATCAAAACATCATAACTTGCTTCACTGACTGAACTCTAGACTCTTATTTCTATCTCAGTCTGTCTTATATTGTTAAATTAAATCAATCCCAGATCCACTCAATCAATCATCCATGCCAGGGCTGTATCATGGATGAATTAAACCAATAATTCAAGTTCAACAACTATGAAGTGCCACAATTGAATAGAAGAAGCCAACCCACCACTATTAATGAGTGGCTAAATATACTTGACTTAATTGAAGTGGCTGGCTCAGTAAGTACTGTTTTTTATTTTTGAATTAAATAACTGACGTTTTTACAGGCCTTGTTGCATAGATTAGACTATTATGGTTTCAGCTTCGGAACCATCAAACATGAACATAGACAAGTGATTGATCATTTATACAACTTGGGGCTCTTTATAGAGTGTCTCTAAATATCCTGTCATAGACTGAGGGATGAACCTTGGTTTCAAAAAAGGCTCCTTGGGGCAATAACTGGGTTGGCACATGAGATCTGCATCATGAACTGCAAATTGGACAATGCTCGTAATTACGCAAGACAAAGGTGAAGTCTAAGATCAATTAAATAAACGGCTTTTTTACCTCAAGTGTTTGTTCAATCCAGTTAAAATGGCTCGAGACAAAGTTTTTCATGATTAAAGCTCAATCAGTCTTACACTTAATACAAGTTGGTCTGTTATTATTTGCACCGTAAATTTAATGTAATGATTTCTTTTGTGAATACAAATCTGTGAGATTGATTGAGAAAAAAACAACAACATGAGAATGAGAACCGTGAGAGGGGTCAGGTGATGCCATGATTCGTTCCTGTCATTGGCGTCAGCTATTTGCCTGCTGTGTGAGACAGGGAGGTTTTATTTTTTTAGTCTGGAATTCTAAGTTTGTCCATAGCACTACTTTCCTTTTAAGTTCTCTACCAATCTTCAAAAATATTTGATACATTGAATTCCATTTTTTTTATTCTTCTGGTAAGCTTGAAACTGATAATAATGATATGGAATACCACAATGTCAGAAAAAATAAAAAATAAAAATAGTATAAATAATAATGATAAAAAATTATTATATGTAAGGAAATAGAAGATAAAGATGCTCACAAAGAAAGCCATCAACAAAAAAATAAGATTGGCGGGATTTGTGTGGTGGATCAACAAAAATAAATGTTAGAAAAAAGAAGGCTTAAGGAGGCAGGACTAGTATTAGTCTTTAGCCGACAACAGGAACAGGGAGAGACACAATTGAACCTTAAGGAGGCAGGACTAGTATTAGTCTTTAGCCGACGACAGGAACAGGGAGAGACACAATCGAACCTAAGAGCAATAGCGATGAAACAAAAAGGATGAGATCTTAAGAAAGATAGTTTGGGAAAGAGGAATTAACAAGTAGTAACCTTAAGGAGGCAGGACTAGTATTAGTCTTTAGCCAACGACAGGAACAGGGAGAGACACAATTGAACCTAAGAGCAATAGCAATGAAACAAAAAGGATGAGGAGAGTCTAATTACAACAAGAGAGGGGTCTTTATATAGACTAGCCACACTCATTTCATCTAAAGGATCTGTCACATACGCTAAGGATAGATATAAAAGAGTAATCTTAGATTGGGTAATATAAGATGAATAATAATTTTAAAAAAGGACTACTAAATGACAAGGAGCAACAAAGAAGAGCTAAGAGAAGTGTGCGTGAATATCTTTATAGGATTACACTTTGAGATGGTTTTATTCTTTCACTCCCCCATACTTGTCAAGTTGGAATTGGATAAAATAGATTTGAGATGGGACATGGATTTAGCCAGAGGTACATTCTTGGTAAGCAGATCAGCTGGCATTGCAGTTGTAGGAAGATATTTTAATTGAAGGCATTGTTGTTCTAAGAGAGCTCTAATGAAATGAAGTCGAAAATCAATATGTCTTGTTCCGTGATGATAGATAGGGTTGGATGCAATGGCGATGGCACTCTGATTGTCGGAATGAAGCACACAGGAGAGTTCTTTATTAGTAGATTCATAAATTAGTTGTTTAACCCAGGATAAGTCTTGAGCGGATTTGGTTATAGCATTGTACTCGGCTTCTGCGGATGATAGTGCTACAACTTTTTGCTTGTGTGCTCTCCATCCTAGAGCACCATGGAAGTAAATGAGGGAACCTGAGAAGGATTTCTTTTCAGTTCCTCCTCCCCAGTCGGAATCGGTGAAGCCATATATCTGAGAGTCAGGGTGTCTTATTAGGTTCTTTCCTAGATTTAATGTGAATCGATGGGTTCCTGAAAGGTATTTTAATGTATGAACTACTGCTTTGTAATGTTTGTCTTTTGGATCTTCTAAAAATTGGGATAAGAAGGAGGTGGCAAATGACAAATCTGGTCGGGTACATTGCACAAGATATTGAAGTAAGCCTACTGCTCTTCTGAAGTTAAAAGGAGGCAATTCTATCAGTTTTCCTTCTAGTTTTTTCAAATCTTTATAATTTCTTGGTAAGGGAGCTGATGGTGGTCGAACTTGATTTATACTGAATTCATTGAGGATTTGGTGAATAAACCTATCTTGAATTAAAGATATGTGTTCTTTGTTCTGGCTAATTCTAATTCCTAAGGCGTACTTGACGTTTCCTAAATCTTCCATTTCAAAGAAGGTTTTGATTTGATTTTTGAATTTTTTGTTCCAAGTCCCTCCAAAAATAATATCGTCTACATGGACAAAGAGCAGGAATGGGTTATTTTTGTTCTGTGAGTAAAATAGACATGGATCGGTAAAGCAGGGAGTTAGTCCTATCGAGATAAGGGTGTTTTTGAGAACCTTGTGCCAGCAACGAGGGCTTTGCTTTAAACCATAAAGAGACTTGTTGAGCAGAAATACATCCGCTTCTGGATATTCAAGGTAACCTGGTGGTCGAAAGATGTGCAGGGTTTCTTCTGGTTTTTGGTTTAAGAAAGCGCATTTAACATCCATTTGTTCAATGGGATATTGATGCATGTGACACAATGTGAGTAGTAGTCGAAGAGAACAGAGTCTTCCGGTTGGTGAGAATACTTCTGAATAGTCGATTCCTTCTTTTTGATTGAATCCTCTAATGCACAATGTAGCCTTGTATTTGGATAGATTTCCATTTTCATTGTTCTTCCGCTTGAAGACCCATGTGGGACTTAGTGGTTTGATATTCGGATCCATTTCCACTGGTGACCAAACATTATTAGTGTTCATTTTGGTTAATTCTGCTTTGATTGTGTTTTTCCACTCTTGACTATTTAGTCCATTGATAGCTTCTTGGTAAGATTTAGGATCGAGAGAGAGATGGTCCGCTAGATTAGCATGGTGTTTTTGTCGTCTTTGGTGAGTAAGGATATTTCTAGGATCACCGACATTTCCCAGGATTTCATTTTGAGGAAGTGATTCACTTTCAGGCACCCACATATATCCCTTGGTAGATGGTTGTTGGGTATGGATCGTTGGTGGATTTCCTATTGGGGGGTTCTTTGAGGTTTCGCGGCTAGTTTCGTCTTTTGATAGAAGATTTGGATCATTTGAGATAGTGGTATCCTCAACTGGGAGAGTTTGCGTTTCATTTGGGACTAAAATAAATGAATGATGATGAGCTGAGGTCTCTTTTATTTTTAGAAGAGGAAATTCGGTTGGAAGAAATTTAACATGGTGAGTGATTTTAACGTTACCTGTCCCTGAGTCCATAACTCGGTAAGATTGATGTGTCTCTCCGTATCCTAAGAAGATTCCTTGGCTGCCAGATTCATCAAACTTTTGTTTGAGAATAATCCCCAAACATCCAAATGGTTGGAGATGCTTGAGGGATGGTTCTTTATTAAACCATCTTTTGAAGGGAACTTCAAAATTTATGTTCTTAGATGGGGTAAGATTTTCTAAATATACTGCCGTATTCGCAGCTTCGGCCCAGAAAGAGGAATCTAAACCAGAGTCTTTGAGTAAGCATCTGGTTTTGCTGATAGTGGTTCGGTTACTTCTTTCGGCGAAAGGATTTTGTTCTGGAGTATATGGAGCCGTGTTTAAATGAGAAATTCCATTTTCTTCAAAGAATTCTCTAAGTTCGGTATTGACAAACTCAGTACCATTGTCTGAGACAATATTGGCTACCTTGTGGTTTGATTGTCGTTCAATTTTGAGTAGGTGTTTTTTAAGTATTTCTTTGGTTTCAGATTTTGAGTTTAAGAAAAAAATCCAAGCAAAGTGGGAGAATCCATCTAGAACTTTAAAGATATAACGGGCACCAGATACTGATGGAGGGGAAATAGGACCACACAAATCCATGTGTAGGAATTTTAGTTTCCGATTAGCTTGAGGGAAATTTCCAGAGAATGGTACCTTAGTCATTTTGCAGGTGGAACACGTAATGCAGTGCAACTGAGGGATGTGTTCATTTGGAAACATTTTTCGTAAATATTCGAGAGAAGGATGACCAGCCGCGTGGTGAAGGGTGACAATGTTTCTTGGAGTTGTTGAGATGGCTAATGCTTTGGGAGGATAGTATAGATTAAAATTTCCTGAGGCTATTGATCCGGTTACAACCTGCTTCATTTCTTGGTCAATAACTTCGAATTCATCCGTGTTGAGTAGTTTAATAATATGGTGAGTTTTGAGGAATGTTGCCATACTGATAAGATTCGTTGCAAGAGAGGGAATATAGAGAGTGTTGGAAAAGGTGAGGATGATATTTTTGAATTCAAGCTGGATCATACCATATCCTGATGATTCAATAACTGATCCGTCTGCGAGTTCTATTTCCTGCTTCTTCATTTTGATGGATTGAAAATATTCAAGGTTGTTTACCATTGAGGTGGTAGCTCCAGAATCCAAAACAAAAGACAAGTTGCCAGGAGAGTTCTTGCTTGCTAAGAGAGCTTTGACAGGTTTGTCATTTTTCGGTCGTTTTTCAGGATGTAATTTCCAACAGTCTTCTTCCGAGTGATGAGCTAAAGGATTATGATGATTGTTGGTGCATCTGTTAATAGTTTTATTTTGATTTTGATTTTTGTTTCTTTGTGCCGTCAGAGCTTTTTCAGTTTCAACATCATCTTCAGTTTGTACAATGTAGGCATGAAGTTCTTCAATTGTATCTTTCAATGATGGGGTAACTTTCTCTATTTCACATTTTTTGAGCCATAGTTCACCAATGGTTTTATAGTCTTCAGGGAGATTTCGGATGGTCCACATGGCGACTACGGAGTCTAGGAGAGTGGATGGTTTTACTGTTTTGTCATCGATTAGGCTGCAGAGCTGTCGTGTGTTTTCATGTAGCTTGTTTAGGGCTTCTTCTAACCTGTTTTTCTGTAGGTGAGTTGAGAAGATTCTCTAGGTATGTGGTTTGATTTTGTATTTTTTTGGGTTGATAATACTTGTCAATGCTTGTCCAGAGGACTGTTGGATTGTTATTTGCTTCAGAGGAGAATTGTAAGATGTGACTATGAAACTGATGATAATATTACTATTAATCAACAGTACTATGTCTGTTCTTATGAAATATAATAATAAAGTATTATTATAACCACAATTAAATAATTAAAAAATTATTTCTTTCACGTGTTAAGCACTACTAGTGATTTTAACAGTGAGCAACTAATTGTCTACTAGAATCAATTACAAGAAGAATTTAATAATAAAAACTTCTTTATTAAAATAATAAAATTATTTTAATATATAATTATCTTTTGCAAGAATAATTATAAAGATAATTCTTGAAGAAAACTATTACTAGAGAAAAACTTTAAGAATCAAGAATAAATGACTCACTAATACTCCAAAGAACTTATTGATAGATAAGAGTAGAGAAATTTGACGTGGAATTGTGGATTTAAGGGATCAAAAGGATTTATAACAGTATTACAACAATATATAGTTGGATTCTAGGATTTCACGTCTTTCTGGATGATTTGGAAAGATTTAAAACACTTAAGAATAGCTTTAACTAATACTAACTTGTTGGCAATAATGATTTAATAAATTGATAAGATGATGATACGGAAAAAACAGCAAGAATAGGCTTCTTTTAAGTCAACAACAGCTCACAGAGGCGTGCCATGGAGAAAACTGAAAAACCAGTGAGTGAGAAAACAATAAACCCTTTTGGATTAATGATTGCATCATCTGTTGTCACGTAAGATTATCATAATTACTTAATTGATGCTTTTACGTGACTACCAACCCCAATATGGTTAAGAATAAAAGGAGTAACATCTGTAAATCTTCTTTTATTCTAAAATAATCATTGATTTCTCAAAGTTATCAATGTTATTGCCAATTTCATCACAGGTTGTAATTACTGTGAATTTTTGAAGATTCAGTGTTTCACGTAGAATGGTCAAAAATGGACTGTAAGTAAAACTTTTAATTTTACTAGTAAAACCATAATTCTTTTTGGCTGTACCATAGATAATACAGTTCTTCATTGGTCCTGAAAGTTTCAGAAAGATTCATTAAGAATTGTATTTTTAATGAATTTTTGAAGTTTTTACCTCATTTCTATGTAGAATTGCAAATAGCAGTATTTTGCTGGTTGCTATGAGGTAAATCAATGAATATGCATCCCAAAAGGGTTTAATTACTCTTTTAGGGTCTAGTCATGGAAAGTCATCAAGAATTGACGTGGTTACAGGAGCCTAAGTAGCTTATTACCTCCTTGGCACGTCAAAATAGCAGGTTATTTGCTATTTTTCTTATGATTACAGTAGGTGTAACTTGGTAACCAAGTTCCCAAAGAGTTTTAGTTTACCAATTGGGCCAAGATGAGCCATGGATCCATGCTCTGGAGCTATCCACGCCTCTGAGGCCTCAGAAGTTGGGTACCCTGGCTCTCTTTGATGTCTTTTGTCCCCCTTGCCTAATTTTTACGTCAAAATAGTAATTTAAGCTTAAAGTGAGATATCCACTATGGGTGTACCAAAAGTCTATGTAAGAATACCATAATATTAAGTGCTCAAAATATGCATAACACTATTCTTAGTGTATATGTAACATGGGATTTCTCACTTTCCCATTATTTTGGCTAAAAATCAAGAAAAACAAAACTTTTCACGGATCTTTTATGTGGTATTAATGATGTGGTATTGAAGTATTTTCCATTTTACCACCTTAAATACTTAAATTGAGCTTATTCACTCTATGGAGCTACCCTAGGTGAATTTTTGTGTAGAATCCAAATCTGGCCTTAAATCCATGGATTTACGTACTCAATAAAACGTTATTCATCTTTTCTGAAATTGAAAATGATGAATTTTGGATATATGCATGACTTATGAGTTTTGCATAATTCAAAATTTCTTTTTAAGATAATTGTGGCCTATTTGGGTATGTAAAATATACCTCAAGGCTCACAAGAATTGAGCAGCAATTTTGACGTCACAATTGATACAGATGATTTCAAAAGCTAAGTCTCTTCTTTCAGGATCCAATTTGTCTCTATCAGCAGCTATTCCGATGCTTTCTGTTCCTGTAGCAAGAGCGTAGAGTCTTTTGAAGGTGAGGATGGATTTCATTCTGACCTTCCAATCGCGAAAGTTGCTACCAGACAGTTTGTACTTCTCTGCTAGTTCAATGCTGTATTCAACCATCTTGGAAAGATACGATGATGTCTTTTAATATCTGTGTTCTTTCTTCAGAGAACCAGTCTCATAATCTGTTAGAAAAAAGAAGGCTTAAGGAGGCAGGACTAGTATTAGTCTTTAGCCGACGACAGGAACAGGGAGAGACACAATCGAACCTAAGAGCAATAGCAATGAAACAAAAAGGATGAGGAGAGTCTAATTACAACAAGAGAGGGGTCTTTATATAGACTAGCCACACTCATTTCATCTAAAGGATCTGTCGCATACGCTAAGGATAGATATAAAAGAGTAATCTTAGATTGGGTAATATAAGATGAATAATAATTTTAAAAAAGGACTACTAAATGACAAGGAGCAACAAAGAAGAGCTAAGAGAAGTGTGCGTGAATATCTTTCTAGGATTACACTTTGAGATGGTTTTATTCTTTCAATAAACCTCTGCTATAAAAAAAACAGAACAAACCCACAACGACAATCTGGGATAAGAATAGGATGCCACAAATAATGACATATGAGAGGAAGATGGATGGTAACGTAAAACATTAGTAAAGAAAAAATAAAATAAAAAGAAAGAGACTTACATAGAAGTGCAATGAAAAGATAAGACATCGGCCAGTTGTAGCCAATCAATCGATTACAAAAAAGAATAATACAGACAAATAAACAAATAAATCAAAGCGAACAAATAAAACAAACCCACAACAACACTTGGGATAAAAGATAATACAATGCCGCAAACAAATGTTTATAGCAGAAGAACAGAAGATAATGTAAAGAAAACAAACAAATGAAATAAATAAAGAGAAAAAGAAAAATTAAAAGTAAATAAATAAGAAGAAGAGAGTGGGTTTTGAACAGGTGCAAGTCCAAACACTGTTGACAAGTAAGACAACAAACAAGATTACGCAGCTGCGCGACCTGTTACAGGGTGGTTTTTTTACATATGCAACATTGCATATGTAATTGAAACTATATTTCAAGATTTTGTTTTAGTATCATATTTTTTTTATATTTTTAACAAAATTATAAAAAATATATAATAAAACTATAAAAAATTAAAACAAATAGAAAAATACATATAATAAATAAAAGTTAACATAAAATAAAATTAAATTAAATCAAATTAAAATATAAAAAAAATAATATATATATATAATGAACATTTAAATTAAAGAAAAGATAACAATACAATATAGTATTCTAAATTTTAATTTCTTTTTATTTTTTGAATATTATTATAAAAATAATAATTATTATTATTATAAAAAAAAATATATGTATAATAACTTTAAAGAAAAATATATATATAATAAGAAATAATAAGATATATAAAATAGAAAAAACATAATGAATAAATAAGTTTTAATTTATTTTAATTTTCTGAATATCAAATACAATGAAATATATATTCAAATACATTAAAATTATTTCTTACTTTACAATATCATCACAAGAAATATAAAAATGGCAAAGCTACAAGAAATGTAGCAGTTACATATAAAATCAAATAATAAGAGTTATAAAAAATACATACATATCACCCAGATGTTGCATGATGCTGCATATGTTTACTGCGGGCATGCTGCAGTGGCAGTTGCCATAGTTCTCAATGACAGTGCCTCACTCCCACAACTTTGTGCAATGACACATGAATCGATGGCCCTTGCCAACAACAATATCATCACTCATCCCAATTTGTCATTACTCAGCTCTTTCCTCCTTCTCCATGAGTGGGTATTTTTGGCCACTTAGTTTATTTTTTCTATTCAATCCTTACACCCTTCTTATTATTCATTACATTACCACTCCTTTCTGATATCTTTTTGTTTCATCATGTTTTAGCATAGAATAGGATAGTCTAAATGGATTCAAGCACTCCAACTAACACTTCTGAGTCTTCAGCACCTCCTGGTCCAAATATTCCACAAATCCTCATTTCAATAATGAAAGCACAAGACAACCTCACATTGTTCATAGGATCACTCAAAGATGATTTTGAGAAGCTGAAGCTTACTGCTGATACACCCCAATCCATCAAGCCCAAGGATTCAAGAGCAACTGAAAAAACTACCACCTCTGCCAAAAAGTCTAACCCCAAAAAAGACTTTTGATGTGCACAATCAGAGCCTCTAAATCCAGCAACTCCATGTAGAAAACCTACCAAACTAACCAGATTCAAACCAAAATCACCACCAGAAACTGTCACCTTAAAAATAGACAGTTTTAAACAACATCCATTGCAGCTGCAGGAGAAGGAGGTTGTGCCAGAATTCAAAGGAGTGAAAGTATGTCAGTGTAGTTACTCTTATGTGCATGATTTTTCTTAATCCTCTTTATATATTCAGGAAGCTTTCTACATACATATCAAAGCCCTTTGGAATATAACAGAGAAACACTCTCTCCCATCACCTCCATTTGAAGATGATCTGGTCATCTTTTACCAAAAGTTCTCAAATTCTGCACACGTTGAACATGCACTACAGGATCAGAAGGGCCTAGATATTGATGGTGAAGACGATCTGCGTGCCTTTGCAAAGAAGTAACTACAAAAAGTCAATTTAGCTCGTGGAATGAACAAAATAAGCAAAACATATCTTGATTACATGGAAGGAAGCCTTGCACGATTAGGCTTCAGTGTTTGGAGCTCCAACCTAGCTCAAAACCATGAAGATCTATACAACATTGCTTGTCGAATCTTTTGTGTCACAACTTTCCAACAATTGGCTGTTGCAGGCGCTTACAATAACCATAGCATGCATTTCAGTTACATAATGAATACTGGCATATCACAAAGAGCCTATGACCACTTTGTACACGATCACATGAAAGGAATCTGTGACAAAGAGAACAATTACCCAGGTAGTTTCAAGGCAGAAAGTGCCAAAGTTACATCAAACAAGAACAGATCTCAAGTAAGTAACTCCATTTTATTCATCCTTATTGTCAGGCTGATGCTTATTTGAAATAGCTGTGAGATTCCCGTCAGGCCTTTGCGATCATTCACAAATTTCCCAAGAGATATCGTAGAATCATTGATGACATAGGTGCACACAGCAATGATGAAGAGGACACAAAGAATTAAAAAAATATGTGATAACAACTTTAACTTATAGTTCTCAACAGGAAAATATTTTTTTTCGAAAATTAGATGTGATGATGGTAAAAGAAGATACATCGAGTCATAAATGCGTGCGAGTACTACCTAAAGTCCCGATTGCATCTAAAAATGTCAACCCACCAAAGGGTTTACCAATTGACTTTTATAGTCTCAAGTGGTTCAAGTTACAGAATACAATGCACAAGAGAACTATACCTGATTGGAGGAGCGTAGCATTTTTGCCCAATCCTGAGGAGTCTTTAGAAGTGAAAACCCATCCTGATGAGAAACTTTCTGATAAGCTTTTCAACAAGAAATTCCATGAAGCTACAGTTCAATTATACCCCATTCCTGATGAAGAGCATAGTGAAGACAATTTGGATGGAAAGGACGAGGAAAGCTCAATTGATTTGGAGGCACCAAGCACTAATGAAGATGACTGTTATGCTCTGGGAGAATATGCATATGAGGATGATGAGGCAACAGAAGAGGAAGAAATCTCAGAGGTTGAAGAAGATAATCACAGTGACAATGGTGTATGTGGATGATGATAAGTGAAATATTTGGGATTGTTTTTCTGTGTAAATAGTTATTTTGGGGTATGGAAAGGGGCAAAAAATCTTTTGGTCCTTGAAGATTAGTATAGTTAAAACATTGAAAGGGAATCATATGTACTTTTGGTAATAGAATGTTAACAAAACTGTATATGTTGATTGTTCCTTACAAAACTTCTGAAAAAGGTGTTCTTTGTGGAATGAGAACAGGTGGTCACAAAAAATAAATAGAAACAAGAATAATTTTATCAAAGTAAACTTTGGATAATTACAAGAACATGAAGTAAGATAGAGAACAAATTTGCACTAGAAGAACAATTCACGGTTGAAGGGGCACATCATGATGCCATTGAATGGGACTTGGAAGGTTTCACTCTTGAAAAGACAGTAAGCCGCCAAAGTGATAATATCTGAAGGTTCTATCATTAAGTAGCAATTTGATTGGATGTGGCCCACTATTAATCCCAACAGACACAAATAGGATCCAATTTGATATGGGGGATACCGATGGCGGATGTATCTGTTGGTGATCACTGAAATGTAGATTCCAGTGCGAAACTTCAATGTGGGTCCATGAAAATTGTATATTGTGTTAACAATTCCATATTGGACTGAATCTGCACCTTTGAAGATCATAACATTGTTTGGGGACATCACCAAAACATTTCTGTCATTTGAATAATAGGGGATTGACCAAATTGGGCTTGCAAAACAACTCAGCACCCACATCCCCCTTGTATGTGGGAAGTCTGCACAATCTCGTACCTTCATTTTTTTACTCCGTATCATTGACAAAATTTCTTTATATACATCATCATTCACCAGTATATACTCCTTTCCCATTTTCATACCCTCACCACTTTGATCTATCATCCTCCTAAGTGCCTCATGCCCTCCAATCAACCTTTGTGTCTCATGTGCTTTTTTCATTAAACTGCCATGCATCTCTCCTGCACAAAGCAAAAAATTCTCAAAAGTGTCAGGAGCTCTCTTTTAATAAACTATAAGTCCTTCCTTCTCACCTATTCTTTGATTTGTTGATATATTTTGTAGTAGCCCAATCATCCTCTCTCCTGAAAATTTGGCCACACCCATTAATGAGCCCCATATTTTGAGTTGCTCAGGGATATGTAATGCATAGTGATGGTTAGGCTTTATATTCAGATTGTTGAATAGATATCTTGATGTCATTGTGTAGCTATTTTAAGCATTGTAAAACCGAGAAGCATGTCCATTTTTCAAAGACCTTGTGCATGCTATCCTTGTACATTGCACAAAATCTACTGTATTTTGGAGAAAACTCCCATGGTTTGATTTGATTGGAATTCTGACATTCCCATCCATATACTTCTCTGGAAACACTAGAGGTATAACTAAGCTATAAAGTGCTAACAATTGTGAAGCCTTTAGCCGCCCATGCTTTGCCAAGCCTATGTTTTTTCCTAATGTGCTCGCTCCAGTTGGTAGAACCAGTGTGTCCATTAAAAGATGAAACTGTTTAATATCGTCATTTGTCATAAACCCCCCACTAATTCCCCCACCTAATAGCAGATCACCCTCCTCCACCCCTTTGTTTGATTCATCCTCCTCACCACTCTCTTCAGTCTCAGTGTGAGGAACTTCATGCATTCTTTGCACCCGTTTTTTGCTTTTCATTTTTTGGTGAATCATTTGTATCTTTTCTTGCACATCATCCTGAAATCCCAACCAATACCCCAAATGTTCCTGAAGGATTCCTTAATGCCAGATGTGCATGACTCCTAAAGCAACATGCATGTTGGCAAATCTGTAAGGTAGGTGATGAAATTCTGACCATCTTACCCCGCTCTCTTTACAAATTTTTTCCTCAAGAGAAATTGTTTTTTCTTATTTCCATGCATAGGTTGCTTCCCTTATTTCAGCAGCACTCTTGGATGGTCTGATCTTCAGTCCTTGCAAGTCCTTCAAGTCTGACTTGCACCATCCACAGAATTGGCTTGCTGAGTGTGAGCCAAAGCCCACAATCTTGTGCATTGCTACAAGATTGCAAACTGCAGGTAAAATCTGGACATACAATTTGCACCCCTGAGGATAATCTGTTGTAAAAACATTAAACCCATCCTTGAGTTCTAAGAGCTCATCAACCAATGGCCTTATCACATTTGAGATTTTTACGACATCTGGACTGTTTGGACGAGGAATCAAGCTGTAAGGTTTGTCTATGAAACTCTTTATAATAGTAGCAATATGAAGAGTACTATGACTGTGGTCAATAGAAATATATAATATAATGAAATATTATAACCACAAAATTGAATATAATTATTAAAAAGAGTTATATATAAAAAAAATAAATTTAATTATTATTATAAAATATAATAATTATAATAAGTTATAATTATTCTATTATTGTTATAGTCACTGACAGTTATAACAAAAAGAAGTGTAAAACTCTTAATGAGACAATTACACATGGAAAATTGGAATATTAACCACTTACAAATAATATAAATATTATTTATAAAAGAATTAAAACACACACTGTGCAGAAATAATTCTTATAGAATAAAATTCTATATAAAAAAACTGATACTAGATAAAAAACATAAAGAACTTTAGAGAAAACTTACTTATAATATTTATTTAATACAACAAGTCAAACAACAACATTTATTATATTTAATAATAATTCTAAGTTAAAAACATGCCAAAAATCAATAATTTTAAAAATAAAACAACTTTTTATAATAAAAATTAAGATTAAAGAGTTTTTAAGAGGAATTTGTGGATTTTTAAAAGATATCTAAGATGATAATTTTATATAATAAAATATATTATTGGTGATTACAACAATAAGCTAAATTCTATGACTTCAATTCTTTAATTTTAATTAATAAATAATAAAATCACTTAAGAATTACTTTAATAATAAGATTTTATATTTAATAAACCTTTACCTGTTTAAATTTCTAATATGATTGGATTGATAATGAATGATGGACAAAAACAGTGATGAAAAGACTCTTTTTATGTCTTCAGAGCATCTCTCATGATTCATAATGAGTATAGAGGGCGTGCTCAGCTCAAAACTGAAAAACCATGCTTAAAAATAAAGTTCTTAACTTAAGGTAACTTATTTTTAATTCCAATTTAAAGTTATCAGTGTTATTCTTAACTCCATGTAACTTTAATCCTCATTTAAACTAATTCTTTTAAGTTTTTAATATGAATAAACTTATTTATGTTAACGTTCATCACATGAACAACTTAAAAATAGAGTTTCAAGCAGAAATCTCTTAAACTCAATTTTTAATTAAGTTTTAAAGAAATTATAATTTTATTTGAGTTTTAATTAAAAGAGTAAATTTCCAGGCTAATTACCCAGGAAATTGATTCATAAAAGACACCTGAAATTTAATTTATATGTAGATGATATTAAATTGTAAGCTGTGTGAAATTTCAAGCAAATCCATTAAGAATTGGATTTTTAATGAATTTTTGAAGTTATTGCTATTTTTCCACGTAAAATAGCAATACACACCAAACCTTAACTTTTGATAAGGTTTTAATGCTTGTAAACTTAAAGCTTTAAGCTCAATTAAGCTTTGACAGTTCTTAAAACCTTAATTTCAAGCCTGCATATTGGGATTTACTCTTTGGCAGCTTGAAATTCCTGTCTAAATTGGGATAAAACCAGTTTAAACTTTAATGTTGGATCAAATTCTAATCTTAAAGTTTAAATAGGGTTTAAAATCCTCTAATACAGGTGGACAACCTTAATTGAATACTTGCAGATCCAAAAAGTTGTGTACCCCAGCTCTATTTGGTCTTTTTCCTTTGTCCCACCTTTTTGCGTGTATTTTTCCCTTTTATTTATTTAAAGCCATACTATGGCCTTAAACCCTTTTAAATTGAGCTCACGCAGGATTTACATTCTGTATGGCAAATCCTTAGCCAATTCAGTAAATATACACCACACCTCAATTTTAACTAATATTTTGGTAAGCTTGCATAGACTTTATGCAACTTTAAATTTAAGCTTATTTAAGCTTAAATTTAACAATTTTGAAAAAATGTTAAAAGAGTTACATTAGTACTGTGAGATTCTTAAATCTTCTAGTAACATAAGAAATAAGTGTTTTTGGGTATAACACCTCATGGATGTACCCTAGGTTATTTTTGGTGTAGAATCAAAAAATGACATAATATTTATAACTTTGTTTATCCAAAAAAAAGTTATACTTATTTTTTGTTATTTTTTATTTTAAATTCAATTAAAAAGTCTATTGAAGACAAATTCAAATGTTTATAAAGCTATTTGTGGCCTTATGGGTATGTTATACATACCTCACAGGCTCACATTCCCTACCACCAAAAAAAAAATGTACCACAATTTTTCTTTATTAGTATACCCCCAAGTTATTTGGGGGGGGTATAATCCACTGTCCAACCTCTCTACGTATACTTTTCTAAGTATGTAAAGCACACAATTCAAACTTTTTATTGAGCAATTGGTCTTCTCTCATGTCTGAATCTTCTGAGAAACTTTTGGTAATCAGGTATTTTGTTTTCTACAATCCATTCATCTTCATGTTGTGGATGTTTTTACCTTACTAAGTATTCTCTTTCATTTTTTCCCCTAAGTCTTCTTTCTTTCAAGGCTTTTAGTACCTTTTTATCCTCACTTTGATCTAGTGGGGGTACTTCTAAGGGTGTTTCATTTCTCAAAGGAAATAATCCCTTATCACTTGAAGTGTGATGCTTTACTAGACTGACAGGGAAAGCTGGATGTTTGTTTTCCAGTTCTCCTGACAGTTCTACTTGTACTGCATTTGTCCCATGAAGGGCTTTAATAATAAATGGTCCTGCAAAGGAATCTTTTAATTTATTTGGGCCTTTAATGTTATTAAAGCTCAAGGTTGAAACTAGTATTAAGTCCCCTACTTTTAGTTCTGGGGTCTTATGACTTTTATCCCATTTCTGTTTAGCATATTCAAAGGCATCATTCATGCTTTGATTTTCATGATGTCTCACTTTATCAAGCAATAACTTAGAGCTTGAAGCAGTTGGATGAATATCAACCAGATCTTTTTTCAAAGTATCAATTGGAAGTTTGGGGTTTCATCCTTTTTCCAACATTGCAGGAGTTTTGCCTGTTGAAGCATGGATGGAGGTCTTGTAGGCTAATTCCAATGCTGGTATAAGATTACACCAATCATGGGTAAAGCAATCAGAATATTTAAACTCCAGGCCATAAGCACAAAATCTTCTGATCATGTCCTCAAGGGTTTGAATCATTATTTCTGCCAGCCCATCTGTTTGTGGATGGTAGGCTGTTGAGAATGATAGTCTTGTACCCAAAAGCTTATGTAAATTAGTCCATAAGGCGGATGTAAATTTTGGGTCTCTGTCACTAATGATGTTTTTAAAGATACCAGTATGGGATATTACTCTATTCCAGATTAAAAGAGCTGTATCCATAGCTGTGTCATCCTTGTTACATGGTAAAAATATTGGTGTTTTGCTATATATGTCCACAATAGCAAGACATGCATTGTAACTTTTATCACCTCCAGGTGGTAAGGCAGTTACCCAATCCATGTGAACCACTTCCCATGGGGTACTTGGTTCTTGAATATGGATCATTAAACCAAATATTTTACCAGTAGCTTCATTGGCTTTCTGGCATCTAGCACAACTGTGACAGTACTCAATGACATCTTTTCTCCAAGATGGCCACCAGGAACATGTCTTAATCCTTTCCATGGTTCTGTCTTCAGACAGATGTCCAGAATATATGCTATCATGGCATTTTAGTAGTATGGTGTTAATTAACATTCTACTACATAGGACCATGACACATGTGTTTTTAGATCTATGATATAGTATACCATCAAACAAATGGAATCTTCCATTATCATTTGATGATTTCCAAATATCATCCAGAGAATTAGCCAAGGCTACATCTTTGCAATATTTGTCAAGTAGAGCAGTAAGAATATGACAATTCTTATCTTGCTTATAGCTTTCTCTAACTTCTTCAAAGAATTATGTTCCAACATCTGTGATATTAATTCCTTCAATTGGAATTTGAGGTTCTGCACTTTTAGGAACATAGGCAGGTTTATCAGGTGTATTTGGTAATGCCCATCTACTTAAGCCATCAGAGTTCTTATGAATATTTCCAGATTTATGTACTATGGTCATATTGCCTCTATACTCCTGTATAGCAATCTGCCATCTTAACATGTGTCTGTTTGGAGTTTTCATGTTAAGAAGTGATTTTACTGAATTAAAATCAGTAATTACTCTAAACACACTACCATCAAGATAGTAATGAAGTTTTTCCAAAGCACAAACAAGGAAAAGGCACTCCATTTGGCTAGCTCCATATCTTGCCTCAGTAGGTTTAATTTGTCTTGAAATGAAACAAATTGGACCTTCATAAGGTTTGTCATTGACAATTTGAGCTTGATGAAGAGCAGCTCCTAAACCTTCACCACATGCATCAATATATAGCTTGAAAGGAAGTTTCCAGTCTGGAATCAATAATAATGGTGCATTGTTTAAGGCATACTTGATTTTATCATATGCTTGAATCCTCTCCTGTGTCATTTCAAAAACAGTTTCCTGATCACAAATTCTGTATAATGATCTGGCATGGATTGGAAAATCTTTAAGGTGTTGCCTGTATTAACTGGCAAACCCCAAAAAAGACATAATTTCTTTTTTGTTCTGGGGCATTTGTTTCAGTAAAACTGCAGCCACTTTGTTTTTGTCAACACCAAGGCTCATTCCTGAGACTACATGTCCTAGATCTTTTAACTCATGAAACCCAAAATTACATTTTTTAAGAGATATTTTCATTTTCACTTGAAGAATTTTCTTAAGTACTAATGAAAGGCTCTGTAAGGTTTGACTATGAAACAATAAGTAAAAATTACCAACATTTTACTTATTGTACAATGAATGTCCTTATAAAATAAATAAATAAGATAAAAATAATTATAATAATAAAGAATTATTATAATTATGGCGTAAAAATAATTATATTATCAATAAAATATGATAATATAATTTATATTATAAAATATAATATAATAAAATAAATATATTAATATAAAATAATTAATATATTTAATGGCACTTTGTTATTGTCACAAACAAATAATAAAGGCGTAAAAATTCTATTTTATTAATAAAAAACAATTAATAACAATAATACTACCAATATTAAAGTTATAAATTAATATAAATACTATTTATATCAATTAGAGAATTATTAAAAGAATAATATAGAGAAAATTATTATAATAAGATAAAATAACCTACTTTTATTACTTAATATAATAATTTTGAGATATTTTACGCCAAATAATGTAAATACAACTTATCCAAATTGTATTTAAAATAAAAAATAGAGAAAATTCCAAATATTCTTGATTTTTACGTGGAAATGAGGTTTTAGAGAGATTTTTAACAAAAACAATTAAATACATGATTTAATCACATCAAAATTAATGATTATAATAAGATTATCTTTGGTCTTTAATAATATAAAAGTTTTATATATAAAGAATAAAGATATTACCTTTTTAATTGTATTGATTTAATGTTTTTGATGCGTCTGAGGGGAAAACAGAGTAAAAAGAGCTCTATTTATAGTAAATACCTCCCTCCTAGAGTCCAACAGGCTTCTAGGGGACGTGTACTGATTCTATCCACTGGAATTGATCAATATCTTAAGGTTTGGTGATGATTACATCATGATCAAACCATATTACATCATTATTACACCATTATTTAGAGTTATGACTATAACTCTAAGTTTGATGACTTCAAAGGCTTGGCAGAACCTCAAAATTTGTGTATTTTATTATTTTTAATCATAAACTAATAGTATTCACCAATTTTATCACTCATATGACTGTTAAACTTAATTTAAGGTTACAGTGAGTGATCATAAATGATCAAATTAAGCTCAAACTTTGATCCTTAATAACTTTTAAGATTTTTACGCTACAGAAATTCGGAGAGTGAATTCTAACAGCTTGGCATAACCTTATTATGCTGCCAAGAGCATTTCATTACATCATCAAAACTCTATTTTTGATGATTTTTCTTGTAACTCATCTTTTCTGTTGAAATTTAATATTTTAAACTTCAAACCATGATTTCAAGGGGTTATACCTTGAATATTATAATAAAAAAAACATCATTCTTCACAATTGAACTATAAGAATCCAACTGTATACTTTTTTTTAAGTTTGGACCACTTTCACAACAAAGTGGTCAACAGCTCTGCTGATTTTAATCAATAATTCCTTACAGGTTTCAACCTTGTTTATAGCTTGTGAAATAAACTTTGCTTCTGTATTCCTACAGTAATTACGTTATGACTTTATTTTTGGTTCATCACTATATCATGTATATTTCAAGAGATATTAGCTACAATCCTTGAATATATGCGTTGACCAAAAAAGTGCATAAATTCAGGTTAATTCCTTAAGTATTGATTTTTGTGAGCCTTTGAGATATGACCACATACCCAATAAGGTCACAAAAAAGACTCAGAATAATTATAACTTTAATATAATTATATTAAAATTACTTAGAATAAATATACATTAAGAATAATTACTTAAATATACAAAAAATACCATAAATTGGTATAAAAATTGGTTTAAATTAAAAACCAATGAATCAACATGTGAAATAAATTATACCATTGGATTCCCCATGGAAAAATACACATATACCACTTTTATGGCATATCTGTAAAGTCAATATTTAAGGAATTATAAGGTATAATACCTTATAAAAACCATAAAACCTTATTTATCTCAGAAGCTAATGAAACAACATGTGGAATGAATTGTACCAGTGGATTCCCCACAAAAATCCACATATAAAACAATTAATAAGCTGATTCCCAAAATCAATACTTAAGGAATTATCCTGAATATATGCACTTTTTTGGTCAACGCATATATTCAAGGATCATAGCTAATATCTTCTAAACTATACATGCTAGAATGATGAACCAAAAATAAAGTTACCACGTAATTACTGTAGGAACACAGATATGAACTTTATTTTGCAAATTATAAACAAGGTTAAGACGTATGAGGAAATATTGATAAAAATCAACAGAGCTGTTGACCACTTTGTTGTGAAAGTAGTCCAAACTTAAAAAAAAGTATACAGTTGGATTCTACTAGTTTATTCGAGAAGAATGACGTAATGTTTATTATTAAATTCAGGGTATAACCCCCTGAAACCAAGGTTTGAAGTTTAAAATATTGAATTTTGACAGAAAAGATGAGTTACAAGAATAATCATCAAAATTAGAGTTTTGATTATGTAATGAAAAGCTCTTAGCAGCATAATAAGGTTATGTCAGGCTATCAGAATTCACTCTCTGAATTGCTGTAGCGTGAAAACCTTAAACGTTATTGAGGATCAAAGTTTGAGCTTAAATTGAGCTGTTATGATCACATACTGTAACCTTAAATTAAGTTTAACAGTCTTAAGAGTGATAAAATTGGTGAATACTATTAGTTTATGATTAAAACTAATAAAATCCACGAAATTTGGGGTTCTGCCAAGCCTCTGATGTCATCAAACTTAGAATTACAGTGATAACTCTAAATAATGGTGTAATAATGATGTAATATGGTTTGATCATGATGTAATCACCCTCAAACTTTAAAATATTGATCAATTCCAGTGGATATGATCATTACACGTCTACTAGAAGCCTGTTGGACTCTAGGAGGGAGGTATTTACTATAAATAGAGCTCTTTTTACTCTATTTACCCCTCAGACACATCAAAAACAATAAATCAATTAAATAAAAGGTAATTTCTTTATTCTTTATATATAAAACTCTTATATTATTAAAGACCAAAGATCATCTTAATATTAATCACTATTTTTATGTGATTAAATCAATTCTTTAATTGTTTTCGTTATAAATCTCTCTATAAACTCATTTCCACATAAAATCAAGAAATTTAGTAAATTTCTTTATTTTTTATTGTAAATACAATTTGAAAAGGTTGTATTATATTCTTTTGGCGTAAAATATTTCAAAATTATTATTTTAAGTGTTAAAAGTAGGTTATTTCATCTTATTATAATAATTTCTCTCTTATTATTACTCTTAATAATTCTTAATTAATATAAATAGTATTTATATTAATATATAACTTTAATATTAGTAATATTATTGTTATTAATTGTTTTTTATTTATAAAAAAAAATTTTTTACGCCTTTATTATTTGTTGGTAACAATAATAAAGAGCTTTATAATATATTAATTATTTTATATTAATATATTATTTATAATATTATAATTTCATATAATATTAATTATATTATTATATTTATTTAATAATATAATATTTTTACGCCATAATAATAATATTTCTTTATTATTATTATCATTTTAATCTTATTTATTTCAATTATAAGGACATTCAGAGTACAATAAGTAATAAATTAGTAATTTTTACTTATTGTTTCATAGTCAAACCTTACATTTGGGGGCCTGGCCGTGATATTTACTTAAAAAACCTTTAAAAAGATTCTATTTGGGTTTATCCAATAATAAATTATATTTATAATAATAAAATTATATAATAATTGTATATTTTATTGATTTTAAAAGCTATTGAGGCATTTGGAAAGCAATTGTACTGTCTTACACGTGGTTTTTCACATCCTTAGACTTGCAAGAACTTTCTTTGAGTGACTCTAGTGATTAAAAGAGATATTTTATAAATTAAAAATAATTTTTATTATAATTTAATTTTATAAGAATCATATTCATTTTTTATTTTATTCTTTAAAAAATAAAAATAAAAAAATATATAAAAAATATTAAAAAATATTAAAAACCAATAAAAAAGTTATTTTTATTCATTTTTATTCATTTCTTTATTTATTTCAATTTTTCAAAGATATAAAAGAAATTTCTACGTGGGAAATTGCCATATCTTGCCAAAAATAACACTTATTATAAAAAGACTTATATTTATTTGTCTTTTTTAGTGTTTGAAGATAACCCAACAGAAGACAACCAAGCTACTGTTGAGAGATTGGTGGAAGAAACTTGTCAAAGTTCTCCTACACCAGTTATCACCAAAAGAAAGAAAGCTAAGAAATTAGACTTTCCAGGGCCCACCATTCAAGACTCTGAAGGTGAGCACCTCTTTTTAAATTGCCATAAAAGAATTTTATTCTAAAATACTTTTATTTTTTCTTATTCTTTAAATTATGACTACCAGAAGAGGTTCCCAATACTCCATCCAATCAGATGGAGCTGGACTCAGAGGTAGAATTGATCCCTCAAAAGGGAAAAGAAAGGGCAATATCCCCAGTGGAACAGAATCCACACAAGGAAGTGCCTTATCCCAAAGGCAAGTCCCAGAAATGCCCATGATATCTGAGCCTGAATTGGAACTAAGTATGAGTAACTCAAACAGGTACAAATCACATTCAGAGGGCTCAAATAGACATCTACATGAGCCAGTACAAGCAGTATTACACAGTATACAAGGACAAAGACTGGGAAATGCTGCCTCAAATACACCAAGGAGTGATGAACTCCTGGCACATCCTGAAAAAGTTCCTCAAAGAGGAGGAGATAGTGAAATACTCCAATGGATGGAATCCACTGTCATCCAAACCTCAAATCAAAAAAATCAAGGATTATCATGCCAAAAAGAGGGAGGCAACCAAGGAAGAAGCCCCAGTAGCCTCTACCAGCAAGCCTCAAGCCAACCCACTTCCCAAAGAAGGGAAGAAGAACAAGAAAAAGCATTGGAGGAAACCATATTTTCCAAGTTACAGAATCCCAAGAATCCAAAAGGATGCCATGGACAATGTTTTCAACATGGCCAGAACCTTGATGGAATTCAAGGACAAGGAAGAGCAAAGAATGAGACAACCTCATTTCCCAAAGAAATAACCTTGTCCAAAGATGTTGTAAATACTTTAACAGAAATTAAAAATAGTATATTACCTCTAAAAGAAATTAAAAATAGTTTATTATCACTACAAGAAATAAATAACAATTTATCTTCTTTAACAAAAATTGTTGTGCAAAACAAAAAAAAAATTGACAACATTAAGTTTATTGTTGAAAATAATAAACCAAAGAATTTAATTGACAATACTCAAAAATTAATACAAGGACAACAAGAATTGTATAAATACATAAAGGATATCAAAGACAAGACTTTGACAATCAATTATGATGTGAGTATTGACAATCTTACAGAAAAATTAAATAAATTAAGTATTTCTGTAGAAAAATTTGAAGAAAAGACTTCATCACACCAAAAATTACTTTTGGACCATGTGGAAAAAAGTGATGAAGCAAGAATGCATCTGAAATATGATATTCAAAGTGAAATAAGGCTTATTACAGAAAAAATGGATAAAATTAATGAGGCTAATTTAAATATGCCAAAGTTATCAACACCATTTTCTCATATAAGAAGCCCTGTTAAAACAAAAGAGGAATTGTCAAATCCTTTCATAACAGACTTGAGTCACCAAGACAATAACCAAGTCTTAATGGAAGAAGCACCTCAATTGAAGGAATGGCCAACATTCACAGGAGAAGGTGAATATGACCACATGTCATTTATTAAAACAATTGACATGTTACAAGAAGACTATGCCATACCAGATGAATTAATCACTGCAAGATTACATTCATTATTTGAGAAATCTGCAAAAAGATGGTATTATGGCATAAGACAGACAAATGGTAAAAATACCTGGTCTTGGTGGAAACAAGAAATAATCACCAAGTGGGCAAATGATGCCTGGAGGTATAAGATAGAAAATGCATTTGAAAACTCTTTCTTTGACCCAGAGAAAGATAAACCTTTAACTTGGTTCTTAAAACAAGTTGAAAGGCTTAATGCACTGTACCCAGAAATGTCACAGAAGATGGTGCATATGAAAATACTTAAAAAATGTGGAGGGGAACTAGAACATGCCCTAAGAAGCAGGTGCATAGAACCATGCTCCACAAAAGAGTATATAAATGCACTAGAAGATATAGTGACAAGAACAAAAATTGGCAGGACTTGGAAAAAATTGGACATTAAAAGCCCAAATAAACCATTTATCAAAAAAGATAAATCAAAAGAATCCTTTAAGCCCAATACATGCAACAATAATGAGCAAAGAAAATGCCATAAATGTGGAGGTATTGGACACTTAGCCAACAATTGCCTTAAAAAAGCAAAGATTAATGAAATTGTGGAAACAGAAAACCACAATGACAAAGAAGAGGAATCAGACTCTGAAAAAGAGACAGAAGAGTCAGAAAGCTCTGAAAGTGATGAAATCAATATAATTAATGCACAAATTAATAATATTGATATAATTTATGAAGTACTGGATGTTAACTCAAACTTGCCACAAGTTGGAACATCTGACACAAATCTGACAAACATACAAGATGTCAAAATGTATAGAACCAAACCTGCAAGAGGAATGGGATATACATCTGGAAAATCAAGTATTAGTATTGTTATGGTTGATAACCAAGAAGGAAAGGTTAACTTGGATACAGGAGCATATTGCACTTGTGTTGGCAAAAGTTATTTAAAAACCATTGTCCCAGACTGGCAAGAAAAACTTATGCCAATACAAGGTGTCAAATTTAGTAGTGCAAGTGAGAGCATGAAGCCCCTTGGAATAATTGATTTAACACTAATTTTTCCTCATCCCTCACAATGTGTCAGAATTAAAGTAGAGTTTGTAGTAATGGACAACTGTACTAGTAACCATTTCATACTTGGGAATGACTACTTATAAATCTATGGTATAGATATCTCCAACCCAAAGGACAGATATTTTACCATAGGAGATAACAAAAGACAAAAGTTTGGATTCTTAAATAACAAAAAACAAATCACAGTTATTAAGAATGAAGAAAAAATTCCAGAAAAGGAACTTTTTATATCTGAACAACTCAAAGAGGCAGAATTCAATCAAGAATTAACAGAAAAAATGAAAGAAAAATTGATTGATCTCTTATTTAAGTATAAAAATGCCTTTGCAACTGACAAAGAGCCACTAGGTGCCATAATTGGACATGAAGTGGATATAATTCTTAATGTAGAAAAACCTTACCCACCTTTATTAAGAAGACCTGCTTATCCAGCCAGTCCAAGAGCTAGAGAAGCCTTAGAAGTGCACATTAAAGAATTAATGGACCTTGGAGTATTAAGAAAGGTTGGACATAATGAACAAGTAGAAGTTACTACACCTGTCATTATAACTTGGCATAATGGAAAATCAAGGATGGTAGGAGACTTCAGAGCCCTGAATACCTATACCATTCCAGACAGATATCCAATACCCAGAATCCATGAGACATTAACCCAATTGTCACAAGCTAAGTTCATCACAGCTATGGATGCTCTGAAGGGTTTTCATCAAAATGTCTTAACAGACAATGCCAAGAAATTACTAAGAATAATAGTCCATTGTGGAATTTTTGAATACTTAAGAATGCCATTTGGAATAAAAAATGCACCTTCCCATTATCAAAGAATGATGAATACAATATTCCCTGAAGAATTATCAGAAGGATGGTTGATTATCTATATTGATGATATCATAGTTTGCTCAGAAACTTGGGAAAATCACCTTACAAGACTAGAAAGGGTATTACAGAAAATAGTCCAAGTAAATATGAAAATTTCCTTGAAAAAATGTCATTTTGCATACAGTGAATTAAAGGCACTAGGACATGTAGTATCTGGCCTTAGTCTAGGCATAGACAAAAATAAAGTAGCAGCAGTACTACCTAAGCCAATGCCTCAAACCAAAAAAGAAATGCAATCATTTCTAGGATTTGCTGGTTACTATAGACAGCATATAAAGGACTTTGCAAAGATTGCTAAATCCTTGTATAAGCTATGTGACCAACAAACAGTCTATGAGATGACAGAAGAAAGAGTCAAGGCATATGAAGAATTGAAAAATTCCTTAACAAATGCCCCATTTCTTCTGATGCCAGATTGGAAACTACCCTTCAAACTGTACATTGATGCTTGTGGAGAGGGACTAGGTGCTGCACTTCACCAAACACAAATTATCAATGACAAACCAGTGGAAGGACCAATTTGTTTCATTTCAAGGCAGATAAAGCCAACAGAAGCAAGGTATGGAGCAAGCCAAATGGAATGCTTATGCCTAGTATGGGCTTTAGAAAAACTGCATTATTATTTGGATGGCACAGTATTTGATGTAATCACAGACTGTAATGCTGTGAAATCACTATTAAATATGAAGACTCCAAATAGACATATGCTGAGATGGCAAATTGATATCCAAGAATATAGAGGAAATATGACTATTGTTCATAAATCTGGGAATATTCATAAAAATGCAGATGGTCTTAGTAGATGGGCTCTAGCAAATACCCCTGACAATCCAGCATGGGTACCACAAGAAGAGCACCATATAGAAGGAATATGTGTTACAGACATTGGCACAGAATTCTTTAACCAAGTTAAAGAAAGCTATAAGACAGACAAAAATTGCCATATCTTGAGCCAACTTCTAATGAAAGACTGCAAAGATCCATCACTTTCATCAAAACTAGATGAGATATGGAAAAAGGCATATGATGAAGGAAGATTTCACCTCCTTGATGGAATCCTTTACCATAGAACAAAACACACATGTGTTATGGCCTTAACAGATAGAACACTAATAAACACTATTTTACATGAGTGTCATGATAGTGTTGCATCTGGACATCTCTCAGAAGATAGGACACTAGAGAGGGTGAAAACCTGCTCTTGGTGGCCAAATTGGAAGAAAGATGTTGCAGAGTACTGCCAAACCTGTGACAGATGTCAAAAAGCCAACAGAGCCACAGGAAAGAAATTTGGAATGATGATCCAAATCCAAGAACCAAAATCCCCATGGGAAATAGTTCATATGGATTGGGTAACAGCCTTACCTCCAGGAGGAGACAGGAGTTATAATGCATGCCTAGTATTAGTTGACAGGTACAGTAAAACTCCCATGTTCTTACCATGTCATAAAGATGACACAGCTATGGATACAGCCATAATGATATGGAATAAAGTCATTAGCCACACAGGCTTATTCCAAAATATTATAAGTGACAGAGACCCAAAGTTCACTTCAGCATTATGGACAAATCTCCATAACTTGTTTGGGACAAAATTATCATTCTCAACAGCTTATCATCCTCATACTGATGGTCTAGCAGAAAGAATGATACAGACCCTAGAGGATATGATCAGAAGATTCTGTGCTTATGGGCTAGAATTCAAAGATTCTGATGGTTTTACCCATGATTGGTGTACACTAATACCAGCACTTGAACTGGCATATAAGACATCAATCCATTCTTCTACTGGCAAAACACCAGCAATGCTAGAGAAAGGTTGGAATCCAAGACTTCCTTATGACACCCTCAAAAAGGACTTAGTGGATATACATCCAACAGCAAGCAGTTTCAAGATAATGCTTGACAAAGCAAGACACCATGCAAACAGATGCAAGCAAGATTCTTTTAAATATGCAAAAGAAAGATGGGATAAAAGTCATAAACCACCTGATTTCAAAATAGGAGACTTGGTTTTAGTATCAACCCTTAATTTCAATAACATAAAAGGCCAAAAGAAATTGAAAGATTCCTTTGCAGGACCATTTATGATAAAAGCACTCCATGGACCCAATGCTGTGCAATTAGAACTCACAGGTGAACTAATGAACAAACACCCAGCTTTCCCTGTAAGTCTGATAAAACCTTACAGTTCAAGTGACAAGGAGTTATTTCCACTGAGAAATAAACCCCCACTTGAGATTCCCCCCTTGGAGGAAGGAGAGGAAAAGAAAATAGTAAAAGTCTTTAAAGAAAGAAGGACAAGAAACAAAAAAGAAAGGGAATACCTTGTAAGGTATAGGAATTCAACTCAAGAAGATGAATGGCTAATTGAGAAAGATATAACAAATGCTGATAAATTACTAAGAAGATTCAGACATGAAAGAAAACCTGAAAAATAAAAAGTTAAGCATTATTGAGCTTCAAGACTAACAAAGTCTATTGAAGAGGTAGGACAGTGGATGATACCCTAATCACACATATCAGATTGTGGTACAATCTTTTTTGGTGGTAGGGAATGTGAGCCTTTGAGATATGACCACATACCCAATAAGGTCACAAAAAAGACTCAGAATAATTATAACTTTAATATAATTATATTAAAATTACTTAGAATAAATATACATTAAGAATAATTACTTAAATATACAAAAAATACCCTAAATTGGTATAAAAATTGGTTTAAATTAAAAACCAATGAATCAACATGTAAAATAAATTATACCATTGGATTCCCCATGGAAAAATACACATATACCACTTTTATGGCATATCTGTAAAGTCAATATTTAAGGAATTATAAGGTATAATACCTTATAAAAACCATAAAACCTTATTTATCTCAGAAACTAATGAAACAACATGTGGAATAAATTGTACCAGTGGATTTCCCACAAAAATCCACATATAAAACAATTAATAAGCTAATTCCCAAAATCAATACTTAAGGAATTATCCTGAATATGTGCACTTTTTTGGTCAACGCATATATTCAGGGATCATAGCTAATATCTTCTAAACTATACATGCTAGAATGATGAACCAAAAATAAAGTTACCACGTAATTACTGTAAGAACACAGATATGAACTTTATTTTGCAAATTATAAACAAGGTTAATACTTATGAGGAAATATTGATAAAAATCAACAGAGCTGTTGACCACTTTGTTGTGAAAGTAGTCCAAACTTAAAAAAAAGTATACAGTTGGATTCTACTAGTTTATTCGAGAAGAATGACGTAATTTTTATTATTAAATTCAGGGTATAACCCCCTGAAACCAAGGTTTGAAGTTTAAAATATTGAATTTCGACAGAAAAGATGAGTTACAAGAAAAATCATCAAAATTAGAGTTTTGATGATGTAATTAAAGGCTCTTAGCAGCATAATAAGGTTATGCCAGGCTATCAGAATTCACTCTCTGAATTGCTGTAGCGTGAAAACCTTAAATGTTATTGAGGATCAAAGTTTGAGCTTAAATTGAGCTGTTATGATCACATACTGTAACCTTAAATTAAGTTTAACAGTCTTAAGAGTGATAAAATTGGTTAATACTATTAGTTTATGATTAAAACTAATAAAATCCACGAAATTTGGGGTTCTGCCAAGCCTCTGATGTCATCAAACTTAGAATTACAGTGATAACTCTAAATAATGGTGTAATAATGATGTAATATGGTTTGATCATGATGTAATCACCCTCAAACTTTAAAATATTGATCAATTCCAGTGGATATGATCATTACACGTCTACTAGAAGCCTGTTGGACTCTAGGAGGGAGGTATTTACTATAAATAGAGCTCTTTTTACTCTATTTACCCCTCAGACGCATCAAAAACAATAAATCAATTAAATAAAAGGTAATTTCTTTATTCTTTATATATAAAACTCTTATATTATTAAATACCAAAGATCATCTTAATATTAATCACTATTTTTATGTGATTAAATCAATTCTTTAATTGTTTTTGTTATAAATCTCTCTATAAACTCATTTCCACGTAAAATCAAGAAATTTAGTAAATTTCTTTATTTTTTATTGTAAATACAATTTGAAAAGGTTGTATTATATTCTTTTGGCATAAAATATTTCAAAATTATTATTTTAAGTGTTAAAAGTAGGTTATTTCATCTTATTATAATAATTTCTCTCTTATTATTACTCTTAATAATTCTTAATTAATATAAATAGTATTTATATTAATATATAACTTTAATATTAGTAATATTATTGTTATTAATTGTTTTTTATTTATAAAAAACAATTTTTTACGCCTTTATTATTTGTTGGTAACAATAATAAAGAGCTTTATAATATATTAATTATTTTATATTAATATATTATTTATAATATTATAATTTCATATAATATTAATTATATTATTATATTTATTTAATAATATAATATTTTTACGCCATAATAATAATATTTCTTTATTATTATTATTATTTTAATCTTATTTATTTCAATTATAAGGACATTCAGAGTACAATAAGTAATAAATTAGTAATTTTTACTTATTGTTTCATAGTCAAACCTTACAATTTTGAAGCTTAGTTTTTTAATTGTTTTATATGTGGATTTTTATGGAGAATCCAATGGTACCATTCATTGCACATGTTGTCTCATTGGTCTTTGAAATAAATAAGGATTTGTGTTTTTTATAAGGTATTATTACTTATAACTTATTAAATATTGACTTTACAGATATGCCATAGGAATGGTATATGTGTATTTTACCATGGGAAATCCAATGGTATAATTTATTTCAAATTTTTATTCATTGGTTTATAAGTTAAACCAATTTTTATGCCAATTTATGGTATTTTTGTAGTCTTAAGGTACTTATTTTTAATGTATAATTATATCAAATATTTCTTGTGACCTTTTTGCGTATGTGGTCATATCTCAAAGGTTCACAGTCTCTCTAAATGTAATTTCTAGGTTTCTGAACAAATAATAATGTCACCAATATAAATGATTAACCATCCTTCTGCCAATTCATGTGGGAAGATGGTAATCATCATTCTCTGATAATGAGAGGGTGCATTTTTAATACCAAAAGGCATTCTCAAATACTCATAAATCTCACAATGAGAAATTATTCTCAATAATTTCCTAGCATTAGGTGTCAAAACATTCTGATGAAAGCCTTTCAGAGCATCCATGGAAGTAATGAATCTTGCTTTGGATAATTTAGTCAAAGTCTCATTAATTCTAGGGATTGGATACCTGTCTGGAATAGTATAGGTATTCAGTGCTCTAAAATCACCAACCATCCTTGACTTATCATTATGACAAGTAATGATTACTGGAGTTGTGACTTCTACTTCCTCATTTTGTCCAACCTTTCTAAGAACTCCCAGTTTCATTAGTTCATTAATATGATTTTCTAATGCTTCTCTAGCCCCAGGGCTAGCTGGGTAAGCTGGTCTTCTTAATAGTGGAAGGTAAGGCCTTTCCACATTAAGCATAATGTCCACTTCATGGACTTTTATAGCTCCATGGCTCATTATCTGAGGCAAAGGCTTCTCTGTATTGAAATAAAATTTCAATAAGCTCTTCCTTCATTTCCAGTGTTAATTCAGGACTAATTTGTGCTTCAATCAATTTACTTGACACAAATTTTTCCTTATTAACAATTTTTACTTGTTTCATGACAGTAATTTCTCTTTTTCTACAGGAAAAGCAAATTTTTGTCTTTTATTTTCCCCTATAGTGAAATACCTGTATTTATGATTATTAATATCAATAAAATAAATATTGAGATAATCATTCCCAAGTATAAAGTGTTGTGAAGTACAATTATTCATGACAACAATTTCAACTTTCAATATTATACTTCCTGCAGGATGAGGAAATATGATTGCTGCCTCAAATATACCCAAAGGGTGCATATTTTGGCTAGCCCTGCTGAATGTTATACCTTCAATTGGCATTAATTTGTCTTTCCAATTGGTATAAACCTTGTCAAGATAATCTTTTTCAACACAAGTGCAAAAAACACCTGAGTCAAGGTGTATCTTGGCTTCTGTTCTGTTTATCACAATATTAGTGATACAAGATGAACCAGCTGTATAACCTTTACCTCTGGAAGGTTTGGTTTTCTGCATTTTAGCATCTTGCACATGTATGAGATCCATAAATTCATCACTATACTGTGGTAAATGAGTGTGTACCTCAGTGACTTCAAAAGAAACATTAATGTTTTCTATACTAAGCTCTTCTGGTACTTCCTCTTCTTCTGAAGGCTCAGAATCACTTTCATGTAAAGATACATCAGTTGTTTCTTTAGTGTCTTCCACTTTTTCAACATTTATCTCATTGATTCTTGTCTTTTTTGGGCAAGTGTTTGCTAAATGAGATGGGCTTCCACATTTGTGACATTTCAAAGGAAGTCTTTCTTGTGGCTTATTTGGCTTTGTAATTGGTTTCCCATTAGTCTTATTGTCTATTGGGGATTTGGACCAATTTCTTGCAATTTTTTTATTAGTAGTGATTTCCTCCATAGCATTGATATAATCTTCTGTAGAGAAACGCTCAATACATCTGCTTCTTATAGCATGCTCAAGGCCACCACCACACTTTCTTAATATCCTTTTATGTACCATTGTTTCAGACATATCAGGATGAAGGGCAGTTAATTTTTCCTTCTGTTTAAGAAACCAAGACATGGGCCTGTCCCCCGCAATATTAAAAATGGCTTCTTCAAAAGAATTGTCCATTATAAATCTCCAGGAATCATTAGCCCATTTGGAAATAATTTTTTCTTTCCACCAAGGCCAAGAATGTTTACCATGGTCTTGTCTCATTTTTTAATACCATTTCCTTGCTGATCTGGTAAATAATGAGTTTAATCTGGCACTTATGTATTCATCTGGTATGTTAAAGTCTTCTTTGAAAATATCAATTGTTTTCATAAATTCCATATTATTATATTCTCCTTCACCATTGAAGGTTTTCCATTCCTCTAATTTTGGAATGTCTTTGAAATTGCAAGCAGTTTCCACCTCATTACTTGAAATGGTATGATGTAAATCATTAAGCACATTTCTGTCAAGAATTGGTGTGGATTTCCTTGGCAATTCATTTTTCAGTGATATATTATTAATACTTGATTGAATGTCCTCTTTCAATTCAAGTCTTTCTTTATCACTTTTTTCCAATTGTTCTTGAAAAAGAGCTGCATTGTGACCAGTTGAATTTTCCAAGTTTTGAACTTGTAATTTCAATTCTCTTAACTGTCCAGTTATAAAAGAAATTGAATTGTCATCTGGTTGATTGAGCAAAGTAACTTTAGACTCAATTCTTGAACAAATTTGCTTCAGAGACACAATATTGTCTTTATTAAAATTTTCAAGGCCAATAATGGTTTTTTGTTGGTCTTTCACTTGTAATATCTCATTACCCAACTTTTTCTGGATATACTCAAATGTTTTAGACTTTGTCATAACTTCTTTATTACAATATTCAAATTGAGTTACAAGCTTAACAAGATCTATTTCTTTGGGAAAGATTGGTTCAATCTTTCCTCCTCCTTGTTTTTGAATTCCATCAGAGTTCTTTCCAGATTGAACACATTGTCCATGGCTGTCTTTTCTTTCTTTGGGATTCTGTAATTCTGTGGGTAAGGCTTGTTCCACTTGGGCTTTGCCTTTCCCTTTGCCTTTTGCTTGCCCTTCTGATTGGCCTTTGGGGCTTGCTTGGGCTTGCTTGGCACTTGTGGAGGCGTATTTTTGCTGGTGGATGCTTGGGGAGCTTCCACTTGGCTGTTTTCCTTGCCTTGGGCCAACTTCTTCTTCTGATCCTCTGATAACATGCTTTGGTTTTTCACCAAGCTTTTATTTGTTGGACTCGTCCTTTGCAAGAAATTGTTGTCCAACCCTTCAGAAGTTCTTCTGTCTTTTCTGGCCCCATGAACTTCTTCACTTGAAGATAAGAGTTCATTGTGCCTATCCAAAGACTTGGGAGAAGTTCCCACTCTTACTGTTTGGCGGCCATAAACCAGTTCTTTTACTGAGACTGGTAAATCTCCACTGCTGCCTGTTGGAAATGATTCAGGTCTAACAGCAATAGCAGTTATGTCAGCTTCTGGACTCTCAATAAGAGGTTCAAAGGTGCTGGCTAACCTTTGGGAACTGGTGGAAGTTCTGGAATCCTCCATTTGTGCCTCTCCTCTGGGCTGACATTCTTGTCTTTTAGATTTGTGACTGGAATGTCCTGGTCCAGATCCATTTGATTGGATGGAGTAATTACTTCCACTTCTAGTAGGAGTCATTGCACATCAATTTGAAGAAAAAATAGACTAAGAATGGATTGAATTCACCTGCTGGACCTTTAAAGGGTTCTTTGGTTATCAAACCCCTTGGTGCTTGGCTAGTCTGAATTTCAATACTAGACTCTGAGGCTTCAGAGTCTGAAGAGCTGTCTCTAATTTATGAAACTAGAGAAGAAAATAAAAATTCAAGTTATTTTATCAAACGATAAAAATAACTTATACACTCAACTTATTGAATAAAGTTGTTTTAATGTAATTTATGGCAAATTACATCAAAAATAAAGAAAAATGTCTAAGATAAAAGAAAAAATATTTTGAGTAAATATTTTTAATTTTTTATTTGATTTTTTATTTTCTTTAAAGAAATAATAATTATGCAATTAACAACTTTATTAATCAAAAGTGTATTATTATTCACATTATACTAGAATAACTTAAAGAATAAATTTCAAGTCTGTGAGGTGAAAAAGCCACTAGTTAGACAAAAGGAATCTATTCCAATTAACTCAATAGTATGTTGTTTCAAACAATACTCTTCAGAAAAAATAACTTTATTAATATTATAAAGATTATTTATAAGGGATAAGTCCCAAAAAATCCAATATTAAGACAAATATGGCAATTATACGTCAAAAAATAGTAAAAGAAGGTCTAGAATAGGATTTATGTCCCAAAAGTTGGTTAAAACCATGGCTAAGCCCCCAAATATAAGGTTTGTCTATGAAACTCTTTATAATAGTAGCAATATCAAGAGTACTATGACTGTCCTCAATAGAAATATATAATATAATGAAATATTATAACCACAAAATTAAATATAATTATTGAAAATAATTATATATAAAAGAATAAATTTAATTATTATTATAGAATATAACAATTATAATGATTATAATAAATTATAATTATTCTATTATTGTTATAGTCACTGACAGTTATAACAATAAGAAGTGTAAAGCTTTTAATGAGACAATTACACGTGGAAAATATGAATATTAACCACTTAAAAATAATATAAATATTATTTATAAAAGAATTAAAACACACACTGTGCAGAAATAATTCTTATAAAATAAAATTCTATATAAAAAAACTAATACTAGATAAAAAAATATAGAACTTTAGAGAAAACATACTTATAATATTTATTTAATACAACAACTCAAACAACAACAGTTACTATATTAAATAATAATTCTAAGTTAAAAACACACCAAAAATCAATAATTTTAAAGATAAAACAACTTTCTATAATAAAAATTAAGATTAAAGAGTTTTTAAGAGGAATTTGTGGATTTTAAAAAGATATTTAAGATGATAATTTCATATAATAAAATATATTATTGGTGATTACAACAATAAGCTGAATTTTATGATTTCAATTCTTTAATTTTAATTAATAAAGAATAAAATAACCTGAGAATTACTTTAATAATAAGATTTTATATTTAATAAAACTTTACCTGTTTAAATTTCTAATATGATTGGATTGATAATGAATGATGGACAAAAACAGTGATGAAAAGACTCTTTTTATGTCTTCATAGCAGCTCTCATGATTCATAATGAGTATAGAAGGCATTCTCAGGTCAAAACTGAAAAACCATGCTTAAAAATAAAGCTCTTAACTTAAGGTAACTTATTTTTAATTCCAATTTAAAGTTATCAGCGTTATTCTTAACTCCATGTAGCTTTAATCCTCATTTAAACTAATTCTTTTAAGTTTTTAATAGAAATGAACCTATTTATATTAAATTTAATCACATGAACAACTTAAAAATAGATTTTCAAGCAGAAATCTCTTAAACTCAATTTTTAATTAAGTTTTAAAGAAATTATAGTTTTCTTTAAGTTTTAGTTAAAAGAGTAAATTTCCAGGCTAATTACCCAGGAAGTTTATTTATAAAAGACACCTGAAATTTAATTTATATGTAGATAATATTAAATTGTAAGCTGTGTGAAAGTTTCAAGCAAATCCATTAATAATTGGATTTTTAATGAATTTTTGAAGTGATTGCTATTTTTCCAAGTAAAATAGCAATACACACCAAACTTTAACTTTTGATAAGGCTTTAATGCTTGTAACCTTAAAGTTTTAAGCTTATTTAATTTTTTTAACCTCAATTAAGCTTTTAAAGTTCTTAAAACCTTAATTTCAAGCCTGCATATTGGGATTTACCCTTTGGCAGCTTGAAATTCCTGTCTAAATTGGGATAAAACCAGTTTAAACTTTAATGTTGGATCAAAGTCTAATCTTAAAGTTTAAAAAGGGTTCAAAATCGTCCAATACAGGTGGAAAACCTTAATTGAATCCTTGCAGATCCAAAAAGCTGGGTACCCCAGCTCTATTTGGTCTTTTTCCTTTGTCCCACCTTTTTGCGTGTATTTTTCCCTTTTATTTATTTAAAGCCATACTATAGCCTTAAACCCTTTTAAATTGAGCTCACGCAGGATTTACATTCTGTATGGCAAATCCTTAGCCAATTCAGTAAATATACACCACACCTCAATTTTAACTAAAATTTTGGTAAGTTTGCATAAACTTTATGCAACTCTAAATTTAAGCTTATTTAAGCTTAAATTTAACAATTTTAAAAAAATTTTAAAAAAGTTACATTAGTACTGTGAGATTCTTAAATCTTCTCATAACATAAGAAATAAGTGTTTTTGGGTATAACACCTTATGGATGTACCCTAGGTTATTTTTGGTGTAGAATCCAAAAATGGCATAATATTTATAACTTTGTTTATCCAAAAAATAGTTATACTTATTTTTTGTTATTTTTTATTTTAAATTCAATTAAAAAGTCTATTGAAGACAAATTAAAATGTGTATAAAGTTATTTGTGGCCTTATGGGTATGTTATACATACCTCACAGGCTCACACAAGCTGTAAAGCATTGAGTAAGCTGGTTTGTGATGCAATGTTGGTGGTAGGTTGAGACAGCTGAGAATGATTCATCCAATGCTTTGTTGTTTACCTGAAAGTTTGCTTCCATGTGGGTTGAACCAGTCAACAAAGATGGGAAAAAAAAGCTGAAGTGAATCCTTGTCATTTATATTTGCAACAGACCAAGTGAAAGTACTCCAAGCCTTATTTTCCTGAATTTAAATAATGTCTTTTTGATTACTGAGGTGAGTTTTCCATTCTGTGATTTCATTTTCATCATTTTTGAGACCCAAGAGCCATTCAATCCAGGTCTTCAGCTCTTTTGTGTAGTAAATACACCTAGGGGTGTTGATGACACTTATCTTGTTCAATCAAAAACTTGAGTACTGACAGGGGCTGTACCTTTGTCACGCAGCGCCAAATAACTTTTTTTGGCTTGAAAAGATTTTTATTGAAAATTTTTTGACCAATCGTTTCATAGGTACATGTTAGTGGAGAATTGTGGCCTTCATATAGTGAATAGCAGTTTGGGCAGCAGATGAATGAATTCAAAGTGGCACAGATTTCTAATGACCTCAACATTGTACACAAATCTCTTGTTTGATTGAGTGGCTCAGAGTTTTTCCTTTGGGCTAAATTTATGACTGTGTGAATAAATTGATACACTGTGCTGCAGTTCTTATAGCTCAATGAGCATAGCAAATGGAGCCAACAGACAAATATGGCGACAAAGACTACAACTCAAATTAGTTTTAGTGATTGGTTTTTATGAAGCAATCAACATTGATTATCACATACCTAGAAGGCTTTGTGTGTCCTCTGAAACAATTGAGACCTAATTTCTTTCACTATCAAAACAATCTGATTCTGTGGGATCATTAAAATCAGAGCTAGATAAAACAGAATTATTTGTGATAGTATTTTTGAGATATTCAGTTTTGGATTGAATAAAGGTATAATGCTGATGCTTTTGTTTATTGCGGGAGGAACTCAGTTGGCCACAAACTTCACCATTAGTCAGTCAGGATGTATATGTGATGAATTTGGAGAAAGTACAAAGGTCCATAGCCTTTGATAATTGTTGGCAAAAGTAGAAGGAAAAATTGAGCAAAATCATTGGGTTTAATATAAAAGCAGAGGGCGAGGTGGCCAAGAGAAAAGGATTTTTCAATGAAAAGCTGGACCAAAAGGGTGAAAATATTTTTGTTGGCAAGGGACATTGATTCAGGTGTCATTGCAAAAAGTTGTGGGAGTGAGGCACTGTCACTGCAGTAAACGTATGCGACGTCATGCAACGTCTGGGTGACACTGCATATCAAACATCACCATATTGTGCCCCACATCAGGAAAATGCCTGACATTGCATTACATTATGCAATCTCAAGCAACTTCACAACTGACATCACAATCTTTCACTTAGTAGAAACGTTTAATTTCACAATTTATTTATGATCAGTCTCTCAGTTCATATCTTTGAAATACTGATTCCTTTTCAATTTATGTCATCTGCAGCTACAGTACCTATGTAGAAATATATTTACAAATTTTTTGACCCTACTTATTTAAAATTCCTGTGCTAAAGCTGTGTGATTTACCATATTAATCACAGGAGCTCACATAAAATAAAAAGATAAAATTCATGACACCAATTTTAAATTCCAAGAGAAATAGTATCTTTAAACATCCTACACATACGTGCCAATGGTACCAATTTTCCAAATATGTGTTCCCAGAAAACCTTTAAGATTATCAGCTAAACATCCTTAATAAAGAATCTCAGATAAGGTGAGAAAGAATACTTTATAGACCTACTAAATTTTGCTCTGATTCTTTGGCTTTTGTATAAAATGTTTGCTTGAGTTCTTCTTTTTTGGTGAAAAATGTTTGAATTTTGTTTTGCTCATAATATCTGTTGATTAGTGCTTAGTATTTCCAGCCAAGAGTTGAAATTATTTTATTTTTCTGGTCTTGATCAATGAATATTTTTAAACAGAACTAGAAAATAGATAAAAAGCTATATTCAATTATGTTATATTAAAATATATAGAACAAGGAGCAAATTAGAAATAAGAAATAAGTAATAAAGAACATGTGATATCAACTCACAAAGAAGTAAAAAGATACACAATAACAGTATATAATGGAATTTTTAAAAGAGGTCAGGAAACGCAAAGTACACAATGAGATCTAGGAAAATTAAGGGGAGGAGCATTAGAGTTTCTTGATGAGATTAGTGAAGCAGAATGATAAACAAAGTAATTAGTGTGAATTAATAGCTGATTGTAAAGCTTATTGCGGGAGAAAAGGAATGATTACCAATGCTTTAATTTGTTTTTGATGGTATTTGAATGGTAAGTTGCATCTTGATTGTTTGAGTAAACATGTGCCATTTGTGCCATTCCAAGCTGCAGTATCCTTTGATAGCTAATTTTTATTTTTTACTGAGCAAAATAAAACCAACAACTTGACCATTTGGCCTTGATGCTGACAGCTTAAATCACATAAAAATTGTTCAGTTAGAAAAATCATAAAATCAGGCCTTTGATTTTTGTTTTTGTCAATTAAATAAAATTGAAAATTAATAAATGTACCTTCAAAGTTTATAGTAGTGTATCTTGTTTGTATGGAATTTAAAAAAAAAGTTTTGTGAAACATCATGTTTGTAAAAGCTTTCTGGGCTGTAGTCTTAAGGAGAGCATTGAGCTTGTTTTAGGTTTCAAGAATGCATACATGGCTCAGGTTGCTGAGCTGCACAACCTCAAGGATTTTATTTATGAGGACTTTGCAAAACTAGTACCCCCTGGATTTGTCATTGAGCTTGATCAGTAAATTGGAAAGACTTGCGATTTGAATGAGTGCAAATCTCCATGACAAGAGAGGAGTGAAACCTAACAAGAGAAAAAAAATAAATACAAAAAATAAGTAAGCAAGCAAATAAAAATAATGAATGTCAGAGTAAGATGAGTTTTGCACATTCAAAGGATGTCACCCCCTGCAACCTCAATGCAACATTGGCACAAAGTTGCGGCTGAAACATCAACCCTTTTCCTGGTGTGGCTAGTTGGTAAGGTGATGCCTTTGGTCAGGAAAAAGGGCCATGTCATTGGTTTAAGCCACATTTAAAACATAAAGAAAAAAATAAAAAAAATTCAATTTTTGGAAAATCCTTTTAAAGTTTGGAAAATATCTGGAACCTAACCCTGAAATAAGGTCAGGTTTCAGCCCAAAAATTGGCCTGAAACTCAAAATTCTACAGTCAAGAAAGCAGAAGGAAGATACATGTACAGATTACATGAGCAGGAAGGAGTTAAGAAAGTATTTGTAATCAGATTACTTGATTAGTAATACTTAGGGAATTAAGGGATACAGGTACCATGGAGTATTAGTCAGAAAGTCTAATAATTAGTAATGAAGCTCAAATAAGCACCAGAAGAAATACCTCAAATTAGTAAGCAACCCAACAAATGACATCATTTAGGTGGGACCACCAGAAAAGAATTTTCCCAGCCAAAAGAAACTGAAAAAATTCTAGGTCCCTCTTTTTGAACACCTCCCATGGAGAGCCCAAAAATTATAAATAGAGGGCCTCTCCCCCCAAATTTTTCCTCTTTCCCTCATGTTTTTTTATCCCCCAAAAGTGGAAAGTGGATTTAAGTTCATCCCTGACTATCAGGTTAACTAGCCTACATATATATAATTCTATCATATAAAAGAATAAAAAGGCCTTATATAATAGTATTATAATATAAAAAGTCTTAAAATAAAGAAGAAGTCTTACAAAAAAAGTGTTAAAAAAAAGAAATCCTTATAATATAGTTTTATTATATAAAGGATAAAAATTCCTTATATGATAGTCTTATAAGCTCAAAATAAATAAAATAGTATTATAAAAAGAATTTAACCTTATTATCAGAAATAAAAGCTTTGAAGAAAGAAAAGAAGGGTCATTTAGTTATTTTCTAAAAGGATTTAATATTATTATTTAATTTCATAAAGTCATACTTTGGTTACTACAAGGACATTTTATTAATTATAAAGGAAAATACCTATTATAGGAATACATTAGTCTTATTCTTGTTAAAAAAAGAATTGTTATTAAATTAAATTATCAAGAGTGGCTATTACTTAGTCTGGTTATATCAGAATTCCATTAAATACAAAATCATAAATCATATAAAACAGAGTGTTTGATTAGTTTTTTTAGTATTATTATTAGCCTCGTGTCTCCAGATTATATTGAATCATTGTTGTAGTAGTATTTTGTGTGACCTGTGCTAGTTTTATTTCTTTTGGTTAATTAAATAGTGTTATATTCAAAAGGTCAAATAAATATTTTGAGATCAAGAAAATTCTGATAGAGTTTGTTGAATACACTTCTCTGAACTAGCCACCATCAATAAATAAATTGATTGAGAACTCAAGTTAAGATAATTCAGAGTTTTTATGGAAGGGAAGTTCAGATTATTCTGACACACAAGCAGAGCAAGGGTTACAAGCTTGAACAGCAATTCAAAACTGTTTTCTTGTAATTTCCCCTTCCAGGTACTGCCTCATTTAATCCCACACAAGAGGAGTTTGCACACTACGTCTGCAGGCTTTGGAAAACAACTTGAAGATGGCCAGACTTTGGCTGATTACAACATTCAAAAGGAGTCGACCCTACATTTTGTTTTGCGCCCGCGTGGTGACGTCATTGAGCCTTCTCTTAAAGCCCTTGCCTCAACATATAACTGTGAAAAGATGATTTGCTTCCAAATCGGAAGAAATAGCAATCATGATAAACAAGTTGAAAGGTTTTGTTTTATTAGAAAAGCAAACTGTTGAACAAATATGAAGCCTTAGCTAAACTATACTCTCAACTCAGAACTGAACATCTAAACATGCTCGCCAAGTTTAAGTCAATGAAACTCAAAGCTAATTGTGCACCGGAAGCAATTGATTGAATGGAAAAAATGGAACGAGATGTGAAGGCTAAGAATTTAGAATTTGCTGGTATGATCAGAGAAAGAGATTGAGCGTGCTTTGATTTGTATTTTCTAAAAGCTGTAAGTTTTGTCCGATGTTATAGTCATCAACTTTAAAATTGATGTGACAAACTGTCATCACTTCAGACTCACAAAGACAAATTAGAGCGTCAAAAAAGAGATTTTCGCTTTTCTGAAGAAAGAGAAGATGCTACTCATTCTTGCAGCTCTGAAACTTCCAAAATTATTGCTGAAAACAATTGTCAAATACATGAACTTAAAGATACTCTTCAAGTAAGAATTTCTTATAATTTAAGTAATGAAGTGTTTGAAATGACTAATGAAATTTTAATCTAGATAAAGCAAGATCGAATAACACAACTTATGTGTCTTCTTTATGAGAAAACGTTAGAGGCCTCCCAAATTACTGACAAAAATGATCGGGAATTGATGATTCTTCAAGAAGGAATGGACTCAACCGTCCGCCAAATGAATGAAATTTCAGTCAATCAAGGTGATACCAATCAAGAATTAAATTCTCAAATTCATATTCTAATCCTTGAAACTCAGAAAAAACTCAATGCCATAATTTATTGAATCATTCAAGCTTGTGTACAACATATTGATGATGGATGCTCTTTATGAACTCAAATCTTCAATACATGCTGGTAATGAAACAGCAACACCCAAATATACCTTGTCAATGATTGAAAAAGCTCAAAATACGGCAATGGAGGAGAACACATAGAAGTTATTAAGAGGGCTAACAGTCGAGCCACATGTGTAGCCAAAGTTCTAGTGAACAAGAAAGGCATTACTTGATTTTCTGCTAACGATGATGCAATGGAGTCCATGATGAGTGTTTGCAAAAACTCTGGTGATGTTGCAATAAGATTTTTTAATAGCTTGATTTCGTACTGGCTTAGCATTTTGCCACCTTGTTCCAGAAAGGACATAGTCATTAAAGGAAAAGGTGAGGCTTTTCAGAAATTGTCAGCCACCGTTGAAAGACTAGATGCTAAGGGCGTTAATTATTTGACTATCCTCTCAGATTCACTAGGAATCACCAATACCATTGCTCAATTGATAGCCGCAGCAACCAAATCTCAAGCTGAAATTCTGGCTCAGGGAAAAGGCTCATCTCTGGTTCAAGCATTCTACAAGCGCAACAATCGTTGGACTGAATGATTAATTAGTCCTGCCAAACGAGCAGATTATTCCACCACCTTACCCATCGAAACAGCTGATGGTGTAAGTAGTGGAACACATAATCTAGATCAACTGATTGTAGCCTTGAATGAGGTTGCAGAAGCTACTGCTAAGCTGGTGCAAGCCTTCTGAATAAAGTCAGAACTCAAGAATCAAAATGGTTGTCACTTGGAAAGACAACAGGCAAATTGAAAAAATTGAGTCCTTGCGTTGGTGTAATCCCATTGATCTCAAGACTTCAGTTGATGAAAATTTTTTGGAACTGTTTGGTCCCAAATCTCAAACTCTTCAAACATCATCAAAACAATCCTCTACAGCCACAAAGGCAAAAAAGCCATTTTTGTTTTTGTAAATACTCAAAATCTATTGCAATCAACTTTGGCTTTGCGGCCTATCATAACGGAAAATTTAATCTTAGATATGATGACACAAACCCAGAAGCTGGTGGGTTAGAGTAAGTAATCTAAATCTTTATTACAAAGCTCAAGCAGAATAATCATCAAATTTGAATCAGTCTCTTCTTGTTCAGTCAACAATTTTAGATTCACAAATAAATTCTACGATCCATTTAAATCATAATCACACTACAAATCATTCAACAAAATAATCATTCAATTCCTATCACTACTACTACTACAGCTAATGATTCAATATATTTAAAAAAATTGACTAATCAATTCACAATTCAATATAACAATTGGTTATCAAATCATCCTCTTCTTTGGCCTTGTAATCAACCTGGTTCATCCTTAAAAACTAGACTTTGGAACAGAGAATAACCAATTTTTAATTGTTCAAACAATCTTCCACCTTCAATTGAAGAATATTTGGAAGCCCTCCATGGATTCAGTTGAGGCATGGTGCTTCTTAAGGCTTTGCTGCTCTATGTGGGTGCACACACATAGAGAGGGCTTGAGGCTGTAACACCATTTTGAGACTGATACATTGAGGGCTGGGGTCAGAAGATCCAAAAAAGAGGAGCTGTTCACGCCAATATGGCCAGTTTATGGCACAATAAAGGGTGAAACACCACTATAACATTGGATGAAGTCTACATCTTAAAAAAATATATTTGCTCTTTGCTTTCAATAAACATATTACTTTTGATTTCTTTCAAGTCATGGTGGGGGCCCACACCATGACCAGCTTTTGTATGTCTTTATGAATGTTAGCTTTGGGGAAATTTCTTCCCAATTTTTGGAAATCACTTCTAAAAATTGATTAATTGATAAATGAAAAAATCAAAGAGATATCTTGATTTATTTATCATAAGACATAAATAAAGAAAGAATCAACAAATAATGAGAAGCTGGCTAATAAAAAATAAGGAATTAAAATATTCAATAAACAAATCTTAAGTTGATAACTAATATTCAATCAAAATTTAAAATTGTAATAAATAAAGAATAAGAATTTAAAATTATATAAATATATAATTTATGATAAATTAATAAGATAATTAATTCAAAATAGATAAATAATACATTAAGAATGAAGAGATAATAAATTAATGAGTAATAACAAAGAGTTTGAAATACAAATAGATCATATATTATAAATAATAAATAAATATAGAAACCAAAAACGGAAAATTAACAAATAAAGATTAAAAATAATAAAATAATAAAATAATAAAAGAACTAAAAACTAAGAAATAAATAAATGATAAAAGCTGAAAGCTACATTGTCATTAAATTTTAGCAGTTCTAATTAGTTATAATTACTTTCAATCAGTTTTAATTTCATTAAATTCAAATTAATTTTGATGATTTTTGATTTTTTTGATTTTTTTAATTTATTTGTTTGAACCGTTAAATAAAGAATAAACACTTGAAATTATATAAATATATAATACATGATAAATTAATAAGATAATTAATTGAAAATAGATAAATCATACATTAAGAATGAAGAGATAATAAATTAATGAGTAATAGCAAAGAGTTTGAAATACAAATAAATCATATATTATGAATAATAAATCAATATGGACAACTAAAAACAGTGAATTAACAAATAAAGATTAAAAATAAATAAATAATAAAAAAACTAAAAAGTAGGAAATAAATAAATCATAAAAGCTAAAAGCTACATTTTCATTAATTTTAACCAGTTCTAATTAGTTATAATTACTTTTCATCAGGTTTAATTTCATTAAATTCAAATTAATTGTGATTATTTTTGATTTTTTTTAATATTTTTACTTTATTTGATTGAACTGTATCCATTTTTATTAAATATAAGCTTAATTAGGATTGATTGATTTTTAGAAAATTCCTAATTAATATCCATATTTAGTTAAGTTTAAAAAATTTTGATTCACTAATTTTAACAGATATTAGTAAGTTTTATTCAATTTCAATGATTTTGGAATTTTTTTTTGTAATTTAAACTATTTGGAATGAGCTATAATAATAAATGCATGAATAATAAGTAACTAAATAAATGAAATGGGCTATATTCAAATTCATGATTTAATTATAGGTCTTAGCTTCAATAAATAAGTAATTATAAAAATCTAAATCAATAAGTAAGTGGAATAAACAATATTTAATCCAAAAAGAATATATAATAAATCCAAATAAAAAACACATAATTAATAAATGAATAAAGCACAAAACATTACTATAAAGTTAAAAACAACCAATAAAAATATAAATAAATAATAGAATGATATAACAAATCAACCCATAAATAATAAAAAATAAAAAATGAAAAAAAAAATAAAAAATAAAAAATAAAAAATAAAAAATAAAAAATAAAAAATAAAAAATAAAAAATAAAAAATAAAAAATAAAAAATAAAAAATAAAAAATAAAAAATAAAAAATAAAAAATAAAAAATAAAAAATAAAAAATAAAAAAATAAAAATAAAAGATAAAAAATAAAAAATAAAAAATAAAAAACCAAGAAAAAGGGAGGAACTAATAATTAAAGGAATAAATAAGAAATAAACAATGAATAAGCAATAAATAATAAATAAATAAACAATAAATGAACAATAAATAAACAATAGATAAACAATAAATAAACAATAAATAAACAATAAATAAACAATAAATAAACAATAAATAAACAATAAATAAACAATAAATAAATGAAATATAATTAATGAACTAATAATTAATCATTACTAAATTATTCAATTATAATAGTGCTTCATCAATAAGCTATATTCAAATTCATCCATCATTTGGAATTGATAAGTGCAATGAATAAGTCATCATTGAAATATTAATAAGCTATATACCCTTCAATGATAATAAATAAAGAAATCAAAAATTACAAATAAAAAACCATAATAAACATAATGGAAATAATACAAATGAATCATTATTGTATTATGAAAATATTTCTTCTTATAATTGATTATTTATTGGATTTATGTTGTTTGAATCATAAGTTGTTTTTAGTATATCTTGAACTAATTCTTTTAGTACTTAAGATTTGAATCAATTCCTTGGTGGGATAATTTTTCATTTAATTTGAATTATATATTATTTTGAAAATTATGATATATCTATCCCATCTTTTTTAAAGTTCCTTTTCCTTTTGCTTATATTTTTGTTGTAAATTCATTTAATTATATGTTTCAATTTTTTTCATTTATTTTATTTTATTTCTATTTAGGACTTTATTATGTCTTTAATTCTGATTTGAATTTAATTCCATTGTACAGTTATTTATTGGTATCTGATTCTTAATTAATTTTTTCCTTTATTCCTATTTTTATTTTTATTATATTACATTCTTTGAATTTTAATATTTAGCTTTATATATATGTCAAATTATCTGATAAAAAAGACTATTATTGTAATGGAAATTCCAAAATCAAATCAATTATTATTATTATGCTTATTTTGGACTCAAACTTCTTATTATTCTATATTTATGTTCTTTTATTTAAGTGTTATTCTTTCTTTCTGGAATTTCTGCTTCATTTATAGCAACAAATAAGTAAGTAATAAGTAATAAAACAATAAATAATAAAAAATCAATGAATTATTATTAAATTCTTCCATTTTAATAGTGATTTGTCAACAAGCTATATTGAATTTCATGCAAATTGGTGCATACTTCATAGATTTCCAGATTAAAGACATTCTAACCCTAACTATTTTACATGGCTTGGCCACAATCAATCTGTTTTTCTATTCACTCTCTTCAAATTGATATTAAATTAACCAAAACATCTTTATAAAATACTTGATATGAGTCAAATCAGCTCCCTAATAAATCCCAATGAATCAGCTAGTCAAATTTAACCATCTTTCCCAAAAAATCACTCTTCAAATTCCAAAGTAAACCAAAGTCAAATTGCACAATGTTATTTTTCCTAAGAAAAGAATGGATACCAGTTATGCTTAGTCAATGTATGCTCAAAGAAAATTAAGTGTCATGAAGGAAACAAGCGAAACCTGGTCTCTCATCTGAAAGAATTTCATAAGGGAATATGGGCTCAAGCAATTTCAGACAAGAACACTGAAGAACAAAGTAATTTATCAAACACCAATGGAAGCATAATGAAAAGTATTAATTTCCACTTACAGAATCATTTAACTGATGATCTAGTCAGCTTCATAATTCAAGATCAACAATCATATTCTTTAGTTAAATAAAAGTCATTTCAGAAGCTTATTTGTACCCTCAACAAGGACATTAACTTGATTTCTGAAACAACCATTTCCAAAAAGATCAAGAAAACTATTCTTAATGATGAAGAGCATATACTTATATTTATAAATTCACAAGCACAATTGCTCTCATTTTCTACTGAAATTTGATCTGGTCCAGGTGGAATGTCATATATTACTCCAACAGCTCATTACATATCAACCAATTGGAATCCATTCACTGAAACCATTGGATCTTCAAAGTTCACTGAAGCTCATACTTGGAAAAACATATACACAGAAATTTTGGATATGCTTAAAAATTCTTTATTTAACACTCTCAAAAGCCAAGAGTATCAAAGCGTGATGCAATTCAAATAGATAGCTCAAGTTATTCATCCTCAGGAACTGAAATTACTCTATCCAATTTTTCAAATGATCTGTACAATTTGCATATCTCATCAATTGGAAGTTGAATCATGGCCATAACATTAGATACTGCTTCATCAAATACAACATTTATGGATCTTGCTGTTAAAAATTATTTGCTGAAATTTTTTAACTCACACATTTGATGTTTTGAACATATTCTTAATTTAACTGCGAAGGATTCTTTAAAAAATCTTGATGGATCAATTGATAAGCTTAAGAAGTTGGTTCATTTAATATGTCAATCAAACACCTCATGGGAACACTTCAAATGCATTTTTGAAAAAACAAAGAGCCACCAAACCAGCCAATGGCTGACAATGCCACTAGATGGAACTCAAAATATTCAATTCCTTGTTCAGCATTGAAGCAGAAGAGCTCTTTTGATGATTTTATTTATGAGTACAACAAGTCTCAAAAATCAAAAAGAAAAACAAATCACTTTAACATCTCAAGCCAAAAACTATTTAGTAGAAAAAATCAAAAAACCATTCCCCATGCAATTGAAAAAGCTGAAATTCATCATGATATACACCTTGTACTTCTCCCTACTTTATTAAATTTCTGCAATATGAATCTCACTTCATTCCTTTATAACTATCCAGCATGTAATTTTGGAAGATGACTGGACTTTTTTTCAACAAATATCTGAATTTCTAAAGGTCTTTGCCACTGCAACCAATGAAGTTCAAGGTTATTCTTATCCTTCACTTGGGTTAGTAATGACTTGTACCAAATCCTTCTTGAAACATGCCAAAAAAACCAAAAACAAAGTCTCAAGAGAATCCCAACTATTTGATGCAGCTGATCAAGCATATTCAAAGCTTGAAAGTTATTACAACATTATATCAAATCACTGTGCTATGTACTTGATTGTTGACCCATGATTCAAGCCTACATGGTTTACTCAACATGATTTGTTGCAAGAAGACAAAAGAAAGAGTAATGTCAATCTAATCAGATATAAGGATTAAGCACTCAAACATCTCAAATAAGTATATGCTGAATATCCTTCTGAATATGCAATAAAATTTTCACAAGAACCTCAGGTTTCTGAAACAGCTTTCACTAATCTAAAGCAATTGCATCCTTTTGAAGAAAGAATGTCCAAATGAAAAAAACTCATGAAATTATTTAATATTTACAAACTGATTCACCACATTATTCAATATCCATTCTTGAATGGTGGATGAGCCACAAAAATAGGTTTTCAATATTATCCAAAAATGAATGAAATTACCTTGGAATACCTTCAACCTCAGCACCTAGTGAACATGTATTTTCTGAAGCTGGGAGCTTGATTACTAACAAATTCACATCACTTTCATATGATTCTGTGGAGGCAAATATGTGTTTACAATCTTGGTTAAATAATGGGATTTATGAAAGTATGCATTCTTGGTATGATAATCTTCAATAATTCCATTTTTTATTTTTACTTGTTAAATTATTTTCTCTTGAAATCATATCACAAAAAATTTAATCAATCCAAAAATTGTGTGAATTCAAATATTTTTTCTTATTACTATATTCATTTTAGATGGATTCTATTAATCAGAACTTTATTATTTAGAAATTGTTTTAATTAAAGTTTAAGTGATATAATCATTTGCTGTCAAAAACTCATGATTATATTTCTGAAATAAATAATCCTTTCTGTTCAAATTCTATTTTTGAAATCAATAATTAACACAGATGTTTTAACTTTATTGAATCTCTTTGCAATATTATGATGGTGAAGAGTGTTTATTTTTATGTAATTTGGTTTGCATAGTAGCAACCTGAATTTTTGTTGGGTGTATTTCTTTGCAATGTTGTATGGCCAAAGTTTCCATTTTGAATTTTTCATGAAAATTACCATACTCTAATCTAGTCTAGTTCAATATCATTGAATGATAGTATTAAAAATTTGCTATCATATGAACTATATATAACATGATTATCTAAATTTTCACATAGAATATTTATGCTTGTAAATGAGAATATAAGACAGCACATAATTTTTTGTAAAAACATTTAAGTGACATCTTTTTTGAAAGAAAATACTCAGGAAGTGAAATTTTTGGGGGAATTTGTCAATTTTATTTACCCATATTTATTCCATTGTGTTTTTTTAGTATCTTTTTGGCAAATTTTTCTGACAATTCCTTTCAAAAAACTGCCCACTTATGAATTTCATCATTATTTTTAAAAAATGAATTCAATCTCAAGAATCAAAAAGAAGAAGCCTATATTTTTGTGAAAATTCTTGGGTTAAAAATTTTTACAATTCCATAAATCACATGAATTGCATGAATGGCATCAGCAATTCCATAAGTAACATGAATGGCATCAACAATTCCATAAGTAACATGAATGGTATCATCAATGATATAAATGAAATTAATGGAATCAAAAATTCATAAATAAAATTAATGGCAATCAACAATACCATAAATTGCACTCACAGCACCATTTATAGAATGAGAATTCCCTTTATTTCATAAACAAGGGGCCCATAGTATTTTTTATGTGTATTTAATAATTCATGGCAAAAATACTTAAGGGCTAATGGGTCTTTACCAAAAGCACAAAATGGTTTATAATCAATACATGAGAAAAAATTTACTTTAATTATATATAAATGAAAGTGTTCAAGTAATGATTTTGTTAATTATTCCCAAAAACAGAATTCAAAATTTGGTTTTGAATATTCAAAAATTTGAACATTTGATTTCAAATATTCAAAGGTAGCTCAAATTGGATTCTGAGTACTTGGTTATGCTGGAAATTTGATATTGAATATTCAATGAACCTTAAAATTTGACAAATTGTTGAAAAGATATGCACTGTAAAAGAATCACTCAATGAATACTATGATTAATTGAAGTCGCCTTTAAGATATTTATAAAAATGAGAATTCTTTCTTTTATTCAAAAGTCAAGAATGAGCTTCTGTTGGTTATTAATTGAATTTCAATTAAACATGATATGGCTTCTGCATCTTCAAGTAATAATTTTGAAATATAAAAAATTCCCTGCATTCTTTTATTAATTTTTCAGAGAGAGTTTGATAAAATCAAAAAACCAAAGACTTCATTTCCAAAAAACTTTAGAGGAAGCTTCTAAGAAATAATTTAGCTTGTATTGAGTCCATATACTGTACAATTAAGAGAACCTTAATTATAAGTAAAAATTATCCCATCATTATGTACATATATTTATTATCCTTTCTTTTTATAATATTAGTATATCTGTTTGCTAATTATAAATTAATCCATCTTTAACTCAATGATGACCTAGAAAAACACAAGCAAGACTGAATTGTTTCATTACTTGTAGAAGCTCCTTCAATTAATTTTATTAAAGGGCTTTCTAATTGAATAATAATAAGGCTCATAATTGTTCTTCCGCTTTTTGTCAAAAAGAAAATCATATTTGATTATTTATTTGAAAAAATAAAATTTATTGCAAAATACCTAAATTGTATTTAATTTTTTTTTCCCTTTTTTTGGTTGTTAGTATCAACAAAAAATATACAAAAACAATAAAATTAAAAACTTTTTTCTTTGCAAATAAGAAATTTTGACCAATGTTTTCTGTATATTATTTTAAAAATGAATCTTTATTAGTTATTTTTTTCTTGAATATATATTTGTATTTAATTTCAGGATTCTGATTAACTAATTTCTGTTGTAATTTGAGTAGAAAAACAAGGTTTTTTTTTTGATAAGTTGATTTTGAAACACTATCAAATAATTAAATGATCATAGAAGCACGAATTATTATTTTTCTAGTGAAAGTAAACTGATTGGATTTAACTTATAATTAAAAATCAAAATATAGATTTTCAAGCAAGTTTTTTATTTTATTTTTTGTGATATTTTATATAAAGCAATTAAATTAAAACTCATCAATAAAAATAATTTTAAGAATTATATTGAAATTGCTATTAGTATACTAAAGTTTTGAAATTATTTCAAATATATTCCAAATAATAAGATATATATATATATATTCAAATCAAGGTTTTAAGTTGATTAATTTATGTATAGCTTGATTGAATTTCAAAGGAAAAACAAAAAAACCATAAATTTACTTTTATTCCTTTATATACACTTTTTGAAAAATACCATTATTTTACAAATTGTTGACATTGTTTAGGAATGAATTTTACTCTAAATTTTAATCATATATAAATAAACATAAAGAAGTAGGTAAATTAGTTTTTTTGAAAATAAAATAAATGTTGAACTTAGCTTTAAATTTGTTTTTGAAATAAAAATTTTATTTTCTTGAACAGAAAAATGATTATTTTAGAGTATTTAAACTTGATAAAGACTACACATCGAGTTTCAAAAAAGTTGAATAATCAAATTAGCGAAGTTAAATTTCAACGAAAAATCTTATTCAATATTCTTTAAGGGGATTCTTAGGGTAAAATAGCCACTTGAGCTGAGTGAGCTATTGCGTAAGAAATTGAATATCTCTTCTAACTCATCTCAAAGCCTACACAGAGAATCGTTTGGTGAAGTTTCACTTGTGTAGCTTTTTGTTTAGATCCTCTGTCAAAGCTCAAGAGATATGGAGAATTAGTATGTAATGAATCAAACGCAAACAGCACAGAAATAAACAATCATCCTAGAATAAAGGTCATTGGCCCTCGTCATCCAACACTAATTAGAAGTAGCATCGATCAGCTAAATGTGCTTCCTTATTCAAGAAGAGGAAATGCCCTCTTTAGCGCTTCAATAGAAATACCATCAACCTACAAAAATGCTCTGAAATCAAAAGACAAAGACCTATGGAAACAAGCTATTGATAAAGAGCTCGACAATATGAATCAACTGAAAGTATGGGAAATCGTTGATCTAAAGGATGATTACAAACTGGTAGGCACTACTTGGATTTTCAGGATCAAAACGAACCACCGAAATGAAGCTGTAGAATTTAAGGCCAGATTATGCGCTCAAGGATTCAGTCAAACACAAGGAAGCGATTACGACAAGACATTTGCACCTACTGGACGACTGAACTCTTTACGCTCCTTGATTGCATTTGCCTGCAAAAACAAATTATGTTTTCACCAAATCGACATAAAAAGTGCATTCCTAAATGCAGATCTCTCGGAAGTTGTTTACTTAGCCATACCTCAAGGAATCAACGCTGATCAACGTCAAAAATGTCTGCGTCTCAATAAAGCAATATATGGCCTGAAGCAAGCCCCATTAGCATGGTACACTAGACTAAAGCAATGGCTGCTAAAAATTGGGTTTAGAGTAAGCATACTAGACCCTTGCGTCTTCTTCAAGTATAGTAAGATTCCCACTTGGATCTACATACACGTTGATGACATCGCGATTTTCAGCAAAGATGTCTCTGCCTTCAAAAATGAAATAGGGAGTGAATTCGACATCAAAGACATTGGGCCAGCTGACTTAATCTTGGGGATTAAGGTGACTCAGTCAGAAGAAAAGATTACGCTTGATCAACGACATTTTTCTGAGTCATTACTAAATCTTTACGGTATGAGCGAATGTAAAGAAGCCACCACTCCGCTTGTGCCAAACGAACACCTTGGTCCTGCAACTAGTGATGAAATTACTTCGTTTAAAAGATTGGGGATCAACTTCAGGAGTGCCATTGGAAGTCTTAATTACCTCAGTACAGCCACTCGACCAGATCTTGCGCACGCCGTGAGTGCACTATCTCAATACCTAGAAAACCCAGGGATTTGGCACTGGAAGGGCTTTCTCCACGTACTGCGATATCTAAAAGGATCACAGGAAATAGGGTTACACTACCACAGGAATGGCAAGCAGGGTATCATTGCCTACAGTGACGCAGACTGGGGAAATTGCAGGGTAACAAGGCGATCGATCTCTGGTTATTTGGCGTTATTTGAGGGATGTCTAGTTTTGTGGAAGACGCGAAAACAGCAAGCTGTCTCCACATCAACTGCAGAGGCAGAGTACAAGGCATTGTGTGATCTAACATCGGAACAAATCCTTCAGTTTCGAAGGTGGGTTTTCCACAATGAAGAAACAACCTATACTTCTCCTCATATTTCAATTAGCTCACAGTTCTCTTTGAAACCATGCCTTAAATATTTGGCTTAGATTCTATGCTCTTCTATCGTCTCAAGGTCAAGAAGCTGGTTGAAAAAATAACCGGAAATTTAAGGTATGCTAATTATTTCATACATCGGAGAGAAATGATAACTTCTTGATTAATTGAAAACTCATTCGCGTTTATTTTATAGGGAATGGCGAAACTGAGCACTTGGATCAGTGTTTATCCTGGTAGGTGAAGTGAGATGAGAGCGAGAAGTTTGCCCAGCGCCCCAGACGTGCTGCCCTCAAGACTGAATCAGTGAGAGACTAAGAGTTGACTGAGAAGGTTGAGAAGCCTTTTCCATCATATTGGACCTAAGATGGCTATAACCCCGAAGTGAGAGCCTCAACCTGGGTGCGGAGTTCCAAGAAGGGAGAAGCGCAGAAGATTTCAGCAATAAGATTTGAAGAGTGAGACCCTGGTTCATGTAAAAGCTTATGCTTTGAGCCTTAAGTTTACCAGGAAACCGATCAACAAAATCGAACGATGAAGAATTTAAGGTATGTTCCATGTTACTATGACTTAAAAGCTAACAATTTACTGATATGTCGATGATTTCAATTGTTTATTTGTTTTATAGTAAAAGACAAAGCCATGCTTCACATAGAGGTAAGGCTATCTGTCAGACCATATCAGGGTCGTGAGCTCTATCATTGAATCATAGGACAAGCAAATTGAAAGGATGGAGGATATAACGTATGTATGGCGTTCATTGGCACAATTTTTTAAGATGTGAGCATGAGGTGCCATGTGAGATCCGAAGCCAAGTGAATCGATGATGGAGCCAGGCCCTTGAAATTGACCTTATGGTGGCTCCTCTGATGACTTGAGTATTGAATTTGAATTGATTCCCTGATGAAGCACAAGATGAAATATTAATGATGTGAAAATAGTGAACCTCTCCCTATCCGTGAACAACTAGGACCTTTTGAGAAACAGGTATTCCCGCGTTACAGTACTAATAACGCGGGGTTAAGATCACACCTTGAATTCTAAGAATATAAAAGAGCGCTCACACACTTCTATGGAAGGGGTGTGATCATCCCAATTCATTTCTTCAATAACCTCACCAACTAGTTTTTGTTTTTAATCGTGCATAGCCAATACACAATTGTTGATAATAATTGTGTATTGACTGTCCAGCATCTGTTGGCTATAAAATAAAGTAGTTAGAATATCGTTATAATATATTAATTGTGATTTTAGGTATGATTGATATCTGATGTCATTCTCACTTGTGTTACTAATGTTGTTATCATAATTCTATCTTTTAGCTCATCACTAAGTTGTACGCATAAACAATTAGCCTCTTATATTTTTATAAAGGTTGTTCACCTTTAGGTACTACTTTTTATCTTTTCAGTTATATACATTACATATTACGATGTTAATACATTTCTTTAGTTTGTTTAATTCTTTTAGATTTACAGTCTCGAAACGCTCACACATTACACCAAGGTGAACAACTATGCCGGAAAAACCATTGCTCAATCAAACATCCCATATCCCGATCCTAGATGGACGCAATTATACTCTGTGGAGCATAATGATGGATGTAGAGCTATCAGCAAGGGGCCTTCGCGAAGTGTGTCACAGCGACACACCTCCGAACTCTGATCCCCCAACACTGATTGAATGGAATCAGGCCAACATTGAAGCAGTACAACTTATCCTAAGCCGCCTACATCAGGAAATCATCATCAGCATAGTAGACGGCCTAATGGTAAAAAGCGCTAAAGCACTTTGGGCTAAAATCACGATAAATTTTGCCTCTCAGACTGTCACAAATAGAGGACGAACCTGGGTACGTTGGGAATGCCTAAAGTTCACTGGCAATATTGAAGAATACATCAAAGAATGTTCCAACATTCTTTTTGATATTGCTGGAATAGGTATCTCTCTGCCACCAGATATCATGGCGTACTCAATATTGGGAAAAATCAGTCGGGACAGTAGTCAGTATGATCATATCATCGACTCCATGGTCCTCTCCATGAACCCAAACATTAATCCGCAGCAAGTTCTTGACAAATTATCAGAGCTGCTCAGGCATAAAAATACAAAGAGGGATGCTCAAAAATTCCCGATCAAAGAAGAAAACGATAGCAGTGCATTACTCACTGCCTCAGACCAATTTCCATACAAACTAACGTATATTTGTAAAAATGGAAAACACAACATCAAAAACACCACCCACAAAGCCGAAAACTGCTGGGCCGAACATCCAGAACTTCGTCCCCCACCAAGAAATCGCTACAAAAGAAAAACTTCAGAGGGCGAAACTCACCAAACGGGCATGGAAGCTCTATTCACAACAGCCTGTAATCCCTCGACTTCGCCGCTTTCCTTGGTTATTGATTGTGGTGCAACCCACCACATGTTCAACAACAGAAACCTCTTCTCTAGCTTCTCCGAAAGAAATGAAAGTATCTCCACTAGTGACCCATCAAGCAACCTAATGTGCAAAGGACAAGGGACCGTGAAAATTCTCATCGACAAGAAAACCTTTACTCTCCTCAATTGTCTTTTTGTTCCTAAACTAACGAAGAACCTTGTCAGCCTCCTGGACCTATGCAAAGACCCAATAACAATAACTAGAAACAACTCAACTTTTCAGTTGTCACAAAACAATCAAACATTTCTGTCAGGACAACTTATAAATAAACTCATGGTGGCATTCTTCAACCAACCAATGGCAAATCTAACGGAGCGCCCTACTAATCCACCCTGGCATCTCCGCCTTGGACATCCGAGTAATCAGGTACTGAAATCCCTTGGATTGAAACCAATCGACGACAACTCGTGCGATACATGCGCTAGAGGGAAAATGGCCGCATTGCCATTCAAAGGACACTTTGCTGAAGTGACCAAACCACTCGACTGCCTTCACCTAGATGTCATTGGCCCAATCTCACCTCCATCGAAATCAGGGCACCGTTACTTCTTGACAATAGTTGATCAGTATACCTCCTTCAAGATAGTACGATTCCTCAAAAATAAATCAGATGTTTTTGATGAATTTACCTCTCAAAAGGCCCTCATGGAAAACTCGCAAGACAGAAAGATAAAGAGAATCCTTACTGATGGAGGTGGCGAATTTGTCAACCATCAGTTTAAAGCACTTGCGATGCAAAGTGGCTTTATCCACAATGTATCACCTCCGTATACGCCAGAGCACAATAGCTTTGCTGAACGGGCCAATCGAACAATATTAGATAAGGCAAGATGCCTGCTCCTCACATCAAATCTCCCTAGTTGCTACTGGGCAGAGGCTGTCAACACAGCCACGTATCTGGTCAATAGTCTTCCTACACCTTCGAGGAACAACCAATCTCCCCATTTTTTATGGACTAAAGTCGCCCCCAAGATTAGAATGATTAGGACCTTCGGCTGCAAAGTCATCTTCCATGTTCCCAGAAGCCGTCGTAGCTGGAAATTAGCGCCAACTGGTGAAGTCGGAATCTTGCTTGGAATCACAAATGAATCTGCCTATCGCATCTTAAAAATCAGCGATCACAAGGTTTATATTAGTAGGCATGTTATCTTCTTTGAAAATGACTTTCCCACTTTAAATAATTGTGAAGAATCTAATGTGATTCCCAACACCAGCTGGAATGACTTTGTTGAAGAAGAAGATAAATTCTACGATTGCCTAGAGGAAGTAGAAGAGCAAGCATCAATCAGTGAAGATCACCCAGAAGAGGAACCTACATCTGTCAGCCCAAGTAATGAAAGATCAGGGTCACCACCGAGAAAGAGGATCAAGGTCATAGGCCCAAGACATCCTACCTTGATTAATTCGGACATCAGTGAAGCAAACATCCTACCCTATCCTAGACGTCCGACCACTCATCTCACTTACCCTGATCCCAGCACATTCAATGAAGCGCTCGAATCGGACGAGTCAAACACATGGTTGAGTGCAATTACGAAAGAATTGAACAACATGAAAGAACTCGATGTATGGGAAGAAGTTCCGATCAAAAACAATTACAAACTCATAGGCACTACCTGGGTCTTCAAAACTAAGAGAGATGAAAAACAACAAATCCTCGAATACAAGGCAAGATTATGCGCTCAAGGGTTCTCCCAGACACACGGAATCGACTTCTCCAAAACCTTTGCACCCACTGGTCGATTAAATTCACTTCGCACGCTTATTTCCCATGCAGCTTCCTCAGGTCTAAGATTCGAGCAGCTAGACATCAAGAGCGCTTTCCTCAACGCACCACTGGAGGATGAGGTCTACTTGTCCATTCCGCAAGGATTAGATCGTGACAAAAAGAAAGTATGCCTCAAACTAAAAAAGGCTATATACGGACTAAGACAAGCTCCACTAGCTTGGTATCGTCGTCTCTCTAATTGGTTGATCAACTGGGGATTTAAAGTCTCAAAAGCCGATTCTTGCGTCTTCTATCGTGAGGGCGATGAACCCATTTGGCTATTTGTCCATGTTGATGACATAGGGATTTTTGGCAATAATCTGACTAAATTCAAGACAGCGATCAAAGAAGAGTTCAGCACAAAAATCCTGGGTTTGGCCGATCTCATGCTGGGTATTAAATTAACACACGAAGAGAATTCAATCACCCTATCTCAGCAACACTACATCGACTCTCTGCTCGATCTCTATGGTATGACGAATTGTAAGCCAGTGGCCACAGCATTAGTGCCAAATACTCATCTGGAAGCAGCATCAGACGAAGACAAAGAAAAGTTCTCAGCCCTCAACATCAACTATCGTAGTGCAATAGGAAGCCTCAGCTACTTAAGTACTGCTACTAGACCTGATTTGTCTTTTGCCGTCAGCGCCTTGTCTCAATTCTTAGAAGCACCAGGTACACAGCACTGGCACGCCTTCCTACATGTACTTAAATACCTTAAAGGTACATGCTCAGTCTGCCTCACATACTGTAGAAATAGTCAAGAACCCCCTACTGCATACTCTGATGCAGACTGGGGAAACTGTAGAGTATCCCGACGATCAGTTACAGGTTACTTAGTCACCATACACAACAATCTCGTCATCTGGAAAACAAGGAAACAACCCACTGTGTCCTTGTCTTCAGCAGAGGCCGAGTATAAAGCCTTGACCGATCTCTCATGTGAACTAATGTGGTTCAAACAATTTTGCAAAGAGATTGGTATTTACACTGACAACAAACCAATCATAGTTCACGAAGATAATCAAGGCTGCATCGACACAGCAAATGGCGACTGCAACACGAACTCTCGACGTATGAAACATGTAGATATTCAATTACATTTTATTAGAGAAGTGATCAATGACTCAATCATCCAACTCAAATACACTCCCACAACAAGCATGTTGGCCGACTTCTTAACAAAATCTATCTGTCGACCAGCGTTGTTAAGAACGATGGACTGTCTTAGATTATCACGATTGGGAGACAGAGGGGATGTGAAAATAGTGAACCTCTCCCTATCCGTGAACAACTAGGACCTTTTGAGAAACAGGTATTCCCGCGTTACAGTACTAATAACGCGGGGTTAAGATCACACCTTGAATTCTAAGAATATAAAAGAGCGCTCACACACTTCTATGGAAGGGGTGTGATCATCCCAATTCATTTCTTCAATAACCTCACCAACTAGTTTTTGTTTTTAATCGTGCATAGCCAATACACAATTGTTGATAATAATTGTGTATTGACTGTCCAGCATCTGTTGGCTATAAAATAAAGTAGTTAGAATATCGTTATAATATATTAATTGTGATTTTAGGTATGATTGATATCTGATGTCATTCTCACTTGTGTTACTAATGTTGTTATCATAATTCTATCTTTTAGCTCATCACTAAGTTGTACGCATAAACAATTAGCCTCTTATATTTTTATAAAGGTTGTTCACCTTTAGGTACTACTTTTTATCTTTTCAGTTATATACATTACATATTACGATGTTAATACATTTCTTTAGTTTGTTTAATTCTTTTAAATGAAGAACAAATGTCGGTCTGCCTCAAGCAACAACTTCAACCGAGCAACTCAATGATGAAACTCCGAATTAGCCTTACTGTGGCTCTGCTGATGAATTGATTTGCTGATGAAAGACATTAAGAGATATTAGGGAAGAATGAATATTGGTCCGCCTCAAGTAACAGCTTCAGCCAAGCAACTCAAGGATGAAACCAGATACTGAATTGGCCTCACTCGCTCTGCTGATGACTTGAGTATTGAATTTGAATTGACTTGCTGATGAAGGAAAATGAAGAATGAACGAACGTCGGTCTGCCTCAAGTAACAACTTTAACCGAGCCACTCAAGGATGAAACCAGACACTCTGAATTAGGATTACGGTGGCTCTGCTGATGAATTGAATATTGAAATTGAATTGATTTGCTGATGAAGGACAAGATTATCAATGAAGATTGAACATTGGACCACCTCAAGTAAGAACATGAAGACGAACTCAAAGTACCACTCAAGGCATTTGATTCAGCATATTTAGCAAGAAGTTGATAATCAGAAGAATACGAGCCTTGCAAATGGCTGAATGAATCTTTCAAAGCTTAGCCCAAAACGAGTTTATTGAATTAAGAAGCTTTCAACTCCACCAAGTATTCAGCATATCGGAATTTGAGGAGTGAAATGAGTTTGATCAAACAAGACATCTGAGTTATTAAGTTTTTTTATTCATTAACTGCCTGCTTCAGCTTTCATAGCACGCTTCGGCGAATGAATCCAGGTTAAGAATGATTCAAAACATTTCGTTTTTGATAGATTAACAAATCATTGGTTCTCTAACCTTTGAGAGATATTCATTTAGCTGACTTATGGTTTTCGAAATCATCAAAGTCAAATGAATGAATATTACATTCAGCTTGAAAAGCCCAAAATTATGGTGCAAACGAGAAAATAATTCGTTTTCTTTGATACCTCATAAGTTTTTTTACCACTCAGTGGAATAAGTTTCTTGATAAAAAAGACAAGTAGTCCTAGAATTGCGATATGATGCTGCTTTGGCTCATCGAAATATTATGTTGATTTTGAGCAGAAAGAAGGAAAAAATTATTATTGAGGAAAAGTTGGAAATTAGAAATCAAATTTTATTTAAATCTGGATTAATTTGACAATTAACTTTTTGAAAAAAAATTATTCCTTGAAATTCCAATTGACTCAAAAAATTCAGTTCAAGGTCTTTTTAAAAGGGAATAAACTCTCAGTTTCTGAAGTCTTGATATGAAAATTATTTATGCCTCACTAAACAAAGGACCTTACGTTGAAAGTATTGAAAAGTATGAGATGAAGATAACAGGAGCCCTTCAATAAGGAAGAATCTCAGTATTATACCAAACCTTCTGAAGAATGTGCAATTAATTGTAAAGAAATTGCAAGAGTTTCAATTGTGTCCAAACACAAGCAGAACAGCCATGTACCAAGTTAAGGATAAGATCTCCATTACATTGAAAAGTCAAATAGAAAGGAAATTTCTTAAGATATAAAGAGCATTGGTTAAAGCTTTGATGAGAAACCAATGAATCCCAAATAAAAAGCTCACATGGAAATGGAAAGACAACAAAGCGAGTTATTTTTTGTCCTTGATTTTCTAAACTCACCAATTATCAACTATGCTATAATATACTATTGTGGGCGGAAAAGCTTATGAAAAGGTTTGATAATATAAAAATTTTATGTCTTCATGCAAGAAAAATCTTCAAAATCAGGAAGGCAATAGCAGATAACTTGTTTATGAATTTTGGACTTTAAATCCAATAAATGAAATTGATGCATTAAGAAGTGAGTACTTTCACAAAAAAAGTGCATCTTCAATTTGTGAGAATAGAATTTTGATTTGGGGAAAAACTAAATTGATTTATGATCTTTTAAACTTACTAAAGATAAGAAATTCTCCATTCAAAAAACACAAAATTCATCTTGAATTCCTCAAGAACTCAGCCAAAACAATTTAAATAAGAGTTTTTTATAACCCCATGAGAAGAGAAGAAGAGGTACATTAAACCTGTTTTCCAGAATCAAGACTATAATTAAGCTTAGGAAAATTATATCATATTCAAAATCTTGATTAAGAGTATAGAATTAATTTGAAATGGGACACGATTATGTTTTGAATGTCCCTAGGGGTAGAAATTTGATGAGTAAAAGGCCAAAGCTCTAAGGGGAATAAAAAGGTTTTGAGAGGAAATTAAGGGGGAAAATAGAAAGATGTCCTTTTAGAAGATAAAAAAGAAGGCAAAATTTATAAAATAATTTTAATTTTTACAGCCATACAGCTTACTATATCAGTATAATTAGATCAATTAGATTCAAAGTATAGTCTTGAGGTTACTTAGTAAATTTTTCTTATTTAATTTATTGTAATGAATTTACACTTATATCTCTGTATTGTAACTTGATAGGCTATTAAATTACCATGTGATATTATCAAATGTTGTTATGAAATATATAGCTTTATGAAAATTATACCAGGATTAATAAGCTTAATGATTTGAATAGAAATATTTTAGAGTGATATTTTGAAATTTGACTATCTTTGTTTTGTGAGGAAATAAAATTCATTTTATGCCTCATATAAAGTATTGAAACAGAGATCTTGGATCATATTGAATATATAATCTTTTTGAATAAAATGGAAAAGAATGAAACCAAAGACAACTTAAGTTGTTAGGGAATATCAATTATTTGAAACCTAAAATAATTGCATGTGTTCCATAGGATCTTAATTTTTATTAGAATCAAAGTTTCATTTTTCAATGAAGTAGGGAAATTCTTCACTTATAATAAAAATGATTAATAATGAAACACTCTTTTTTAAGTTGAATTAAGAAAGATATGATAAGGTCTAAAAAATAATGGTGTAAATCATAAATGAATGATTTCTATTTATAGATTTGAGGCTTAGTGTTTTTTGTTTCTCAATGTAATCTTTGTTGCATAATTCTTAAAAGATAAAGAAAGAGAATAATAATAGAAATGGCTTCCAAATAGACTTTATTAATTAATTTTAACGATTTAATTATTTTATTTTTCATCATTTTCCTTGAGAGAAAATATTCTTAATAGATTTTCATACAGTTTATGTGATGTTTTGAAAGATATATTTTGAAGGTATAATCCATTTGAAAAAACTGAAATTCAATAGTCTATTTCTAATTATCAAGATATTTCTTCATGTTCTTTATAGAAAGAATATTTAGGGTGATTTCATTTCTGTTTCATGCTTAATCTGTTATGTAATGTGATCAAAACTTGATTTCTCATTCAAAATGAATCTTAAACCACTCCTATGGGTATGAAAAAGGAAATAATGTAGTTCATATAGCCTTTATAGTTCAATTTAGAAGTAAAATTATAGCTTAAAAGTAAGTTCTTTTACTATGAAACAAGAATCCATTAATATATATCTTTAACCCTTTTTATGTTAGAAGACTCCTTTCTTGTATAAAAAAGAAATGGATTTATCCCTTTTTATCATTTTTTCATGGAAAACTGTTTTTAATAAATATTTTAAACTTTGTTTTCTCTTTCTCTATCATATTTTAATACTCAAAAGTATATTTAAAAGTTTGATACCTTTAAAGTTACACTTCTCACAATATTCTATTGGATAATATCTAAATGTTGCTAATATAGGTACTTTAAGAGCTTCATTACCAATATTTTAGAACCCTAAAGTGAAAGAATCATATAAAAATATGCTATTAGCTACCTAATATTAGATATAAGCCAAAAAATATGAATATGGCTTTGATATACTATTTTTTATTTGAAAGAATTTCAAATTCAAAAAATTCTGATGGGTGTTCAATGTGAAGATTACATATAAATTGAAAACATATTAATAGAAGAACTATTTGGAATCTTATTTTTCAATTTCTTTAAAATTTTATTTCTCTCTTTCAATTTACTCAATTTCACTAAAAAGCCAAGCCTTCAAAAGTGTTTGGACAGATTTCTTCTTGCTTTTTTTTTCTTATTTGACACCTTTGGGCTGAAGATATTGTTCTGTATAATTTATTTAATCAGAAAACCACTTTTTATTAGTAGTGACTAAATCTCTTTGATAAGTTTATTCTAATTCTGCTACAAAAGATCTTCATAAAGTCCTTTGGATAATACTATATATATTGGGGTGTGAAGAAAATAGGACATATATAAATCTGATGTCACAGTCATGGAGACAGGCAGGGCATTACCAATCATTACCAATTGAAGATCTTCCAACACCCAATCAACAAGGGGGTTTCATGGAAGATTCCCCAAATAAAGTTTCAAACCTCAATACAGCTCAATACAGGCAAGACCCAAATACAGGTGCAAACACCTGTATTGGATGCACCAATACATGTTTACATCTCAAGTTGTAACAGCCACTAGCCAGGGGTAAGGGTATTCATACTTATACTGACTCAAACACCTCAAAACCAGCAAATACACTGTGTGTATCAGCATTCATTTTCAGCAATCTTCCTTGCTGAAACATGCATACAGTCTGTCAACTTCTGTACATGTTGGAGTTAGAAAGTCTAAGGCAGAGAAGTGTCAGGTTTCAGCCTCTCTTTGTCTTTGCTTAATCCAATTTGGGTTAATTGCATAAACTATCTGCTTACCTAAGGCAGAGAAGTGTCAGGTTTTGGCCTCTCTTTGTCTTTACTTAATCCAATTTGGGTTAAGGAAAGAGAAGAGAGGTCACGCCTCACGTCTTAAATAATCTATTTACAACTGTGCAGCAGAAAATACTGTTTGTTTCCTTGTTAGGTCTCAACACCCCCTCCCAAGGAAACACAAAAGACCCATAACTAGTGTAAAGACAGTTTGTCTCATGCCAATCAAAGCTTTACTGCCCCCAATGGCTTTGTGAGAATATTAGCTTGTTGCTCAACAGTTGACACCCACTTTAGCATCACCTTGTAAGCCCATGTGAAATCATTAACGAAATAAAAGGCTCTATCAAGGTATTTTGTTTGTTTCTTCGACAAATTTTCATCTGCTATTAAGATTGCTGCCCAATTATCACAGTAGATGCTGAGTGGCTGGGTGCCTAGGATAGACTCACTCACCAGGCGCAGCAGGGAAAGAAGCTGGGCACCCTCCAAGAGAGCTACATACTCAGCCACACAGGTTGACATTGCAACCACTGTTTGCCTCTTAGAACCCCAAGCCACAACGTTGCCAAAAACCTTGATGATATAACCCAAAGTGCTCCACTGGTGTTCACCCCCCCAGTTCGCATCAGCCCATAGTTCAAAACCTTCACTGGTGTCCCCATAGCTCAGAGATAGATGAGGATGCCTGGATAAGTACCCTATGAGGTGGTCAAGAGCCTGCCAGTGGCACAGGCCGGGGTTGGCAGCAAACCGCGCCAGGAGATGCACAGCATAGCTGATATCGGGCCTTGTACCATTTGAAAGGTACATAAGCTACCCTATGGTGGAATGAAAAACGCTGGTGTCGATGGCATTGTGGGAACTCCTCTGCGTGTGGGATAAAATGAGGCAGTACCTGGAAGGGGAAATTACAAGAAAACAGTTTTGAATTGCTGTTTGGAACTTGTAACCCTTGCTCTGCTTGTGTGCTAGAATAATCTAGACTGCCCTTCCTAATATGCTAAGCTATCTTTACTGAGTTCACCAAATCAATTTTATTTTATTGATAGTGGCTTGATTAGAAAATATTGTACTCAACAATCTCTAATCAGACTTTGCTCTACTTAAAAAAGTGGTTAGTTAAAACCTTAACAAATAAATACTTTTTAAAACTTCCAGAAAATCTGGTTGAATTACACCAAAATAATTTTACAAAAGATAATAAATGAAATAAAAAAGAAAGAAGAACACACTTCTTACTATTAAACAATCCAAACAAAACTCTTATATATATATATTTTATTTTTGTTTTTTGTTTTATGAGTGAAACAGTACAGACAGTTACAATATGAGAGAGAAATAAATAGCACTTGATATCACTTATAACAGTATATGATTATTAAGGGAAAAGTAACTTGAAATATATTCAGGTAAAATAAGTTGAATTAACTGTGTGTTGAGCTATATTTATAACCTAAAGAAAATTCAACTACTATAGTATAATATGTGAGATGTTTTGTGAGTTTATAAAAAATAATAAATTTATAGCTTATTATTTCAACAAACCCTTTGATCTATATAATGGTAAGCTGTTGGTTTTAAATATTGATGGTAGAATAGGAGTAGTATGAATTTAATGTAAAATTATTAATTTGGTGTTAGTTCAGGACTGAAAAAAAATATATTTCCAGTATAATGTGAAACTTGTTTCTTATAACTTCTGAATGGATGGGTGATTAATGTGAATAGGAATGTGAAAATGTTGTTGTTTATGTTGAATAATTTACTTGATGTTGTTGATGGGTTTTATTTTAGTTGTATATGTATCTCGATGAAATTGAATTGATTTAAGGGGTTCTACTTTAGCTTAAAAGTAGTAAAATTACTTTGAAAAATTCAGGTTTTATTTTAAGATCTGAGAAAATTACTTTAAAGTGATGGTTTTATTTCAAAACTCTCTAAAAATTACTTTTAAGGATTTAAACACTAAAATCCAGAGATGCCTCACTCATGAGCTTCAAGCTTTAAGATCCTAATTAAATAAGGCACTAGTCTACCTGCTAGTAAGGGATGAATTAAAATCTTTTCACACTATTTGTTCTCTTGATCTATGTCAACAACGAACCTCAATTACTAAGCTTAATTTATCAAACGGATTTCTAATTTAACCTCTTAGATAAGGGATTTGGAAAAAATAAGTAGAAGTTACAATTTCCAGATGGGAAAAAGTCTGGAGAGTAAAAAAGTTCGACTATTTATATTCTTTGGGGGGAATAGGGTTAGGCTTTAGGGTTTTCACAAACTGTTTCATGCATATGCATGTGAATACTAGCTCTTCTTCAATTTACCCTGGATTACTAAGCATTTTATAAACCCATAGCTAATTTACTACCACCAAGATAAGGTTTTATACCTTCACTCCACTCATCACTCTTTTCACCCTTTACACTATACATCCTTAATTATATATTTCTTTTCCTAATAATAATCAGAACTACTAATCAACTCAATAATTTACACCATTACAATTTAAAGAAATTCCCTTCCACTATCATCATCTCAATGGAATACCTAAAATAATCCACACCACTACTATTCTATAACAAAAAAATAGAATGAAATCAAAATAAAATAAATATACCTTCACTAACTCAGACTAATATTATTTTTTTAATTCAAACAGAGCTCATCTCAATACTCTTCTTAACAAAAGAAACTAAATAAGGCTTCCACAAAATATTTTGAATTAAAACCAACCACAACTGTACAATTTCCACCAATAAGAGAAATTAATTCCCATGTAATACTACAATAACACAGCTCTCATAATTTATATCATTATTGTTTTTTTTTGTTAAAAAAATTTACACAAAATTAGAATCCAAAAGTTAAATAAAGGGTTTTTCTTTTCTTGAATTCAAATATTCATTAAATCAGTAGAATACTGACTTGACTTGTTTTGTTTTGTTTTTTTTTATAGAATATGAGTTTTTAAGGTTACAAAATCAGGTTCTTTGGATTATGATGTTGATTTCTTTTTTTATATTGGTCCATTAAGCTAAACTGGTATAGGTATACCACATCCCCCTCTCCATTTAATGCTGTCCCCAGCATTTCCAGTGACGCTTAAGGGACAAATTCCTTTCTTTGCTACTTTTTATCCTTCATCCACACCTTCCTCCTGCCAAAATGACAACACATAAAAAAATCCTGTAATATTTGATTGAACTCCCATGAAACATTTTATTTTTGCTCTTTATGTTGATTTTGAAGCTCCATTTTGTCTTCTTGAAGGTATAGATCTTGAATTTTTTAGTTTTATTTATTATTATTATTATTTTTTGAGAGATGAGGGATGCATTCCCTCTCCATTTAAAAAAAATGATTTCTACATAATTATTTTTTTATTCTTCATTCAAAATATGTGTATGAGAACAATACCTGTATGAAATTTAATAATGAAATTTTCTCAACTAACTACACAAACAAAAACCCAATATTAAAATTAATTGAAGGTCCACTTTCCCCAAAAAACTTAACATCATAAGGAGTGATGAGAAGAAATAGGTACCACCCCTTATTTTTTATAATAATATCATTATTACTTCTTGAGGGACAATTTCCCTCTCCATTTGATTTTTTTAACTACTCATAATTCTTCACTAATATAATAATCTCCCAAGACTCTCCATAAGGGGAGTAATAAACATATAAGCTATTAAAATGAAAAAAACAGAACATATTGGTACAATCTAAGGTCTTGTCCAGGACCTTGGATTTAGCCCTGAGACTATAATGAATATAAAATTTATTGATGAGGCAGTTTAAGGTCTTACTCGGGACCTTTGCTTTAGTCCTGAGACTGAAATTAGTATAAATTATTTTGATTAGGCAGTTTAAGGTCTTACTCAGCACCTTTGCTTTAGTCCTGAGACTGAAATTAATATAAATTACTTTTATTAGGCAGTTTAAGGTCTTACTCAGGACCTTTGCTTTAGTCCTGAGACTGAAATTAGTATAAATTACTTTGATTAGGCAGTTTAAGGTCTTACTCAGGACCTTCATGTACTGTTTTTTTTTAATTTATATCTCAATCTATATAATAGTAAATCCCAAAAAATCCTTTGAACATATTCCTATTATGTGAGTATGTCTTAGCCAATCAACTCAAAATTTAACATAAGATCACAGCCAACATAATATACAGGAAAATAAATAAAATGAGTCAATTCCAACAGATGACATAATATATAAAAATGACATAATAGTAGAAATAACAATAATACTCATAAAATATATGTGAAATAAAGATAGCTATGAAAGAAAAGGGATAAATAAATCCCTTATTTATATATTTTTTATCATGTTTTTTATTTTATGTATATATATTATGATTTTTTTTTGTTAAGAATACTCATTGATACTAAATATATTACTTGTAAATATTCATCTTATATAAGTATTCCTCAGCAAATTAATCTTAAATTTGTATTAAAACCAAAAACATAAAAAGAAAATAATAATAATAATAAACAAAAATAACAAGGAAATAAGTATATAAAAAAAGTAATTATAATAAAAAAAAGTGAATTAATTAATGAATTCCTCCATAGTATAAGTATCCTCTGTTTTAAATCAACTTTTCTCTATTTGATAATATTATTATTTTACTTAAAGTTTCAATTTTTTTTTAAGTTTTTTATATCAATTATTATTATTATTTTCAAATATGAACATATATCTTTCTTTACTCTTATCTTATTAATTTTTTATTATTTCATCTATAATATAAGTAAGGACTGATAATTACTGCACTAGTAGCACAGTAGGTCTCTTTTTTTTTTTTTTTTTTGTTATTTCATTTATATATAAACTTTCATTTAATTTATATATATATGTTATATTCTCTTATATATATATATATATTAATTATTATTTATTTATTTATTTTTTTTATAATTTTATAAATATATATATATTCTTTTTTAATTTATATCGGTACTTTAAAACAAAGAAAAGCTGCTCAGCATTGCTGCGCTACTGCAGCAGCTGTCTCTTTTCATCATCGCGTGCAGATTTTATTATCATTATATTTATATTTATTTTTTTTAAATAACTCTACAAATTTATATATATTAATTTATATTGATATCATTGACGAAAAGAGAGTGGCTCCGCATTGCTGCGCTACTGCAGCAGTTGTCTCTTTTCAACTTCGCATGCTGATTATTTTATATTATATATTTTAAAAAATAATCATAATTAGTTATTTAATATAAAAAAAACTAATTTGAAACATTTGTTTTTTCTTTACATTCATCGGATTGCAAAGGAAAAAAAAAATAAAAAAAAAAGAAAGTCACTAGGAATTGCTGTGTGACTGTAGCATTGTTTTTCTCTTCTTCGGTTGCGCAATGTGTTGTTATTATATTCTTATTTTATTTTATGTGTAAGTTTATTTTTTTTCTTTTGTTATGTTTTTTTTAAAAAAAGCATTATTTAAATATTTACTATAAAAACTAATTTATAACCCTTTTATTTTTTTATTTTTTTTATTTATTTACAGTCATTGCATCACAAAGAAAAAAACTAAAAAATAAAAAGGAATCATTGTTGGGAATAGCTGTGCTACTGTAAAATTTCTTTGCACTCTAAGGTCACATGGTTTTTTTATTCTGTATTTTATTCGGATATTGATATTATTATGATTTTGGTAAGTTTATTTTGTTCTTTCTTCATTAATTATTTTTTTATTTCTATTATCTCTTTTTTTTTAAAAAAAATATTTAAATATTTGATATATAAAAAAAAACTAATTTATAATGATTTTATTTTATTTTATCATTGCATTGTAAAGGGAAAGGTCAAAATAAAGAAATATTTTAAGAATTGCTGCACTACTGCAGCATTATTCTTTTTCTACAATTGCAAATCAGGATCTTTCTATCGTTAATATTATATCTTCATATTATTATTACTTTTTATCTTATTTTAATGTTTTTTACTTTATTATTTTTTAATAATTAAAACTGCTTTTATTAATTTTTTTTATTTAACAATTGACGTCATTTCAGATAGAAGGAGTTGGGGAAGTGGTGGCTGATAACCCATGGGTATAATACAGCATTTTAATCCCTATCTCTTTGCCCCCATCTGTGGCTTGTTTTACAGGTAATGTACAGTTTTTTTAGTGTTGTTCTTATCATTTTGTTTATATTTTTTTTATGTTTAATATTAATTTCTACTATCTCTTCTCAATGCCGATCAGTGATCTTCAATGCCACTGAAATCATAGTCCTGAATCTGAATAGCGCTTTCAATTTTTTGTATCTTGGGGTGAGTTATTTTTTTGTTCTTGTTCATTATCAATTTCTATTGTGCTGGTGACAACTCAGCAATTTGGGGTGCATTGTTTTCTTATTGTATTGTGCTAATCCCCCTTTTTTTTCAATAATTTAAGGAAAACTGTCTGATGTTGATGTAAGTTAAGGTAAGTGGGTTTATAAATAGTCAATCGTTCATTCACTTCACCAACTTTGTTTCTCTACCTCTATCTATTTTTTTTAGTCTAAATATATATATTTTTATTATATTATATATTCTTTTTAATATAATTATGCCCTTTACGTTAGAAATACAACCTATTGCTGATGGTGACCAAGAGGTCACTATCTCTCTTGACTCAATTAATTATAGTTTTACAATTCCTTCTCGCGGTCTACCTACCTTCAATTTATACACCCACTCAAAACACGAAGATCCGACCCCAGTTCATCCTTTAGTTGGCCATGTTGGCCTTGCACCTAGCTCACCTCCAGCTCTCTCAACAAATACCCAACCTACTACACCAGAGTCGGAGGGTAACAACCCTTTTTTGGATGATATTAATACTCCTCCCTCGATTCAATCACTTCGAGCCGATTTCAGTTATTATTTCCGACTTTTCAATGGCTAAATGAACCATCTGCACTTGCACATGCAGAATTTTTACATTAATCTTACACCAAACGTCTTTTCCTTTCAACAAGAGCACCAAATAATCAAAAATTTGGTGCAGTCATGTTTGCACTGGTATAGGCACATGATTGAGTAAGTCTATTTTGCTATATATATATATATATATTTTTCTTATTAATTTATTTTTATCTATATTTTTTTTTTAAAAAAAAAGTGCTGCTGTAAGATTGGCCGAGCAGCAAGAAACTCCACCATTATATTTTCGCTAGACAGTGTAGTATGTAATTCTTTTTTTTTAATAATAAATTTAATTCAAATAATTATCACTAATCATCCCTTCTTATTATATAATTTTTTAAGGGTCTAGTCCTAGCAAACCAAAAGTGTTTTTTGGTTGTTTTTTTTTTTTTTAAAAAAATACTTGATAAAATAAAAAAAATGCAAATTTCTCACTTAATAAAAAAAAATAACTTCAGATCAAAAATAAATAAATAAAATAAACATAAATAAACAAAAAAAAACTCATAGTTTAATTTTACAGAGTTAGTGACACAATTTTCTTTCTTTTTTTTATTGGCCTATCTTATTGAAATGGAATGAGATTTACATAATAATAATCATTATTATTTATTTATTTTTCTTTAATATCTTGGCTTTAAGCCTTTCCCCCACAAATCAGATTGGAGCAAGCAAAAAAAATGAATAGAAAATAAACATTGAAGTTAAAGAATTAAAAGGTAAACCAAATAAGAAAAGAAATAAAATATAAAAAAATAAGTAAAATCAAAACAATGAACAAGAAATCAAGAAAAAAAAACTTCTCCAAAAAAAAAAGAAATAATAATAAATACTTTATACCAAAGGATTATTTTTCTTTGGATATATAATAGCTTTACTCTTTTTAATTAAACCTTCCTCTTTTTTCTTTTTTTTAATACTTATACATTTTTCTATTTATTTTCTCTTTATATATATATATATTTGCAGAGAAACTCAATAGAAATGTTACATATATTATGTATACATTTATGCATGGCTTGAAAAAAAAATAATAATTAAATAATAAATAAAATAAAATAAAATTAAAATAAAACAACCTAGAATAAATAATTCAAATAAACTAAATAACATGAAGTAGAAGAATCAATAACAAACAAGAAATAAATAATCAGTTGATCAATTTATAAGATAAAATTTTCAACATGATTTTCTTTCTCCAAATTTGTATTTGGATCATCTACTTGATTTCTTTCTTCTTTCAAATCTAAAAGACATTTTACTTTCCATTTTACTGTTGAAAAACCTATTTAACTCCTTTTCTAGATTCAATTGAAGCTTTTTAAAGAAATATGGCCTTTTTATATTATTACTAAAATCTAAGTTTAAACTAACACTGACCTTATTCACAGATATAAAATTATCTTTCTGACCATTTTTAGTAAATTGCTTGACCCTTCTATTTCTAGTGATTTTCTTTTCCTCAAGAATTGGTATTGGATGATTTGTAGCATCATTTTGAGAATGGGATTGAATATTTGGGCTTTCTTCAGGGTAAGTGTATTTTTTATTAAAGTAATCAGGATCATTTAACTCCATATTTTGGGCTAAACCTTTTGCTTCTGAGTTTTGAGCTTCAAAATTAAAAAAACCATTGAATAATTGTAGTATTTCTTTTTCCTCTTCTGTGAGCTGATTCTGATTATCTCCACCATGCTCTTCAGGTAAATTCTCTATATTGGTCCAGGATTCTCCCATATTCTCAGCTAAGTCCTTAATTAAATTATCTTTGATTTCATCTTTTATTAAGAATTCTTCATAATTTGTTTCCATTAGCTTGGAGCTATTTACATTGAACTGATAATCTTCATCCTCCTTTTCCTCTTCAAATAGCTTATTAAATTTCTGAACCAAAGAAAAATAATCACAAAATTCTTTTCCTAAGATTAAATTATTATCATTTCCCTCAATCATGAATAACATGTAGATCGTTTCATCTGTAGGTAGTACTATTTGAGCTCTGTTCATATACCTTTTAGTGAGTTTATTTTCTAACTTTCCTTTTTATTTCCTTTTATTAGGGCTTACTCTAATGTGTAAAGCCATTTTCATTGGTATGATATTTATGTCTAAGTTTGGATTCATTATTGCCATAACAGGATATTGCTCCCAACCTACTCTGACATATACTGGTGAAAAACTAGGAGAAACAGAATTCAAGATATCATGAAATTCATTTTCTTGTTCAGAAGACTCACCTTTCTCACTTCCAATGGATTTTTCTTCCATTTTAATATAGCTTATGTTTAATTTTGGTTTGGGTTCAGGTGATATTATTTGTTTTCCTTCATAAGCTTTATGTTCCTTTAGTTCATTTGATTGATAAAGAGTTGGTTTCAATGTGGTTGAAACAGGTTGAACTTCATTCAAATTCAAAGGTATAGAATTATCTTCTGATATAGTTGATGTAGCACCTTTACATTGGAAATCAAAGCGAATAACCTCATTTTTATTCCTTTTCATTTTCTCAACTGCCTTTGCTAACATTCTCTTAGCTTTATGGTGGTCTTTATCCTTTTTTACCACTGTAGGTTCTAGTTCTTTTTGTTCTTGGTTGACTTTGATTGGTTTTGAAAACTTCAATTTTTTAAAAAATGCTTTTAGTTTACTAGGTGGGTTTGACTTAATTGATACGTTCTGACCTTGAATTGGAATATTACTCTCATTCTAATTATCCAATTCTTCTTGGATATAGAACTTAACATTTTTTCTGCCATTTGAAGTGACAACATTTGATATCTCTCTTGGTTTGATTTTAGAATTATCCTCATCTGCATCTTTCCAGTCTGAATCTTTCACCATGTTACATAATTCCATCCCTTTTGGTGGTACTGAATGCCATCCTTTTGCTTCAGGTGAGAAAATTGGAATACAAAGTCTTTTACCATCCAATTTTCTATAACTCAATATTTCTCCTTGATCTTGAGAATGCTCAAGTCTGATTCCATTATCAGCTAAAAATGGCCTACCAATTACAGTATGAACTGCCCCTCTGGCAACAAAAAAGTGAATCTTCCTCTCCTCACCCGATGGTAGAACTAACAGAGTATTTTCAGCAAGTCCAACAACTGCTGTACTATGGCCTCCAATACCTTTTAGACGCATATTCAAGGCTCTCATGGTTAATTTTGCTTTAATAGACTCAATCTCTGGGATAATATTCAGCTCAGCACCAGTATCAACCAATGCTTTCGGTTTATAGCCTTCTTGACCAATTGCTACATCCATCATACCTAGGGGACAAGCATAGTGCATTTTTTCGTCAATAATAACTTCTTCTGGAGTTACTAATTGTTCTTGGTTGTTAATTGACTTCATTGACATTAAATACTTCTTTTCTTTTTCAGATAAGAACTTGAGTTGGTCTGTAAGACTGGGTGAAATTGTCAATATTTCTTCTAAGGTGGGATGAATTTTTTGATCTAAAACTTTCTTCATAACCTTCTCAATTATCAAATCTCCATCTTCTCCTTTTATTACTGATTTTCTAGGTGTCAAATCCTTGTGAGCTAGCTTTGAAAACAATTTTTCTGATTCTTGTTTCTTCACAGGTGATTTTTCTTTAATCCCTTCAAGAATTGGCTGTTGAACTGGCTTAGATTCTGGTTCTTTAATAATAACTGGATCCCTAGCCTCCTTGTATTTTGAAGGTATAATAACTCTTTCACCTTCCTCTGTATCTTCTTCAATATATCTACCTGGAAAACTAACTTTCTTTTTTATTACCTCTTTAGATTGGACTGGTAACTTTTCAGGAATATTTAGAGATTGTGATTTATTTCTTTCTTCCCTTTCCATTCTTTGCTTAGTCTGTCTTAATCCAAAATTAATATTTGATTGCTCTATTCCAGTAGAAATGCATGGTGGTTGCCACTCACCCCAATCTTCCATTAAGACTAAAGCTGTCGACTTTTCTTCTTTCTTCTGTTCTTCAGCTTTTAATAATTTTTTATCTTACTCTTATAGAAACTTCTTGGTGAGAACTTCTTGTTCATTTGCAAACTGTCTTACTAGATCCCTAGGTATCTGTTCTCCTTCAATTGGGGGTCTTTGAAAATTAGGAAAATAGAAAGAACTTTTGGTTTTACGTACAATACGTTTTTCAATATCTTCTGTTAAATCATTAAACCTGCTAACAGTATGTCCATCCTTTAGACAATAGGTACACTTATACTGTGGTCTAGGTCCTTGTTGTGCTGGAATATAAGGGAAATGATTGACAAAGATGGAATTTGAATAGATTTTGTATTTAATTCCTGATTTGATGTCTGAAATTGAATTGGGTTTCTTTTCTGAGTTTTAGCAAGACTTGTTAGCTCACTAAGTTGATACATGAACTGTTTAATATCATCCTTTTCCTTTAATATTTCTTTTTTAGAGGGTTCCCGCTGTTCTTTGAGGGATTTTGTAAGCTCTTTCATCTTCTTCAGTGCTTCCTGCATTCCTGGAAATGAATCTTCTTTGAACTGTAATTTTCTTTCTTTCACTCCATAGTCACCTCTTTCTTTCCTATGTGGGGAAGAAAGTCTTTTGGTTACTAATATTCTAGCTTCCAATTCTCGCTCAATATACTTTTTCAATACTCTCATAGGTGGTATATGATATCCTCCATCTTCTGCCCTAACCATTACATTTTCCTTAATCATCTCTTTACTAATAGCTCCTTTGACATCAGAAGAAAGACAATCAAAAATATCTTCATGGTACATATTATCCTGGGGAATATACTTATATCTTAGAAGGTAAGTAATTGTTTCATATTCTCCAATAAAAATTTTATACTGTGAAAGAGTACTAATTCCTCCATTATCTTGGGTATCATTGAATAATTTCAGCAGGGAATCCTTTCTGTATCTTCTCTCAGGTTCAACTCTTCCCCACTTAGTAATGAGATCTTTCTTCAGTTGTGTCCAGTTTCCTTCTGCATAACCAGGCATAGCTTCTATTGCATCACTAATTTTGGAATCTGTTGTCCAGAAGGCCATCTGAATTGCCAGATCTTCTTCTGTTGCAACTTCTATTTGAGCTATCCTTTCAATTTTATCAATAAACTTTTCAACTTCTTCTCCATTGAAATTAAGACCATAATTTTTTGCTTTTATTTTTACTACAGATCTTCCTTGCCTTGGAATTTCCCGATGTAATGGACTTGGATGTGTTGGTGTTGAAACAAAAACTTTTCTTGGAACATTTGATGATCTTGGCTCTGTTTCTGGAGTAGAAGTTGCTCTAGGTCTAGGTGTTGGTGAAATTGGAGATTCTTCTGGCCTAACATGTCTGGGTAAAGTAGGTTCACTAGGACTAGTTCCTGGTGTGTATGACGTTGATTCTTGTCTTTTACTTTTCTTCTTCTTTGTTCCTGTCAGAAGAATCTGCAATTGACTTAAAATATTTTTTACATGTTCAGATTGATCTTCTTCTTCACTCTCTTCCTCATACTTTTCTTCAATATTATCTTCAGGTAAAGGTGGTAACTTTGATGTTGACTGTTCCATTTTTCTACTTTATAGGATCTTCCTTCAGATTTTCCTTCTTTCTGCTTTCTGCTCTTGAAATCTTGAACAAGGCTGAAAAAGAGTTCTTTAAGCCTTTCCTCCTCCTTCTTCCTTGTTTTTGGAGTGGAAACCAGTAAGCTAGAATCTACTTGTGATTCCTGTCCTGGTGGTGCAAATTGTTTTAATGGGTAATAGTAATGATATGATTCAGATGAGGCTTTTGATGATGAATGGGGAGATGATGATTTTTCCTTCTTATATGTAAAATTATTTGATTCCAGTTTTCAAAAATATATTTATTTATTATTCTTATCTTTAAGATCAAGCTGGAAGTATTCTGATTATATTCCTATCTGCCTGCCACTGTTGGGACACCAGATGTGGGAACTCCTCTGCGTGTGGGATAAAATGAGGCGGTACCTGGAAGGGGAAATTACAAGAAAATAGTTTTGAATTGCTGTTTGGAACTTGTAACCCTTGCTCTGCTCATGTGCTAGAATAATCTAGACTGCCCTTCCTAATATGCTAAGTTATCTTTACTGAGTTCACCAAATCAATTTTATTTTATTGATAGTGGCTTGATCAGAAAATATTGTACTAAACAATCTCTAATCAGACTTTGCTCTACTTAAAACAATGGTTAGTTAAAACCTTAACAAATAAATACTTTTTAAAACTTCCAGAAAATCTGGTTGAATTACTCCAAAATAATTTTATAAAAGATAATAAATGAAATAAAAAAGAAAGAAGAACACACTTCTTACTATTAAACAATCCAAACAAAACTCTTATATATATATATTTTATGTTTGTTTTTTGTTTTATGAGTGAAACAGTACAGACAGTTACAATATGAGAGAGAAATAAATAGCACTTGATATCACTTATAACAGTATATGATTATTAAGGGAAAAGTAACTTGAAATATATTCAGGTAAAATAAGTTGAATTAACTGTGTGTTGAGCTATATTTATAACCTAAAGAAAATTCAACTACTATAGTATAATATGTGAGATGTTTTGTGAGTTTATAAAAAATAATAAATTTATAGCTTATTATTTCAACAAACCCTTTGATCTATATAATGGTAAGCTGTTGTTTTTAAATATTGATGGTAGAATAGGAGTAGTATGAATTTAATGTAAAATTATTAATTTGGTGTTAGTTCAGGACTGAAAAAAAATATATTTCCAGTATAATGTGAAAATTGTTTCTTATAACTTCTGAATGGATGGGTGATTAATGTGAATAGGAATGTGAAAATGTTGTTGTTTATGTTGAATGATTTACTTGAGGTTGTTGATGGGTTTTATTTTAGTTGTATATGTATCTTGATGAAATTGAATTGATTTAAGGGGTTCTACTTTAGCTTAAAAGTAGTAAAATTACTTTGTAAAATTCAGGTTTTATTTTAAAATCTGAGAAAATTACTTTAAAGTGATGGTTTTATTTTAAAACTCTCTAAAAATTACTTTTAAGGATTTAAACACTAAACTCCAGAGACACCTTGCTCATGAGCTTCAAGCTTTAAGATCCTAATTAAATAAGGCACTAGTCTACCTGCTAGTAAGGGATGAATTAAAATCTTTTCACACTATTGGTTCTCTTGATCTATGTCAACAACGAACCTCAATTACTAAGCTTAATTTATCAAAATAATTTCTAATTTAACCTCTTAGATAAGGGATTTGGAAAAAATAAGTAGAAGTTACAATTTCCAGATGGGAAAAAGTCTGGAGAGGAAAAAAGTTCAACTATTTATATTTTTTGGGGGGAATAGGGTTAGGCTTTAGGGTTTTAACAAACTGTTTCATGCATATGCATATGAATACTAGCTCTTCTTCAATTTCCCCTGGATTACTAAGCATTTTATAAACCCATAGCTAATTTACTACCACCAAGATAAGGTTTTATACCTTCACTCCACTCATCACTCTTTTCACCCTTTACACTATACATCCTTAATTATATATTTTTTTTCCTAAAAATAATCAGAACTACTAATCAACTCAATAATTTACACCATTACAATTTAAAGAAATTCCCTTCCACTATCATCATCTCAATGGAATACCTAAAATAATCCACACTACTACTATTCTATAACAAAAAGATAGAATGAAATAAAAATAAAATAAATATACCTTCACTAACTCAGAATAATAATATTTTTTTTTAATTCAAACAGAGCTCATCTCAATACTCTTCTTAACAAAAGAAACTAAATAAGGCTTCCACAAGATATTTTGAATTAAAACCAACCACAACTGTACAATTTCCACCAATAAGAGAAATTAATTCCCATGTAATACTACAATAACACAGCTCTCATAATTTATATCATTATTGTTTTTTTTTGTTAAAAAAATTTACACAAAATTAGAATCCAAAAATTAAATAAGGGGGTTTTTCTTTTCTTGAATTCAAATATTCATTAAATCAGTAGAATACTGACTTGACCTGTTTTGTTTTGGTTTTTTTATAGAATATGGGTTTTTAAGGTTACACAATCAGGTTCTTTGGATTATGATTTTGATTTCTTTTTTTTATATTGGTCCATTAAGCTAAACTGGTATAGGTATACCACAGCATCGGAGTCATTCAAAGTCAGCATCTTGTCAGGAAGCTGGTTAAATTTGTGGACTACAGGCCGCTGGTAGGCACATACAATCTGATCAGCCAGAAAATGTTGATTGATTCACAACCTATGGCCCTCACAGGTCAGGCACAGCCCTACTATTTTGGAAACATCATCTGACCAACGGACTTCAAGCGCGCCAGACAACACCAATTTGATTGTTGAACGATCACATCAGAGCTGCCCACAACGATTCAGTCATCTACATGGATCCAAACAATAAGCTGTTCATTGTTTCGTCGTAACATATACAGGGAAGGCTCGACCTCGGATACCTCAAACCCCATTTTGGACATGATCCCAAGTGAGAATTTCCACCATCATCTTGCCGCTTGCTCAGTGCCATAGAGGGCCTTCTTCAGTTTCATGACCTTGCCATTCCACTCAGGACGTAGCTCAACTGGGGCTTGCACATATACATCCTCCTCAATTGGGCTGTAGAGATAAGCCGACCGTACATCAAAAGCCGCAAGAGACATTGCATACCGGACCTTCATTGCCAGGAGTAGTCGCAGAGAGTTCATGCTGGCTGTTGGGGCATACACATTAAAACAATCAATACCTGGACGCTGGGAGAATCCACGCGCCACATAACAGGCTTTAAAATGCTCAATACTGCCGTTGGCATGTCGTTTGACATCAAAAACCCATTTCCCACCCAGAACCTTCATTCCCTTTGTAGGCAAGACAGGAGTCCAAACATCATGTTTCTCAAATCCCCGCAGCTTGTCTTCAGCTGAAAGTTGCCACTCAGACTTGTAGTCGGAGGCAAACACGGTCCCAATGGTTTTTGGAATTAGGAGGTCGCTAGGTTGGTGGAGTGTTGGCATTACAGCGCATTCCTTCTTGGAAATGGCGTCAGTTGGAACTTTGCCAAGCTTGAGATGATTTAAGATGAAGGGTAGGCCACCCATTGTCTTTGCTACAGGCACAGGTAGACACTGATAATCTACAAAAACTGCAGAGGAAGATTGAAAGATACGTGTCACATGGTGGAATGTGATCTACAACTTGCCAGTATTAATTGGTCTTTCAACCGGTTTAATAGCCTTTTTGGCAATAGCACCCTTTGCTGAGGTCTGGCAGACAGCATTGTGACAATAGGCTTTGTTCTGGGATCATAAAATATCCAGCCATGGCCAGACTTTGGAAGGGTTAAAAGGACACACTCTTTGCGCCTCTCCTCCAGCTTGTCCCATTTTTCAGAGGGGACATGAACAATGACGTGTGCTCCAAAAGGGTAAAATTGGGCAGGGTCAGGTTGAATCCCCAGCAGTTGCTCCATTGGCGTCATAGGAGCAGTCCTTGTATTGGGAAGGCGATTGTGGATCTTGGTTGCACAAGAATAGGTGTAACTCCAGAACGAGCTTGGAAAATTGCTGGAATTTAACATTTTTCTCTCCATATCTCCTAATGTTCTGTTAACCCTCTCTGCCTTTCCATTAAAATCAGGTTGGTAAGGCTAAACTGGGACCCATTCTGTTCCCATGGACCAAAGGTTAGCCTCCAATGCCACAGAATACTTGCCTGCATTGTCAGTCCGCAGTTGCATTGGGTACTTCTCCACACGACCATAGAGAAATTTCACCCATTTGACAATACAGGAGGGAACATCCTTCCAATACTTCAACGGGGCAGTGAGGATAAAGGTAGATGCATGATCATGGAGTGTGAGCAAAAAATGGTTTCCTGCAGGGTCAGCCGGGAATGGCCCCGCCACATTGCTGACCAACAGATCTAGGGGATTCCCAAATTGAGTTCTTGTCATTGGGGCTTTCTTCTCCTTCATGCTTTTAGAACGCGCACATTGTTTGCAGAAAAAATCCATCCAATCAATATTTGAGGAGCTAGGCACAAACCTAGTTAGGAACTCACGCACGACTCTGGTAGACCCATGGCCCAGGCGTTCATGCCAAGCTTCAGCTGAGTGAAGAGGAGATTTAGAGATTGCATTGGCAGCATGGGAAGTCCTAATTAAATACCAACAATGTCTGATGTAAGAGGTATTGAACAAGACATTATTTTTTGAAAATAGCCGCAGAAAAGTACGAGTAAACAAAAGGATGAAAGCCATCTCAGGCTGAGGATTGCTGAACAAATAGCCTGGCAGTAATACACATTGTCAACAACCAGCATGCCATTAGGCGTCAGAATTTGAAGACTACCAATCGCCTTAAGGTGAGACGTATGGCCAGAAGATGCAAGGCGCAGAATAATAGGCCGTGTCAGTTGACAAGAAATCACAAAGTCAGGATTGTCACCACTCACGTGGATGTCGGCCGCTGAGTCTACAAGGCATCCATCGTCTATGACATCTGCCTCAACAGAGTAAACCTGGGGGTCTTTTCCTTTGGAGGAGCAATTTTTTGGTTGGTGGAGTAAGGGGCGGAGCCACAGCTCTGCCCGCCTGGACATCCGCCCAGAATTTGTGGCAATCAGCATACCAGTGCTTTCCTTTCTTGCAATACAAGCAGAGATCACCAAATTGCTCAATGAGGGAATTTGTTTACCCCCGGCCTTTGAATGCAGCGGCTTTCTCAGTCATGTTGTCAGGAAGGTGCTGAGGGGGACTTTGATTGGGTGGACCAGCAGTCACTTGATAGAAGTGATGGGGTATTGCCACAGGGATGCTGGATGAAGAGTTAGGAGGAAAGTATCTCACAGCCGAGACACTTGCATCATGGTCAATTAAAGCCACCGGAACTACTGACATAGCAGCCGTTTCAGCCGCTTGAATAGCTTCCGACACATACTCAAATGTTGCTGGAGAATCAAGCCTTCCAAGACGGTTGTGAAGGACAACATCAAAAGTCGATTTGTTGATGTTGTCCTGGAGAAATAACCCACAAAGCTTAGAGAGTGAAACCTGCCATGACAGCAGTAGGAAGTAGATTTCCTGGTGTTTAACAAGCCACTGAGGGGTATCGGAAGGCCCCAAATGGTTGAGAAGAGAAATAAATTGACAGATGACTTCCAATTTGTCAAAATGTGTTGACTTATTGCATTGTTGCTGAAGTTCATCAAAAATTTCCGATGCTGTAGTTCATGGCTGAAGAAGTCATTTATCGGAATCCTCGACAGTTTGGTGGATGACAAGAAAGAAACTTGCCTTACTGTTGGGGTCAGTGTTATTTAAAAATACCGAGATAGGTTGATCCTTGAGTTTGTATACAAAAGAAATGGTGGTAGATAGTGCTTCCCACCATGCTAAAAAATTCCTACCGTCAAAGGTAAGGATTGACAGAGAAGTGCAAAGATAAGGGATCCTCAAAAAACTGTCATAGGGTAGGATTGCTGTCATTATGAGGTGAATGGCGGACTTGTTTGTGAAAGTTCAATTTGAGCTGCAATGATTGAACCTTGGAAGTCAAGGCATCGACAGCATCAAGAACCCGCGAAAGGTCAGATTGAGAGCCTTTTGTACCGACATCATGGTCGTTGGTAGCTTCTTTTAGAGGCATATCAGATAGCAATTACAGAAGGAGACTACGCAGGACTGGCTAACGCAGACCTATCTAGACAGGGTGGCAGGGTAGAGCCGGCTTTTAACCTATAAAGTCTAAGGCAGAGAAGTGTCAGGTTTCGGCCTCTCTTTGTTTTTTCTTAATCCAATTGGTTTTAATTGCATAAACTATCTGCTTACCTAAGGCAGAGAAGTGTCAGGTTTCAGCCTCTCTTCATCTTTGCTTAATCCAATTTGGGTTAAGGAAAGAGAATAGAGGTCACGCCTCAGGTCTTAAATAATTTATTTACAACTGTGCCGCAGAAAATACTGTTTTTTTCCTTGTTAGGTCTCCACAGGAATTACCCAATACAGTTTGGATACACAATCCTGAAACTGTATGATCACTCAAGACCACCACACCTCTTGTACAGGTTCTGTACAGCCATACAGGATCTGTATTGGCCAGACTCAATTCAACCATCAATCTTTCTAATGGAAATCCTCTGTCTGGATGAGGGCTGGTGATTCTCACATATACCAGCCCCTCTTTCTCCCCCTGGGGACTTTTCCCCAGTTAATTAATTTAGTTTATTTATTATTTTATGAATATTTTTATCCTTATTTTGGGTATTATATCTCTTTCCTTTTAAGTTAGTCTTTGCATTTTCTTTCTTTACCTGTACAGTATGAGCTGGGTGGCCATATCCTTATTAACCCTTCTTTATCCATTCTGAAAGGTTGAAACAGTGGACTTGGAATTGTTTGTGGTTGGCTCTTTCATTTCTTACTCTTATGATTTTGTTGCTTCTTTCTTATATTTCTTTATTTAGTAATTTAATATTATTACACTCTTAAGTGTGTTTTCCATTCACCATCTCTTGAGCCCTCCATAAGTAAGTCCCAGGCCCTCTTCACTTAGAAGAGCCCCTGTGACATTACATTTATTAACTCATATTTTCTTTTTTCTTTTCATTCATTTAAATCAATTTCTCTCATTCTTTAAATCATTACTCTTTATGTGTATTATTTCTCTCTCATCAATTTTCATCTTGTTCATTTTATTCAAATGAAAATTGATTCTTCTCATTTCTTAATCATTTTTGACCATCTCAATTTAATTCTCCATTTTTGATTAAATTAAATTTTCCTTTTGTTTGCTTATTCAGTTCTTATTAGGAGTTCGTATTGATTGGTTAATTGATTGGGGTTATTTTGGTTATTGATTCAGCAATTCAGGATTCTGTTGGATTGGATTAATTTACTGATTTTAATTCTTCAAGAAAATGATTATTCTCAGGAATTTATTTGATTATTGGTTAACTTATTCATCAAGAAATTCAACTGATTTGTGAATATATTTACTGATTGATTGAATCCTCAAGACATTGATTTTTATTGAAGATGTTGATTTATTATTGATTATTGAATTCTTTAAGGTTTATTAATATTTGATTTGAACTGACTTTTGATATTGACTGAATTTGATTTAAACTCAAGAATTTTGATTTATTCCTCAATATTCCTCAAGGATTTCACTGATATTGATTTGGACAAGCTTATGATTCCTTATTTTCAAGTACCATAAAGTTATTTCTTATTCTTTAATAATGCCAGTTCAGCATAGGCCCCCAGCCAAGAATACAAGATCTCAGAGACATCAAGCTGTTCTTACTCCTACATCAAGGGCTTCTCTTGACCGCACACCATCAGTTAATCAACTGAGTGCAAATTTGGACAGAGGACCACCAATTGAAGGATAAGCACCCTCCAGAAGAGGAAGTGTGAAGTAAAGAAGATCAATATCATTCTCTGGCATGTTGGGTGGTTATACAAGAATTTCTCAAGGGCCTAGAGGTAGATTGGGGGAAGCTGAAGATGAAGAGGGGGAGGAATCTGGGGAAAATGAAGTGGTAGCTGCCTGTGAGGCTTCTGAAGCTGAAAATCTAGCCCATTCTAATCAAACCTTTGTCTCTCAAGGTGAACCAAATTTCCTCAAGATGATGGATCAGATGACTCAATTCATGAGGCAACTCACTCAAGCAGTTGCTCCCAGGGAAAATTCAAAAGCCCCTTCATTCAAGACTCCATCAATGAAGGCACCTGATTTTTTTGATGGTACTCAAGCCCATAAATTGAGAGGCTTTATCCAATCCTGTAAATTGATTTTCCATCATGATCTGGAGAATTTCTTCTCTGACAGGAAGAAATTTCTTTCTTCAACTTCTTTTCTCACTGGTAGAGCTGGAAAATTCTTTGAACCCTACCTTTTAAGTATTTCCAATGAGGATCTTTCCTACCTCCTCAAAAATTGGCAGTTATTTGAAACCCAATCATTCACTCTGTTGGGTGATTTCAATGAAGTCAGGAAAGCTGAACAAGAGTTGGACAATTTGAGGATAAAGGAAAGTGGTCATGTGTCCTTGTACATTTCTGATTTCAGAAGCTTAATGTCAAGAATTGGATATTGGGGAAAAAGGGATTACATTCATGTTTATAGAAGAGAATTGGAATCAAGATGATTAGAACAGTTGGCTTCTCACCCTGGAACGTTTGACACTCTTCAAGAGCTCATGGATTTCACCTTGGAATTAGATACAAGGTACTATGAGAGGAAGAAGGAAAATGGTGGCAAACAAGAAAAAAAAGCCTCCTGTCCCTGGATCCAATCCCTCAAGGCCTCCTCAAGGCTCTTCTTCAAAAAGGCCTCACAATACAAAGAATAAGAAGGGCAAGAAATTTCAATCTTCAAAGGACAAGCCTCATGCTGCTCTCCTCAATAAGGACAATAAATTAATTGGTGCTTAAAAGGAGAGGAGGATTAAAGAAGGTTTATGTACTTACTGTGGTGGAAAACAACTAATTAAAAAATGCTTCTAAAGACCCCAGAACAAGCCTGTATCATCAAGAGGCCTCCCTAGCAAGCAGGTAAAAGCCTGAGTACAAATCATAATTTGTCCAATGGTTCTCACTTATTTCCTTCAAGAGAACAATTGCAAACCCTGAATACTAGTGTCAAGAAATCTTTAAAATTCCTTATTTTCTCTTCTGTCTCTGATATTTTCTATAGTATTTTGATTGATTCTGGTGCTACAAGCTCTTTTATCAAAAAGAATTTCTTTCTCAAGTACTCATTGACTGTGTCAGAGCTCCCTGAAAAGATTCCTTCTTTCATTCTGGATTAAAATGAATCCCCTTCCTTGTTCATCAATCATTATACCAAATGGGTAGCTGACTTGCCCTCCTCCCCAAGATTTGAATGGGACTTTTTTTAAGATAGATTCACCCAATGCAAAAGATCTAATATTGGGATGTGATTTCCTCTACCATTTTAATCCCATTATTGATTGGAAAAATGGATCAATCACCTCTGATTCTAGTGGTATTAAATCTTCTACTAGTAATGACTTTTCCATTTCTGTCAACAGTGTTTCTCTGGTTGGTGGACTTAAGACACCTTCCCTTGCTCCTTATGTACATATCCCTTCCATCATTACCTCTCAGTCATTACTTCCATAAAGAGATGAATTCTTGAAATGAATAAAAGATGTTGGAGTAGATGTTGCTATATCTTTACTTCATCTCTTTCAAGGGGATATGGACCTTCCTCCTTTATCCTTTCATACCTTCCTGGAGGAGAAGTGGGATGAGGTTGAAACTGTGTTGAAGGTAGTCCCTCCTGCTTATCACCAATATTTGGATGTATTATCCAAGGTGAAAGCAGAGAAACTTCCCCCACACTGCGCCTGTGATCTTAATATTGAATTGGAGTGTCTTCTAACTCCAGTTGGTGTTATCTACTCATTATGAAATCAATAGTCAGAAACACTATGGGCCTAAATTTCAGAGAATTTAGAGAAAGGTTTCATAAGGACAAGCTCCTCTTAAACAGGAGCACCTGTTTTTTTGTTAAGAAAAAGGATGGTGGCCTTTTTTTGTGTGTTGACTACCCCAAACTCAATGCTGTAACTGGGAAGAACAGGTATCCTGTTCCTCCTATTAACCAGCTTCTTACCATATTCGATGGTTCCACTATCTTCTCCAAGATAGATATGCGTGGTTCATATAATCTCCTGAGAATCAAAGAGGGGGATGAGCCCTCAACTGCGTTTAGAACCAATTATGGTAGTTATGCCATTTGGGCTTACCAATGCTACTGCTTATTTCCAGAATCTTGTTAATGATATATTTGCATATTTCTTGGACATTTTTGTTTTAGTTTATTTAGATGACATTATGGTATTCTCTAGCTCTGAGGAGGAACATGTTAGACATGTGACCTCTGTCCTCCAAAGACTGAGGGACAAGAATTCATTTGACAAAGCCTCAAAGTGTGTATTTGATGCCTCAAGTGTGGAATACTTGGGCTATGTTGTTTCAAGTGATGGCCTCAAGATGGATTCTTCAAAAGTTCAGCAAATCCTCAGTTGGCCACAAACCAAGAACATCAAAGCCCTTCAATCCTCTCTTGGCTTAGCCAATTTCTATTGTTGTTTCATTAAAAATTACTCTAAAAAAATCACTGCTCTCACTTCCCTCCTCAAAGAAGACTTTCCCTTTATCTTCAATAAGGAAGCTCTTAGTCAGTTTCAAATACTCAAAGAAGCTTTTACCACTGCTCCCATCCTTTCTCATTTCTATCCTTCTCTACCAACTATTGTGGAGACTTATACTTTTGATCATGCCTTGGGCTCTTTGCTGAGTCAGGTGAATGACTCAGGTAAGCATCCCATTGAATTCGATAGTTTCAAGCTTCTCCCAGCTGAGCTGAACAATGAAATTTATGACAAGGAACTCCTTTGCATAGTTTGGGCTCTCAAACGCTGGAGGGATTTTCTTTTTTCTCTTTCCAATCCTTTTGAGGTCTTGAAAGACCACTCTTCTCTTCAGTATTTCATGTCTTCCAAAGTTCTTACTTGTCATCAGGCCCATTGGGATGAATTACTTTTTGAGTCTCATTTCACTATCACTTAAAACTCAGGGAGGCTGGCCACTTTACCAGATGAATTGTCATGTCAGGAAAACATGTACCCAGAGAAGGGTTTGGACTTAATCAGCAAAAATACTCAAAATTTTCATCAAGTAATCAAGCAAGATGGAATCAAAGAGTAAAGATTCTTCTCAATTAAGGTTGAAATATTCTCAGATTTAGCTGAACAGATTCAAAAAGAAGTAGGGCAAGACAGAGACTACAAGGAAATACTCAAACAACTAGAAAGAGGTGAATCAGTTTAACATTATACTCTTGAACCTCAAACCAAGTTATTGTTATTCAAAGATAGAGTGTTTATCCCCAGAAATGGAGAAATCCAACTTCATATTCTTCAAAAGCATTATGACTCACAATTGGATGGCCATCCTGGCCCGGAGAAGACCCTGAAGCTCATCAAGAGGGATTTTTATTGGGCTAGCATGAATCAATTCATTAAGGACTATGTGTCCTCATGTCAGCAATGTTCAAGAAACAAGAAAATCAATTGTAAGAGGTTTGGATTACTCAAGCCTCTTCAAACTCCATCTGGTCCTTGGAGTTCATTATCAATGGACTTTATCACCCAATTGCCCTTTTCAAACAACTTGGATTTAATTCTAGTAGTTGTTGATAGGCTCTCAAAAATGGAAATATTCATTCCAGCTTATGGAACAATCACTTACCTGGAGTTAGCGCAAATGTTCATTAACCATGTCTTTTCCAAACATGGTCTTCCAGCCAGTATTTTTAGTGATAGAGGATCTTTATTTTTTTCATAATTTTGAACCCAATTATGTCAGCAGCTCAAGTTATCAAGTGATCTTTCATCTTCCTTTCATGCTGAAACAGATGGAAATACAGAGAAGGTAAATCAGATTTTAGAACAGTATCTTTGAATGTATGCCAGCTACCATCAAGATTACTGGCACAGCTGGCACCCTATGGCTGAACTTGCCTATACTAATGTAGAACATTCATCAACAAAACAGTCACCTTTTTTTGACCATTCATGGAAGAAATCCCAGCTTAGACTTAATTCACATTTCTCAAGATACACCTGCTGGAAAATTATCAACAAAACTCCAATCAGTACAGAAAGTTGTCAAAGAAGAATTAGAGTCAGAAACAAAGCATTTTAAGAATTTTCCAGATAGAAATAGGGCAATTCCACCTGATTTCCAAGCTGGAGACAAATTATGGCTAGCCACCAAGAATATCAAGACCACAAGACCCATCAATAAGCTTTCAGAAAGATGGCTGGCACCCTTTGAAGTTCTGAAGAAGATTGGCAGCGATGCATATCACCTCAGGTTGCCTCAACAATGGAAGTCAGTTAACCCTGTCTTCCATATGTCATTTATAGAAGCAGTCAAGAAGTCAAGGATTCCAACTCAAGATAAATAGCCACCAGCACAAATACTAGTGGACAAACAAGAAGAATGGGAAGTGGCCCAGGTTCTGGACTTAAAACTCAAAATAGGTAAATTAGGGTATCTTGTAGAGTGGAAAGGATTCAGTGAAGACCCATAAAGAAAAACATGGGAACCATCTTCCAACCTTCCCAACTCACCAGACCTTGTCAAAGATTTCCACTCATTGTATGTGGACAAGCCTGGCCCAAATTCCTCAAGAGTTTGATTTATGGTTCTTGGTGGGGATTGGAGTTTAAAAAAGTAAGTTCCTCTCCTGGCATGAGCCTTTAAGGGGGTATTCTACCCAAATATGCTGTAAGCATCACCTTGGCCACTTTGTGAGAACTTGTAAATCTCTTTGGACAGGTTCAGAAGACCTTGCAACATCAATAACCTCAAATTTGGACCTTTCATCAAGATATGGCCAAATTCTCTATTTTCTTTATTATTTTCTTTTTCTTTCATATTTTATTATTCCAAATTATGGCATTCATTATTATTCAAGACATTAATTAAATCAAATTCACTTATGGCAAAGTTTCTATTCTATTATGGTGCTTGGTGGGGAGTAGAAGTTATGAAAGTAAGTTCCACCTCTTGGTATTCATCCCTGAGGGTTCTACTTCTTGTAAAACATCACCTTGGCCACTCTGTGAGAATCAAATTCTTGGTCTTATTTTTCAGAACATCCTTGGCCAAAATCAAGCTACTAACCACAAGAAGGACAAACCTCAGGAATTTCTTTATTCTTTCTTTAATCTCTTTTTATTTCTTTATTTGCTTGTATAATTCTATTTCTTTTATTATTTGAAGCAGTATCATCCCCCCATATCATGTATTGGGAGGTTCCATTTAATTTTTATTTTTAGTAATTTAAAAGAGTAGGGATAGAAGTCAAACCAAACACAAACAAGGAAAAGGAAACTAGTTATCTCTACCCAAATGATCAAAGGTTCTCTGGAAATCATTGATCAGTTCATCTTCCTACCAGGCAGATTTTACAGCCATTTCCTCAGAGGTAGTCCCAGGAATAGTCCTATCATTAGCATACTCAATAATCTCCCTACTATTTCTATCAACCCTTCTAAACAACCTGGCCACAGAATCTTGATTTTCACTTGCTGTATTTGCGTCTTCTCTGGTAATATGATGGGCCAACACTCCCTTTGTTGAAAAACTTGAGTGGAATTAAACCACAAAGGGGAAAGTTCTTCTCTTCTTCTACTGGAGATGGCCACAGGTTGAAGTTGTTGAGAAGTGACTATGGGGGAGTTTCTGGACTGATGGATGGGGGATGGTCTTACTTCTGGAATCAAGGCAGGCCTGGTGGTGGAAGAACTTTGTGAAGCAGGAGGAAGAGAAGTGGGAAGAGTAGCAAGAGTGCATTGGAAAGTTCTGGGAGTGCTGGAAATAAGGTGACTTTTGAATCTCTTGGAAGGAGGATGAGAAGGGGTAGTACTGGATTGATCGCCAATGGAATTATGAACCACCTCAACCTCTTCACCATCCAATTCATCAGTACCTTCAGCATCAGGATCAGGTGGGGAATAGGCAATTTGTCTTATACTTTTCACTACACCTTCAGTATTTATCCTGGATATGGGGACTTCTGAGCTGGAATAGATTGGCTTACCACTAACTGGGATGGGCCCTCCAATCTTAGTCCACCTGGCCACATCCGTTTGCCTAGAACTAGTCACTATATCAAGATATCAGTATTCAAGTCAATCAAGAAATTCACCAGCCTCACAATTAGAATACCCTGAAGTACCATCAGGAGTAGGGGCCTCATAGACTAGGAACTCCTTCCCAAAAGGTCCATCATTCTTACTCCATAAATATCTTCTGATGTTGGAACCCAATGGTCCAGTGCGACAACATGGCTTCTTCCCAACGAAGCAGAGATGGAAATTTGAATACCTTGGATTGTAATGTTGAAAACAATCCTTTCCTTTGGACAAAGACTTGGTACAAGCAGGATCAAGCAATTCAACTGCTTGATAGCCATCATAGGTTTGGGAAGGATCAATGTGAGCACAAGAAGCCATTGACCAAGGTGAAGCCAATAAACTGAGGATTCCAGAGCCACAAAGAACGGAAGTTGGTGGCGCAGAAGGAGAAGATTGAGTGAGTTCAGTCAGTTTGGAACTCATGAATAAAGATTTATGCAAGCAGAAGAATTCAAGGCGTCAGAATAATTCAAGTCAAGCCTGAAAAAACTCATCAAGGAGGTGGGCCATAACTCAATTATGGCCTCCCTCAAAGTCCTCAAAAATTGAGGATCCTGGTCCTCTGGGGTTTAAATCACTACCCAGGACATCACGTTCAACTTTTGAGATGTTAAGTTCTTGATGGTCCTAGACCCTCTCAACAGGCCCAGGCCATGTGGTGGAAGATTGGTCCCATGGATCCCCTGGAGCTCAAGCATATTTGGGCCCAGGGGGCCTTCAACAGCCCCCATGGACCATGGAATACATTCCACGGCCCAGGGATCTGGTCCTACAGCCCGCAGATCATAGGCCACCAAGCTAATAAAAAGACCCCAAAAGGCCAGAAATGGCCATAAACCAAGAAACTTTAAAATTGGCCATGGTGATGGCTAGGACCAAGAATCACCAGAATAGTCAGAAATGGCCCCAACACCATTCTTGGTCCATTTTTTGAGGACAATGAGGACAAGAACCATCTTTTGAGGCATCAATGAAAATTTAGCAAGGTGGGGAGGACCCAAAATATCAAGCTGGCCAAATCAAAATGAGATATAGGTTCATATACTCATTGGAAACCATTTTTTGAGCAGAAGAGCTCTATGGCCTTGTTTTTGGGATACTACCCAAAGGTCATGCATGAAAAAAGGGATGCTGATGGAATTCAAAGAGAAACATATTTCCAAAGTTAAAAGACTTACTCAATGTAGGAAAATGGGGGGAAGATAAATTAATTCAAGTATGACAGAGAAAGGAAAATTGGATTCTCAGGATAATGGTCAAGAGGAAAAGATAAATTAAAAAGAAATTTCTGAAACAATGTGGGGATATTGAGATGCCACTCAGCAGTGGCAGGGTATTATTATGTTCAGAAGCCCACCAGTTTCAAGAGGGAGATACTTTAACAGCCACTAGCCAGGTGTAAGGGCCTTCATACTTACAACCACTCAAACACCTCAAAACCAGCAAAACCACTGTGTGTATAAGAATTCAGTTTCAGAAATCTTCCTAGCTGAAACATGCATACAGTCTGGTTTGTCAAGACAGCCTGTCAACTTCTTTACAGGCTGGAATTACCCAATACAGTTTGGATACACCATCCTGAAGCTGTATGATCACTCAAGACCACCACACCTCTTGTACAGGATCTGTATTGGCCAGACTCAATTCAACCATCAATCTTTCTAATTGAAATTCTCTTTCTGAATCAGGGCTGGTTAATCTCAAATATACCAGCCCCTCTTTCTCCCCCAGGGGACTTTTCCCAGGTTAATTAATTTAGTTTATTTCTTATTTTATGAATATTCTTATCCTTATTTTGGGTATTATATTTTTTTAATTTTGATTTAGTCTTTGCATTTTCTTTCTTTGCCTGTACAGTATGAGCTGGGTGGCCATATCCTGATTAAGCCTTCTCTTTCCATTTTGACAGGTTGAAACAGTGGAATTGGACTTGTTTGTAGTTGGCTCTTTGATTTCTTACTCTTATTCTTTTGTTGCTGCTTTCTTATATTTCTTTATTTGGTAATTTCATCTTATTACACTCTTGAGTGTGTTTTCCATTTACCATATCTTTAGCCCTCCATAAGTAAGTCCCAGTTTACTGAATGCCAGGCCCTCTTCACTTAGAAGAGCTCCTGTGACACAAGTACAGATTTGTAAGGTTTGACTATGAAACAATAAGTAAAAATTACTAATATTTTACTTATTGTACTATGAATGTCCTTATAAATGAAATAAATAAGATAAAAATAATTATAATAATAAAGAATTATTATAATTATGGCGTAAAAATAATTATATTATTAATAAAATATAATAATATAATATAATAAAATAAATATATTAATATATAATAATTAATATATTTAATAGCGCTTTATTATTGTTATAAACAAATAATAAAGGCGTAAAAAATTGTTTTTTTATTAATAAAAAACAATTAATGACAATAATATTACCAATATTAAAGTTATAAATTAATATAGATACTATTTATATTAATTAAAGAATTATTAAATGAATAATAAAGAGAAAATTATTATGATAAGAGGAAATAACCTACTTTTAATACTTAATATAATAATTTTGAGATATTTTACGCCAAATAGTGGAAATACAACTTATACAAATTGTATTTACAACAAAAAATAGAGAAATTACAAATATTCTTGATTTTTTATGTGGAAATGAGTTTTTAGAGAGATTTTTAACAAAAACAATTAAACAAATGATTTAATCATGTCAAAATTGATGATTATAATAAGATGATCTTTGGTCTTTAATAATATAAAAGTTTTATATATAAATAATAAAGAAATTACCTTTTTATTGTATTGATTTAATGTTTTTGATGCGTCTGAGGGGAAAAGAGAGTAAAAAGAGCTCTATTTACAGTAAATACCTCCCTCCTAGAGTCCAACAGGCTTCTAGTAGACGTGTACTGATCATATCCACTGGAATTGATCAATATTTTAAGGTTTGGTGATGATTACATCATGATCAAACCTCATTACATCATTATTATGCCATTATTTAGAGTTATCACGATAGCTCTAAGTTTGATGACGTCAAAGGCTTGGCAGAACCCCAAATTTCGTGTATTTTATTAGTTTTAATCATAAACTAATAGTATTCACCAATTGTATCACTCATATCACTGTTAAACTTAATTTAAGGTTACAGTGAGTGATCATAAATTATCAAATTAAGCTCAAACTTTGATCCTTAATAACTTTTAGGATTTACATGCTACAGCAATTCAGAGAGTGAATTCTAATAGCTTGGCATAACATCATTATGCTTCCAAGAGAATTTCATTACATAATCAAAACTATATTTTTGATGATTTTTCTTGTAACTCATCTTTTCTGTCAAAATTTAATATTTTAAACTTCAAACTATGATTTCAAGGGGTTATACCTTGAGTATTATAATGAAAAATACATAATTCTTCACGAATAAACTAGTAGAATTCAACTGTATACTTTTTTAAGTTTGGACCACTTTCACAACAAAGTGGTCAACAGCTCTGCTGATTTTAATCAATAATTCCTTACAGATTTTAACCTTGCTTATAACTTGTGAAATAAACTTCATTTCTGTATTCCTACAGTATTTACGTGATGACTTTATTTTTGGTTAATCACTCTATCATGCATAGCTCAAGAGATATTAGCTAAAATCCTTGAATATATGCGTTGACCAAAAAAGTGCATATATTCAGGTTAATTCCTTAAGTATTGATTTTGAAGCTTAGGTTATTAATTGTTTTATGTGTTGAGGTTTATGGAAAATCCAATGGTACTATTTATTTCACATGTTATTTCATTGGTGTTTGAAATAAATAAGGATTTGTGTTTTTTATAAGGTATTATTACTTATAACTTATTAAATATTGACTTTACAGATATGCCATAAAAATGTTATATGTGTATTTTAACATGGGGAATCCAATGGTATAGTTTATTTCACATTTTTATTCATTGGTTTTTGAGTTAAGCCAAGTTTTATACCAATTTATGTTATTTTTGTAGTTTTAAGGTACTTATTTTTAATGTATAATTATATTAAATTTTTATTGTGATCTTTTTGGGTATGTGGTCATATCTCAAAGGCTCACATTCCCTACCACTAGAAGAAGATTGTACCACAATCTGATATGTGTAATTAGGGTATCATCCACTGTCCTACCTCTTCAATAGACTTTGTTATTCTTGAAGCTCAATAATGCTTAACCTTTCTATTTTTCAGGTTTTCTTTCATGTCTGAACCTTATTAGTAGTTTATCAGAATTTTTCATATCTTTCTCAAGTAGCCATTCATCTTGAGTTGAATTTCTATACCTTACAAGGTATTCCCTTTCTTTTTTGTTTCTTGTCCTTCTTTCTTTAAGGACTTTTACTATTTTCTTTTCCTCTCCTTCTTCCAAGGGGGGAATTTCAAGTGGGGGTTTATTTCTTAGTGGAAATAACTCCTTGTCACTAGAACTGCAAGGTTTTATCAGACTTACAGGGAAATTTGGGTGTTTGTTCATTAGTTCACCTGTCAGTTCCAATTGCACAGCATTGGGTCCATGAAGTGCTTTTATCATAAATGGTCCTGCAAAGGAATCTTTTAATTTCTTTTGGCCTTTTATGTTATTGAAATTAAGGGTTGATACTAGGAGCAAGTCTCCTATCTTGAAATCAGGTGGCTTATGACTTTTATCCCATCTTTCTTTTGCATATTTGAAAGAATCTTGCATACATCTGTTTGCATGGTGTCTTGCCTTGTCAAGCATTATCTTAAAACTGCTTGCTGTTGGATGTATATCCACTAAGTCCTTTTTGAGGGTATCATAAGGAAGTCTTGGATTCCAACCTTTTTCTAGCATTGCTGGTGTTTTGCCAGTAGAAGAATGGATTGATGTTTTGTATGCCAGTTCAAGAGCTGGTATTAGTGTACACCAATCATGGGTAAAACCATCAGAATCTTTGAATTCTAGTCCATAAGCACAGAATCTTCTGATCATGTCCTCTAAGGTCTGTATCATTATTTCTGCTAAACCATCAGTTTGAGGATGGTAAGCTGTTGAGAATGATAACTTTGTCCCAAACAAGTTATGGAGATTTGTCCATAATGCTGAAGTGAACTTTGGGTCTCTGTCACTTATAATATTCTGGAATAAGCCTGTATGGCTAATAACTTTATTCCATATTATTACAGCTGTGTCCATAGCTGTGTCATCTTTATGACATGGTAGGAACATGGGAGTTTTGCTATACCTCTCAACCAATACTAGGCATGCATTATAGCTTCTGTCTCCACCTGGAGGTAATGCTGTTACCCAATCCATATGAACTATTTCCCAAGGGGATTTTGGTTCTTGGATTTGGATCATCATTCCAAATTTCTTTCCTGTGGCTCTGCTGGCTTTTTGACATCTGTCACAGGTTTGGCAGTATTCTATAACATCTTTCTTCCAATTTGGCCACCAAGAGCAGGTTTTCACCCTCACTAGTGTCCTGTCTTCTGAAAGGTGTCCAGCTGCAACACTATAATGACACTCATGTAAAATAGTGTTTATCAGGGTTCTATCTGTTAATGCCATAACACATGTGTGTTTTGTTATATGGTAAAGGATTCCATCAAGGAGGTGGAATCTTCCTGAATCATATGCCTTTTGCCATGTTTCATCTAGTTTTGATGAGAGTGATGGGTCTATGCAGTCTTTCATTAGAAGTTGGCTTAAGATATGGCAATTTTTGTCTATCTTATAGCTTTCTTTAACCTGGTTAAAGAATTCTGTGCCAATGTCTGTAACACATATTCCTTCTATATGGTGTTCTTCTTGTGGTACCCATGCTGGATTGTCAGGGGTATTTGCTAGAGCCCATCTGCTAAGACCATCTGCATTTTTATGAATATTGCCAGATTTATGAACAATAGTCATATCTCCTCTATATTCTTGGATAACAATTTTCCATCTCAGCATATGTCTATTTGGAGTTTTCATATTTAATAGAGATTTTACAGCATTACAGTCTGTAATGACATCAAATACTGTTCCATCCAAATAGTAATGTAATTTTTCTAAAGCCCACACTAAGCAGAGGCATTCCATTTGGCTTGCTCCATATCTTGCTTCTGTTGGCTTTATTTGTCTTGAAATAAAACAAATTGGTCCTTCCACTGGTTTATCATTGATAATTTGTGTCTGGTGTAGTGCAGCACCCAGTCCTTCTTCACAAGCATCAATTTACAGCTTGAAGGGTAGTTTCCAGTCTGGCATTGGAAGAAATGGGGCATTTGTTAAGGAATTTTTTAATTCTTCATATGCCTTGACTCTTTCTTCTGTCATTTCATAGACTTTTTGTTGGTCACATAGCTTATACAAGGATTTAGCAATTTTTGCAAAGTCCTTTATATGCTGTCTATAGTAACCAGCAAATCCTAGAAATGATTGCATTTCTTTTTTGGTTTGAGGCATTGGCTTAAGTAGTACTGCTGCTACTTTATTCTTGTCTATGCCTAGACTAAGTCCAGATACAACATGTCCTAGTGCTTTTAGTTCACTGTATGCAAAATGACACTTTTTCAAGGAAATTTTTATATTCACTTGCACTATTTTTTGTAGTACCCTTTCTAGTCTTGTAAGGTGATTTTGCCAAGCTTCTGAGTAAACTATGATATCATCAATATAGATAATTAACCATCCTTCTGATAATTCTTCAGGAAATATGGTATTCATCATTCTTTGATAATGGGAAGGTGCATTTTTTATGCCAACTGGCATTCTTAAGTATTCAAAAATTCCACAGTGGACTATTATCCTCAGTAGTTTTCTGGCATTGTCTGTTAAGACATTTTGATGAAAACCCTTTAAGGCATCCATGGCTGTTATGAACTTAGCTTGTGACAATTGTGTCAATGTCACATGGATCCTGGGTATTGGATACCTGTCTGGAATGGTATAGGTGTTCAGGGCTCTGAAGTCTCCTACCATCCTTGATTTTCCATTATGCCAAGTTATAATGACAGGTGTAGTGACTTCTACCTGTTCATTGTGTCCTACCTTTCTTAATACTCCAAGGTCCATTAATTCTTTAATGTGTACCTCTGAGGCTTCTCTAGCCCTTGGACTGTCTGGGTAAGCAGGTCTTCTTAGTAGAGGTGGGTAAGGTCTTTCCACATTAAGAATTATATCCACTTCATGTCCAATTATGGCACCTAGTGGCTCTTTGTCAGTTGAAAAGGAATTTTTATACTTAAATAAGAGGTCAATCAGTTTTTCTTTCATTTTTTCTGTTAATTCTTGACTGAATTCTGCCTCTTTAAGTTGTTCAGATCTAAAAAGTTCCTTTTCTGGAATTCTTTCTTCATTCTTAATGACTGTGATTTGTTTTTTGTTATTTAAGAAGCCAAACCTTTGTCTTTTGTTGTCTCCTATGGTAAAATATCTGTCCTTTTGGTTGGAGATATCTATACCATAAATTGATAAGTAGTCATTCCCAAGTATGAAGTGATTACTAGTACAGTTGTCCATTACTACAAACTCTAGTTTGATTCTGACACATTGTGAGGGATGAGGAAAAATTAGTATTAAATCAATTATTCCAAGGGGCTTCATGCTCTCACTTGCACTACTAAATTTGACACCTTGTATTGGCATAAGTTTTTCTTGCCAGTCTGGGACAATGGTTTTTAAATAACTTTTAACAACACAGGTGCAATATGCTCCTCTATCTAGGTTAACTTTTCCTTCTTGGTTATCAACCATAACAATACTTATACTCTATTTTCCAGCTGTATATCCCATTCCTCTTGCAGGTTTGGTCCTATGCATTTTGGCATCTTGTATGTTTGTCAGGTTTGTGTCAGATGTCCCAACTTGTGTTAAGTTTGAGTTAACATCCAGTACTTCATAAATTATATCAATATTATTAATTTGTGCATTAATTATATTGATTTCATCTTTTTCAGAGCTTTCTGACTCTTCTGACTCCTTTTCAGAGTCAGATTCCTCTTCTTTGTCATTGTGGTTTTCTGTTTCCACAATTTCATTAATCTTTGCCTTTTTAAGGCAATTATTGGCTAAGTGTCCAATACCTCCACATTTATGGCATTTTCTTTTCTCATTATTGTTGGATGTATTGGGCTTGAAGGATTCTTTTGATTTATCTTTTTTGATAAATGGTTTATTTGGGCTTTTAATTTCCAATTTCTTCCAAGTCCTGCCAATTTTTGTTCTTGTCACTATGTCCTCTAGTGCATTAATATATTCTTCTGTGGAGCATGGCTCTATACACCTGCTTCTTAGGGCATATTCTAGCTCTCCTCCACATTTCTTGAGTATTTTCATATGCACCATTTTTTGTGACATTTCTGGGTACAATGCATTAAGTCTTTCAACTTGTTTCAAGAACCAAGTTAAAGGTTTGTCTTTGTCTGGGACAAAGAAAGAATATTCAAATGCATTTTCTATTTTGTACCTACAGGCATCATTAGCCCATTTGGTGATTATTTCTTGTTTCCACCAAGACCAGGTATTTTTGCCATTTGTTTGTCTTATGCCATAATACAATCTTTTTGTAGATTTTTCAAACAATGAATGTAATCTTTCAGTGATTAATTCATCTGGTATGGCATAATCTTCTTGTAGCATGTCAATTGTTTTGATAAATGACATGTGGTCATATTCACCTTCTCCTGTGATTGTTGGCCATTCTTTCAATTGAGGTGCTTCCTTCATTAAGACTTGGTTATTGTCTTGGTGACTCAAGTCTGTTATGAAAGGATTTGTTATTTCCTCTTTTGGTTTAACAGGGCTTCTTATGTGAGAAAATGGTGTTGATAAATTTGGCATATTTAAATTAGCCTCATTGATTTTATCCACGTTTTCAGTAATAAGCCTTATTTCACTTTGAATGTCATCTTTTAGATGCATTCTTGCTTCATCACTCTTTTCCACATGGTCCAAAAGTAACTTTTGGTGTGATGAAGTCTTTTCTTTAAATTTTTCTACAGAAATGCTTAATTTGTTTAATTTTTCTGTAAGATTGTCAATACTCATGTCATAATTGATTGTCAAAGTTTTTTCTTTGATATCACTTATGTATTTATACAACTCTTGTTGTCCTTGTATTAATTTCTGAGTATTGTCAATTAATACTTTTGGTTTATTCTTTTCAATCATAAATTTTATGTTATCAATTTCTTTCTTATTTTGTACAACAAGTTTTGTTAAAGATGATAAACTGTTATTTATTTCTTGGAAAGATAATAAACTATTTTCAATGTCTTTAAGAGGTAAAATAATATTTTTAAGCTCTGTTAAAGTATTTACAACATCAGGAGACAAGGTTATTTCTTTGGAAAATGGGGTTGTCTCATTCTTTGTTCCTCTTTGTCTTTGAATTCCATCAAATTTCTGGCCATGTTGAAGACATTGTCCATGGCATCTTTTTGGATCTTGGGAATCCTGTAGTTTGGGGAATATGGTTTTCTCCAATTCTTTTTCTTGTTCTTCTTCCCTTCTTGGGGAAGTGGGTTGACTTGGGGCTTTCTGGTAGAAGCTACTGGGGCTTCTTCCTTGGTTGCCTCCTTCTTTTTGGCATGATACTCCTTGATCTTTTTGATTTGAGGTTTGGATGATAGTGGATTCCATCCATTGGAGTATCTCACTATTTCCTCCTCTTTGAGGAACTTTTTCAGGATGTGCCAGGAGTTCATCACTCCTTGGTGTATTTGAGGCAACATTTCCCAATCTTTGTTGTTGTACACTGTGTAGTACTGTTTGTATTGGCTCATGTAAATGTCTATTTGAGCCCTCTGAATGTGATTTGTAACTGTTTGAGTGAGTCTTTTATATAAAAGTGTTATTTTTTGGTAAGATATGGCTATTTCCCACGTAAAAATTGCTTTTATATCTTTTTTTATAGAAAAAAGAATGAAAATAATTAAAGAAATGAAATTAAAATGAATAAAAGAAACTTTTTTATTGGCTTTTAATATTTTTATTATTTTTTATGTTTTTTTATTTTTAAAGAATAAAATAAAAATGAATATGATTCTTTTTATAAAATTAATTTATAATATAAAGTTATTTTTAATTTATAAAATATCTTTTTTAATCACTAGAGTCACTCAAAGAAAGTTTTTGCAAGTCTAAGGATGTGAAAAACCACGTGTAAGACAGTACAATTGCTTTCCAAATGCCTCAATAGCTTTTAAAATTAATAAATATAAAATTATTATAAGGAGAATTTATTATTGGATAAGCCAAATTAGAATCTTTTTAAAGGTCTTTTAGAGTAAATATCATGGCCAGGCCCCCAAATGTAAGGTTTGACTATGAAACTATAAGTAAAAATTACTAATATTTTACTTATTGTACTATGAATGTCCTTATAAATGAAATAAATAAGATAAAAATAATTATAATAATAAAGAATTATTATAATTATGGCGTAAAAATAATTATATTATTAATAAAATATAATATAATAAAATAAATATATTAATTTATAATAATTAATATATTTAATAGCACTTTATTATTGTTACAAACAAATAATAAAGGCGTAAAAAATTGTTTTTTTATTAATAAAAAACAATTAATAACAATGATATTACCAATATTAAAGTTATATATTAATATAAATACTATTTATATTAATTCAAGAATTATTAAAAGAATAATAAAGAGAAAATTATTATAATAAGAGGAAATAACCTACTTTTAATACTTAATATAAGAATTTTGAGATATTTTACGCCAAAGAATGTAAATACAACTTATACAAATTGTATTTACAACAAAAAATAGAGAAATTACAAATATTCTTGATTTTTTACGTGGAAATGAGTTTTTAGAGAGATTTTTAACAAAAACAATTAAACAAATGATTTAATCACGTCAAAATTGATGATTATAATAAGATGATCTTTGGTCTTTAATAATATAAAAGTTTTATATATAAAGAATAAAGAAATTACCTTTTTATTGTATTGATTTAATGTTTTTGATGCGTCTGAGGGGAAAACAGAGTAAAAAGAGCTCTATTTATAGTAAATACCTCCCTCCTAGAGTCCAACAGGCTTCTAGTAGATGTAAGGTTTGACTATGAAACAATAAGTAAAAATTACTAATTTATTACTTATTGTACTCTGAATGTCCTTATAATTGAAATAAATAAGATTAAAATAATAATAATAATAAAGAGATATTATTATTATGGCGTAAAAATATTATATTATTAAATAAATATAATAATATAATTAATATTATATGAAATTATAATATTGTAAATAATATATTAATATATTATAAAGCTCTTTATTATTGTTACCAACAAATAATAAAGGCGTAAAGAACTGTTTTTTATATATAAAAAACAATTAATAACAATAATATTACCAATATTAAAGTTATATATTAATATAAATACTATTTATATTAATTAAGAATTATTAAGAGTAATAATAAGATGGAATAACCTACTTTTAACACTTAAAATAATAATTTGAGATATTTTACGCCAAAAGAAAATAATACAACTTTTTCAAATTGTAGTTACAATAAAAATAAAGAAAATTTACTAAATTTCTTGATTTTACGTGGAAATGAGTTTATAGAGAGATTTATGACAAAAACAATTAAAGAATTGATATAATCACACAAAAAGAGTGTTTAATATTAAGATGGTCTTTGGTCTTTAATAATATAAGAGTTTTATATATAAAGAATAAAGAAATTACCTTTTATTTAATTGATTTAATGTTTTTGATGCGTCTGAGGGGAAAATAGAGTAAAAAGAGCTCTATTTATACTAAATACCTCCCTCCTAGAGTCCAACAGGCTTCTAGTAGACGTGTACTGATCATATCCACTGGAATTGATCAATATTTTAAGGTTTGATGATGATTACATCATGATCAAACCATATTACATCATTATTTAGAGTTATCACTATAACTCTAAGTTTGATGACATCAGAGGCTTGGCAGAACCCCAAATTTTGTGGGTTTTATTAGCTTTAATCATAAACTAATAGTATTCACCAATGTTATCACTCTAAAGACTGTTAAACTTAAATTAAGGTTACAGTGTGTGATCATAACTGCTCAAATTAAGCTCAAACTTTGATCCTCCATAACATTTAAGATTTACACGCTACAGCAATTCAGAGAGTGAATTCTGATGGCCTGGCATAGCCGTATTATGCTTCCAAGAGCGTTTAATTACATCATCAAAACTCTAATTTTGATGATTTTCCTTGTAACTCATCTTTTCTGTCAAAATTCAATATTTTAAACTTCAAACCTTGATTTCAGGGGGTTATACCCTGAATTTAATAATCCAAATGACATCATTCTTCACTAATGAACTAGTTGAATCCAACTGTATACTTTTTTTTAAGTTTGGAGCACTTTCACAACAAAGTGGTCAACAGCTCTGTTGATTTTTATCAATATTTCATCATAGGTTTTAACCTTGTTTATAATTTGTAAAATAAAGTTCATATCTGTGTTCGTACAGTAATTACGTGGTAACTTTATTTTTGGTTCATCATTCTATCATGTATAGTTTAGAAGATATTAGCTATGATCCTTGAATATATGCGTTGACCAAAAAAGTGCATATATTCAGGTTAATTCCTTAAGTATTAACATTGGAAATTAGCTTATTAATTGTTTTATGTGTGGACTTTCATGGGGAATCCACTGGTACAATTTATCTCACATGTTGTTTCATTAGTTCTTGAAATAAATAAGGTTTTATGGTTTTTATAAGGTATTATACCTTATAATTCCTTAAATATTGACTTTACAGATATGCCATAAAAATGATATATGTGTATGTTACCATGGGGAATCCAATGGTATAATTTATTTTACATGTTGATTCATTGGTTTTTAAGTTAAACCAATTTTTGTACCAATTTATGGTATTTTTTGTATAATTATTCTAAGTAATTTTAATATAATTATTCTAAGTCTTTTTTGTGACCTTATTGGGTATGTGGTCATATCTCAAAGGCTCACAGTAGACGTGTACTGATCATATCCACTGGAATTGATCAATATTTTAAGGTTTGGTGATGATTACATCATGATCAAGCCTCATTACATCATTATTACGCCATTATTTAGAGTTATCCCTATAACTCTAAGTTTGATGATGTCAAAGGCTTGGCAGAACCTCAAATTTTGTGGATTTTATTAGTTTTAATCATAAAATAATAGTATTCACCAATTGTATCACTCATATTACTGTTAAACTTAAGTTAAGGTTACAGTGAGTGATCATAAGTGATCAAATTAAGCTCAAACTTTGATCCCTAATAACTTTTAAGATTTACACGCTACAGCAATTTAGAGATTGAATTCTAATAGCTTGGCATAACCTTACTATGCTGCCAAGAGCATTTTATTACATAATCAAAACTCTATTTTTGATGATTTGTCTTGTAGCTCATGTTTTCTGTTGAAATTTAATATTTTAAACTTCAAACTATGATTTCAAGGGGTTATACCTTGAATATTATAATAAAAAAAACATCCTTCACGAATAAACCAGTAGAATCCAACTGTCCACTTTTTTTTAAGTTTGGACCACTTTCAAAACAAAGTGGTCAACAGCTCTGCTGATTTTAATCAATAATTCCTTACAGATTTTAACCTTGTTTATAGCTTTTGAAATGAACTTCATTTCTGTATTCTTACAGTAATTACGTGATGACTTTATTCTTGGTTAATCACTCTATCATGCATAGTTCAAGAGATATTAGCTAAAATCCTTGAATATATGCGTTGACCGAAAAAGTGCATATATTCAGGTTAATTCCTTAAGTATTGATTTTGAAGCTTAGCTTATTAATTGTTTTATGTGTGGAGCTTTATGGAGAATCCAATGGTACCATTCATTTCACATTTTGCTTCATTGGCGTTTGAAATAAATAAGGATTTGTGCTTTTTATAAGGTATTATTACTTTACAGATATGCCATAAAAATGGTATATGTGTATTTTAACATGGGGAATCCAATGGTATGATTTATTTCACATGTTTATTCATTGGTCTTTGAGTTAAACCAAGTTTTATACCAACTTATGGTATTTTTGTAGTGTTAAGGTACTTATTTTTAATGTATAATTATATTAAATATTTCTTGTGACCTTTTTCGGTATGTGGTCATATCTCAAAGTTCACAAGATTCCTCCAACATACAGTCATGGTTTCTCAACACTCAAACTCCAGGATTGAATTTTTTCACATATAACAGCCCACTTTCATCCACCTGGGGGCTTTCCCCCGGTTAATTAAAATATTTGATTTATTATTCATATTATTTTATTTCTCACTCAAGAGGTATTAATCTATTAATTCTTAAGTTAGCCTTAGCCTTCCCTCACCTGTTAAGGATATTCCTGGTGGTCATCCTTATTAATCCTTTTCTCTTTCTGAACAGGTTGAAACAGTGATTAAGGATTATTTGTGGTTGGCTTTTTGTTATTGCTTTTGTTTTTTTTTCATGTCCTTGATTCGCATTATTTCAGCAGTAGGAATTCTACCTTTTATCTTTTAGCTCTTTTATCATTTGAGTACTTCCCTTGAGCCCTCCATAAGTAAGTCTGTTCACTGAGTGCCAGGCCCCCTTCATTTAGAAGAGCCCCTGTGACTCATAATTGCTTCTTTTCTTTCATTCATTTATATTCATTTTTCTCATTCTTCAATTATAATTTTTATGATTTCATTCTCTCTCATCAATTTTCATCTAATTCATTTTATTAAAAGAAAATTGACTCTCTTTCTCATTTCTTAAATTCTGCTGACCATTTCACTTTATTCTTAATTTTTAATCAATGTTTTGTTTTCATTTTTTGTCCAAATTCAGGCTCCTTTATCAGGCTTAATTGATTGGAGTTCCTGGCTAATTGATTCAGCATTTCAGGAGTTTTAATGAAATTAGGGTGATCATTTATTGATTCTGAGATTTCTCAAGAATTATTTATTAATTGATTTTATTTCTCAAGAGATTGAGTTGACATCAAGATTCTGATTTGATTTGATTGATTGAACTGATTTGATTCTTAAAGATAGCTTATTAATCCTCAAGAGTTGATTCAATTGATTGATTTGAAGTTCATTACTCAATACAATGAATTAATTTTTGAAGATATTTACTAAATTCCTCAAAACACAATTGGTTTGATTTTGAACTTATTTGATTGACTTTATTCAATTTATTGATTGGCTTGATTTGACTTGTTGACTGAAATTGATTATCCATAAGAATTTGATTTTTTTCATCTTCATTCTTCAAGATTGATTCATATTGATTTCACTTCAAGACTTTTGATTGATTTCTAAAGTTCATCAAGATTCTCATTTGATTGATTTGGTCAAGCCTTTTTTTATGCTCAAGTATCATCAAATTTTATTTTATTTCTTCAATAATTCCAGTGCAGCATATCCCTCCAGCCAAGAATACAATATCTCAAAGAAATCAAGCTGTTCTCACTGCTACAGCAAGGGCTCCTCTTGACCCCACACCATCAGTTCATCAACTGAGTGCAAATTTGGACAGAGGACCACCAATGGAAGGAGCAGCACCCTCCAAAAGAGGAAGTGTGAATTCAAGAAGATCAGGATCATTCTCTGGCTTTTTGGGTTGCTATCCCAGCATTTCTCAAGGGCCTAGAAGCAGATCAGCAGAAGCTGAAGATGAAGAGGGGGAAGGATCTAAAGAAACTGAAATAGCAGCTGCCTTGGCAGGTGCCCCTTAGACCTCTGAGGCTCCAAATCTAGCCACTTTGAATCAACCTCTTGTCTCTCAAGCTGAACCAAATTTTCTCAAAATGATGGAGCAGATGACTCAATTCATGGGACAGCTCACTCAAGCAGTTGCCCTAAGGGAAAATTGAAAAGCCCCATAATTCAAGACTCCATCAATGAAGGCACCTGATTCCTTTGATGGTACTAAAGCTTACAAATTGAGAGGATTTATTAAATATTGTTAATTAATCTTCCATAATGACCCAGAAAACTTCTTCTCTGACAGGAAGAAGGTTCTGTACTCAACTTCTTTTCTCACTGGTAAAGCTGGAAAATGAATTAAACCTTACCTCTCAAATATCTCTAATGAAGACCAATCTTATCTCCTCAATAACTGGAAGTTATTTGAAACCCAGTTATTCACTCTGCTTGGTTATTCCAATGAAGTCAGGAAGGCTGAAAAAGAGTTGGACAATCTCAGGATGAAAGAAAGTGGTCAGGTTTCCTTTTACATAGCAGATTTAAGAAGCTTAATGTCAAGAAGTGGAGACTGGGGGAAAGGGACTATATTCATGTGTATAAAAGGGCCTTGCAATCAAGATTGTTGGACCAATTGCCTTCTCACCCTAAAACATTTGATAGCCTTCAAGAGCTCATGGACAGCTTTTTGTAACTAGATACCAGCTGCCATGAGTAGCAGAAGGAAAAGGGTAGTCATCAAGAGAAGAGATCTCCAATCATTGGACCTAATCCTTCCAAGAATCATCAAGGTTCCTCTTCAAAAAAGAACTTATCACCGGAAGAACAGGAAGGGAAAGGATTTTCAAGTGTCCAAAGACAAGCCTAATGCTGCTCTCCTCACTAAGGACAACAAATTAATTGGTTCTGAGAAGGAGAGGAGGATTAAAGAAGGCTTATGCACTTATTGTGGTGGCAAGCACCCAATTTCAAAAATTCTTCAAGAGGCCTGAAAATAGGAAAGGGTCATCAAGAGGCCTCCCTAGCAAGCAGGGAAAATCCTGAGTGGGGATCGTTATGTGTTCAATGGTTCTCACTTATTTTCTTCAAGAGCACAATTGTGGACTCTGAATTCTAGTGTCAATAAATCTTTAAAATTTCTTATTTTTTCTTTTCCATCTAATATTTTTTATAGTATTCTCATTGATTCTGGTGCTGAAAGCTTTTTTATTGCAAGGAATTTTGTTCTCAAGTATTCATTGACCATGTCAGAGCTGTCTTAAAAGATTCCCCTTTTCATGTTGGATACCAATGAATTCACTTCCTTGTTCATCACCCCTTATACCAAGTGGGTTGTTGACTTGCCTTCTTTACCAAGCTTTGAATGGGACTTATTTATTATAGATTCACCCAAGGGAGAGGACTAAATATTGGGCTATGATTTACTTTGCCATTTTAATCCGATTATTGATTGGAAAAATGTATTGATCACCTATAATTATAGTGGTATTATTTCTCCTACTAGTAATGACTTTGCCACTGCTGTCAACAGTGTTGCTCTGGTTTGTAAGCTTAAGACACCTTCCCTTCCTCCTTCTTCCCATATCCTTTCCATCATTCACTCTCAGTCATTAATTCAAGCAAGAGATGAAGTCTTCAAAGAGATAAAAGATGTTGAAGAAGATTTTTCTATATCTTCACTTAATCAAGGGGATATGGACCTTCCTCCTTTATCTTTTCATGCCTCCCTGGAGGAGCAGTGGGATGAGGAGGAAGAGCCAGAAGAGCTTGGAACTTTGCTGAAGGTAGTCCCTCCTGCTTATCACCAATATTTGGATGTATTCTTCAAGGTGAAAGTAGAGAAAATTCCTCCACACTGCACCTGTGATCATCATATTGAACTGGAGGGTCATCTACCTCCACTTGGTGTTATCTACTTTTTATCAAATTATGAGTCAGAAAAACTGTGTTCCTACATTTCAGCGAATTTAGAGAAAGGTTTCATTAAGCCAAGCTCCTCTTCAACAGGAGCACCTGCCCTTTTTGTCAAGAGAAAGGATGGTGGCCTTCGTTTGTGTGTTGACTACTGCAAAATTAATGCTGTCACTAGAAAGAACAGGTATCCAGTTCCTCCAATGAATAAGCTTCTAACCATCTTTAACAGTTCCACAATCTTCTCCAAGATAGATTTGCGTGCTGCTTATAATATCCTGACAATCAAAGAGGGGGATGAGAGCTTAACTGCCTTTAGAACTAAATATGGTAGTTATGCCATTTGTCTTGACCAATGCTGCTTCTTCATACTGAAATCTTGTGAATGATATTTATGCAGATTTCCTGGATTTTTTGGTCCTATTCTACTTAGATGATATTATGATTTTCTCTGCTTCTGAGGAGGAACATGTCAAACATGACAATAACCTGTTTTCTAAAGCCTCAAAGTGTGTATTCCATGCCTCAAGTGTGGAATACTTGGGCTATGTTGTTTCAAGTGAAGGACTCAAGATGGATTCTTCCAAAGTTAAGCAAATCCTCAATTGGCCTCAGCCAAATAACATCAAGGCACTTCAATATTCCTTGGCTTTTCTAAATTCTATCATTGTTTCATTAACAATTATTCCAAAAGAATCTATGCTCTCACTTCCCTCCTTAAAGAAATTCTCCCTTTATCTTCAATGATGAATCTTTCAGTCAGTTTCAAATACTCAAAGAAGCTTTCACCACTGCTCCTATCCTATCCCATTTCAATCCTTCTCAACAAGCTATTGTAGAGGCTGATTCTTCTAATTATGCCTTGTGTGCTGTAATGAGTGAGGTGAATGACTCATGAAAGCATCCCATTGCATTTGTTAGTTGCAAGCTTCTCCTAGCTGAGCTCGACTATGAAATTCATGACGAGGAACTCCTTAGCATAGTTTGGGCTCTCAAGCACTGGAGAGCCTTTCTTCTTTCTCTTTTTTATTTCTTTGAAGTATTGAAAGACCACTCTTCCCTCCAATATTTTATGTCTTTCAAAGTTCTTACTTCTTGTCAAGCCTGTTGGGCAGAGTTTCTCTCTAAATTCCACTTCACTATCACTTAATGCCCAGACAGACTGGCCACTTTACCAGATGCATTATCACATCAGGATGAAATGTACCCAGGGAAGGGATTGACTTCATCAGAAAGAATCCTCAACATTCTCATCAATTTCTCAAGAAAAATACAATTAAAGCGCCAAGAGTTTTCTCAATCAAAGTTGAATTTTTCTCAGATCTAGTGGATCAAATTCAGAAGGCAGTGTGGCAAGACAAAGAGTATATGGAAACTCTCAAGAAATTAGCAATAGGTCATTCAGTCTAAGATTAGTCTCTTGAGCCTCAAGCCAAGTTTTATTATTCAAAGATAGAGTAGTCATCCAAAGTAATCATGAAATTCAATTGGATATTCTTCAAAAGCGTCATGACTGACCGTTGTCTGGCCATCCCAGCCAGGAGGAGACCCTCAAGCTCATCAAGTGGCATTGTTATTGGGCTGGCATGAATCAAACTATCAAGTACTATGCTCAGTCATGTCAAAAATGTTGAAGAAACAAGAACATTCACCATAAGAAGTCTGGATTACTCAAGCCTCTTCAAATTACATCTGGTACTTGGAATTCATTTTTAATGGACTTTATCACTCAATTGCCTGTGTCAAGCAACTCTGATTCAATTTTAGTAGTTGTAGACAGATTTTCAAAAATGGCAATCTTTATTCCAACTTATTCAGCAATCACTGCTTTGGACTTGGATCAAATTTTTATCAGTAATGTCTTTTCCAAACATGGTCTTCCAATAAGTATTTTTAGTGATAGAGGTTCCTTCTTTTTTTCATAATTTTGGACTCAATTATGTCAGCAGCTCAAGATATAAAGACATCTTTCAACTTCCTTTCACCCTGAAACAGATGGACAGACATAGAGGGTAAATCAGATTCTAGAACACTATCTTTGGATTTATTTCAGTTACCATGAAGATGACTGGAACACCTGGCACCCTCTGTCTGAATTTGCCTATACTAATGCAGAATGTTAATCAACAAACCAGTCACCTTTTTTCACCATTCATGGAAGAAATCCCAGCATATACTCAATTCACATTTCTCAAGATACACCTCCTGGAAAATTATCAACAAAACTCCAATAAGTACAGAAAGCTGTCAAAGAGGAATTAGAGTCAGAAACAAAGAATTTTAAGAAGTATTCAGATAGAAATAGGGCAATTCTACCTGATTTCTAACCTGAGGACAAATTATGGCTAGCTTCCAAGAACATAAAGACAACAAGACCCATCAAGAAACTCTCAGAAAGATTTTTGAGACCCTTTGAAGTCCTGAAGAATATTGGCAGCCATGCATATCACCTCAAGTTGCCTCAACAATGGAAGTCTGTTCACCCTGTCTCTCATGTGCTCTTGTTAGAACCAGTAAAGCAATCAACTATCCCAAATCAACATTGATTCCCACCACCACCAGTCATAGTAGAAGAGAAATAAGAATGGGAAGTAGCTCATGTTCTGGACTCAAAACTCAAGAGAGGTATATTATGGTACCTTGTGGAGTGGAAAGGATTCAAGGTAGACCCAGAAAGAGAAACTTGGGAACCAGCTTCCAGCCTTACCAACTTCCCAAATCTTCTCAAGGACTTCCACACTTTGTATCCTGACAAGCCTGGCCCAAATACCTCAAGAGTTTGATTTTATGGTTCTTGGTGGGGATTGGAGTTTATGAAAGTAAGTTACTATCCCGGAATGCACCTTCAAGGGGGTACTCTACCCAAATATGTTGAAAGAATAACCTTGGCCACTTTGTGAGCACTTGTAAGTTACTTTGGACAGCTTTAGAAGTCCTTGCAACATCAATACCGTTGAATTTAGACCTTTCATCAAGTATATGGCCAAATTCTCTCTTTTCTTATTTATTTTATTATTCCAAATTATTCCATTCACCATCATTCAAGACCTTCTTTAACTAAAATTCATTTATGTCAAAGCTTTCTGTTCTTTTTATTATTCTTGGTGGGGAGTAGAAGTTAAGAAATTAAGTTCCATCTCTGAGGGTTCTCCGTCTTGTAAAAACAACCCCTTGGCCACTCTGTGAGCATCAAATGTTTGGTTGTTATCTTTTAAGGAAAATTATGGCCAAAATCAAGCAACTTTCCGCAATAAGATCAATCCTCAGAATTTTCTCTATTTTCTTTCCTTTACTCTCTTTTTCTTTAAATTCTTTCTTTTCATTTTATTTTATTTCTTTTATATGTATCATTTTTGTTTTTATTTCTTATTTCAAAAGCAGCAATCATCACTCCCATGTCTTTTTTGGGGATTAAATTTATTCAATAATCAAAGAGCAAACAATAGTAATCATAAAGACTGACCACAGATAATCCTCATCAAAATTTATTCAAGGATTCTCTGAACTTAACAACCAAGGCATCTTTATAAGCAACTGCCTCCCTGGCCAAATCTGTAGTGCCTTCACCTGAAACAGCCCTCTTCATAGCTTTATCAACAAAAAACTTAGTCAAAGAATCCACCTCTTCAAATAAGGATGCGACCACCTTCTTATTCATCTTCTTTTTATCAGTGAAACTTACAGTGATATTCCAGCATTAAAGGTGGTCAAAGACTGATTCAGGTTCTGGGGTAATTGGGTCTCTAAAAGTGCTGGCCATGGGTGGTTGAACATTGGTGGAGGTGGAGGCAAGTGTGGGTGGCCTGGTTGGGGATCTAGGTGGAGGTTGAGGTGGTTGGGGGGACCTAATCACTTCATGTATTGTGGTACTGGCTTGGACTGGGATAGTGAGGTGGACTGAATTCTTCTCTTTTGGATGTGGTTAGTAATTTCAAGTTCTTCTCCATCAGGTTCATCACTACCTTGAGCATCAGTATCAACTTCATCTTGAACCACTAGATTTCTCTTCAATTTTCCAAGTCTTCCATCATTTCTGGTAACCAAAATAGCAACTTCTGGGGCTACTCCAATGGCGTTGCCTTGGGGGGGAATGGGTCCTCCAGTGTTGGCCCATGAACTGCTGGTATCACTCCATTGTTGAAAGCCTCTCATCCTGGATCCAGTCACTGAAGCAAAAGGGAAAAAAACCATAGAAGTCAGTAACTCAGCAATTCCTTGACCATTCAACTCACAATTGGAGTGGCCAGAGGTGGAATCAGAGGTTGGAGGTTAATCAACAGGAGCTTCCAGTTTAAATTTTCCACCCTTCTTGACGCTGCTCCATAATATTCTGGTATTGTCTAGGAGCCTATGGGTGTCCTGACAGCAATTTACTTTCTCAAGGTTGCAGAATTGGTACCTGGTGGACCTAAAAGTAGCAGATTCAATGCAAGGAACCCCCTTCTTCTGAAAATTGATTCAGGGTTGCTCAATAAATGTGACAGATTTTAAACCATCATAGGTTTTTTTAACTTCATAAACCTCTGCAAGGGCCATACTCTCTTCAGAAAGCTCCCTCAAGCTATGAAAGACAGCAGGACCAGAAAGTACCAAAGGTGGGGAATCAGAGTTATTGGATTCACAAATGGAAGTCAGCTTTGAACTCATCTTCAAGTAAAAATTAAAAGTCAAGACCAATAAAATCATGGACAAATCCAATTCAGAAAGTCAATTATGGCAATTTGAACTTCAAGAATTGGATGAAGCACAAGAAAATAGAAGAAATTATCAAGGAAAACTGTTTCATTGGCCAAATTGGCCATTTTTCTGAATTTTGCGCATAATCACTTCAAATCATCTGAAAGGAATTTGAAAAATCAAAAGTCAAAGAAAATAGGCTAATTGATGCATTTGCACAGTTTGCACATTTTGGCTAATCCTTCTTGAAAACCTTCAAAATATTCATTTTATTCAAATTTTCATCATAATATGCCATTTCATGCATATGAGTGCATTTCTGGCTATTACTTATTAAAAATTATCAAAGCTGTCAGTTTGTCCCTTTTAATAAAAACATCATCAAAATATGCAATTTCTTTCATAATGATGTAATTGTGCATTTTGGCCAAACTGGCCAAAAATGACCCAGAAAACACCAAAATTGGCGAAATCTCAATGGACTTCTGAATTTTCCACATTCAAGAAAGGGCCTATTTTTAGCCCAATCTCAAGATGAAGAAATATTATTCAATGGCAGTTAGTTCTTAGGAGATAAGCCTGAAATCATCCACTCATCATGAGCCATGAGGACTCAAGACAATTTGGGTGAAGAAATCTGGAATGAGAAGAAGAAAGAAGTATCACAGAATAAGATAAAGGGAAAGAATTTCAAAAAGGGGAGAAGATTCAGAGTCAATTCATAGCAGAATGTACGATTTTTCTATGAAACTGTTGATAATATTACTATTAATCAACAGTACTATGAATGTTCTTATGAAATATAATAATAATAATTATTATTATAACCACAATTAAATAAATAAATAATTAATTATTTCTTTTACTTGTTATACACTACTAGTGATTAGAACAGTAAGTAGTAATTGTCTACTAGAATCAATTACAAGAAGTATTTGATAATAAAACGTCTTTATTAAAATAATAAAATTATTTTAATATATAATTATCTTTTGCAAGAATAATTATAAATAGAATTCTTGAAGCAAACGATTACAAGAAAAAAACTTTAAGAATTAAGACAAAATACTCACTAATACTCCAAAGAGCTTATTAAAGATAATAGCAGAAACATTTGTGGGATAATTGTGGATTTGATAGATCAAAAATGGATTTATAGCAGTATTACAACAATTTATAGTTGATTTCTATTATTTAACGTCTTTCTTATTGATTTTGAAATAATAAAACACTTAAGAAAATATTAACTAATACTTACTTGTTGGTAATAATGTGATGATTTTGGAAAAAACAGCAAGAGGAAGCCTCTTTTAAGTCTAAGACAGCCCACAGAGGCATTCCATGGAGAAAGGTGAAATCCAGTGCGTGAGAAAACAGTAATCCTTTTTTGATTAATGATTGAATCATCTGTTGTCATGTAAGATTATCATAATTACTTACTTGATGCTTTTATGTAACTACCAACCCAAATATGGACAAGGATAAAAGGAGTAAAGACTGTAAATATTCTTTTATTTCAAAATAATCATTTATTTCTCCAAGTTATCAATGTTATTGGGAATTTCATCACAGAGTGTATATTGTGTGAATTTTTGAAGATTCAGTGTTTCATTGGGAATCATCAAAAATGGACTGTAAGTAAAACTTTGAATTTTACCTATAAAGAGATGATTCTTTTTTGGTTTTTCTATGAATTATACTGTTTGTAATTGGTACTGAAAGTTTCAGAAAGATTCATCAAGAATTGTATTTTTAATGAATTTTTGAAGTTATTACCTCATTTCTATGTAGATGTCACAGGGGCTCTTGGACAGAAAACAAGAGTGTCCTGGCACTCAGAAATCAGGGAACTCACTTGCAAGACTCCAAAGAATAAAAAAGATAAAAATAAAAGAATAAATTCCTCTAAGAAATATTCAGGTACAAAGATGAGATGCAATGAGAGGAAAGAGAAGCCAAATGGCCAAAGAGCCAACCAAGTAAGTCCTTAATCACTGTTTCAACCTACCAAAATGAACAATGGAATTAGTAAGGATATGTCAGGGTGAGTCTATGATAAAGGTGTATATAAGTATTTAAGAGCTTTAACTATGACTGTGAAATGGTAGAAATAATTTTAAAAGATGATAAATTTGATAATAGATGATTTAATTTAAGATTTAAGGGCTTTACTATAGAGATATATTGGTGGAGAGCGCTGTTGAAAGCCCTGGGTGCAACTTTTACCTGTTGGGTTACAATAATAAAAAGCTACAATACTTAAATTTAAAGTATACCTGATTATTTTCCAAGAGTATAACTGTTTTGGACAGTTGTACTAGGTAGGAATTCAAGAGCAGGATGAGGAAAACTATTCTGGCAGTGAAAAGCCTCCTTTTTATCCTGAAATGGGGTGGAAAGGGTGCTAGACCTTTCCACGTAGAGGAAGTGAAGATTTTTTCACTTTCTAGTACTGGCTTGTGGTTTGCAAACAGCCTGTATAGCCTGTATTGGGCTCAGATGTGGTTTTGAAACCACATCTGGGCAGTTTTCACCAATAGAGGGTGAAAATTTTCATCTGGGGACCTCACAGCCTGATTCTGACGTGTATGATGTGTAGAATGCTGTACAGAAACTGTATGGGACCCCAGTATTGACTGACATATGAGGTATTGAAGTAAAAACATGCTTCTTTGTCTATTTGACACCTCATATTCATGGTTATGGGATATTATCCCATGGTAAGGCTGTATATGACAGCAGGTGGGATTTTGACCTTAAAACAGACATAACGTTGTCAATTCTTGAGATATCAACCTCAAAATTGGTTCCGTGTGTAGCCCTTTATGTGCTCTACACAATGGTACCTCATTTGATATGGGTATCATTAGATATGGCAAAGTTATCCCATGTACAAGAATTTTGTACATTTGCGTGTTTTAGGCAAAAAGATGTATTGAGCTTGTTTGCCCCATAACTTCTGCAGTAGTTGAGATATGGGGAAATGGATGACACCATCAAATAGCCCTGATTGTGCTCTTTCCAAAAATACCCCACTTCAGGTATCCCACACTAAAACTGTAGAAGTTAGATGAGAGCTGAATGTTTTGTTCACCCTTATTTGGCCTGAAATTGACCATAACTCCAGTAATATTGGTGCTAGCTCAGTTTGGCTGGTACCATTGGATAGCCCTGGCTTAGAGCTTCATTTGGAATACCCATTTGATGGGGTTAAGCCTCTCCTTCTAGATTTTAGATGAGAGGTGAAAATTAAGGTTTATGCTCAGCAATAACTTTGTTATTTCTTGTCCTATGGTGATGGGACTTATATTTTCAGAAAGAGGTGAGTTTCCTCTTTCTTTTGATACGTTTTGAGCTGATTTGGCTCAGCTCCATGTTTTGGTGGTATCTTGGCTATACCATTGGTTTATGGTATTTTGGCTGTCATGCTTGTGCTCCGGTTTTGAGTCACAGGCTGACATACCCTCCCTCTAAAAAAGGCTCATCATTGATGAGACTGTTCAGTCCTCCTAGAGGCTCTGAATCTCCTTAAATGAAGGTTCCCATCTGGTATGGCATCCTCTGCCAACCATTTGTCTTTATCTGCTGTCTGGTTCTTGAATCTGACTAGGTATTGTCTTTGATCCTTCCCATTGAGTCTGACCTTCCTGGCCCTGATGATCTTACTCACAGGTCCAGGGGATTCTTCCACTTCCACTATCTCTTGTGGTGTGGGGTTCTTTCTCCTTGAGGGGATATTATCCTCCTCTGTCTGGAAGTATGGTTTGACCAAACTCACTGGAAAGACTGGGTGTTTCCTTGAAAACTCCTCAGTGAGTTTGACTTCCACTGCATTTTTTCCTATCAACTTAATGATAGTAAAAGGTCCGACAAATGAGTCTCTCATGTTTTTAGGTCCTTTGAGATTGTTGAAGTTCAGTGTAGACACTGGAACCTGGTCCCCTTCCTTGAAGTCAGGTTCCATATGTGATTTGTCCCACCTCTGCTTATTGTATTCTTTTGCCTCAGCTATGCATTGGGCAGCTGTGTCACAGGCCTTCTTCCACATATCATGGAAGTCTTTGGCTGTGGGGTGGATAGTCAGGAGACTTTTCTTCAAGTGATCCACAGGAAACAGGGGGTTCCACCCTTTCTCCACCAGTGCAGGTGTTTTACCTGTGGTGTAGTGCTGGATTGTATTATAAGCCAGTTGGACTGCTGGTAAGAGGGTAACCCACTCATGGGTGTATCCCTCATGGTCCTTGTATTCCATGCCATAGGCACAGAATCTTCTGAGGATTTCCTCCATTGTTTGGATCATCCTCTCAGCTAGGCCATCTGTTTGTGGATGGTAAGCTGTGGAAAAAGCAAGTTTGGTACCAAGCATGTCATATAAGTTAGTCCAAAATTCAGATGTGAATTTTGGGTCCCTATCACTAATGATGATCTTAGGGACTCCACAGGTAGATATGATGTTATTCCAAAACAACAGAGCAGTATCCATGGCTGTGTCTTCTTTATGGCATGGTAGACACCTCATGCTCTTGCTGAACCTATCAACTATGATCAAACAGGCATTATAGTTTTCTTTGCCCCCTGGGACAAGTCCTGTTACCCAGTCCATGTTGATGGTTTCCCATGGGTGTGTGGGTTCTTCTATGTGTTGAAGTAACCCATACTTCTTCCCATGTTTCCTATTTGCCTCTTGGCATCTTTCACATATGTTGATGTATTCACTCAACTCTTGTTCCCACTTGGGCCACCAAGCTGTGCTTGCTACCCTCTCCTTGGTCCTGTCCTCACTCATGTGTCCCATATAGGGGCAGTCATGGCATTCTCGTAGGATCAATGAGATGTGGTCTCTGTCTACCACTGTGAGTGCACTTGTGTGCTTTTCTTTGTGGTAGAGCAGGCCATCTATAAGAAAAAACTTATTGTCCTTATAGGCCCTCAACCAGGGTTCTTCCAGCTGGGTTTCCAGTTCTGGACTCCTGTACTTTTGTTGAAGGAGTTGGAGTAGCATGCTACACTGTTTGTGTTTGGCATAAGACTTTTGTACTGCACTGAAGAATTCATTGTGCAGTTCTGAGGAACTTATTCCCAGTATGGGAGTTTCTGTCCCTTCTGAGTCAGTGTCTCCACTGTCAAGGGTACCACTTTCTGGTGCCCATTCAGATATTCTGAAGTTTTTCCTCCTATCTATTCCCATGAAATGGATAGGGATTTTTGCTGCAACTTCTGGGTCATAAGCTGGATTGCTTTTGACATTGTCCAGTGGCCATCTGCTGAGGCCATCTGCATTGGTATGGGTTTTACCTTCTTTTTATATGATGGTCATGTTCCCTCTATACTGCTGGATGGCTATTTGCCATCTCAACATGTGTCTATTTTTAGTCTTAATGTTTAGTAAAGACTTCAAGGCTGTGCAGTCTGTGTAGACTTCAAAGACTGCACCCTCCAAATAATAATGGAGTTTTTCTAGAGCCCAGACTAGAAATAGACATTCTGTCTGGGTGGCCCCATACCTGGCTTCTGAATCTTTCAGCTGCCTTGAGATGTAGCAAATTACTCCTTCTCTTGGTTCACCATCCACAATTTGTCTTTGGTGAAGGGCTGCTCCTAGGCCTTGACTGCATGCTGCATCTATATATAACTTGAATGGTAGTTCAAAGTCAGGTAAGATGAGCACAGGTGCATTAGTGAGTTCATATTTGATCCTCTCATATGCATCCCTCCTTTCCTTGGTTATTTCAAAAACTACATCCTTTGAACATAACTTGTATAAACTACTAGTTATGTGGGCAACATTTTTGATGTGGTTTCTATAGTAGCTAGCAAACCCAAGGAAAGATTGCATCTCTTTGATGTTCTTTGGTACTGGCTTTTGCAGTACTGCTGCTACTTTGTTTTGGTCAATTGCCAGACTAAGACCTGAGACTTTATGTCCTAGAGCTAGTAGCTCTTGTTGGCCAAAATTACACTTTTTGAGTGAAATTTTTAGATTAATGCGTATACATTTACTTAGAACTCTGTCTATGTATTGTACATGGTCTTCCCATGTCTCTGAGTATATAATGATGTCATCAATATATACTACCATCCAGCCTTCCATTATTTCTTCTTGAAATATGGTGTCCATCATCCTTTGGAAGTGGGCTGGTGCATTCTTGATGCCAAATGGCATCCTGGTATACTCATATATACCCATATGGCATATTATCCTGAGTAACTTCATGGAGTTTGGTTTAACTCCATTTTGGTGGAAACCTTTCATACAATCCATTTTGGTTATGTATTTGGCCTTGGCCAGTTTATCTAAGGCATGGGGTATCCTTGGTATAGGGTACCTGTCTGCTTTTGTGTAGTTATTCAGGGCTCTGAAATCTCCACACAATCTAGACTTTCCATCATGCCAGGTGATTAGGACAGGGGTGGTGATTTCCACTATTTCATTATGTCCAATCTTCCTGATGACATCCATGTCCAGGAGCTCATTGATATGTTTCTCAATTTCTTTCCTGGTTTCCAGGCTTGCTGGATAAGGAGGTCTCCTCAGCATAGGTGGATAAGGCCTTTCCACATCCATATATAGTTCTATATCATGGCCTTTGATCTTGCCTAATGGTTCTTCACCAATGGAAAATGCTGGTCTGTTCTTTCTCAGAATCTTCAGTAAACTTAGTTTTTGTTTACTGGTGAGGGTAGTGCTAAACTGTCCCTCTCTGAATTCCTTCAGAAGTTCTTCTAGTGGATCTTGAGAAGATATCTGGTATATGTCAAGTGAAAATTTGTTTTCCTTGTTAGTACCAATGGTGATTTGCCTATTTTTACTGTTGTAAATGTCTATGCCATACATCTTCTGGTAATCTGTTCCCAGAAAAAACCCTTGGATGTGGGCATCATTAAGCACTACAAACTCCGGGTTGAGTCTGATATTACCCTTCCTGTGGGGTATAATTATCTCTTTTATAATTGTCCCCATGAAAGTCATCTTCCCTGATTCACTTTTAAAGTTCTTTGCCTTAGTGGGCAAGAGCTGTTTTTCCCAGTTTGGGAAGTGGGTATCCAGATAATTTCTGGCCACTATGGAGCAGTGTGCTCCACTATCAATGATCAGTGGGTGCTGAGCATTGTCAATACAAACAGTAATTTTTGTGGCTGTCCCATGTATATATGCCATTCTTTTGGTTGGTGTAACCAGGAATGTTTGTGCATCTTGTGTCTGTTTGTACAAGTTCTTGTTAGCAGTGTCGTGTGGCATGCCTGCTTCCAGCTGTATGTCCTGGATTTCCAGTGGGGTTTCCTCTTGGTATTCCACCAGAAATTCCTCTCTTGGGTCTTGATAATCCTCAGATGGTTCTCTGATGGAATCACCCATGGAGTCTGATTCAGAATCCTCTGTTGGAGGTTCTTCCTCAGGGACTTTCTCTATGGCATAGACTTTTTTCTTTGCCTTTGGACAGTTGTTGGCATAGTGGTCTGTTGAACCACAATTGTGACAAGAATTCTTCTTCTTAGCCACTTCTGCCACTCTTTCTCTGGGTTTTTCTTTAAACTCTACCCTGAGTGGTTGTTTCTCTTTGAAACTTCTGCTTCTATATGGGGTGAATTTCCCTCTATTAGTCCGCTTCCTTATGTCTTGTAAGGTGTTGGCTATGTCATCTAGAGTGCAATTTGGGTTGAATCTGCATTTCAATGCATGCTCTAGTTCTCCTGGAAGTTGTGTCAGGAGTTTGTGATTCCTCATTTGGATGTTCATCTGAGGATTAATGGCTTTGAGACTTTTAGACTGTCTAAGACACCACTCATATGGATCTTTGTCCACAGAGTATTTTTCATTTTCAAATGACATGGTCTTTTGCCATATCCAAGTTCCATTACTGTACTTTTGGATAATTTGACTCTTCCACCATGGCCAGTTTCTTCTGCCATGGATTTCTTTCATTTCTGTGTACCATATACTTGCATGACCTTTGAATGCAGTATTCAATCTAGCAGTGATCCAGTGGTCTGGTATTCTTGGTACATCAATGAAGAGTCCATCAATATAATCTATGAGTTTCATATGATCATATTCTCCTGATCCAGAGAATTTGGGCCAGTTTGAGGCCTCAGGAAGCTGTTTCAAGGCTTCCTTCTCTAAATAAGACATGCCATCTCCATCTTGGTATTGTGATGGAGATCTTGCCTTATTCATCAACATGGCATCTGGTTTGATGTCATCTGGTTGATATGGATTCTCCATAGTTTGGCCTTGTGGTTGGGGCTTCAAGCTATGGTAGGCATTAAGCAACTTGTTAATGTCTTGATCCAGACACTCCCTGTCCCTTGTGCTGTGGTGTTGTTCTTCAGAGACTATATTCAGTCTTTTGTTGGTTTCTTCAGAGGCTTTTCTCAGTTGAGCATATCCTTATTGAAGATTCTTAACTATTTGTTCCAAGGAGGCTTGAGTTTGTCTCATCCTCTCTTGGATAGCTTTGATTTCTGCAAACTGCTTTTCAGATTGTTCAGCATATTGGGACATTTGTAACCACAGTGTATCACTGTTGATATTACTCTCAGATTTGACAATGTTATTTTCAGTCTGAGTGGGGGTAATGTTTCTATTACTAGGACTACTGATTCTAGAGTGGTTTACAACTACTTCTGGTTCTTGTGTACTTCTTTTACCAAATCTAACAGCTTCCGGATCATGGGGTCTGACTCTTTCCTCCTCTGGTTGAAGGAGGCTTTGTTCTTGCCCTTGTTTCCTTGTCTTCTCCTGGAAACTTACTGGAATTGTGAAGAATGGTGACTCTTGGCCACTGATATGCTGGTTTCTGAATGGTGTGAAGCCACTGGAGAGCTGATTTGGCCTGCTCCTTGTAAACCTGAAGGAATCTGAGTAGGCCCTGTCTGGGTTAATTGTTCTTCTATTGCTTGGATAGTGGCTTGATTCTCCCTTATCCTCTGTGCCATTGCCTCCAGGAGTCTGTTCTGCCTGGTAGGATTCCAACCTTTGGTGATTACCATAAGGTCTTTGAAGTCTATGTCTTTGAGACAGATATTCTGGCAACTTGATCCAAGTTCTGCCCAGTGAGTTGCTATGTTGAACCTCTTCATGTCCATGCTCCATTGAAATAAGTCTTTGAGGAGTTGGTGGATCTGAAGAACTTGATCCATATCCTTCCAGTCCTCTGGTTTGAGGTTCCTGTTGAATTGGAGTGTGAATGGCAAGGTTGATATTATCTCCCTCATTGTTTTGCCATCCACCACTGTGTCCAAGGTGTCTTCTTCCAGGTCTTCTGGTTCTGGACAATCCTTCTCTGTCCTCTGGCTGGTTTCTTTGGAAGCCAAGGTCTCTGAGGTATGCAGGGGACATATCAGTGTTTGCAAGCAGTCAAAACCTTTATGTTGTTAGGGTATTTACCTTTGATTGTGCCTTGTACAAATTTATTATCTGCTGATCTGGGAAGTTTGCCTTTGGAGGTTACAACTGGGTTAATAATTGTAATCTTCCCTGTACAAGTTGTTAAGGTTGGTTTACCTTGTATTGAAGCAGAGTTTCGTGGTTTTCTACTCCTCTGAGTGGCTATTGGTGTCCACTTTTTGGCTGTAATGAGGCTTTCACTAAGCCTTTTTCCTTTACCCTTGCTGCCCTCTGGTTCTGAGGGTGTTACTGGTGTGTTGGCCTGTGACTGGGTCTCAAGTGGTATGACGTTTTCTTCCACTGAATCAAACAGGAAAAAGAGGGCTTATGTCAGTTAAGACTTCTTAAAAGGCTGGTTTGCACGTCTAAGAATGGCCTCTGGGCTTGTATATTATTACAATATGCCCTTGTATTATGCCAATTTAATTGAATTAACAATTCCACGTCAAAAATACAGCTTACTGATATGTGGTATACTGTTTGTATACCAATATCTCACAGAATACTTGTAATTAGCAAGTATAATCTGTCAAAAGATGGTGTATTACAGGGCAATTGAGTTAACAATGTGCCCAAACACGCTTCAACTGTTGGTTTATCAGTATGAGCTGTCTTGATTCAATTAAGAATTAAGACTTTATTAGGCGCTTAAAAGTGTTTTTATATACAAAACACACCAAAATTACTGGTCTTGTGGTTATTAGCCACGTGACAGATACTCTATAATATATGAGTATTTATTTAAAAAATAAAAAAAAAATATATATAATATATATTTATAAAGAAAATGACGCCTAAAAAAGGTAAAACAGGTGTCAATAAATGATAAAAAAGAGAAAAAACTTACTTGTAAGGTCCAAGAATAAGTAAAAAACATGGCCAGGCCCCCAAAATGTCAGGGTGAGTCTATGATAAAGGTGTATATAAGTATTTACAAGCTTTAACTATGACTGTGACATGGTAGAAATAATTTTAAAAGATGATAAATTTGATAATAGATGATTTAATTTAAGATTCAAGGGCTTTACTATAGAGATATAGTGGTGGTGAGCGCTGTTGAAAGCCCTGGGTGCAACTTTTACCTGTTGGGCTACAATAATAAAAAGCTACAATACTTAAATTTAAAGTATACCTGATTATTTTCCAAGAGTATAACTGTTTTGGACAGTTTTACTACGTAGGAATTCAAGAGCAGGATGAGGAAAACTATTCTGGCAGTGAAAAGCCTCCTTTTTATCCTGAAATGGGGTGGAAAGGGTGCTAGACCTTTCCACGTAGAGGAAGTGAAGATTTTTTCACTTTATAGTACTGGCTTGTGGTTTGCAAACAGCCTGTATAACCTGTATTGGGCTCAGATGTGGCTTTGAAACCACATCTGGGCAGTTTTCACCAATACAGGGTGAAAATTTTCATCTGGGGACCTCACAGCCTGATTCTGACGTGTATGATGTGTAGAATGCTGTACAGAAACTGTATGGGACCCCAGTATTGACTGAAATATGAGGTATTGAAGTAAAAACATGCTTCTTTGTCTATTTGACACCTCATATTCATGGGTATGGGATATTATCCCATGGTAAGGCTGTATATGACAGCAGGTGGGATTTTGACATTAAAACAGACATAACTTTGTCAATTCTTGAGATATAAACCTCAAAATTGATTCAGTGTGTAGCCCTGTATGTGCTCTACACAATGGTACCTCATTTGATATGGGTATCATTCAATATGGCAAAGTTATCCCATGTACAAGAATTTTGTACATTTGTGTGTTTTAGGCAAAAAGCTGTATTGAGCTTGTTTGCCCCATAACTTCTGCAGTAGTTGAGATATGGGGAAATGGATGACACCATCAGATATCCCTGATTGTGCTCTTTCCAAAAATACCCCACACTAAAACTGTAGAAGTTAGATGAGAGGTGAATGTTTTGTTCACCCTTATTTGGCCTGAAATTGACCATAACTCCAGTAATATTGGTGCTAGCTCAGTTTGGCTGGTACCATTGGATAGCCCTGGCTTAGGGCTTTATTTTGAATACCCATTTGATGGGTTTAAGCCTCTCCTTCTAGATTTTAGATGAGAGGTGAAAATTAAGGTTTATGCTCAGCAATAACTTTGTTATCTCTTGTCCTATGGTGATGGGACTTATATTTTCAGAAAGAGGTGAGTTTCCTCTTTCTTTTGATACCTTTTGAGCTTATTTGGCTCAGCTCCATGTTTTGGTGGTATCTTGGCTATACCATTGGTTTATGGTATTTTGGCTGTCATGCTTGTGCTCTGGTTTTGAGTCACAGGCTGACAGGATATGACCACCAAATATCCATTTGAAAGGTGAAGAAAGAAAAAGAGAAAAGGTGCTAAATGACTGACTTGATAATATCAGTATTCACTTAACAAAAATGATAAGATAAATAAAGATAAAATAAAATCAAAATATGTTAATTAACTGGGGAAACCCCCCAGGGTGGAAAGGGTAGCCGGTATATGTGAAGAGTTGGGAGCTTGAGTTCTTCAGGCTGAAAACTGATCTGTATTGATACTTGAGGCTGTATTGATTGTTTTGGGAATTGATACAGCTGGCTAATATTGAAATTGAATTGGGTTCAATGAATTTCACATGCTTGAAAATGAATACAGTTCTTGATGGATCCAGACTGTATTGAAATGAATATTGTTGCCAATATGGATTGAGTGGAGCTTTGACACTTGAATTAATGAATGAATGAACTTCCTCATGAAACCCTTGAGAATGGTTGAGCAGTATTGCCTTGGAGGAATACTGTGAATGGAATTATCCAATGACGTCTTGATGGCGTGATTGGTCTTTGATGCTGAAACACTTGCTCTTGAGCCTTGATGAGTCCTCTTAATGATTGGGTGCCTTGATGATGTGATGACATGTTGGAATGTTGAAATGACCATTTGATATTGCCACCACTGAATTGCTGTTGAAAAGTGATGCACAATGATATATAAAATCATTTATGGCATATTGGCTCATTGGAAAGAAGATTACGTCCAAAGGTCTTGAGGTGGAAAGACAGGGGAAAAAGATGGATGGGATGGATTCAGAGCTTGGAAAGTTGTTTCTGGGTCCTTTGGGGCTTTTGGCTACTTCTGGGTTCTGAGCCAAAAACTGGCCCAAAGGGCGGGAAAGTTTCTTTTGGACACTTTGCGTCAAAGTGCGCAAAATGCGCAAAAGTGCACAAAAAGTGTGCAAAGATGCGCATTATGAGCCCAAATGGCCAAAAACAGCCATTTGGGCTATTTCCCCTGGTTTTGAGGGAAATGACCAGAAATACCCATTTGGGCATAAATTGCTGCTATGGCTTCTGGTTTGAGGTGAAGGGCCATGAAGACCCCAAAAGACAAATGGCCATAAATGGTCCATAAGATGATGGTGTGGCCATATTGGCCACTGGTGATGGATATGGCCAATTGGCAATAAAAGGACTGTGGCTTGATATGCCATATGGAGACCCAAGGATGGAATTGCCATGGTTGTGACAGTACCCCTCACCTTGAAATGGTGAGCTCCTGAGCACCAATACAAGGTGAAGCCTGTTGAGGCTATTGGAAAGGATTGAGAGTGGGATAGAGGAAAGTTCTTTTAAGAGGAAAATAAATTAATAACTGATATTAAAATTTTTTCATATGACGCAGGACTTGCTTGATCTTCTTTTGAGATTGGCTTCAAGATTGCTGATGTTTGAAATGGATGATAATCTTGACGTGAAATTTGACATAATAAAATGAAAATGAAAATAAAATTTGATATAAAGAATGAAAATGAAAATGAAAGAAAGAGAAAAGAGAAAAGAAAAATGAATTTAATCTTGAGGAGCTTCCAATCTTCATCACAGAGGTTGATAACTGATTTTGAAATTGGCCAAGGACCTGGAAAGAGAAATTTGATGCCAGGTGCACACAAAGCGGCCAAGGTGATGTTTTGACAAGATTTTAGACCCCTCAGGGAAGTGCACACCAGGAGAGGAACTTACTTTTGGTAGTTACCACTCCCGCCAGTGCCATAAATATGAAAACAAAAATGTTGAAGGAATGAATTTGAATTGTGAAGTCTTGGAAATGAATTGAAAAGTGAATGGCCCATTGTTCCAAGTGAAAATGGCCATAAGATTGGAAATGAAGTTGAAAGCCATGCCAAAGATCTGTATCCAAAGTTGCAAAGTGCTCACAGAGTGGCCAAGGTGATGCTTACAACAAAAAGAAGAGTATAATACCCCTAAAGGTGCATACCAGGAGTGGGAGTTACTTTTGGTAATTCCTCTCCCCACCAAGCACCATAATGAATCAAGCTTTTGAAGAATCGGGCCCAGGCTTGTCAGGATATAATGAATGAAAATCTTTGACAAGTTCAGGACAATTCTTGAGGTTTTCCATTGGTTCCCAAGTGGATCTTTCTGGGTCTTGACTGAAACCTTTCCATTCCACCAGATAGCATAATTTTCCTCTCTTGAGCTTTGAGGCCAGTATTTGAGAGACTTCCCATTCCTCTTCTTCTTCAATGATGATTGGAGGAGGAGGCTCTTGATCCCTATTTGGGATTGTTGATGTCTTGACTGGTTCTAAAAGTGAATTATGAAAGACTGGGTGGATGTACTTTCATTGAGATGGGAGGTTGAGGTGGTAGGCATGAGTGCTGACTTACTTCAAGATTGGAAAAGGACCCAACCATCTTTCAGACAGTTTTTTGGTGGGTCTAGTTGATTTGATGTTCTTGTAGGAAAGCCATACCATGTCACCAGGATTGAAAACGGGTGGACTTTCTCTACTTTTATCTGCATACCTCTTAAACTTGTTTATGGCAACTTCAAGTTCTGTCTTGACATCTTGCTGTACTGATTGGATTTTTGTTGATAACTTTCCAGCAGGAGGATCTTGAGTAATGTGAGCTGAGTCAAAATGAGGATCTCTTCCATAAACAATGAAAAATGGTGATTGTTTTGTTGAAGAGTGGTCAGAGTTATTGTAGGAAAATTCAGCCAGAGGGAGCCAGGTGTTCCAATCATCTTGAGGATAACTGACATACATCCAAAGGTACTGTTCTAGTATCTGATTTACCCTCTCTGTCTGTCCATCAGTTTCTGGATGGTAAGCAGTTGACAGCTCTCTTGAAATCTTGAGCTCCTGACAAAGATTGGTCCAAAAAGAAGAAACAAAAAGAGAACCTCTATCACTAACAATGCTTGAGGGAAGGCCATGCTTTGAGAAAATATTCTTGATGAATAAATGGGCCAAATCTAATGAAGTTATTGAAGACATTGTTGCAGTAAAAACTGCCATTTTTGAGAATCTGTCCACTATGACAAGGATTGAGTCAAAGGAATTGGACAATGGAAATTGAGTGATGAAATCCATTGAAAGACAAATCCAAGGACCATTTGGAATTGGAAGAGGCTTGAGGAGTCCAAACTTCTTGTGGTGAATATTTTTGTTTCTTGAACACTGTTGAAAGGATGATACATAATCCTTGATAAATTGAGTCATGCCAGGCCAGTGAAAATCCCGCTTGATAAGTTTGAGAGTCTTCTCTTGGCCAGGGTGTCCAGCTAGAGGAGAGTCATGCCTTTTTTGGAGTATTCTGAGTTGAAATGTGGGGTCATTTGGGACCACCACCCAATCTTTGAACAGAAGAAGTTGGGAGGAGGAATCAAGAGAATAATCTTGGACAGATTTACCTTTACCCAAATCTTGAAGGATACTTCTATATTGAGAATCTTGCCATAATGCCTTCTGAATTGATTCAATCAAATTTGAAAATGCTTCCACCTTGACTGAAAAGAATTTTGAGGCTTGAATTTCATCTTGCTTGATTATTTTTTGAAAATTCATTGAATTATTGCTGATGAAATCTTCCCCCCTCTCTGGGTAAACGTTGTCCCGACGTGATAAAGAATCTGGAAGGGTGGCCAAGCGGCCAGGGCGGTAAGTGATTGAAAAATGGAATTCAGAGAGAAATTCAGCCCAGCGGGCTTGACGGCGAGTGAGAATCTTTGATAACATAAAATATTGAAGTGATGAATGGTTGTTGAGAGCTTCAAAAGAGGAAGAAAGTGAAAGGAGAAAAGCTCTCCAGCACTTGAGAGCCCAGACTATGCCAAGGAGTTCCTTGTCATGAATCTCATAATTGAGCTCAGCTGGGAGAAGCCTGCGTCTATCAAATGCAATGGGATGTTTTCCTGAGTCAGAAATCTGACTCAGTATAGCACCCAAGGCATAATCTGATGCATCAGTCTCTACAATGGTGGGTAGAGAAGGATCAAAGCAAGAAAGGATTGGAGCAATGGTGAAAGCCTCTTTTAGTTGATGAAACTGTTTAAGAGCTTCCTCATTGAGGGGAAAACGGGAATCTTTCTTGAGGAAACTTGTGAGTGAACTAATCTTCTTTGAATAATTATTGATGAAACGGCGGTAAAAATTGGCAAAGCCAAGGAATGATTGAAGAGCCTTGAGGTTTCTTCGAGGTGGCCAATTGAGAATTTGCTGGAATTTTGCTTGGTCCATCTTGAGGCCTTTGGAAGAAACAACATAACCCAAATACTCTACACTAGTAACATAAAACAGGCACTTGGAGGCCTTAGCAAAGAGGTTATTGGCTCTGAGTCTGGAAAGAACAGTGGACACATGAGTGACATGTTCTTCTTCAGATTTGGAAAAGACCATAATGTAATCCAAATAAACTGCAACATAAATATCAAGAAGATCATAAAAAATATCATTGACAAGGTTTTGGAAAGAGGCAGGAGCATTGGTGAGCCCAAATGGCATAACCAAATACTCATAGCTGCCATATTTAGTTCTAAAACATGTCAAATGTTCATCACCTTCCTTGATTCTGAGCGGGTTATATGCACCACGCAAATCAATGTTGGAGAAGATGGAAGAACCATTGAAAACAGTAAGAAGCTGATTCATAGGAGGAACAGGATACTTGTTCTTCCTAGTAACAGCATTGAGTTTGCGGTAATCAACACACAAATGGAGGCCACCATCCTTCTTTTTGACAAAAAGGACAGGTGCTCCTGTTGAAGAGGAGCTTGGCCGGATGAAACATTTCTCTACATTCTCTGAAATGTAGGCCCTGAGTGTATCTGACTCTTGGTTTGATAAAGAGTAGATCACCCCAACTGGAGGGAGACACCCCTCCAGCTCAATATGATGATCATAGGCGTGGTGAGGAGGAAGTTTTTCTGCTTTCACCTTGGAGAATACATCCAAGTATTGGTGATAAACAGAAAGAATAACCTTCATCATGGTTTCTATTTCTTCTGGCTCTTCCTCTTCATCCCACAACTCCTCCAGGGAGTCATGATAAGATGAAGGAGGAAGGTCCATATTCCCAAAGAAGAGATGAAGTGAAGATACAGAATTATCTTCTCCAACATCTTGAATCTCTTTGAAGACTTCATCTTTAGATGATAGTAATGATTGATGGGAATTAAGGGAAGGAATATGGACAGAAGATGGAAATGATGGTGTTCTAGAATCACCAACCAGAGCTGCACATGATTTGGCAGAAGAGAAGTCATTACTGAAAGATTGTGAAGGATCATGATAGTCCTTATGATAAGAATTAAAGGTGATCAGCCCTTGCCTCCAATAAATATATGGATTAAAATTATTGAGAAAGTCAAAGCCCAATATGAGGTCTTCTCCCTTGGGAGTATCAATGACTAAAAAGTCCCATTAAAAGCTTGGGAAGGAAGGGAGCTCAACCATATATTTAGTATGGTGAATCACAAATAAGGAAGGAGACTCTGAGGAGTCAAGAATAATAAGGGGAATCTTCTCTGGGAGCTCTGACATGGTCAAAGAATACTTGTGAACAAACTGCTTTGCAATAAATGAGTTGGTAGCACCAGAATCAATGAGAATACTGTAAAACATATCAGAGAGAGAAGAAAAAACAAAAAAATTAAGGGAATTTTTGACACCAGTATTCAAAATGCACAATTGTGCTTTGGATGGAAAACTGTGAAGACCATTGAACACAACATGATCTTCACTCAGGCTTTTCCCTGGCTGGGAAATTTGCCTGACGGTTGAGTAAGCTTGTTTTGAGGCCTTTTGATACAGGACTCAATACTATGCTTCCCACCACAATAGGCACAAAGAAACTCCTTGATTCTTCTTTCTTTTTCAGAGTTCATGAGCTTGAAATCTTTATTCAATAAAGAATAATGGTGTTCGTCCCTCTTCTGAAATTCCTTCTTCTTCTTATGACTTGAACTTGAAGAATTTTGAGGATGAGAAGAACTTGACTTTGGGGCTTCTGGCTTCTTCTCTTGATGATGACTCTTTTCATTTTGCCTCTCATGGTACCTGGTATCAACCTCCAGGGTAATATTGATTAAGTCTTGAAGAGAGTCAATTCTTGAAGGATGGGAGGCCAATTGATCCAAAATCCTTGATGGCAATCACTTCCTGAAATGATGGATAAGAGCTCTTTCACCCCAATCTCCAATTCTTGAGACAAGACTTCTGAAATCAGCAATTTATAGAGATACATGCCCACCTTCTTTCATTCTTAAAGAATCCAATTCTGCTTCAGCTTTTCTGACTTCATTTGGGTCACCAAATAGAGTGAAGAGTTGAGATTTGAATAAAGGCCAAGAATTGAGAAGGTAATTGGAGTCTGTATTGGTGAGATTAGAAAGATAAGGCTCAATCCATTTTGCAGCCCTGCCAATGAGAAATGAAGTGGCATAAAGGACCTTCTTTCTATCTTGAGCGAAGTTTGCCAGATCATTATGAAAAATCAATTGACAAGACTGAATAAAGCTTCTAACCTTGATGGGTTGAGTCCCATCAAAGCATTCTGGTGCCTTGATAGATGGAGTCTTGAAGGCTGGTGGTCTTGATGCTTCAGAGGATGAAGCTGCTTGAAGATTGGCCATAATCTGAGTCATTTGCTGCATAATGGCCAATAAAGATGGTTCAGACTGATGAGAGACAGGCTGATTAGACTGGGCTAGAGCTGGCCCTCCAGTACCTTGGGATGCCTCCACTGGAGCAGGGACACCTTCAGTACCATAAGACTCTTCCTCTTCCACAGAATTCTCCTCCTCCTCTTCACCATCTTCACCTGGACCCTTGAAAATGGTCCTTGAAGTTCCTGGAAATCTGCCAACTACTCCTGAGAATGAGCTTGATCTTCTTGGCACTCTTCCTTCCAAACTGGGTCCTCTGTCCACTTTGGCCCTCAGTTGAGAAACTGCTGGGGTGCCATCAAGAGGAGCCCTGGGAGTTGGAGTGAGAACAGCTTGAGTTCAGGCCTGAGATCTTGTCTGCCTTGCAGGAGGTGAGTGTTGGATGGGCATGATTTCAGGATAAAATAAAATAAAATGAAAAGTAATCAAGATTTGAAGATGAGAACTTGAGGCAATTTGAAATAATGCTTGAAGTCAAAAATCAAAATCAATAAAAATCAATAAATCAAATGAAATATTCAGGTAAATCAATCAATTAAGTATCAAATTAAAACTTGAAGTCAATAAATCAAATGTCAAATCAATCAAAATCAAAATCTTGCAAAATCAATCAATCAATCAAATGAATTCTTGAGGCAAAATCAATGTATGTCAAAATTCTTGATGTGAAAAATCAGCAAAATCAATGAAATCTTCAGGTAAATCAATTGCCTTGAGGTCAATATCAATTTATGTCAAATCAATCAATCAAATCAAAATCAAGTGAGCTCTTCTTTAAAAAATCAAGATTATTGAAGAATGAATCAAATATGAATCTTGATGTGAAGAATGTGTCTGAATAACTTGATGGAAAATTTGAAAATCAATGAAAATTAAGATGACACCTGAATTATTAATGAATTAAAATGATGATTTGAGATAGGATTTAAGAAAAGGAGAAAAAAATAAAATTGGGGTCAGCTTTCAATTTTCAGAATGAAGAATGAATGAGAGAAAATTGAGGGGTGACGAGGAATCATAAGGTTCATAAGCATTAAAGAGTCATAATTTCAATGAAATGAGTGAATGAAATTATAAAGAAAGAATGAACAGAATGAAAAGAAATTATGAGTTAATTAATATAATGTCACAGGGGCTCTTGGACAGAAAACAAGAGTGTCCTGGCACTCAGAAATCAGGGAACTCACTTGGAAGACTCCAAAGAATAAAGAAGATAAAAATAAAGGAATAAATTCCTCTAAGAAATATGCAGGTACAAGGATGAGGTGCAATGAGAGGAAAGAGAAGCCAAATGGCCAAAGATCCAACCAAGTAAGTCCTTAATCACTGTTTCAACCTGCCAAAATGAACAATGGAATTAGTAAGGATATGACCACCAAATATCCATTTGATAGGCGAAGAAAGAAAAAGAGAAAAGGTGCTAAATGACTGACTTGATAATATCAGTATTCACTTAACAAAAATGATAAGATAAATAAAGATAAAATAAAATCAAAATATGTTAATTAACTGGGGAAAACCCCCCAGGGTGGAATGGGTAGCTGGTAAATGTGAAAATTTGGGAGCTTGAGTTCTTCAGGCTGAAAACTGATCTGTATTGATCCTTGAGGCTGTATTGATTGTTTTGGGAATTGATACAGCTGGCTAATATTGAAAATGAATTGGGCTGAATGAATTTCCCATGCTTGAAAATGAAATACAGTTCTTGATGGATCCAGACTGTATTGAAATGAATATGGTTGCCAAGATGGATTGAGTGGAGCTTTGACACTTGACAATTGAATGAATGTATGGACTGCCTCTTGAATCCCTTGAGAATGGTTGAACAGTATTGCCTTGGAGGAATACTGTGAATGGAATTATCCAATGACGTCTTGATGGCGTGATTTGTTTTTGATGCTGAAACACTTGCTCTTGAGCCTTGATGAGTCCTCTTAATGATTGGGTGCCTTGATTCCGTGATGATATGTTGGAATGTTGAAATGACCATTTGATATTGCCATTACTGAATTGCTGTTGAAAACTGATGCACAATGATATATAACATCACTTATGGCATATTGGTTCAATGGAAAGAAGATTATGTCCAAAGGTCTTGAGATGGAAAGACAGGGGAAAAAATGGATGGGATGGCTTCAGAGCTTGAAAAGGTGTTTCTGGGTCCTTTGGGGTTTTTTGCTACTTCTGGGTTCTGAGCCAAAAACTGGCCCAAAGGGCGGGGAAGTGTCTTTTGGACACTTTGCGTCAAAGTGTGCAAAAGTGCAAAAATATGTGCCAACGCGCATTATGAGCCCAAATGGCCAAAAACAGCCATTTGAGCCATTCCCCTGTTTTTGAGGGAAATGACCAGAAATACCCGTTTGGGCATAAATTGCTGCTATGGCTTATGTGTTGAGGTGAAGGGCCATGAAGGCCCCAAACAACAAATGGCCATAAATGGTCCATAAGATGATGGCGTGGCCATATTGGCCACTGGTGATGGATATGGCCAAGTGGCCATATCAGGACTGTGACTTGCTATTCCATATGGAGATCCAAGGAGGTGAATTTCCATGGTTGTGACAGTAGAATTGTAAATAATACTATATTATTGGTTTCTATGAGGTAATTCAATGTATACTGGTCTCAAAAGGGTTTTGATGAGTCTTTTAGGGCTTAGCCATGGAAATTAATCAATAATTGACATGGCTACAGGAGTCTAAGTTGCTCTTTACCTCCTTGGCACGTCAAAATAGCAGCTTATTTGCCATTTTCTTATGATTTAATGAGATTTTAACTTGATAACCAAGTTTCCAAAAGGTTTTAGTATACTAATTGTGCCAGGATCAGCCATAGATCCATGCCTCAGAGACCTCAGAAGCTGGGTACCCTGGCTCTCTTTGATGCCTTTTGTCCCCCTTGACTATTTTTTACATCAAAATAGGAATTCAGGCTTAAAGATTGATATCCACTATGGGTGTATCAAAAGTGTATGTAAAAATACCATAATATTAAGTGCCACAAAAATACATAAAACTATTCTTAGAGTATATGTAACATGGGAATTCTCACATTCCCATTATTTTGGCATGAAATTGAGAATAATAAACATTTTCACAATTCTTTTATGTTGTATTGAAGTATTTCCCATATTACCACCTATTACAGTTATTTTAAGCTTATTCACTCTATGGAGTCACCCTAGGTGAAGTTTCATGTAGGATCCAAATCTGGCCTTGAATCCATGGATTTACTTACTCACAAAAAAGCTATTCATCTTTTCTGAAATAAAAAAGTATGAATTTTGAATATATGCATGACTTATGGGTTATGCATAGTTCAAAGTTTATTTTTAAGGATATTTGTGGCCTATTTGGGTATATAAAATATACCTCAACGCTCACATTCCCTCCCACCAAAAAATGAAATTGTACTACAATTTTCTCAATGGTATCAAGAAGAAAAAGGCCCCAGAGGGGGTTAATGTCCATTGTACAACCTCTTCAAATTACTCAGATCAAGTAATTCAAAGCATATTTATAGACATATTCAGGCTTGTGGTATTATTTCATGTCTAAATCTTCTTAAAAGCTTATCTGAGTCAGGTATTTCTGATTCTGAAAGCCATTCATCTTCATGTACTGGATTTCTCTATCTGACAATATATTCTCTTTGATTTTTACCCCTAAGTATCCTTTCTTTAATGACTTTCTTTATTCTTTTGTCTTCACTCTGTTGCACTGGTGGTAAAGTCAAAGGAGTTGGGTTCCTTAAAGAAAACAATTCTTTTTCAGCTGGTTGATAAGGCTTTATAAAGCTGACTGGGAAGGTGGGGTGTTTATTTTCTAATTCACCACTCAATTCCACTTGCATGGCATTGGTTTCATGTAAGGCAACAATAACAAAAGCTCCTACATAACAGTCTTTAAGTTTCTTTGGGCCTTTGATATTATTAAAATTCAAGGTTCAAACTAGGACTAGGTCCCCTACTTTGAATTCCGGTACCTTGTGACTATTGTCCCACTTCTGTTTGCATAGTCAAAAGTGCCATTCATACTCTGTTTTGCATAATGTTTCACTTTATCAAGCATTATCTTTAAGCTGGAAGCTGTAAGATGAATGTCAATCAAGTATTTCCTCAGTGTGTCTGCTGGGAGTCCTGGATTCCATCCTTTTTCTAACATAGCAGGAGTTTTCCTGTAGAAGAATGGACTGATGTCTTATATGCCAGTTCTAATGCAGGTATTAAAGTGCACCAGTCATGGGTAAAGCCATCTGAGTATTTGAATTCTAACACATGTCCTCTAAAGTTTGAATCATTCTCTCTGCTAGTCCATCTGTTTGAGGGTGATATGCTATTGAGAATTATAGCTTAGTCCCAAAATAATCTATGAAGATTGGTCCAAAGTGCAGATGTGAACTTGGGATCTCTGTCACTTATGATATTCTTAAATAATCCTGTATTGGAAATGACTCTACTCCATAGAAGAAGATCTGTATCCATGGCAGTGTCATCTTCATGACATGGTAAGAATATTCGAGTCTTGCTATATCTGTCTACAATGATTAAACCAGAATTATAGCTTTTATCACCACTTGGAGGAAGTGCTGTGACCAAATCCATGGGAACAACTTCCCAAGGGGATTTTGGTTCTTTAATATGAATAATCAGTCCAAATTTCTTGCCTGTACTCCTGTTTTCTTTTTGGCATCTATCACAGGTATGGCAATATTCACCATGCACAGTTCCTCACTTTTTCAGGTGTTCTGTCTTCTGACAGGTAGTAGATTATATCATGCCATTCATGAAGAATGGTATTGATAATCAATCTGCTACAAAATGTCATTACACAAGAATGTTTGGTTCTGTAGTAAATTTTCCCATCAAACAGGTGAAACCTTCCTTCAGAGTAGGAATTCTTCCAAACTTCATCCAGTGCATTGACTGAAGATGTATCTTTTCAGTCTTTATCTAACAAGGAAGTCAAGATATGGAAACTATTATCTTTCTTAAAAGATTCTCTTACCTCTTCAAAGAATTCAGTCCCAATATTAGTTATGTTAATTCCTTCAATTGTAATCTGTGGTTCTGCTTCCAAAGGTACATAAGCTGGGTTATCAGGAGAACTGGCTAATGCCCACCTGCTAAGTCCATCAGAATTCTTATGAATGTTCCCTTCTTTATGAACTATATTCATGTTACCTCTATATTCTTTAATGGCTATTTTCCATCTCAACCTATGTCTGTTGGTATTTTTCATGTGAAGAAGTGATTTCAGGGAATTACAGTCAGTTATCACTTCAAAAACACTTTCATCAAGATAATAGTGTAATTTCCCAAGTGCCCATACCAAACATAAGCACTCCATCTGGCCTGCACCATATCTGGCTTCTGTTGGTTTGATTTGTCTTGAGATGTAACAAACTGGTCCCTCTGTAGGTTTGTCATCAATAATTTGGACCTGATGTAAGGCTGCCCCTAATCCATCTCCACATTCATAAATGTGCAATTTGAAAAGTATATTCCAGTCAAGCATTAGGAGTAAAGATGCTTCTGTAAGAGCTTTCCTTATCTTATCATAAGCTGTAATTCTTTCCTGTGTCATCTCAAATACTGTCTGTTGATCACAGATCTTATAGAGTGATTTGGCTAGAATTGCAAAGTCTTTCGGTTTTTTTCTTTAATAGCTGGAAAATCCAAGAAAAGACATAATTTCCTTCTTATTCTGGGGTATTGGCTTAAGTAACACTGCTGCCACTTTATTTTTGTCAATTGTCAGCCTGTGACTCAAATCCAGAGCACAAGCATGACAGCCAAAATACCATAAACCAATGGTATAGCCAAAATACCACCAAAATATGGAACTGAGCCAAATTAGCTCAAAAGGTATCAAAAGGAAGAGGAAACTCACCTCTTCCTGAAAATACAAGTCCCATCACCATAGGACAAGAAATAACAAAGTTATTCCTGCTCAAAGTCATTGCTGAGCATAAACCTTAATTTTCACCTCTCATCTAAAATCTAGAAGGAGAAGCTTAAACCCATCAAATGGGTACTCAAAATGAAGCTCTAAGCCAGGGCTATCCAATGGTACCAGCCAAACTGAGCTAGCACCAGTATTAATTGAGTTATGGTCAAATTCAGACCAAATAAGGGTGAACAAAACATTCACCTCTCATCTAACTTTTACAGTTTTAGTGTGAGATACTTAAAGTGGGGTCTTTTTGGAAAGAGCACAATCAGGGCTATCTGATGGTTCCATCCATTTCCTCATAACTCAACTACAACAGAAGTTATTGGCCAAACAAGCTTAATACAGCTTTTGGCCAGACCACGCCAATATATAAAAATACTTGTACATGGGATAACTTTGTCATATTTAATGATAACGATGTCAAGTTGGGTACCATTGTGTAGAGCTCATACAGAGCTATTCAATTAACCAACTCTGAGCTTGATATCTCAAAAACTGACAGAGTTATGACCATTTTAAGGTCAAAATCCCACCTGCTGTCAGATACAGCCTTACCATGGGATAATATCCCATAACCATGAATATGAGGTGTCAAATAGACGCAGAAGCATGTTCTTACTTCAATACCTCATATGTCAGTCAATACCGGGGTCCCATACAGTTTCTGTACAGCATTCTACGCGTCATACACGTCAGAATCAGGCTGTGAGGTCCCCCGATGAAAATTTTCACCCTGTATTGGTGAAAACTGCCCAGATGTGGTTTCAAAACCACATCTGAGCCCAATACAGGGTATACAGGCTGTTTGCAAACCACAAGCCTGTCATAGAGAGTGAAAAATCTTCACTTCCTCTACGTGGAAAGGTCTAGCAGCCTTTCCACTTCAATTTTAGGATAAAAGGAGGGCTTTTCCTCATCCTGCTCTTGAATAACCTACGTAGTAAACTGTCAAAAACAGTTTTACTCTTGGTTAAATAATCAGGTATACTCTTAATTTAAAGTATTGTAGTCTTTATCATTGTAATCCAACAGGTAAAGCTGCACCCAGGGCTTTCAACAGCGCTCACCACCACTATATCTCTATAGTAAAGCCCTTTGAATCTTAAATTAAATCATTTATTATCAATCTTATCATCTTTTAAAACCATTTTTACCGTGTCAAAGTCATAGTTAAAGCTTGTAAATACTCATATACACCTTTATCATAGAATCAGCCTGCATTTTGGGGGCCTGGCCGTGTTTTTTTTAACTTTTTGGACCTTACAAGTAAGTCTTGTCTCTTTTTTATGACTTATTAACACATTGTTTTATCTTTTTTAGGCCTAATTTCCATTTAAATATATATATTTTATATATTTTTATTTTATTTTTATATACTCATATTATAAAAGCGTATTTTTCACGTGGCTAATACCCACTGAAAAAAATTATTTTTGGCGTGTTTTGTATATAAAAACACATAAGCCATCAAGAAGTCCTGTATTCTTGACTGAATAAGGACACCTCTTACTGAAAAACCATCAGTTGAGGCGTGGATTAAGTGTATTGTTGACTCAATAACACTTATACAAAACCACTTGTACAGAATACACTTGAAAACCACAAGTGTATCTGTGGGATACTGGCACACAAACAGTGTGACAGGGTACCAAAAGCTGTAATTCTGACGTGGAATTATTGATTCAACCACACTGTCATTACACAGGGGCATACTGTAATAATATACAAGCCCAGAGGCCATTCTTAGACGTGCAAAACCAGCCTTGTAAGAAGTATTAACTGACATAAGCCCTCTTTTTCCTGTTTTGATTCAGTGGAAGAAAACTACATCCCACTTGAAACCCAGTCACAGGCCAACACACCAGTGACACCCTCAGAACCAGAGGGCAGCAAGGGTAAAGGAAAAAGGCTTAGTGAAGGCCTCATTACAGCCAAGAAGTGGACACCAATAGCCACTCAGAGGAGTAGAAAACCACGAAACTCTGCTTCAATACAAGGTAAACCAACCTTAACCACTTGTACAGGGAAGATTACAATTATTAACCCAGTTGTAACCTCCAAAGGCAAACTGCCCAAATCAGCAGATAATAAATTTGTACAAGGCACAGTCAAAGGTAAATACCCTAAGAACATAAAGTTTTTGACTGCTTGCAAACACTGATATGTCCCCTGCATACCTCAGAGACCTTGGCTTCCAAAGGAACCAGCCAGAGGATAGAGCAGGAATGTCTAGAACCAGAAGACCTGAAAGAAGACACATTGGACACAGTGGTGGATGGCAAAACAATGAGGGAGATAATATCAACCTTGCCATTCACACTCCAATTCAACAGAAACCTCAAACCAGAGGACTGGAAGGATATGGATCAAGTTCTTCAAATCCACCAACTCCTCAAAGATTTGTTTCAATGGAGCATGGACAACAAGAGGTTCAACCTAGCAACTCACTGGGCAGAACTGGGATCAAGTTGCCAGAAGATCTGTCTCAAAGAGATAGACTTCAAGGACCTTATGGTAATCACCAAGGGTTGGAACCCTACCAGGCAGCACAGACTCCTGGAGGCAAGGGCACAGAGGATAAGGGAGAATCAAGCCACTATCCAAGCTATAGAAGAACAGTTAACCCAGACAGGGCCTACTCAGATTCCTTCAGGTTCACAAGGAGCAAGCCAAATAAGCTCTCCAGTGGTTTCACACCATTCAGAAACCAGCAGATCAGTGGCCAAGAGTCACCATTCTTCACAATTCCAGGAAGTTTCCAGGAGAAGACAAGGCAACAAGGGCAAGAACAAAGCCTCCTTCAACCAGAGGAGGAAAGAGTCAGACCCCATGATCGAGAAGCTGTTAGATTTGGTAAAAGAAGTACACAAGAACCAGAAGTAGTTTTAAACCACTCTAGAATCAGTAGTCATAGTAATAGAAACATTACCCCCACTCAGACTGAAAATAACATTATCACATCTGAGAGCAACATCAACAGTGACACACTGTGGTTGCAAATGTCCCAATATGCTGAGCAATCTGCAAAGCAGGCTGCAGAATCTTCAGCTGCCCAAGAGAGGATGAGAAAAACTCAAGCCTCATTGGAGCAGATAGTTAAAAACCTTCAGGAAGGATATGCTCAACTGAGCAAAGCCTCTGAAGAAACCAACAAGAGACTGAATCAAGTCTCTGAAGAACAACACCATAGCAGCAGGGACAAGGAGTGTCTGAACCAAGACATCAACAAATTGTTTGATGCATACCATAGCTTAAAGCCCCAACCACAAGGCCAAGCTATGGAGAATCCATATCAACCAGATGACATCAAACCAGATGCCATGTTGTTGAATAAGGCAAGATCTCCATCACAATACCAGGATGAAGATGGCATGTCTTATTCAGAGAAGGAAGCCTAGAAACAGCTTCCTGAGGCCTCAAAGTGGCCCAAATTCTCTGGATCAGGAGAATATGATCATATGGAACTCATAGATTATATTGATGGACTCTTCATTGATGTACCAAGCATACCAGACTACTGGATAACTGCTAGATTAAATACTGCATTTAAAGGTCATGCAAGTATATGGTACACAGAAATGAAAGAAATCCATGGCAGAAGAAACTGGCCATGGTGGAAGAGTCAAATTATCCAAAAGTACAGTAATGGAACTTGGATATGGCAGAAGACCATGTCATTTGAAAATGACAAATACTCTGTGGACAAAGATCCATATGAGTGGTGTCTCAGACAGTCTAAGAGACTTAAAGCCATTGATCCTCAGATGAACATCCAGATGAGGAATCATAAACTTCTGACACAACTGCCAGGAGAACTAGAGCATGCAGTGAAATGCAGATGCAACCAAAATTGCACTCTAGATGACATAGCCAACACCTTACAAGACATAAGGAAGAGGACTAATATAGGGAAATTCACCCCATATAGAAGCAGTAGTTTCAAAGAGAAACAACCTTTCAGAGTGGAGTTTAAAGACAAACCCAGAGAAAGAGTGGCAGAAGTGGCTAAGAAGAAGAATTCTTGCCACAATTGTGGTTCAACAGACCACTATGCCAACAACTGTCCAAAGGCAAAGAAAAAAGTCTATGCCATAGAGAAAGTCCCTGAGGAAGAACCTCCAACAGAAGATTCTGAATCAGACTCCATGGGTGATGCCATCAGAGAACCATCTGATGATGATCAAAACTCAAGAGATGAATTTCTAGTGGAATACCAAGAGGAAACCCCATTAGAAATCCAGGATATACAGTTGGAAGCAGGAATGCCACAGGACACTGCCAACAAGAACTTGTGCAAACACACACAAGATGCACAAACATTCCTGGTTACACCAACCAAAGGAATGGCATATATACATGGAACAGCCACAAAGATGACTGTATGTATTGACAATGCTCAGCACCCACTGATCATTGACAGTGGAGCACATTGCTCCATAGTGGCCAGAAATTATCTGGATAACCACTTCCCAAACTGGGAAAAGCAGCTCCTCCCCACCAAGGCAAGGAACTTCAAAAGTGCATCAGGGAAGATGACTTCCATTGGGACAATTATCAAAGAGATAATTATACCCCACAGGAAGGGTAATATCAGACTCAACCCAGAGTTTGTAGTGCTTGAAGATGCCCACATCCAAGGGTTTTTACTGGGAACAGATTACCAGAGGATGTATGGCATAGATATTTACAATAGTAAAAATAGGCATATTACCATTGGTACTAACAAGGAAAAGAAACTTTCTCTTGATATATACCAGATATCTTCTCAGGACCCACTGGAAGAACTTCTGAAAGAATTCAGAGAGGGACAGTTTAGCACTACCCTCACCAGTAAACAAAAGCTAAGTTTACTGAAGATGCTGAGGAAGGATAGACCAGCATTTGCCATTGGTGAAGAACCATTAGGCAAGATCAAAGGCTATGATATAGAACTATATCTGGATGTAGAAAGGCCTTATCCATCCATGTTAAGGAGACCTCCTTACCCAGCAAGTCTGGAGACCAGGAAAGAGATTGAGAAACATATCAATGAACTCCTGGACATGGATGTCATTAGGAAGATTGGACATAATGAAATAGTGGAAATCACCACTCCTGTCCTGATCACCTGGCATGATGGCAAGTCTAGATTGTGTGGAGATTTCAGAGCCCTGAATAACTACACAAAAGCAGACAGATACCCTATACCAAGGATACCTCATGCACTGGATAAGCTAGCCAAAGCCAAATACATAACCAAGATGGATTGTATGAAAGGCTTCCACCAAAATGGAGTTAAACCAAACTCCATGAAGTTGCTCAGAATAATATGCCATATGGGAATATATGAGTATACCAGGATGCCATTTGGCATCAAGAATGCACCAGCCCACTTCCAAAGGATGATGGACACCATATTTCAAGAAGAAATAATGGAAGGCTGGATGGTAGTGTATATTGATGATATCATTATATACTCAGAGACATGGGAAGACCATGTACAATACATAGACAGAGTGCTAAGTAAATGTACACCCATCAATCTAAAAATTTCACTTAAGAAGTGTAATTTTGGCCAACAAGAGCTACTAGCTCTAGGACACAAAGTCTCAGGCCTTAGTCTGGCAATTGACCAGAGCAAAGTAGCAGCAGTACTACAAAAGCCAGTACCAAAGAACATCAAAGAGATGCAATCTTTCCTTGGATTTGCTAGCTACTATAGAAACCACATCAAAAACGTTGCTCACATAACTAGTAGTTTATACAAGTTATGCTCAAAGGATGTAGTTTTTGAAATAACCAAGGAAAGGAGGGATGCATATGAGAGGATCAAATATGAAATCACAAATGCACCTGTGCTCATCTTGCCTGACTTTGAACTACAATTCAAGTTATATATAGATGCAGCATGCAGCCAAGGCTTGGGAGCAGCCCTTCACCAAAGACAAATTGTGGATGGTGAACCAAGAGAAGGTGTAATATGCTACATCTCCAGGCAACTGAAAGATTCAGAAGCCAGGTATGGGGCCACCCAGACAGAATGTCTATGTCTAGTCTGGGCTCTAGAAAAACTCCATTATTATTTGGAGGTTGCAGTCTTTGAAGTCTACATAGACTGCACAGCCTTGAAGTCTTTACTAAACATAAAGACTACTAATAGACACATGCTGAGATGGCAAATAGCCATCCAGGAGTATAGAGGGAACATGACCATCATATACAAGGAAGGTAAAAGCCATACCAATGCAGATGGCCTTAGCAGATGGCCACTGGACAATGTCAAAAGCAATCCAGCTTATGACCCTGAAGTTGCTGCAAAAATTCCTCTCCATTTTATGGAAATAAATAGGAAGAAGAACTTCAGATTCTCTGAATGGGCACCAGGGATTGGTACCCTTGACAGTGGAAACACTGATTCAGAAGGGACAGAAACCCCCATCCTGGGAATAAGTTCCTCAGAACTGCACAATGAACTTTTCAATGCAGTACTGAAATCTTATGCTAAACACAAACAGTGTAGCATAATACTCCAACTCCTTCAACAAAAATACAGGAGCCCAGAACTGGAAACCCAGCTGGAGGAACCCTGGTTGAGGGCCTATAAGGACAATAAATTCTTCCTTATAGATGGCCTGATTTATCACAGAGAAAAGCACACCAGTGCACTCACAGTGATAGACAGAGACCACATCTCTTTAATCCTGCAGGAATGCCATGACTGCCCCTATATGGGACACATGAGTGAGGACAGGACTAAAGAGAGGGTAGCAAGCACAGCTTGGTGGCCCAAGTGGGAGCAAGAGTTGAGTGAATACATCAACACTTGTGAAAGATGCCAAAAGGCAAATAGAAAGCATGGGAAGAAATATGGGTTGCTTCAACACATAGAAGAACCCAAACACCCATGGGAAACCATCAACATGGACTGGGTCACAGGACTTGTCCCAGGAGGCAAAGAAAACTACAATGCCTGCTTGATCATAGTTGATAGGTTCAGCAAGAGCATGAGATGTCTACCATGCCATAAAGAGGACACAGCCATGGACACTGCTCTGTTATTTTGGAATAACATCATAGCCACCTGTGGAGTCCCTAAGATCATAATTAGTGACAGGGACCCAAAATTCACATATGAATTTTGGACCAATTTATATGACATGCTTGGCATCAAGCTTGCTTTTTTGACAGCTTACCATCCACAAACAGATGGCCTAGCAGAGAGGATGATCCAAACAATGGAGGACATCCTCAGGAGGTTCTGTGCCTATGGCATGGAATACAAGGACCATGAGGGATACACCCATGATTGGGTCACCCTCTTACCAGCAGTCCAACTGGCTTATAATACAAGCCAGCACTCTACCACAGGAAAAACACCTGCACTGGTAGAGAAAGGGTGGAACCCCCTGTTGCCTGTGGATCACTTGAAGAAAAGTCTCCTGACCATCCACCCCACAGCCAAAGACTTCCATGATATGTGGAAGAAAGCCTGTGATACTGCTGCCAAATGCATAGCTGAGGCCAAAGAGTATAATAAGCAGAGGTGGGACAAATCACATATGGAACCTGACTTCAAGGAAGGGGACCAGGTGTTAGTGTCTACACTGAACTTTAACAATCTCAAAGGACCCAAGAAAATGAGAGACTCATTTGTAGGGCCCTTCACTATCATTAAGTTGATAGGGAAGAATGCAGTAGAGGTCAAGCTCACAGAGGAGGTTTCTAGGAAACACCCAGTCTTTCCAGTGAGCCTGGTCAAACCATATTTCTAAACAGAGGAGGATAAATTCCCCTCCAGGAAGAGGGACATCACTCCACCAGAAATAGTGGAAGTAGAAGACTCTCCTGGACCTGTGAGTAAAATCATCAGGGCAAGAAAAATCAGACTTAATGGGAAGGATCAGAGACAATATCTAGTCAGATTCAAGAACCAGACAGCTGACAAAGACAAATGGTTGGCAGAAGATGCCATACCAGACGGGAACCTTCATTTAAGGAGATTCAGAGCCTCAAGGAGGACTGAACAGTCTCATCTATGATGAGCCTTTTTTAGAGGGAGGGTATGTCAGCCTGTGACTCAAAACCATAGCACAAGCATGACAGCCAAAATACCATAAACCAATGGTATAGCCAAAATACCACCAAAATATGGAGCTGAGCCAAATTAGCTCAAAAGATATCAAAAGAAAGAGGAAACTCACCTCTTCCTGAAAATACAAGTCCCATCACCATAGGACAAGGAATAACAAAGTTATTCCTGCTCAAAATCATTGCTGAGCATAAACCTTAATTTTCACCTCTCATCTAAAATCTAGAAGAAGAGGCTTAACCCCATCAAATGGGTACTCAAAATGAATCTCTAAGCCAGGGCTATCCAATGGTACCAGCCAAACTGAGCTAGCACCAGTATTACTTGAGTTATGGTCAAATTCAGACCAAATAAGGGTGAACAAAACATTCACCTCTCATCTAACTTTTACAGTTTTAGTGTGAGATACTTAAAGTGGGGTCTTTTTGGAAAGAGCACAATCAGGGCTATCTGATGGTGCCATCCATTTCCTCATAACCCAACTACAACAGAAGTTATTGGCCAAACAAGTTTAATACAGCTTTTGGCCAGACCACGCCAATATATAAAAATACTTGTACATGGGATAACTTTGTCATATTTAATGATAACCATGTCAAGTTGGGTACCATTGTGTAGAGCCCATACAGAGCTATTCAATGAACCAACTCTGAGCTTGATATCTCAAAAACCGACAGAGTTATGACCATTTTAAGGTCAAAATCCCACCTGCTGTCAGATACAGCCTTACCATGGGATAATATCCCATAACCATGAATATGAGGTGTCAAATAGACGCAGAAGCATGTTCTTACTTCAATACCTCATATGTCAGTCAATACCGGGGTCCCATACAGTTTCTGTACAGCATTCTACGCGTCATACACGTCAGAATCAGGCTGTGAGGTCCCCAGATGAAAATTTTCACCCTGTATTGGTGAAAACTGCCCAGATGTGGTTTCAAAACCACATCTGAGCCCAATACAGGGTATACAGGCTGTTTGCAAACCACAAGCCTGTCATAGAGAGTGAAAAATCTTCACTTCCTCTACGTGGAAAGGTCTAGCAGCCTTTCCACTTCAACTTTAGGATAAAAGGAGGGCTTTTCACAGCCAAAAGCTTTTCCTCATCCTGCTCTTGAATAACCTACGTAGTAAACTGTCAAAAACAGTTTTACTCTTGGTTAAATAATCAGGTATACTCTTAATTTAAAGTATTGTAGTCTTTATTATTGTAATCCAACAGGTAAAGCTGCACCCAGGGCTTTCAACAGCGCTCACCACCACTATATCTCTATAGTAAAGCCCTTTAAATCTTAAATTAAATCATTTATTATCAATCTTATCATCTTTTAAAACCATTTTTACCGTGTCACAGTCATAGTTAAAGCTTGTAAATACTCATATACACCTTTATCATAGACTCAGCCTGACATCAATACCCAAGCTTAAACCAGAAACAATATGTCGTAAGGCTTTGAGTTCTTCAAAGCCAAAGTTACATTTCTTGAGTGAAATCTCCATATTCACTCCTGTAGCTTTATCAAGTACACTTGCAAATCTTTCAAGGTGCAAAGACCATGAGTCAGAACATATGATAATATCATAAATATAAATTATAAGCCATCCTTCAGATAATTCTGTGGGGAAAATTGTATTCATCATTCTTTGATAATGAGATGGTGCATTTTTAATGCCGGATGGCATTCTAAGATACTCATAAATACCCCAGTAAGTTATAATTCTGAATAAACTCCTAGTTTCTGGTGTCAAAAATTTTGATGAAAGCCTTTTAATGCATCCATTGGTGTTATATACTTGGCTTTAGAAAATTGAGTCAAGGTTTCTTGAATCCTAGGAATTGGATACCTATCTGGAACTGTGTAGGTATTCCATGCTCTAAAATCTCCAACAATCCTTAATTTATCATTATGCCAAGCAAAATAACAGGTTTTGTCACTTAAACTTCTTCATTATGGCCTACTTCCCTTAGTACACCAAGCTGGATCGACTCTTGGATATGTTTTTCTATGGCTTCTCTAGCTCAGTGACTGGCTGGATAAGCTGGTCTTCTAAGTACTGGAGGATATGGTCTGTCAATATTAAGAGCAATATCAACTTCATGCCCTTTAATAGCGCCTAAAGGTTCATTATCAGAAGAAGAGGAATTCCTATATGTATATAACACATCAATAAGATCACGCCTCATTTTAGGTGATAATGATGGATTAATTCATGCTTTAACAAGTTGATTATCCACAAATTCTTCCTTATAAGTATCTTTAACCGAATATATTATAGATATTTGCTTTGGCATATGGGAAAAAGCAAATTTTTGTCTTTTATTTTCTCCAATTATGAAATATCTGTCTTTATGGTTATTGATTTCAATACCATAAATATTCAAGTAATCATTTCCAAGAATGATGTGCTGAGATGTGCAATTGTCCATTACTACTATCTCTGTCTTCATTCTTACACTTCCTGCTGGATGTGGAAATACAGGATTAGTGTCCAATATTCCCAAAGGGTACATATTATTGCTGGCACTACTAAATTATACACCCTCTATTGGTAATAGATGGTTCTTCCATCCAGTGAGTATGGCTTGAAGATAATCTTTGCCTACACAAGTACAAAATGCCCCTGTATCCAAATTTACTCTGGCTTCACTATCATTCATCAGGATTGATGTGATACAAGATTCTCCAGCATTGTATCCTTTACCTCTAGCAGGTTTGGTTTACACATTCTGGAATCCTGGATATTGTACAGGTTATTACAATCCCCACTGTACTGTGGCAAGTGAGTATGGACTTCTGTGACCTAAAGGAAATCTGTCATGTTTTAAATAAGATAGTCTTCTGCTGGTGTATCCTCAGAGATTGCAGAATCTGTGTCAGATTCCTCTCTCTCTTCAGTACACTGAAATTCTTCAATGACTTGAAATTCATTAATTTTTGTCTTTTTGATCCAAGTGCTGGCTAAATGTGAGGTGCTTCCACATTTATGACACTTCAAGACAGGTCTTTCAGGCCTCTTATCTTCTCTGAAAGTTTGGGATACCATTTTGGATTCCATAGGGACTCTAGTCCAGGTTTTACCAATTCTTGTCCTAGTAATGATATCTTCCATGGCATTGATGTAGTCTTCTGTTGAACAGGGTTATACACACCTGAACCTGATAGCATGTTCTAGTTCTCCTCCACATTTTCTTAATACTTTCATATTAATCATAGAGTCATACATATCTGGGTGTAAGGCAGATAATCTGTCTTTCTGTTTGAGGAACCAAGTAAGTGGTTTGTCCTTTTCTGAGTTAAAAATGGCACTTTCAAAAGCATTTTTGATTATAAATCTCCAAAAATTGTTAGCCCATTTGGTGATTATTTCAGATTTCCACCAAGGCCAATCATGTTTTCCATGATCTTGTCTCATCTTGTAATACCATTTCTTTGCAGTTCTGGTAAACAAGGAGTGCAGTTTGCCCACTATAATTTAATCAGGTATGTGAAAATCCTCTTGCAACATATCAATTGTTCTGATGAGCTCAATATTATTATATTCTCCTTCACCAGAGAATGTTGGCCATTCTTCCAGTTTGGGAATATCTCTTGCACAGATGGCATTTTCTCCTAAAAAGGGGGTCAAAATTCCTTTTACAGAATTTTTCTCTTCATTCAAAGGTGTAGAATGCCTTGGCATATGTGGTTCATAATTCTTATAAATTTGCTCCACATTTTCAATGATTTCATCCTTTAATTTCTGCCTCTCACTGTAACCTTTTGCCAAATGTGTGGCAAACTGATTTGTATTTATTATTTCCAAAACTTGACTTCTCAGAATTTCAAGTTGTTCATTGATGTGTGAAATAGAAATATCTCCTATCTCATCCTCTTGAACTTTAAATTTACTTTGAATTCTGTCACATGTATTGGTGATTTCATCAAGTCTGACACTTGTCAACTTATGCCACTAAGTAGAAGTTTTGTTATTTCTTTTTAATTCACTTATATCTGATGTTGTTTTATTTAACTTTTCATCAATCTTACCAATTTCTACATCAATAATAGATTTAACAAATTTCATTTCTTGTATTATTTGTGTGTAAAGGTCCTGTTCATCCTTTCCTGCTCGTTGGCTGTGAATTCCATGGGGGTTCTGGTCATATTGAAGACACTGTTCATGTCTGAAGGCTCCAGCTTGGGGATCCTGTACCCCTGTGGGTAAGATCTGTGCCAATTGTCTTTGCCTTTGCCCTTTCCTTGATGGTTCTTGGGACCTTTCTGCTTCTTCTGAGGTCCTTTGAGCTTGTCTTTGCCCACTTCTGAAGCTGGTTTGGAGCTGGTAGACAACACTGGGCCTTCTTTCTCCAAAGCTGGAGTCATTTCCAGTCCCTTCTTCTGGTCCATGGATAAAAGACTTTGATTTTTCAACCAGTTCTTTATCTTTTTGACCTTGTCTTTGCAAGACAATGGGATCCATCCTTCTAAGAGCTCTGTGGTCTTCTCCTGACCCAGAAAGCTTTTGATGTGTAAGTAGGAGTTCATGCCCCCCTGCCAAAGGCTTGGTAATATTTCCCACTCCTCCTCTTTGGCTGCTCTGTACCAATACTTGTATTGGCATTGATAAATCTCTATTGCTGCCACTTTAAAATGGTTCAGCCCTTGAAATATTATCATTAATTAGTTAAGACTCAGAGTTCACATCAAAGCTTGTGGGTGCAGACCTTGGGGAATGGGGGAAACTGTGGCATCCTCCAGATGTGTCTTTCTTGAGGGAGACTTGCCACTTCTGGACTTGTTCTTGCCTCTTCTTTGTCCACATCCATCTGGCTGGACTGAATAGTTGCTTCCATTTGTGGTATGCACCATGTTAAGTCAATTTAAGAGAAAAAATTAAGAATAAAGTCAAAACATACACACCTTTTGGTGGTTGTTTTGCTTTTTCTGTTTGGAATAAAGTGCCTCTTTTAGCAATTTTAACTTCAATACTGTCTTTGAATTCTGCTTCTGAAGATTCTGTACTGGTAATATATCTTATACTGAGTCTGTTACCAGCTGCACAGTATTTGATTAAAGACACTAGAGAGAAAAATTAAAAGAGAAAAATTATTTTTTATACTTAAAATATTTTTCAAAAGATTTTTTATAAGTTTTATTTTTTATATATATAAAAAAATTATTCTTTTGAAAGAAAAAAAATTCAAAACTAATATTTTGATTTAAAATTAATTCAGAGTAACTCAAAGAATAATTTTATAAGTTTTTGGATGTGAAAAAGCCATGTGTAAAACAATATTAAATTAAACCAAATTCCTCAATGAAAAAGATTTTAAAGACAATTTCAAAAATAAAAAAAACTTTAACTTCAAATTGAAATAAAAAATATAATTAAATTCATATATTTTAGAGCCTAAAAATATATTAACTTAACGGTACAAGGTTCAAAAAACATGGCCAGGCCCCCAAATGTAGGATTTGTCTATGAAACTTTTTATAATATTACTATTAATCAACAGTAGTATTAGTGGTCTTATGAAATATAACAGTAGAAATTATTATAGCCACAATTAAATATATAATTAATTAATTATTTCTTTTACTTCTTATACACTACTAGTGATTATAACAGTAAGCAGTAATTGTCTACTAGAATCAATTAGAAGAAGTATTTAATAATAAAATTATTTTAATATATAATTATATTTTGCAAGAATAATTATAAATATAATTCTTGAAGAAAAAAATTACTAGAAAAAAATCTTTAGAATTAAGACAAAACACTAACCAATACTCCAAATAACTTATTAAAGATAATAGCAGAGAAATTTGTGGATAATTGTGGATTGGCTAGATTGAAAATGGATTTATAGCAGTAATAAAACAATATATAGTTGATTTCTATGATTCAATGTCTTTCTGATTGATTCTGAAAGAATAAAACACTTAAGAAAAGATTAACTAATACTTACTTGTTGGTAATAATGTGATGATTTTGGAAAAAACAGCAAGAGGAGGCCTCTGTTAAGTCTAGGACAGCTCACAGAGGCGTTCCATGGAGAAAACTGAAAACCAGTGAGTGAGAAAACAATAATAATTTTTTGATTAATTATTGCATCATCTGTTGTCATGTAAGATTATCATAATTACTCAATTGATGCTTTTATGTGACTACCAACCCAAATATGCTTAAGAATAAAAGGAGTAAAAACTTTAAATCTTATTTTACTTCAAAATAATCATTTATTTTTCAAAGTGATAGATGTTATTGGAAATTCAATCACAGAGTTTATATTCTGTGAATTTTTGAAGATTCAGTGTTTCACGTGGAATCATCAAAATTGGACTGTAAGTAAAACTTTCAATTTTACTCATAAATGTGTGATTGCTTTTGGTTTTTATGTTAATTATACGTTTCTTAAATGGCTCTCAAAGTTTCAGAAATATTCATCAAAGATTGTATTTTTAATGAATTTTTGAAGTTTTTACCTCATTTCTATGTAGAATTGTAAATAATACTATATTGCTGGTTGCTATGAGGTAAATCAATGGATACTAGTGCAAAAATGGTTTTAATTACTCTTTTGGTGCTTATCCATGGAAATTCATTAAGAATTGACATGGTTGCAGGATTCTAAGTTGCTCTTTACCTCCTTGGCACATCAAAATAGCAGCTTATTTGCTATTTTCTTATGATTTAATGATATTTTAGCTTGGTAACCAAATTTCCAAAAGGTTTTAGTATACTAATTGTGCCAAGATCAGCCATAGATCCATGCTTCAGAGCTTTCAACACCTCAGAGGCCTCAGAAGCTGGGTACCCTGGCTCTCTTTGATGTCTTTTGTCCCCCTTGACTATTTTTTATGTCAAAATAGGAATTCAGGCTTAAAGATTGATATCCACTATGGGTGTATCAAAGGTTTATGTAGGAATACCATAATATTAAGTGCTAAAAAAATTAATGAAACTATTCTTAGAGTATATGTAACATGGGATTTCTCACATTCCCATTATTTTGGCATGAAATTGAGAAAAACAAACATTTTCACAATTCTTTCATGTGGTATTGAAGTATTTTCCATATTACCACCTATTACCGTTATTTTAAGCTTATTAACTCTATGGAGTTACCCTAGGTGAATTTTTGTGTAGGATCCAAATCTGGCCCCAAATTCATGGATTTACTTCCTCACAAAAAAGCTATTCATCTTTTTTGAAATAAAAAAAAGATGAATTTTGAATATATGCATGATTTATGGGTTATTCTTAGTTCAAAATTTATTTTCAAAGATATTTGTGGCCTATTTGGGTATATAAAATATACCTCAAGGTTCACACAGAAGGAACTACAAGTTATGAAGATGAAAGATTTTTGGAGTTATGATTGATGAAGAGGAATTATGAGGGATGGAAATTGGGTATTTGAGTGAAAGAAAGTTTTTTAATCTAACTCATCAAAATTCACTTACTTTTATGGTGCTCAGAGCTCACCACTTTCAAGAGGGGGATAATGTCACAGCCATGGATACAGACAGGAAACTAGCAATCATTTCCAATTGGAGATCTTCTAACACTCAATAAACAATGGGGTTTCATGGAATATTCACCAAATACAGTTTCAAACCTCAATACAGCTCAATACAGGCAAAATCCAAATACAGGATCCACCAAATACAGGCCTGTCCTCAATACAGGTGTGAACACCTGTATTGGATACACCAATACAGGTTTACAACTCAAATACAGATTCCTCCAACATACAATCATGGGTTCTCAACACTCAAACTCCAGGCTGGCAATTTTTCACATATACCAGCCCCCTTTCACCCACCTGGGGGGTTTCCCCCAGTCAATTGAAATATTTGATTTATTATTGATATTATTTTATTCCTCACTCAAGAGGTGTTATTCTATTAATTCTTAAGCTAGTCTTATCCGTCCCTCACCTGTTCAGTAGAGTCCTGGTGATCATATCCTTATTAATCCTTTTCTCTTTTCTGAACAAGCTGAAACAGTGGATCAGGATTATTTGTGATTGGCTCTTTGTTATTGCTTTTGTTTTGATTTCATGTCCTTTAATGCTCATTATTTCATTGGTAGGAATTCTACCTTTTATCTTTTGATTACTTCCCTTGAGACCTCCATACGTAAGTCTGTTCACTGAGTTCCTGGTCCTCTGCATTTAGAAAAGCCCCTGCATCAGGTAAAGCCATCTGAGTATTTGAATTATAAGCCATAGGAACAGAATTTCCTCATTATTTCTTCTAAAATTTTAATCATTCTCTCTGCTAACCCAACAGTTTGAGGGTGGTATGGTGTAGAAAATGATAACTTGGCCCCAAAAATCAATTAAGATTGGTCCAAAGTGCAGATGTGAACTTGGGATCTCTGTTAATTATGATATTATCAAATAACCCTGTTTGAGAAATAGCTTTCTTCCAAAGAATCAGAGCTGAATCCATAGAAATGTAATCCTTATGACATGGTAAGAAAATGGGAGTTTTGCTATATCTGTCTACAATGACTAAACAAGCTCTATAACTTCTGTCACCACTTGGTGGAAGTGTTGTGACCCAATTAATGTGAAAGACTTCCCAAGGGGATTATGGTTCTTGAATATGAATCATAATTCCAAATTTCTTTCCTGTACTCCTGTTTGCTTTTTGGCATCTGTCACAGGTATGGCAATATTCAATGGTCTCTTTTCTCCAAGATGGCCACCATGCACAGTTGTTAGCTTTTTCTAGTGTTCTGTCTTCTGACAGGTTTCCATAATAGATGCTATCATGACATTAATGAAGAATGGTATTGATAATAAATCTACTTCATTGTCACAACCACAAGTTTGACCCTCCTCCTTGATGGTTGCGGCAATCCAACCTGGAGCCAAGTTGGGGCCAATTGGTCACATCATATCTTTTATGGCCAATTGGCCCCCTTGGGTGTTCCATGGCACCCACACCATAACACCTTCCAATGGCCATTTTATGGCCTCAGGCCATATCCTGCCGTCATTGGCCTTTTTGGCCAATTCCCACTTCACCAACCCCCAGGCCTTCATGTTTGATTTTGGGCCTGGTGGGTCATTTTGTCTTCTAGGGGCATCCAGGCCCCTAGCCATCATCCTTGAATTCAGGGACACCCCTTTCATTAATGGGGTTTTGGCCTGAATGGCCTTTTTGGGCCATTTAGGCCCCCTACGGCTCCTATGGCCCATGGTCCGTAGGCCATTTAGGCCCCTTTTGGCCTAATCCAATGAGGCCAAAAGGGGCCCTCCAGGTGGGTCTCAAACCACAATTGGGCCCACCTGAGCCATTTTTGGCCACCACTTCCTTGGACCCAAAAGTGACCAAAAACCTCATGGACACCATTTTGGCCATAAATCCCGTAGGACCCAATTTTGGCCATGGACCACCATGGACCAATAGTTCAGCCATGGCCTCTGGCAACCACCAGAGGCCACCAGATCAGCTCAGTCCGTCTTTCCCCTCAACTCCAGGGGATTTCTTCCTTTCCTTCATACCATTCGTACTCAAGGTTGCAGGCATGGTGCATATATGGTATTATATACCATTATGCACCATTTTTGCTCAGCAATCCAATGGTGACGTTTTCAGGATCCAATTCCACCTTCCCAACACCCATTTCGAAGGAGGATTAATCAGCTCATCAGTCTGACAAGTTATGGCGGCAATCAGAAGACTCTTCAAGGATCCCAACCACCTGTATCTGCAGGAGTTGGGTTGGCACAATTCATTCAGGATTATTCAAGGGCAATTCTCAAGAGGTATTACATCATTTCAATCAGTTGTCAAGGCATCAAGTATTCAATACTCCTTTGGACAACTCAATTCATCCATACAGGCCTCATTCAATCAACCTGTATGGTCTTGGCCCAATTGGGTCATTTCATATTCCACTGTGGGAATTCCATCACACAGTTTAAATTTCAAGATGGCCAGAACTGTATTTCCCAATCCGGACAATACAGCCATTGATCCACCTTCCAGGATGAATCTTTCAGTTTTCACTTATACCGGCTACCTTTCATCACCTGGGGACTTTTTCCCCAGTTAATTAATATATTGGATTTATTTTTATCCTTATTTTCTTTTACCTTATCAAAGTTAATACTGATAATCTTAAGTCAGTCATTAGCACCTTTTCTCTTTTCTTTCCTCGCCTGTCAGTGGATATTGGTGGTCATATCCTTTACTAATTCCATTGTTCTTTCTGGCAGGTTGAAACAGTGAATTGAGGATTCACTTGGTTGGCTTCTTGGCCTTTGGCCTCTGGCTTCATTCTTATTATTCTTTGTTATCTTTGTCATATTTGTCCTTTCTCTTATTCCTGCTTAAGAAATATATTCCGTAGTATTTCTTATCATCTTTTGGAGCCCTCCAAGTGAGTTCTTGATTCCTGAGTGCCAGGCCCTCTTGCTTCCATAAGAGCCCCTGTGACATGCATAATGTCATTACACAAGAATCTTTGGTTCTGTGGTAAATTATGCTGTCAAACAGATGAAATCTTCCTTCAAAATAGTGATTTTCCACACTTCAACCAGTGAACTAACCAGAGCTGTGTCTTGACAGTCTTTATCCAGAAATGATGTCAAGATAGGGCAGTTCTTGTCTTGCTTATAAGACTCTCTGAATTATTCAAAGAATTCAGTTTCAATATCAGTTATGTTGCTGTCTTCAATTGAAACATGTGGTTCTGCTTCCAAAGGCACATAAGCTGGGTTATCAGTAGTATTGGCTAATTTCCACCTACTAAGTCCATCAGAATTTGTAAGAATATTTTCCTCCTTATGAACAATATTCATGCTACCCCTATATTTTTGAATGGCTATCTTAAATCTCAACATATGTCTGTTGGGTGTGTTCATGTTCAGAAGTGATTTCATGGAATCACAGTCAGGTATCGCTTCAAAAACACTGCCATCAAGATAATAGTGTGACTTCTTAAGTGCCCATACCAAACATAAGCACTCCATTTGGATTTCACTATATCTGGCTTGTGTTGGTTTGATTTTCCTTGAAATGTAACAAACTGGTCCTTCTATAGTTTTTTCATCAATAATTTGTACTTTATGTATGGTTTTCCCTAATCCATATCCACATGCAACAATGTACAATTTGAAAGGTATATTCCAGTCTGGCATGAGGCATGAAGGTGCTTCCTTAAGAGCTTTCCTTATCTTCTCATAGGCTTAAATTCTTCTCTGTGTCATCTCGATTACTGTCTGTTGATTACAGATTCCATAGAGTTATTTGGCTATAATTGCAAAGTCTTTCAGGTAATGCCTGTAATAGCTAGAAAATTCAAGGAAAGACATCATTTATTTCTTATTATGGGTTATTGGCTTAAGTAACACTGCTGCTACTTTGTTTTCGTCAACACCCAAGCTTAAAACAGAAGAAATATGTCCTAATGCTTCAAGTTCTTCAAATCATAAGCTGCATTTTTGAAGTGAAATTTTTAGATTCACTCCTGCAGCTTTGTTGAGTACTCTTGAAAGTCTTTGAAGGTGAAAAGACCAAGAATCTGAACATATAATGATATCATTAATATAAATAATTAGCCATCTTTCAGGTAATTGTTTGGGGAAGATAGTATTAATCATCCTTTTATAATGAGATGGAGCATTTTTAATATCAAATGGCATTCTAAGATACCCATAAATACCACAGTGGGTGGTAATTCTAAGTGATTTTCTGACTTTGGGAATCAAATAATTCTGATGAAAGCCTTTCAATTCATCCATTGATGTTATATACTTGGCTTTAGATTATTGGGTTAAAGTTTCCTGTATTCTAGGGATTGGATACCTATCTGAAACTGTGTAGGTATCAGATTCTCTAAGATCTCCAACAATCCTTGCTTTATCATTATGCAAAGCAGTAATAACAGGAGTTGTCACTTCAACTTCTTCATTATGGCCTACTTTTTTTGGTACATGAAGTTGGATGAGCTCTTAGATATGCTTTTACAAGGCTTCCCTAGCTCTGGGAATTGCTGGATAAGCTGGTCTTCTAAGGACTGGAGGATATGATCTTTCAATATTAGGAGTAATATCAACTTCATTCCCCTTCATAGCGCCTAATGTTCCATTATCAGAAGCAACTTCACTCTTATATGTGTACAGCACATCAATAAGATCATGCCTCATTCTGGGTGATGGTTATGGATTAATCTGTGCTTCAAAAAGCTCATTAGTCACAAGTTCCTCTCTATGAGTATCTTTATTTGAGGATACTATTTAGATTTGTTTAGGAATATTGGGGAAAGAAAATTTTTGTCTTTTATTTTCTCCAATTGTAAAATATCTGTCTTTATGGTTATTGATGTCAATACTCTGAATATTGAAGTAATAATTTTCAAGAATGATATGTTTATATGTACAATTGTCCATTACTACTATCTCTGTCTTCATTATCACACTTCCTGCAGGGTGTAGAAATTCAATATTAGTGTCCATTATTCCCAAAGGGTACATATTGTTACTAGCACTACTGAATTTCACACCTTCTATTGGTAATAGATGGTTTTTCCATTCAGGTATTATGGCTTGAAGGAAGTCTTTTGCTATACAAGTGAAGAATGTGCCTGTGTTCAAATCTACTTTAGAGTCAACATCATTAATCAAGATTGAGGTAATACAAGATTCTCCTTCAGTGTATCCTTTTCCTCTAGCAGGTTCAGTGTTACACATTCTGGCATCTTGGATATTGATCAAGTTAGAGCAATCCTCACTATATAGTGGCAAGTGAGTATGGACTTCAGTGACTTCAAAGAAATATGTAATGTTGTCAATGGAATAGTCCTCTACTGGTGTGTCTTCAGAGATTTCAGAATCATGGTCAGATTCTTCTTTCTCTTCAGCACACTGAGCTTCTTCAATGAATTGAGATTCATTGATTTTAGTCTTTTTGGTGCAATTTTTGGCAAACTTTTATGTGCTTCTTCATTTATGAAAATTCAAGACAGGTCTTTCAGGTCTCTTGTATTCTCTGCGAATTTCTGGGGCCATTTTGGACTCCATGGGGTTTTGAGTCAAGGGATTACCAATTCTCGTCCTAGTAATGATATCTTTGATGAAATTAATGTAGCCTTCTGTTGAGCAGGGTTCCAAAAATCTTCACTTGATACCATGCTCTAGTTCTCCTCCACATTCTCTTAATATTTTCATATTAATCATTTAGTCAGACATATCTGGGTGTAAAGCAGATAATCTGTCTTTCTGTGTGGGGAACCAAGTAAGTGGTTTATCTTTTTCTGAGTAAGAATGGCACTTTCAAAATCATTTTCCATTTTAAGTCTGAAATAATTATTTTCCCATTTGGTTATTATTTCAGATTTCCACCAAAGACAATCATGTTTACCATGGTCTTTCCTCATCTTGTAATACAATTTCTTTGAAGTTCTGGTAAACAAGGAGTGTAATTTACCCACTATAATTTCATTGGGTATATGAAAATTTTCTTTCAAAAAATACATTGTTCTTATGAATTCAATATGGTCATTTTCTCCTTCACCAGAGAATATTGGCCATTTTTCTAATTTGGGAATATCTTTGGCAGATATTGTATTTTCTTCTAGAAAAGGGGTCAAACTTCCTTTCACAAAAAGATTTTCTTCAGTCAAAGGTGTGGAATGTCTGGTCATATGTTAATATGGCTCATAATTCTTATTAATTTTTTCCACATGTGCAATTATTTCATCCTTCAATTTCTTCCTTTCACTGGAACTTCTTTTCAAATGTATGGCAAAAAGATTGGTATTACTAACTATGTTCAAAACATGATATCTCAGAATGGTAAGCTGTTCACTAATGTGTTAAATTGAAAGATCTACTATTTCATCATTTTGGACTTGACATTTATTCTCAATTCTGTCACATATATTGGTAATTGCCTCCATTTTTGCAGTTGTCAACTTATACCATTAAGAATGTCAGTCTGTGACTCAAAACCAGAGCACAAGCATGACAGCCAAATACCATAAATCAATGTTAAAGCTAAGATACCACTAAAGCATGGAGCTGGTCCAAACAAGCTCAAAATGTATCAAACAAAAGACAAAACTCACCTTCTTCCAAATACATAAGTCCCATAATCATAGGACAAAGAATAACAAAGTTATTCCTCCTCAAAGTTTTGGATGAGCATAAACCTTAATTTTCACCTCTCATCTAAAATCAAGAGGAAGAAGCTTAACCAAAGCAAATTGCTATTAAATTTGAAGCTCCAGGTCAGGGCTATCCAATGGTACTAGCCAAACTGATCTAGTACCAAAACTACAGAAGCTATGACCAAAATAAGGTCAAATAAGGGTTAATAAAATACACACCTCCCACCTAGCTTCTACAGTTTAGTGTGGGATACTAAAATTGGGGTCTTTTTGGAAAGCGTACAGTCAGGTAAATCTGATGGTGCCATTCAATTCCCCATATCTCATCTAGAACAAAAGCTACAGAGCGAACAAGTTCCATACAGACATTAAGAAAATCATATATCTGAATAACAAAGATTGCACATGGCATAGCGTTTCCATATTCAATTTTACCCATACCAAATGAGGAACCATTGTTCATATCCAATCCAGGGATACAAAATGAACCAAAGCTGAGCCCAATATCCCAAAAACTGACAGATCTATAGGAGTTTTAAGGTTAAAATCCCACAATTGGGCCAATGCATCTTTTCTGTGGGATACTATCCCATAAGTATTATTATGAGGTGTAAAGCAGACAAAGGTGCATGTTTATACAGAAATTCCTCATAATTAACTCAATTCTGGTGTCCCATACAGGTTCTGTACAGAATTCTACACGTCATGCACCTCAGAAGATGTCTTTGTGGTCCCCAGATGAAGATTTTCACCCTGTATTGGTGAAAAATGCCCATATGTGGTTTCCAAACCACATCTGAGCCCAATACAAAGCCTACAGGCGTTTTGAAACCCACAAGCCAGTACTCTGAGGTTCAAAACCTTTCACTTCCTCTAGGTGGATGGTGTAGAGGGCCATTCCACCCCATTTCAGGATAAAAGGAGACATTTTCTCTGCCAGAAAAGGAATCCCCATGCTGTTCTTAAGTTCCTACATAGTACAGCTGTCAAAAACAGCTATACTCTTTGAAAATAATCTATTTAAACTTTAAGCTTAAGTATTGTAGCTTTTATTATAATACCCCAACTGATTAAACTGCACCCAGGGCTTTCAGAAGAGCTCACCACCACTATTCCACTAATAGTAAAGCCCTTATACTTTTTTAAAGACGGTTTTTCTCATTATTATGTGTGTAAAATTAATATTTTAGGTTTTAAATACTATTATTATCACCTCTTTATAGACTCAGCCTGACACAGCAGAATTTCTGTCATTCTTTTTTAAGTAATTAATGTCTGATTTTATTTTATTCAATTTTGAATCATATTTACCAAGTTCTACATCAATAATATATTTAACAAAGTGTATTTCAATTACTATCTACATAGAAAATTCTTGTTCATCCTTTCCTGTTCTTTGGCTGTGAATTCCATAAGAGTTCTTGCCATATTCAAAACACTGTCCATGGCTGAAGGCTCTAATTTGGGGATCCTGTACAGTTGTGTGTAAGGTCTGTGCCAATTGGCTTTGCCTTTGCCCTTTCCTTTATTGTTCTTAAAACCTCTCTGTTTCTTCTGTGGTACTTTGGGCTTGACCTTGGACACTTCTGGAGATGGTTTGGAGCTGGTTGACGCCACTGGGTCTTCTTTCCCCAAGGCTGGGGTCATTTCCAACTCCTTCTTCTGGTTTACATATAAAATACTTTGGTTCTTCAACCAATTCTTCATCTTTTTGACCTTGTCTTTGCAAGACAATGGGCTCCATCCTCCAAAGAGCTCTATGGTCTTCTCCTGACCCAGAACACTCTTGATGTGTAAGGAGGAGTTCATAGACCCCTGCCAAAGGCTTGGTAATATTTCCCACTCCTCCTTCTTGGCTGCTCTGTACCAGCGTTCGCACTGGAACTGATAAATTTCTATGCTGCCTGTAACAACCACCAGTCAGGGGTAAGGGTATTCAATCTTACACCCACTCAAACACCTCAAACCAGCAATCAGTTTCAGCAAGCTTCCTTGCTGAATCATGCATAAAGTCTGGCTCATCAATACAGCCTGTCAGCTTCTGTACAGGTTGGAATTACCCTATACACTTTGGATACACCATCCTGAAGCTGTATGATCACTAAATACCACCACACCTCTTGTACAGATCATTTACAGAAGTACAGGACCTGTATTGGCCAGATTCAATTCAATCATCAATTACTCTCATGAAAATCCTTTGTCTGGATCAGGGCTTGTGATTCTCACATAGACCAGCCCCTCTTTCTCCCCCCTGGGGACTTTTCCCCAGTTAATTAATTTATTTGATTTATTATTTCTGAATGATCTTACCCTTATCTTTGGGTATTATATTTGTTAATTTTAAGTTAGTATTTGCATTTCTTCTTTGCCTGTACAGTATGAGGTGTGGTGGCCATATCCTTATTAGCCCTACTCTTTCCTTCTGAAAGGTTGAAACAGTGGACTTGGACTTGTTTGTGGTTGGCTCTTTTATTCTTACTCATATCATTTGTTGCTTCTTTTCTTATATTTATTTTATTAGTTATTTCATCTTATCACACTCTTAAGTGTACTCCAATTTTCCATATCTTGAGCCCTCCATAAGTAAGTCCCAGTTTACTGTGTGCCAGGTGCTCTTCACTTAGAAGAGCCCCTATGACACTGCCACTTGGAAATGGTTCAGACCTTAAAATATTACCTTGGATCAGTTCAGACGCATAGTTCACATCAAAGTTTGTGGGTATAGACCTTGGGGAATGGGGAAAACTCTTGCATCCTCCAGATATGTCTTTCTTGAGGAATACTTGCCAGATATGGATCTAGTCTTTCCTCTTAATTTTCCAAATCCATCTTTTTGGACTGAATAGTTGCTTCCATTTCTTGTATGCACCATTTTCATGTTGATTTACAATAAAATGATTGATAAAGATATCAACACACACCTTTTGGTGGTTGTTTGGCTATTTCTTCTTTGAGTAAAGTGCCTCTTTTATAAATTTCCACTTCAATACTCTCTTCAGTTTCTGGATTGGTAATATATCCCTTACTGAGCTTATTACCAGCTGCAATGTACTTGATTACAGACACTAGAGATAAAATTAATAAAAGAAAAAATTACTTTTTATACTTTTAAAGTATTTTTAACATTTTTTAGAAATTTTCATTTTTTAATATTAAAAAAATTATTATTTTTAAAGAGAAAAAAAATTGAAAATTTTGATATTTTTATTCAAAATCAATTCAGAGTAACTCAAAGAATAGTTTTATAAGTATTTGCATGTGAAAAAGCCACCTGTAAAAACAGTATAAAATTAAACAAAATTGCTCAATGAAAAAGATTTTAAAGGCAATTCAAAAAAAAATAAAACTAAATTCAAATTTAAATTGAGCAAAAAAAAATTACTAAATTAATAAATTTTAGAGCTTAAAAATATATCAATTAAGGGTACAAGGTTCAAAAAACATGGCCAGGCCACCTAATGTAAGACGTGTCTATGAAAATTTTGATAACATTACTATTAATCAGCAGTAATATGACTTTTCTTATTAGATATAATCACAAAGATTATCATAACCACAATTAAATAGATAATTAATTAATTGTTCCTTTTAATTGTTATTCAATACTGGTGATTATAACAGTAAGCAGTAATTTTCTACAAGAATAAATTACAAGAAGTATTTAATAATAAAGTTATTTTAATAGATAATTATCTTTTGCAAGAATAATTATAAATATAATTATTGAAGAAAAAATTTCTGGAGCAAAACATTTGACAATTAATAATAAATCCTGCACTAATACTCCAATTAACCTTGGACAGGGATTGGTAAAGAGATTTGATGTATAATTGTGGATTAAGGGATCAAAATTGATTTTATAGCAAGAATACAGCAATATATAGTTGATTTCTATGATTTCAAATATTTATTATTGATTCTGAAAGATTCAAAACACTTAAGAAAAGATTTAACTAATACTTACTTTCTGGTAAAAAAGATAAAATTGGATAATAAGAGGATTTGGAAAAACAGCAAGAGGAGGCCTCTTTCAAGTCAGCAACATCTCACAGAGGTGTTCCATGGATCAAACTGAAAGCCAATTAGTGAGAAAACAATAATTCTTTTTCAATTATTTATTGCATCATCTGTTGTCACGTAATATTATCATAATTACTTAATTAGTGCTTTTACATGGCTACCAACCCATTTATGGTTAAGAATAAAAGGATTAAAAACTGTAATTCTTTTTTATTTCAAAAAAAAATTCATTTCTCAAATTTATCAATTTTATTCAAAATTTCATCAAAGCTTGAATTTTCTATGAATTTTTGAAGATTCAGTGTTTCACATGGAATCATCAAAAATGGACTGTAAGAAAAATTTTGATTTTACTTATTAAACCATAATTCTTTTTGTTTCTTGATGAGTAAAACCATTTTCCATTGGTACTGAAAGCTTCAGAAAGATTCATTAAGAATTGTATTTTTAATGAATTTTTGAAGTTTTTACCTCAATTCTACATAGAATTTCAAATAGCACTATATTACTGGTTGCCATGAGGTAATTCAATGGATACTGGTCCCAAAAGGGTTTTTATTACTCCTTTAGGGTTTATCCATGGAAAATCATTAATAATTGAAATGGTTACAGGAGTCTAAGTTGCTCTTTACCTTCTTGTCACGTCAAAATAGCAGCTTATTTGCCATTTTCTTATGATTTCATCAGATTTTAACTTGGTAATCAGGTTCCCAAAAGGTCTTGGTATACTAATAAGGCCATTATCAGCCATGGATCAAAGCTTTAGAGCTATCCACACCTCAGAGGCCTCAGAAGCGGGGTACCCTGGCTCTCTTTGATGTCTTTTGTCCCCCTTAGCTATTTTCATGTCAAAAATAGTAATTTAGGCTTAAGACTGATATCCACAATGGGTGTATGAAAACTGTATGTAATAATACCATAATTTAAGTGCCACAAAGATGCATAACACTATTCTTAGTGTATATGTAACATTGAATTTCTCACATTCCCATTATTTTGGTGTGAAATTGAGAAAAACAAAAATTTTCACAATTCTTTCATGTGGTATTAATGATGTGGTGTTGAAGTCTTTTTCATATTACCACCTCATAGAATTAATTTAAGCTTATTTCCTCTATGGAGCTACCCTAGGTGAATTTTTGTGTAGAATCCAAATCTGGCCCTAAATCCATGGATCTACTTACTCACAAAACATCTATTCATCTTTCCTGAAATTCAAACTTATTAATTTTGAATATATGCATGACTTATGGGTTATGCATAACTCAGAATTTATTTTAAAGATAATTGTGGTCTACTGGGGTATGTAAAATATTCCTCAAGTCTCACAAATTTCCATGTAAAAAATTGTTTTTATATATTTTGAAATGTGAGAACTCACCCATAGTCAGCTCCCAACATCTCCAACCTGTGGCCAGTACCAGTAGAAGAAGAGAAGAGCTTTCTCCTTTGCCGTTTCCTTCCTCCCAATTGTTTCAGCACAGGAATCAATGGCCTATCCAAGTTACCAGAGAAGACCCAAATACGGCAAGTGATAATCAGGATGCTGTAGCCCAGTTATTTAGGAGGGTTGATAGAAATAGTAGGGAGGTGATTATGTATGCTAATGATAGGACTTGTAAGGTTTGACTATGAAACAATAAGTAAAAATTACTAATTTATTACTTATTGTACTCTGAATGTCCTTATGAATTGAATAAATAAGATTAAAAATATAACAATAATAAATTATTATTATTATTATGGCGTAAAATAATTATATTATTAAATAAATATAATAATATAATTTATATTATGAAAATATAATATGATAAATAAATATATTAATATAAAATAATTAATATATTTAAAAAGCTCTTTATTATTGTTACCAACAAATAATAAAGGCGTAAAAAATTGCTTTTTATTAATAAAAAACAATTAATAACAATAATATTACTAATATTAAAGTTATGAATTAATATCAATACTATTTATATTAATTAGAGAATTATTAAGAGAGTAATAATAGAGGAATTATTATAATAAGAGAAAATAACCTACTTTCAACACTTAATATAATAATTTTGAAATAATTTATGCCAAAAAATATAAATACAACCTTTTCAAATTGTATTTACAATAAAAATAAAGAAAATTACAAACTATTCTGGATTTTTACGTGGAAATGAGTTTTAGAGAGATTTTTAACAAAAACAATTAAATAAATGATTTAATCACGTCAAAATAGATGATTATAATAAGGTGTTCTTTGGTCTTTAATAATATAATAGTTTTATATATAAAGAATAAAGAAATTACCTTTGATTTAATTGATTTAATGTTTTTGATGCGTCTGAGGGGAAAATAGAGTAAAAAGAGCTCTATTTATAGTAAATACCTCCCTCCTAGAGTCCAACAGGCTTCTAGTAGACGTGTACTGATCATACCCACTGGAATTGATCAATATTTTAATGTTTGGAGATGATTACATCATTATCAAACCATATTACATCATTATTACACCATTATTTATAGTTATCACTATAACTCTAGGTTTGATGACATCAGAGGCTTGGCAGAACGCCAAATTTCGTGGGTTTTATTAGTTTTAATCATAAACTAATAGTATTCACCAATTTTATCACTCTTAAGACTGTTAAACTTAATTTAAGGTTACTGTGAGTGATCATAACTGCTCCAATTAAGCTCAAACTTTGATCCTCAATAACTTTGAAGATTTACACGATACAGCAATTCAAAGAGTGAATTCTGATAGCCTGGCATAACCTTAGTATGCTGCCAAGAGCGTTTCATTACATCATCAAAACTCTAATTTTGATGATTTTTCTTGTAACTCATCTTTTCTGTCGAAATTCAATATTTTAAACTTGAAACCTTGATTTCAGGGGGTTATACCCTGAATTTAATAATAAAAATTACATACTTCTTCACGAATGAACTAGTAGAATCCAACTGTATACTTTTTTTTAAGTTTGGAACACTTTCACAACAAAGTGGTCAACAGCTCTGCTGATTTTTGTCAATATTTCATCATAGGTTTTAACCTTGTTTATAATTTGTAAAATAAAGTTCATATCTGTGTTCTTACAGTAATTACGTGGTAACTTTATTTTTGGTTCATCATTCTATCATGTATAGCTTAGGAGATATTAGCTATGATCCTTGAATATATGCGTTGACCAAAAAAGTGCATATATTCAGGTTAATTCCTTAAGTATTAACTTTGGAAATTAGCTTATTAATTGTTTTATGTGTGGAATTCCGTGGGGAATTCACTGGTACAATTTATTTTACATGTTGTTTCATTAGTTCTTGAGATAAATAAGGCTTTATGGTTTTTATAAGGTATTATACCTTATAACTCATTAAATATTGACTTTACAGATATGCCATAAAAATGGTATATGTGTATTTTACCATGGGGAATCCAATGGTATAATTTATTTTACATGTTGATTCATTGGTTTTTAAGTTAAACCAATTTTTGTACCAATTTATGGTATTTTTTGTATATTTAAGTATTTATTTTTAATGTATAATTATTCTAAGTAATTTTAATATAATTATATTAAAGGTATAATTATTCTAAGTCTTTTTTGTGACCTTATTGGGTATGTGGTCATATCTCAAAGGCTCACATTCCCTACCACCAAAAAAGATTGTACCACAATCTGATATGTGTGATTAGGGTATCATCCACTGTCCTACCTCTCCATTAGACTTTATCAGTCCTGAAGCTCAATAATGCTTGATTTTGTTATTCTTTAGGTTTTCTTTCATGTCTAAACCTCCTCAGTAGTTTATCAGCATTTGTTATATCTTTCTCAAGTAGCCATTCATCTTCTTGAGTTGGATTCCTATACCTTACAAGGTATTCTCTTTCTTTTTTGTTCCTTGTCCTTCTTTCTTTAAGGACTTTTACAATTCTTTTTTCTTCTCCTTCTTCCAAAGGGGGAATTTCAAGTGGAGGTTTATTTCTTAGTGGAAATAATTCCTTTTCACTTGAGCTGTAAGGCTTTATAAGACTTACAGGGAAAGCTGGGTGTTTATTCATTAAATCACCTGTAAGTTCCAATTGTACAGCATTGGGTCCATGAAGTGCTTTTACCAGAAATGGTCCTGCAAAGGAATCTTTCAATTTGTTTGGTTCTTTTATGTTAATAAAGTTAAGAGTTGATACTAATACCAAATCTCCTATTTTGAAGTCAGGTGGTTTATGACTTTTGTCCCATCTTTCTTTTGCATATTTGAAAGAGTCTTGCATGCATCTGTTTGCATGGTGTCTTGCTTTGTCAAGCATTATCTTAAAACTGCTTGCTGTTGGATGTATGTCCACTAAGTCCTTTTTGAGGGTATCATAAGAAAGTCTTGGATTCCAACCTTTCTCTAGCATTGCTGGTGTTTTGCCAGTAGAAGAATGGATTGATGTCTTATATGCCAGTTCAAGTGCTGGTATTAGCTTACACCAATCATGGGTGAAACCATCAGAATCTTTGAATTCTAGCCCATAAGCACAGAATCTTCTGATCATGTCCTCTAAGGTCTGTATCATTCTTTCTGCTAAACCATCAGTTTGGGGATGGTAAGCTGTTGAGAATGATAGCTTTTTCCCAAATAAGTTATGGAGATTTGTCCATAATGCTGAAGTGAACTTTGGGTCTCTGTCACTTATAATATTTTGGAATAAGCCTGTGTGGCTAATGACTTTATTCCATATCATTATGGCTGTATCCATAGCTGTGTCATCTTTATGACATGGTAAGAGCATGGGAGTTTTACTGTACCTGTCAACTAATACTAGACATGCATTATAGCTCCTGTCTCCTCCTGGAGGTAGTGCTGTTACCCAATCCATGTGAACTATTTCCCATGGGGATTTTGGTTCTTGGATTTGGATCATCATTCCAAATTTCTTTCCTGTGGCTCTGTTGGCTTTTTGACATCTGTCACAGGTTTGGCAGTACTCTGCAACATCTTTCTTCCAATTTGGCCACCAAGAGCAGGTTTTCACCCTCTCTAGTGTCCTATCTTCTGAGAGATGTCCAGATGCAACACTATCATGACACTCATGTAAAATAGTGTTTATTAGTGTTCTATCTGTTAAGGCCATAACACATGTGTGTTTTGTTCTATGGTAAAGGATTCCATCAAGGAGGTGGAATCTTCCTTCATCATATGCCTTTTTCCATATTTCATCTAGTTTTGATGAAAGTGATGGATCTTTGCAGTCTTTCATTAGAAGTTGGCTTAAGATATGGCAATTTTTGTCTGTCTTATAGCTTTCTTTAACTTGGTTAAAGAATTCTGTGCCTATGTCTGTGACACATATTCCTTCTATATGGTGCTCTTCTTGTGGTACCCATGCTGGATTGTCAGGGGTATTTGCTAAAGCCCATCTGCTAAGACCATCTGCATTTTTATGAATATTTCCATATTTATGTACAATAGTCATATTTCCTCTATATTCTTGGATAGCAATTTGCCATCTCAGCATATGTCTACTTGGAGTCTTCATATTTAATAGTGATTTCACAGCATTACAGTCTGTGATTACATCAAATACTGTGCCATCCAAATAATAATGCAGTTTTTCTAAAGCCCACACTAGGCATAATCATTCCATTTGGCTTGCTCCATACCTTGCTTCTGTTGGCTTTATTTGCCTTGAAATGAAACAAATTGGTCCTTCCACTGGTTTATCATTGAGAATTTGTGTTTGGTGAAGTGCAGCACCTAATCCTTCTCCGCAAGCATCAATGTATAGTTTGAAAGGTAGTTTCCAATCTGGCATTAGAAGAAATGGGGCATTTGTTAGTGAATTTTTCAATTCTTCATATGCCTTGACCCTTTCTTCAGTCATTTCATAAACTGTTTGTTGGTCACATAATTTATATAAGGATTTGGCAATTTTTGCAAAGTCCTTTATATGCTGTCTATAGTAACCAGCAAATCCTAAAAATGATTGCATTTCTTTTTTGGTTTGAGGCATTGGTTTGAGTAGTACTGCTGCTACTTTATTTTTGTCTATGCCTAGACTAAGTCCAGATACAACATGTCCTAGTGCTTTTAATTCACTATATGCAAAATGACACTTTTTCAAGGAAATTTTCATATTCACTTGGACTATTTTTTGTAGTACCCTTTCTAGTCTTGTAAGGTGATTTTCCCAAGTTTCTGAGCAAACTATGATATCATCAATATAGATAATTAACCATCCTTCTGATAATTCTTCAGGGAATATGGTATTCATCATTCTTTGATAATGGGAAGGTTCATTTTTTATCCCAAATGGCATTCTTAAGTATTCAAAAATTCCACAATGGACTATTATTCTTAGTAGTTTCTTGGCATTGTCTGTTAAAACATTTTGATGAAAACCCTTAAGAGCATCCATAGCTGTGATGAACTTAGCTTGTGACAATTGGGTCAATGTCTCATGGATTCTTGGTATTGGATATCTGTCTGGAATGGTATAGGTGTTCAGGGCTCTGAAGTCTCCTACCATCCTTGATTTTCCATTATGCCAAGTTATAATGACAAGTGTAGTAACTTCTACTTGTTCATTATGTCCAACCTTTCTTAATACTCCAAGGTCCATTAATTCTTTAATGTGCACCTCTAAGGCTTCTCTAGCTCTTGGACTGGCTGGATAAGCAGGTCTTCTTAATAAAGGTGGGTAAGGCTTTTCTACATTAAGAATTATATCCACTTCATGTCCAATTATGGCTCCTAGTGGCTCTTTGTCAGTTGCAAAGGCATTTTTATACTTAAATAAGAGGTCAATCAATTTTTCTTTCATTTTTTCTGTTAATTCTTGATTGAATTCTGCCTCTTTAAGTTGTTCAGACATAAAAAGTTCTTTTTCTGGAATTTTTTCTTCCTTCTTAATAACTGTGATTTGTTTTTTGTTATTTAAGAAGCCAAACTTTTGTCTTTTGTTGTCTCCTATGGTAAAATATCTGTCCTTTTGGCTGGAGATATCTATACCATAAATTGATAAGTAGTCATTCCCAAGTATGAAATGATTACTAGTACAGTTGTCCATTACTACAAACTCTACTTTAATTCTGACACATTGTGAGGGATGAGGAAAAATTAGTGTTAAATCAATTATTCCAAGGGGCTTCATGCTCTCACTTGCACTACTAAATTTGACACCTTGTATTGGCATAAGTTTTTCTTGCCAGTTTGGGACAATGGTTTTTAAGTAACTTTTGCCAACACAAGTGCAATATGCTCCTGTATCCAAGTTAACTTTTCATTCTTGGTTATCAACCATAACAGTACTTATACTTGATTTTCCAGCTGTATATCCCATTCCTCTTGCAGGTTTGTTTCTATACATTTTGGCATCTTGTATGTTTGTCAGGTTTGTGTCAGATTTTCCAACTTGTGGTAAGTTTGAATTAACATCCAGTACTTCATAAATTATATCAATATTATTAATTTGTGCATTAATTATATTGATTTCATCACTTTCAGAGCTTTCTGACTCTTATGTCTCTTTTTCAGAGTCAGATTCCTCTTCTTTGTCATTGTGGTTTTCTGTTTCCACAATTGCATTAATCTTTGCTTTTTTAAGGCAATTATTGGCTAAGTGTCCAATACCTCCACATTTATGGCATTTTCTTTGCTCATTATTGTTGGATGTATTGGGCTTAAAGGATTCTTTTGATTTATCTTTTTTGATAAATGGTTTATTTGGGCTTTTAATGTCCAATTTTTTCCAAGTCCTGCCAATTTTTGTTCTTGTCACTATATCTTCTAGTGCATTTATATACTCTTCTGTGGAGCATGTTGCTATACATCTGCTTCTTAGGGCATGTTCTAGTTCCCCTCCACATTTTTTAAGTATTTTCATGTGCACCATCTTTTGTGACATTTCTGGGTACAGTGCATTAAGTCTTTCAACTTTTTTCAAGAACCAAGTTAAAGGTTTGTCTTTCTCTGGGTCAAAGAAAGAGTTTTCAAATGCATTTTCTATCTTATACCTCCAGGCATCATTTGCCCACTTGGTGATTATTTCTTTTTCCACCAAGACCAGGTATTTTTACCATTTGTTTGTCTTATGCCATAATACCATCTTTTTGCAGATTTCTCAAACAATGAATGTAATCTTGCAGTGATTAATTCATCTGGTATGGCATAGTCTTCTTGAAACATGTCAATTGTTTTAATAAATGACATGTGGTCATATTCACCTTCTCCTGTGAATGTTGGCCATTCCTTCAATTGAGGTGCTTCCTTCATTAAGACTTGGTTATTATCTTGGTGACTCAAGTCTGTTATGAAATGATTTGATAATTCCTCTTTTTTTTTAACAGGGCTTTTTATATGAGAAAATGGAGTTGATAACTTTGGCATATTTAAATTAGCCTCATTAATTTTATCCATTTTTTCAATAATAAGCCTTATTTCACTCTGAATATCATCTTTCAGATGCATTCTTGCTTCATCACTTTTTTCCACATGGTCCAAAAGTAATTTTTGGTGTGATGAAGTCTTTTCTTCAAATATTTCTACAGAAATACTTAATTTATTTAATTTTTCTGTAAGATTGTCAATACTCACATCATAATTGATTGTCAAAGTCTTGTCTTTGATATCTTTTATGTATTTATACAATTCTTGTTGTCCTTGTATTAATTTTTGAGTATTGTCAATTAAATTCTTTGGTTTATTATTTTCAACAATAAACTTAATGTTGTCAATTTCTTTCTTGTTTTGCACAACAATTTTTGTTAAAGATAAATTGTTATTTATTTCTTGTAGTGATAATAAACTATCTTTAATTTCTTTTAGAGGTAATATACTATTTTCAATTTCTGTGAAAGTATTTACAACATCTTTGGACAAGGTTATTTCTTTGGGAAATGAGGTTGTCTCATTCTTTGCTCTTCCTTGTCCTTGAATTCCATCAAGGTTCTGGCCATGTTGAAAACATTGTCCATGGCATCCTTTTGGATTCTTGGGATCCTGTAGCTTGGGGAATATGGTTTCCTCCAATGCTTTTTCTTGTTCTTCTTCCCTTCTTGGGCAAGTGGGCTGGCTTGAGGCTTGCTGGTAGAAGCTACTGGGGCTTCTTCCTTGGTTGCCTCCCTCTTTTTGGCGTGGTAATCCTTGATTTTTTTGATTTGAGGTTTGGATGACAGTGGATTCCATCCATTGGAGTATTTCACTATCTCCTCCTCTTTGAGGAACTTTTTTAGGATGTGCCAGGAGTTCATCACTCCTTGGTGTATTTGAGGCAGCATTTCCCAATCTTTGTCCTTGTACACTGTGTAATACTGCTTGTACTGGCTCATGTAGATGTCTATTTGAGCCCTCTGAATGTGATTTGTACCTATTTGAGTTACTCACACTTAGCTCCAATTCAGATCAGATATCATGGGCATTTCTGGAACTTGCCTTTGGGATAAGGCACTTCCTTGTGTGGATTCTGTTCCACTGGGGATATTGCCCTTTCTTTTCCCTTTTGAGGGATCAGTTCTACCTCTGAGTCCAGCTCCATCTGATTGGATGGAGTATTGGGAACCTCTTCTGGTAGTCATAATTTAAGAAAATAAGAAATAAAAGTATTTTAGGATAAAAATTCTTTTTATGGCAATTGTAAAAGAGGTGCTCACCTTTAGAGTCTTGAATGGTGGGTCCTGGAAAGTCTAATTTCTTAGCTTTCTTTCTTTTGGTGATAACTGGTGTTGGAGAACTTTGACAAGTTTCTTCCACCAATCTCTCAACAGTAGCTTGGTTGTCTTCTGTTGGGTTATCTTCAAACACTAAAGAAAAGACAAACAAATATAAGTCTTTTTATAAGAAGTGTTATTTTTTGGCAAGATATGGCAATTTTCCACGTAGAAATTGCTTTAATATCTTTAATGAATAAAGAAATGAATAAAAATGAATAAAAATAACTTTTTTATTGTTTTTTAATATTTTTTATATTTTTTATTTTTAAGGAATAAAATAAAAATTAATATGATTCTTTATAAAATGAAATTATAATAAAAATTATTTTTAATTTATATAATATTTTTTTAATCACTAGAGTCACTCAAAGAAAGTTCTTTCAAGTCTAAGGATGTGAAAAACCACGTGTAAGACAGTACAATTGCTTTCCAAATGCCTCAATAGCTTTTAAAATCAATAAAATATAAAATTATTATATAATTTTATGATTATAAATATAATTTATTATTGGATAAACCCAATTAGAATCTTTTTAAAGGTCTTTTAAGTAAATATCACGGCCAGGCCCCCAAATGTAAGGTTTGACTATGAAACAATAAGTAAAAATTACTAATTTATTACTTATTGTACTCTGAATGTCCTTATGAATTGAATAAATAAGATTAAAAATATAATAATAATAAATAATTATTATTATTATGGCGTAAAATAATTATATTATTAAATAAATATAATAATATAATTTATATTATGAAAATATATTAATATAAAATAATTAATATATTTAGAAAGCTCTTTATTATTGTTACCAACAAATAATAAAGGCGTAAAAAATTGCTTTTTATTAATAAAAAACAATTAATAACAATAATATTACTAATATTAAAGTTATGAATTAATATAAATACTATTTATATTAATTAGAGAATTATTAAGAGAGTAATAATAGAGAAATTATTATAATAAGAGAAAATAACCTACTTTTAACACTTAATATAATAATTTTGAAATATTTTACGCCAAAAAATATAAATACAACCTTTTCAAATTGTATTTACAATAAAAATAAAGAAAATTACAAACTATTCTGGATTTTTACGTGGAAATGAGTTTTAGAGAGATTTTTAACAAAAACAATTAAATAAATGATTTAATCACGTCAAAATAGATGATTATAATAAGGTGGTCTTTGGTCTTTAATAATATAATAGTCTTATATATAAAGAATAAAGAAATTACCTTTGATTTAATTGATTTAATGTTTTTGATGCGTCTGAGGGGAAAATAGAGTAAAAAGAGCTCTATTTATAGTAAATACCTCCCTCCTAGAGTCCAACAGGCTTCTAGTAGACGTGTACTGATCATACCCACTGGAATTGATCAATATTTTAAGGTTTGGAGATGATTACATCATTATCAAACCATATTACATCATTATTACACCATTATTTATAGTTATCACTATAACTCTAAGTTTGATGACATCAGAGGCTTGGCAGAACCCCAAATTTCGTGTTGTTTATTAGTTTTAATCATAAACTAATAGTATTCACCAATTTTATCACTCTTAAGACTGTTAAGCTTAATTTAAGGTTACTGTGAGTGATCATAACTGCTCCAATTAAGCTCAAACTTTGATCCTCAATAACTTTGAAGATTTACGCGCTACAGAAATTCAAAGAGTGAATTCTGATAGCCTGGCATAACCTTATTATGCTTCCAAGAGCTTTTCATTACATCATCAAAACTCTAATTTTGATGATTTTTCTTGTAACTTATCTTTTCTGTCAAAATTCAATATTTTAAACTTCAAACCTTGATTTCAGGGGGTTATACCCTGAATTTAATAATATAAATTACATCATTCTTCACGAATGAACTAGTAGAATCCAACTGTATACTTTTTTTTAAGTTTGGAACACTTTCACAACAAAGTGGTCAACAGCTCTGTTGATTTTTGTCAATATTTCATCATAGGTTTTAACCTTGTTTATAATTTGTAAAATAAAGCTCATATCTGTGTTCTTACAGTAATTACGTGGTAACTTTATTTTTGGTTCATCATTCTATCATGTATAGCTTAGGAGATATTAGCTATGATCCTTGAATATATGCGTTGACCAAAAAAGTGCATATATTCAGGTTAATTCCTTAAGTATTAACTTTGGAAATTAGCTTATTAATTGTTTTATGTGTGGAAGTCCGTGGGGAATTCACTGGTACAATTTATTTTACATGTTGTTTCATTAGTTCTTGAGATAAATAAGGCTTTATGGTTTTTATAAGGTATTATACCTTATAACTCATTAAATATTGACTTTACAGATATGCCATAAAAATGGTATATGTGTATTTTACCATGGGGAATCCAATGGTATAATTTATTTTACATGTTGATTCATTGGTTTTTAAGTTAAACCAATTTTTGTACCAATTTATGGTATTTTTTGTATATTTAAGTATTTATTTTTAATGTATAATTATTCTAAGTAATTTTAATATAATTATATTAAAGGTATAATTATTCTAAGTCTTTTTTGTGACCTTATTGGGTATGTGGTCATATCTCAAAGGCTCACAGGACTATTCCAGGGACTGCTTCTGAGGAGATGGCTGCAAAATTTGCCTGGTATTAAGATGGATTTTTTATTGTGTTTTTTATTTATGTTATTTTTTTATGTTTTTATTTTTAAATAATAAAACAAAAATCAAGATGATTCTTTTTTGAAATTAAATTATAATATAAATTTATTTTTAATTCATAAATATCTTTTTTTGATTACTAGAGTCACTCAAAACAAGTTCTTGAAAGTTGAAGGATGTGAAAGACCATGTGTAAGAAAGTACAATTTCTTTCCAAATTCCTCAATAGCTTTTAAAATTGATAAATATGAAATTTCTATCTGATTTTTATTGGATAAACCCAATTTGAATCTTTTTAAAAAGGTCTTTTAAGTAAATATCATGGCCAGGCCCCCAAATGTAAGGTTTGACTATGCAACAATGAGTAAATATTACCAATAGTTAACTTATTGCACTATGAATGTCCATATTAAATTAAAGAATAAGATAGAAACCGATTATAATAAGAAAGAGTTATTATAATTATGGTGTAAAATATTCATATTATTAAACAAATAGAACAATATAAATTATATGCAAAAAAATAATATAATAAGAATAAATATATCAATATACTCATGACACTTGATTATTCTTAAAAACAAATAATAAAGGGGGAAAAAACTGTTGTTTAAGAATAAAAAACAATTTATAACAATAATATTACCAATATTGAAGTTATGAATTCATATAAATACTATTTATATTAATAAAAGAATCATTAAGAATAACAATAAAGAGAAAATAACCTTTTCTTAACACTTAATATAATGACTTTGTATAAATTTAAATATAACTTATTCAAATTGTATTCATAATAAAATATAGGAGAAATTAAAAGTATGCTTGTTTTTACATGGAATTAGAGATTTTTGGAGATAAATTTAAGAAAAATCAAAATTTGATTCAATCATGTCAAAATTGGTTATTACAGTAGAGATTAACTTTATTCTTTAATTATATAATAGTTTTATATAAAAAGAATAAATCTTTTACCTTTGGTTTTGATAATTTAATGTTTTTGTTGCGTCTGAGGGGGAAATAGAGGTAAAAAGAGCTCTATACATAGTAACCTCCTTCCTCCTGGATTCCAGAAGGATCTTAGTAGACCTTTACTGATGTTATTCACTGTAATTGATCAGTATTTTAAGGGTTAGTGATTATTACATAATAGTTAAACCATCTTATCTCATTATTATGCCATTATCTAGAGCTATCACTGTAGCTCTAAGTCTTCTGACATCATAGACTTTGTAGAAGACTAAAATTTGTGAATTTTATTACCTTTAATCATAAAAAACTATTATTCACCACTTTTATCACTTATATGACTGTTAAGCTTAAATTAAGATTACAGTAAGTGATCATAAATGATCAATTTTAAGCTCTGTTGAGTTATACATGCTGCAGATACTCAAGGAGTTAGTTCTGATAGCTTAGAATGTCAAGATTAAGCTTCCAAGAGAATTCATTTACATTATAAAAATACTCTTTTTGATGATTTTTCTTGTAACTCATCTTTTTTGTCAAAATTTACTATTTTAAGCTTCAAACTATGATTTCAAGGGGTTATACCTTGAATCTAATGATGTGAACTACATCATTATTAACGTGTGAGATATTAGATTCTGAATATCTAATCTTTGCTTAGTCTGGACCACTTTCACAACAAAGTGGTCAACAGCTATAACAATTTTGTTCAATAAACTCCTACAAGCTATAACCTTGTCTATAACTTGGCAGATAAAGTTTATATCTGTACTTGTACAGTAATTATGTGGTATTTTAATTTTTTGTTCAGCTATTTATAATGTATATTTCAAGAGATAACTATTTATAATGTATATTTCAAGAGATATGTGCTAAAAACCATGTATATGCACTGATCATAAAAGTGCATATATTCAGGTTATTTCCTTAAGTATTTACTTTTCAGATATGACATAAAAATGTTATATGTGTATTATTTCATGGGGAATTCAATGGTTTATTTCATTCTACATTTTTTCATTAGCTTCTTAGATAAAGAAGAATTTATGCCTTTTTATGGCATTTTTGCTTATTGCACAGTAAGTATTATCTTTACAGATATGATATAAAAATGTTATATGTGTCTATTTCCATGGGGAATATAATGGTGCAATTTCTTTCACATTTTTATTTATTAGATTCTGTAAGATGTGACTATGAAACTGATGATAATATTACTATTAATCAACAGTACTATGTCTGTTCTTATGAAATATAATAATAAAAAATTATTATAACCGCAATTAAATAATTATAAAATTATTTCTTTCATGTTTTATACACTACTAGTGATTATAACTGTGAGCAGTAATTGTCTACAAGAATCAATTACAAGAAGAATTTAATAATAAAAACTTCTTTATTAAAATAATGAAATTATTTTAATATATAATTATCTTTTACAAGAATAATTATAAGGATAATTCTTGAAGAAAACTATTACTAGAGAAAAGCTTTAAGAATTAAAGATAAATGACTCACTAATACTCCAAAGAACTTATTGATAGATAAAAGTAGAGAAATTTGACGTGGAATTGTGGACTTAAGGGATCAAAAGGATTTATAACAGTATTACAACAATGTATAGTTGGATTCTAGGATTTCACGTCTTTCTGGATGATTTGGAAAGATTTAAAACACTTAAGAATAGCCTTAACTAATACTTACTTGTTGGTAATAATGATTTAATAAATTGATAAGATGATGATATGGGAAAAACAGCAAGAAGAGGCTTCTTTTAAGTCAACAACAGCTCACAGAGGCGTGCCATGGAGCAAACTGAAAAACCAATGAGTGAGAAAACAATAAACCTTTTTGGATTAATGATTGCATCATCTGTTGTCACGTAAGATTATCATAATTACTTAATTGATGCTTTTACGTGACGACCAACCCCAATATGGTTAAGAATAAAAGGAGTAACAACAGTAAATCTTCTTTTATTCTAAAATAATCATTGATTTCTCAAAGTTATCAATTTTATTGCCAATTTCATCACAGAATTTAATTACTGTGAATTTTTGAAGATTCAGTGTTTCACGTAGAATGGTCAAAAATGGACTGTAAGTAAAACTTTTAATTTTACCAATGAAACTGTAATTCTTTTTGGTTGTACCATATATAATACAGTTCTTCATTGTTCCTGAAAGTTTCAGAAATATTCATTAAGAATTGTATTTTTAATGAATTTTTGAAGTTTTTACCTCATTTCTACGTAGAATTGCAAATAGCAGTATTTTGCTGGTTGCTATGAGGTAAATCAATGAATATGAGTCCCAAAAGGGTTTGAATTACTCTTTTAGGGTCTAGTCATGGAAAGTCATCAAGAATTGACATGGTTACAGGAGTCTAAGTAGCTCATTACCTCCTTGGCACGTCAAAATAGCAGGTTATTTGCTATTTTCTTGTGATTACAGTAGGTGTAACTTGGTAACCAAGTTCCCAAAGAGTTTTAGTTTACCAATTGGGCCAAGATGAGCCATGGATCCATGCTCTGGAGCTATCCACGCCTCTGAGGCCTCAGAAGTTGGGTACCCTGGCTCTCTTTGATGTCTTTTGTCCCCCTTGCCTAATTTTTACATCAAAATAGTAATTTAAGCTTAAAGTGAGATATCCACTATGGGTGTACCAAAAGTCCATGTAAGAATACTAAGATATTAAGTGCTCAAAACATGCATAACACTATTCTTAGTGTATATGTAACATGGGATTTCTCACATTCCCATTATTTTGGTGTGAAATTAAGAAAAACAAAAGTTTTCACAGATCTTTTATGTGGTATTGATGATGTGGTATTGAAGTATTTTCCATTTTACCACCTCAAATACTTAAATTGAGCTTATTCACTCTATGGGTCTACCCTAGGTGAATTTTTGTGTAGAATCCAAATCTGGTCTTCAATCCATGGATTTACTTACTCAATAAAAAGTTATTCATCTTTTCTGAAATTGAAAATGATGAATTTTGGATATATGCATGACTTATGAGTTTTGCATAATTCAAAATTTCCTTTTAAGATGATTGTGGCCTATTTGGGTATGTAAAATATACCTCAAGGCTCACAGATTCTGAGTTAATCAATTTTTTATGCTTATTTATGGCATTTTTGCTTATTTCAAGATAATATTTTCAATTCTTATTATTAGAGTAATTAGTGTAAAGTTGTTTTATGACCTTTTTGGATATGTGCTCATATCTCAAAAGCTCACAATTTTATATGTGTATTTTACTATGAGGAATCCAATGGTACAATTCATTTCACATGTTTATCCATTAGACTCTGAGGTAAGCAAGAATTGATGCCTATTTATGGAATTTTTACTTATTTTAAGATAATATTTTTAATTCTCATTATTAGAATAATCATTGTAAAGTTATTTTGTGGACTTTTTGGATATGTGGTAATATCTCAAAGCCTCACAGTCATGAAGCCACAAATGAATTATACAGCCAAACAAAAAGAAGGTATTGTAACTACTTCAAAAAAGAAAAGCCAGCTGGAAGAAGTATCCTGAGAAGAAGCCAAATAACTTCATTTCTCAATTTGATAAGGAGGAGCCTTCAAAAGAATTCTAATTCTCCACCATCATCAGTGAGGGGGCATGTTGGAGTATTCCATCATTGAACTAAGGTTGCCACACGTTGAATTCCTGGAGGGTTTGGCCTGTCCCAAACCCCACCCAGATTGCAACCCTGTGGTTTTTTTCTTTCTTCTTTATCCCAGAGCCCGCCTACCCAGGAGGGACATACAGGAATTTTCATTTTTCATTTTCTTTGAAGTTTCTTTCACTTAATGTTCAGCATTTTGTACTTTTTTTGACTGTTTACTGTGTTCAGGAACCCCGTTGGGTTTCCTGACCCATCCTGTCCCCCATCCCCTTTGGGAATTTAAAAAAAACCACCAAAAAAAAGCTGGACTGTGTCCCCTGGGAATATCCCAATTTTTCAGTATTGGGTGGCAGCTTTACATTGAACAGTGCTCTTGTTCTGAATAAAATTCTTTATTTCTATTATTTGTACCTTTTATTTCAATTACTTTTTATTGAGAAAAATTAAAATAATTTTGTATATTGTTGTTTGCTTTTGAATAAAAAGTACTGTATTCTTTAGTATTTAAAGAGATAGTAATTTGTTGTAACTTAGACATGAGAAATATATATATTTAAAATAATATAAATAAATTAATACTCTCTTCATTTTCGTGACCACTACCTTAACAAGTGCTAATAAAGTCAACAAAGAATTCACCATGAATAAAGCTTATTTTGAGATTGTATTCCAGTCTCCCCTCAGCGCAATATACTGAACTGTCAAAAGAAGATATACATGAACCCAAACGTTTTTTTTGGAAAAAGCCGATTTTTGCAACTTTCGCACCATGCTTAGTTTGTTGGAGGCAGCCCTTTTAGGAGACGCTCCAGCATTTTGTCCTGGTGGAAATCAGAGAAAGGACGCCTTATAGCCAAAGGCTCCGTTCGCGCTGGAGGGATCCCAGGTTCTGCAGGTTCTGGGTCCGACTGCAATAACGAGCCCTCGTTTTCAAAGACTTTGTCTGGATGGAAGTCTGAGAAGGGAGGCCTCATGGACAAAGGTTCCTCTTGCGTTTGAGGAATTGAAGGTGATGCTTCCTTCAAGAGGCGCTCCATCATGCTTCCTGGTTCGAACTGCAACAGCGAGTCATCACTTTGAAGAACTTTGTCTTGATGGAAGTCGAAGAACGGAGACCTCATGCACAAAGGTTCTTTTTGGGTTTGAGGATTTGAAGGCTCTGATTCTCTCAGTGCGAACTGCATCATGCTCTCTTGTGCGAATTCCGAATGGGAGTCATAATCCTCAAAGACGTTGCCTTGGGAAGATCGTAACTCCGAGCTTCCGGCTCCGGACGTTTTTCGTGGACTAAGAAGCCATTTCTCATTGGTAAGCCGCGCTTCAGGCTCGTTAAATTGTTCGTGATCCTGAAAATCGGAAAACTCTTGGTCTTCTGTTGGTTTGAGTTGCTCTAGGTTCAAGTTGAGTTGTGTGCGCTCTTCCCCTGGCTTGCTACGCCAGTGAAGGCTTGAGAGAAGCATAATAAGGAGAAGGTCACTCAGAAAGAGGAAAACCAGACAGATTCTCATTTTTAGACTACGATTTGCTTTATAGAGTAGGCTCTTTAGAAAGTGAATAAGTGACAGGGTGAGAGCGGTTTTCTTATCCAGTGAGCACAAGCGTATTTACGTCTATCGGCTTAACAACCTAATATAGTCCGATAAAGCAGACAGGACTCTATCAAGCGAGGCAGAAAGTTACAGCTTTTTTGCCTCAGAGCTTGACAATGCCTTTCTTGATTTTTGAAGATATATTGTGTCACGTTTGCCACCCTCTGTCGATGTTGGTAACGCTCAACAGGATTTGTGAGGCAACCCACCTGGTGTTTGATTGTCAAAACTGACCCTCTTACATCTCACAATTGATGCTCCTTTTGCGCTCTTTGTGCTTTTCCGAAGGAATTACCCTTCTGTCTGGAATGGATGGGATAATTTGTGCTTGTTGAGTTTTCAAAAAAAGCTTACCCTTTTTGTTTTATATAGTTTATTTTCTCTTAATTTTGCTTATTGGAAGGAGACATGTCAGAGAATCAAGGGAAATACTAAACCTCAGAAGAGGCACGACCTCAAAACGCTATTCAACCCATCATTACTCTTTTGTTTTCTAAGCTTGTTTTAGCTTTAGACTGGACTCCCGACAAAGATAAAATTATGGATAAACAAAGGTGTTTACCATTGCCATCTTCCTCTTGCTCCGATGTTCCATTCTTTAGACGTACGTTGCGTGTCTGGTTCTACTGCTGCTTGTGTTTGTGCTGATGCCCCTATAGTCTCCGTAGTTTTCGGTATCAATTCAGAACCTCCGTTCAATTAGACGATATATTCCGGCTCATGAAATTGTTTGAAAAAGAAAAAACTTGCCAAGTGCTTCTGGTGTCTCTTCTCAAAGGGCTAGAAGTGGCTGTGGCCGGAATTGAATTTCCTGTCAATTGAATCATCAAACGACGGAAAAACGCACTTTGAACAAGTTTTTTTCTATGAAAGGAGAATCATGTATTGCTTCTGTCTCTTTCTTCAGAAGCAAGTAAGAAATAAAAGAATTATTTGATTCCCAGGAGCTTGGATCATAAGGAAATTGGTTTACGGAATTCCCCAATTCTTTTTCCCTAAACAATTTGAGCCTCACTTCTAGTTATGGCCTGTAGTTCTCACTATATTAAGAAACCATCCGTGCAGGATTAGTAAATCATCATGTATATAAACCACCTCTATGTTGTACCTTAGATCTTCCTTATCTAGCCCGCCTCCCGTGGTTTTTTTTGGCCATTGGACCACTCCCGTACCCTGTCCTGATCTGTACCCCGTGGATCGGCACCTGCGCCAACTTAGGCCCGACCCCCAAACCCCGTCCCAACGCGGGAACAAGGGGAACCCACGGGGATATAATCTTTACCCCAATTTTTTTACAACTCCCAACTTTCCAACCTTTTCTTGATTTTTTTGACTCATCTGCCGCTATTCTCATCTCCATTCTTTCCTTCTTTTTCTTACTTTTTTTAAATATTTTCTTCTCCAATCTCAACTTATTTCTTTTTTTACTCTTGTAACATTTTTAATTCTTGCAAAAAACAATCAAACCAAGAATTATGGCTGATGATGGTATTTCAACAGAACCACCATCCAGAGCTTCTACCCAAAGTGAAGATAAACCTACCACACTCATTTCTAGCATTAAAACCCTCCAATCCATCAAGTGATCATTGGTATGGAACTATTTCTCTGAAGTGGATGAAACCTATGTTGAATGTAATGTCATCAACTGTGGGTGTCAAGCTTGCAAGAAAAGTCTCAAGTGAGATCAAACTGGAAGTACAAAATCAATGACACATGATCTCAAAGTCCTTCATCACTTAAAAAACCCAAAAAAACTGGCCCAAGAAATCTCCACTCAGACTTTGGATTGTTTGTGCAACCTCATGTTGCCAAGAGGGTGGGTCATTCAAATTGGTACTGACAATTGAACTTCCAAACTAATTTTTTTAATTAGCTCCTATCCTCAGAATTTCTGAATAATGAAACAGTCTATTTCATTTTCAATTTGAATATTCCTCTCTCTATCACAGACTCCACATCCTGTTGATCACTCCTGGAGCTTTGTAATCCAAACATCTTGAACATCCCAGTCCAGCACACAGAAACCACCTCAAATTTGGTTGAGGTGTTCTTATTTCATCAAGAAAAGCTTGAAGTACAATATTTCCAAAAAAAAGGTGAGGTATCCTTCACCACAGATATTTCAACAAGCCCAGATGTTACCAATTTCCTTGCCATTACTGAACAATTCCGAGATTCAAACTAGAATCTCACCTCTTTCCTATCAGGCTTAAATTCCATTGAAGGTAGGAAATTAATTAAAATCAGTCAAAATTTATAACTGATTTACTTTTTTATGTTTTCTTCAGGTGATTGTTTGAATTAATCACTTGAAAATAACCTAATGAAGACACTATCAAATTTCAAATCAGAAGAACAAATAATGTGTATTATGACCAAAAATGCTTAATCTAATAAACCCATGCCTTGTAGGTTGGAATAAAAATCAAGATCATTCAATGCAGCCATGCAACACATAGGTTGCATGACTCAGAAAATCCATTTGGCCACTTGGCATGTCTTAAATTCCTTCTCACATGATTTTACTAGCCCTGATAACAACATAGCACCACATGATTGGATGAAAAACTGCATGTCCACAGCCATAAGGTGTGGATATGAAGCTTTGATTAAAAATCAAGTACTTTTCCTGTCCTCAAAATTTGTATAAGATACAATATGATTAAAAATTTTAAGATTTAAGATTTTTAAGAGAAAACACTCCAAATTTATTGCTTTTGAATTTATAGGTATAAAACAAGAATATAAAGATTCATTACTTTACCAACCAAAAAACTTTATCCAAAAATACTCTACAAGAGATATACAAGGCTACAAAACAAATTTCTTCAAGAGAAATTGCAATTGGAATTGATTGAGCAAATAACTTCAGGAAATTAATATAAGAGCAAAGTCTTTAAAAAATACTATTAAAGAGAAAACATGCTTAAAAGTGACCAGAGTGAATTTGGAAACAAAGTGACAAAGTTAACAGTGATGAAAGATGCTTTAATTGACTTATGGGGTGGTTCAAGGGTAAAAATTATTATAATAATTTTTTCATGTGGTTAAGAGGTTAAAAATGAATTAAAAAGGGTGGTTGTAATTTTTCATTGATTGGTTTAGCAGCTTTGAAACTAATTTTGAAAGGAAAAGATTCTAACGTGAAGAGAAAAGTGGGGCAAAGAAGAAATTCTCTTATAGCCACCAATTTTCTTACTGCAAAGGTGATATTCACTCTTTTCAGTCATGGAAAACCCTCTGGTAACAGAAAACCCAATCATGGAATCATTGAACCCTGGTTTAGACCAAAAAAGCCAATTTTAGCTATTTTCAGCCATTTTAGACCCTTAAATCAACCATTGCTATAGTAATACCTGGTTTCAAGCTTCAAAACATGTCAAAATGTGTGTAAGAGACATAGAAACCAGTTAAAACTGTTTTTACTAAGATTTTTTTAGCTTAAGGGTAGCTTTACCCTCTTGGAAACAGTTAAAACTGCCCTGGTTGGTCTCAAAACCTCCTCATCAATTGAGTCACAGACCCTGTGACTCAATTCCAGGCCGAAATTGATGAAATTTTGAGTGAATTTTGACAATCCATGCCTGTGAGCTAAGAATTTGGGGGAGTCTGGCACCCTTGGAGCCAAGATTCCTCCCCAAAAAAAAATTAATCTTCCCAATTTATTTTTTCATTAATTCCTCATCATGTATTATACTTGTAATTTACATATGTAATTCAATTGAGTTTTTACAGTACACAACTGTAATGATTTATACCTCATATGTAAATCAAAGGTCACTTCTGTAATACATGCCCACATTTTGACATTTCAATTGAAAATAATTCAATACAGAAAATACTAAAAACTTAATTTAAGCTTATTTAGAGTTGAGTTACAGAAATTCTACCCAGAGGTGACCCCACCTTATTTTTTATGAGAAATCCAATGGCAAAATATTTTTCATATGTTTATTTATTGGATAGAAAGCTATAGTAATTTCTATTTAACTCTTTTCCAAAAATATTTTTATTTCAATATTTTTGATGAAAATTGATTTTTACTTAATTTCTTCAAGTAAAAAGGTTTTTTCACAATTTTAAATTTCAAAGTAATTTTATTTTTCAATTTTATATATAAATTTTATATTTATATTTTAGTTTTTATTTTTTCTAATGTGAATAAGTTCATTTTATTTACAATTATATCATTTTTTATCCTTTGTGGTCTTTTGGGTATATAAATATACCTCTAAGGCTCACATTCCCTCCACCTAAAAAGGGAATGTTAATTTGTAATATTGTTATTTCTAGTGTGTCTGAACCTTCTGAGAAGCTTGGTAGATTTAGGTATGCCTTTTTCTGCCAACCATTCATCTTGAAAAGTTGAGTCACTGTACCTGACATGGTATTCCCTTACTTTCTTTCTTTTAGAACTTTTGTAATTTTCTTTATACCAGATGATTCAACAGGACGTATATTCTGGGGAACTTTATTCCTCAAGGGGAATTTCTCAGAATCACCAGATATATATGTCTTAATTAAGCTTACTGGAAATTTAGGGTGCTTTTTACTAAGCTCCTCAGATAATTCTACTTCAACAGCATTTTCTCCATGGAGGGCCTTAATAACAAAAGGTCCTTCAAAGGGGTCTTTGAGCCTTTTACATCCTTTGATATTATTGAAGTTATTTTCAGATACAAGTACTAAATATCCCACTTTAAAGTCTGGATTGGCATGTGATTTGTCCCATTTGTCTTCGGCATATTCAATTGAGTCCTCCATGCACCTTAATGCATGCTTTTTAGCCTTGTCTAGTTTTCCTTTGATGCTAGCAGCTGTGGGATGTATCTCAACCAATTCTTCCCTCAAGGAATCTTGGGATGGTCTGGAATTCCATCCTTTTTCTAGAATAGCAGGAGTTTTATTGGTACTGGCATGAATGGATGTTGTGTATGCCAATCCCAATTCAGGTAAAAGGCTACACCAATCATGGGTGAATCTATCACAATCTTTGAGCTCTAGGCCATAAGCACAGAATATTCTGACCATGTCTTCCAAGGTTTGGATCATTCTTTCAGCTAGACCATCAGCTTGTGGGTGGTAAGCTGTAGAGAAGGATAACTTTGTTTCAAATAATTGGTTAAGGTTTTTCCAGAGGGCTGAGGTTAATTTGGGATCCCTTTCAACAATGATGTTTGTGAATATGCCAGTCCATGATATTACTCTATTCCATATCAGAAGAGCTTTATCCATGGCTGTGGCATCTTTGTGACAAGGAAAAAAGATTGGAGTTTTACGGAACCTGTCAACAATCACTAGGCATTTATGCTAGCTTCTGTCACCCCCTGCTGGTAGACCAGTCACCCAATGCATATGGACAATTTCCCAAGGTCTGCTGGGCTCTTGGATTTTGATCATATTGAAAAGTCTTTTTCCAGTGGATTTATTTGCCTTTTGACATCTGTCACAGGTTTTGAAATACTCTGCAACATTGGCTATCATATACAGGTGTTGAATTTCTCCCTTGTTCTGTCCTGAGAAGGGGCTGTCATGAAATTTTTTCAGTACAAGATTGATTGAGGATCTGTCCAAAACTGTCATTACATATGTGTGCTTAGTCCTATGGTAAATTATGCCATCCAGTAAATAGAATCTTCCTTCATCATATTATTTATTCCATATTTCATTTGAGGCATGTATTAAGGAGTTGTCTTTAGAGGTTTTAGTAATTAATTGACATATGATTCTCAAATTCATATCTTGAGTATAGATGTTCTTGAATTACTCAAAGAAGGTGGTGTTCAGGTCTGTAACACTGATTACTTCTATTGGTATCTGTGGGGAAGCTTCTTCTGGTACATAAGCAGGATTATCAATGTCATTTGGTAATGGCCATCTGCTTAGTCCATCTGAATTTCTGTGAATATTTCCATATTTATGAACAATTTTCATATTAATTCTATACTCCTGTATGGCTATTTGACATCTGAGCATATGTCTGTTAGGTGTTTTCATGTTTAAAAGTGATTGAACAGTGGTAAAATCTGTTATAACTTCAAAAACACATCCTTCCAGAAATCAATGAAGTTTTTCCAAGGCCCAAACAATTAATATACATTCCATTTGACTTGCCCCATATCTTCCTTCAGCTGGTTTGATCTGCCTATATATGAAACATATGGGTCCTTCCACAGGTTTGTCAGTTATAATCTGGACTTGATGAAGAGCAGTACCTAGCTCCTCCCCTGATGCATCAATATAAAGCTTAAAGGGTAGCTTAAATTCTGGCATTAGTAAGAGTTGAGAAATGTTTAAGGCTTGTCTCAAGGGTTCAAAGGCTTTGACTCCATCAACACTCATTTCAAATACTGTGTCTTTGTCACACAATTTTTGAGGAGGTCTTTCTATGGATGAAAAGGCTTTGATGTGCTTCCTGTAGTATCCTGCAAATCCCAAGATGACTGAATTTACTTTCTGTTTTGAGGCATAGTTTTCAGTAGGACTGCTTCAGCCTTGTTTTTGTCAATTTCAAGGGATAGACCAGATACTACATGTGCTAGGGCTTTGAGTTCTCTAAATCCAAAGTGGCATTTCTTCAAAGAAATATTTATGTTTAAGGATTGAATTTTTCTCCACACTCTGGCTAATTAGTATATATGTTCCTCCCAAGTCTTGGAACACACAATGATTTCATCAATGTAAATGATTAACCATCCTTCTGAAATTTCTTCAGGGAAGATTTAATTCATCATCCTTTGGAAGTATGAAGGTTGATTTTTGATACCAAAAGGCTTCCTCAAATATTCATAAACCCCACAATGAACAATAATTCTCAAATATTTTCTTACTCTTGGTGTCACCACATGTTGATGGAATCCCCTAAGGACATCCATAGTGCTTATGTACACTCCTTGAGATATTCAAGTAAGCCAAATTTGGACTTTTAGTATGGGATACCTGTCTGGGACAGTGTAAGTGTTCAGACCTCTAAAGTCCCCAATGGTGAAGTATCTGTCTTTGTTGTTATGTAAGTCTATGCCATAAATTATTAAGTAATCATTTCCAAATATCAAATGGGGGCTATAGAAGTTTTCCATAACAGAAAACTCAACTGTTATTCTTGAATTTCCATTGACATGTGAAAATATGACAGTAGTTTCAAATATGCCCAATTCTTTCATTTGATTACTTGCACTGTTGAATTTTATGCAATTAATTGGTAATAATTGATCTTCAAAATTTGGTGCAAAATTCTCAAGAAAATATTTTCCAAAACAAGAGCAGAAGGCTCCTGGTTCAAGTAAAAATTTAGTGGTTTTGCTATCAATTACAAGCTCTGTTATACAGGAATTTACAGCTGTATCACCTTTTCCCCTGTTTGGTTTGGTTTTCATAAGTTGTTCATCTTGAATTTTTGACAAATCACACTTACCATTTCTCAATTGTGAAAAGTGGAAATAAGATTCCATGATTTCAAATTTGAAATTGATATTTTATATATCTTTTGAGAACTTGGAAAATATTTATGATTTATCATCCAATTTTTCTTCATTTACATCATCTTTTCCCACATCAGGTTCTTTCTCAATGTCAATTTAATTGATTTTTCCTTTTTTGGGGAATTTATTAGCTAAATGTGTGGTGCTTTGGAAAATATGGCACTTTCTGATTGCATGTGCAGATTTATAATTCATATTATTAGAATTTTCTTTGGAATGATTTTCCACAGAATCTTTCCAAGGCTTATTAAACCTTGTTTGCATATTCAACCTACTAGAACTGATTCTGGTTCTAGTGGCTACTTCTTCCAATATATTTATAATATCTCCTGCTGAAGATTGTTCAGTAGTACTGCTTTTGATATAATTCTCTAAGTAACCTCCAATTGTCTCATAATTTTTCTGTGAATCATAAATTCTGACATGTCAGGATATAATGCTGTTAATCTGCGTTTCTGTTAGAAAAACAATGGCAAATCTTTGTCTTTCTCAGCATCAAATTTGGCATATTCAAAGGCTGTTTCCACTTCAAATCTTGAAGCATTATTGGCCCATTTATTAATAATTTGGGTTTTCAACCAAGTCCGACCTTGGTTTTCATGTGCTTTTCTTAATTTGATATACCATCTATGGCTGATTTGGTAAATAAGGTGTTAAATCTTGCTGTTACCTCTCTTTCTTGTAGCTCAAATTTTTCTTTTATCATTTCAATACCTCTGATGAATTCCATATGGTCATATTCTCCTTCACAGCTGAATTGAGACCATTCCTTAAGCTTTGGTACTTCTTTTAAAAGTGCTTGGCCCATTGATGGTTCCAAGTTATGGAAAGAAGTGGAAAATTCATTTTATTCAGAGGTGTAGACATTCTTGGTAAGGTGTGCAGTAATTTTTCAATATCATTCATTTTACTGGCAATATACCTGTGGAAATTTCTGAATTCCTGTTGAAAGCCTTGTATTAAATTTATTACTTCTATTTTATGTTTCAGTTCTTTCCATAATTCTGTCTGTCTAGTATTATCAGAAGTGACTTGATTCAATTTCATTGTTAATTTTAATACTTCCTCTTGTGAGGTATCAAAAACCTTTTTCAAGGCATTGGTATATGTCTTCACTTCAGTAAATTAATTTGAAATGACATCAATAAATTTTTATTATCTTCTTTGATAATATTTATTGTGTGTTTTATTCTTATTTCAATTATCTCATCAATATTTAATTTAGAATATTTATCTGTCAATTCTTTTATAATTGCAGATTGTTCATTTATTTTATTGCCTAATGAATTGTTGTAAGTAGAGGCTTTAAATGCTCTTGAAACTTTTTTAAAACACATAAGTGTTTCATTTATTTGGCTCAGACTTAGATTATTTGTCTTAAGATTGCTACAAATTGATGAATTCGTATCAGAAATATGACTTTTCATGTCATTTATAGCTATGTACAAAGTTGGAATGCCATCCAGAATGTCAGGAATCATTTCTGATATTTTAATTTGGCTTCCTCCTTTTTCTGTAATTCCATCATAGTTCTGACCATCTGAAATACATTTTCCATGGCATCCTTCTGAATCTTTGGGATTCTGTAGCCCTGGCTGTATGGCCTTGTGGCTGGTGCCTTTCCTTTTCCCTTTTTTTTGAGCTTGTGGCTACTTTCTCACATTGGAATTTCTTCTTTTGGCTACTGGGGCTGTTTTTGGCACTTGCTTGGTGGTGGAGGGTTGTTTTTCCTCCAGTATGCTGCTCAAAGCATCATGTTTTTCTTTTCCATCAATGGATTAACTTGCAAGTGGTTGTATGTCCCAGGAATTCTTTCAAAATCAGGTAATAATTTATGCAGTTTTGACACAGATCTGCAAGGAATTCTTGTAAGCCTTCTGCCTGGCTTTTTATAGGGCCACTGAGGCTTCTTGTGGCGGTTTCAGCTCTGCTTGAAGTAAAAACAGTGTTATCAGCTTCAGAATGGCATGATTTGTTGGTTTGGGCATTATTTATTGACCCTTGTCCTTCTGTAACTGATTGGCTTCTGCCAGAATCACCTCTATAACCTTTTTGAGAGCTGCTTGAGCGGTTATAGCTTGCTCCTGATCTGATTGAAGGCATAATTATGATTAAAAAAGCTTAAAATAGTTATTTTATTTCAAAAAATTACTATTGGCCAAGTTCTCAGCTTTTTGAAGAGTATTACTAATGTTAAAATTGATTAATTACGAATGAATTGGCTCTTGTTAATCTTTCTGAGTTATTGTCACATGGTGGAATGTGATCTACAACTTGCCAGTATTAATCGGTCTTTCAACCGGTTTAATAGCCTTTTCGGCAAGAGTTCCCTTTGCTGAGGTCTGGCAGACAGCATTGTGACAGTTATAGGAACAGTAATATTATGCTCAGAATTGATAGTACTTGCAGGGATAATACTAGTAACTGTTGATGCTGTTTCAATATTTGCTTGTCTTACCACATTTTCAGACACTCAAATTAATGAAAAAGGCAATTAATTAAGTAAAAAAAGGTTTTTCAAAAGTGAAACAAAAAAAATAAAGCCTCACTTATAATGTGAAAAAGGTTTTATTCTTTTTATGAATTTTTTGAATTATAAGTATTTTTTATGGATTTTTAAATTTTGCATATAAGAAAAAAGATTAAAAAAGAAAAACAATTATGTCACAGGTAGAATATAATGGCTGGGCCCCCAAATATAAGGTGTGGATATGAAACTTTGATTAAAAATCAAGTACTTTTCCTGTCCTCAAAACTTGTATAAGGTACAATATGATTAAAAATGTTAAGATTTAAGATTCTTAAGAGAAAACACTCCAAATTCATTCTTTTTGACTTCATAATTATAAAGTAAAAATAATATAAATATTTATTATTTTACCAATAAAAAAACTTTATCCAAAAATACTCTACAAGAGATATACAAGGCTACAAAAGAAATTTCTTGAACAGCAATTGCAATTTGAATTGATTGAGAAAAGAACTGCAGGAAATGAATATAAGAACAAAGTCCTTAAAAAATACTATTAAAGAGAAAACATGCCCAAAAGCTACCAGAGTGAATTTGGAAACAAAGTGACAACGTAAACAGTGATTAACCATGCTTTAGCTCACTTATGGGGTGGTTCAAAGTTAAAAATGATTATAAGAGTTACAAACAATAATTACAAATATTTTTTCATGTGGTTAAGAGGTTAAAAAGTACTTAAAAAGGGTGTTTGGAATTGTTTATTGGTTGGTTTAGCAGTGTTGAAGTTAATTATAAAAGGAAAATATTCTAACATGAAGAGAAAAGTGGGGCAAGGAAGACATTCTTTCATAGCCACCAATTTTCTTACTCAAAAGGTAAAATTTACTCTTTTAAGTCATGGAAAACACAATTATGGAATCATTGAACCCTGGTTTAGACCAAAAAAGTTCTGGTTTTGGCCGATTTTAGCTATTTTCAGCCATTTTAGACCCTTAAATCAACCATTGCTATAGTAATACCTGGTTTCAAGCTTCAAAACATGTCGAAAGGTGTGTAAGAGACTTCAAAGCCAGTTAAAATTGTTTTTACTAAGATTTTTTTAACTTAAGGGTAGCTTTACCCTCTTGGCAACAGTTAAAACTGCCACGGTTGGTATCAAAACCTCATCATCAATTGAGTCACAGACCCTGTGACTCAATTCCAGGCAAAAAGTGATGAAATTATGTGTGAATTTTGACAACCCATGTCTGTGAGCTAGGAATTCGGGGGAGTCTGGCACCCTTGGAGCCAAGATTCCTTTCCCCCCCAGAATTAATCTTTCCAATTTATTTTTTCATTAATTCCTCATCATGTATTATACTTGTAATTTACATGTGTAATTCAATTGAGTTTTTACAGTACATAACTGTAATAATTTATACCTCATATGTAAATCAAAGGTCGCTTATGTAATACATGCACACATTTTGACATTTCATTTGAAAATACTTCAATTCCTCATAGCTTCTAACCTACACACCACACCTCAATTTTAACATGAAAATTGATGGGTAACACCACCTGTGGTATGAATTAGATGAAGTTTTTAAGGATTTTCAATTTTCATACATAAAATAATGAAAACTGAATTTAAGCTTATTTAGAGTTGAGTTACAAAAATTCTACCCAGAGGTGACCCCACCTTATTTTTTGTGAGGACTCCAATGGTGAAATAATTTTCATATGTTTATTTATTGTATAAAAGGGCATAATAATTTTTATTCAACTTTTTTTCAAAAATATTTTCATTTTAATATTTTTGATGAAAATTGATTTTTACTTAATTTTTCAAGTAAAAAGATGTTTTCACAATTTTAAATTTTGAATTAACTTTATTCTTAAAGTATAAATAAGATTTAATCTTTATATTTATATTTCAATTTTTGGTTTTTATAATATAAATAAATTAATTTTATTCTTAATTATATCATTTTCTATCCTTTGTGGTCCTTTGGGTATATAAAAATACCTTTAAGGCTCACAATAAAAGCTCTGGTTGATTCTCCATACAGAATACACCTGAGGTACAACTCCATCATATCACAGCTTTCCAGGCTTTCTTTGTATCTTGACCAGAGACCTCAGAAGAGAACTTAATTTATTACTACTGTCTGCCTTGTTTACAATTCTGCAACACCAACAAATGTGACTTCACTCCTTTTGCATGTCAGAACTTGTTGAACTCCTTTTAGTTCAGGATTGGATAAGGCAGTCCTTGAGGGGGAAATGACAGGTAAGCACTTTTGAATTTCTGTATAGTACTGTAACAAAGGGTGCTAATGGTGTTTTAGCTTCCCCTCTGAATATACTAAAAAATATCCCTACATAGCTCACAAATCAAGCTTTAAGATTGTGGCTTGACACCTAGAGAAGACCTTTTAGCAGTCTCTATCAGACCTAATCAATAATCAGATAAGTAACTTATAAGTTAAAAAAAGTATAAAATATACTTTTTAAATAATAATGTAAAATTATATATGGGTAAGACCTTAATAGTATAAGAGGTTGACTCAATATAATGGTACTAATATATAGTATAAGGGTCAGTTGAATTTGATGTTATATATTTTATAATACTTGATGGCTTTAGAGGGTGATTGTTGATATAGTATAACAATAAGACCTTTAATTACTAAATTGTAAGGTATTGTTTAATATGAGATGAATATTTGTTAAAGATATGAGTAATATAATATAATATAGTGTAAGGGTTTTTATATAATAATATATATTTGTAAGGTTTTTGTTAATATGAAGCTATAATATCAATATTTTTCCTTTATACTATAGATCTTATTGGAATAAACTTAATAGTATGAGTATTATTGATAGTATTATAATTATGAGACTTATGATTTAAATGTAGGGTGGATTAATAATATAATATGGACCTTCTGTTAACTACTTTTAATTATAAATCAATATGAATTAAACCTATAAGTTTATATTACTTTAACAAAATAACTAGAGTATCCTACTAGTAAGAGATTGATGAATAATTCTCTCTCTGGGCATATAATTCACATTCAATAATAATAATAGATTGACCTACTAGTGGGGATAAACAATTATTATCCTTCTTGGTATATAATTAATTGCATGGGGAAAAAAGAAAAAATGAGGGAGAGATGACCTCTATTTATATTCTTTGGGCTCTTCATAGAGGCACTCAAATACAAGGTACTTGGAATTTTTTCACTCCTTTTGGCTGGGATAATTATTTTAGGGTGTTGGTAAACATACGTAAGCTTTTAGTAAAAACACATAAGTAACTTATTTTTATAATAAAAATTGTGCAGGCTCAGTTTTGAGCATTTCTATGATTTTTTTTGCCATATTCCTTCTGAAATTGGCTGTGAAGGTCCCCAAATTATTTCAAATATTTTTTTTTGCCCAATTTCTCCGTTTTGGCCAATTTGGCAAAATGGCCTATTTTTTCAAAAAAATTCATTAAATATGTTCCCACTTATGAATTTCCCTTTTTTTTTTAAAGAAATAAGGGGAAAAATCTTGAGAATAAAAAACCAGAAGCCCAACATTTTGGAATTTTTTTCCAGGACATTTGTAGGCCCAAAAAGTCCTTGTTTCTTTACATTTTTTGTTCATGTTTGTATTTAAATTGAAAATGCCATTTATGACATAAATTGAATTCAAAATGTAATTTACGATGAGTGGAAGTTAAAATTTCATTTTTGGCATTAATAGTGCAATTTATGACATCAAAAGTGCCATAAATGGCATCACAAATGACATAATAATGCCATAAATGGCATCAAGAATGACATACAGATGCCATTTATGGCCAGAAAATTGGCCTAAATGGCATTACATCAATTCCATAAATTTAATTTAATGGCCTCAAAACTTTCATGAATGGCCTTAGCATTGGCCTTAAAAATGTAATTAATGGCCTTAAAAATGCCATTTATGGAATCAACAATGCCATTTGTGGCATTAACAATTCCCTTTATGGCATTAATAATGCCATTTATGGCATTACAAAAATGTCATTATGCCATTTATTGCATTGTTAATGTGCCATTATTAATGTCATTTATGCAATACCATTAATGCCATCAGAAATATTGCATTGTTGATGCCATAAATGACATTAATGGAATCATAAACAGTGCATTGATAATGTCATTAATGTCACTGTTAATGCCACAAATGGCATTGTTGATGCCATAAATGACATTAATGGCATCAGAACTGCCATAAATAGCCATATTTCATTTAAAAACCACCCCTTATGTGTTTTTACCATAAAATTACGTGTTTTTACCAATTGATGGTAAAAACACGTAAGTTTTTAGTAAAAAAATGTAAGCTCTTATGTGTTTTTACCAATACCCTTATTTTATAGTGTTGAGATACCATCTGTTTTATTTATTGCACAATTTTTATGTATGATTATGTAAGCTGAGATTTTTTTTCTGGTGGAGAATTTGGAAATGGTGTCTGTCACATGGTGGAATGTGATCTACAAATTTCCAGTATTAACTGGTCTTTCAACCGGTTTAATAGCCTTTTTGGCAAGAGTTCCCTTTGCTGAGGTCTGGCAGACAGCATTGTGACAATAAACCGGTTACCAATGTTATGGGTTTGATTCCAGTTGGAGACTAGGGAGGTCTCAATCAAACAAACAAAAATTTCTGGGTTTTTGATTCCATTGGCATACAAGGGTTCCCCCCCTTGGAGCTTCCTTGTAGGCGCCTGTTGTGACTAATGTAGCTCCATGAGGATGGCATGGGTAATACCATCAGTTACATGCACTTTGGGGTGCAGTGCTCTAAACCTGGGGGTACTGTCACATGGTGGAATGTGATCTACAACTTGCCAGCATTAGCCAGTATTTCAACCGGTTTAATAGCCTTTTTGGAAAGAGCTCCCTTTGCTGAGGTCTGGAAGACAGCATTATGATAATAACATGGTTTCCAATGTCATGGGTTTGAATCCAGTTGGAGAAAAGGGAGTTCTCAATCAAACAACAAGAAATTTCTGGGTTTTCCACTCCATTGGGGTACAAGGGCTCTGCCCCTTGGGGGTTTCTTTTAGGCTCCTGCTGTGACTAATGTAACTCCATGAGGGTGACATGGGTAATACCATTAGTTACATGCACTTTGGGATGCAGTGCTCTACACCCAGGGGCACTGTCACATGGTATAATGTGATCTACAACTTTCCAGTATTAACCGTTCTTTAAACCGGTTTAATAGCCTTTTTGGAAAGAGTTCACTTTTCTGAGGTCTGGCAGACAGCATTGTGACACTAACCTCTTTTTCCTGCTATAGTAAAATTAAATATAGAATTATCTCATAAGTGAAGCCTTCTTATTCATTTAAAAAAGTCTCTAAATCTTTATAAGGTTATATTTATATTTAAAAAATAGAATTGAGTAAAATTTGAAAGCTTTTCTTATTTTGAAAAATAGATCAAAATTTTCAAATAGTACCAAATCTCCAAAAATAGGTCTATAACTTCTGTTGTAGTTGGCTTAAACTCCTAATATATGTTTAAATAAGCTCTGATAGAACTAAATTAACACTATTTATCAACCCACCTAATCATCAATAGATTTACTGGCTTCATTAGCCTTGAAGATAGTAATTAAACTTTGCAGTCAGATGAAACCAAATTTTATTTCAGTGTAAAACTCCAAATTAACTTTTTTGAGATTATTTTGGACATTTGAATAGAAAGTGGTATTCTGGTTCACCTTGGATGACTTTATTTGATTTAAATAAACCCTTAAAATACATTAAAATCCTTAAAATTGAACCCAACTTTAAAACAATATAATCAATAAAATAAAAATTTAAAACAATTATTTTAATAGATTTTTTTTCCTAATAAGATGAAGTATATCTTATAAATCATCATCTTTAATAACTTATATTTTATCATAAATCAATAAATTTAAATATATTATTGTAATCTGTGTTTCTCAAACAAATTCCACTCTGATTTATATTTCTGAAGGTTTGACTTAAAAGATATCTCTTAAAGTAATATTTTTGACATATTTCTTTATTCATAGTATTTTTTTAGCCAGTAGATATTTTCATTCTTATTATTGACTATTTATTGTATTATGCTTCTTTTTTACCATTACTGTTGTTTATTGGTAAATAACATCTTTCAAAGAAAAATTTCTTTTGGTAGAATAATTTTACTATTGTTGTGAGCCTGTGAGGTATATATGACATACCCATAAGGCCACAAATAACTTGATATACATCTGATTTAGTCTTAAACAGAATTTTCAGTTGAAATTAAATTGAAGAATAACAAAAATAAGTAGAACTTTTGTTTGGATGAACAAAGTTATACTTATTTTGTCATTTTTGGATTCTACACCAAAAATAATCTAGGGTACACCCAAAAATCCTTATTTCTTAAGTTATTGGAATATTTAAGAATCTCACAGTACTAATGTAACTTTTTTAAAATTTGCTTAAAATTGTTAAATTTAAGCTTAAATAAGTTTAAATTTAAAGTTGCATAAGTTTTATGCAAACTTACCAAAATTTTAGTTAAGATTGAGGTGTTGTGTATATTTACTGAATTGGCTAAGTATTTGCCATACAGAATTTAAATCCTGTGTGAGCTCAATTTAAAAGTTTTTAAGGCCATAGTATGACTTAAATAAATAAAGGGCAAACCCCACATAAAAAGGTGGGACAAAGGAAAAAGACCAAGCAGAGCTGGGGTACCCAGCTTTTTGGAGCTGCAAGGATTCAATTAAGGTTGTCCAACTGTATTGGAGGATTTTCAACCTTGTTTAAACTTTAATATTAGACTTTGATCCAACATTAAAGTTTAAACTGGTTTTATCCCAATTTGGACAGGAATTTCAAGCTGCCAAAGGGTAAATCCCAATATTCAGGCTTGAAATTGAAGTTTTGAGACCTGTCAAAGCTTAAAAAAGCTTAAATAAGCTTAAAAGTTTAAAGCTACAAGTATCAAAACCTTATCAAAAATTAAAGTTTAGTGTGTATTGCTATTTTACATGGAAAAATAGCAATAACTTCAAAAATTCATTAAAACTCCAAATCGTAATGGATTGGCTTGAAAATTTCACACAGCTTATAATTCAATGTTCTCTGTGTATACATTAGATTTTGAGTATCTTTTATAGGCAGTTTTTATTGGTAATTAGCCTGGAAAATTACCCTTTTGATTATACTTAGAGAAAATTAAGATTTCTTTAAAAATTAATCAAAAATTGAGTTTAAGAGATTTTTACTTGAAACTCTATTTTTAAGTTTTTCATGTGATGAAATTTAATATAAATAAGCTTATTTCATATTAAAACTTAAAATGATTATCTTAAATGAGGATTAAAGTTACTTGGAGTTAAGAATAACACCAGTAACTTTAAATTGCAATTCAAAAATAAGCTACCTTAAGTTAAGAACCTTATTTTTAAGCATGGTTTTTCAGTTTTGACCTGATCAAACCCTCTATATCCATTATGAGTCATGAGATCTGTTCTTCAGACATAAAAAGAGTCTATTCATCACTGTTTTTGTCCATCAACTCAATTAATCCAATTATATTAGACATTTAAACAGGTAAAGTTTTATTATATATAAAATCTTATTATTAAAGTATTTCTTGAGTATTTTATTCTTTATAAATCTTAAAATTAAAGAATTGAAATAATAGAAATTAGATTATTGTTTTAATCACCAATAATATATTTTATTTTATAAAATTATTGTCTTAAAATATCTTTTAAAAATCCACAAATTCCTCTCAAAAACTCTTTAATCATAATTTTTATTATAAAAAGTTGTTTTATGTTTAAAAAAATTATTTTTGGCATATTTTCAACATATAATAATTTTTTAATATAATAACTGTTGTATTTGACTTGTATTAAATTTTATATTATAAGTAAGTTTTTCTCTAAAATTCTATAATTTTTTATCTATTATTAGTTTTTTTTCATATAGAATTTTTTTATAAGAATTATATCTGCACAGTGTGTGTTATAATTTTTTTTATAAATAATATTCATTTTATTTATAAGTGGTTAAATATTTATATTTTTCATGTGTAATTGTCTCATTAAGAGCTTTACACTTCTTATTGTTATACCTGTCAGTGATTATAACAATAATAGAATAATTATAATTTATTATAATTATTAATATTTTTCTTTATTATTATATTATATAATAATAATTAAATTTATTTTTTTTAATATAATTATTTTAATAATTATATTTAATTTGTGGTTATAATATTTTGTTATATTATATTTTTCTACTGAGGACAGTCATAGTACTCTTGATATTGTTACTATTATCAAGAGTTTCATAGACAAGCCTTCCAATTGTTATTGTTATATTGGTAATCAACAATAATGAAAATTCATAATAATAATTATTGGTAGTATTACTATTGTTGAATATATATATATAGAAATTTTATTCTTATAAAATTGAATTTTCAACATTTATTATATCATTACAATATTAGAAATTATTTCAGAGTGGTTTATTTTTGAAAATAAGAATAAACAAAGTACAATAATTAAATTAAATATTGATTTAATCATGAGTTTTATAGTCAAATCTTACACAATAAGCTCAGCATTATTTGAGGATCATGTCCTTTATCACAAATTCACATTTTTCTCATAAATTAAAGACCCAATGACTTCAAACATTTTGTCAAATTTTATATAAAAAAAAAAACTTAAAACTTAAATATAAATTCTAAATATAAATCCAAAGGATTTCTCTCCATCAGCCTTGTGATTTTTCTTCATTCCAAAACAATCCATCAATTCAGTTTATCATATTTAATGATTTTAATTCTTAAGTGTACATTCTAAATAAAAAAGAAATGAGTGGGAAAAACTTTTATGTTTAATTAAATATTTTAAAAATACAAATCTTTGGTAAAAGATTTTTCAACCTCATTGTTAAATGGACATGAAGGATAAGAATTCATAGGGTTTGATAATTTGAATTTTATTTATAACACAAGTTCGAAAGAATTTGTTGACAACCTCTTTTTCTTAACTATTAATTATAAAAATAGCTCTCTTAAGAGAAAAGTTTGGAGAGTATTGGTTAAAATAACTTCTCATGTAATTAGATATTTAATGTTGAAGTTCATCAATCCGACATAAGTAAAAGCAAATTGTTATTTTTGGTTTCACTTCCTTCCTCCATTTCATCAACCCATTTTTTAATCCTATTAGACTCAAGCAATTCTTTGACTATTTCTTGCTTAGTTTTTCTTGAATTAATTTGATGGTGTTTTAAGGCTTACATTTAATTGAACTTTCCACATGCGGATACTGTAAGTGCCAATGAGCTTCTGCTCTACGCATAATGCAATGCAAAAGAATGCGCCCCACTTTCTAAACAAAGATCAATAATATCACATCCCTCACGAAACATTAGAGGATGAGGGCACTTCTTTTGGATACGAAATTCAAAACCATTTTAGACCTTAGTTGAACTATCGCTTTCAAAGATGGATTTGATTATAAAAACGCTACAATTGTTGAATGGAAGTTTGAAACCAAAAGAAAAAGAAAATCATGTATTACTATTGCGAACTCGAAACCCCTTGATAACCTAAAATATTTCACAATGAAAGCGCAAAAAGCAAAATTGGGTGTTCTTTCGTCAACAAATGGTCAACATTGGCAAGCAATCTCAAACAAAAAAATAAGGATATGTTTTTGATAAAAGATTTGTGGAATGTTTGTTTAGCTAAAGTGGCTGGTTGATATATTGATTAAGACTTGGTGATACATGATTTTTAAGGGCGTTCTTTCTTATTTTTTCCTAAAAAAGAAGCTTTTTATAAGACAGCCTCGAAGAAAGCCTTATGCGAAGTTTATTGTGGCTTTTCAAGCGCTTTAACAATTAACCAACTAGCTGCCGCTGCTGAACCGCCTACTAAAATTGTAGCAGAGCTTGCTTTCAAATAACCTAAAAATCCAGTCTTGGCACCTGTGAAATACGCCTAAAAAAGAAAGCAATGATTGATGAATAAAATATTAGAGAGGTTCTTTGAGAATATTTACTTACTTTGAACCCTCCAAATATCAACAAAGTGATGAACATGATCAAAATGCTCCAGTATAGAGCAATTTGAGCGGAATCCATGAAAAAGTATGGGGCCTTTTGAAATTTGCAAAGCACCATCAAGTAAATCCAATCAACACATGACAAAAGCTTCAATTGTAAGTCTACTTCATGTCATAACGCACCATCGGCACTAATCCACCAATGAAGTAAGCTGAACCGATTGTCAATGCCGAAATATATAACCGGCTTTTCGGAACCTCTTCCAAACCTTGCCCAAACTTTAACAAAAAGGCTGTGATGCCAACCTCCTTGGACCATCTCAGTTGCTGAGCAGCTTCTAGGCCAGAAGCAGATTTTGGTTGACGACCGAGACATCTCAAAAACGAGTGAAAGGCACTTTTGTGCTTGAGCTCTTGCGTTGCTTGATTGGACTCGGCCTCAAGTCGAATAAGGGCGTTTGAAACAGTGCGAGAGACTCCTTCGTCTAATCCAACAGGCCCCAAGACTGCATGAACCTCTCTTTCAATTTCTCCGGAGCAAGATCGTGATACTCGTTCACTGGTTGTTCGTTGTAAATAACGAAAATGATCACGCTCAGCCTCGGAAGCCAGGTATCCACCGATTCCCATGGAGATCGCGCCAGAAATCAACTAAAGCACCACAGCCAAATTGTCCTCAGCACGTGATGAAATTTCAGACAAGGTGAGATGAACCAACTTACTTCAGCCAGTCCTCCCACAACCACTAATCTTGAGGATCCTAGTGATGAAAGACCAGCTGTCAAGCCAAATGGAACTGTTAGACCATCGCTCAAACCAATGATCCTTTAAGTTGAAAGTGATAGTTAAAATGGTTAATAAGGATCATGATGATGCATAATTAATTTCTTTGAAAATAAGACTTCAAGATCAATTAAATAAAAACTCACACATCACGAACTATGTCAGGATCAATCAAGTGACGTTCATCTTGCCCTTTCAAGTCCCGACAGCAGATTTCCTCAGGTCGATTTAACTTGTCACATTTGTTAAGAACATTGACTGAAGATGATGAAGATGGACGTTGATTAGGTTCTGTTTGAAGATTTTCTGTGGCAGAATGGTCGACATATGACCAAAGACTCTGTGGTTGCTGTTTAGGGGTTGAAGAATCAACGTGGTCTACTATTGATTGAGACATTTTCTTCGTTGTTGCCTTGATTATAATCCACCCCTTTCTAATCCTGCGATTGTGAAGTTATGACAGGTGATGATAATCCAATGAACTGTTAGCGGATGGTGAATGGCAATGTGAGAATTGTTAGACTCACTGTCAGTGCCAACGAGCTCAATCGACAAGTTCGACCAATCAGCGTGCAGACAATTGCAGCCTGAGTTTTTTTGTTAGCCCAATCAGTTTAATTAGCCGTTTCGGGACTGTATTAATGAGTCAGTGGGAGTGTGACAGACTGCAACCCAGGGAGTAATGGTCTACTGCGTCGTTGCATCGGAGGAGTGTTTCCAAGTAAGACCATCCGATTCAGACCAGTAAATGGGCACTGGCAGCAGATAATCAAACCCTGCCAGCATTCCAGTTGTAGATGAGGCCATGGCGGTAGGGACAATCGGCCATTCCCACATCTTCTGGCCATCGTATCGAATCGAAAGTAGCAAAAGAGAAGAATGAGCACAAGTTAATCGAGATCAAGGGCACCATCGTATCTTCCGTTTGCTATAAAAATGTACTCCATACAACAATGAAGAATCGCAAGGCTATTTTATCAATCTTCAATAGCCGAATCAAAGCGTGGGTTATGACGGTCCTCATCCCGAAAATATTCTCGAGGCATGGGTGGGTGCCACTGGCTGGATTGCTTGAGGATATCCATCGTAATGTCTTGTTTCGTGATGATGATTGGCTTCAGCAAGAGCAAGGCTATGTTTTGTGATGATCTTCAATTCAGGAAGAGTTCTTAGAGGATTCCATACGCCTTTCCCACGCCATTCGCCAAGAAAATCAATGGATTTGAAGAGATAAACAAAACCAAACAAAACCAAATCATTGATAGTTTAAAAATTGCTTAGAAGCTGGACATAATGGCTCTGCTTTGATTCATCCTCCCTCAAGAAGACTTAGTACCAGTTATCATTTCAATCATGTTCCTATTTTTATCTCATAAAAGAGCTGAAAATTTCTTTGTTTTCAAGAAACTTGCTTTGAAAACATCATGCGCTAGTCATATGCTACCTCCAAGCATGCTTTGTGAATGGCTTATCCCCTGTCTTATGGTAAGATGTATAGGAAGATATCTCATTAGCTTTACTTAAAATACATTTCCTTGCCATTTCATCCATGAAGTATGTCAGCTTAGACAGTTTTCTTCCGCCTTGGAAACATAATTTTCCTAAATGAATTCAAGATTAATCGCACAAATTCCTTTTCGCAAAAAACAAGCATGGGTTTAAATTAAACATTCAAATGGATCACCACAATGACAACTCACAAAACCTCAGGCCAGATAGAATAGTTCATGAAATTGTTAAAGTAGCAAGTGGAAAAGGTTCAAGTCAAGTGCTTCATAAAGAAAGCAGTTTTAATTTCAATCTCTAACACTTCAACAGTCTTAAGAGACGCTGTGCCACATCACAGATTACAGAAATAATAATATCAGGATATAAAAAGGAACTGGACATGAAAGTAAATCTTAAAGCTGTAGACCAAGTGAAAAAATGTACTCCCATTTGTTTACTTTGAATTTGGAGATATCTGCACTCATATTGAAGGAAATAAGAATCAAAATTTTCTGTTTGGATTTCTAATTAGCATACTTTTTAACTATTTCTTCAAATGCAGCCATATATATCTTGGGGTAGTTAGCAAGCTTCATGGGACCACAAATTTCGCACAAAAATCCAAGAATTTGGAGTTTTTTCCATCTATCTCAATGAAAATCATGTTGAAGGTACTTTGGGACTTGATAGAAAAAGAATTTCATCAAAATGGAGGACTTATACTAAGATAGGTCAAATGATATCACAAGATGTAATTGAGCGCAATTTTAAGCAGTGAATTGAAGGATTATCATAATTTAATTATCCACCATCTCATGGAAGGGTGTTGGTAAAAACACATGAGAAAAATGGAAAATACACATAAGAATTGGTCAATGCACACAAGGAAGCCCATGGGCCCCAATTGAATTAAACATCCCTGATTTTCTGACACTAAAACCACTTTTTTTTCAAGCCATGATACCCCCCAAAAACAAAAAAACAATTTTTCAAACAAAGCCATAATCCCCATGAGAAGTCAGGAAAACATACCCCCCTAATTTTTTATTTTTTCTTCTCAAACCTTTCAATTCTTTCTGTCCACTCCCAAATTCTTCATAAAAAAAATTATAATCTTACAATCCCCATTTTCACTAAGAAATATACATGGAGTTTTTCTCCTTATCTTCTGTTTTTAGCCAAATATTACCCCCACACCTTCTCATTTCCCATTCTTTTACTGTCCAAATCCTCCCATATTTTCATTCTTCCTGCTTTTACATTATAGCTTTCCGAATTTCCCTAAAAATCCCTTAATAAATCTCCAAATATGTTACAACCTCCAACAGAGGGTGATTTTGACATGCTTGATCATCTCTGGCTACATTTCCATGATTTGGCCAAAGGGGGTATGCTGTTTCCACTGTGATTCGAAATATAACTCAAAACCAAATTGAAACTGACTGTAACAGATATAGTACCCCCAATTCCCACAGTGAAAGGCAAAAACTCTTAAAAAAAGGAAGTTAAACTGCTCTTACAATTTAATCTAGAAAATATTCCAATAAACCTTTCCTTACTCTCAACATAAAAGTCCCAAACACAATCATGATAGCCATGAAAACATTTTATAACATCCCCCTTCAGAAAACATGATAATAATTAAACTTATCGAATTTCTAAGATTCCTTCCTCCTTCCTTCTTCCCAGAAATATCCAAGTTCCTTCGTGAAATACAAGGGAGGAAGGCATATCACTAATCTTTAAAGAAATTAATAACCAAAGAAAATATTCAAGGCAAAGGGCACATTAATCTCCTTATCGATACCCTCAAGAAATAATATTTATTGTGGACCTAAAAAAAATTGTAAGCGTATCAAATTAACTCTTTTTTTCAATAATAATCTGGAAATTAAGCTTATAAGTTTCTTTTCCCATTTTATCATTATGTATTGTGCATATAAAAACAGTAAGTACAAAATGCCCTGATTTTCAATTATTTTATTTTCCTCTACAGCCAAGACTTTTCGTGTTGCCTCTTGTGTCATGAGAAAGAATAAACTGAACAGGATTTTCACTAGGATTTGCGAAAATCAAGTTTATTAATCCTCAAGAAAAGAAATTTTCCACCACCACCTGTCATTGTCATTGAAAGGGTTTTGGATTTGAATAACTCCATGGAGAGAGTTTTCCTCAGCTCAAAAATTATTCTTTGTATTTGGCACATCAACAAAGATATTTCCCCCAACTTCATGGAGAAATATGGATCTGGAAAGTTAATGAATAATTTAATTCAGAATTGGAATTAATTAAATCATTATTTTATTGATCTATTGTTCATTTTGAAACTTATTTGGCTCTTTCTCGCTATTAAGTCTCATGAATTATAGTCTTTCAAAAATATAGGATAAAATGAATAAATCCATCAGAAATCCTTATTTAATTCAATATTCAAAAAATCGCTGGATTCATTTGAAGGAAAACTTTATCCCTCCCTGGATCAACCATTCTCCTCATCCTGAAACTTCCAGCACTTCTGTAGTTGAAGGAGCTCATTCAATGGTCAAAGTATGGCTCCAAACCTCTACTAGACCACTCCTGGAAATAATTAGGGAGCTCAAGATGGATTAAAAACAGGAATTTATTGAAGATATAAATATGATATTCAATAGAATGATAGTCTATGCAAGAAGTTCACCACCTCATGCACTCACTCTTGATGGAAATATTTTATACCATGAACTCCATGTTTCTTTTGAGAATCACCACATCAAAATTACATCCAATTTAAAATGCACCCAGTAATACATGAGATATCAAGAATTTCCTTTCAAAACACTTACTTAAAGTGTATTTTAATCCTTTCAAAAAGCTTGAGGCAAGTATTTTTACCCTCAAAGGTGCTTAATGCTACTTGTAAGTATTCAATTTTCAATTTTGTGATTTTTTCTGATGATTCATTTTGTATTTTTGTAGAAGGTATATAAGAGGATTGATATTAGTTTAGATCTGAAAAGTAAAGTGGAAGTTAAAGAAGTGTAATCCCTCTTTGGGAAGTGACTTTTTCAAAGACATATATCAGAAATTACCCCAATTATTCAGTATTTTCAAAATATTTGAGCTGGAAACATGGCCTACCAAGAATTTCCCTCTTCAACACAGTATAGTAAATATTACAAATAGCTCTTTGAATAAAATAATATGAGGAAGAGGCCCTAGGGTAAATAATAATAAGAAAGGGATATATTGAGATTTGAAATCATTGAAAGGTTTTGAAAGTAGGAGAAAAGCCTTCTCCAAGAATACCAGTTCCAAGACATTAAAATCCCAATAAACACAGTATTCTACCTCCCAATGCACTTTTATTGGCGAATACCTTTCTTGAAATTAAAACATTCCTTATTTTAATTCAGTTTTTAAAGCCATAATTCACCCCCAAAAAAACCTCACATATCCAGAAGGTCCCAAAGATTGGCTAGAAAAAGGATCATTTAAAGGAATTTTCACAGAGCTTCCACCATTCTGTTGGAGTCCTAGGAAGCTTATATTATCTATAATTACTCAAGTGATGAGTACTTCAAGCTCTATGTATATCATTTTATCTCAAGAATTTTCATAAAATGTAGTGATATCCTTCTTTTCCAGGTCTCTAGTTCAGAATAATTCTAAAGAGAAATTCCAAAATATACTTGAAAAGCCCTCAATTTACAATTTTATGGAAATTTTGAATACAGAACTGTTTCCCATTCCATTTACAATAAAGAGTAAAGATAAGCATATTTTAGGTGGATCTTTATGAATAAACTGAAAAAAATCAACTTTATTATTCATCAATTAATAAATTTTCACCTCACCTCAAAAATATTTTGACAGGATTGAGATCGATTAAGATGTTGGCCAAAACCAGAAGAGAAATTTTATTTTCATTAATGGCATGGGTAATCCAGTCCATAATATATATAGAATACCACAAGTATTCTATTTCTCTGTATATTGTTTTACTTTTACCCCTCATTTCCATCCTTCAGATAGCAATTTAACCAATTTGAATTTCTTATTGGATAATACTTCTTACTATATTCCCTTGGATGTCATCATATCCAAGACTTTAATCCCTCATTAGGTGTTTACAGTTTTAAAAATAGCTCCAAAATGGGATAATAAGTAATAAGATCATTCTTTGTTTTACTCATTATAACCTTAATAACCCTCAGAGAATTCACATACTTTTTTTTGAGGTTGACTCTTATTAGTATTACTGATATTGCTCTTATAAATTCTCTCATATAATCCTCATCCAACTATTTCTGGCTTGTGAATACCCACAAAATATTATTACAGATTCACCCACCAAAAAAAAAGTTTGGAAGTTCCTGTGACATTTTCATGAAACTCCAGGCCAAAAAAACCCAAAGGTTAGAATTTGTAAATATTTTTGATTGGGGTTTTTCCACTTTATTGAGGTTAAGAGCTTGGATTTAAGGTAATTCTGGAAATTCAATAATGAGAAAAAATTGCATATTTCACAATGTGAAGTGTGTTGAATCCAGGAATTTGGTCACTAATTTTGAGGTGGCTGGAGAAAAGGTGTCATTTTGCATTCAAGAATCAGACCAATGAATAATTGCAAAAATATGAAAGTTATTTGAGAATTCCCTCACATGATGGGAAAAGTTATTAATTCTTGACTCAGTTAATTATTTTGGGAAATATTGGAAAAGTCCCTGAATTTCTTATAGAGAAGAAATTCTTGAAAATCTTTTCTGTTTAAGTGATGCTAAATTAATTGTTTTTTTTGCTCAAAATTCTTCATTTTTTTTGAGAAGGAAATGGTTTAGAAAAGAAAGGAAAAGTTTTTTTTTGGCCATTAATTGACAAAAGCACATATGGGCTCACACATTGTGGTATTCCATACCAGTTCTTCCAAGGTTCAAATCCACAATTTCAAAGCTAAAACTTTGATCAATAATAATAATAATATATATATATATATATATATATAAAGAAAATAAAGATAAAAAGTGAAAGATGAAAGTAAAAAAAATTGCAAAAAAAAGGAAGATAATTATATTAAAATAACAAAAATAAGTATTCCACTGGAATCTACATCAAATTTTACCTATAGTCACATATTGCTTCCACCCCATAATGTCAATAATCTTCTAGATATCATAGATTAAAGAAGAGAAATGATACTATACACTCTATACTAGGTACAAGAATATGCTGAAAGATAATGCAGCTTGTCTCAATATTCAATATGAATAAACATGTGTAATATTACATAAGTGATACCATTACCCTTACAACATCATGTGTTACATGTCTTGACATAAAAAAAACACTTACATATAAGTTAACATAGTGTTACATTACTCAATCCCCACTTAAACTCCCACAACCAAACATTACAGGTATTATTTACAAATTAAATTTTGCATAGAGAAATACTCAACTAAATACAGGTCAAGGCTGTGAAGAAGAAAAATAAGGTTAGTAGAGATAAGAATACAGTTTTTTAAAAAATGGTGCAATCAACCAAACATATGGTGCAATATCTGTATCAAATGACACCATTCCAAATTTAACCACCAGCAAAAATGTCTCAAGGATTTGAAGAAGAAAAATAAGGTTAGTAGAGATAAGAATACAGTTTTTTAAAATGGTGCAATCAACCAAACATATGGTGCAATATCTGTATCAAAAGACACCATTCCAAATTTAACCACTAGCAAAAATGTCTCAAGGCTGTGCATAATAGGAATAAAGTTTAGTTAAAATAAGAGTATAATTAAAAAAGTATGGTGCAATCAACCAAACATATGGTGCAATATCCTGAACAAATGACACCATTCCAAATTTAACCACTAGCAAAAATGTCTCAAGGCTGTGCACTGACAATAATAAGGTTCAGAATGGTGCAATCAACCAAACATATGGTGCAATATCTTGATCAAATGACACCATTTTTAATTTACCCACCAGCAAAAATGTCTCAAGGTGGAATTTTTTCTAAGTCCCTTGTTTTTGGAAGGCTCTATGGAGGGCCCAAAAGGTATAAATAAAGGGCCTCTCTCCCTGTTTTTCCCCCCATGCTTTTGATTCAAACAATAATCTTGAGGATCAATCCATCCCTTCTCTAGTAGGATAATCTAGTATTTATATTGAAAAAGATAAGTAGCAAGGCTCAGTATCTTATAGTATTATTTATGGCTAATTAATGAAAGATATTTACAATATTAATGAAAGAGTTCAATATTACTTAATAGTCTTACCATTATAGTAGTAGTGTTGAAGTAGTGTTTGAAGATATTATCATTAGTGATCTTATCTAAGCTATCAGTAACCCTTATTTATAGAAGGAATATCATCTTACCCTTATAACTTATATCATAAGCCTTTTAGGTATATTGGATTATTATTATATTGATCCTAATAGTATTATATTACTATTATATCATTTATATCTTACCCTTATATTAAACAAAACAACCCTTAAAGAATTATCTTACCCTTAAATTATTATAGCTATATTGATAGTATTATTAAATAACCTTTTAAAAAGTATTAGCTAGCTATCAAGATTATTATCAATTAATAGTGATATTGAACAATATTCTTTAGAATATCTCAGGTATTGAAAGAAGGAATACTAGAAGAATTAACCAAAAATAATTATAATCAATAACAAGAAAGTTAAGCAAACCTAAATTATTAAAAAAATATTAAATATTACCATTATTATCATAGTGATCTTTTATTGACATACTGATAGAGACTGCTGAAGAAAATTCTCTAATTGAAAAGCCACAAAACTAAATAATTGATTTGTGATCTCATCAAAAAGGGTGTATTTTTCAGTATATTTAGAGGGGCAGCTAATACACCTTAGCACCCATGGTTATTGGATAATTCTGAAATTCAAAACAGACTCACCAATAATTTCCCCCTCAAGGTACTGCCTATTATTTATCCCACAACAAAAGGAGTTCCCACAATGTATTTACTCTCTTACAATGTTTTACCAAAAGGCTTATTGAATTTATTAAAATTACAACAAAATGAAAATTTGTAGCCTTCAAAAAATAAATTGGACAAAAAGGGAATATTTTTAGGTAATTAAATTAAGAAAGAAAAGAAACTTTGAGAGAGTGAGAAGTAAAACCCATTCTAAAAAGGAGTGTATTGTAATAGATTTAGATAATTACAAATATTAAAACCTTTAAGCTCATAGAAAAATTAGTATTAAAAACTCTTCAAAAACTTACAAAATGAAAGCTCTAATCAACAAAAGAATTAGCTAACTGATAAGCTCTTAAAAATTAAATTATATCAATATTAATATTTCTCAACGCCAAAAAGGGAAGAAAATAATCCTCAAATTTTAAATCTTCTCCAAATATTGAAATGAGTTAAAAATTCTTCACTAGAAAAGATGAATGAAGAATTAAATTCAAAATATTTTCAAGTAAATTAGAAATATGGCTTTATCATGGATTATTTTAAGAAAAGGAAAAATTCACTTTATTGAAGTCAATAATTTCTTAGACTCTTCAATATCAATGAACACATAGGAAAGAAATAAACAAAAATGGAAATATTAAATAAACCTAAGATTACTAAAAAAATTAAAAATGCATGATATTATACTTTAGTAGAGGATTCTGTGAGCCACACATTTTTCAAATTCATGGAAAAATGTAGCCCCAAATTATTTCCTTAAGCCACAAAAGCTGTAAGGTGCACTAAGTCATGGCGCTTTGAGTTAGATTTACCTTTCTTAAAGCTATAAACCTTTATTTTATGGAAAATAATCCTCTACTATGTTTCCATTTCCATTTATTCATATTGAGCATTTTTGGAATTGTGTGAATGCATAGATTTTATTTCATTGAACCCCATGAAATTTTGGCTTGTGGCTTCTAGTAACGGAGTAATTAGTGCTTTAAAACCCCCCTTTTTAATGAGAAGTCCCACATACGAGATTTGTAATTGAATATGCCCAGAAAAGTAGTAAAATATCATAAGTAAAACAAGAAATATTGGAAATGAATTGGTGTAAGAGTGGGGAGGAAAGACTGAAAATCAACAAAAAATGAGAAAAAAATAAGTAAAAAAGGGACTTTATGATCAGCTGTCAATAATACTCCAAAGGGGGTTGCCTCAACATATATTTATATAGGGGGGTGGCACCCAAGCGCTTTGTGAGAGCCTTTTTCAGAATTTCTGTGGCTGTTGGAAAAATCTTAATGCCCTTATTTTTGTAAAACACTTGATTTAAAATTAAAAATTTCCGAAAACAACTTCTAGTGAGCTCATTTGATGCAGTGGCTTCACTCATTTCCATGCAAGATGCATTATCTCACTTACTCTTGATTACAATATATCCACATGAAGTATGAAATAAGTGTTTTTGCATCCATATGCGATTTTTTGAAGCATTTTGCAGTGCCATAAATTATTTGTGGAAGTGAAAAATTGCCATGGTAACCAGGCTATCAGAAACCAACCAAAAGTAAGACCTCAAGAAATAACCACCAAAGATGGATTCAGAGGAAAGATTCAGCCATATTACATTCCAATTATAAATTAAGACGTGCACATGGGGTGTTAGGTCAATGATTTTTTTCTGGGAATACCAATTTTCCTTTCTAGGATATTGTGCATTTAATGAAAGTAAGGTGACTAAATTTGAAACTATAATCCTAGTGCCTACTGCTATGTAGCTTAGAGATTCAAAACATATAGGAAATAAAGAGAAATGTTTTTCCTTAATTTTTAAATAGTGCTGTGAAGTTACATTTTTCTGGTGGCGAAATCTTTTTTTGGTGTTTAATTTGAAGCTTTTGGAGTTAGATTATTCAATCAATTTATTTTGATTCATGGTATAGCTGCTTCTATTCAAGAATATTTCTATTTTCAAAATGTAATTCAAATTATCACACTATTGTGTTACTTAGATCTTCATTTTCATTTCTGATAAAAATGTCATAATCTAAGAGAAAATAGATCATGACACTCCTGGAATGGTAGATTTACAGACTTGTGCTGTACCCTATTTTCACTAGGTTTATTTCTTGGGGTTTCCACCAGAGTCACCCTCTTTGACATATCAAATAGAGTGCCTTCCTTTGTAGACAGGTGTTTCTCTTATCAATTTTGAATCCCACTGGAAGTCCAATACATGCCAAATCATTTATTTGGGAGTTCAAGTAACCTGAAAAATAATAAAAACTAGATACATTCAAATAGCCTTAATGCTATTATGTTGGGAGAATATTCCAAGAGCTGAATGTCAGAGTAGGAGAAAGTGTTTTGTTAAATTTTATTTTTTTAACAAATACTAGTTACCACCAGCCATATATATATATTTGTATTTAAATGGCATCCCATTTCATGTATCATTTTGGAAAATACTCAAAAACTATCAAGTTAAAGCTGTCCAGTTGAGGTTTGGGATTGATCAAACATCTTCATTCTCTTTATTCTTTGAATTAACTTTCAATCACTCATTCTATTTGTTACTGGTAATTGCAGGTCAGCAAGACTTCCTCAAAGTATAGAAAACTGCTTCTTCCCTAGAAATTGTAAGGTTTTACTATGAAACAATAAGTAAAAATTACTAATATTGTAATTATTGTACTATTAATGTCCTAATTTGGTGAATAATAAGATTAAAAACAATATAATAATAAAAACAAATTATAATTTTGGCATAAGAATGATTATATTATTAAGGAATAATAACATAATATGATGTCATTATAAAATAATATAATAAATAGATGAATATATTAATATATAGTAAACTAATATGTTTATTAAAATTCATTAATGTTAAAAACAATTAAGAAATGTATGAAAAACTAATATTACTCATATTAATGTTATATATTAATATAAATACTATTTATTTCAATATAAGAATTATTAAAAAAATAATGAAGAGAAAGTAATATAATAATAAGAAAAAAGACCTACTTTTGACACTTGATATACTAATTTTGATTAAATTCATGCATAAGAATATAAAGAAAACTTATTTAAATTGTATTTAAAATAAAAATAGAGAGAATTTGAAATTTGACTATTTTTACATGGATTTGAAGATATTTAAGAGAATTTAAAAAACAAACAATAGAATATTGGATTAATCACCTCAAAGCTAGTAATTACTGTAGAGTGGATATTTGAGTTTTAATAATATAATTTTTTATAAATATAAATAATGAAGAAATTACCTTTTATTTTAATGTTTTAGTGTTTTTGATGCATCTGAGGGGGAAGCAGAGGAAGAGGTGTTAATAGCAAAGATCCTTTCTTCTAGTGACAGGATACCTTCTAGTAGACGTCTACTGATAGTATCAACTGAAATTGATACATTTTTTAAGGTTTGGTGATGATAACATCATTATTAAACCTTGTTATCTCATTATTACACCATTTTTTAAAGTTATCACTATAAATTTACTTTTATGACATCATAAGCCTGGGGAATGATTTACTTTTGTGTATTTTAGTACCTTTATAGTTATTCATGCTACAGAAGTTCAGATAGGGTATTCTAATAGCTTGGCATGTACTTAATAAAATTCTCAGAGGATTTCAATAAATCATCAAAAATCTATTTTGTATGATTTTTCTTGTAACACTACTTTTCTGTTGAAATTTACTATTTCAAACCTCAAACCATGTTTTCATGGGGTTGTACCTTAAAATCATGAAAAGAACTACGTAATTCTTCATGTATGAACTAGTAGAATCTGAATATTTACCTTGTTTTGATTGTGGACCAATTTTAGTTTAGAGTGGTCAGCAGCTATTGCTATTTTGTCAAATATCTCCTTATAAGTTTTAGCCTTGTTTATAGATTGCTAAATAAGTATTATATCTTTATTATTACAGTTAAATTTTTGACTCAAGTTTTTAATCAACTGTTCATGCTTTTTAATTCAAACAACATGAGCTAAAAACCATGAATATATGCACTGATCATAAAAGTTCATATATCCATTTTATCTCAGAAATTATTGATTTTACAGATATGAAATCAAAATTCCAAATATGCAGTTTGTGATGGGAATCTAATGGTGTAATTTATTTCAAATTTTGATTCTTGGTTTGTGAGATAATCAAGAATTTATGCCTTTCTATGACATTTTTACTCATTTTACAATTATAATTTCAATTATTACTATTAAAATAAGATTCATAATGTTGTTTTGTGAAATTTTTGGATATGTGGTCATATCACAAAGGATCCCATTCCCCACTACCAAAAATAGTTGTACCACAATATGAAATAGTTAATTAGGATATAATCCACTGTCCTACTTTGTGAAAAAGCTTTCCTAGCCTTGAAGCTCAATAATTCTCCATTTCCTTATTCTTTAGGTCTTCTTTCATGTCTAAAAATTCTTGTTAATTTTTCAAAATTAGTTATATCTTTCCCAAGTAGCCATTCATCTTCTTCAGTTGGGATTCTGTACCTCAAAAGGTCTTCCCTTCCTTTTTTATTTCTTGTCCTCCTTTCTCTAAGGACTTTCACAATTTTCTTCTCTTCTCCTTCTTCTAGAGGGTGAATTTCAAGTGGTGATTTACTTCTTAGGGAAAATAATTCCTTGTAACATGAAATATAAGGCTTTCAGGCTTACAGGGAAAGTTGGGTTCTTGTTCATTAATTCAGCTGTTAATTCCAGTTGTACAGTATTAGGGCCATTCAGGGATTTTATCGTAAAGGGTTCTGCAAAGGAATTTTTATTTTCCTTGTTCTTTTAATCTTGTTAAAGATGAATGTTTCTACTGAGAATAAGTATTTCATCTTAAAATAAGGTTTCTTGTGACTTTTGTCCCATCTTTATTTTGCATACATCTGTTTGCATGATGTCTTGCTTTGTAAAGAATTATGTCAAAACTTCTTGCTGTTGGATGTATATAAACCAAGTCTTTCTTGATAGTGTCATAAGTTAGTCTTGGTTTACAACCTTTTTCTAACATTGAATGTTATTTACCAGTTGAAGAGTGAATTGATTTCTTATATGAAAGTTAAAGAGCTGGTATAAGGGTACACAAATTGTGGGTAAAACCATCAGAGTCTTTGAATTCTAATCCATAAGCACAGAATCTTCTGATTGTGTATTCTACATATTTTATAATTCTCTCTGCTAGTCCATCAATTTGAGGGTGATATGCTCTTGAGAATGATAGCTTGTGCCAAATAAGTTTTGGAGATTTTTACATAAGGCTGAAGTGAATTTAGGATGTCTATCACTTATGATATTTTGGAATAAGCCTTTATGGCCAATAACTCTATTAGATAAGATTATAGTTTTTTCCATAGCTGTTTTATCTTTATGATATGCTAAGAGCATTGGGGTCTTGCTGTACATATCAAATAATAATAGGTATTCATTGAAACTTATATCTTATCATGGAGGTAAAGCTGTCACCCAATCCATATGAGCTATTTCCCATGAGGACTTTGGTTCTTGTATTTGTATCATCATTAAAAATTTCTTGCCTGTGGATCTGTTTGCATTTTGGTATTTGCCACAAGTTTGGCAATATTCCGCAACATCCTTTCTCCAATTTGGCCACCAAGAGAAGGTTTTCACCCTTTCCAATGTCCAGAAACAACACTATCATAGCATTTATGTAGTATAGTGTTTATTAAAGCTCTATCAATAATGGACATAACACATGTATTTTTGGTTCTATCATAAAGAATCCCATGAAGGAGGTGGAATCTTCCTTCATAATATGCCTTTTTCCATACTTCATCTAGTTTGGAAGATAATGATAAGACTTTGCAATAACTAATCAAGAGGTCGCATAAGATATGAAAATTCTTTTCCATCTTATGGCTTTCTTTAACTTAATTACAGCATTCTGTGCCAATGTCTGTGACACATATTAACTCTATACAGTTTTACCCCTTTTGGACCCATACTGGATTTTCAGATGTATTTTCTAGAGTCCATCTGCTAAGATCATCAGCATTATTGCAAATATTTCCAGATTTGTGGACGATAGTAGTATTTCCTCTATATTTTTGGATAGCAATCTGCCATCTCAGCATATTTCTATTTGGTGTCTTCATGTTTAATAAAGATTTTGCAGCATTACAGTCTGTAATCCCATCAAAGACTGTTTATATAAATAATAGTGTGACTTTTTTGGAAACCCAAACTAAGAAAAGGAATTCCTTTTGGCTTGTTCCATACCTTGCCTTTTTTGGTATGATTTGTCTTGAAATGAAGCAAATTAGTCCTTAAGCAGGTTTATCATTGATTATTTGTGTCTGGTATAGTTGAGAACCTAGTACTTCTCCACAATCATCTATGTATAGCTTGAAAGATAGCTTCCAATATGGAATTAAGAGAAAAGGGGTATTTGTGAGGGACTTTTTCAGTTCCTCATGTGCTTCAACTCTCTCTTCAGTCATTTAATAAGCTGTCTGTTGATCACAGAGCTTATAAATTGATTTCAAAATTTTTGAAAAGCATTTTATGTGCTGTCTGTAATATTCAGAAAATCCTAATAGTTATTGAATTTATTTCTGAGTTTGGGGCATTGGCTTTAGTTGTACTGCTGCTACTTTATTTTTATCTATGGTCAAAATTAGTCCAGACACTACATGTCCTAGTACTTTTAGCTCACTGCATGAAAAATGAAATTTCTTTAATGATATTTTCATATTTACTGGAAATATCTTCTGTAATAATATTTCAAGTCTTGTCAGGTGATTTTCCCAAGTTTCAGAGAAAATTACAATAAAATCAATATAGATAATCGTCCATCCTTCTGATGATTGTTCAGGGAATATATTTTTCATCATTCTTTGGTAATGGGAAGGGGAATTTTTTATACCAAATAGCATTCTTAAGTATTCATATATTCCACAGTGGAATATTATCCTGAGTAGTCTTCTGGAATTATCTGTTAAGAAATTCTGGTGAAAACCTTTAATCAAATATATGGGTCTAATTAACATAGCCTGTGAAGGTTTTGTTAGTGTATCATGGATCCTAGGTATAGGATATCTGTCAGGGAAACTATTGGTATTTAAAGCTCCAAAGTCCCCTACCGTCCTTGATTTACCATTGTGCCAGGTTATAATTAATGGTGTGGTTATTTCTATTTGCTCATTATGTCTTACATTCTTTGAAACCCCTAGGTTCATTAAATCTTTAATGTGTACCTTCAAGGCTTCTCTAGCTTTTGGGCTGGATTGATAAGGTTTATTTACATTTAGAATGATATCAACCTCATGTGAAATGATGGAACCTAGTAGCTCTTTGTCAGTTCCAAAGAAATTTTTGTATTTATATAAGAGTTAAATCAGCTCTTCTTTCATTTTGTCTGTTGATTCATTATTGAATTCTTCCTCTTTTAGTTTTTCACTTATGAATAAGTGTTTTTTTGGGGGTTTTCCCTCATGTTTGATAAAAGTGAGTATTTCCTTATTAATCAAGAATCCAAATCTTTGTCTTTTATTATACTCTATGGTGAAATATCTAATTTTTTGGCCAGAGATATTCATGCCATAAATTGATAAGTAATCATTTCCAAGTATGAAATGGTTACTAGTACAATTTTCCATTACTACAAACTCAACTTTCATTCTTATACATTGAGATGGGTGTGGGAAAATCAATGTTAAGTCAATTATTCCAAGCAGCTTAATGATTTTACTTACAATACTAAATTTGACTCCTTGTATTGGTATAAGTTGATTTTCCCAAGCTGGTACAGGTCTTTGTAGATACTTCTTTCCAACACATGTGCAGTATTCTACTGTTCCTGATTTACTCTTGCCTCTTGATTGTTTAACATAACAATACTTAGAATTAATTTAACAGAAGTTTAGCCCATTCCTTTTGCAGGTTTGGGTCTATGTAATTTGGCATCCTGTATGTTTGTAAGGCATGTATCAGATGTGCCAGTTCGTGGTAAATTTGAGTTCACATCTAGCACTTCATAGATTAAAGAAATATTTTTAATCTGGGAATTAATTATATTTATTTGATCACTTTCAGAGGGATGTGATTTTTCAGTATCTTTTTAAGAATCAAATTATTCTTCTTTTTCAATGTGGTCTTCTGTTTCCACAATTTCATTTATCTTTGCCTTTTTAAGACAATTATTGGCTAAGTGCCCAGTACCACCACATCCATAGCATTTTGTTTTCTCATTGGTGTTATTTGGTTTTTCCTTCTTATTAAATGGTTTATTTGTGCTTTTCATGTCCAATTTTAGTTCTTTTCACACTATCCCCTGGTGCATTGATGTATTCTTCTGTGAAACATGGCTCTATGAATCTTCTGCTCATGGAATGTTCCAGTTTTCCTCCACCCTTTTTGAGTATTTTCATGTACACCATTTTTTGTGACATTTCTAGATATAATGCATTTAATTTTTCAGCTTGTTTTAAGAACCAAGCCAAAGTTTTGTATTTCTTTGGGTCAAAGAATGAGTTTTCAAATTAATCCTCTATATTATTTCTCCAGGAATCATTTGACCACTTGGTGATTATTTGATTTTTCCACCAAGACCAGGTATTTTTGACATTTGTTTGTCTTATTCCATAATACTATATTATCAAAGACTTTCCAAATAATTAATTTCATCTTGCAGTGATTAACTCATCTGCTATGGAATAATTTTCTTGTAACATGTTGATTGACTTAATGAATGACATATGGTCATATTTGCCTTCAACTGAGAATGTTAGGCATTATTTAAGTTGAGGTGTTTATTTAATTGAGACTTGATTGTTGTCTTGATGGCTTAATTCTGTTATGAAGGGATTTATTATTTCCTCTTTTGGTTTAACAAGACTTCTTATGTAGAAAATGGGTTTGATAACATTGTCATATTTAAGCTAGCCTCATTTATTTTGTCCATTTTTTCTGTAATAAGTCTGATTTCACTTTTAGTATAATCTTTAAGATTCATTATTTATTCATCACTCTTTTATAAATGGTCCAGAAGTAGTTTTTGATTCAATTAAGTTTTTTCTTTGAATTTTTCAACAGAAATGGATAATTTGTTTGATCTTTCAGTCAGTTTATCAATACTCTTGTCATACTTGATTGTCAAAGTATCTTCTTTGATATACTTTCTGTATCTATATGGCTCTTGTTTCCCTTGTATTAATTTCTGAGTATTGTCAATTAGAATTTTGGGTTGATTATTTTCAGCAATAAATTGAATATTGTCTATTTCTTTCTTGTTTTTTTACAACAATTCAGCTTAAATATAATATACTACTGTTTATTTCTTTTGATGATAATAGACTTTATTCAAGAGTTAGTAGACTAATTTCAATTTCTTTTTAAGTATTTACAACATCAGGAGACAAAGTTATTCCTTTGGGAAATGTGGCTTTCTCATTCTTTTCTCCTCTTTGTCTTTGAATTCCATCAAGGTTCTGGCCATGGAAACCTGTAACTGTGGGAATATGGTCTCCTTCAGTTCTTTTTCTTTTTCTTCTTCCCATCTCAGGGAGGCTGGCCGGCTTGTGTCTTTCTGGTAGAAGCTACTGGGGCTTCTTCCCTGCTCTCCTCCCTCTTTTTGTTGTTCCAGTCCTTTATCTTTTTTGCTTTGAGGTTTGGATGATGGTGGATTCCATCCATTGGAGTATTTTACTACTTCTGCCCCTTGAAGGAAATCTTTGAGCATTTTCCAAAAGCTCATCACTCCTTGGTGTATTTGTGGCAACATTTCCCAATCTTTGTCCTTGTAAACCATGTAATACTTCTTTTACTGGCTTTTGTAGATGTCCATCTCAGACCTCTGAATGTGATTTGTCTTTTTTGAAATCACTCATACTTATTTCCAATTCTGCTTCAGAGATTATGGGAATTTCTGGGACTTTGCTTTGGTATATGGAACTTCCTTTTGGGGATTCTGTTCCACTGTGGATTTTTCTCTACCTGTTCCCTTTTGTGGGATCAGTTCTACCTTTGATTCTTCCTCTATTTGAGTGGATATAGTATTGGAAACCTCTTCTAGTTGTAATAATTGAAATAAAATGATAGAGAAAAAAGATTCCAGAAATATTTTCTTTGTTTTACGGAATTTTTAAGAAAGGTGCTCATCTTCAGAGTCCTTAATGGTGGATCCTGGAGAACTTATTTCTTAGTCTTTCTTTCCTTATTAATAAAAGGTGTTTGAGAACTTTGGCAATTTTCTTTCTCCAATATTTCAACATAAGTTCTGTTGTCCTCTGTTGGGTTGTCTTCAAAGACTAAAAAAGAAAAATTAATATAAGTCTTCTTATGAGAGTGTTATTTTGGTAGTTTATAGCAATTTACATGTAAAACATTGCTTTTTATCCTTTTATAAGAGAAACAAACAAAAAAACTGTTTTTTTATTTATCTTGGAATATAATGTTTTTTTGTTTTTTCTTTTTCTATTGATGACTAATAATAAAAAAATAATGTGATTCTTTTTGATTAAATGAGAATATAAATTGATATTTTTAATTGCTAGAGTCACTCAAAAAAAGTTCTTGCAAGTCTAAGGATGTAAAAAGCCACATGTAAGATAATAAAACTACTTCCTCAATTCCTCACCAGCTTCAGAAATCAATAAATATAAAATTATTATATACTTTTATGATTATAGATAAAATTTATCATTTGATAAGCCCAATATGAATCTTTTCAAAGGTTTAGTAAGTAATCATCACACCCAGGCCCCCAAATGTAAGGTTTGAGTAAGAAACAATAAGCAAAAATTACTAATATTTTAGTTATTGTACTCTGAATGTCCTAATTTAGTGAATAATAAGATTAAAAATAAATTATAATCATAGTGTAAAATTGATTATTTTGTTAAAGAATAGTAACATAATATGCACTTATTATAAAATAATATAATAAATAAATTTCTTAATATATGATAAATTACTATATTTATGGAGATTTATTAATTTTGAAAAGATTAATAGATGCATAAAAAGTTAGTATTCAATATAAATTAACAATAATATAACTAATATTAAAGCTATATCAATATAAAAGTGATTAAAAATAATAATGAAGAGAAAATAATATTATAATGAGAGAAAACAACCCACTTTTTACACTTAAGATAATAATTTTGATAAATTTTACACTGAGAATAAAAATGCAACTTATTTAAATTGTATTCAAAATAAAAAATGCAGAGAATTACTACATTGACTATTTTTACATGGATTTAGAGATATTTGGGAGAATACCACAAAAACCAATAAAATATTGCATTTATCAAATCAAGGATAGTTATTACTAAAAAGTGGATCTTTTGTCTTCAATAATATAATAGTTTTATATATAAAGAATAAAGAAATTAACCTTTATTTCAATGGTTTAGTGTTTTTGCTGCATCTGAGGGCAAAACATAAGAAGAAGAGGTCTTTCAATAGCAAAGCTCCCTCCTTCTAGTAACCAGATACCCTCTAGTAGAGTTTTACCAATGGTATCCACAGGAAATGATCAGAATTTTAAGGCATGGTGATTATTAAATCATTATTAAACCTTCTTCTCTCATTAATATGCTATTTTTTAGAGTTATTACTATAAATGTAATTTGATGACATCATAAGCTTGGAAAATTATTTAGTTTCGTGTATTTCAGTAGCTTACATCATAAAATACTATTATAAACCAGCTTTATCTCTTATTCAACTTTTCAAATCAGCACTTATATTAGATTTAATGATCTTTCACAACTTCAGGAAAGAACACCCCCAATTGGTGTTTAGGGTAATTCTAGCCTGCACCAATTTATGGCCAATTGGCCTTTGAGCCACACTCACCTTTCCTGACCATATCATGATACATCAAGCTTCTTGGCAAATTCTGAACCTCACCAGACCCAAGGCCAATCCCACTCAATTTGGGTCTGGGGGTCTTTGCCCCCTGGCCCACCCCCTTTGATTAGTGAATTTAGCCCCCTATGGTCTGTACACCATGGTACCCTTTAAGCCCCTTTTGGCCTACATATAATGAGGCCAAAAGGGGCCAAGGGGAAAGACCTTTTGGCCCACCTGGATACAATTTTGACCCCTCAATCCAACAGGACCAAAAGGCCCCTAAAGCCTCAGTTGGCCATAAAGGGCCATGGGACCCCATTATGTAAGAAATTGCCTCTGGCGGGAACCAGGGGCCACCAGTCACCTTCAGAAGGGCTTTCCCCTCAAGATAAGGAAAACCCTTCCCCAGCCATGGAACCAGGGATGAGGCATATATGGTATTATATACCATTATGCACCATTTTTCCTCAGTAATTCAATTATGAAACTCCCAATACTCCAGCTCATAATTTCATGTGAAGTCACCAGTCCACCAGTCCATTTCAAAGGAAGACTCCAGTCACTCAATGTTGAAATCCATGGTGTAATCCAGAAGACCATTTGACGACACAAATCACCTGGACCTTCAGGTGTTGGTAATTTCAATTAAACAGTATTCCCCCAAGGGAATTGTCACAACCATGGGAAGGAACCCCCTCAATTGGTGTTTACAGCATTTTCAGCCTGACCCATTTTATGGCGAATTGGCTTTCAGTGGTGTTTAAATGGCTTTTGGGACACACCCACCTTTTATGACCATTCAAGGCCTTCAGGCCCTTTTGGAAAATTTCTTACCTCACCAAACCCCTTGATTTTGGGCCTGGGGGGTCATTTCATGCTCCAGGGCTCTTTGGCCCCTGGCCCACCCCTTTTTATTAGGGGGTTTTAGGCCATTTAGGCCACCTATGGCTTGTGGTCCATAGGCTGTGTACCATGGGACCATTTAAGCCCCTTTTGACCTAAATGCAATGAGGCCAAAAGGGGCCAAGGGGGAAGCCTATTAGCCCCCAATGCCAGGCGGGTCCCAAACCACAAGTGGGCACACCTGAGCCCAATTTTGGCCCAAAAAACCTCAAAATGCCCATACATGGCCACTGACCCCATGACTGAACCCATGGCCTCTGAAAACCACCAGAGGCACCAGCTCATGTCAAGTAGGATTTTCCCTCCAGTAAAGGGAAGCCCTTTCCCTCATTTATGGACCCTGCACTTCAGGAATCAGGAATGGGGCATATATGGTATTATATACCATTATACACCATGTTTTCTCAGCAAGCCAATGGTGACACTTTCAAGACTCCATTCCTTCATTTCAAGTATATTAACCATCTTGTCAGTCCATTTCAAAAAGGAAGACTCAAATGCACTCAAGCTGGCAATTCATGGCGGAATCCACAAGAAAATTCAAGGAGACCAATCACCCAGCTCTTCAGGTGTTGGGTATTTCATTTCAACATTATTCCCCCAAGGGAATACTGGCCCAGGATTCTTCAAGGACAGTTTCAAGAGGTTGTTGATTTTCAAATCAGTTGTCAAGGCATCAAGCACTTCTTGGACAACTCAATTGATATGTACAGGCTGTATTCATACAGCCTGTAAGGCATTCGCTCTTTTAGGCCATTTCATATGCCACTGTGGGAGTTAAAGGCACACAGTTCATTTTTCAAGATGGCCAGATCTGTATTAACCCAAAACAGTCAATAAATCTGGGTGTTCAACCCTCAAGGATCAGTCTTCAGCTTTTCAAATATATTAGCCACCTTTTCACCCCTGGGGACTTTTCCCCCAGTTAATTAATATATTGTATTTATCTTATTATAATTTTCTTTTCACTCTTGAAAGTAACTACTGATATTCTTAAATAAGTCATTTGTACCTTTCTGTTGGCCTGTCAGTGGATATTTATGGTCATATCCTTTCCTAATTACATTGTTCTTTCTGGCAGGTTAAAACAGTGAATTAAGTATTAATTTGGTTTCCTCTTTAGCTTTTGGATTCATTCTTATCTTTTGGAATATCTTGTACTTGCGCTTATTTTCCTTTGAATAAATATATTCTTCTTTCATTTCTTGTGTGAATCTTTGAGATATGACCACATACCCAAAAAGGTCACAAGAAATATTTAAAATAACTACCTTAAAACTATAAAACTGCCATGAATAGGCATAAAACTTGGTTTGACTTAGAATCCGATGTATAAACATGTGAAATAAATTACACCATTGGATTCCCCATGGCAAAATACACCTATACCATTTTTATGGCATATCTGTAAAGTCAATATTTAATGAGTTATAAGTAATAATACCTTATAAAAACATGAATCCTTGATTATTTCAAATACCAATGGAACAACATGTGAAATTAATGGTACCATTGGATCATCCATAAAACTCTACACATAAAACAATTAAGAAGCTAATCTCCAAAGTCAATACTTAAGGAGTTAAGCTGAATATATCCACTTTTTTGGTCAATGCATATATTCAAGGATTTTAGCTAATATCTTTTGAAATATACATGATAGAGTGATTAACCAAAGATAAAGACACCCTGTAGTTACTTTAGGAATACAGACAGTAAATTTATTTCACAAGTTATAAACAAGGTTAAAACCTGTAATGGATTATTGATTAAAATCAATAGAGCTGTTGACCACTTTGTTGTGAAAGTGGTCCAAAATTAAAAAAAAGGAAAATTTGGATTCTAATAGTTCATTTGTGAAGAATTATGTATTTTTCATTACAATATTCAAGGTATAACCCCTTGAAATCATGGTTTGAAGTTTAAAATATTGAATTTTGACAGAAAAGATGAGTTACAAGAAAAATCATCAAAAACACAGTTTTGATGATGTAATGAAATGCTCTTGGAAGTGTAATAAGGGAATGCCAAGCTATCAGAATCCACTCTCAGAATAGCTGTAGCGTGTATAACTCAAAAGGTATTAATGATCAAAGCTTAAGCTTCAATTTGAGCATTTATGATCACTCACTGTAATCTTATTTTAAGTTTAACAGTCATATACATCATAAAATAGATGAATACTATTAGATTATGATTAATACTAAGAAAATCCACAAATCTTAGGCTTCTTCCAAGCCTATGACATCATCAAACTTAAAGTTACAGTGATAAACTTAAAAAATGGCATAATTATGAGGTAAGATGGTTTGATCATGATGTAATCATCACCAAGCCTTAAAGAATTAATCCATTCTAGTAGAAAGCATCAGTACACGTCTACTAGAAGCCTGCTGGACTCTAGGAGGCAGGTATTTACTATAAATAGAGCTCTTTTTACTCTGTTTTCCCCTCAGATGCTTACAAAACATTAAATCATTAAATCAAAAGGTAATTTCTTTATTCTTTATATATAGAACTTTTATATTACTAAAAAACAAAGATAATATTATTATAATCATCATCTATGACATGATTATGATAATTATTTAATTGTTTTGTTAAAATTTCTCTGAAAAACCTCCATTCCACGTAAAATCAAGAAAAATTGTAATTTCTCTCATAATTTATTGTAAATACAATTTAAATAATTTGTATTTACATTTTTTTGGCGTGAAATTAGTCAAAATTATTATATTAAGCATTAAAAGTAGGTTATTTCTCTTATTATAATAATTTTTCTCTATTATTACTTTAATCATTCCATAACTAATATAAATAGTATTTATATTAATTTATAACTTTGATATTAGTAATATTATTGTTATTAATTGTTTTTTATTAATGAAAAACAATTTTTTACGCCTTTATTATCTTTTAGTAGCAATAATAAAGTGCTTTTTAATATATTAATATATTTATTTATTATATTATTATATTTATTTAATAATATAATTATTTTTACGCCATAATTATAATAATTCTTTATTATTATAATTATTTTTACGCCATAATTATAATAATTATTTATTATTATAATCATTTTTAGCTTATTTATCTTAATTATAAGGACATTCATAGTACAATAAGTAAAATATTAGTAATTTTTACTTATTGTTTCATAGTCAAACCTTGCATCTTGATCTTTTGGAGCCCTCCAAGTGAGTTCTTGATTCCTGAGTGCCAGGCCACTCTTGGTTTCCCCAAGAGCCCTTGTGACAGCAATCCTGGCCCAGAATTCTTCAGGAATAGCTTCAAGAGGGTGTTGTTATCAAAACAGTTGTAAAGGAATTAAGAGATCCAGAGCTCCTTGGAAGAAACAATTAGTCCATACAGGCTGTATTCAGGAAACCTGTATGGCAGTGACCCTTTTGGGTCAATTCATATTCCACTGTGGGAATTCAAGAATCACAGTTCAATTCTCAAGATGACCAGACCTCTATTTTCTTAAAAAATTCAATACAGCTGGGTTATCAATACTGAAGGTTCAGTATTTCATCTTTTTACGTATACTGGCCACCTTTTTACCCCTGGGGATTTTTTCCCAAGATAATTAATATATTGCATTTATTTTTATTATTATTTTATTTTCATTCTTTAAAGTAAAGCCTGATATTTATAGCTCAGTAATATGCATATTTGATTTGCCTGTAAGTGGATAGTGGTTGTCATATCCTTTAAAAATTACATTGTTCTTTCTGGAAGGTTGAAACAGTGAATTGAGGATTCATTTGGTTGGCCCCTTGGCCATTGGCTTTTCTCATTATCTTTGACCTCTGGCTTCCTTTCCTATCTTTGGCATATTTATACTTGATCTCATTTTCCTTAATATAAATATATTTTTCAATTATGTTCTTTATCATTTTGAAGCCCCTCAAGTGGGTCCTTGATTCCTGAGTGCCAGGCCACTCTTGTTATTACCAGGAGCCCCTGTGACATGATTATAAATGATCATTTTCAAGCCTAAACTTTGATACTTAACAATTTTAAGTTATTCATGCTAAAGAAATTAAGGAAGTGAATTCCAATATCTTGTAATGTCTTTAATAAGCTGCCAATAGGATTTCATTTTATAATGAAAACTCTATTTTTGATGATCTTTCTTCTAACACTACTTTTCTGTTGAAATTTACTGTTTTAGACTTCAAACCATGAGTTCATGGAGTTTTAACTTCAATATAATGATAACAATTGCATCAAACTTCACATATATGAGCCAGTAGAATCTGAATATCGATTTTATTTGAGTTTGGAACACTTTTAATTTAAAGTGGTCAACAGCATTTGCTATTTTGTCCAATATCTGTTTATAAGCGTAGGATTGTTTTTAAATTGCTGAGTTAAGCTTATATCTTTATTATTAAGCTAATTTGTGGCAGATTGTTTTTTGAATAAACTGTTTATCTTTTGTAATTCAAAAGATATGAGCTAAAAATCATGAATTTATGCACTGATCATAAAAGTGCATATATGCAGGTTATCTTTGTAAATATTGATTTTTGAGATATGAAATAAACATTTTATATATTTAGTTTTTGATTGAAAAGCCAATAGTTCACCTTATTTTACATTTTTATTGATTGTATTCTGAGATAATCAATAATTTATGACTTTCTATGGAATTCTGACTTATTTTAAGATTATAATTTCGATTCTTATTATTAAAATAGGATTAATAATTCCGCTTTGTGACCTTTTTTGATATGTGCTCATATCTAAAGGGCTCACAGACATTTTCTCCAATATTATATTCTTTAATACTACATTTTTCCCACATGGAAGTGCCCCAAGGTCAAGCAATTACATAGAAACAAGCTACCAACTCTTGGCTCAGGTTTATAAAAATTGAGCTTCTCACTTTTGATGTTACCAAAATATGGTCTTGGATTCAGATTTTAATAATTGGACCCAGTGAAAGTGGCACATGATGACCATACAAGGAATTTCTGTACCAGCATTCAGAAAATTAATCCTTGACCTATTTAAAGCTGTAACCTGAGTATTTGGGTATGTTTTACATAAAAAATTGGCCACAAAAAACTCAAATATAAATTTTTGCATATGAAAAACTGATAGGTCATGTGCATTTCCAACATTTATCATTTGAAAGATATGAAAGAATCTTTTGTGAGTACATAGATCCATGTATTTGAGATCAGATTTAGGTTATACAAAAAAATAAATCTGTGGTAGCTTCATAAAGTGAATAAGCATAAACTAAATATATGATTTGGTAATATGGAAAATAAATCAATACCAAATAAAACACTGTTTAAATGTTTGTTTTTTCCATTTTTATGCCAAAATGATGGTATCATGTCAAATCCCATATTACACATAAACATAAATTTTATTTATGCTTGTTTTTAGCACTTCAAAATACTTCATTGTTACAGCCATAGTGGATATTATTTCAAAATAATGAATTACTATTTTGATGGAAGAAAAAAGTAAAGGGGGAAAAAGACATCAAAGCAACCCAGGGTACCCAGCTTCTGAGGCCTCTGAGGAGTACCCAGCTCTGTAGTTTGCATCCATGGTTTATCCTGTGAAAATATTTCTCTAAATTTCTTTGAGGAACTTTTCCACAAAGGCTAAGTCCCACTTAAGCATGAGAAAATAGCAAATAAGCTTCTATTTTGATGTGCCAAGGAGGTAATGGGAACCTTTCACTCCTTTAAAAATATCAATTATTTATTATTTACCATGCATAAGCCCAAAAAAGATTAATTGAATCCCTTTATGGAGTAGTATCCACAGAATCAACCTATGGAAAACATTTTTCACTATAATATTTGCCTGTACCACCTGAGAAAAAAATTAAAAATACAAAAATTTATTAAAAATACAATTTGGGATGAATCCCCATGAAAATTTCAGGACCAATTGATAACAAAGAAAAAAAACCAAAGCTCAAAATTCCTGTGACTTACTAGTCCTAATAAAAATTCTACTCAGTTAATTTTTTGTTGATTCCACATGAAACAAGGAATATTCAAAAATTTACAGAAATTATAGCCTATGATTGAATAACCAATAAGATTTTCAAATTTTAGAAAGAATTTTTTTTTTTTAAAAATGGTCAATTCTGGTAACTTCTTTTTTATTAACTATGAATGTGTTTTTATCCCCATAAAATCACAGAATCAAGAAATTATGATAATTCCACATGACAAGAAGTGATGTAACCATAAGTTCAAATGAGGAAAATGTATTCTTTTTTTAATTTTAATACTTTGAGTTATGTGCTATTCCATACCTTTTCTGAAAGGCTCAAGTCCACTTTGGTACAAGAGTAATATAAATAGATATCAATCAGCTGTATAAAATAATATATCAAAAAAAAATGAAGATGAAAATGAAGAATAATCATTTTGAAAGATTATCCCAATGATTATTAACCTCAAGCTATGTAACCATTCAGCTCTACTTAAATTCTGAAATAGGGTTATATATTGGCTCAAACCCTTAGGAACAAAATTGAGCAATATATAATGAGTTTAGTAAAAGATAGATATCCTCAGGTGTATAGCCACTAAGCTCACAATACAAATATGCTTATAGTATGTATACTATGGTTTAATATTCAAATTACTTGATAAATGGTTACATGATGAGCTAATACCAATGCATAAATTTATCATATTACTTACACTTTCATATTTCCATAGCTCCCATGGATTTGAAAAAAGGATGAATATTTATAATACTCAAATTACAAATGAGGAAGTTCACACTTTTACTGTCAGCCTGTGACTCAAAACCAGAGCACAAGCATGACAGCCAAATACCATAAACCAATGATAAAGCCAAGATACCACCAAAACATGGAGCTGAGCCAAATCAGCTAAAAATATATCAAAAGAAAGAGGAAACACACCAATTTCCAAATATGAAAGTCCCATCATCATAGGACAAGGAATGACTTTTTTATTTCTGCTCAAAGTTGTTGCTGAGCATAAACCTTATTTTTCAACTCTCTTCAGAAATAAAGAGGAAGAGGTTTAACCCCATCAAATGGGTCTTCAAATTGAATCTCTAAGTCAGGGATATCCAACGGTACTACCAAATTGAGCTAGCACCAGAGCTACAGGAGTTATTGACAAAATAAGGTCAAATAAGGATGAATAAAATATTCACCTCTCATATAGCCTCTAGAGTTTTAGTGTTAGATATCTAAAGTGGAGTATTTTTAGAAAGAGAAAAATCAGGACTATCTGATGGTGCTATCCATTCACCCATATCTCATCTAGAACAAAAGTTATGGGGAAAACAAGCTCCATACAGACTTTATGCAAAGCATAAATATGTACAAAAGATCTTGTACATAGCATACCTTTGCCATATCAAAGGAGGTACCATTGCTTAGAACACATCCATGGATACACAATGAGCCAACTTTGAGCTTGATATCTCAAAAAATGACAAAGTTATGGCAGTTTTAAGGTCAAAATCCCACAGTTAAACCAATACAGCCTTACTGTGGGATAATCTCCCATAACTATAATTATGAGGTGTCAAACAGACAAAGAATATTTCTTATACTTCAATACCTCATAGTTTGGTCAATACTGGGGTCTTGTACAGGTTCTGTACAGCATTCTACACATAGTACATGTCAGAAGAGGACTATGTGGTCCCCAGATGAAAATTTTCACCCTGTATTAATGAAAACTGCCCAGATATAGTTTCAAAACAACATCTGAGCCCAATATAGAATTGTACCGCATTTGAGATGGTTATCATTAAATATGGCAAAGTTATGCCATGTACAAGAGTTTTGTACATATGCGTGTTTTAGGCAAAAAGCTGTATTGGGCTTGTTTTCCTTATAGCTTTTGTTCTAGATGAGATATGGGGAAATGAATGGCTCCATAAGATAGCCCTGATTGTTCTCTTTCCAAAAATACCCCACTTCAGGTATCTCACACTAAAGCTGTAGAAGCTAGATGAGAGGTGAATACTTTATTCACCCTTATTTGGCCTGAATTTGGCCATAACTTCTGTAATAATGGTGCTAGCTCAGTTTGGCTGGTACCATTGGATATCCCTGACTTAGAGCTACATTTTGAATACCCAGTCAATGGGGTTAAGCCTCTTACTCTGTATTTCAGATGAGAGGTGAAAATTAAGGTTTATGCTCAGAAACAACTTTGAGCAGGAATAACTTTTTTATTCTTTGTCCTATGATTGTGGGACTTGTATATTTGGAAAGGGGTGAGTTTCCTCCTTCTTTTGATACCTTTTTAGGTGATTTTTCTCAGCTCTATGTTTTGGTGGTATCCTGGCTATACCATTGATTTATGGTATTTTGGCTGGCATGCTTGTGCTCTGGTTTTGAGTCACAGGCTGACATACTCTCCCTCCAAAAAAGACTCATCATTGATGAGACTTTTCAGTCCTCCCAGAGGCTCTTAATCTCCCTAAATGAAGGTTCCTATCTGGTATGGCATCTTCTGCCAACCACTTGTCTTTATCAGTTGTCTGGTTCTTGAATCTGACTAAGTACTGTCTCTGATCCTTACCATTAAGTCTTATCTTCCTGGCCTTGATGATTTTCTGCACTGGTCCAGGGGAGTCCTCCACTTCCAGTAATTCCAGTGGTGTGGGGTTCTTCTTCCTGGAGGGGAGTTTATTCTCCTCTGTCTGGAAGTATGGCTTGACTAAACTCACTGGAAAAACTGGCTGTTTCCTGGAAAATTCCTCTGTGAGTTTGACTTTCACTGCATTTTTACCTATCAATTTAATGATAGTGAAGGGCCCTACAAATGAGTCTCTAATCTTCTTGGGTCCTTTGAGATCATTAAAGTTCAGTGTAGACACTAACACCTGGTCCCCTTCTTTAAAGTCAGGTTCCATGTGTCATTTTTCCCACCTGTGCTTATTATATTCTTTTGCCTCAGCTATACATTTGACAGCTGTGTCACAAGCCCTCTTCCACATTTCATGGAAATCATTGGCTGTGGGGTGGATGGTCAGAAGTCTTTTCTTCAAGTGATCCACAGGAAATAGGGGATTCCACCCTTTCTCTACCAGTGCAGGTGTTTTTCCTGTGGTAGAGTGCTGACTTGTGTTATAAGCCATTTGGACTGCTGGTAGAAGGGGAACCCAGTGATGGGTGTAACCTTCATGGTCCTTATATTCCATGCCATAGGCACAGAATCTTCTAAAGATGTCCTCCATTTTTTGGATAATTCTTTCAGCTAATCCATCTGTTTGTGGATGGTAAGCTGTAGAAAAAGCTAGTACCCATCATGTCATAGAGGTTGGTCCAAAATTCAGATGTGAGCTTTGGGCCCCTGTCACTGATGATTATCTTAGGGAATCCACAGGTAGATATGATGTTGTTCCAGAATAACAGAGAAGTATCCATGGCTGTGTCCTCCTTGTGACATGGTAGGCATCTAATACTCTTTTTGAGCCTATCAACTATGATTAAGCAGGAATTGAAGTTTTCTTTACCTCCTGGGACAAGTCCTGTAACCCAGTCTATGTTGATGGTCTCCCATGGGTGTTTGGGTTCTTCTATGTGCTGAAGTAACCAATACTTCTTCCCATGATTTCTATTTTCCTTTTGGTATATTTCCCAAGGGTTGATGTATGCACTCAACTCCTGTTCCCATTTGGGCCACCAAGCAGTGCTTTCTACCCTTTCTTTGGTCCTGTCTTCACTCATGTGTCCCATATAGGGGCAGTCATGGCATTCCTCCAGGATCAAAGATATATTGTCTCTGTCTATTATTGTAAGTGAACTAGTGTGCTTCTCTCTATTGTAGAGCAGGCCATCTATAAGGAAAAATTTATTGTCCTTATAGTCCCTCAACCAGGGTTCCTCTAGCTGGGATTCCAGTTCTGGGCTCCTGTACTTCTGTTGAAGGAGTTGCAACAATATGCCACACTGTTTGTTTTTAGAATATGTCTTCATCACTGCATTGAAAAATTAATTATTCAGTTCTGCAGAACTTATTCCCAGCATGGGAGTTTCTGTCCCTTCTGAATCAGTTTTTCCACTGTCTGGGGTACCACTTTCTGGTGCCCACTCAGAAAATCTGAAGTTTTTCTCCCTGTCTATTTCCATGAAATGGATAGGAATTTTAGCTGCTACTTCAGGGTCATAAGCTGGGTTTCTTTTGACATTATCCAGAGGCCATCTGCATTGGTATGGCTTTTAACCTCTTTGTATATGTTGGTCATGTTACCTTTATAATATTGGATAGCTATTTGCCATCTCAACATGTGTCTATTTGTGGTCTTCATGTTAATTAAAGACTTTAAGGCTGTGCAGTCTGTGTAGACTTCAAAGACTTCACCCTCTAAATAATAATGGAGTTTCTCTAGAGCCCAGACTAAGAATAGACATTCAGTCTGGGTGGCCCCATACCTTACTTCTGAATCTTTCAGATGTCTAGAGATGTAACATATTACTCCCTCTCTTGGTTCACCATCTACGATTTGTCTCTGGTGAAGGGCTGCTCCTAAGCCTTGGCTACATGCTGCATCTATGTATAACTTGAATGGTAGTTCAAAGTCAGGAAAGATGACCACGGGTGCATTTGTGAGTTCATATTTTATCCTCTCATATGCATCCCTTCTTTCCTTGGTAACTTCAAAAACTACATCTTTTGAACATAACTTGTATAAACTACTAGCTATGTGGGCAAAATTTTTGATGTGGTTTCTATAGTAGCTAGCAAACCCAAGGAAAGATTGCATCTCTTTGATGTTTCTTGGTACTGGTTTTTGCAGTACTGCTGCTAATTTGTTCTGATCAATTTCCAGACTCAGACCTTAGACTTTATGTCCTAGAGCTAGTAGCTCTTGTTGGCCAAAATTGCACTTTTTAAGTGAAATTTTCAGATTTATGGGTGTAAATTTACTTAGCACTCTGTCTATGTATTGCATATGGTCTTCCCATGTCTCTGAGTATACAATGATGTCATCAATATATACTACCATCCATCCTTCCAATATGTCTTCTTGAAATATGGTTTCCATCATCCTTTGGAAGTGGTCTGGTGCATTTTTGATGCCAAATGGCATACTGGTGTACTCATATATGCCCATATGACATGATTCTGAGTAATTTCATGGAGTTTGGTTTGACTACATTCTGGTGGAAACCTTTCATAAAATCCATTTTGGTTATGTATTTGGCTTTTTCCAGTTTGTCTAAGGCATGAGGTATCCTGGGTATAGGGTACCTGTCAGCTTTGGTGTAGTTATTCAGAGCTCTGAAATCTCTACACAGCCTACACTTTCCATCATTCCAGGTGATCAGGACAGGAGTGGTAATTTCCACTATTTCATTGTGTCCAATCTTTCTGATGATATCCATGTCCAGGAGTTCATTGATATTTTTTCAATTTCCTTCCTGGTTTCCAGAATTTCTGGGTAATGAGGTCTCCTGAGCATGGGTGGATAAGGTCTTTCCACATCCAGATATAGTTCTATATCGTTGCCTCTAATCTTGCCTAATGGTTCTTTATCAATGGAAAATTATGGTTTTTTTTTCTCAGCATCTTCAGTAAACTAAACTTCTGCTTACTGGCAAGGGTAGTGCTAAACTGTCCCTCTCTGAATTCATTCAGTAGCTCTTCAAGAGGATCGTGGGCAGATATATGGTATATATCAAGTGAAAACTTCTTTTACTTGTTGTTACCAATGGTAATGTGCCTATTTTTACTATTGTAAATATCTATGCCATACATCCTCTGGTAATCTGTTCCCAGCAAAAACCCTTGGATGTGAGCATCATCAAGCACAACAAACTCTGGGTTTAGTCTGATCTTACCTTTCCTATGGGGTATAATTATCTCATTGATAATTGTCCCAATGGAAATCATACTCCCTGATGCACTTTTGAAGTTCTTTGCCTTGGTAGGCAAGAGCTGTTTTTCCCAGTTTGGGAAGTGGTTGTCCAGATAATTTCTGGCAACTAGGAAGCAGTGTGCTCCACTGTCAATAATCAATGGAGTTTGAGCATTTTCAATGCAGACAGTCATTTTTGTGGCTGTCCCATGGATTTATGCCATTCCTTTGGTTGGTGTAACCAGGAATGTTTGTGCATCTTGTGTGTATTTGCACAAGTTTTTGTTGGTAGTTTCTTGTGGCATGCCTGCTTCCAACTGTATGTCCTGGATTTATAGTGGGGTTTTCTCTTGGTCTTCCACTAGAAATTCTTCTCTTGGGTCTTGCTCTTCATCTGATTGTTCTCTGATGGCATCTCCCATAGAGTCTGAGTCAGAATCTTCTGTTGGGAATTCCTCCTCTGGGACTTTCTCAATTGCATAGACTTTTTTCTTTTCCTTTGGACAGTTGTTGGCAAAGTGGTCTGTTGAACCACAGTTGTGACAAGAATTTCTCTTCTTTGCCACTTCTGCCACGCTTTCTCTGGGTTTGTCTTTAAACTCTACCCTGAAAGGTTGTTTCTCTTTAAAACTACTGCTTTTATATGGGGTGTATCTCCCTATATTAGTTCTTTTCCTTACATATTGTAAGGTATTTGAAATGTCATCTAGAGTGAAATTGTGGTTGCATCTGTATTTCATGGCATGCTCTAGTTCTCCTGGCATTTGTGTCAGGAGTTTGTGATTCCTCATCTGAATGTTCATTTGAGGATAAATTACTTTAAGTCTTTTATACTGTATGAGACACCACTCATATGGATTTTTATCCACAGAGTATTTGTCATTTTCAAATGACATGGTCTTTTGCCATATCCAGGTACCATTGCTGTACTTTTGGACGATCTGACCCTTCCACAATGGCCAGTTTCTTCTGCCATGGATTTCTTTAATTTCTGTGTACCATATACTAGCATGTCCTTTAAATGCTGTATTCAGTATAGCAGTGATCCAGTAGTCTGGTATGCTTGGTACATCAATGAAGAGTCCATCAATATGATCAATGAGTTCCATATGATCATATTCTCGAGTTCCAGAGAATTTGGGCCAGCTTGAAGCCTCAGGAAGCTGTTTCAAGGATTCCTTCTCTGAATAAGACATATTATCTCCATCCTGGTATTTTGATGGAAATCTTGCCTTATTCATCAACATGGCATCTGGTTTAATGTCATCTTGGTGATATGGGCTATCCATAACATGGCCTTGTGGTTGGGGCTTCATGCTATGGTAGACATTAAACAGTTTTTTCATTTCTTGATCCAGACAATCCCTTTCTCTTTTGCTGTGGTGTTGTTCTTCAAAGACTAGATTCAGTCTTTTGTTGGTTTCCTCAGAGGCTTTGCTCAGTTGAGCATGTCCTTCTTGAAGGGTTTGAACAATTTTGTCCATGGAGGCTGTCAATATTTTCATCCTCTCATGGCTTTCTTCAAGTTCTGCAAACTTCTTTTGGGTTTGCTCAGCATATTGGGAAATTTTTAGCCACAGTGCATCACTGTTGAGGCTACTCAGGTGTGACAACATTATGTTCAATCTGAGTGGGGCTAATATTTCTATTGATAGGACTACTGATTCTAGAGTTATTGACTACTTCTGGTTCTTGTGAACTTCTTTCACAAGATCTAACAGATTCTTGATCATTGGGTCTGACTCTCTGTTCCTCTGGCTGAAGGTGGTCTTGTTTTTGCCCTTGTATTCTTGTCTTCTCCTGGAAACATCCTGGGATTGTGAAGAATGGTGACTCTTGGCCACTGATCTGTTGGTTTCTGAATGGTGTGAAGCCACTTGAAAGCTGATTTGGCCTGCTCCTTGTGAGCCTGAAGGAATCTGAGTATGCCCTGTCTGGGTCAGCTGTTTTTCTATAGCTTGGATAGTGGCTTGATTCTCCCTTATCCTGTTTGCCCTCACCTCCAGGAGTCTGAACTGCCTGGTGGGATTCCAACCTTTGTTTATTACCATAAGGTCTTTGAAGTCTATCTCTTTGAGACAATTCTTCTGGAAACTTGCTCCAAGTTGTGTCCAGTGGGATTCCAGGTTGAACCTCTTGTTGTCCATGCTCCATTGAAATAAATCTTTGAGGAGTTGGTGGAGCTGAATAACTTGATTCATATCTTTCCAGTCCTCTAGTTTGTGTTTCCTGTTTAATTGTAAAGTCAATGGCAGGGTGGGTATGATTTCCCTCAGTGTCTTGCCATTCACCACTGTGTCCAAGGTGTCCTCTTCCAGGTCTTCTGGTTCTGGACAAGCTGTCTCTGTCCTCTGGTTGGTTCCTTTGAAAGCCAAGGTTTCTGAGGTGTCCAGGTGACATATCAGTGTTTGCAAGCAGTCAAAAACTTTATTTTCTTAGGGTATTTACCTTTGACTGTGCCTTGTACAAATTCTGTGTCTGCTGATTTTGGCAATTTACCTTTAGAGGCTACGACTGGGTTAATTATGGTAATCTTCCCTGTACAAGTGGTTAAGGTTGGTTTACCTTGTATTGAAGCAGAGTTTCATGGCTTTCTATTCCTCTGAGTGGAAATGGGTGTCCACTTTTTGCTGTTATGAGGCCTTCACTATGCCTCTTTCCTTTTCCCTTGCTGCCCTCTGGCTCTGAGGGTGTCACTGGTGTGCTGGCCTGTGACTGGGTTTCTAGTGGGATGTAGTTTTCTTCCACTGAAATAAAACAGGAAAAGAGGGCTTAATGTCAGTTAAGACTTCTTGATATTCTGTTTGCACATCTAAGAATGGCCTCTGGGCTTATATATTTCCATATTATGCCCTTGTATAATGACAGTGTAATTGAATTAATAATTCCATGTCAGAAATACATCTTACAGATATCTGGTACACTGTTTGTATACCAATATCTTACAGGATAACTTGTAATTAGAAAGTATAATCTGAAAAGGTGTGGTATGTAAGAGGGTAATTGAATTAACAATACACCCAACCATGCCTCAACTGTTGGTTTTACAGTAAGAGGTTTCCTTATTTAATTACAAAAAAGGACTTTATTAGTGGCTCAAAGTGTGTTTATATGTAAAACATGCCAAAAATAAGGGTTGTTGTGGTGATTAAGCTATAATCAACCACACAGCAATATAACCAAAAAGGATAAAAGGTGGTATATAACATATACCACTAAAAAAATATAAGATATGTTATATATATTTTTTTGGGAAATTATGCCTAAAAAGATAAAACAATATGTCAGAATATAAGAAAATAAGTAAAAAAAACTCACTTGTAAGGTCCAAAAAGTCAAAAGAAATGGCCAGGCTGAGTCTATGATAAGGATGAAATAAGGCTATTTACAGCTTTAACTATGACTGTGACATGGATAAGATTATTAGAAAAGGTTTAATTATAGATATAAAGGGCTTTACTAATGAGTATTAGTGGTGGTGAGCACTATTGAAAGCCCTGGGTGCAGCTTTACCTGTTGGTTTACAATAATAAAGACTACAATACTAAGATTTATAGTATAACCTGTTTATTTTCCAAGAGTATAGCTGTTTTTGACAGTTGTACTACATAGGAATTCAAGAGCAGGATGGGTATTCCTTTTCTGGAAGTGAAAAGGCCTCTTTTTATCCTGAAATGGGGTAAAAAGGCTGCTAGAACTTTTCACATAGAGAAAGTGAACATTTTTCATTCTCAAGGACAGGCTTGTGGTTCTCAAAAGGCCTTTATAGCCTGTATTGGGCTCAGATGTGGCTTTGAAACCACATCTGGGCAGTTTTCACCAATACAGGGTGAAAAGTTTCATCTGGGGACCACACAGCCTGATTCTGATGTGTCTGATGCATAGAATGCTGTACATAACCTGGATGGGACCCCAGTATTGAATGAACTATGAGGTAGTGAAGTAAAAAAAAGCTTCTTTGTCACTTTGACACCTCATAATCATGGTTATGGGATATTATCCCATGGTAAGGCTGTATTGGCCAAACTGTAGGATTTTGACCTTAAAAAGCCATCACTTTGTCATTTTTTGGAATATCAACCTCAAAATTGGTTCAGTTTGTAGCCCTGTGTGTGCTCTACACAATGGTACCTCATTTGATATGGTTATCATTAAATATGGCAAAGTCATGCCATGTACAAGATGTTTGTACATATGCGTGTTTTAGGCAAAAAGCTGTATTGGGCTTGTTTGCCTTATAGCTTTTGTGCTAGATTAGATATGGGGAAATGAATGGAAGAATCAGATAGCCCTTATCCTTCTCTTTCTAAAAAGACCCCACTTTGGGTATCTCACACTAAAACTGTAGAAGTTAGATGAGAGGTGAATATTTTATTCACCCTTATTTGGCCTGAATTTGGCCATAGCTTCTGTAATACTGGTTCTAGCTCAGTTTGGCTTGTACCATTTGATAGCCCTGAAGTAGAGCTCAATTTTAAATACCCATTTGATGGGGTTAAGCCTCTTACTATGTATTTCAGATGGGAGGTGAAAATTAAGGTTTATGCTCAGCAACAACTTTGAGCAGGAATAACTTTTTTATTCTTTCTCCTATGATTATGGGACTTGTATATTTGGAAAGTGGTGAGTTTTATCCTTCTTTTGATACCTTTTGAGCTGATTTAGCTCAGCTCCATGTTTTGGTGGTATCTTGGCTATACCATTGATTTATGGTATTTGGCTGTCATTCTTGTGCTCTGGTTTTGAGTCACAGGCTGACAGTATATTAAAGGTATTTTTAAGTCATATAAGGATTTCAAATTGAGAATATCACTTAATTTTAATAGTAGCCCAAACATAGAAGCTTTTATTAATGAGATTTCCAAATAAGTGCTATAAATAAACACATAATCCTTTCAAGCTTTCTAAAAGACATTCACCCCTATAATTCTATATGTTTTGAATTTGTTTGACTCTTATTTCGTGGGTTTATTTCTGTTTATAAATTTTCATAACTTTTGGACTTATATTAATTGACTTATATCAGTTTCTAAGTTCCCTTTGCTTTATTGTTCTCTAAATTTTCTTTATTAAAACATATCTATCAAATATCATTATTATAGAATTATATTTGGAATAACTGTTACTCCATAAAAGCATATTGTGAAATAAAAGCTCTTTCTTCAGGATCATCAACTCTGGTAAATCACTATTACCTTATCTTAACATTGGAAATAGAATAATTTCTCTAAATTGTTTTTGAAAAATATTGTTTTTTATCTTATTCATCTTATTCAACTATATAATCAATAATTTTATGTTTTGAATTCCTAAGTAATTAAAGATTTGCACTTGAGCTATAATAATCTGTGTTCATTATATTGGTTTATGTGGAAATTCATAGTACACAAGTATAACCTGAGAGGTTTTTTGATTGAAAAGCCTTAAATTTGGGTGTATGAATTCAATTTTAGTCTGAAAAGAACTTATTATCATAATTGAAATTGTTTTTGAAAATTTCCTTTTTTGCTTATTTTTTCTATGTATAAGGTCAATTTTATGATATAACTATATCTGGAAAAAAATATGTCAAAACATTAAGTAATTTGGAATTCAATTTTATTTTATTTATATGTGGCTTTTCAATATCAATAGAAATGGTAAATAACTTTCCTTGAGCTATTCTGGATTTTTTTTCTAACATTATCATTATTATTGTTTTCCTCATTATATACCAAAAAAAAAGGTTTAAAACTTTTTTTTATTTATAATTTCTTAACTAATTTAGATAAAAAACTTTAATTTATGAATACATAGCTCAAGATTAGTTATCCTAACCTTGATATAAGACAAAAATATTTAATTTCAATATAAAAAAACTGATATTTTATTTCTGATTCTTGAATTAGTAAATTTTACTAATTAAATTATTATTATTATCATCTATCAAAATTTTAAATCAAAATTATATCAAAGAAAGAAAAACCAATTAAGTTCAATTCAATTTTAGTATTTAAGGAAAGAATAATATATCATGTTTTTTCATCATAGCATTTTATTTATATCTGAAACAAATTATTATTATTATTGATTGACTAGAGTCTTGTTGATAATTTATTTACCATAATAATAAAAACAGAAATATTATATATTCTATCAGGCTCATTTTGGTAATTCATGCATTTTGATTTCCCTATCCCAAAAATAAATTTTCCATTTATATACAACTATAAAACACATGGCTAAAATAAGTTGACCAATAACAATTAAAATAATTGTATATTTTATTCATAACCGAAATTTAATCTTTCAAAAAACCTCAAAATCGTATTAAAAAGCTTATTTGTAACTGTTTTTTTGATAAGATTCCTTTTTTATTCTGTGAATAAGACTATATTTTAGAACCTATAATATGCTTCAATAATACTAATTTAGTACAGAATATAATTCTAGAAAACCTATCCAGATATTTCTATCAAAAATGTTTAAAAAATAAATTGAGGTATTCTTGAATGCTTTTCAGTAATAGGGCTTGCCAATTAAATAAAAGAAAAACATTTCAGAATAATTTTGGAATTTTTGACAAGGTTCAGATTTAATTTTCTCCCCAATCTCATGGTCTATTGATTGAACCATTTCTGTGTTGGCTTTAGTTTCTTTTTTTTTCAAAAAAGCTTTTAATCAATAAAATTTTAACTCAATAATATGTATAGAATTTGGATTAGGTGGAAATAATTTCATCTTGTTTGAATTATAATATTTAATGGTTCTCTGTCCTCATCAGTATACTGGTATATTTTTCAGCTATACAATTAATCATTTAGTCAAGTGGTAATTGAGGCTGGGAATAAATAGTATAGTCAATTTTATGAGCTCATCCTACCATTATTTGTTAAAAATTTAATTCAATATTTTCATCATAGACAAAAATTTTATTTAAAACATTCCTTCAATGAGGTCTATCTGTTTATCTTTGGAAATAAATCTTAAAACATAGAGTGATCTCAAACAGAAGAAAGTATTAGACAAAAAGTAATCTTTGAGAATAAAAACCCAAATTTTTTTCTGTAATTAATCTCAAAACTGAACTTATGAAATCAATCACTTTATCTTTTTCAATTGAGATAAGTTTAATAATTGTCAAGAAAAAAACATAATTTTTTTCATAGTTCTTTATTATATATAGAAATTAAAACATTAGTAAGATGTGCCCAAATGATATAAATTACAATAATATACATTCAATATCCTAGAAATTTAATTCTGAGTAATCTCTTTATCACAAATATTTAATTTTTACTAAGCTCTATACAATTAGAGTTACTATATAATTCTGTTTGTATTAATTATAATAATTTCTTGATTATTTATGATAGTTATGTATTTATTTTTTGAAAAAACCATCCTTTCAATTGTGAATCTTTATGGTTGCAGTTGATATGAGATTGTTTTGACTTCAATTAAATGTAAAATTTTTGCAAAATTGATGATAGGTATTAGATATATATAGGTCTTTAGTAAACCCATTTAAGCATTTGGGTAAGATCACATAGGGGGTTCCCTGGACCCATTTTTGATAAAATAGAAACCAAAAAAAGCATTTATTGGCAAAAAACCTCCCAAAAATTCCAAAAAGAGTTTTTTCCCGAAACTTTCCTCACACATTTCTTTGCATTCTCCCAAAAAAACACCAAACACCCAAATAATCCACCTTATTCCTCCAAAAAATAAATTATTTTCAAAAAAAGTACTACAAAACTAATTTTCCAAGGCTTTCACAGCTCATTTTCTTTTCTTTGCCCAAACACTGCATCTTCCCACAAAAGACCTGCCTCCAAACCTACATAATTCCCTTTTTTACCTTCCCTCTTCTACCAATCATTAATTTCACCACTTTGTTTGGCTTTTAACACCTTTTATACCCTCTTCATATTTTTAAGGGTTCATTCCTCATTCCAAATACACAAATCACTTGCTTTTTGCAAATTTATACAGCTTTTTGCCTAAATTGTGAACCTTGGAGGTATTTTCAGATGCCCAAAAGACCACAAATTATAAAATAAGATACAATCATGAATAAAATAAAATTATTTTGAGGTGTGGATATGGAACTTTGATCAAAAATCAAGTACTTTTCCTGTCCTCAAAATTTGTATAAGGTAAAATATACTTAAAAAATAGTATAAAAAAAAGTATTTTTAAGAGAAAACACGCCAATTCTATTGCTTTTAACTTTATAAGTATAAAACAATAATATTATAAAGATTTATTGTTTTACCAACAATAAAGATGTATCCAAAAATACTCTACAAGAGATGTTTAAGGCTACAAAAGAAATTTCTTCAAGAGCAATTTCAATTAGAATTAATTGAGCAAAGAGCTTCAAGAAATTAATTAAAGAGCAAAGTCTTTAAGAAGATATTTGGAGAAAACACGCCCAAAAGTGACCAGAGTGAATTTGGAAACAAAGTGACAAAGCTAACAGTGATGAAAGATGCTTTAATTCACTTATGGGGTGGTTCAAGGGGTAAAACTGACTATAAGAGTTACAAAAAATGATTATCATAATTTTTGCATGTGGTTAAAAGTTTAAAAATGACTTAAAAAGGGTGGTTGGGATCTTCTATTGATTGGTTTAGCAGTGTTTAAACTAATTATAAAAGGAAAAGATTCTAACATGAAGAGAAAAGTGGGGCAAAGAAGACATTCTTTTATAGGCATCAATTTTCTTACTCCAAAAGTAAAATTTCCTCTTCTCAGTTGTGAAAAATACTCTGACAACAGAAAAGCCAATTATGGCATCATTGAACCCTGGCTTAGACCAAAAAAGGGCTGGTTCGAGCTATTTTAAGCTCTTAAATCAGCCATTACTATAGTAATACCTGGTCTAGAGCCTTCAAAACACGTCATAATGTGTGTAAGAGACATAGAAACCACTTAAAACTGTTTCTACTAATATTTTGTTAGCTTAAGGGTAGTTTTACCCTCTTGGCAACAGTTAAAACTGCCCTTGTTGATATCAAACCCTCATCATCAAGTGAGTCACAGACCATGTGACTCAATTCCAGGCCAAAAGTGATGAACCTTTGCATGGATTTTGACATCCCATGCCTGTCAGCAAGGACTTTGGGGGTCTGTCTCCCCCTTAGAGCTAGAGTTCCTTTTCCCCCCCAGATTTAATCTTTCCAATTTATTTTTTCTTTAATTCCTCATCATGTAATACATTTGTAATTTACACATGCAATTCAATTAAAATTTTACAGTACACAGCTGTAATAATTGATACCTCATATTCAAATTCCAGTTCACTTATGTAATACATGCGCACATTTTGACATCTCAACTGAAAATACTCCAATTCCTCATAACTTCTAAACTAAATGCAACACCTCAATTTTAACACAAAAATTGATAGTTAACACCACATGGTGTGTGAATTCAGTTAAGGTTTTGAGGATTTTCAACTTTTGTACAGAAAATACTAAAAACTTAATTTAAGCTGATCTAGAGTTGAGTTACAGAAATTTTAGCCAGAGGTGACCCCACCTTATTTTTTATGAGGAATCCAATGGTGAAGTAATTTTCTTGAGTTTATTTATTGGATAAAAAGCTATATTATATTTATTCAACTTTTTACTAAAAATGTTTTAATTTCATTAATTTTATTAAAAATGCATTTTCACAATTTTTAGAATTTAATGTAATTTTTGTTTAAACTATAATTAAATTTTTGTTTTTGTATATAAATCTCTATTTGTATTTTAATTTTTATGTTGATAATATAAATAAATTTATTTTATTTCTATTTATATCTTGTTTTGTTATTTGTGGTCTTTTGGGTATATGAAAATACCTCTAAGGCTCACATTCCCTTCCCCTAAAAAAAATTACCTTTTAATATTGTTATTTCTAGTGTTCCTGAACCTTCTTAGAAGTTTAGTAGCTTCAGGTATGTCCTTTTCTGCTAACCATTCATCTTCACAAGTTGGGTCACTGTACCTAACAAGGTTCTCCCTTACTTTATTGGTTCTCATCTTTCTTTCTTTGAGAACTTTGTTAATCTTCTTAATACCAGATGATTCAATAGGAGGTATAACTTGGGGAACTTTATTCCTCAAAGGAAATTTTTCATCATCACTAGATTTATATGGATTTATCAAGATCACTGGAAATGTAGGATGCTTATTGCTAAGTTCTTCAGATAGTTCTACTTCAACAGCATTTTCTCCATGGAGGTACTTAATAACAAAAGGTCCTGCAAAGGAATCTTTGAGATTTCTACATCCTTCAATGTTATTGAAGTTAGTGGTGGATATAAGTACTAAATCCCCTACTTTGAAATCTGGAGTGGCATGTGACTTGGTCCATTTGTCCCTAGCATATGCAAAAGAGTCCTCCATGCACCTTATTGCATGCTTTCTAGTTTTGTCTAGAATTCCTTTGAAGCTAGCAGCTGTAAGATGTATCTCAACCAAACCTTTCCTCAATAAATCTTGAGGTAGTTTGGGATTCCATCCTTTTTCTAGAATAGCAGGAGTTTGATTGGTACTGGCATGAATGGATGTTTTATATGCCAATTCTAGTGCTGGTAAAAGAGTACACCAATCATGGGTAAATCCATCACAATCTTTGAATTCAAGGCCATATGCACAAAATCCTCTAACCATATCTTCCAAGGTTTGGTTCATCCTTTCAGCCAAACCATCAGTTTGTGGGTGGTAGGCTGTATAGGAGGATAATTTTGCCCCAAATAGTTGGTGAAGATTTGTTCATAGTGCTGAGGTGAATTTGGAATATCTGTCACTAATGATGTTTGTGAATATTCCAGTCCATGATACTACCCTATTCCATACCGGAAGATCTGTATTCATGGATGTATCATCCTTGTGACATGGTAGAAAGATTGGAGTCTTACTGAATCTGTCAACAGCCACTAGGAAAGCATTATAGCTTCTGTCACCATCTTGTGGCAGACCAGTTACCCAATCCATATGGACAATTTCCCAAGGTCTTCTGGGTTCTTGGATCTTGATCATATTTCCAAGTCTTTTTCCAGTGGATTTAATTGCTTTTTGACATCTTTCACAGGTTTTTCAATATTCTGCAACATCTTTCTGCCACATTGGCCACCATATGCAGGTTTTTATTCTTTCTCTTGTTCTGTCCTCAGACAGATTTCCTGAGAAAGGGCTGTCATGGCATTCTTTAAGTACAAGATTGATTAAGGACCTGTCCACAACTGTCATGACACATGTATGCTTAGTTCTGTGGTAAATTATACCATCCAGTAAGTGGAATATTCCTTAATCATATGATTTTCTCCATATCACATCTAAGGCATGTATCAAAAAGTTGTCTTTACAGTCCTTAGTAAGTAATTGGCATAAAATGCTACAGTTTTTATCCTAAGTATAACTGTTTCTTACCTCCTCAAAGAAAGTGGTGTTCCGGTCTGTAACACTTATTCCTTCTATGGGATCTGTGGGGAAGCTTCCTCTGGAACATAAGCAGGATTATCAATATTATTTGGTAATGGCCATCTGCTCAGTCCATCTGCATTTTTATTAATATTCCCATCTTTATTAACAATAGTCATATTGCCCCTATACTCTTGTATGGCTACTTGCCATCTGAGCATATGCCTGTTAGAGGTCTTTATGTTTAAAAGTCACTTAAAAGTGGTACAATCTGCTATTAATTCAAAAACACATCCGTCCAGAAAGTAATCTAGCTTCTCCAAGGCCTAGACAAGGCATAAGCACTCAATTTGACTGGCTCCATATCTGGCTTCAGTTGGTTTGATTTGCCTGGATATGACGCATATGGGTCCTTCCACAGGTTTATCATTGATAATCTGGACTTAATGAAGTGAAGCACCAAGACCATATCCTTATTAATCAATATAAAGCTTAAAAGGCAGCTTGAAGTCTGGAATCAGTAGGCCTTGAATCTGTCAACAGTCATTTCAAATACTGTGTCTTTGTTGCATAATTTATAAAGAGGTCTTGCTATGGATGCAAAATCTTTAATATGTTGCCTGTAATATCCTGAAAACCCCATAAATGACTTTATTTCTTTCTTGTTCTGAGGCATGGGTTTCAGAAATACTTCTGCAACCTTGTTTTTGTCAATTCCAAGGGATAAACTAGATACTACATGTCCCAGGGCTTTAAGTTCTTTAAATCAAAAATGGCATTTCTTTAAAGAAATTTTCATGTTGACAGATTGGATTTTTGTCAAAACTCTGGATAATCTGTACATATGCTCTTCTCAAGTTTTGGAACAGGAAATAATATCATCAATGTAAATTATTGACCATCCTTCTGAAAGTTCTTCAGGGAAGATTTCATTCATCATTCTTTGGAAGTGTGAAGGTGCATTCTTGATACCAAAAGGCATCCTCAAATATTCATATACTCCACAATGAACAATAATCCTCAAGTACTTTCTTGCCCTTGGTGTCACTACATTCTGATGAAATCCTTTAAGGGCATCCATAGTAGTTATATACACTGCTGGAGATATATGGGTAAGGGCAATTTGGATTTTTGGTATTGGGTACCTGTCTGGAACAGTGTAAGTGCTCAGAGCTCCAAAGTCCCCAACCATTCTAGATTTTCCATTATGCCATGCTACTATGACTGGTGTAGTTATTTCTACTTCCTCATTATGGCCAAATTTTCTTATTACACCAAGGTCTAGAAGTTCTTTAATATGAATTTCCAGAGCTTCTCTTGATTTAGGACTTGGTGCATATGCAGGTTTTCTTAAGAGGGGTGGACAGGGTCTCCCAATATTAAGGATGATGTCAACTTCATGACCAATAATTGCTCCCAAAGGTTCTTTGTCTGATGCAAATGCTTCTCTGTGGTCATATGAAAGGGCAGAAATTTGATTTTCCTGACTATCAGTCAGATGAAGGCTTATTTCAGCTTCATTTGACTGTTCAGATTTGAATCTTTCCAACTCTAAGCTGACTGGTGCTACTTCAATTACTGTAATTTGTCTTTTAAATGGTAAAAAGGCAAATTTTTGATGCTTATTGTCTTCAATAGTAAAGTATCTGTCTTTGTTGTTATGTAAGTCTATTCCATACATTATCAAATAGTCATTTCCTAATATAAAATGGGTACTAGAGAAATTATCCATAACAACAAATTCACCAGTGATTCTTAAATTTCCATTAATATGTGGAAATATGACATTGGTCTCAAAGATTCCCAATGCTTTCATTGGATTACTTGCACTATTGAATTTTATGCAATCACTTGGTAACAGTTGGTATTCAAAATTTGGTACACAAGTCTTAGGAAAGTATTTGCCAACATAAGAGCAGAAGGCTCCTGGGTCAAGTAAAAGTTTAGTGGGCTTGTCAATTACCATTTCTGTTATACAGGAGTTACCATCTGTATAGCCTTTTCCCCTGTTTGGTTTGGTTTTCATAAGTTGTGAATCTTTAATTTTTGACAAATCAAGTTGACCATTGCTTAATTGTGGCAAGTGGAAATAAGATTCCATGATGTCAAAAGTGGCATTGATATTTTCTATATCTTTTGAAGATTCAGAAAATATTGATGAATTATCATCTGAATTTTCTTCAATTATATTATCATCTTTTTCAACATCAGGTTCTTTTTCAATGTTAATTTCATTGATTTTCCCCCTCTTTGGACATGTATTGGCCAAGTGGGTGGTGCTTTGGCAAATATTGTACTTTCTGATTATATCTGAAGATTTATACTTAAAGTTATTGGAATTTTCTTTGGGATTTTTGTCCACAGAATCTTTCCAAGGTGTATTAAACCTTCTTTTGAGATTCACCCTACTAGAACCAATTGTGGTTCTGGTGGTTACTTCTTCCAAGATATTAATGATATCTTCTGCTGAAGATTGTTCAGTAGTCCTGATTTTGACAGAATGCTTTAAGTCACCTCTACATTTTCTCAGAATCTTTCTGTGAATCATCAACTCTGACATGTTAGGATACAATGCTGTTAATCTGTCTTTTCATTGGCAAAACCATGGTAAATCTTTGTCTTTATCAGCATTAAATTTGGAATATTCAAAGGCTGTTTCCACTTTAGACCTCCAAGCATCATTAGCCCATTTGTTAATAATTTGGGTTTTCCGCCAATTCCAACTTTGGTGTCCATGTGCTTGTCTTAATTTGATATACCATCTGTGAGCTGATCTGGTAAACAAGGTGTTAAATCTCGCTTTTACCAATCTGTTTGGTAATTCAAAATCTTCTTGAATCATGTCAATAGCTCTGATGAATTCCATATGGTCATATTCTCCTTCACCACTGAAGTGAGGACATTCATTAATTTTTGGTACTTCTTTCAGGAGTGCTTGGCCCATTGATGGTTTCAAGTTATGAAAAGAGATGGAGAATTCATTTTTTAACTGTGAGTTTTAAGCCTCCAATACTTTTGGATTTGGAATTCTTGTGACCTAATTCGGATTCAAAGGTGTAGACATTCTTAGTAAGGTGTGAAGTAATTGTTCAATATCATTCATTTTACTATTGTTACACCTTTGGGAATTTCTGCATTCATTTTTTAAACTTTGTATTGAATTTATTACATTAGTTTTAAAATTATCTTCTGTTTGTGTTAACTCTTTCCATAGTTCTGTTTGTCTAGTATTATCAGAAGGGATCTTATTCAATTTCATTGTTAATTTTGATATTTCCTCTTGTGAGGTGTCAAAAAATTTTTTCAAGGCAATTGTATATGTCTTTACTTCAGTAAATTATTTTGAAATATTCTCAAGAACATTTTTATTATCCTCTTTGATAGTACTTATGGCTTGTTTTATTCTTTTTTCAATTATGTCATCAATATTGAATTTAGAATATTTGTCTGTCAATTCTCCAATAATGGCAGATTGTTAATTCAATTCATTTCCAAATGAATTTTTATTATTGGAAGTTTTCATTTCTCCTAAACCTTTTTCAAAACACATAAGTGTCTCATTTATTTGGATCAGACTTAAGTTGTTTGTTTTAAGATTGTTACAAATGGATGAATTTTTATCAGAAAAATGAGTTTTTATGTCATTTATAGCTTCATACAACTCTAGGATAGAATCAAAAATGTCAGAAATAATTTCTGGTATTTTAATCTGGATTCCTCCATTTTCTGTAATTCCATCATTGTTCTGGCCATCTGAAATAAATTTCCCATGGAATCCTGCTGAATCTTTGGGATTCTGTAGCCCTGGCTGTAAGGTTTTGTGGCTGGTGCCTTGCCTTTGCCCTTGTTTTTAGCTTGTGGCTTCTTCTTCACATTGGAATTGCTGCTGCTGGCTACTGGGGCTGTTTTTGGCCCTTTCTTGGGTGGTGGAGGGTTGTTTTTCCTCCATTATGCTGTTAAAATCATCATGTTTTTCTTTTCCATCAATTGATGCCATCCATTGAGTAACTTGCAAGTTTTGGGATGGCACAGGAATTTTCTCACAGTCAGGTAAGAATTCATCCAGTTTTTCCACAGATCTGCAAGGATCTGGTACTCTTTGTGCTGCAGTGCATTGTTGTAAGCCTTCTTGCTGGCTTTGTAAATGTCCACTGAGGCTTCTTGGGGCGGTGTCAGCTCTTTTTGAAGGTAAAGCAGTATTATCAGCTTCAGAATGACATAATTTATTGATTTGGAAGTCATTAACTGACCCTTGTCCTTCGGTAACTGATTGGCTTCTGCCATAATCACGTCTATGACCTTTTTGGTAGCTGCTTGAGGGCTTATAGCTGGCTCCTGATCTCGTTGAAGGCATATTTTATGATTAAAAAACTTAAAATAGTAATTTTATGTCAAAAAACATATTATTTGCCAAATTCTTTGCCTTCTGAAGGGTATTACTTATATCCAAGTTAATCAATTCAGGAGAAATTGGGTCAGGTTGATTATTCTGAGTTATAATAACTGTACTATTATGGTCATAATTCACAGTAATTGCAGGAATAATGCTTGTTACTGTTGAGGATATTTCAATATTTTCTTGTCTTACCATGTTGTAAGACACTAATATTAATAAAAAATCCAATTTATTAAGTAAAGAAGATTTTTTCAAAAAGAGAAATGACAAATAAAACCTCACTTATAATATGAAAAAAAATTATTTTTGATGGATTTTCTTGAATTATAAGTATTTTGATATGTTTTTAAATTTTCCAATATAAGAAAAAAAAATTGGAAAAAGTAAAAAATTATGTCACAGGTAAAATATCACAGCCAGGCTCCCGAATTTAAGGTGTGGATATGAAACTTTGATCAAAAATCAAGTACTTTTCCTGTCCTCAAAATTTGTATAAGTTAAAATATACTTAAAAAGTAGTATGAAATAGTATTTTTAAGAGAAAACACACTAATTCTATTTCTTTTAACTTTATAAGTATAAAAAAATAATATTATAAAAATTTATTGTTTTACCAACAATAAAGATTTATCCAAAAATACTCTACAAGAGATATTTAAGGCTACAAAAGGAATTTCTTCAAGAGCAATTTCAATTGGAATTAATTGAGCAAAGAATGCAAGAAATTAATTAAAGAAAAAATTCTTTAAAAACATATTTAAAGAGAAAACATTCCCAAAAGTGACCAGAGTGAATTTGGAAACAAAGTGACAAAATTAACAGTTATGACAAATGCTTTAATTCACTTATGGGGTGGTTCAAGGGGTAAAAATGATCATAAGAGTTACAAAAAATGATTATAATAATTCTTTCACAGGGTTAAAAGGTTTAAAGTGATTTAAAAAGGGTTGTTGGAACTTTCTATTGATTGGTTTAACAGTGTTGAAACTAATTATAAAAGGAAAAGATTCTAACATGAAGAGAAAAGTGGGGCAAAGAAGACATTCTTTTATAGCCATCAATTTTCTTACTCCAAAAGTAAAATTTCCTCTTCTCAGTTGTGGAAAACACTCTGAAAACAGAAAAGCCAATTATGGCATCATTGAACCCTGTCTTGGACCAAAAAAGGGCTGGCTTGAGCCATTTTAGACCCTTAAATCAGCCATTACTATAGTAATACCTGGTCTAGAGCCTTCAGAACATGTCAGAATGTGTTTAAGAGACGTAGAAACTAGTTGAAACTGTTTTTACTAAGAAAAATTTAACTTAAGGGTAGTTTTACCCTCTTGGCAACAGTTAAAACTGCCCTGGTTGGTATCAAAACCTCATCATCAATTGAGTCACAGACCATGTGACTCAATTCCAGGCCAAAAGTGATGAAATTTTGTGTGGATTTGGACCTCCCACACCTGTAAGCAAGGACTTTGGGGGTCTGGCTCCCCCTTAGAGCTAGAGTTCCTTTTCCTCCCCAGATTTAATCTTTCCAATTTATTTTTTCTTTAATACCTCATCATGTAATACATTTGTAATTTACACATGCAATGCAATTGGAATTTTACAGTAAACAACTGTAATAATTGATACCTCATATGTAATACACACACACATCTTGACATTTCAATTGAATATACTTCAATTCCTCATAACTTCCAAACTACACACAACACGTCAATTTTAACACAGAAATTGATAGTTAACACCACATGTGGTGTGAATTAAATTAAGGTTTTGAGGATTTTCAACCTTTGTACAGAAAATACTAAAAACTTAATTTAAGCTTATTTAGAGTTGAGTTATAGAAATTTCACCCAGAGGTGACCCCACCTGATTTTTTATGAGGAATCCAATGGTGAAGTAATTTTCTTACGTTTATTTATTGGCTAAAAAGCTATAATAGAATTTATGTAACGCTTTACTAAGAATATTTTAATTTCATTGATTTTATTAAAAATTCATTTTTACTTAATTTTTTCAAGTAAAAATGCATTTTCACAATTTTTAGAATTTAATGTAATTTTTCTTTCAAATTATAATTAAATTTTTTTATTTATATTTCAATTTTCATTTTTATAATATAAATAAATTTAGGGTGTTGGTAAACACACGGAAGCTTTTAGTAAAAACACATAAGCCCTTACGTGTTTTTACCAAATTATGGCCAAACCACGTAAGTAAGCTAATTTTTTTATAAAAATTCCTCAGGCTCATTTTTGAGAATTTTTAACTTTTTTTTTGCCATATTTTTTCCGACATGGGATGTGAAGGTCCCCAAATTTTTTCAAATTTTTTTCTTTTGCCCAATTTTTCTATTTTGGGCAATTTGGTAAAATGGCCCATTTTTTTGAAAAAATTCATTAAAAATGTTCCCACTTATGAATTTCAATAATTTTCTTTTTAAAATGAAGGTGAGAATGTTGAGAATAATAAACCAGAAGCCCAACATTTTGGTATTTTTTTTGCAAGAACATTTGTAGGCCCAAAAAGTCCATGTTTTTTGATGTTTTTTTGTTCATGTTTGTAATTAAATTGAAAATGCCATTTATGACATAAATTGAATTCAAAATGTCATTTATGATGGGTGGAAGTTAAAGTTTGATTTTTGGCATTAACAGTGCCATTTATCACATCAAAAGTGACATAATAATGCCATAAATGGCATCAAGAATGACATACAGATGCCATTTATGGCCAGAAAATTGGCATAAATGGCATTACAGCAATGCCATAAATTGAATTTAATGGCCTTGACAATGCCATTTATGCATTTAAAAATGGCATTAATGGCCTTAACATTGGCCTTAAAAATGGAATTAATGGCCTTAGCTATAACATAAATGGCATCAGAAATTCCATTTGTGGCATTACATAAATGGAATTAACAATTCCATTTATTGGCATTATGCCATTCATGGTATTAGTAATGCCATTAATGGCATTGTTAATGTGGCATTATTAATGCCATTTATGGCAATAATGGCATCAGAAATGTTGCATTTTTGATGCCACAAATGGCATTGTTTATGCCATAAATGACATTAATGGCATCAATAATATTTCATTGATAATGCCATTGATGGCACAGTTAATGCCATTTATGACACTGATAATTCCACTTATGGCATTGTTAATGCCATTTATGGCATTGTTAATGCCATTTATGGCATTGTTAATGCCATTTATGGCATTGTTAATGCCATTTATGGCATTGTTAATGCCATTTATGGCATTGTTAATGCCATTTATGGCATTGTTAATGCCATTTATGGCATTGTTAATGCCATTTATGGCATTGTTAATGCCATTTATGGCATTGTTAATGCCATTTATGGCATTGTTAATGCCATTTATGGCATTGTTAATGCCATTTATGGCATTGTTAATGCCATTTATGGCATTGTTAATGCCATTTATGGCATTGTTAATGCCATTTATGGCATTGTTAATGCCAGCTATGGCATTGTTAATGCCATTTATGGCATTGTTAATGCCATTTATGGCATTGTTAATGCCATTTATGGCATTGTTAATGCCATTTATGGCATTGTTAATGCCATTTATGGCACTGTTAATGCCATTTATGACACTGCTAATGCCACTTATGGCACTGTTAATGCCATTTATGGCATTTTTAATGCCATTTATGGCATTGTTAATGCCATTTATGACACTGGTAATGCCATTTATGGGACTGTTAATGCCATTTATGGCATTGTTAATGCCATTTATTGCATTGTTGATTCCATTTATGGAATTGTTAATTCCATTCATGACACTGGTAATGCCATTTATGGGACTGTTAATGCCATTTATGGCATTGTTAATGCCATTTATTGCATTGTTGATTCCATAAATGGCATTAATGGCATCAGAAATATTTCATTGATAATGCCATTAATGGCACTGTTAATGCCATAAATAGAATTTTTAATGCCACAAATGGCATTAATGGCATCATAAATGCCATAAATAGCCATATTTCATTTAAAAACCATCCCTTACGTGTTTTTACCATAAAATTACATGTTTTTACCAATTGATGGTAAAAACACATAAGTTTTTAGCAAAAACACATAAGCTCTTACGTGTTTTTACCAATTTGCTTACATGTTTTTACCAATACCCTAAATTTATTTTATTTATATTTTTATTTGATTTTGTTATTTGTGGTCTTTTGGGTATATGAAAACACCTCTAAGGCTCACACTTATCTATATTATCAAAACAAAAATTCAAATATAAATATAAATTTATAAACAAATAATGAAAATCAAATTATAATTTAAAAAGAAAATTATGTTGAAATTTAAAATTGTGAAAACACAGTTTTACTTAAAAAAAATTAAGTAAAAATGAATTTTCAGCAAAAATCCAAAAATCAAAATATTTTTGGAGAAAATTTAAATAAAAGTTATTATAACTTCTTATCCTAAAAAAACATATGAAAATTATTTCACCATTGGACTCCTCATAAAAAATAAGGTGGGGTCACCTTTGGGTAAAATTTCTGTAACTCAACTCCAAATAAGCTTAAATTAAAGCTTTTAGTATTTTCTGTACAAAACTTGAAAATCCTCAAAACTATTATTTAATTCACATAACATGTGGTGGTAACCATCAATTTTTGTGTTGAAATTGAGGTGTTGTGTGTAGTTTTGAAGTTATGAGGAATTGAAGTATTTTCAATTGAAATGTCAAAATGTGCGTGTGTATTACATAAGTGAACTTTAATTTACACATGAGGTATCAATTATTACAGTGGTGTGCCGTAGAAACTCAATTGAATTACATATGTAAATCATAAGTATAATACCTGATGGGGTATTAAAGAAAAAATAAATTGGAAAGATTAACTCTGGGGGACAAAAGAAATCTTGGCTTTAAGAGGGAGCCAAACCCCCAAATTCCTTGTGGAAAGGTATGAGATTTCAAAATCCACGCAAACGCTCATTACCTTTGGCCTGGAATTGAGTCACAGGGTCTGTGTCTCAATTGATGATGAGGTTTTGATACCAACCAGGGCATTTTTAGCAGTTGCCAAGAGGTTAAAACTACCCTTAAGATAAGACAAACATTTTAAAAACAGCTTTAACTGGTTCTGACATCTCTTGCACACATTATTACATGTTTTGAAGGCTTAAAACCGGGTATTACTATAGCAATGGCTGATTTAAGGGTCCAAAATGGCTTAAACCAGGGTTCAATGATGCCGTAATTAACTTTTATGTTTTCAGAGTGTTTTTCAAGACTTAAAAGAGAAAATTTCACTTTTGTAGTAAGAGAATCAATGGCTATAAAAAATGTCTTCTTTGCCCCACTTTTCTCTCATGTTAGAATCTTTTGCTTTTATAATTAGTTTAAAAACTGTCAAACCAATCAGCAAAAGATTCCAACCACCCTTTTCTTATCATCTTAAACATTTTAACCATTTGAAACAATCATTATAATCATTTTTACCCTTGAACCACCCCATAAGTGAATTAAAGCAACTTTCATCACTGTTAACTTTGCCACTTTGTTTCCAAATTCACTCTGGTCAATTTTGTGTGTGTTTTCTCTTTAATATTCTTCTTAAAGACTCTGCTCTTATATTAATTTCCTGCAGCTCTTTGCCCAATTAATTTCAATTCAAATTTCTTTTGTAGCCTTAAATATCTCTTGTAGAGTATTTTTGGATTAATATTTATTGTTGGTCAAACAATAAATCTTTGTAATATTATTATTTTATACTTATAAGGTTAAAAACAATACATTTGGTGGGTTTTCTCTTAAAAATCTTAGTTCTTAACATTTTCAATAATATTGTACCTTATACAAATTTTGAGGATAGGAAAAGTACTTGATATTTAATCAAAGTTTCATATCCACACCTTATATTTGGGGGCCCGGCTGTCATATTTTATGTGTTAAATAAATTTTCACTCTTCTCAAATCCTTTTTCTTATATTGAAAAATTTAAAAATTCATAAAAAATCCTTATAATTCAAAAATTTCATAAAAAATAAAACCTTTTCATATTATAAATGCGACTTTATTTTGCATTTCTCTTCTTAAAAATCCTTTTTTTACTCAATTAATTGCTTTCTTCATTTACTTTAGTGTCTGAAAAGGTGGTAAGACAAGAAAATATTGAAACTGCATCAACAGTTACTAGCATTATTCTTGCAAGTACTGTCAATTCTGAGCATAATAGTACTGTTATTATAACTCAGAATAATCAACCAGAACCAATTTATTCATAATTAATCAATTTGGACATTAGTAATACTCTTCAAAAAGCTAAGAACTTGGAAAATACTAAGTTTTTGACTTAAAATTACTATTCTGGACCTTTTCAATCATAATAATCCCTCTAACCAGATCAGGAGCCAGCTATAACCCCTCAAGCAGCTCCCAAAAAAAGGCTATACATGTGATTATGGCAGAAAGCCAATCAGTTGCAGACAGGCAAGGCTCATTAAATGGATCCCAAGATGCCAAATTACACCATTCTGAAGCTGATAATACTGTTTTACCTTCAAACAGAGCTGACACTGCCACAAGAAGCCTCAGTGGACATATAAAAAGCCAACCAGAAGGCCTACAACAATGAAATGCAGCACAAAGAGTACCAGATCCTTGCAGATCTGTGGAAAAACTGCATGAATTCTTACCTGACTGTGAGAAAATTCCTGGGCCATCCCAACACTTGCAAGTTATTCAATGGATGGCATCCATTGTTGGAAAAGAAAAACATAATGCTCTTAACAGCAGAATGGAGGAAAACCAACCCTCCACCACCCAAGCAAGTGGCAAAAACAGCCCCAGTAGCCAAAAGCAGCAGTTTCAATGTGAAAAAGCAGCCACAAGCTCAGAACAAGGGTAAAGGCAAAGCACAAGCCACAAAAGCTTACAGCCAGGGCTGCAGAATCTCAAAGATTCAGCAGGATGCCATGGAAAATTTATTTCAGATTGCCAAAACAATGATTGAATTTCACGAAAAGGAGGCAACCAGACTAAATATCAAAAATTATTTCTGATATTTGAGATGGTATTCCAAACTTGTACATAGCTATAAATGATGTTAAAAGTCATATTTCTGATGAAAATTCATCAATTTGTAACAATCTTAAGACAAATAGCTTAAGTCTGGCCAAATAAATGAGACACTTATGTTTTTTGAAAAATTTTCAAGAACAATCAAAACTTCCAATAATTAAAATTAATTTGGAAATACGTTAAATGAGCAATCTGCCATTATTAAAGAGTTAACAGACAAATATTTTAAATTCAATATTGATGAAATGATTGAAACAAGAATAAAACAAGCCATAAATATTATCAAACAAGATAATAAGAAAGTCCTTGGTGATATTTCAAATTCATTTACTGAAGTAAAGACATATACAATTGCCTTGGAAAAGTATTTTGACATCTCACAACAAGAAGTACCAAAATTAACAATGAAATTGAATCAAGTCACTTCTGATAATACTAGACAGACGGAATTATGGCAGGAACTAACACATAAGGAAGATATGTATAAAATTGAATTGATAAATTTAATACAAAGCTTCCAACATTAGTTCATAAATTCTGAAAGCTGTAGCAACAGTAAAATGAATTATATTGAACAATTACTGCACACCTTACCTGGAATTTCTACACCTCTGAATCAAAATAAGGGTGTAGGAATTCCCAATCCACAAGTATTGGATGTTAAAAGTTCACATTTAAAGAATGAATTTTCCACTTCTTTTCATAACTTGGAACCATCAATGGGCCAATCACTCTTGAAAGAAGTACCAAAACTTAAAGAATGGCCTCACTTCAGTGGTGAAGGAGAGTATGACAATATGGAATTCATAAGAGGTATTGACATGATTAAAGAAGATTACCTGAAATATTTGTAACAGCAATATTTAACACCTTGTTTACCATATCAGCCCACAGATGGTATATTAAATTGAGACAGGCACATGGACACCAAAGTTGGACTTGGTGGAAACCCCAAATTATCAACAAATGTTCCAGTGATTCTTTAAGATTTAAGGTTGAAACAGCCTTTGAATCTGCTAGATTTAATTCCGACAAAGACAAAGCTTTACCATGGTTTTTCCAACAAAAAGATAGATTAACAGCATTGTATCCTGACATGTCAAAGTTTATTATTCACAGAAATATTCTGAGACAATGTGGAGGTGACTTAAAGCATTCTGTCAAAATCAGGACTACTGAACAATCTTCAGCAGAAGATATCATTAATATCTTGGAAGAAGTAACCACCAGAACCACAATTGGTTCTAGTAGGGTGAATCTCAATACAAGGTTTAATACACCTTGGAAAGATTCTGTGGACAAAAATACCAAATAAAATTCTAATAATATTAAGTATAAATCTGCGGATGTAATGAGAAAGTGCCATATTTGCCAAAGCACCACACATTTAGCTATTATATTTCCCACAAAGGGGAAAATCAATGAAATTGACATTGAAAAGGAACCTGATGTTGAAAAGGGTGATGTAATTGAAGATAATTCAGATGATAAATTATAAATATTTTCCAAATTCTCAAAATATATATAAAATATCAATGTCAAATCTGACATAATGGAATCTTATTTCCAATTTTCCCAATTGAGAAATGGTAAGCTTTCTTTGTAAAAAATTCAAGATTCACAACTTATGAAAACCAAACCAAACAGGGGAAAAGGTTATACAGCTGGTAACTCCTGTATAAACGAAGTGGTAATTGACAAAAAACCCACTAATCTTTGACTTGACCCAGGAGCCTTCTTCTCTTGTGTTGGAAAATCTTTTCTTAAGACTTGTGTACCCAATTTTGAAGATAAATTATTAACAATGGATGGCATAAAATTCAACAGTGCAAGCAATCCCATTAAATAATTGGGAATATATGAAACTGCTGTCATATTTCCACATATCAATGGAAATTTAAGAAAAATGTTTAATTTCTTTTTATGGAAAACTTCTCTAGTACCCATTTTATATTGGGAAATGATTATTTAATCATGTATGGCATAGTTTTACATAACAATAAATACAGATACTTCACTATTGGGGAAAATGATAATCAAAAATTTGCCTTTTTACCACTTAAAAGACAAATTACAGTAAACAAAGTATCACCAGTCAGCTTATAGTTAGAGAAGTTCAAGTCTAAACAGTTAAATGAAGCTGAAATCAATCTTCATCTCACTGATAAACAGGAAAGTGAGCTTTCTACCCTTATATATGACCACAAAGAATCCTTTGAATCAGATAAAGAGGCACTGGGAGCAATTTTTGGTCATGAGGTTGACATTATTCTTAATATTGAAATACCTTACACACCACTCTTGAGAAGACCTGAATATCCAGCAAGCCCCAAATCAAGAGAAGCTCTGGAAATCCATATTAAAGAACTTCTAGACCTTGGTGTAATAAGAAATGTTGGTCACAATGAGAAGGTAGAAATAACTACACAAATCATAGTGGCATTTTATAATGGAAAATCTAGAATTGCTGGGGACCTTAGAGCTCTAGACACTTACACTGTTCCAGACAGGTACCCAATACCAAAAATCCAAATTTACCTTACCCAAATATCTCAAGAAGTATATATAAGAACTATGGATGCCCTCAAGGGAATTCACCAGAATGTGGTGACACCAAGGGCAAGAAAGTACTTGAGAATTATTTCCATTGTGGAGTATATGAATATTTGAGGATTCCTTTTGGTATCAATAATTCACCTTCACACTTCCAAAGAATGATTAATGAAATCTTCCCTGAAAAACTTTCAGAAGAATGGTTAATCATTTACATTTATTATATTATTGTCTGTTCCAAGACATTGGAAGAACATATGTACAGATTATGCAGAGTCTTGAACAAAACTCAATCTTTAAACATGAAAATTTCTTTAAAGAAATTTCATTCTGGATATAAAGAACGCAAAGCACTGAGACATTTAGTATCTGGTTTATCCCTTGGAATTGACAAAAGCAAAGTTGCAGCAGTTCTACTGAAGCCTATGCCTCAGAACAAAAAAGAAATTCAGTCATTTTTGGGGTTTGTAGGATATTACAGGCAGCATATTAAATATTTTTCATCCATAGAAAGACCTCTTTATAAATTATGTGACAAGGACACAGTATTTGAAATGACTATTTACAGAGTCAAAGCCTTTGAATCTTCAAGACAGGCCTTGACCACTGCTCCACTCTTACTGATTCCAGACTTCAAGGTGCCCTTAAAGCTTTATATCAATTCATCAGGATATGGACTAGGTGCTTCACTTCATCAATTCCAGATTAGAAATGATAAAACTGTGGAAGGACCAATATGTTTCATATCCAGGAAAATCAAACCAACTGAAGCTGGATATGGGGCAAGTCAGATGAAGTGTTTATGCCTTTTCTTGGTCTTAGAAAAACTCAATTACTTCCTAGAAGGATGTGTTTTTGAAGTAATAAAATATTTTACTGCTGTTAAATCACTTTTAAACATGAAAACACCCAACAGGCATATGCTTAGATGGAAAATAGCCATACAGGAGTATAGAGGTAATATGACTATTGTTCACAAAGATGGAAATATTCATAAAAATGCAGATGGACTGAGCAGATGGCCATTACCAAATAATATTGATAATCCTGCTTATGTACCAGAGGAAGCTTCCCCACAGATCCCAATGGAAGGAATCAGTGTTACAGATCTGAACACAAAATTCTTTGAGGAAGTAAGAAACAGCTATACTCAAGATAATAATTGTAGCATCCTATGATAATTACTTACAAAAGACTGTAAAGACAACTCTTTGATACATGCCTTGAATGAAATATGGAAGAAATAATGTTATGAAGGAATATTTCACTTACTGGATGGTATAATTTACCACATAACTAAGCATACATGTGTAATGACATTTGTGGACAGGTCCTTAATAAATCTTGTACTGAAAGAATGCCATGACAGCCCCTTCTAAGGACATCTGTCTGAGGACAGGACAAGAGAAAAGATAAATACCTGTTCATGGTGGCTAATGTGGCAGAAAGATGTTGCAGAGTATTTCAAAACCTGTGACCAATGTCAAAAGGAAAATGAATCCACTGGTAAAAGACTTGGAATTATGATCAAAATCCAAGAACCCAGAAAACCTTGGGAAATTTTCCATATGGATTGGGTAACTAGCCTACCACCAGGAGATGATAGAAGCTATAATTCATTCCTAGAAATTGCTGACAGATTTAGTAAGACTCCAATCTTTCTACCATGTCACAAGGATGATACAGCTCTTTTAATATGGAATAGAGTAATATCATGTACTGCATATTTACAGATATCATTAGTTACAGAGATCCCAAATTAACCTCAGAGCTATGGACAAATCTTTACTAATTATTTGAAACAAAGTTGTCCTTCTCTATAGCCTACCACCCACAAACTGATGGTATGGCTGAAAGAATGATCCAAACCTTGGGAGATATGGTACAAAGATTTAGTGCATATGGCCTTGAATTTAAAGATTGTGATGGGCTCAACCATTATTGTTGAACTCTCTTACCAGCACTGGAATTGGTATATAAAGCATACATTCATGCCAGTACCAATAAAACTCCTTCTATTCTAGAGAAGAGATGGAATCCCAAATTACCCCAAGATTCATTAAGGAAGTATTTGGCTCAAATACATCCCACAGCTAGTAGCTTCAAATGAATTCTAGAAAAATCTAGAAAACATGCAATAAGGTGCATGGAGGACTAATTTTCATATTCCAAAGACAAATGGGACAAATAACATTCCACTCCAGATTTCAAACTGGGAGATTTAGTACTTGTATCCACCACTAACTTCAATAACATAAAGTGACGTAAAAAGCTCAAGAACTCCTTTTCAGGACCTTTTGTCATTAAGGCCGTCCATGGTGAAAATGCAATTGAAGTAGAATTATCTGAGGAGCTTAGCAATAAGCATCCTACATTTCCAGTAAGCTTGGTACAACCATATAAATCTTGTGATGCTGAAAAGTTTCCTTTGAGAAATAAAGTTCCCCAGCATATACCTCCTATTTAATCTTCTGGTGCTAAGAAAATCACCAAAGTTTTCAAAGAAGGGAAGTTAAGAACCCAGAAAGTAAGGGAATACCTTGTTAGGTACAGTGACCCAGCTTGTGAAGATGAATGGTTAGCAGAAAAGGACATACCTGAAGCTACTAAAACTCTCAGAAGGTTCAGACACACTAGAAATAACAATATTACAAAGTAATATTATTTTTTTAGGGGGAGGGAATTGAGCCTTCAAGGTATTTTCAGATACCCAAAAGACCACAAATAATAAAACAAGATACAATTATAAATAAACTGAATACACTTATATTATCAAAACACAAATTTAAATATAAATAGGAATTTATACACAAAAATGAAAAATGTGATTATAATTTAAAAATAAAATTACATTGAATTTTAAAATTGTGAAAACACATTTTTACTTAAAAAAAATTAAGTAAAAATGAATTTTCAGCAAAAATACCAAAATTAAAATATTTCTGGAGAAAATTTAAATGAAAATTATTATAAATTTTTATCCTACAAATAAACATATGAAAATTATTTTACCATTGGACTCCTTATAAAAAATAAGATGGGGTCACCTCTGGGTAAAATTTCTGTAACTCAACTCTGAATAAACTTAAATTAAAGTTTTGAGTATTTTCTGTACAAAAGTTTAAAATCCTCAAAACCAATATTTAATTCACATCACATGTGGTGTTAACCATAAATTTTTGTGTTAAAATTGAGTTGTTTTGTGTAGTTTGGAAGTTATGAGGAATTGAAGTATTCTCAATTGAAATGTCAAAATGTGCATGTGTATTACATGAGTGAACTTTAATTTGAATATGAGGTATCAATTATTACAGTGGCTTACTGTAAAAACTCAATCAAATTACATATGTAAGTTTTAAGTATAATACATGATGAGGAATTAAAGAAAAAATAAATTGGAAAGATTGATTCTGGGGGTAAAAGGAATCTTTGCTCCAAGAGGGAGCAAGACCCCCAAATTCCTTGTGAAAGTAGTGAGATGTCAAAATCTACGCAAACATTCATCACTTTTGGCCTGGAACTGAGTCACAGGTTCTGTGTCTCAATTGATGATGAGGTTTTGATACCAACCAGCACAGTTTTAGCTGTTTCCAAAAGGGTAAAACTACCCTCAAGATGAAACAAACATTGCAAAAAACAGTTTTAACTGGTTTTTACATCTCTTTCACACATTCTGACGTGTTTTGAAGGCTTAAAACTAGGTATTACTATAGCAATGGCTGATTCAAGGGTTCAAAATGGCTAAAACCAGCCCTTTTTTAGTCTAAGCCATGGTTCAATGATGCCATAATTGGCTTTTCTGTTGTCAGAGTGTTCTCCACGACTTACAAGAGTAAATTTTATTTTTTTAGTAAGAGAATTGATGGCTATAAAAGAATGTCTTCTTTGCCCCACTTTTCTCTTCATGTTAGAATCTTTTCCTTTTATAATTAGTTTCAACACTGTTAAACCAATCAATAAAAAATTCCAACCACCCTTTTTAAGTAATTTTTAACCTCTTAACCACGTGAAATAATCATTATAATCATTTTTACCCTTGAACCACCCCATAAGTGAATTCAAGAATCTTTAATCACTGTTAACTTTGTCACTTTGTTTCAAAATTCACTCTGATCACTTTTGGGCATGTTTTCTCTTTAATATTCTTTTCAAAGACTCTGTTCTTATAATAATTTCCTGCAGTTATTTTCTCAATTAATTCCAATTGAAATTTCTTTTGTAGCCTTAAATATCTCTTGTAGAGTATTTTTGAATAAATTTTTATTGTTGGTAAAATAATAAATCTTTATAGTATTATTTTTTTTCATACATTTAAATAAAAAAAAATTAAATTGGCATGTTTTCTCTTAAAAATCTTAATTCTTAACATTTTTAATCATATTGTACCTTATACAAATTTTGAGGACAGGAAAATTACTTGATATTTAATCAAATCTTCATATCCACACCTTACATAAATAATCCTTCAACCCCCCACTGAGGGTTATTTTTGGATCCTTGATCTTCCTTGGCAGCATTTGCATAATTCTTCCAGGGAAAAGGGGTATTCTGTGTCCACATTCAGCTTCTATATGACCCACAACCAAATTCAAATAGGCTATGATAAGTCTAGGACCCCAAATTCCCAAAAATACTCCTTCAAAACATTAAATTAAAGAAAGCTTGACTTCCCATTTAGAGTTTACGTAAGAAAATATGCTAAGAGTACCACTTGGACTCTTCAAGTCAAAAAATATTGAACACAATCATGATGCAACTTAAAATATCATGGAAAATTCTGCTTTAAAAGATTCAATGAGCAAGAAATATCCCAAATTTCTCAGCTGTCTGAATCACTGCTAATTCCAAGGAAAATTAAGGACCAATGATGCAGCCAGAAAAAACCTGACAGGCCTCTAATACTTCAAGATATTTAAAATCAATAAAATAAAATAAAGAAAGACAAATTGAAAGGCAGGCAGCCCATTGATTCTCTTATTGAAGCCCTCAAAGAATAAAGTTTTGTGTGGTCCTCTGCAAGGGATACTGAGGGAAACATTACCTTATTTTTTTAACTAACCCCCTTTCCATAAAACTCCCTCATTTTTTTCCTCATGTTATTCTAATGTATTTTATTTATTAAGCCAATAAGTAAAAGATTCCCATCTTCCATATTGTTGGATTCAGCTCAACAAATAAGATCTTTTTTGGGGCTATTATGCTTGATTAAGGATGAAGCTGAACCCTTATTTACTTGGGAGTTCAATAAATACATAGAAAAAGTCCCCAAAAACACCAATATGGTTCCACTCCAGTTACTGTTATTTACAGGTATTTGGCCTTAAAAGCTCTTGTCAGACTCAATAATCATGTTATGCATTTGGCACATTAATAAAGATTTATCTGCCCATTTCATGAAGAAAATTGGCCATGGGCCTTTAGAATCAATTAAATCACTTTTAAATCCCAATTTAATTCAAATTATTGCATTTAGTAATGAATTTGGGATCCATTTCTCAGGTTATGTATTCATCAAGTGAAAATTCTTTCAAAGATAGCTGAAAGAAGCTGAAAAGCAAGTCAAAGATCCTAAGTTTTTCCAATACTTTGAAAGGACCTGACTTCTTCTAAAAAAGTAATGTATTCCAGCCTTGACCAACTACCATTGTCACCTGGGTGTGAGCTCTACCTCAAGAGCTGAAGGTACCCATGCCATGTTTAAACTTTGGCTCCAAAAGTCCACTGGTAATCTCCTGGAGGTTATTAGGGCCCTTAAAATGGATTTCAAGAAACAATTCATTAAAATAATCAACAGAATCTCCAAAGAAATTATTTTCTATGTCAATAATTTCACTCCTTATTCTCTCAATGGCAAGGTGTCTTATTATTCCCTTCAGATGGCCTTTGAAAATTTCAAAACAAAATTTCCCCCAAATAAAAAATGCACCAAAAAATACAAAAATTATCAATGAATACCTTCCATGCACAAGACCCAATAGGAATTTTACAAGCACCAAAGGCTTCAGTTATCAGAATTTCAGCCTAATTGGCATTTCAATTTACCTATGAGGATTTTTCATCTTTAATTTCTTAGTTTTTTTCTCATATTAAATAGTCTTCTTTGTCATATTCTTCTCAGACTGGCTAACAAGGGGATGATAAAAGTGATTATAAAGAAAGATTAAATTAATGAAACCAAAAAAATATTTGAATATATTGAAGAAGACCTTTCTTCAAAGACTAATGGCATAAATCACCCCAATTCCTCATTATTTTCAAGATTTTTTGAAATTAAAATTAACTTTTGATTAAATTCTCAAGAGTAAATAGGATCAAGAATATTATGAAGACTCACTTTAATACAAAAATATCTATGTAAGACCTCAAGGAGCCAAAATTTAAAATAAAAGTAAAAAGAGATCCTTCAAGGTTTGAAATAATTGAAATTCAATCCAGGAGAAGAGGAAGATTCCCATCAAAAGGGACCAGCACAATGTCACAATGCTGCCTTCCAGACCTCAACAAAGGGAGCTCTTTCCAAAAGGGCTATTAAAATAGCTGAAATACTGGTTAATATTGGAAAGTTTTAGATCACATTCCACCATTTGACACACAACAGCTTCAATATCAAATTTTACTTCCCCCTCAAAGTATGGAATTGGATTCATTTTAAGACTTTAAAGTTTATTACACCTCACTATTTAAATCAATCACTTCATCAGATTAACTACCCTCAGAAGCTAAATTTAATTAATATGAAAAATCAGGTGTAACCCTCAGAAGGTCCAAAGTATTGTCCAAGAATAGAAGAACCTCACAAAGAAAGTCTCACAAGCCCTCAATAAATATGAATATTTATCATTCAATTGACTTAACCTGTAAGATTTTCCAACAAAATTATCACACAAGTGATGAATCATAAAAGCTCATTGTGAGTTTCTGATTGATTTTAATGTATAACTTTCATGTTTATTTTAATATTTATTAATTTTTTTTTGATCCATTTTTTATTATTTACCTATCTCAAAAGACTTTCCAAAATTTAATTTGAAATACAACTTTAAGCCCATCAATGTTGAGGGTGATGGAATTAGTTTCTATAGAGCAGTTTCCCATTACATTTACAAGACACAAGATCAATTAGCTTATTTCAGGGGTGACTTGTCTCAAGAAATTTAAATAAATAGAGACCTTTATGAAGCCATGAATACTTTTTTACCCTAATTATCATCTTATTTGGACAGAATTGAGTGGTATGAAGATGTTGGACAGGCTCCAGAGAGCAAGTGGATGTCCATGCCTGATATGGGGGATCCAATTTCAAATAAGTATCTAAGACCAGTTTTCTTTCATTCCAAAGTTCAATCTTTATCTTTTTTTTGCCTTAGTCCTGTCATCCAAATGAAAATCCACCCATTTTCATATGTTTTTTTTTGGTTAGCTGTTCTTGTTTTGTTCCATTTAATATCATAATTTCTAAAGTTTACCCTGTCCCCCTCATTACTGTGAATTGGGAACTTCATGACCAACCACAAGCCCTTTGGTGGAAAGATAAATTTAAGAAGAACAGTTGGCTATATTTTTCCAATATTCCTCCCCCTCTAAGAAAAAACCCACTATTTTCAAGGTTGATTTAGATTGATTTTTTTTTGTACATACAATTTATTCTAATTATCCTCCTCCTTGTTCATATTTATTGCTTAAATCCCACCTCAGTCATTCATTTTTTATTAAAAATATGGCACTTTTGTATTTACAAATATTCATTTTACCAACATGAAAAAAAAATATTGAAAAAAAAAAACACAACTTTTGGTGCTTTCACTTATTCCACCCAAAAAAATTCCCAAAATTATGGGCTTATTGTTTTTGAGTCTCAAGATTCTCCCTTTTATTTTAAGGATTTTTTTGGAAATTCATAATTGGGAAGATTTTTAATGCATTTTTTGCAAAAAATTGGGTCACTTAAATGTTTTGGTCATACATTGATAAAAACACATGAGGGCTTACATGTATTTGCTAAAAGCTTACATGCTTTTACCAGAACCCTATATATATATATTTATATATATATTTAATGAATTCATATTTTTGTGAATTCTTTTTTTTTTTTAGTTTAAAAACAATTTATTTATTTTTTAAGTTCACTTTGATATCAAAAAAACAACTTAATTTTCATATAATTGTTAATAAATTTTTGAGGAACTTATTAAATGAGTATGATAAAACATATTTAATTTAAAGAAAAATAACTATTAATTTATTTTAATTTTGTATTTGTGAGTTTTGTAATTGATTAAGATAGAAAAAAATGTTATTTTTGATAAATTTCTGTATAGTTCAATCATCATTATGATTACTTCTTTATATTATATTTTTTTAAAATTAAAAAGTTAAATTTCAGATTGCTTTACCTATTTAATTACTTTCAAAGAAAATTGATTAAATCTTTTTTCAATCATAGTATGATAGAAATGAACAATAGAACTGTTTATCTTAAGTCATTACAAATTTTCAATAGTATTTTTAAATAGAAATAAAAGTCAACACTTTATTTGATTTTAACTCTTTAATAAAATAAAAAATGAATGATGAATAAGCTATTTATAAAAACATATTCTTTTCATTTAGCCGCACTTGATTGCATTTTAATTTTCTGTTTTTTGAGCAAAAATTTTAAGCATTATTACTTATTTCTCTTTATGAATAATCAAAGAATTCTATTTTCTTTCCTTAAAAAAACAACACATATTTTGAGAATGATCAGTGCTACAAAAGAAATGTTTATCTTTTTTGTTTACTTTGAATATATACATATATCATAATTTTCATTTTCGCCTAATTATGTTTTTAAGACCATTCAAATGTTTGAAACGTCTATAAACAAATACAAAAAGGTCAAAACTCAATGTGATTAATTAATCGTTTGATTGATACATTAAAAAATTTGTTTATAGATGTAGAATGTTTCAATTCTTTAATATTATATGAAGATTATGAAAGTGTCAAAGTGAAAAAAAAATGACGACTAACAGGATAAAGTAATTCATCAGCAATTAGTTTTCGAATAGTTTCAGTTAAGAATCTTTCTACTTTTCCAACGTTTCTTATTACGTGTCGATCTGAGTTTCCGACTTCTGTTTCAATGAACATTTGTGGTAAAATGCGTGATTCTCGACTTAAATTTTTTATTCCATCATTTGTACCATCTTCGTAAACTAATTCTTCAGAAGGTTGTGGTTCAAGTAAGCTAAGGTGAAATTTAGATCGATCTCCCTCAATTGCTAAAATAACTTCAGCATCTAAGCTAATACCAACAACTGTCGCTTTGAGTGGTAATCTCATAAAATCTGGGGATGGATAATTGAGGATGAGTGCCGTTGAAAATTGAATTCGCATGTTACCACCATACGATAATCGGACGTGAATTTGTAATGATGGCTGAAATTGACTGCCTTCCTTCTTGGTCGTTGGGTTTGTTGAAAAGTTTGAGGGATTTGGGTCATGTTGTGTGTCTGTGATCCTAAATCCTCTGCTAACATCCCGAATATCGATGATTTCAACCTCTGGAGAAATATCGCCAAAAGAAATAGATTGGATGTTAATTGGGCCCAAGAAGTCGGGTGTGGTGAGATTTTGAAGGATACCGTTGAGTTTATCGGTAAGCTTCTCTGCGATCTGTGGTGTTAACGACAGCCAATCGATCTCAATCGACATTGAGCTCAAGCGATATCGTTCATGGGCCGTTGCTGGCTAGAATCGCCTGCTGCAGTCCCGTCTGGCGTGTCCGGGGTGGATGTCACGCGACCCTGCGAAACTCGTGATTTTGATTTTTGCTCCTCGAATTCAATTTGCATCTTGCCGATTTCCTCTGCTTGGCCCCTACTCCTTTCCTGGTACATCGATCTCAAGAAGCCAAACCAATCGATGTCTTCTACTCGCTTCAGTCCGTCAGCTCTCCGTCTTATTGAAAAGCAGCGCGAACTAGCCTCTCTTCTTCAGCTCAATCAAGCCTCACGTACTTTGTCCATTCAGCTTGAGCAGCTGAGTCAGCAATTCGCGTTGAGCGCTGACGGAATAAAAGGTTTCATGGTTTTCCATCTTCACTCCTCCCTGTTTTTCTGAACTGGTAACTCAGGCTGTCTTACTCTCTTTTGGCATGTTTTCGCTTATTGTCCCTGGGCTTACAGTCACTGAGTCCGTGGTTGGAAGTTGGCAAAACGTATTTAGAGCTGCTCATCTTGCGATAGGTAAGGCAATACAAACAAACCTTTGCCTTTTTGATCGACTGTTCCTTCAGTAGCTCTTGGAGGATGAGATGGAACCGTGATACTGAGCTTGTTGGGCTGAATGATTTAGCCAGCCGCACCACTCCTTCCGAAGGCTCGACGGAGGAGCCGATCCAAACGCTTGTTCGAATTCCGGTTGGCGAGCCTCCTGCTTAAATTAGGCAATTCCAGCACTTTGAAATCCATTGAACTCATGCAGGCTGTAGGCTTCCAACGAAACCACGCCAACGATATGAGGCAATGGTCGCCACCAATGTGCTCCTTGCTTCTGAAAATGCAAGTGGTTTGCCTCCACCCGAAGAAATTCGATGAAGATTTAGAGACCCTTAGTAGCTCATGTTGTGAAAGCCAAGCTTCTTGACTTTCGCTTCTGGTTTGTTCTCTTAAGCTCGGTTTGTAGGTAGTCGTGTATTTATTGATAAATCAGGAGAAGATCCGTGCTTACCCAACAAAATAAAAATTTGCTTATAGACCTCGCAAAAGGGTTTGCTCTAAATACGGGATTAAGTAGAAGATAAAAAAATTGCAGCAACTTTACAAATCATCATCCCCCCATAAAGAACTGCGCCTCTAAATGTAGGCACTTGAAGAAAAAACTAGACTTGTCTGTTGTTCGCCTGATGCTCACACAATGGCTAAGTTTGTCTAATTACAAGGCTATATACCATCAGTCAATCGCCTGATAGCAAAGACATTTGCTTCCTTTTGAGCTAATTGAAGCTTGGTTATGACTGTTGCTAATCAACCTTCAGATGGTGGTGGCGAAGGCCCAACGGCCATCATCTCAACAATCTTTTGCATTAATGGATTATCCCCCAACCTTTTGATTTCTTGGACTGCTTGCCCTTCAAGTACATGCAATACCGATCTCGTGTAAGCTAACGACTTGGTCTTTTCTTTCATGTAAGCAACTGCATATGCTTTGGTGGCATCATCGTGTGAACGTTGTCGTAGAACATCTTCAAAATGCAGAAAAAAACAATCAGCGCTGCCAGGAAACCAAGGCGGTAGAGACTAATGAATAAATAACCGTCATTGGTTTGCACTCAACTAAGAATTTGGTGATTTGTTGTGTCAGCTCTGATGGCGTGTACGACAGGAAAGCTAAACTTTCCTTCGGTTAGATCTTCGCAAAACCCTTTGTTTTTGGTATACTATAAAGAGTTGGGTAATAATTGACATCAACATAACTAAGATTGGTAGAAAAATAGACGCCCATGGCTTTTTTACTAACTACAGAAGAAATGTTTAGGAGGTCATCTCTGATTTGAAAATAAACACTAAAGAGATCTACTAAGGGTAGGTAATTTCTAAATTCACGTTTGAAAGGCAAGTAAGTTAGATTGGATTAAAATTATAATTTTTGCCCACAGAACGATCAAAAGGTGGCGGCTGTCTTTAGCGCTTACGGAATGTCGATTAGGGGTGACATTGCCATCATGAGCTTTATTCCAATTCGAAATAATCCACCGGTTTCTTCAGTATCAATTGGAAGGGGGGGGGTCATTCAAGCCAAGTCAGTTCGAGCAGTATTTTAATAGCGACTGAAAAAACGATAAAGGAAAATAATTCAACTATTTGTGACCATTTCAATATACTCGTCTTCGGTTGGGCAAGTCAATGAATCTCGCCAATATAATTCCATGCCCTGACCGCGGTGTAGTCGCAGGAGTTCCTCTGCAAAACCAAGCCGAACAGGGTTGAATGCGAAAAGGGGCCGACATTAAAAAAATGAAGTCGGGTTAGGATAGCTGCTACGGACCATTGACAAGATGCCATAAATTTTTCGCTGTGGATGAGTTGGGGGGCTGTAATTTTAATAGTTCTTGATATGATAGGAAATATACATAGCTTGTATAGATTTGATCGTGTAGGGTAGGGGATGAAAACAAATCTAATGTCAGGCAATATTTCTAATTTTCAAAAAGGAAGAATATGCTCAAAAGAAGTTGGAAAGTGATAGTAGTTGAGATGTGTGAATAACTAAACTTGGCTGAATTGATAGTTTGGGGAATGCCATAAATCTTGTGGGCCACTGCGTCGGGTGTAAAAGATTGAATTGTTCCATCAAATTCATTTCACATCAATCTCATGAGCAAAAGTTCTATAAGATACAGCAAAAACCAACCAGGGATTCCTCGACGTAATTCAGAGCCATCTTCAACATCGTCCATCCTGTTTTTAAGCATCCAGACAAGTATTGAATGTAATTTTTTTAGCGTCGGAGGTTACAGACCATGTTGGAAAATATGAATAATTTGACTGACAGTAAGCTGGAAGTGTGGAGTTGACCAACTATGCGTTTGACAACTTCCAATTGATCAGCTGGAACGCTAAGCCAATGATTGAAAGCATCGATCATCAACGACCGAATTTCCTTTCCAGGGGTTGCAGTGAGATAGGTATAAGGTTCTAATACGATCTAAAGCATTCAGAGATGAGGGCAATTAAAGGTTTAATTTAATTTAATTTATTTAACCGATTGAGATTGATTGATTGAATAAAAAATTCGAACAAGGAGAGTTTAAATTGGATTTAATGATAAAGAAATTAATAAGACAATTATTGATCGTACTAAGTTTTTTTTGAATGAATAAGAATTTTTAATAAATAATCAAAATCAATCTAACCTTTTCCTTTTGGTCTGACCATTGGGGCTGAGCAGTCCTAATTTTCTCTAGAAAGTTACCATAAGAGTGTTGGATAGAATGATTTTGAGAATGTTGGGTGATTTGATTGGATGATGTCATGACTGGAATAGATTGAGTCAGTACTTTTGATAGTTAAGGAGCAGTTAACAAGCACAACTCATAAAACAAATCGACAAGAAGACGATGGATGACGTATGTATTGTACAAGATTGTTACAGAATGAGGATAGGAATTGAAGAAATCGATCAAGAAATAAAAACAAAACTACCAAAGATAGATATAACCAGACGAATCAAAGGGTGCATTACCGTAGTTTAAATACTCGATGAGGAAGGGGGGGAGTGAAGAAAACGAGTGGTAAACAAGATTAGGAAAGTTGACCGATGACGTCACCCAAGATAAACAAGTGATAGTGAGCAGGGAATAGTTGACGGTATTGATAATACAAATGAAATAATTTCCTTGAACTAAAAAACAAAACAAAAACAAAGGCAAGAGAAGGAAAGATTTTATCTGAAGCAAGGGGTTTTCAAAAAATCTAGGAGAAAGAGAGGCACAATACTTTAATCAAGGCATGCACTGTAATATCTGAGTTAAATCGAGCTCGGAGAAATCGATAGCGGCTTGGAGGAAGACCGGCGAGATAATTCTAAGACATCAAAGACTCAGCGTCAGACATTGAGAGCGATAAGGCAATCGCCATCGATGGATCAATTGATCCTTGTTGACATCCACAGGTTCATTGGAGATGAGCGTTTAAAGTTTACTGTACTGTAGTCAAGTACATTGTATATTGTTTGAGCTTATCTTGCTCAAGCCTCATTATTCATTGTTCAAAGTTCAAACTTCAAGGAATAAAATTATCGAGCACACGCTTCTCTCGACAAATAACCCAAACGGTTATCGTCATTCGCCAAAGAAATCCAATTTTAAATTTCAAAGCTCACTGCAGTCCTCAATCGATTGTCATAGTATCATACGTTAACGATAAATATTATAGAGCATACTGTATTAGTTTCATAGACAATTCAAGGCGGATCAATCATAATCCATCAATGAAATCTTGTGTTGAACTTCCTTGATGACTTGCATGACAATCAATACTTCATCATCTCTGTTTCTCACCAGATAAAACTTTCACAACCAAGGTCCTGTCCCGATCGAAAATCACCTCCGATAGCAAAGCTCAATTTGAATGTCAGTTTGGTCTCTTGGGTCTAATAAAACACCATCTCTGTCCGTCCATAACACCCCGCTGAAGTGGGCGGTGCCACTTTTATCATGTGGCATTTATAAGCTCATCATGCTGCTGACAACTTGCTCAATGATATCGCTTGGAGATTAAATAAAACCTTACTTTCTGAAATTGTTAAATTAAACTGTTGTATTGAGTGAAACATTCATTGAATTTAATATGATAAGTGTAGAGGAATAGGGCACCAAAAGGTCCACCCCACACCGTTGCACCACTGCAACAGCCCTAGTCTGTCACACCATGGCCTGGGGCTTCACAATAAGAACTAAATTTATAAGATTAAGAAATTTAATTCAAAAATCAAAAATGAAAATCAATTAATTTCAAACCTTAGTGACAAAAAGTCGACAAAAGAAATTTTAGTTTTCAATCTTTAGGCAAGCTTTTTTTTAAGTACTGTACTCGTATAAATTAGGTCAGGTTTATAATTGGGTTTTGAATTTTGTTTTTGAATAATTTTGAAATTATCTTCACATTTTCTTTAATCTTAATTTTAATCAAATTTTCATTCAGAGTTTTTTTTTCAAAAATCATTCAAAATATGCAACATTAATCTGAATTTTCTCTAAGTAGTCCAAAAACCAAAATTCTAAATTTTAGTTTAGAGTATTTCCCAGCAAGAAACTTAAAAAAAAACTACTACAGCTATTTTTGAAAAATAATTTTGCCCCCAAAAAAATAATCAACTATCTTGAAAATATGGTCATAGTCACCCCTGATTCCCAATTGACATTTTAAGAGCTTATTCAAAGGGCTCTTGGGAAGGATAATGAATCTGAAGCAAGGATAGAGTAAAAAAGCATAAGCCCCAGCCTTCCAAGCACAATGTAAGGCATCAATGAAAGCCAAGACATTGTTGAAGAAACCCCTAGTCAAAGATCAAGACCTAGACACAAGCAATGAATGCATGAAGAGGCACAACTGTATTGACAACAGTTAGAACATTAATGATGGGTCAAATCTCAAAAGAAAATTGATGAGCATGCCCATTCAGAATCCCAAAAATTTCATAAAGCTGAAATATGTCTGGTTTGTCAAGAGAATCAAAGAAAACACAAAACCCATTTTTTCAACAGAAAATGATATCAAGGTGCTATTGGACATGAGGATGGTTTCGAAGAGGTTTGAAAGCACTGTAACAGGATTTGTGCCCTAGTAAATATATTTTAAAAAGAAAGGAAATCAAAAAGAAGATTATCTGCTCCTAAAAAGAGCTAAGCTTTCAAGATTTAAATGGATGATAGAAAGCATTAATGACATCAAACAAAGTGAGTTTCTCTCAAATATCTAAAAATGAAAGCTGAAAATTGTTGTAAGAGAAATTGCCTCCCAGTCTGTGAGCATCTAATCCCAAATAAGTCTGTATGCACAAGCCCTAGCATGAAATGAGCCAATGGTATTAAGAGCACATTTGTGCTCATATCCAGCCCACTATGACTGAAACATGAGATGGATATAATAACATCTTTCAAGCTATCATTACTCTTGTCCCCTCTCTTCTAAAAACTCATCATTATGCTTCCTAAAGCTGTACACACTCAATCTCAGTTAAAAAGGTGTGTACTACATTGCCTACAGAAGTCTTAATCACTTGCAATAAAAGTGAAAATCACAGTACTGTCCTTCTAGCTTTTTACATGCCAAAATAGCATACATTGTACTCTGTTGTATTTGTATATTAGTTAACCTTTTCAGGTATTTGTAATTGTCTTACTTACGCTTCTTTAAATTACATTAATATAAAACCTTTTCAGTTATCGCAATTTTCAGCTTTACAGTCTCAAAGCTTTGTATAAGTAGGAAAAAAATCAAGGTGAAAAATTGTGAGCCTGAGGTATATATTAAATACCCAAACAGGTCACAATTAATATTAAAATAACTTCTGAACTATGCATATAACCAAAATTTATCATTTTTCATTTAAGAAAGGATGAGTAAATGTTTTGTTAGTAAGTAAATCCATGGATTGAAGGCCATATTTGGGATTCCACACATATGTTCACCTAGGGTAGCTCCATAGCATGGATAAGCTTAAATTAACTCTATGAGGTTTTAATATGGAAAATACTTAAACACCACATCATCAATACCACATAAAAGAATTGTAAATTTTTTTGTTTTTCTCAATTTCACACCAAAATAATGGGAATGTAAGAAATCCCATGTTACATATACACCAATCTTAGTGTTATGCATTTTTTGGAACTTAATATTATTTTATTCTTACACAAAGTTTTTATAAACCCATAGTGGATATCAGCCTTGAATCTTGAATTACTATTTTTGATGTGAAAATAGCTAAGGGGGACAAAAGAAATCAATGAGAGCCAGGGTATACAACTTCTGAGGCCTCTGAGATGTGGATAGCTCTAAAGCTTGGATCCATGGCTTATCATGGCCCAATTAGTATAGTACAACCTCTTTGGGTACTTTGTGACCAAGTCAAAGTCACATTAAATCATAAGAAAAAAAGCAAATAAGTGGCTATTTTGATATAACAAGGAGGTAATGAGCAACTCTCACTCCTTTAACCATGTCAATTATTAATTATTTTCCATGTATAAACCATAAAATATTAATTAAAACCCTTTTTTGCACTAGTATCCATACATTTACCTTATGGAAACCTGCTATTATTGTGCTATTTGCTTTTCTATGTAGAAATAAGGCAAAAACTTCAAGACTTCATTAAAAATACAATTTTTGATTAATACTTCTGGAGCTTCCAGGAACAGAAAAGAAATTAATGATTCAAATAAAAAACAAAAAGAATTATGAATTCATAATCCAATTTCAAAGTTTTACTTACATTCCATTTTTGATGATTCCACATGAAACACCGAATCTTCAAAAAATCACACAGTATACAATATGTGATGATATTTTCAATAAAATTTATAAGCTATAGAAATTAATGTTTATTTTTAACTAAAAGAAGATTTAAGTTTTTCAATCCTTTATTTCTTAGCCATAAATGGGTTGTTAGTCATGTAAAATGACTCAATCAAGTAATTATGAAAACTTATGTGACAACAGGTGATGTAACCAATAATAAAAATACAATTAATTATTTCTCACTCATTTGTTCCTACGTTTCCCCATTGTAAGCCTCTGTGAGATTTTGTGGACTTAAAAGAGGCCTCCTCTTGTTTTTTCCAAATCATATCATTATTACCAACAAGTAAATATTAGTTAATTCTTTCCAAATCAATCAGAAAGACAGGAAATAATAGAAATATAATATTTACAATAGTTTCTAACCATTATATTGTTGTATTACTGTTATAAAACAATTTTGATCCTTTAACTCCATAAATAATCCATCAAATCACTCTACCAATTATTTTCAAGGTAGTATTTGAGTATTAGTGGTTGTTTTTACCTAATTATTAAAGTTTCTCTCTAGTTATAGCTTTCTTTAAGTTTTATATTCTTAATTATTCTTACAAAAGATAATTATATATTCAAATAATTACATATTATTTTAATAAGAAGTTTTATTATTAATACTTCTTGTAATTGATTCTAGTCCATAATTACTGATTACTGTTAGAATCACTAGTAATGTATAACAAGTAAAAGAAATAATTAGGAAATTATTTATTTATTTATGGCTATAATAATTTTATCTATTATATTTCATAAGAACAGTCATATTACTCTTGATTAATAGTACTATTATCAAGAGTTTCATAGACACATCTTACATTTGGGGCCCTGGCTGTGTTTTTTGAACCTTTTACCCTTAGTTAATATATTTTTAAGCTCTAAAATATATTAACTCAATAATTTTTACATTTCATTTTGAATTTAAATTATTTTTAATATTGTTTTGCATGTGGATTTTTCACATCAAAAAATCTTATAAAATTATTCTTTGGGTTACTCTTAATTCATTTTTGATTCAAAATATTAAAATTTGAATTTGTTGTCTTCAAAAAAAGGATAATTTTTTAATACAAAAAATCATAAAAAAATATTATAAAAAGCATAAAAAATAATTTTTGTCTTTTTGATTTTTTTCTAGCATCTTTAATCAAGTATATTGCATTTGGTAACAAGCTAAGTAAGAGATATATTACCAGTCCAGAATCTTCAGACACAGAATCTGAAGAGAGTATTGAAGTGAAAATTGCTAAAAGAGGAACCCTATTTAAAGCAGAGTTATCCAAAAAAACAACCAAAAGGTGTGTTTTATTGATTATTCTTATTATTTTCCTCTTAAATTGATGTGAAAATTGTGCATACTAGAAATGGAAGAAAAAATTAAGTAAAACCAGATGGAGCTGGACAAGGAAGAGGCAAGACCAGGGGCAGACCCGGAAGACATTGCTCAAGAAAGACACATGTAGAGGATGCCAGAGTTTCCCCCCATTCCCCAAGGTATGTACCAACAACCTTTAAAATTAACTCTAATCCTGAACTGATGAAAGGTAATGTTTTAAAGGTTGAACAACTTTAAAGCAGCAGTAATAGAAATACATCAGTACCAGTAAAAAAACTGGTACAGAGAATCCAAGGAGGAAGAATGGGAAATATTTCCATGAATTTGGAAGGGGGCCATGAACTCTTACAAATCAAGATCTTTCTGGGTCAGGAGAAGACAATAGAACTATTAGGAGGATGGTGTCCACTGTTATGGAAAGACGAGGTCAAAAAGACAAATAATTGGTTCAAGAACCAAATTCTTTTACCTATAGACCAAAAGAAGGAACCAGAAATGACCCCAGCTTTTGAGAAAGAAGGGGAAGTAAAATAAAAAAGCTCCAAAGACAAGCCCAAAGGACCTAAGAAGAAACAGAGAGGTTCCAAGAGCAAAGGCAAATCCAATTGGCACAGACCTTATGCACAAGGGTGTAGGATTCCCAAATTGGAACCTTCAGCCATGGAAAATTTCTTCAATATGGCCAGAACTCTCATGGAGCTCACAGAAAAAGAAAGGATTAACAGGACCTTTCCCCACAAATAATAGATGAATTTAGATATATTCATTCAATTGTCGATGTAGAATTTAATGATCCTGATAAATAATTAAATCAATTAACATCACATATAAATGAATTAAGAAACAACGACATAATGTTCACTTAATGATGCAAAGTGAAAAATGCAAGACTTGAGTCCATTTCTCATACATGTAACAGAATTGGGAGTAAATATCAGGTATAAAGTGATGAATTGGATAATATTTCAATTAATCACATTAATGAACAACTTTCAACTATTAAATATCATGTTTTAGAAATATTTGATAAAGCCAACATTTTTTCCACACATCTAGAAAGATGGGAAAGTGAAAGACAGAAATTGAAAAATGAAATAATTACACACCCAGACCAAATTAATAAGAATTATGAGCCCAATTCACATATTCCCAGAAATTACACACCCTTAACAGAAGGAAAACTGTCTGCAAAAGAAAGTTTGACACCCTTTCCAGGAGAAAATGAAATTTCTGATTTCTGCAAACGGGAATTCCCAAACTAGAAGATTGCCAAAATTCTGTGGTGAAGTAGAATATAACCATATTGAATTTATTAGAAAATTTGATATTTTGAAAGCAGATTTTCATATACCTAATGAAATGATAGTGGGTAAATTACAATCTTTGTTCACCCAAACTAAAAATAAATGGTATTAAAAGATGAGAAAGGAACATGAAAATATGATAGGTTTTGGTGGAAATCTGAGATAATCACCAAGTGGGCCAACAATTCCTAGAAATCTGAAATGGAAAATGCTTTTGAAAGTGCCATTTTGAGCTTAGACAAGAATAAACCACTTACTTTGTTCTTCAAACAAAAATACAGATTATCTGCTTTGCACCCAGATATGTCTGACTCAATAATCAATATGAAAATATTAAGAAAATGTGGAGGATAAATAAAACATGCTATGAAGTGCAGAGCTGTAGAGCCTTCTTCAACAGAGGGCTATCAATGCAATGGAAGATATCATTACTAGGACAAGAGCTGGTAAAACCTTGACTATAAAGCCTATGGAGTCCAAAATAGTCCCAATGACTTCCAGAGAAGATTGAGGGCATGAAAGACCTGTCTTTAAGTGCCATAAATGTGTGAGAACCTCACATTTAGCCAAAAATTGTAGCAAAAAGACTAAAATAACTGAAGTTCAAGTCATTGAAGAGCTTCAGTGTGAAGAGCAGAAGGAAGAATCTGACCAAGATTTTGCAGTCTCTGAGGAAAAAAAAGCAGAGGACTATCCTATTGAGAAAATCACAGTTTTTGTTTGAATTTACTGAAGTTCATACTCACTTTCCACAATATAGTGAGTATTTCAATAATCCAACCAAAATCAAAGAGGCTAGAGTGAGCAAGACTAAACCTTCTAGAGAAAAGGTTACACTTCTGGAGAATCTTGTATCACATCAATCTTGATGAATGATGTCAAAGCCAAAGTAAATCTGGAAACAGGATAATTTTTCACTTTTTTTAGGAAAGGACTACCTTCAAATCATACTTACCCAATTTAAATACCTTCTATTATCAATAGAAGGTGTGAAATTAAGTAGTTCTAGTAATAATATGCATCCTTTGGGCATATTGGACATTAACTTGATATTTCCACACCCTGCAGGAAGTGTGAGAATGAAAACAGAGATAGTAATAATGGAAAACTTTCCTATTCAACATATCATTCTTGGAAGTGAGTATTTAATTATTTATGGTATTGAAATAAATAACAATAAAGGCAGATATTCTACAATTGGAGAGAGCAAAAGACAAGAATTGGCCTTTTCAAATATTCCCAAACAGATAATAGTAGTATTTCAAAATAAAGATACACATAAAGGGGAATTTGTCTTAAAACAACTTAGTGAAGCACAAATTGACCCAGGAATATCATTCAAAAATGATGAAAGAGCTTATTAATGTGCTATACACATATAAAAATGTTTTTTCTTAAGATAATGAACAATTAGGCACTATTAGAGGGAATGAAATATATATTACTCTTAATATTGACAGACCATACCCTCCAGTACTTAGAAGACCAGCTTACACAGAAATCCCCAGAGATAGAGAAGCCTTGGAAAAAAAATATCCAAGAGTTAATAAAACTTGGTGTACTGAAAAAAGTAGGCCATAATGAAGAAGTTGAAGTTACATCTCCTATCATTATTTCTTGGAATAATGATAAATCAAGGATGGTTGGAGATTTTAGAGCATTAAATGCCTACACAGTTCCAGATAGGTATCCAATTCCTAGAATCAAATAAAACTTAACCAATTTATATAAATCCAAGTACATAACCTCAATGGATGCATTGAAAGGCTTTCATCAGAATTTATTAATTCCTAGAGACAAGAAATTAGTTGGAATTATCACTCACTGTGATATTTACGAGTATCTTAGAATTTCCTATGGAATTAAGAATGCTCAATCTCATCATCAAAGAATGATGAATACCATCTTCCCCATTTAATTTTCTGAATGATGGCTTGTTATTTCTATTGATGATATAATTATATGTTCTGAATCATGGTCTTTCAACCTTGAAAGACTTGAAAGAGGACTGGAAAAGTTGAAGAAGTAAATATGAGAATTTAGATTAAGAAATGTGATTTTGGGCTTGAAGAAGTCAAAGAACTTGGACATGTAGGTTCAGAATTAAGCTTGGGTATTTACAAGAAGAAATTAGAAGAAGTGTTACTTAAGCCTATACCCAAGATTAAAAAAGAAACAATATATTTTCTTGGATTTGACAGTTACTATAGGCAAAATCTGAATAATTTTGCAATTATAGCAAATTAACTATAGAGAATATGTGATCAAAAGATAGTATTTGGGATGACAGAAGAAAGAATTAGAGTATATGTGAAGATAAAGAAATCCCTGACAGAATCACCTTTACCTCTAATCCCTGAATGGAATATACCTTTCAATCTGTAAATTAATACATGTGGAGATGGATTAGGGGAGGCCCTACATCAAGTCCAAATTATTGATTAAAAACCAATAGAAGGGCCAGTTTTCTATATCTGAAGAAAAATCAAACCAAAAGAAGCCAGATATGGTGAAAGCCAAATGGAATTCTTATGTTTGGTATGAGCACTTGAGAAATTACACTATTATCTTGATGGAAGTGTTTTTGAAGTGATAAATGACTTTAATGCATTAAAATAACTTATGAACATGAAAAAACCCATCAGGAACATGTTGAGAGGGCAAATAGCCATTCAAGAATGTAGAGGAAATATGAATATACTTAATAAGTCAGTAAATATACATAAAAATGCTTATGGACTTAGAAGGTGGGAATTATCCAAAATAACTGATAACCCATCTTATGTACCTTTAGAAGCAGAACCACAGATCCCAATTGAAGGAATTAAAATAACTTATATTGGACCTGAATTCTTTTCAGAAGTCAGGGAGTCATATGAAGAAGACATCAATTTCCATATTTTGACATCCTATATTTAAAAATCCTGGCTGGATAAAGACTTTAATGACAAAGTTTTGGTTAGTTCACTCGATAAAATATGCAAGAATTCCTATTCTGAAGGAAGATTTCACTTTTTTGATGGCATCATCTACCACAGAACTAAAGATTATTGTGTAATGACATTATGCAGTAGATTTCTTATCAATAAAGTTCATACCATCTTTCATTAATGTAATGATAGCATCTATTCTGGACACCTATGAGAGGACAGGACAGCCTAGAAAGTCAAGAACTATACATGGGGTCCATATTGGAGAAAAGAGACCATCAAGTATTTCTATACTTGTTACAGATGCCAAAAATCTAACAGGAGCAAAGGAAAGAAATCAGGACTTATAATCCATCTTCAAGAAACAGATTACCCTTGGGAGTTTTCTCACATGGATTGGGCCACAGCACTTCCTCCAAGTGGTGACAAAAGCTATAATTTTTTTTAGTAATTGTAGGAAGATATAGAAAGACTCACATATTCTTACCATTTAATAAATATGAAACTGCCATGGATACAGCTCTTCTATGGGACAGAGTCATTTCTCATACAGGGATATTTGATAATACTATAAGTGACAGAGACCCTAAACTCAAATCTACACTTTGGAATAATCTTAGAAGATTTTTTTGGGACTGAGATAAAGATCATCTTATAATAATCTTCATCTTGGACGTGATTATTACAATTATCTAACTGTTTTGTTTAAATTTCTCTTAAAAACCTCAATTCCATGTAAAATCAAGAAAATTTGTAATTTCTCTTAAATTTTATTGTAACTACAATTTAAATAGGTTGAATTTACATTTCTAGGCATAAATTTATTCAAAATCATTATATTAATCATTAAAAGTAGGTTATTTCTCATATTATAATAATTTTTCTCTATTATTACTCTTGATAATTCTATAATTAATATAAATAGTATTTTTATTAATTTATAAATTTAATATTGGTAATATTATTGTTATTAATTGTTTTTTATTATTAAAAAACAATTTTTTACGCCTTTATTATTTGTTGGTAACAATAATAAAGTGCTTTTAAATATATTAATTATTTTATATTAATATATTTATTTTATATATATTATTTTTTTATAGTAGAAATTATATTATTATATTTATTTAATAATATAATTATTTTACCCCAGAATTATAATAATTCTTTATTATTATAACTATTTTTTATCTGATTTCATTTACTTATAAGGAAATTCATAGTACAATAAGTAAAATATTAGTAATTTTTACTTATTGTTTCATAGTCAAACCTTACATTTGGGGGCCTGGCCATGAGATTTACTCTAAAAGACCCTTAAAAAGATTCTAATTGGGTTTATCCAATAATAAATTATAATTATAATCATAAATTATGTAATAATTTTATATTTATTGATTTTAAATACTATTGAGGCATTTGGAAAGCAATTGTACTGTTCTACACGTGGTTTTTCACATCCTTAGACTTGCAAGGACTTTCTTTGAGTGACTCTAGTAATTAAGAAAGATATTTTATAAATTGAAAATAATTTTATAAAAGAATCATATCCATTTCTTTATTTTATTCTTTAAAAATAAAAATATAAAAAACAAGAAAATTATAAATAAAAACCAATAAAAAAAAGTTATATTTTTTATTCATTTTAATTTCATTTCTTTATTTATTTTCATTTTTTGAGATATAAAAGCAATTTTTTTACGTGGAAAACTGCCATATCTTACCAAAAATAACACTTTTTATATAAAAGACTCATATTTATGTGTCTTTTTTAGTGCTTGAAGACAATCCAACAGAGGAAAACCAAACCACTGTTGAAAGATTGGTGGAAGAAACTTGTCAAAGTTCTCCAACACCAATAATCACTAAGAAAAAGAAATCCAAGAAATTGGACTTTCCTGGACCCACTATTCAGGAATCTGAAGGTGAGGACCTCATTTATAAGTTTCCATAAGAATAATTCCTGTTCTGAAATCCTCTTATTTTTTATCTTTCTTAAAATATGACTACCAGAAGGGGCCCCCAATACTCCATCCAATCAGATGGAGCTGGACTCAGAGGTAGAATTGATTCCTCAAAAGGGAAAAGGAAGGGTAATATACCAAGTGGAACAGAATCCACAGAAGGAAGTGCCTTATCCCAAAGGCAAGTCCCAGAAATGCCCATGATATCTGAACCAGAATTGGAACCAAGGATGAGTGACTCAAACAGGTAGAAATCACATTCAGAGGGATCAAATAGACATTTACATGAGCCAGTACAAACAGTACTACACAGTGTACAAAGACAAGGATTGGGAAATGTTGCCCCAAATACACCAAGGAGTGATGAACTCCTGGCACATCCTGAAAAAAGTTCCTCAAAGAGGAGGAAATAGTGAGATACTCCGATGGATGGAATCCACTATCATCCAAACCTCAAATCAAAAAGATCAAGGAGTACCATGCCAAAAAGAAGGAGGCAACCAAGGAAGAAGCCCCAGTAGCTTCTACCAGCAAGCCCCAAGCCAACCCACTTCCCCAAGAAGGGAAGAAGAACAAGAAAAAGAATTGGAGCAAACCATATTCCCCATGCTACAGGATTCCTAAAATCCAAAAGGATGCCATGGACAATGTATTCAACATGGCCAGAACCTTGATGGAATTCAAAGACAAAGAGGAGCAAATAATGAGACAACCCCATTTCCCAACAAAATAACCTTGTCTCCTGATGTTGTAAATACTTTAACAGAGCTTAAAAAAAGTATTTGGCCTCTTAAAGACATTAAAAATAGCTTATTATCTTTCCAAGAAATAAATAATAGCTTATCATCTTTAACAAAACGTGTTGTACAAAATAAAAAAGAAATTGATAACATAAGATTTATGATTAAAAATAATAAACCAAAAGTATTAATTGATAATACTCAGAAATTAATACAAGGACAACAAGAGTTGTACAAATACGTAAGTGATATCAAAGAAAAAACTTTGACAATCAACTATGACGTGAGTATTGATAATATTACAGAAAAATTAAACAAATTAAGCATTTTGCTAGAAAGATTTGAAGAAAAGACTTCATCACACCACAAATTACTTTCTTACCATGTGGAAAAGAGTGATGAAGCAAGAATGCATCTGAAAGATGACATTCAAAGTGAAATAAGGCTTATTACTGAAAAAATGGATAAAATTAATGAGGCTAACTCAAATATGCCAAAGTTATCAACACCATTTTCTCACATAAGAAGCCCCGTTAAACCAAAGGAGGAGTTAACAAATCCATTCATAAAAGACTTGAGTCACCAAGACAATAACCAAGTCTTAATGAAGGAAGCACCTCAATTAAAAGAATGGCCAACATTCACAGGAGAAGGTGAATATGACCACATGTCAGTTATCATAACAATTGACACGCTACAAGAAGATTATGCCATACCAGATGAATTAATCACTGCAAGATTACATTCATTGTTTGAAAAATCTGCAAAAAGATGGTATTATGGCACAAGACAAACAAATGGCAAAAATACCTGGTCCTGGTGGAAACAAGAAATAATCACCAAGTGGGCTAATGATGCCTGGAGGTACAAGATAGAAAATGCATTTGAAAATTCTTTCTTTGACCCATACAAAGACAAAACTTTAACTTGGTTCTTAAAACAAGTTGAAAGACTTAATGCATTGTACCCAGAAATCTCACAAAAAATGGTGCATATGAAGATACTCAAGAAATGTGGAGGAGAGCTAGAACATGCACTAAGAAGCAGGTGTATAGAACCATGCTCCACAGAAGAGTATATCAATGCACTAGAGGACATAGTGACAAGAACAAAAATTGGCAGAACTTGCAAGAAGTTGGACATCAAAAGTCCAAATAAGCCATTTATCAAGAAAGATAAATCAAAAGAAGCTTTCAAGCCCAATACATCCAATAATAATGAGCAAAGAAAATGCCATAAATGTGGAGGTATTGGACACTTAGCCAATAATTGACTCAAAAAGGCAAAGATTAATGAAATTGTGGAAACAGAAAACCACAGTGACAAAGAGGGGGAATCTGACTCTGAAAAAGAAACAGAAGAGTCAGAAAGTTCTGCAAGTGATGAAATTAATATAATGAATGCACAAATTATTAATATTGATATAATTTATGAAGTACTAGATGTTAACTCAAACTTACCACAAGTTGGAACATCTGACACAAACCTGAAAAATATACAAGATGCCAAAATGTATAGAACCAAACCTGCAAAAGGAATGGGATATACAGCTGGAAAATAAAGTATAAGTATTGTTATGGTTGATAACCAAGAAGGAAAAGTGAACTTGGATACAGGAGCATATTGCACCTGTGTTGGTAAAAGTTATTTAAAAACCATTGTCCCAGACTGGCAAGAAAAACTTATGCCAATAAAAGGTGTCAAATTTAGTAGTGCAAGTGAGAGCATGAAGCCCCTTGGAACAATTCATTTAACACTAATTTTTCCTCACCCTTCAAAATGTGTCAGAATTAAAGTAGATTTTGTAGTAATGGACAACTGTACTAGTAATCACTTCATACTTTGAAATGACTACTTATCAATTTATGGTATAGATATCTCTAAGCAAAACAAAAGATATTTTACCATAGGAGATAACAAAAGACAAAAGTTTGGCTTCTCAAATAACAAAAAACAAATCACAGTTATTATGAATGAAGAGAGAAGTCCAGAAAAGGACCTTTCTATATCTGAACAACTCAAAGAGGCAGAATTCAATCAAGAATTAAGAAATAAAATGAAAGAAAAATTGATTGAACTCTTATTTAAGTACAAAAATGCCTTTGCAACTGACAAGGAGCCACTAGGTGCCATAATTTGGCATGAAGTGGATATAATTCTTAATGGGTAAAGGCCTTACCCACCTTTACTAAGGAGACCTGCTTACCCAGCTAGTCCAAGGGCTAGAGAAGCCTTGGAAGTACACATTAAAGAATTAATGGACCTTCGAGTATTAAGAAAGGTAGGACATAATAAACAGGTAGAGGTTACTACACCTGTCATTATAACTTGGCATAGTGGAAAATCAAGGATGGTAGGAGACTTCAGAGCCCTGAACACCTATACCATTCCAGACAGATATCCAATACCCAAAATCCATGAGACATTGACACAATTGTCACAAGCTAAGTTCATTAAAGCCATGGATGCCTTAAAGGGCTTTAATCAAAATGTCTTAACAGAAAATTCCAAGAAACTACTGAGGATAATAGTCCACTGTGGAATTTTTGAATACTTAGAAATGCCATTTGGCATAAAAAATGCACCTTCCCATTATCAAAGGATGATGAACACCATATTTCCTGAAGAATTATCAGAAGGATGGTTAATCATCTATATTGATGATATCATAGTTTGCTCAGAGACTTGGGAAAATCACCTTACAAGACTAGAAAGGGTACTACAAAAAATAGTGCAAGTGAATATGAAAATTTCCTTGAAAAAGTGTCATTTTGCATACAGTGAGCTAAAAGCACTAGGACATGTTGTATCTGGACTCAGTCTAGGCATAGACAAGAATAAAGTAGCAGAAGTACTAGTTAAGCCAATGCCTCAAACCAAAAAATAAATGCAATCATTTCTAGGATTCACTGGTTACTGTAGACAGCATATAAAGGAATTTTCAAAAATTGCTAAATCCTTGTATAAGCTATGTGACCAGCAAACAGTCTATGAAATGACAGAAGAAAGAGTCAAGGCATATGAAGAATTGAAAAATTCCTTAACAAATGCCCCATTTCTTCTAATGCCAGATTGGAAACTACCCTTCAAACTTTACATTGATGCTTGTCAAGAAGGACTAGGTGCTGCACTACACCAGACACAAATTATCAATGATAAACCAGTGGAAGGACCAATTTGTTTTATTTCAAGACAAATAAAGCTAACAGAAGCAAGATATGGAGCAAGCCAAATGGAATGCCTCTGCTTAGTGTGGGCTTTAGAAAAATCACATTATTGCTTGCATGGAAAAGTATTTGATGTGATTACAGACTGTAATGCTGCAAAATCTCTATTAAATATGAAAACCCCAAATAGACATATGCTGAGATGGCAAATTTCTATCCAAGAATACAGAGGAAATATGACTATTGTTCATAAATCTGGCAATATTCATAAAAATGCAGATGGTCTTAGCAGATGGGCTCTAGCAAATACCCCTGACAATCCAGCAAGGGTACCACAGGAAGAGCACCATATAGAAGGAATATGTGTTACAGACATTGGCACAGAATTCTTTAACCAAGTTAAAGAAAGCTATAAGATAGACAAGAATTGCCAAATGTTAAGCCAAATTCTAATGAAATACTTCAAAGATCCATCACTTTCATCAAAATTAGATGAAACATGGAAAAAGGCATATGATGAAGGCAGATTCCACCACCTTGATGGAATACTTTACCATAGAACAAAACACACATGTGTTATGGCCTTAATAGATAGAACCCTGATAAACACTATTTTATATGAGTGTCATGATAGTGTTGCAGCTGGACATCTTTCAGAAGACAGAAAAATAGAAAAGGTGAAAACCTGCTCTTGGTGGCCAAATTGGAAGAAAGATGTTGCAGAATACTGCCAAACCTGTGACAGATGTCAAAAAGACAAAAGAGCCACAGGAAAGAAATTTGAAATGATGATCCAAATCCAAGAACCAAAATCCTCTTGGGAAATAGTTCATATGGATTGGGTAACAGCATTACCTCCAGGAGGTGACAGAAGCTATAATGCATGCCTAGTATTAGTTGACAGGTATAGCAAAACTCCCATGTTCCTACCATGTCACAAAGATGACACAGCTATGGACACAGCCATAATGATATGGAATAAAGCTATTAGCCATACAGGCTTATTCCAGAATATTATAAGTGACAGAGACCCAAAGTTCACTTCAGCATTATGGACAAATCTCCATAACTTGTTTGGGACAAAATTATCATTCTCAACAGCTTACCATTCTCAAACTGATGGTTTAGCAGAAAGAATGATACAGACCTTGGAGGACATGATCAGAAGATTCTGTGCTTATGGATGAGAATTCAAAGATTCTGATGGTTTTACCCATGATTGGTGTACACTAATACCAGCTCTTGAGCTGGAATATAAAACATCAATCCATTCTTCTACTGGCAAAACACCACAAATTCTAGAAAAAGGCTGGAATAAAAGACTTCCTTATGATACCCTCAAAAAGGACTTTGTAAGGTTTGTCTATGAAACTCTTGATAATAGTAACAATATCAAGAGTACTATGACTGTCCTCAGTAGAAAAATATAATATAATAAAATATTACAACCACAAACTTAAATATAATTATTAAAAATAATTATATATAACAAATAATTTGATTATTATTATAATAATATAATAATAAATTAATAATAATAATTATAATAAATTATAATTATTCTATTATTGTTATAGTCACTGACAGTTATAACAATAAGAAGTGTAAAGCTCTTAATGAGACAATTACACGTGGAAAATATGAATATTAACCACTTATAAATAATATAAATATTATTTATAAGAAGAATTGAACACACACTTTGCAGAAATAATTCTTTTAGAATAAAAATTCTATATAAAAAAACTAATATTTAGATAAAAAAATATAGAACTTTAAAGAAAACTTACTTATAAGATTTATTTAATACAACAAGTCTAATACAACAGTTATTATACTAAATAAAGGTTATAAGTTAAAAACACGTCAAAAATCAATAAATTTAAAGATAAAACAACTTTTATAATATAAATTATGATTAAAGAGTTTTGAGAGGAATTTGTGGATTTTAAAAGATATTTAAAATGATAATTTTATATAATAAAATATATTATTGGTGATTACAACAATAATCTAAATTCTATGACTTCAATTCTTTAATTTTAATAAATAAAGAATAAAAATAACTTAAGAATTACTTTAATAATAAGATTTTATATTTAATAAAACTTTACCTGTTTAAATTTCTAATATGATTGGATTGTTAATGATTGATGGACAAAAACAGTGATGAAAAGACTCTTTTTATGTCTTAAGAGCAGCTCTCATGATTCATAATGGATGTAGAGGGCGTGCTCAGGTCAAAACTGAAAAAGCATGCTTAAAAATAAAGTTCTTAACTTAAGGCAACTTATTTTTACTTCCAATTCAAAATTACCAGTGTTATTGTTAACTCCAAGTAACTTTAATTCTCATTTAGTTTAACTATTTTAAGTTTTAATATAAAATAAGGTTATTTATATTAAAGTTCATCACATGAACAACTTAAAATTAGATTTTCAAGTAAAAATCTCTTAAACTCAATTTTTAATTAATTTTTAAAGAAATCATAATTTTATTTGAGTTTAATTAAAAGAGTAAATTTCCAGGCTAATTACCCAGGAAATTTATTTATAAAAGATACTTAAAATCTCATTTATATATTGATAATATTGAATTCTAAGTTGTGTGAAATTTTCAAGCAAATCCATTAAGAATTGGATTTTTAATGAATTTTTGAAGTTATTGCTATTTTTCCATGTAAAATAGCAAAACACACCAAACCTTAACTTTTGATAAGGTTTTAATGCTTGAAACTTTAAAGTTTTAAGCTTATTTAAGGTTTTTAAGCTTAATTAAGCTCTGACAGTTCTTAAAACCTTGATTTCAAGCCTGCATATTGGGATTTACCCTTTGGCAGCTTGAAATTCCTGTCCAATTTGGGATAAAACCAGTTTAAACCTTAAGGTTGGATCAAAGTCTAATCTTAAAGTTTAAATAAGGTTGAAAATCCTCCAATACAGGTGGAAAACCTTAATTGAATCCTTGCAGATCCAAAAAGTTGGGTACCCCAGCTCTATTTGGTCTTTTTCCTTTGTCCCACCTTTCTGCGTGGATTTTGCCCTTTTATTTATTTAAAGCCATACTATGGCCTTAAACCCTTTTAAATTGAGCTCACGCAGGATTTACATTCTGTATGGCAAATCCTTAGCCAATTCAGTAAATATACACCACACCTCAATTTTAACTAAAATTTTGGTAAGTTTGCATAAACCTTATGCAACTTTAAATTTAAGCTTAATTAAGCTTAAATTTAACAATTTTAAAAAAATGTTAAAAAAGTTACATTGGTACTGTGAGATTCTTAAATCTTCCAATAACATAAAAAATAAGTGGTTTTGGGTATAACACCCTATGGGTGTACCCTAGGTTATTTTTGGTGTAGAATCCAAAAATGACATAATATTTATAACTTTGTTTATCCAAAAAAAAGTTATACTTATTTTTTATTATTTTTTATTTTAAATTCAACTAAAAAGTCTGTTTAAGACAAAATTAACTGTTTATAAAATCATCTGTGGCCTTATGGGTATGTCATACATACCTCACAGGCTCACATTACCTACCACCAAAAAAAAATTGTACCACAATTTTTCTTTTGTAGTGTACCCCCAAGTTATTTGGGGGGGGTATAATCCACTGTCCAACCTCTCTACTTATACTTTCAAGTATGTAAAGCACACAATTCAAACTTTTTATTGAGCAATTGGTCTTCTCTCATGTCTGAATCTTCTGAGAAACTTTTGAGAATCAGGTATTTTGTTTTCTACAATCCACTCATCTTCATGTTGTGGATTTTTATACCTGACCAAGTATTCTCTTTCATTTTTTCCCTAAGTCTTCTTTCTTTCAAGACTTTCATACCTTTTTCTCCTCACTTAGGTCCAGTGGGGGTACTTCTAAGGGTGTTTCATTTCTTAAAGGAAATGATTCCTTGTCACTTGAAGTGTAATGCTTTACTAGACTGACAGGGAATGTTGGATGTTTATTCTCCAGTTCTCCTGACAGTTCTACTTGTACTGCATTTGTGCCATGAAGGGCTTTAATAATAAATGGTCCTGCAAAGGAATCTTTCAATTTCTTTGGACCTTTAATATTATTAAAGTTCAAGGTTGAAACTAGTATTAAGTCCCCTACTTTGAATTCTGGGGTCTTATGACTTTTATCCCATTTCTGCTTAGCATATTCAAAGGCATCATTTATGCTTTGATTTGCATGATGCCTTACTTTATCAAGCAATAGCTTAAAGCTTGAAGCAGTTGGATGAATGTCAACCAGATCTTTTTTCAAAGTATCAACTGGAAGTTTGGGGTTCCATCCTTTTTCCAACATTGCAGGGGTCTTGCCTGTTGAAGCATGGATGGAGGTCTTGTAGGCTAATTCCAATGCTGGTATAAGAGTACACCAATCATGGGTAAAGCCGTCAGAATCTTTAAACTCCAGGCCATTAGCACAAAATCTTCTGATCATGTCCTCAAGGGTTCGAATCATTCTTTCTGCTAACCCATCTGTTTGTGGATGGAATGATGTTGAGAATGATAATTTTGTACCCAAAAGCTTATGTAAATTAGTCCATAAGGCTGATGTAAAGTTTGGGTCTCTGTCACTAATGATGTTTTTAAAGAGACCAGTATGGGATATTACTCTATTCCAGATTAAAAGAGCTGTATCCATAGCTGTGTCATCTTTGTGACATGGTAAAAAGATTGGTGTTTTGCTATATCTGTCTACAATAACAAGACATGCATTGTAACTTTTCTCACCTCCAGGTGGTAATGCAGTTACCCAATCCATGTGAGCCACTTCCCATGGGGTACTTGGTTCTTGGATATGGATCATCAGACCAAATCTTTTACCAGTAGCTTTATTGGCTTTCTGGCATCTATCACAACTATGACAGTACTCAATGACATCTTTTCTCCAAGATGGCCACCAGGCACATGTCTTAATTCTTTCCATTGTTCTGTCTTCAGACAGATGTCCAGAATAAATGTTATCATGGCATTCTAGTAGTATTGTGTTAATCAACATTCTACTACATAGGACCATGACACATGTGTGTTTAGATCTATGATATAGTATACCATCAAACAAATGGAATCTTCCATTATCATAAGATGTTTTCCAAATATCATCCAGAGAATTAGCCAATTCTGCATCTTTACAATCTTTGTCAAGTAGAGCAGTAAGAATATGACAATTCTTATCTTGCTTGTAGCTTTCTCTAACTTCTTCAAAGAATTCTGTTCCAACATCTGTGATATTAATTCCTTCAATTGAAATTTGAGGTTCTGCACTTGTAGGAACATAGGCAGGATTATCAGGTGTATTTGGTAATGCCTATCTACTCAAGCCATCAGCATTCTTATGAATATTTCCAGCTTTATTTACTATGGTCATATTACCTCTATACTCCTGTATAGCAATCTGCCATCTTAACATGTGTCTGTTTGGAGTTTTCATGTTAAGAAGTGATTTTACTGCATTACAATCAGTAATTAATTCAAACACACTACCATCAAGATAGTAATGAAGTTTTTCCAGAGCCCAAACAAGGCAAAGGCACTGCATTTGGCTAGCTCCATATCTGGCCTCAGTAGGTTTAATTTGTCTTGAAATGAAACAAATTGGACCTTCATGAGGCTTGTCATTGACAATTTGAACTTGATGAAGAGCAGCTCCTAAACCATCACCACATTCATCAATATACAGCTTGAAAGGAAGTTTCCAATCTGGCATCAATAATAATGGTGCATTGGTCAAGGAATACTTGATTTTATAATATGCTTGAATTCTCTCCTGTGTCATTTCAAAAACAGTTTGTTGATCACAGATTCTGTATAATGATCTGGCATGGATTGCAAAATCTTTAAGGTGTTGCCTGTAATAACTGGCAAACCCTAAGAAAGACATCATTTCTTTTTTGTTCTGGGGCATTTGTTTCAGTAAAACTGCAGCCACTTTGTTTTTATCAACTCCAAGGCTTAGTCCTGAGACTACATGTCCTAGAGCTTTTAACTCATGAAACCCAAAATTACATTTTTCAAGAGAAATTTTCATGTTCACTTGTAAAATTTTCTTAAGTACTAATGAAAGTCTCTCTAAATGTAATTTCCAGGTTTCTGAACAAATGATAATGTAATCAATATAAATGATTAACCATCCCTCTGATAATTCATATGGGAAGATAGTATTCATCATTCTTTGGTAATGAGAGGGTGCATTTTTAATACCAAAAGGCATCCTCAAATATTCATAAATACCACAATGAGCAATTATTCTCAATAATTTCCTAGCATGAGGTGTCAAAACATTCTGGTGAAAGCCTTTCAGAGCATCCATAGAAGTGATGAATCTTGCTTTGGATAATTGAGTCAAAGTCTCATGAATTCTAGGGATTGGATACCTGTCTGGGATAGTATAGGTATTCAGTGCTCTAAAATCACCAACCATCCTTGACTTATCATTATGCCAAGTAATGATTACTGGAGTTGTGACTTCAACTTCCTCATTGTGTCCAACTTTTCTAAGAACTCCCAGTTTCATTAGTTCATTAATATGATTTTCTAATGCTTCTCTAGTCCTAGGGCTAGCTGGGTAAGCTGGTCTTCTTAATAGTGGCGGATAAGGCCTTTCCACATTAAGTATAATGTCCACTTCATGGCCTTTTATAGCCCCAAGTGGTTCATTATCAGAAGCAAAGGCTTCTCTATATTGAAATAAAACTTCAATAAGTTCTTCCTTCATTTCTGGTGTTAATTCAGGACTAATTTGTGCTTCACTTAGCTGATCTGACACAAATTTTTCTTTTTTAACATTCTTTACTTGTTGAATGACAGTAATTTCTTTTCTCTCTAGAGAAAAAGCAAATTTTTGCCTTTTATTTTCCCCTATAGTGAAATACCTGTCCTTATGATTATTAATATCAATACCATAGATATTGAGATAATCATTTCCAAGTATAAAGTGTTGTGAAGTACAATTGTTCATAACAACAAATTCAGCTTTCAATCTTATACTCCCTGCTGGATGAGGAAATATTATTGCTGCTTCAAATATACCCAAAGGGTGCATGTTCTGGCTAGCACTTCTGAATTTTACACCTTCAATTGGCATCAACTTGTTCTGCCAATTGGTATAAATTTTGTTAAGATAATCTTTTCCAACACAAGTGCAAAAAGCACCTGAGTCAAGATGTATCTTGGCGTCTGTGTTATTTATCACAATATTAGTGATACAAGATGACCCAGCTGTATAACCTTTACCTCTAGCAGGTTTGGTTTTTTGCATTTTGGCATCTTGCACATGTATGAGATCCATACATTCATCACTATACTGTGGTAAGTGAGTATGTACCTCAGTGACCTCAAAAGAAACATTAATATTTTCTATACCAAGTTGTTCTGATGCTTCTTCTTCTTCTGAAGGTTCAGAATCACTTTCATGTAAAGATACATCAGTTTCTTTTGTGTCTTCCACTTTTTCAACATTTATCTCATTGACTCTTGTCTTTTTTGGACAAGTGTTTGCTAAATGAGATGTACTTCCACATTTATGACATTTCAAAGGAGGTCTGTCATGTGGTTTATTTGGTTTTAAAATTGGTTTCCCACTAGTCTTGTTGTCTATTGGGGGTTTATACCAATTTCTTCCAATTTTTGTTCTAGTAGTGATATCCTCCATAGCATTGATATAATCTTCTGTAGAGCAAGGCTCAATACATCTGCTTCTTATAGCATGCTCAAGGTCACCACCACACGTTCTTAATATCCTTTTATGTACCATTGGTTCAGACATATCAGGATGGAGGGCAGTTAATCTGTCCTTCTGTTTAAGAAAACAAGTCATGGGCCTGTCCCTCTCAATATTAAAAATGGCTTCTTCAAAAGAATTTTCCATTCTAAATCTCCAGGAATCATTTGCCCATTTGGAAATAACTTGTTCTTTCCACCAAGGCCAAGAATGTTTACCATGGTCTTGTCTCATTTTATAAAACCATTTCTTTGCTGATTTGGTAAATAATGAGTGTAATCTGGCACTTATATATTCATCTGGTATGTGAAAGTCTTCTTTAAACATATCAATTGTTTTCATAAATTCCATATGATTATATTCTCCTTCACCACTGAAGGTTGGCCATTCCTCTAATCTTGGAATGTCCTTATAATTGCAAGCAGTTTCCACATCATGACTTGGAATTGTATGATGTAAATCATTATTCAAGTTAAGGACATTTCTGTCAAGAATTGGTGTGGATTGCCTTGGCAATTCATTTTTTAGTGATATATTATTAATACTTGACTGAATGTCTTCTTTCAATTCAATTCTTGCTTTATCACTTTTTTCCAATTGTTCTTGAAAAAGAGCTGCATTGTGACCAGTTGAATTTTCCAAGTTTTGTACTTGTATTTTCAATTCTTTTAACTGTCCAGTTATAAAAGAAATTGAATGTTCATCTGGTTGATTGAGTAAGGTAACTTTAAACTCAAGTCTTTCACAAATTTGCGTCAAAGACAAAATATTTGCCTTATTAACATTTTCAAGGCCAATTATGGTCTTTTGTTGGTCTTTTACTTGTAATATTTCATTACCCAATTTCTGTTGGACATGATCAAATGCTTTAAATTTTGCCATAATTTCTTTATTACAAGATTCAAAGTAAGTTACAAGATTTACAAGATCTACTTCTTTGGAAAGGATTGGTTAAATCTTTCCTCCTCCTTGTTTTTGAATTCCATCAAAGTTCTTGCCATATTGAACACATTGTCCATGGCTGTCTTTTCCTTCTTTGGGATTCTGTAATTCTGAGGGTAAGGTTTGTTCCACTTGGGCTTTGCCTTTCCCTTCTGGTTGGTCTTTGGGGCTTGCTTGGGCTTGTTTGGCACTTGTTGAGGCAAATTTTTGCTGGTGGATGCTTGAGGAGCTTCCACTGGGCTGTTGTCCTTGCCTTGAGCCAATTTCTTCTTCTGATCCTCTGACAACATGCTTTGGTTTTTCAACCAAGCTTTGATCTGTTGGACTTGTCCTTTGACAGACATTGGTGTCCAACCCAGCAGAAGATCTTCTGTCTTTTCTGGCCCCATGAACTTCTTCACTTGAAGATAAGAGTTCATGGTTCCTATCCAAAGACTTGGAAGGAGTTCCCACTCTTGTTGTTTTGACGCCAGGAACCAGTTTTTTCCATTGGGATTGATAAATTTCCACAGCTGCCTGTTGGAAATGGTTCAGGTCTAACAGCAATAGCAGTTATGTCAGCTTCTGGACTCTCAATAAGAGGTTCAAAGGTGCTGGCTAACCTTTGGGAACTGGTGGAAGTTCTGGCATCCTCCATTTGTGCCTCTCCTCTGGGAGGACATTCTTGCCTTTTGGATTTGTGGCTGGAATGTCCTGGTCCAGATCCATTTGATTGGATGGAGTAGTTGCTTCCACTTCTAGTAGGAGTCATTTCACGTCAATTTCAATAAAAAATAGAGTAAAATTGAGTTGAATTCACCTGCAGGACCTTTAAAGGGCTCTTTGGTTATTAAACCCCTTGGTGCTGACTGGTTTGAATTTCAATACTGGACTCTGAGGCTTCAGAGTCTGAAGAACTTTCTCTGATTGAAGACACTAGAGAAAATTAAAAATATAAGCTATTTTATCAAATAATGAAAATAACTTATAAACTCAACTTATTAAATAAAGCTGTTTTAATGTAATTCTATGGCAAATTACGTCAAAAATAAAGAAAAATGTCTAAGATAAAAGAAAAAATATTTTTAGTAAAGATTTTTATTTTTAAAGATTTTTTTTATTTGATTTATTATTTTCTTTAAAGAAATAATAATTATGCAATTAACAAGTTAATTAATCAAAATTGTATTATTATTCACTTTATACTAGAATAACTCAAAGAATAAATTTCAAGTCTGTGATGTGAAGAAGCCACTAGTTAGACAAAAGAATTTTATTCCAAGTCACTCAATAGTATATTGTTTCAAACAATATTCTTAAGAAAAAAATAAATTTATTAACATTATAAAGATTATTTATAAGGGATAAGTCCCAAAAAAGCCAATATTAAAACAAATATTGCAATTTTACGTCAAAAAACAGTAAAATAAGGTCTAGAATATGATTTATGTCCCAAAAATTGGTTTAAAATCATGGCCAGGCCCCCAAATGTAAGGTTTGTCTATGAAACTCTTGATAATAGTAACAATATCAAGAGTACTATGACTGTCCTCAGTAGAAAAATAGAATATAATGAAATATTACAACCACAAATTTAAATATAATTATTAAAAATAATTATATATAAAAAATAATTTGATTATTATTATAATAATATAATAATAAAATAATAATAATAATTATAATAAATTATAATTATTCTATTATTGTTATAGTCACTGACAGTTATAACAATAAGAAGTGTAAAGCTCTTAATGAGACAATTACACGTGGAAAATATGAATATTAACCACTTATAAATAATATAAATATTATTTATAAAAAGAATTAAACACACACTGTGCAGAAATAATTCTTTTAGAATAAAAATTCTATATAAAAAAACTAATATTTAGATAAAAAAAATATAGAACTTTAAAGAAAACTTACTTATAAGATTTATTTAATACAACAAGTCTAATACAACAGTTATTATACTAAATAAAGGTTATAAGTTAAAAAAACGTCAAAAGTCAATGAATTTAAAGATAAAACAACTTTTTATAATATCAATTATGATTAAAGAGTTTTGAGAGGAGTTTGTGGATTTTAAAAGATATTTAAAATGATAATTTTATATAATAAAATATATTATTGGTGATTACAACAATAATCTAAATTCTATGACTTCAATTCTTTAATTTTGATAAATAAAGAATAAAAATAACTTAGAAATTACTTTAATAATAAGATTTTATATTTAATAAAACTTTACCTGTTTAAATTTCTAATATGATTGGATTGATAATGATTGATGGACAAAAACAGTGATGAAAAGACTCTTTTTATGTCTTAAGAGCAGCTCTCATGATTCATAATGGATGTAGAGGGCGTGCTCAGGTCAAAACTGAAAAAGCATGCTTAAAAATAAAGTTCTTAACTTAAGGAAACTTATTTTTACTTCCAATTTAAAGTTACCAGTGTTATTCTTAACTCCAAGTAGCTTTAATCCTCATTTAGTTTAACTATTTTAAGTTTTAATATAAAATAAGGTTATTTATATTAAAGTTCATCACATGAGCAACTTAAAATTAGAGTTTCAAGCAAAAATCTTTTAAACTCAATTTTTAATTAATTTTTAAAGCAATCATAATTTTCTTTGAGTTTAATTAAAAGAGTAAATTTCCAGGCTAATTACCCAGGGAATTTATTTATAAAAGATACTTAAAATTTAATTTATATATTGGTAATATTAAATTCTAAGTTGTGTGAAATTTTCAAGCAAATCCATTAAGAATTGGATTTTTAATGAATTTTTGAAGTTATTGCTATTTATCCATGTAAAATAGCAAAACACACCAAACCTTAAGTTTTGATAAGGTTTTAATGCTTGAAACTTTAAAGTTTTAAGCTTATTTAAGGTTTTTAAGCTTAATTAAGCTCTGACAGTTCTTAAAACCTTGATTTCAAGCCTGCATATTGGGATTTACCCTTTGGCAGCTTGAAATTCCTGTCCAATTTGGGATAAAACCAGTTTAAACCTTAAGGTTGGATCAAAGTCTAATCTTAAAGTTTAAATAAGGTTGAAAATCTTCCAATACAGGTGGAAAACCTTAATTGAATCCTTGCAGATCCAAAAAGTTGGGTACCCAAGCTCTATTTGGTCTTTTTCCTTTGTCCCACCTTTCTGCGTGGATTTTGCCCTTTTATTTATTTAAAGCCATACTATGGCCTTAAACCCTTTTAAATTGAGCTCACGCAGGATTTACATTCTGTATGGCAAATCCTTAGCCAATTCAGTAAATATACACCACACCTCAATTTTAACTAAAATTTTGGTAAGTTTGCATAAACCTTATGCAACTTCAAATTTAAGCTTAATTAAGCTTAAATTTAACAATTTTAAAAAAATGTTAAAAAAGTTACATTGGTACTGTGAGATTCTTAAATCTTCCAATAACATAAAAAATAAGTGGTTTTGGGTATAACACCCTATGGGTGTACCCTAGGTTATTTTTGGTGTAGAATCCAAAAATGACATAATATTTATAAATTTGTTTATCCAAAAAAAGTTATACTTATTTTTTATTATTTTTTATTTTAAATTCAACTAAAAAGTCTGTTTAAGACAAAATTAACTGTTTATAAAATCATTTGTGGCCTTATGGGTATGTCATACATACCTCACAGGCTCACAGACTTAGTGGATATACATCCAACAGCAAGCAGTTTTAAGATAATTCTTGACAAAGCAAGACACCATGCAAACAGATGTATGCAAGATTCTTTAAAATATGCAAACGAAAGATGGGATAAAAGTCATAAACCACCTGACTTCAAAATAGGAGACTTGGTACTAGTATCAACCCTTAATTTCAACAACATAAAAGGTCCAAAGAAATTCAAAGATTCCTTTGCAGGACCATTTATGATAAAAGCACTCCTTGGACCCAATGCTGTGCAATTGGAACTCACAGGTGAATTAATGAACAAACACCCCACTTTCCCTGTAAGTCTGATAAAACCTTACAGCTCAAGTGACAAGGAGTTATTTCCACTACGAAATAAACCCCCACTTGGAATTCCCCCCTTGGAAGAAGGAGAAGAAAAGAAAATTGTAAAAGTCCTTAAAGAAAGAAGGACAAGAAACAAAAAAGAAAGAGAATATCATGTAACGTATAGAAATTCAACTCAAGAAGATGAATGGCTACTTGAGACAGATATAACAAATGCTTATAAACTACTAAGAAGGTTCAGACATGAAAGAAAACCTGAAAAATAGAAAAGTTAAGCATTATTGAGCTTCAAGACTAACACAGTCTATTGAAGAGGTAGGACAGTGGATGATACCTTAATTACACATATCAGATTGTGGTACAATATTTTTTGGTGGTAGGGAATTTGAACCTTTGAGATATGACCACATACCCAAAAAGGTCACCAGAAATATTTAAAATAATTATACATTAAAAATAATTACCTTAAAACTACAAAAATGCCATGAATTGGCATAAAACTTGGTTTAACTCAAAAAAAAATAAATAAAAATGTGAAATAAATCATACAATTGGATTTCCCATGGTAAAATACACATATAACATTTTTATTGCATATCTGTAAAGTCAATATTTAATGAGGTATAAGTAACAATACCTTATAAAAAACACAAATCCTTAATTATTTCAAAAGCCAATGAAACAGCATGTGAAATGAATGGTACCATTGGATTCTCCATAAAACACCACATATAAAACAATTAAGAAGATAATCTCCAAAGTCAATACTTAAGGAGTTAAGCTGAATATATGCACTTTTTTGGTCAATGCATATATTCAAGGATTTTAGCTGATATCCTTTGAAATATGCATGATAGAGTGATGAACCAAAAAGAAAGTCATCACAAAATCACTGTAGGAATACTGGAATGAAGTTTATTTCACATGTTATAAACAAGGCTAAAACCTGTAAGGGATTATTGATTAAAATCAATAGAGCTGTTGACCACTTTGTTGTGAAAGTGGTCCAAACTTAAAAAGAAGTAGAAAGTTGGATTCTACTAGTTCATTTGGGAGGAATGATGAATTTTTACTATAATAATTAAGGTATAACCCCTTAAAATCATGGTTTGAAGTTTAAAATATTAAATTTTGACAGAAAAGATGAGTTACAAGAAAAATCATCAAAAATAGAGTTTTGATTATGTAATGAAATGCTCTTAGCAGCATAATAAGGTTATGCCAAGCTATTAGAATTCCCTCTCTGAATTGCTGTAGCGTGTAAATCCTAAAAGGTATTAAGGATCAAAGTTTGAGCTTAATTTGATCATTTATGATCACTCACTGTAACCTTAAATTAAGCTTGATAGTCATATGAGTGATATAGTTGGTTAATACTGTCAGTTTATTATTAAAACTAATAAAGTCCACAAAATTTGGGGTTCTGCCAAGCCTTGACGTCATCAAACTTAGAGTTATAGTGATAACTCTAAATAATGGCGTAATAATGAGATGAGATGGTTTGATCATGATGTAATCATCACCAAACCTTAAAATATTGATCAATTCTAGTGGATATGATCAGTGAACGTCTACTAGAAGCCTGTTGGACTCTAGGAGGGAGGTATTTACTATAAATAGAGCTCTTTTTACTCTGTTTTCCCCTCAGACACTTACAAAACATTAAATCATTAAATAAAAAGGTAATTTCTTTATTCTTTATATATAAAGCTTTTATATTATTAAAGACCAAAGATCATCTTCTCATAATCTTCATCTTTGATGTGATTATTACAATTATTTAACTGTTTTGTTTAAATTTCTCTTAAAAACCTCAATTCGACGTAAAATCAAAAAAATTTGTAATTTCTCTTAAACTTTATTGTAACTACAATTCAAATAAGTTGTATTTACATTTCTGGGCATAAATGTATTTAAGATTATTATATTAAGAATTAAAAGTAGGTTATTTCTCTTATTATAATAATTTTTCTCTATTATTACTCTTAATAATTCTATAATTAATATAAATAGTATTTATATTAATTTATAACTTTAATATTGGTAATATTATTGTTATTAGTTGTTTTTTATTATTAAAAAACAATTTTTTACGCCTTTATTATTTTTTGGTAACAATAATGAAGTGCGTTTAAATATATTAATTATTTTATATTAATATATTCATTTTATAATATAAATTATATTATTATATTTATTTAATAATATAATTAGTTTACGCCATAATTATAGTAATTCTTCATTATTAAAATTATTTTTTATCTTATTTAATTTATTTATAAGGACATTCATAGTACAATAAGTAAAATATTAGTAATTTTTACTTATTGTTTCATAGTCAAACCTTACAATTCTAGCTTCAACCTTGAATCTTAATAATATCAAAGGCCAAAAGAAACTCAAATATTCTTATTTATGGACTTTTTTTATTTTTAACTTACATGGAACCAACACTGTTCAAATGAGATTGTGTAGTGAATTGGAAAACAAACACCCCAGCTTTCCTGTAAGCCTTATTATACCTCACCAGGGAAAATGCTGTATAAATCTCCAGGGATTGACTTCATGTCAAGCTCACATCAAGAAAGAATTGAGCATATGTCACAGCCTGGTATTACACCAAATCCTGTAACATCCATCAATATTGGTTCCCCTGTTCCTTAAGCTGAGATTCCTCACCCCCTGAACCTCTTTCAACAAGCCAAAGGTTTCTAAAAATAACACAAGACCTACCTGTTTCCCCATGCAAACATCAAAGAGGTCATTCAACTAGTCTTTATGTAGCGGAGGGGTGTGCTACTTACCCAGGTCATCAACAAAAAAACTTGGAATGAGCCTTATTGCCAAGCTGCATGTCACACAGGTGGAGGCAGCCACACAATTCTTTTGGTGCAGGTGCATAAGTGTGACATGCACAAAAAAGAAAAATAATGTGCAGGCCTAATTTCTTGTAGCTATGAATAAACTCAGAATGGGGGGATTGACAATCTGGGTGACACAAGTGCATATTGATGCATGATGCTTTGGGTTCAGGTGTGTATGTGAAACAAATGCACACAAAGGACCAAGAATGTGTGGGCCTAATTTTGTGTAGCTGCAAATCAACTTGGAATGGGTGGTATTGTCAATCTGCATGTGACACAAGTGCAGCCTGCCACACAATGCTTTGGGTTCAGGTGAATATGTGCAACACGCACACAAAGGCATAAGAATATGTGGGGTTAATGTGCACAGAACTCACTACAGGCATGGAACCAGCCCCATGAACCTTACAAAACTCCAAACTCTCATGAAAAAGAAGTGCTTTAGAGGCCCACTCACCTCATGGGCCTATTCCCCTTGTAACGTGAGGATAGCAGAGCTGTGCCATTTTAGATCATTTGATATGTGAGTGTGTGTAATATTATCATTGAAACTGGCTTATTCACACTGTACCCAATATAAACATAGTGTTTATTTGTGGCCAGGTGAACCACTGGGCTTTACTGTCACAAGATATGGAGGAAGTTATTTCTCTAGAAAAAATCCTAATGAAGCTGACAGAATCACATTATTGTATCACTATATTTTGAGACAAAAGAGGTTTTATCATTAAAAGAAGTCCACATGACATCAATTTATTATCATTCGATCCACAGCAACCTTTTATTTCTTCTTCATATATAATCAAATGTCCATCATAAAAACCAAAAGATTTATAAATATTGAGATGAGGCCAATCTATCAAGAAATTAAAATCAATATTCAAAGTTTTCAAGATAAGAAAATTATTATTCAGAGTGCAAGATGCATCAGATACTTTAACCATTCTATTAATAATACCAAATTGCTGTGAGTTTCCCCTCATAAAACATATCACAATATTGCTGAAATTTTTGGTTTCAGTTGAATATATATTGTTGTTGATATTGAGTTTTGAAACTGGAAAGTACCAAGGTGAAAAAACTCTTGAAGTTGGTAGACTGGTGGATTTAATAGCAGTGTCTAAGCTTAGACATGCAGATATTTCCCTTTTTGAATGGAAATTTTGTAAGTACTCAACCAGGGAATCATAGATTTGTTTTCATGGCAGAGCCATTTATTGTGTTTTTGGTGATTTAACAGGGAAGGAGCCTTTGATTCAAAAAGCTGGCTTATTCCACATGGGGCTGATGGGGATTATAGGAGAACAGAAAGGTTGGAAGTTTGACAGATATGTTAAAGTAAGGTCTTATCTATATCATTTTTTCAGAGCTGCAAGAAGTTAATATTATTCGGTTAATGTGTATACTAAAAATAGATATATTTTTGTTATTAATTAACATAAATATTTTGTGATTTGTTGGCATTCTTGTAAATGATCCAATAAAGAACTCATACCCTCATGTGGCTGAGGCTTGTGCTGGTCCCCAAAATTGGAAGAGCTCCAGAATATGAGAAGAAAAATTACTATTTGGTTTAAATTTCTGTTTTGGGAACAGGTGTTGCTTGGATGTAAGATGTGTCTATGAGATTGTTGATAATAGGGGGTGTCAAAGTTACCAAATCCCACACTCAAAATCCCGAGTTTGTTTTGCCAAAATCCCACATTAATTTTTTGGGATTTTAGAAATCCCACACCTCAAGAGGTGAGGTATTTTGAGGTACAAAAACCCAGGTTTTTTGGTACCAAATCCCATGTTTAAATACCAAAATCCCACCTTTAGCTTCCCATAAAGGCACATTTTTCAAACACACAACTCAGTAAGGGAATGTTAAGTTGCATAAAAATTTCCTTCTCTTGCATAAAATCTAAATACACTCATCATTTATTAAGTTATTTGATTTCAAATTGCATTTACTACCAGCCTTTTCTTCATTTACCATGCCCAAGGCATCGCAAAGGCTACCTTTACTTAAGACCTTGAACTCACTTCAGTTCATCAATGCTCTCAACTCTGATAGTGATTCTGATATCCAGGAAGATATAATCTTATTAGATATGATAACCTCACAAAGATACATCAATCCTTGTAGAAGATATCCATCTCATTACATGTATACAATGAATGATTTACAGACATTATCATCTGAAAATTTTCGACAGCTATGTAGGACCACACATGAATCATTTGAAAAATTGGTTGTACAAATTCAAGCTGATAAAACCTTTCAAAACTCATCACAAAACAAACAACGCAATCCTGCCATCCAATTGGCTGTGGCATTATCAAGGCTAGGATCAAACGGAAATGGGGCCGCTTTGGGAAAGATTGGAATGTTGTTTGGAATTAGCCATGGGGCTATTGTGTTATACACTCAAAGAGTCATTCAGATATTAATGAAGTTGAAGCGCAAAGTAATTGTTTGGCCAACAATAGAACAACGCAGAGAAATGTCTCAAGTAATGCAAGCAGAAGGCTTCCCTGGGTGCATTGGGTTTATTGATGGGAGTCTCATACCATTATCACAACGTCCTCCCAATGATGGTGAAGCGTATTTTGATCGCAAAAAAATGTAAGCTGTTGAATCTTTATTTTTTATTTCAATCTTACTGATGGTTTACATATAAGTTATTCTATGTCAATACAACTGGTTTGCAATATCAACAAACAGTTCACTGCTCTGCATGTTGGTTGTACTGGGTCACTTCATGATTCAAATGTCTATCAACATATGAAAATAGCACAAACACCTCAAGAGTTTTATTAAAAGGATCAGTACTTACTTGCAGATTTGGCATATGCAAGCTCTCCTTGGGTTGTTCCAGCACATAATGAAGACAACTGTTCTTTCAATTACTGTCTAGCAAAATCAAGGGTCAGAATCGAGAATGCAATTGGGATTTTGAAGGGGAGGTGGTTTTCTCTAAGGGAAATGAGAAATCAAATGAGGTATAATCATGAAATTGAATATTTTGTTAGTTGGGTTGTGTCTTGCACGATTTTACATAATATGTTAGCTCAAATTGGTGATGAGTGGTTTGATTTATATGAAGATGATGATCCACCACAAGCAGAAAATCTGGCCAACAATGACATTGGGGAAGATGTGCTAAATATGCGTGAGAAAATTAAACCAATCACTCTGGCATGGAAAAATAGTCAATTGTAAATTTCTTCAGGACCAATGTTTTATGTACTTAATTTAATGGCATACAACGGAGTGGAGATGTTATTCATAAAATAAAAGTATTTACAATTAAGATTTTTTAGTTCTTTTTTGATCCTGCATATTTCTTTCAAAGTACCCATTGACTCTTGAATTTATTTTGGTGGGTGTCATTTTCAAGAATTTGTCACCTACATTAAATAATTTATGGTTTATTTGAAAAGAACATCCAAAATGAGTAATTGTGTCATGATTGATAATTTCTGGAGGTGGTTTTGTTGTATGATGAACCGTTGTTGATGTCTTCCAAAGTATTTCCATGATGCCAGGTTTTTTTGAAAAATCAATCTCCATTTTTAATTCAGGGAAGTGTAAGCCATGTCCAGAGGGGGTGAAGATAGTAGGAAGTGGAAGGAAATCTTTTTTTGATACAAAAGAAAATATACCATAAGTCCAGGCGTTGAGATCGTTTAAATCTTTGTGTGGCTTATTGAAAAATCCATCTTGGGTGACAATGACATTGGTAAACGATTTGAATTCTTCCTTGGGATTGGCAGAAGTCCATTTGAGTTGACTGAAGTTGGGTAATTGGGCTGCTTCCATTAATGATTGATTTTCATTTGCTGCTAATTTTGAAAAATGGGAGATTCTTGAGTAAATGAATTTGTCATATTGATGAAGCTTGATCCATTGATTGTTATCTGTTTCAATTTGATGAGGAGTTAAACCAGGTTTTCTGGAGTAAACACCTAATAATTTTGTAATTAGTCAGTAATTATTAAGGTAATATGACAAAAAGATCACACACCTGCAGATTTTCCAGAATCAGAACCAGATCGAAACCCAATACCTTTCATAATTCCACCTTGAAGTTGCTTATTGGTTTTAATTTCTTGTTGATTTTGAGATAAGGACATTAATGTTATTATGATTTTTTGCAGCATTTGAGAGTGGCCAGAAGAATTATCAAATGGGGTTATTTCATATATGATGACAGGCAAAACCGGCTTGGATGTTTTATTAATGAGGATATAAGGATGGGGGAGAGTGTTAAGTGATGGAAGTTTTAACCATGAGGCATTGGAAGATTTCTTGTCAATTGAAATTGTTGAAATTTTTTTAAATTCTTTTTTGGCATGGCCAAGGTGAGACATTATTTCTTTTGAATCATGGATGTGTTGTCTTTGGCTTCGGGTGAGCTTTCTTTTATTATTTAATTTGGTATTATTATCCTCATGATGTTCTATATTTGGTTTAGTCCTAACCATGACATCAAGAGGAGTAATATGAGCTTCATCATCTTTCAAATCATTCTGATGATGTGCTGAGTCTGGTTTAGTCCTAACCATGACATCATCAAAATGATTGGAAGAATGAGAGGGAGGAGGAGATTTTTTTTTGAATTTTAAGGATGATGGAAGGGATGGGAAATGAAATGACATTGCAAAATAAATCATTATAATTAATCCTCACCTATATGAACAAATAAATAAAAAAGTGAAACAAAAATTAAAATAAAAAATAAATCAAGGGTCAGTAATGATGATTATCCCAAAAATTCAAAAAAAGGAAAAAATAATATCATCAGTAAAAAAAATATCAATATCAGTAAATGATTTTTCAAATAAAATAAATGAATTATAAAAAAAGATGATCAGTCAATGATTCAAAAAGATAAAAATAAAAAATCATTATCAGTAAATGATTAAAAAAAAATCAAAAAAAAACAATCAGTAAAAAAGGAATAAAAAAAAACATGATCAGTCAAAGGTTGTTGCAATAAAATGAATTGATAAAAAAACACAAAAAAAAAATCAGTATTCCTTTTTAACTGATATAATTGAAAAAGAAAAGAATCATTCTAATGGCCTCTAGGGGCCATTAGAATGATAATCGCTTAAAACGACGCCGAATCAATTCGGAATCGATTCAGGAGGCCTTCCGAATCAATTCCAAATTAATTCGGCGCGATTTGAAGTCTCAGGCCCTGGAACCTCCCAGGAGCCTATTTGGGAGGTTCCAGGGTTAGTGAGGTGGGGGGTTTTGGGAGGTGGATGATGAGTGATGATGGTGATGGGAGGGTTAGTTGTGGTTGATAATGGTGATGGGTGGGTGAGTTGTGGATGATGATGGTGATGGGAGGTTGAATTTGGGAGGTGCAAAAAAAATGAATAAAAATATTTTAAAAGACAAAAAGGAAATTACCTACAGAAAAATTAAAAAAAAATTAGCAAAAAAGGATTGTGATTAAACAAAAAGAAGAGAAATTCACTTACCTGAATTTTTAAAAAAGTGGGTTTTTTTTAGAGGGAAGGGTGAAAAGTAAAAATAGAAAAAAATTAATTGAGAATTAAAAAATAAAATTTAAAAAAAAAAAATTTAAAAAAATTGGTGAATTTTTTTTAAGAGGGAGGAGTGAAAAGTAAAAATGAAAATAAAAGTGAAATTTAAGATTTGAAATTCAAAAAAAAAAATTAAAAAAAAGGTGTTTTATTTTTTTAAATTGGAGGGGTGAACAGTAAAAATAAAAAATAAAAAATTAAATGAAATTAAAGAAAAAAAACAACTTTAAAAAAAAATTCAAAATTAAGAATTAAAAATCAAAAATCAACCAAACAAGGGTCTTTGCCCATTTAAAGGTTGAAACCCTTCAAAATAAAAAATAACCATTAAATTTGAAAAAATATATAGAAAAAGATGAAAAAATTTACAAAAAAACCATAATATGACATTTTCATAAAAAAGGAAAAAAGCTGTCATCGAATTTGATTTTTGAACAGACTTCATATAAATTCTCAATGCAAAACTTTCCCAAATTCTCAAATCTCCCGGAAATTGCAAATAAATGTCATATGAACTTGGAATGGCAAGTTGGTGTGTCAATTATGCATAAACATTGAAATTTCCCTTTGGTAATAAAGTGGAGTTAGATTTCATGACATAAGATCAATAATTAAACACAAACATAAGATTTATTGAACAAGCACCATATATAAATTGATCACATTACATATATGTAATAAGTTATTTTTTATTGACTAATGACAGAATGCATTCCAGCTCCCTGATTGGCCTGCTTGATGACAATGCCACTATAGTGAGATCCATCTGGCATTGCTTTTCCTTCAATTCCAATTCACGATTCCACTTCTCTTTTTCAAATTCATGTTTCTTTTCATTTTGCTTCTCGTCAAAATCCATTTGTTTTTGTAACTTGACTTCTTCAAACCGTTGTTTTTCCATGTTGCACACTTTCTCTTCATTCCACCTCTCCCCGTCCCACTCCAAACGTGCATGATCACTGATTTCACGGGCTAATAAGCATGAATTTTGTCAGTAGGATTCGTAATAGTAACCATAATTGCAAGTCATACCTTTGTTCCGTGATTCAAGTAAATTTGCATAAGTAGGTGCAAACATATCCAGCGACCTTTTCCTAGAACCACTCGTGTCATTCAAGTTGGGTGTCATGGCTTGATTACGCTTTTGTGTTGAATGTGTTATGGATTTACTTTGCTGGTCAAAGGAGAAATAATCAACAATGGATTACATAAGAATCACTCTTAAATGTACTTACCGAATCATCTTGAAGGTTTTCCACTGGAACCAAGTTATCATCATTATGAAGCAACGGATCCAGATTGTGAGGTGAATCCAAGTGATTATTCTCCTTTGAAAAGAAAATGGGCTTTAATTATCTGAGGTATAAAAAGGAAGAGACCATAGCTTACCTTATCAAGCAAAACATCATCATCATCACCATTGAGACTGTCTTTTTCTTGCAAATCATAGCTTGCAATAGGAGTGACATTGGGCTTGTGGCCAAAGAGCACATCCATTTCCGCATAGCAAGGACACATACTTTCCAGCTTTTCACTCATTGTTTTTATTCCTTTACTCTCATCTTCTTCCGTTATTCTAGCCCCAGTTAAGTTTTCGAATTTTTTGGCTGCCATATATTTCTTTTTATATGTTCGCCATCGATCTCGGATGCTGCTTGAACTAAGGTTTAGGCGATTTCGCGATTTTTTGTTGACCTCAATGGCCATAAGCTGAAACCCATGCTGCTTTGAGGAAGGAGGTCTTCCAATAGTTGTTGAACCGCTAGTACCAAAACATGACTCAAAATTGGACTTGACTGAAAGCCAATTAATTATTGTTAAATAATCTGTACGTATTAAGTGACCTGATGGATGAGGCAGGCCAGAGGTGATCTTCATTTCTGTCTTGATTTGTCTTTCTTTGGATTGAGGAATTATTATATGGATGATGAAGTATAAATGGACTATCAGCTGTTCGGTCAGATTGTCCAAAATGGAGTTTAGAAGAACATGTTGTACAGGTATGAATTGTGAGTACTCATTTGGGTTAGGTTTCAAGCTGAAATCCCAGATGCATGGGATTTGGTCAAAATACCATGGGATTTACACATAAAAAACCTGCGATTTAGTGTTGGGATTTGGGTTCTAAATCCCGTGTTATTTTAAGGCAGGATTTGGTGACTTTTACACCCCCTAATATTACTATTAATCAACTGTACTATGACTGCTCTTATGAAATATAATGAATAAGCTCATTATAAACACAATCAAATGATTAATTAATTAATTAATATTTTCTCTTACATGTTATAAACTACAAGTGATTATAGCAGTAAGCAATAGTTGTCTACAAGAATTAATTACAAGAAGTATTTAATAATGAAGCTCATTCATTAAAATGATAAAGTTATTTTAATATATAATTATCCTTTACAAGAATATATATAAATATAATTATCAAAAAAAACTATTACTAGAGAAAAACCTCAATAATCAATAGAAAAACTCACTAATACTCTAATAAAACCTTGAGAAGAATTGGTAGAGAGATTTGATGGATAAATTGTGTATTTAAAGTATAAAAATTTCTTTATAAAAATAATACAGAAATATAATAGCTGAATACTATCGGAAACAGTATATTTCCATTATTCAACGTCTTTATGATTGATTTTGAAACATTTAAAAAACTTAAGAAAAGAACTAACTAATACTTACTTTTTGGTACTAAAGATATGATTGAATAATAAGATGGTTTGGAAAAGCAGTGAGAGGAGGCCTCTATCAAGTCAAAATAAGCTCATAGAGGCATTCCATGAAGCAAAATAAAAACCCAGTGAGTGAGAAACCAATTATTTTCTTTGGATTATTGATTGCATCATCTGTTGTCATGTAAGATTACTATAATTACTTAATTGAGTCTTTCACATGACTACCAACCCATTTATGGTTAAGAATAAAAGGATTAATAAATTTAAATATTGATTTATTTAAAAATAATAATTAATTTCTCAAATTTATACATGGTATTGGAAATTTTATCAAAGGTTGTATTTTTGGTGAATTTTTGAAGATTCAGTGTTTCACATGGAATCATCAAAAATGGACTGTAAGTAAAGCTTTGAATTTTAATTGTTAATTAATCATTTTTTTGTTTCTTTATGGATTATACCATTCTAAAATGGTACTGCAAGTTTCAGAAATATTAATTAAGAATTGTATTTTTAATGAGTTTTTGAGGTTTTTACCTTATTTCTATGAAGAATTGCAAATAGCACAGTATAGCTGGTTGCCATGAGGTGAATACATGGATACTAATCCAAAAACAGTTTAAATTACTCTTTTAAGGTTTATCTATGGAAAATCATTAAGAATTGACATGGTTATAGGAGTCAGAGTTGCTCTTTACCTCCTTGCCACATCAAAATAGCAGCTTATTTGCAATTTCCTTATGATTTAATAGGAATTTAACTTGGTAACCAAGTTCCCAAAAAACTTTAGTATGATTATTGGGACATGATTATCCATCAATATAAGCTTTAGAGCTTTCCATGCCTCAGAGGCCTCAGAAGTTGGGTAACCTGGCTCTCTTTGACGTCTTTTGTCCCCCTTAGCTATTTCCATGTCAAAAATAGTAATTCAGGCTTAAAGACTCATATCCACTATGGGTGTACCAAAAATGTATGTAAAAATACTATGCTATGAAGTGCCCCAAACATGCATAGCACTAATCTTAGTGTATATGTAACATGGGATTTCTCACATTCCCATTATTTTGGCACAAAGTTGAGAAAAACAAAAATTTTCCCAATTTGTTTATGTGGTATTGATGATTTGGTGTTGAGACATTTTACATCTCACCACCTCATAGAGTTAATTTAAGCTTATTCACTCTATTGAGCTACCCTAGGTGGGATTTTGTATAGAATCCAAATCTAGCCTCAAATCCATGTGTTTACTTACTCACAAAAAGGTATTCATCTTTTCTTAAATAAAAAATGATGAATTTTGGAGATATGCATAGCTCAGAATTAATTATAATATTAATTGTGGCCTATTTAGGTATGCAAAGTATACCGCAAGGCTCGCATTGGACAGACTTAATTTTTTCCAATGTTCAGCAAATGCAGTCAAATCATTAATTGAAACAGTCCAACTTGTTGCAATTTTGATAGAACTAATAAAATGCAATGTATTCTTTGTTAGTTCATTTTAAAGGTATTCTGATTTGCCAATTTTTCTTGTTTATGGGGGAAATTGTGGTCATCTAATGAAATCTATTTACTGAGCATTAAAAATGATATATAGACCTTGTATAAGAGAGCCCATTAAGCAAATTTTAAACTACCATGAGAGAGGGAACCAATTTTGTGGGAATCTCTTGTCCAAGATGATGGAATTATGGTATCAGATATTATTTGTTGGAGATGCTCCAGAGCCTCACCCTTGATCTGGTGATAACTGAGTGCACTGATATCCAACTCAGAGGGAATTTAATCCACATAAAATGAGGGAACCTCCTCCAAGCCACTAGATGGATTTTGTGTGTGAGGGGTGAGCATTTGCAAATAGTGAATAGTGACTAATTTACTATTTTTTCTGTGTCTCTTCTCAGGGAGTGGGTCTCTCTCAGTGTGATATGATCAAGAAGGCTGTTGGAAGTCATGGAATCTGAGTCTGAACTCTTGGTGTCATTTGATTTCCTGCAGGACCTGACATATATTTTTGATTTGGCCTCCAGAATGCAAAATTGCAAATTTTCATGATCTTTTAAAATTTCAAGTATTAAAGTATGAATTATATCAAGATCAACCATTCATGTTTCATCCCAATACAGTAGTCCTTCCAAAATTGAATATTGCACTCCATAATCAGAGAAAATAAATTGTTGTTGTTTTGAAGTTTCCCAAAGCCATTTGAAAATGGTTGATTTCCTATTTTGGTATGCGTGTGTGTAGTGAAATTGAGGACAAATTTATTCAGTTTTAGTGCTTTGAATAGAGTAAAAAGTAAAAAATCAGTTGCCTGAATGAGAAATAAATCCAGTAAGCTTGTGCATGGAAACAAAATCCACAATGGCTGTGAGGATGAAAATACAGATAAAGGATCCTGGAGGACCTGTTTATGTGGGCGAAAAATGGTAATATTGCCACAGTGTTTTGAGCTCCTTGATGAGTGGAACTAATAGGAAACTAAATTTAAGGGTAGTTGGATCCTTTGGTCCAGGTATGATTCCTGAAACAACAAAATTTTCTGGCTTCAATCTTTCATTTGGGGGGAGATTCAGAAAAATAAGCCTTATAGGTCCAATACTGGCCAAGAGGCTTTACATTCCATGAGAGTTGAACCAGTCTACATGAATTGAAAAGGCCAATGCACCAGGAATGAGCATTAATGGGGGGTAGTTGATATTTCTGGTTCAAGTGAAGCATCTCCAAATGTCACATTTGGGGAGATCTTCAGGATTTTTAGATTGTTGATGTTGATTCAGAATTTCCATAATTCCAGCCTGCCAATTCTTTAATGGTTGATAGATGAAAGATTCTGTTTTTAGAAATTTTTGGTTGATGTTTTTTGTGTTTTGGGTGCAGGCCTCAACTAAAGTGATCAATTGGCCTAAAGATTTTGTGCAAGGGGGATCATGATCATTTGGTTCATTATGGCCTTGAAAGCGGTGTTGGTCAGTTGTGACAGATCCAGTAAGGCAATTAAGAAAGAAACATTGAGGACAAAATATATAGTTCTTAATAAGTGGCTTCAATTGGAGATGTTCAAATATGGTACTGAGATCTTGGAGTATATGTAATGTAGGAGTAGGGTGATAACCTGAGAGTGAGATACTTGACTTGATAAGGAGGTTCAGGGGGGTTGAGAATGTGTGAAGCCCTGTGGGGTATATTATACCTTAAGAATAGAATGGCAGATCTTATCATTCCAAGGTCTTGTGGGGGAAGAGTTTGACTCCAGCTGTATGGTTTCAATGAAGTTGAATTGAGCCCAGGTGGAGTGGAGAATATGCTTTGGGTTCATCAAGAATGATCATTTGAGAAAATTTTATCCAATAAAATTTAGAGAATTCAGATCCTGATGCTGAAGTAGGGATGTTTGGAATAGATTTGGGTTAAATTGCTGATTTGAGCTTTCCTGTGAGCCTTAGAGGTAATTTCATATACCCAAAAGACCACAAATACAAAAATAACATATTAATATAAATAAAATGAATTGATTTATATTATTAAAATAAAAATAAAAATATAAATATAAAATTATATTTAAAATAAAAAATTAATTGCAATTTAAAAATAAAAATACATTAAATTCTGTAAGTATAAAATTACATTTATACTTGAAAAAATTAAGTAAAAATAAAATTTTAACAAAATTGTGAAAAAATAAATAAATTTGGAAAAAAGTTAAATAAAAATTATTATAGCTTTTTATCCAATAAATAAACACACAAAAATTATTTCACCATTGGATTCCTCATAAAAAATCAGGTGGGGTCACCTCTGAGTGAAATTCTTGTAACTCAACTCTAAATAAGCTTAAATTAAGTTTTTAGTATTTTCAATACAAAAGTTGAAAATCCTCAAAACCTTAATTTGATTCACACCACATGTGGTGTTAACCATCAATTTTTGTGTTAAAATTGAGGTGTTGTGTTTAGTTTAGAAGTTATGAGGAATTGAAGTATTTTCAATTGAATTCAATTGAAATGTCAAAATGTGCGCGTGTATTACATAAGTGAACTTTGATTTACATATGAGGTGTCAATTATTACTGTATTGTACTGTACAATTGAATTGAATTACATATGTAAATTATAAGTATAATACATGATGAGGAATTAAAGGAAAAATATATTGGAAAGATTAAATTTGGGGGGAAAAGGAACTCCAGCTCTAAGGGTGAGCTAGACCCCCAAAATCCTTGCTGACAGGCGTGGGATGTCAAAATTCACGCAAAGGTTCATCACTTTTGGCCTGGAATTGAGTTACAGGGTCTGTGGACTCAATTGATGATGAGGTTTTGATACCAACTGGGGTAGTTTTAGCTGTTGCCAAGAGGGTAAAACTACCCTTAAGATAAAACAACCATAGTAAAAACAGTTTTAACTGGTTTCTACGCCTCTTACACACATTCTGACGTGTTTTGAAGGCTCTAGGCCTGGTATTGCTATAGTAATGGCTGATTTAAGGGTCTAAAATGGCTAAACATGGCTTAAACCAGCCCTTTTTGGTCTAAACCAGGGTTCAATGATGCCATAATTGGCTTTTCTGTGGTCAGACTGTTTTTCACGACTGACAAGAGTAAAATTTACTTTTAGAGTAAGAGAATTGATGGCTATAAAAGAATGTCTTCTTTGCCCCACCTTTCTCTTCATGTTAGAATCTTTTCCTTTTATAATTAGTTTAAACATTGTTAAAACAATCAATAAAAGATTCCAACCACCTTTCTTATATCATATTAAACCTTTTAACCACGTGAAAAAATCATTATAATCATTGTTTGTAAGTCTTATAATCATTTTTACCCCTGAACCACCCCAAAAGTGAATTAAAGCATCTTTCATCACTGTAAACTTTGTCACTTTGTTTCCAAATTCACTCTGGTCACTTTGGGCGTGTTTTCTCTTTAATATTCTTTTTAAAGACTTTGTTCTTTAATTAATTGCTTGCAGTTCTTTGCTCAATTAATTCCAATTGAAATTGCTCTTGAAGAAATTTCTTTTGTAGCCTTAAAATATCTCTTGTAGAGTATTTTTTGGATAAATTTTTATTGTTGGTAAAACGATAAATTTTCATAATATTATTGTTTTATACTAATAAAGTTATAAACAATAAAATTGGCGTGTTTTCTCTTAAAAATAATATTCCATACTATTTTTAATTGATTTTTACCTTATACAAATTTTGAGGACAGGAAAAGTACTTGATTTTTAATCAAAGTTTCATATCCACACCTTACATTTGGGGGCCCAGCCGTGATATTTTACCTGTGACATATTTTTTTTACTCCTTTTAAATATTTTTCTTATATTGAAAAATTTAAAAACATATAAAAAATACTTATAATTCAAAAAATCCATAAAAAATAACCTTTTTTCATATTATTCGTGAGGCTTATATTTTTATTTCTTTTTTGAAATAACCCTTCTTTTTAATTAATTAATTGGCTTTTTCATTAATTTTAGTGTCTGACAACGTGGTAAGACAAGAAAACATTGAAAAAGCCTCAACAGTAACCAGCATTATCCCTACCAGTACTGTTCATTCTGATCATAATAGTACTGTTATTGTGACTCAAAATAACCAACCTGAACCAATATCTTCTGAATTAATTAACTTGGACATAAGTAATACTCTTCAGAAAGCTAAGAATTTGGCCAATAGTAAGTTTTTTGACATAAAAATACTATTTTAAGCCTTTTTAAACCATAATTATGCCTCCAACCAGGTCAGGAGCCAGCTACAACCCCTCAAGCAGCTCCCAAAAAGGTAATAGACGTGATTATGGCAGAGGCCAATCAGGTACAGAAGGAAAAGGGTCAGTTGATGACTTCCAAACAACTAAATTGGGTCATTCTGAAGCTGATAATACTATTTTACCTTCAAAAAGAGCTGACACCGCCACAACAAGCCTCTGTGGACATATACAAAGCCAGCCACAGTGCATACAACAATGCACTTCAATTCAAGGAGTACCAGATCCTTGCAGTCCTGTGGAAGAATTGCATGAATTCTTACCTGACAGTAAGAAAATTCCTGGGCCATCCCAACACTTGCAAATTGCTCAATGGATGGCATCCATTGATGGAGAAGAAAAACATGATGCTTTTGACACTGGAATGGAGGAAAAACAACCCTCCACCACCCAAACCAGTGCCAAAGACAGCCCCAGTGGTCAGCAGCAGAAATTCCAACGTGAAAAAACAGCCACAAGTTCCAAACAAGGGCAAAGGGAAGGCACCAGCCCCAAAACCTTACAGCAAGGGCTACAGAATCCCAAAGATTCACCAGGATGCCATGGAAAATGTATTTCAGATGGCCAGAACCATGATGGAATTACAGAAGAAGGAGGAAGCCAGATTAAGATTCCAGAAATGATTTCTGATATATTTGATTCCATCCCAGAGTTGTATGATGCTATAAATGACGTGAAAAAACATCTTTCTGATAAAAATGAAACCATTTGTAACAACATTAAAACAAACAACCTGAGTCTGTGCCAAATTAATGAAACACTTATGTGTTTTGAAAAAGGTTTAAGGACAATTAAAAATTCCAATAATGATAATTCTTCTAACAATAAAATAAATGAACAATCTGCCATTATTAAAGAACTAACAGATAAATATTCTAAATTCAATATTGATGACATAATTGAAACAAGAATTAAACAAGCCATAAATATTATCAAAACAGATAACAAGAAAGTCCTTGATGACATTTCAAATTCATTTACTGAAGTAAAGACATATACCATTGCCTTGAAAAAGTGTTTTGATGCTTCACAAGAAGAAGTATCAAAATTATCAATGAAATTGAATCAAGTCACTGCTGATAATACAAGACAGACAGAGTTATGGCAAGAACTGACACATAAGGAAGACATGTATAAAGTTGAAGTAATAAATTCAATACAAAGCTTCCAACATGAATACAGAAATTCCCAAAGGTGTAGCAACAGTAAAATGAATGACATTGAACAAATACTGAACACCTTACCAAGAATGTCTACACCTCTAAATCAAAATGAGGGCACAAGAATTTCAAATCCACAAGTATTGGATCCTGATAATTCACAATTAAAAAATGAATTATCCACTTCTTTTCATAACTTGGAACCATCAATGGGCCAAGCACTCTTGAAAGAAGTTCCAAAACTTAAAGAATGGCCTCACTTCAGTGGTGAAGGAGAGTATGACCATATGGAATTCATTAGAGGTATTGACATGATCAAAGAGGATTTTGAATTACCAGACAGATTGGTAAAAGCCAGGTTTAACACCTTGTTTACCAGATCAGCTCACAGATGGTACATCAAAATAAGACAAGCACATGGACACCAGAGTTGGACTTGGTGGAAAACCCAAATCATCAACAAATGGGAAAATGATGCTTGGAGGTTTGCAGTTGAAACAGCCTTTGAATCTGCCAAATTTAATGCTGATAAAGACAAAGCTTTACCATGGTTTTGCCAACAGAAGGACAGATTAACAGCATTATATCCTGACATGTCAGAATTTATGATCCATAGAAACATTCTGAGACAATGTGGGGGTGACTTAGAGCATGCTGTCAAAAGCAGGACTACTGAGCAATCTTCAGCAGAGGATATTATCAATATACTAGAAGAAGTAACCACCAGAACCAAAATTGGTTCTAGTAGGGTGAATCTCAAAACAAGGTTTAATACACCTTGGAAAGATTCTGTGGACAAAAACCCCAAAGAAAATTCTAGTAATATTAAGTATAAATCTGCAGATACAGTCAGAAAGTGCCATATTTGCCAAAGCACCACCCATTTAGCCAATACATGTCCAAAAAGGGGGGAAATCAATGAAATTGACATTGAAAAGGGACCAGATGTTGAAAGAGAAGACATAATTGAAGACAATTCAGATGATAAGTCATCCATATTTTCTGAATCTTCAAAAGATATAGAGAATATCAATGCCACTTTTGACATCATGGAATCTTATTCCCACTTACCACAATTGAGCAATGGTCAAGTTGATTTATCAAAAGTTCAAGATGCACAACTTATGAAGACAAACCCAAACAGAGGAAAAGGTTATACAGCTGGTAATTCCTGTATAACAGAAGTGGTGATTGACAACAAGCCCACGAAGCTTTTACTTGACCCAGGAGCCTTCTGCTCTTGTGTTGGAAAATCTTTTCTTAAGACTTGTGTACCAAATTTTGAAGACCAATTGTTACCAATTGATGGTATAAAATTCAACAGTGCAAGTAACCCAATGAAAGCATTAGGAATGTTTGAGACCAATGTCATATTCCCACACATAAATGGGAATTTAAAGATCACAGTTGAATTTGTGGTTATGGAAAATTGCTCTAGTACCCATTTTATATTGGGAAATGACTATTTAATCATGTATGGAATAGATTTACATAATAAAAAAGACAGATACTTTACAATTGGGGACAATAAGCGCCAGAAATTTGCCTTTTTACCATTTAAAAGACAAATTACAGTAAACAAAGTATCACCAGTCAGCTTAGAGTTAGAGAAATTCAAGTCTGAACAGTTAAATGAGGCTGAAATAAGCCTTCATCTGACTGATAAACAAGAAAATGAACTTTCTTCCCTTTTGTATGACCACAGAGGAGCATTTGCTACAGACAAAGAACCCCTGGGAGCAATTGCTGGTCATTAAGTTGACATCATTCTTAACATTGAGAGACCTTATCCACTACTCTTAAGAGGACCTGCTTATCCAGCAAGTCCAAAATCAAGAGAAGCTCTAGAAATTCATATCAAAGAGCTTCTGGACCTTGGTGTAATAAGAAAAGTAGGCCACAATGAGGAAGTAGAAATTACTACACCAGTTATAGTGGCGTGGCATAATGGAAAATCCAGAATGGTTGGGGACTTTAGAGCTCTGAGCACTTACACTGTCCCAGACAGATACCCAATACCAAAAATCCAAATTGCCCTTACTCAAATATCTCAAGAAGTGTATATAACCACTATGGATGCCCTTAAAGGATTCCATCAAAATGTGGTAACACCAAGAGGAAGAAAATACTTGAGAATTATTGTTCATTGTGGAGTGTATGAATACTTAAGGATGCCCTTTGGTATCAAAAATGCACCTTTACACTTCCAAAGAATGATGAATGAAATCTTCCCTGAAGAACTCTCAGAGGGATGGTTAATCATTTACATTGATGACATTATTATCTGTTCAAAGACTTGGGAGGAGCACATGTACAGATTATCAAGAGTTTTGACAAAAATCCAATCAGTAAACATGAAAATCTCCTTGAAAAAATGTCATTTTGGATTTAAAGAACTTAAAGCATTAGGACATGTTGTATCTGGTTTGTCCCTTGGAATTGACAAAAACAAAGTTTCAGCAGTATTGCTAAAACCCATGCCTCAGGATAAGAAGGAAATTCAGTCATTCTTAGGTTTTGCAGGATATTACAGGCAACACATTAAATATTTTGCATCCATAGCAAGACCACTTTATAAGTTGTGTGACAAAGACAAAGTATTTGAAATGACTGTTGACAGAGTCAAAGCTTTTGAGTCTCTAATAGAAGCATTGACCACTGCTCCACTCTTACTGATGCCAGACTTTAAATTGCCTTTCAAACTGTATATTGATGCATCAGGGGATGGACTGGGTTCTGCACTTCACCAAGTTCAGATCATAAATGATAAGCCTGTAGAAGGACCCATATGTTTCATATCCAGGCAAATCGAACCAACTGAAGCCAGATATGGAGCAAGTCAAATGGAATGTCTATGCCTTGTCTGGGCCTTGGAAAAATTGAACTACTTTTTAGAGGGATGTGTTTTTGAAGTGATAACAGATTGTACAGCTGTCAAATCACTTTTGAACATGAAAACACCCAACAGACACATGCTCAGATGGCAAATAGCCATACAGGAATACAGAGGCAATATGACTATTGTTCATAAGGATGGGAATATTCATAAGAATGCAGATGGACTAAGCAGATGGCCATTACCAAATAATATTGATAATCCTGCTTATGTGCCAGAAGAAGCTTCACCACAAATTCCAATAGAAGGAATAAGTGTTACAGACTTGAACACCACCTTCTTTGAAGAAGTCAGAAGTAGTTACACCCAAGATAAGAATTGTAGCATCTTATGCCAATTACTTAACAAAGACTGTAAAGACAACTATCTAATACATGCCTTGGTGAAGTATGGAGAAAATCGTATGATGAAGGAAGATTTCACCTACTGGATGGTGTAATTTACCACAGAACCAAGCACACATGTGTAATGACAGTTGTAGACAGGTCATTAATCAATCTTGTACTGAAAGAATGCCATGATAGTCCCTTTTCAGGACATCTATCTGAAGACAGAACAAGAGAAAAAGTAAAGACCTGCATATGGTGGCCAATGGGCAGAAAGATGTTGCAGAGTATTGCAAAACCTGTGACAGATGCCAAAAGGCAAATAAATCCACAGGCAAAGGACTTGGAAATATGATAAAAATCCAAGAACCAAACAGACCTTGGGAAATTGTCCATATGGATTGGGTAACTGGCCTACCACCAGGAGGTGACAGGAGCTATAATGCATGCCTAGTAATTGTGGACAGATTCAGTAAAACTCCAATCTTTTTACCATGTCACAAAGATGATACAGCCATGGATACAGCTCTTCTGATATGGAATAGAGTAGTGTCATGGACAGGGATATTTACAAATATCATCAGTGATAGAGATCCCGAATTCACTTCAGCACTATGGACAAATCTTCACCAATTATTTGTCACTAAACTGTCTTTCCCTACAGCCTACCACCCACAAACTGATGGCCTGGCTGAAAGAATGATCCAAACCTTAGAGGACATGGTGAGAAGATTTTGTGCATATGGCCTTGAATTCAAAGATTGTGATGGATTTACCCATGATTGGTGTACTCTGTTGCCAGCACTGGAATTAGCATATAAAACATCAATCCATGCCAGTACCAATCAGAATCCTGCTATTATAGAAAAAGGATGGAACCCAAGTTACCCCAAGATTCCTTGAGGAAAGACTTAATTGAAATACATCCCACAGCTTCTAGCTTCAAAGGAATGCTAGACAAAGCTAGAAAGCATGCAGTAAGATGCATGGAGGATTCTTTTGCATATGCTAAAGACAAATGGGATAAATCACATGCATCTCCAGATTTCAAAGTGGGGGACCTAGTTCTTGTATCCACCACTAACTTCAATAACATCAAAGGATGCAAAACGTTGAAAGACTCCTTTGCAGGACCTTTTGTGATTAAGGCCCTCCATGGAGAAAATGCTGTTGAAGTAGAGTTATCTGAAGAACTTAGCAACAAGCACCCCACATTTCCAGTAAGCTTGATAAAGCCATGTAAATCTAGTGATTCTGAGAAATTTCCCTTGAGGAACAAGATTCCCCAAGTTATACCTCCTATTGAGACATCTGGTACTAAGAAAATTACCAAAGTTCTTAAAGAAAGAAAATCAAGAACTAAGAAAGTAAGGGAATACCTTGTTAGGTACAGTGACCCAACTTGTGAAGATGAATGGTTAAAAGAAAAAGATATACCAGAAGCTACCAAAATCCTCAGGAGATTCAGAAACACTAGAAACACCAATATTACAAAGTAATATTCTTTTTTAGGGGGAGGGAATGTGAGCCTTAGAGGTAATTTCATATACCCAAAAGACCACAAATACAAAAATAACATATTAATATAAATAAAATGAATTTATTTATATTATTAAAATAAAAATCAAAATATAAATATAAAATTATATTTAAAATAAAAAATTAATTGCAATTTAAAAATAAAAATACATTAAATTCTGTAAGTATAAAATTACATTTATACTTGAAAAAATTAAGTAAAAATAAAATTTTAACAAAATTGTGAAAAAATAAATAAATTTGGAAAAAAGTTAAATAAAAATTATTATAGCTTTTTATCCAATAAATAAACACACAAAAATTATTTCACCATTGGATTCCTCATAAAAAATCAGGTGGGGTCACCTCTGAGTGAAATTCTTGTAACTCAACTCTAAATAAGCTTAAATTAAGTTTTTAGTATTTTCAATACAAAAGTTGAAAATGCTCAAAACCTTAATTTAATTCACACCACATGTGGTGTTAACCATCAATTTTTGTGTTAAAATTGAGGTGTTGTGTTTAGTTTAGAAGTTATGAGGAATTGAAGTATTTTCAATTGAATTCAATTGAAATGTCAAAATGTGCACGTGTATTACATAAGTGAACTTTGATTTACATATGAGGTGTCAATTATTACTGTATTGTACTGTACAATTGAATTGAATTACATATGTAAATTATAAGTATAATACATGATGAGGAATTAAAGGAAAAATAAATTGGAAAGATTAAATTTGGGGGGGAAAAGGAACTCCAGCTCTAAGGGTGAGCTAGACCCCCAAAATCCTTGCTGACAGGCGTGGGATGTCAAAATTCACGCAAAAGTTCATCACTTTTGGCCTGGAATTGAGTTACAGGGTCTGTGGACTCAATTGATGATGAGGTTTTGATACCAACTGAGGTAGTTTTAGCTGTTGCCAAGAGGGTAAAACTACCCTTAAGATAAAACAACCATAGTAAAAACAGTTTTAACTGGTTTCTACGCCTCTTACACACATTCTGACGTGTTTTGAAGGCTCTAGGCCTGGTATTGCTATAGTAATGGCTGATTTAAGGGTCTAAAATGGCTTAAACCAGCCCTTTTTGGTCTAAACCAGGGTTCAATGATGCCATAATTGGCTTTTCTGTTGTCAGACTGTTTTTCACGACTGACAAGAGTAAAATTTACTTTTGGAGTAAGAGAATTGATGGCTATAAAAGAATGTCTTCTTTGCCCCACTTTTCTCTTCATGTTAGAATCTTTTCCTTTTATAATTAGTTTAAAAATGGGCAAACCAATCAATAAAAGATTCCAACCACCTTTCTTATATAATTTTAAACCTTTTAACCACGTGAAAAAATCATTATAATCATTGTTTGTAACTCTTATGATCATTTTTACCCCTGAACCACCCCAAAAGTGAATTAAAGCAATTTTCATCACTGTAAACTTTGTCACTTTGTTTCCAAATTCACTCTGGTCACTTTGGGCGTGTTTTCTCTTTAATATTCTTTTTAAAGACTTTGTTCTTTAATTAATTGCTTGCAGTTCTTTGCTCAATTAATTCCAATTGAAATTGCTCTTGAAGAAATTTCTTTTGTAGCCTTAAAATATCTCTTGTAGAGTATTTTTTGGATAAATTTTTATTGTTGGTAAAACAATAAATTTTTATAATATTATTGTTTTATACTAATAAAGTTCTAAACAATAAAATTGGCGTGTTTTCTCTTAAAAATAATATTTAATACTATTTTTAATTGATTTTTACCTTATACAAATTTTGAGGACAGGAAAAGTATTTGATTTTTAATCAATGTTTCATATCCACACCTTACACTTCCAATGTGCTGTTTGTATTGGAAAGGTGTGAAGGCAGCTCCCCGCCTATCACCCTCAGGGTAAGAGTGTGTTTGAGTTGAGAATTGTTGACAAATTCATATATGCATTGAGGAATAGCAGTGTCAGCCTGTGACTCAAAACCAGAGCACAAACATGACAGCCAAAATACCATAAACCAATGGTATAGCCAAGATACCACCAAAACATGGAGCTGAGCCAAATCAGCTCAAAAGGTATCAAAAGAAAGAGGAAACTAACCTCTTCCTGAAAATATAAGTCCCACCACCATAGGACAAGAAATAACAAAGTTATTCCTGCTCAAAGTTATTGCTGAGCATAAACCTTAATTTTCACCTCTCATCTAAAATCTAGAAGGAGAGGGTTAACCCCATCAAATGGGTATTCAAAATGAAGCTCTAAGCCAGGGCTATCCAATGGTACCATCCAAACTGAGCTAGCACCAATATTACTGGAATGAGGTCAATTTCAGGCCAAATAAGGGTGAACAAAACATTCACCTTCCATCTAACTTCCACAGTTTTAGTGTGGGATACCTGAAGTGGGGTATTTTGGAAAAGAGCACAATCAGGGATATCTGATGATTTCATGCACTTCCTCATATCTCAACTACAGCAGAAGTTATGGGGCAAACAAGCTCAATACAGCTTTTTGCCTAAAACACGCAAATGTACAAAAATCTTGTGCATGGGATAACTTTGCCATATTTAATGATACCCATATCAACTGAGGTACCATTGTGTAGAGCACCTACAGAGCTACACACTGAACCAATTTTGAGGTTGATATCTCAATAATTGACAAAGCTATGGCTGTTTTAAGGTTAAAATCCCACCTGCTGTCATATACAGCCTTACCATGGGATAATATTCCATAATCATGAATATGAGGTGTCAAATAGACGAAGAAGCATGTTTTTACTTCAATACCTCATATTTCAGTCAATACTGGGGTCCCATACAGTTTCTGTACAGAATTCTATGCATCATACACGTCAGAATCAGGCTGTGAGGTCCCCAGATGAAAATTTTCACCCTGTGTATTGGTGAAAACTGCCCAGATGTGGTTCCAAAGCCACATCTGAGCCCAATAAAGGTTATACAGGCTGTTTGCAAACCACAAGCCAGTACCAGGAAGTGAAAAAATCTTCACTTCCTCTACATGGAAAGGTCTAGCACCCTTTCCACCCCATTTCAGGATAAAATTAATTGGGAGAAACTGGAGTAATTGTTTATGAGGGGGGAGATGAATTAAGCCAGTGAGGAAGTTATCCCATTTGGGAAAGGTGGCTGAGCTTCAGGGGATAAAGCCTAACATGTTGCATGTGGATGGGGGGAAATGGTTAGGATTCTACTTGGGTAAAATTCCTTTCTGTTCAATTCTTGTACATCTTCTAGTTTATTTACACATGGAGATGAAGTGGATTTGACCAGTGAGGTGGGTTCCATTAGTAATATGTCACCATTGAGCTGAGGGGAGTAATGCTTTCAAACCATGTACTCTGGAATGCCATTGTACATGGCTCAAAACTTACTCCAGACATAAGTGTATAGCTCTATTGCATCATGTTTTGCAGTGAATTCAAGTTCTTGGTATTTGGTATGAGTGCAGGGGCACTTTTAATTGGTTAGAATGTGATTTGGGTTTTCAGGAGTTCTTAATTGAAATTTATTGCCTTTCTTCATATAGGGATGTATGCTTTGTGGGTAAATCCTTCAGAAACATGCCATTATACATATATAGAATACCTGTTGATTTTGTTTCATCCAATGGAAATTTGGATAATCATCAGAATGTGACAATAGGGAGTGGGAATGAAAGCCATTTGGAAATCTTTATGGAATCTGATTACCAATGTACAATGGGTCCCCTTTGAGACAAAGGAAATATCACATCATATGCTGGTGGGCTGTGCAGTGTGGTTTCCAACAAAAGAAGAGGAGATTAAGATTAGGTTGTGTGAATTCCCCTAAAAATAATCCTATTGAACTTCCACAAGAAAATTTGTTCCCATTATTCCTTGAATTTATCTATTGTACATTTGAAAAACTTTCATCTTATATCACTTTATTTTATCATAATACTGAGCTGTTTTATCAAATTCCAAATATTACTGTAGTATTTTACCCCTTATGTCATCTTCTGAGCCACGTAAATCAAATTCAGGATCTGTTCATGACTAGGATAGTGAATCTAGCATAGAATGTGTTCAAACTTGGTGACCAACAAGTCCAAAAATTCACTTAACAACCCCTATTGCATCCTAAATGAATGTATCAGGTCTCAAAATTGATTTGAGAAATTCAATAGCTCAAACTTTAACCACTTGGAAAATACCAAATATTTTTGTCACTCCAAGTCCCCCAAATCCCACTACAAATGCATGTGTCTGAGGGACCAGGAAGCACACCCAAAATTTCATCAAAGGCTAATCCAGCATCCAATTTTGCACTTTACTTCCTCCTGAATCCTGAGGAGTCCCAGGAAGCCCTTGGGAAAAGTAAACAGCCATTTTTAAATATTCCATCAGGATCTCAGGTTCATGTATGCTATGAAAAATGGGATGATGGTGGGTGAAAAAAATAGCATCAGAAAATGTTACTTGGTGTGGTATTTCCAAGGGGAATCATGGATTTACGCTTCATCAAGACAAGTCCTTTTGATTACTTAATATAACCATTTTTCACAATATGATAGGGTTTTCTTGTTGGTTAAATATGGCACCTAAAGGAAAGGAAGTTCAATCTCAGGAGCAAATTGAAGATCATGAGCATTTTCAGTTTTTATGATTTTTTGATCTTTTAACTTATAATTTGCATGGCAGATGATGAAATTTATGCCTATTCCCCTCTGGTCCATAAGTAAGGAGTCAATGGATGTCATCATTCATATGCCTTCAATCCAAGAACAGGTCATGCCAGTTTGTAAACAACAAAATTGTGGATGATGAGGATCAGAAAATATCTTCCACTCAAAGAAAAACAAATGGTGAACCAAGGAGGGACAGTTCTATGGCACATGAGGGAATTTGGGCAGATAGTGAGCTAACCCACTCTCAAATGCCCCTTGTCCAGAGTATTCTCAATAAATATGAGATGAGACAGCACAGGAACAAGTCTTGCAAAGCTGACAATGTGGCAAAACATGTGAGCAAGAAGGAGCAACAAAGATGGCTGAAAGAAGAACTTCCTGATAATTACCATGGGATGGGATCAGATGCACACACCATATTCCTGTTCCCACCCAAAGTAAAGGATAAGGATTTCTCCTCACTACCTGCACCACAAAGAGAAAAATAGAATGAAATTTCAGTTCAGGATTCTGGTCATCTGGGATATACCCTCAAAGACATTTCCAATGAGACATTAACACAGTTTCAGTCTCAGGGTTTCCAAAGATACCTCAAAATGAGCTCCACAAGATAGGACTGATACAATTTACTTGGCACTGTGAGAGCTTGTGAAAACATATGTTCAACAACTTAATTTACATGGTTTTTTACTGTACCTCCTGGCTTGCACTTTTCAGCACCAAGTATCATAGTTACTGTTGGAACAAGGATCATAATAACTATGGGGCTGTTGCATCTTTGATGGAGAAATATTTAATATATTTTAAAAGGGAATGGAAGTCAATTAAAAAGGATGCAGAATATTTGGTAAAAAAGAAGGAGAATTAAAGGCTTGCAAAGATATGTCAAAAGGTGATTCATATGATATTTTTCATCATTGTGAGGTAATTCTGATGATAATCTAATTGATTATGTGAAGAACTGTGAGAAATGTTGTTAATGGTGTGATATTGCTAAATTTACCATTCTAAAATCAAAATTCAATGACCCTAGGGTATGTTTAGATACTGAAGAGGTAGTGGAAAATGGATTTCAAGTTTACTGCAAAGTAGGACTATGCTGGCACTCATGTTTATTTAAGGACTTAGTATTAAAAATTGATTTAAAAATAGAGTTTTGTAATTGGATTAAAAAAAGGGTAAAAAACAGTTGATAAATTGCCAGGAATATGGTTGATAGATGATGGTGATGGTACTAAAGGGCTATCTTTTCAGGTATTTGATCAAGATTGGCTCAAAAGCTGTAGTAATATGCAGACTTTTTCCCTCAAGATAATTGATATGGTGGCTATTAGTGCAAATGGGGAGGATCTGAAGTAACTTATTAAAATCAATTTATAGCACAGTTACATATTAAGGTTTTGTGAATAGTCTGTGCAGGTGTAATACAGTCTTATTTTTTTTTCTTAAACACGCAACAGCCTGATAAATCGGTTAGAATATAAACAATATGATTTTTTATGTACTATAGAGTCCCTGAGCAATATTTCTCTATTGCTCATTTTCATTGAGGAACTATTGAAGAAGTTGAATCCAGATCATGTTTTTCATCACTGTGGACCTGTGACTGGGTGAAAAGGACTTATCACTTTGTCAAACACAAATTAGATAATATAAGGAAGGCTCACACAGTTGATTATTTTTTATTTTCTTGGACCTATTTATAAATTGAATATGAAATTCCAATGGAGTAAGAGTTCAGAATAGTAACCTGATCAGTGTCACAGAAAATCTTGAAAGGTACCTTCTCCATGTTGGCCTCAACTGAATGAGGAGTGATATAGTGAATAACCTTCACAGGTAATTTTTGTCCAATACAATCAATAAATTCAAAAGCCTGAGCCTCAATGGATGGGTACCAATTGGGCTCCTGGAAAGGTGGATGTTAGATTTGGGAAATTTGGATGGCACCTAACCATTAAATTGACTGCATTAGCACAAGTGATGTTGAGGAGATGGATGCAATGAGTACTTACATTCAGGATTATTGAAACATTTCTCCCAGGGCCTCTCCTGGCCTCTTGCAGTAATTTTTCCATCCATTAATTCTGAAAGGATAGAGTGATGAGGAAGTAAAATACCAGTTCAACAAGATAAATTTTGTCAGAATGTTTTAATTTAGAAGGGGTGAATATTCTAATTTACTCACAAACAAAGAAATTGGGTCCATTGTGAGTAAAAAACCAATTTTGATGGACCACAGTTTGATTTTTTGTTCTTGAATAAAATTTTACGGGGGTGTTTGATTATAATACTCATCATTCATGTTTCAACATCCACAATTGTTTGGGTTGTTTTTGATTTATTCAGAGTTCTCCTTCCCTCATTGTCATCTGAATCCAAATTTGGAATACTTTTGAGAATTATATGATGGTTACAACATATCTGGAGCTTATTAATACTTCAAAAACATTCCCCTTTTCCTTTGGTTTTTGATGATAGAAATTCTTTATATGATGCAGAATATTCTTTCTGAACTGTGGGGTTAAGCAGGAGCAGCTCCTAGTGATGACTAGTAGTGGGTAGGGAGTTGAGATGTGTGGTTTTGGTGTGGTTGACTTCCAAATGTAAAAGATCATTGCTACTCTTGGAAAGACCATTAAGGATGAAAAGTGACCAATTATCTTTATATGAGCTCTTGGGGTGGGTGATGAATAACAAATGCCCAAAAGGTCATGAATGGTGTTTTGAATGGGTGTTCCAATTAAGCATATTAAACAGTATAAATGGTGAGTGGATATAGCTATAATATTTGGGAAACTTTAGTGGATATAATAGCTAACTTTATATATTAAAAGATTGGGCACTCACTCTGCTTCATCCAAAATAAGACTATTCCATTGGATTTGAAGAATGCACGTTTTGGAAAGATTTTTTTGTTTAAATTCTTGTGTCATAGTATTGTAAGAGGTAATGAGGATATAAAACTGTAGGGTTCCGGCCTTGGTTAATGAGTGACAAGTGGGGCCATGGTAGATGTTGACTTGCAGCTCTCCAGCCTTGGCATGCTTGGAAATTTCTTATTTCCAATTGGTGATTAAGCAAGGTGGGCAGATCATAATGGTGGATGTGGATCATTGGAGGTTGGTAATTAGCCACTCCTTGGAGGTACCAATTAGTGAAACCGCCTGAATGGTTTAACCTAATCCCATATCATCCAGGAGCAGTCCAACCAGAGGTATATTGGCCAAAAGTGTTTCAAATGAGCTGAAAACATTGTTTGTAATTATGTGCTTGGCATTAAAAGTGGATCCAGGGGGTAAAGTGGCCCAAAGATTATGTTCAGATTTCTGAATCCCAAAGAAAAGATAGTAAAGTTTTTTGATGAGGGAGGAGGGGGGTTTTAATCATGGAGTTGGGCGGGGTAATCATGGGAATGTCTGATCCACTGGGTAATTGTATTAGCTTTTGATTTGATGAAAAACAAAAGAAAGCTTGATATGAGGGTGTAGTTGAGTTTGAGCTGGGATATGTGGGAGTAAAAATTTCACATGGAGTATGAGAATTAAAATAATATTATTTAGGAATTTAAAGTGTGAAGTATCGTTTTTTAAGACTTTCAATTACCAATAAAATGCTTGGATAACATATGAAAGACATAAAAATAAGATTAGGTTGTTTAGATGAGGGAGCATAATTCTGATTGGTAATCAATACACCCTCAGAAAATAATGTTTGAGTGGGATTGGATTGGAAATTTTCAATTCATGCCCCTCCAGGACAACAATGCATGAAATTTGGTGGTGTCCCAAGAAATGGTATCAACATTTTAGAAAGAGGTTTAGGGAGAGAGACAATAGGGAAGAGATATGAATATATTATGCTGGTTGTGACATAGGATAATACAAGAAGGTAAGTGGGAATTAACACTAGCTAAGGATATATCACTATGAATTGAAATACAAATATTAATCATCCAAAAGAAAAGTGGTTTTAAAGGTGCTGACCTTATGGATAATATAAAAGAATTGGGGAATGTGGGAAATAATATGATAAGGAAGGTTTAGGTGAAGGGAATGAAGTGCTAAAATTATATGGGAGGAATTGGCCTGTGGTTCAGATGATGGGACACTTGGATTCACAATCTCCATATCTAATTTGGGGCATATATCCAGGAAAGGTGGCAAGAATGTGGGTGCACCCATATGAATTCTGGCTATGCCACATATTATGCAAGGATTGGTGTACCAAGGCTCACATTAAAATATAAAAAATTGGATTGGATAGTGGAAAATTGTGTATGGTGGAATGCTAATATACATGAAGTTGGTGGTGGGGAATGGTGCCATGTTTTCTGGTTTGACACAAACAGTACATTAATATTACAAAGGTTAATTGTGGTGAAAGGGCAGAAGTGGAAATGAAGGTTCACCTGTGGGGATCATTTTGTGTGTGGAAAGGTGTGAGTAATGTACAGTGTCATGCCACCAAACATGACATTTTATGTGCATGGAAGCACTTGTGGACTCATGCCTACTGGGATGCCAGGGGTGAATGTGTGAGCTTAACAAGGAACACTGGGAATGACCTGAGTACAAGGTTTAACTCTGGTGTATGAGAGAGTAACTAATCTATTCAGATTGGCCTTAGATGTTATTCTCACACATATGAGCATCCATGGTTAATTTGACAACCCACACAAGGGAATGTTTCCCCCATGAGGCAGGCCCTCAAATTTCCACAATGTGTGTGACAATTTCCTGCCTATGACCCCCTGCGGGGTGCATGTGAATGCATGTTCCCCCATGAACATATGCAGCCTCATTGATCCCTGTGGGCACCGGTCATAGTTTCCTCAGGCCTTGAAACCAGAGTGAGTCCATGTTTGGCATATTATGCTCATCATTCTTCATTCTGATAAGTTCCCCTCTCCATGAGCTGGCTGACTCCGTAATCTATGCAAAATTTAGCCATAGCTCTCAAAAAAGGTGCATCAGGATGATGCATTTGATAAATTTGTGTCCATGCCTCAGTGAGATTTTGTGTTACATTCTTGTACAGAATTTGCTCAGCCACACAGCCTTCCCCAATGGTGTATGCACTAAAATGTTTGCTGATATAAAATATAGGATGGCGAAATAATAGTTAAGCTTACATGAATATTACATTTGAGTATCAAGATTCCAATTGTGTTCCAAAAGCTCAGTGGGGTGATTTTCCTTATTTCCACCCACAAGCTCAGCATGTATGCATTTCCCAATGGAGTGCCAAAAGGTCAGAAGGGAAGAATTTTTGAATGCCATGGTTGGAGTTCTTTTTGAAACAGTTTATTAGAAGGACCAATGATGTAAAATTGAGCAAAGGTTCTGAAATGCTCAACCTTGCAGAAATCCCATGATACTGTGCCAAATGCTCAGAATGGGTGCTTACTAAGATGGTATCCCAATAACTCTGGAGGGGATAATTTGAGATTTTTGTAGAAATAGCTCCTCATTGATGCAATTCAAATGTTCAGCCTCTGATCATTTCCATTATGACACCAATGCACACCTGCACAATGGGTCAACCCAAGCTAATACTGTATTAACTTGTCATACAGCCTCTCCACCTGGACAAAGCAGTGGACTGCAACCAAATTCAGTATGATGAATTTGTGTATTCCAGCCACTGTGCTCATTTAAAAAAGGCCTAACTAAAGCACTCCTGGGATATTTTGTGGCTTTTTAACCCAACAAAGGGGATAAAAATGTTATACTCAGTGTTTTCTGCAGAACCATCTGAAAATGGGATCCCATGACCCTGAGCATCCTTGAAGTTGAACCAAAGGCAGGTTCTGAGAATGAATCAGCTTCACTGTAAGGTTTGACTATGAAACAATAAGTAAAAATTACTAATATTTTACCTATTGTACTATGAATGTCCTTATGAATGAAATAAATAAGATAAAAATAATTATAATAATAAACAATTATTATAATTATGGCGTAAAAATAATTATATTATTAATAAAATATGATAATATAATTTATATTATAAAATATAATATAATAAAATAAATATATTAATATAAAATAATTAATATATTTAATAGCACTTGATTATTGTTACAAACAAATAATAAAGGCGTGGAAAATTGTTTTTTATTAATAAAAAACAATTAATAACAATAATATTACCAATATTAAAGTTATAAATTAATACAAATACTATTTATATTAATTAAAGAATTATTCAAAGAGTAATATAGAAAAAATTATTAATATAAGAGAAAATAACCTACTTTTAACACTTAATATAATAATTTTGAGATATTTTATGCCAAATAATGTAAATACAACTTATACAAATTGTATTTACAATAAAAAATAGAGAAATTACAAATATTCTTGATTTTTTACGTGGAAATGAGTTTTAGAGAGATTTTTAACAAAAACAATTAAACAAATGATTTAATCACGTCAAAATTGATGATTATAATAAAGATGAACTTTGGTCTTTAATAATATAAAATTTTTATATATAAAGAATAAAGATATTACCTTTTTGTTTGTATTGATTTAATGTTTTTGATGCGTCTGAGGGGAAAACAGAGCAGAAAAAGCTCCATTTATAGTAAATACCTCCCTCCTAGAGTCCAACAGGCTTCTAGTAGACGTGTACCAATCATATCCACTGGAATCGATCAATATTTTAAGGTTTGGTGATGATTACATCATTATCAAACCTCATTACATCATTATTACGCCATTATTTAGAGTTATCACTATAACTCGAAGTTTGATGACGTCAAAGGCTTGGCAGAACCCCAAATTTTGTGGATTCTATTAGTTTTAATCATAAACTAATAGTATTCACCAATTCTATCACTTATATGACTGTTAAACTTAATTTAAGGTTACAGTGAGTGATCATAAATGATCAAATTAAGCTCAAACTTTGATCCTTAATAACTTTCAAGATTTACACGCTACAGAAATTAAGAGAGTGAATTCTAATAGCTTGGCATAACCTTACCATGCTTCCAAGAGCATTTCATTACATCATCAAAACTCTACTTTTGATGATTTTTCTTGTAACTCATCTTTTCTGTCGAAATTTAATATTTCAAACTTCAAACCATGATTTCAAGGGGTTATACCTTGAATATTATAATAAAAAAAACATCATTCTTCACGAATGAGCTAGTAGAATCCAACTGTCTAATTGTTTTTAAGTTTGGACCACTTTCACAACAAAGTGGTCAACAGCTCTATTGATTTTAATCAATAATTCCTTACAGATTTTAACCTTGTTTATAACTTGTGAAATAAACTTCATTTCTGTATTCCTACAGTAAATACGTGATGACTTTATTTTTGGCTCATCACTCTATCATGCATAATTTAAGAGATATTAGCTAAAATCCTTGAATATATGCGTTGACCAAAAAAGTGCATATATTCAGGTTAATTCCTTAAGTATTGGTTTTGAAGCTTAGCTTATTAATTGTTTTATGTGTGGAGATTTATGGAGAATCCAATGATACCATTTATTTCACATGCTGCTTCATTGGTTTTCAAAATAAATAAGGATTTTTGTCTTTTATAAGGTATTACTACTTATAACTTATTAAATATTGACTTTACAGATATGCCATAAAAATGGTATGTGTGTATTTCACCATGGGGAATCCAATAGTGTAATTTATTTCAAACTTTTATTCATTGGGTTTTGAGTTAAACCAAGTTTTATACCAATTTATGGTATTTTTGTAGTTTTAAGGTACTTATTTTTAATGTATAATTATATTAAGTACTTCTTGTGACCTTTTTGGGTATGTGGTCATATCTCAAAGGTTCACATTCCCTACCACCAAAAAAGATTGTACCACAATTTGATATGTGTAATTAGGGTATCATCCACTGTCCTACCTCTTCAATAGACTTTGTTAGTCTTGAAGCTCAATAATGCCTAACTTTTCTATTTTTCAGGCTTTCTTTCATGTCTGAACCTTCTTAGTAGTTTATCAGCATTTGTTATATCTTTCTCAAGTAGCCATTCATCTTCTTGAGTTGAATTTCTATACGTTACATGATATTCTCTTTCTTTTTTGTTTCTTGTCCTTCTTTCTTTAAGGACTTTTACAATTTTCTTTTCTTCTCCTTCTTCCAAGGGGGGAATTTCAAGTGGGGGTTTATTTCTTAGTGGAAATAACTCCTTGTCACTTGAACTGTAAGGTTTTATCAGACTTACAGGGAAAGTTGGGTGTTTGTTCATTAGTTCACCTGTGAGTTCCAATTGCACAGCATTGGGTCCATGAAGTGCTTTTATCATAAATGGTCCGGCAAAGGAATCTTTCAATTTCTTTGGACCTTTTGTGTTATTGAAATTAACAGTTGATACTAGGACCAAGTCTCCTATTTTGAAGTCAGGTGGATTATGACTTTTATACCATCTTTCTTTTGCATATTTGAAAGAGTCTTGCATACATCTGTTTGCATGGTGTCTTTCTTTGTCAAGCATTATCTTAAAGCTGCTTGCTGTTGGATGTATATCCACTAAGTCCTTTTTGAGGGTATCATAAGGAAGTCTTGGATTCCAACCTTTTTCTAGCATTGCTGGTGTTTTTCCAGTAGAAGAATGGATTGATGTTTTATATGCCAGTTCAAGAGCTGGTATTAGTGTACAACAATCATGGGTAAAACCATCAGAATCTTTGAATTCTAGCCCATAATCACAGAATCTTCTGATCATGTCCTCTAAGGTCTGTATCATTCTTTCTGCTAAACCATCAGTTTGAGGATGGTAAGCTGTTGAGAATGATAACTTTGTCCCAAACAAGTTATGGAGATTTGTCCATATTGCTGAAGTGAGCTTTGGGTCTCTGTCACTTATAATATTCTGGAATAAGCCTGTATGGCTAATACCTTTATTCCATATCATTATGGCTGTTTCCATAGCTGTGTCATCTTTATGACATGGTAGGAAAATGGGAGTTTTGCTATACCTGTCAACCAATACTAGGCATGCATTATAGCTTCTGTCTCCTCCTGGAGGTAATGCTGTTACCCAGTCCATATGAACTATTTCCCAAGGGGATTTTGGTTCTTGGATTTGGATCATCATTCCAAATTTCTTTCCTGTGGCTCTGTTGGCTTTTTGACATCTGTCACAGGTTTGGCAGTATTCTATAACATCTTTCTTCCAATTTGGCCACCAAGAGCAGGTTTTCACCCTCTCTAGTGTTCTGTCTTCTGAAAGGTGTCCAGCTGCAACACTATCATGACACTCATATAAAATAGTGTTTATCAGGGTTCTATCTGTTAAGGCCATAACACATGTGTGTTTTGTTCTATGGTAAAGGATTCCATCAAGGAGGTGGAATCTTCCTTCATCATATGCCTTTTTCCATATTTCATCTAGTTTTGATGAAGGTGATGGGTCTTTGCAGTCTTTCATTAGACATTGGCTTAAGATATGGCAGTCTTTGTCTATCTTGTAGCTTTCTTTAACTTGGTTAAAGAATTCTGTGCCAATGTCTGTAACACATATTCCTTCTATATGGTGTTCTTCTTGTGGTACCTATGCTGGATTGTCAGGGGTATTTGCTAGAGCCCATCTGCTAAGACCATATGCATTTTTGTGAATATTACCAGATATATGAGCAATAGTCATATTTCCTCCATATTCTTGGATAGCAATCTGCCATCTCAGCATATGTGTATTTGGAGCTTTCATATTTAATAGAGATTTTACAGCATTATAGTCTGTAATCACATCAAATACTGTTCCATCCAAATAGTAATGTAATTTTTCTAAAGCCCACACTAAGCAGAGGCATTCCATTTGGCTTGCTTCATGTCTTGCTTCTGTTGGCTTTATCTGTCTTGAAATAAAACAAATTGGTCCTTCCACTGGTTTATCATTGATAATTTGTGTCTGGTGTAGTGCAGCACCCAGTCCTTCTCCACAAGTATCAATGTAAATTTTGAAGGGTAGTTTCCAATCTGGCATTAGAAGAAATGGGGCATTTGTTAAGGAATTTTTCAATTCCTCATATGCCTTGACTCTTTCTTCTGTCATTTCATAGACTGTTTGTTGGTCACATAGCTTATACAAGGATTTAGCAATTTTTGCAAGGTTCTTTATATGATGTCTATAGTAACCAGCAAATCCTAGAAATGATTGCATTTATTTTTTGGTTTGAGGCATTGGTTTAAGTAGTACTGCTGCTACTTTATTCTGGTCTATGCCTAGACTAAGTCCAGATACAGCATGTCCTAGTGCTTTTTGTTCACTGTATGCAAAATGACACTTTTTCAAGGAAATTTTCATATTCACTTGGACTATTTTCTGTAGTACCCTTTCTAGTCTTGTAAGGTGATTTTCCCAAGTATCTTAGAAAACTATGATATCATCAATATAGATAATTAACCATCCTTCTGATAATTCTTCAGGAAATATGGTATTTGTCATTCTTTGATAATGGGAAGGTGTATTTTTTATGCCAAATGGCATTCTTAAGTATTCAAAAATTCCACAGTGGAATATTATCCTCAGTAGTTTTTTGGCATTGTCTGTTGAGACATTTTGATGAAAACCCTTTAAGGCATCCATGGCTGTGATGAACTTAGCTTGTGACAGTTGTGTCAATGTCTCATGGATTCTGGGTATTGGATACCTGTCTGGAATGGTATAGGTGTTCAGGGCTCTGAAGTCTCCTACCATCCTTGATTTTCCATTATGCCAAGTTATAATGACAGGTGTAGTGACTTCTACCTGCTCGTTATGTCCTACCTTTCTTAATACTCCAAGGTCCATTAATTCTTTAATGTGTTCCTCTAAGGCTTCTCTAGCCCTTGGACTAGCTGGGTAAGCAGGTCTCCTTAGTAGAGGTGGGTAAGGCTTTTCCACATTAAGAATTATATCCACTTCATGTCTAATTATGGCACCTAGTGGCTCTTTGTCAGTTGCAAAGGCATTTTTATACTTAAATAAGAGGTCAATCAATTTTTCTTTCATTTTTTCTGTTAATTCTTGATTTAATTCTGCCTCTTTAAGTTTTTCAGATATAAAGAGTTCCTTTTCTGGAATTTTTTCTTCATTCTTAATAACTGTGATTTGTTTTTTGTTATTTAAGAAGCCAAACTTTTGTCTTTTGTTGTCTCCTATGGTAAAATATCTATACCATAAATTGACAAGTAGTCATTTCCAAGTATGAAGTGATTAGTAGTACAGTTGTCTATTACTACAAACTCTACTTTGACTCTGACACATTGTGAGGGATGAGGAAAAATTAGTGTTAAATCAATTATTCCAAGGGGCTTCATGCTCTCACTTGCACTACTAAATTTGACACCTTGTATTGGCATAAGGTTTTCTTGCCAATCTGGGACAATGGTTTTTAAATAAATTTTATCAACACAGGTGCAATCTGCTCCTGTGTCTAAGTTAACTTTTCCTTCTTGGTTATCAACCATAACAATACTTATACTTGATTTTCCAGCTGTATATCCCATTCCTCTTGCAGGTTTGGTCCTATACATTTTGGCATCTTGTATGTTTGTCAGGTTTGTGTCAGATGTCCCAACCTGTGGTAAGCTTGAGTTAACATCCAGTACTTCATAAATTATGTCAATATTATTAATTTGTGCATTAATTATATTGATTTCATCACTTTCAGAGCTTTCTGACTCTTCTGTTTCTTTTTCAGCGTCAGATTCCCCCTCTTTGTCACTGTGGTTTTCTGTTTCCACAATTTCATTAATCTTTGCCTTTTTGAGTCAATCATTGGCTAAGTGTCCAATACCTCCAAATTTATGGCATTTTTGTTGCTCATTATTGTTGGATGTATTGGGCTTGAAGGATTCTTTTGATTTATCTTTTTTGATGAATGGTATATTTGGGCTTTAATGTCCAATTTCTTCCAAGTCCTGCCAATTTTTGTTCTTGTCACTATGTCTTCTAGTGCATTAATATACTCTTCTGTGGAGCATGGTTCTATACACCTTCTTCTTAGGGCATGTTCTAGCTCTCTTCCACATTTCTTGAGTATTTTCATATGCACCATTGTTTGTGACATTTCTGGGTACAATGCATTAAGTCTTTCAACTTGTTTCAAGAACCAAGTCAAAGGTTTGTCTTTGTCTGGGTCAAAGAAAGAATTTTAAAATGCATTTTCTATTTTGTACCTCCAGGAATCATTAGCCCACTTGGTGATTATTTCTTGTTTCCACCAAGACCAGGTATTTTTGCCATTTGTTTGCCTTATGCCATAATACCATCTTTTTGCAGATTTTTCAAACAATGAATGTAATCTTGCAGTGATTAATTCATCTGGTATGGCATAATCTTCTTGTAGCATGTCAATTGTTTTGATAAAAGACATGTGGTCATACTCACCTTCTCCTGTGAATGTTGGCCATTCTTTCAATTGAGGTGCTTCCTTCATTAAGACTTGGTTATTGTCTTGGTGACTAAATTCTGTTATGAATGGATTTGTTAATTCCTCTTTTGGTTTGACAGGGCTTCTTATGTGAGAAAATGATGTTGATAACTTTGGCATATTTAGATTAGCCTCATTAATTTTATCCATTTTTTCATCAATAAGCCTTATTTCACTTTGAATTTCATCTTTCAGATGCATTCTTGCTTCATCACTCTTTTCCACATGGTCCAAAAGTAATTTTTGGTGTGATGAAGTTTTTCTTCAAATTTTTCTACAGAAATACTTAATTTGTTTAATTTTTCTGTAAGATTGTCAATACTCAAATCATAATTGATTGTCAAAGTTTTTTCTTTGATATCACTTCTGTATTTATACAACTCTTGTTGTCCTTGTATTAATTTCTGAGTATTGTCAATTAATACTTTTGGTTTATTATTTTCAATCATAAATTTTATGTTATCAATTTCTTTCTTATTTTGTACAACAAGTTTTGTTAAAGATGATAAACTGTTATTTATTTCTTGGAAAGATAATAAACTATTTTTAATGTCTTTAAGAGGTAAGATACTATTTTTAAGCTCTTTTAAAGTATTTACAACATCAGGAGACAAGGTTCTTTCTTTGGTAAATGGGGTTGTCTCATTCTTTGTTCCTCTTTGTCTTTGAATTCCATCAAAGTTCTGGACATGTTGAAGACATTGTCCATGGCATCTTTTTGGATCTTGGGGAATATGGTTTTCTCCAATTCTTTTTCTTGTTCTTCTTCCCTTCTTGGGGAAGTGGGTTGACTTGGGGCTTGCTGGTAGAAGCTACTGGGGCTTCTTCCTTGGTTGCCTCCTTCCTTTTGGCATGATGCTCCTTGATCTTTTTGATTTGAGGTTTGGATGATAGTGGATTCCATCCATTGTAGTATCTCACTATTTCCTCCTCTTTGAGGAACTTTTTCAGGATGTGCCAGGAGTTCATCACTCCTTGGTGTATTTGAGGCAGCATTTACCAATCTTTGTCCTTGTAAACTGTGTAGTACTGTTTGTATTGGCTCATGTAAATGTCTATTTGAGCCCTCTGAATGTGATTTGTACCTGTTTGAGTCACTCGTACTTAGTTCCAATTCAGGTTCAGATATCATGGGCATTTCTGGGACTTGCCTTTGGGATAAGGCACTTCCTTGTGTGGATTCTGTTCCACTGGGGATATTTCCCTTCCTTTTCCCTTTTGAGGAATCAATTCTACCTCTGAGTCCAGCTCCATCTGATTGGATGGAGTATTGGGAGCCTCTTCTGGTAGTCATATTATAAGAAAAAATGAGAAATAAGAGGATTTCAGAACAGGAATTTTCTTATGGCAATTTATAAATGAGGTACTCACCTTCAAAGTCCTGAATGGTGGGTCCTGGAAAGTCCAATTTCTTGGCTTTCTTTCTTTTGGTAATTATTGGTGTTGGAGAACTTTGACAAGTTTCTTCCACCAATCTTTCAACAGTGGCTTGGTTATCCTCTGTTGGGTTGTCTTCAAACACTAAAAAAGACAAATAAATATAAGTCTTTTATATAAAAGTGTTTTTTGGTAAGATATGGCAATTTTCCACGTAAAAATCGCTTTTATATCTTTTTTTATGGAAAAAAAATGAAAATAATTAAAGAAATGAAATTAAAAAGAATAAAATAACTTTTTTATTGGTTTTTAATATTTTTATTTTTAAAGAATAAAATAAAAATGAATATTATTCTTTTTATAAAATTAATTTATAATATAAAATTATTTTTAATTTGTAAAATATCTTTTTTAATCACTAGAGTCACTCAAAGAAAGTTTTTGCAAGTCTAAGGATGTGAAAGACCATGTGTAAGACAGTACAATTACTTTCCAAATGCCTCAATAGCTTTTAGAATCAATAAATATAAAGTTATTATATAATTTTATGATTATAAGTATAATTTATTATTGGATAAGCCCGATTAAAATGTTTTTAAAGGTCTTTTAGAGTAAATATCACGGCCAGGCCACTAAATGTAAGGTTTGACTATGAAACAATAAGTAAAAATTACTAATATTTTACTTATTGTACTATAAATGTCCTTATGAATGAAATAAATAAGATAAAAAGAATTATAATAATAAAGAATTATTATAATTATGGTGTAAAAATAATTATATTATTAATAAAATATGATAATATAATTTATATTATAAAATATAATATGATAAAATAAATATATTATTATAAAATAATTAATATATTTAATATAACTTTATTATTGTTACAAACAAATAATAAAGGCGTAAAAAATTGTTTTTTATTAATAAAAAACAATTAATAACAATAATATTACCAATATTAAAGTTCTAAATTAATATAACTACTATTTATATTAATTAAAGAATTATTAAAAGAATAATATAAAGAGAATTATTAATATAAGAGAAAATAACCTACTTTTAACACTTACGATGATAATTTTGAGATATTTTACGCCAAATAATGTAAATACAACTTTTACAAATTGTATTTACAATAAAAAATAGAGAAATTACAAATATTCCTGATTTTTTACGTGGAAATGAGTTTTAGAGAGATTTTTAACAAAAACAATTAAACAAATGATTTAATCACGTCAAAATTGATTATTATAATAAAGATGAACTTTGGTCTTGGATAATATAAAAGTTTTATATATAAAGAATAAAGATATTACCTTTTTTTTGTATTGATTTAATGTTTTTGATGTGTCTGAGGGGAAAACAGAGCAGAAAGAGCTCTATTTATAGTAAATACCTCCCTCCTAGAGTCCAACAGGCTTCTAGTAGACGTGTACTGATCATATCAACTGGAATTGATCAATAGTTTAAGGTTTGGTGATGATTACATCATGATCAAACCTCATTACATCATTATTATGCCATTATTTAGAGTTATCACTATAGCTCTAAGTTTGATGACGTCAAAGGTCTGGCAGAACCCCAAATTTTGTGGATTTTATTAGTTTTAATCATAAACTAATAGTATTCACCAATTCTATCACTTGTATGACTGTTAAACTTAATTTAAGGTTACAGTGAGTGATCATGAATGATAAAATTAAGCTCAAACTTTGATCCTTAATAACTTTGAAGATTTACACGCTACAGCAATTCAGAGAGTGAATTCTGATAGCTTGGCATAACCGTATTATGCTGCCAAGAGACTTTCATTACATCGTCAAAACTCTATTTTTGGTGATTCTTCTTGTAACTCATCTTTTCTGTCAAAATTTAATATTTTAAACTTCAAACCATGATTTCAAGGGGTTATACCTTGAATATTATAATAAAAAATACATCATTCTTCACGAATGAACTAGTAGAATCCAACTTTCTACTTTTTCTAAGTTTGGACCACTTTCACATCAAAGTGGTCAACAGCTCTGTTGATTTTAATCAATAATTCTTTACAGATTTTAACCTTGTTTATAGCTTGTGAAATAAACTTCATTTCTGTATTCCTACAGTAAATATGTGATGACTTTATTTTTTGGTTTATCACTCTATCATGCATAATTCAAGAGATATCAGCTAAAATCCTGGAATATATGCGTTGACCAAAAAAGTGCATATATTCAGGTTAATTCCTTAAGTATTGGTTTTGAAGCTTAGCTTATTAATTGTTTTATGTGTGGAACTTTATGGAGAATCCAATGATACCATTTATTTCACATGCTGCTTCATTGGTTTTCAAAATAAATAAGGATTTGTGTCTTTTATAAGGTATTACTACTTAAAACTTATTAAATATTGACTTTACAGATATGCCATAAAAATGGTATATGTGTATTCCACCATGGGGAATTCAATGTTGTAATTTATCTCACATGTTTATTCATTGGTTTGTAAGTTAAACCAAGTTTTATACCAGTTCATGGTATTTTTGTAGTTTTAAGGTACGTATTTTTAATGTATAATTATATTAAATATTTCTTGTGACCTTTTTGGGTATGTGGTCATATCTCAAAGGTTCAAATTCACCATGGTATAAAAGACAATAATTTCCCACCATGCACTTCTATTTTTTCTCACCCTCTTCACCCACATCTCATATCCCAGTGTGTATTCCACTCCCATTCCCTTTTGCTATATTATTTCCCCAATCATATGTCCAGATTCCCACTTACATCTACAATGTGTGTCATCTTCCCAATTTCATCCTTTCATTGATATAATGTTCTGCTATTAATACTAAATCTTATTTATGACTTTGTTTCATACTTTTCAAAACTCCCTACATGAGCTTTATTAATCCAATTCCATTATAGCTTTAATATTCATTTTACGTATCAGTTTTTTGATTTACCTATTACTCTCCATTCCAATGCTAATTTGATTTGACTTTTTCTAGATTTCATGCACTTTGTGCTCCAAGAAGGGTATCCCCTGCACCTGCTCATCTGCTACAGCTGCAGACAAGCGCACAGGAAATGCTCCTTTGTTTCACACCCCTTCCAACCACAAGCCCAAAGGACTTCCCATGCAAGAAATCATTGTGACAGCTCCTTTGTAGTAAAAAATGATGAAAGCATTTCCAAGCTCAAATGGACCCCAGAACCCAAGCAGGTAGACAGGAATGCTTCCTCAAAATTAGCACAGCTCCCTTGAGTACTGATTTTTCCACCCCGCCTTCCAGGCCACCATCAAATGCTCACTTCACTTCTTTACCAGAGTAAAGTGATTATCTGGAAAATGAATGATGGCAATGGAAAGAGGAAATTGGAACTTGGTCTAATAGTCACCATATCTTGTAAACCATGGAATTCAAATGCCAAAGTAAGTTTTCTTTCTTATCCTTGACTCATTTTTCTTCAAATAATAATACTGACTCTTCTTCATAGCCCACAGAACAAAAAACACCAAATACCCCTCAACAAGACTCTCCCATTACCTGTAGGCCTTTCATGTGAGCCTTAGAGGTAATTTCATATACCCAAAAGACCACAAATACAAAAATAACATATTAATATATATAAAATAAATTTATTTATATTATTAAAATAAAAATCAAAATATAAATATAAAATTATATTAAAAATAAAAAATTAATTACAATTTAAAAATAAAAAATACATTAAAATTTTGTAAGTATAAAAGTACATTTATACTTGGAAAAATTAAGTAAAAATGAAATTTTAACAAAATTATGAAAAATTAAATAAATTTGGAAAAAAGTTAAATAAAAATTATTATAACTTTTTATCCAATAAATAAACACATAAAAATTATTTCACCATTGGATTCCTCATAAAAAATCAGGTGGGGTCACCTCTGAGTGAAATTCTTGTAACTCAACTCTAAATAAGCTTAAATTAAGTTTTTAGTATTTTCAATACAAAAGTTGAAAATCCTCAAAACCTTAAATTAATTCACACCACATGTGGTGTTAACCATCAATTTTTCTGTTAAAATTGAGGTGTTGTGTTTAGTTTAGAAGTTATGAGGAATTGAAGTATTTTCAATTGAATTCAATTGAAATGTCAAAATGTGCGCGTGTATTACATAAGTGAACTTTGATTTCCATATGAGGTGTCAATTATTACTGTATTGTACTGTACAATTGAATTGAATTACATATGTAAATTATAAGTATAATACATGATGAGGAATTAAAGGAAAAATAAATTGGAAAGATTAAATTTGGGGGGGAAAAGGAACTCCAGCTCTAAGGGGGAGCTAGACCCCCAAAATCCTTGCTGACAGACGTGGGATGTCAAAATTCACGCAAAAGTTCATCACTTTTGGCCTGGAATTGAGTCACAGGGTCTGTGGACTCAATTGATGATGAGGTTTTAATACCAACTGGGGTAGTTTTAGCTGTTTCCAAGAAGGTAAAACTACCCTTAAGATAAAACAACCATAGTAAAAACAGTTTTAACTGGTTTCTACGCCTCTTACACACATTCTGACGTGTTTTGAAGGCTCTAGGCCTGGTATTGCTATAGTAATGGCTGATTTAAGGGTCTAAAATGGCTAAAAATGGCTTAAACCAGCCCGTTTTGGTCTAAACCAGGGTTCAATGATGCCATAATTGGCTTTTCTGTTGTCAGACTGTTTTTCACGACTGACAAGAGTAAAATTTACTTTTGGAGTAAGAGAATTGATGGCTATAAAAGAATGTCTTCTTTGCCCCACTTTTCTCTTCATGTTAGAATCTTTTCCTTTTATTAATTAGTTTAAACACTGTTAAACCAATCAATCAAAGATTCCAACCACCATTTTTAAATCATTTTAATCCTTTTAACCACGTGAAAAAATCATTCTAATCATTGTTTGTAACTCTTATAATCATTTTTACCCCTGAACCACCTCAAAAGTGAATTAAAGCATCTTTCATCACTGTAAACTTTGTCACTTTGTTTCCAAATTCACTCTGGTCACTTTTGGGCGTGTTTTCTCTTTAATATCCTTTTTAAAGACTTTGTTCTTTAATTAATTGCTTGCAGTTCTTTGCTCAACTAATTCCAATTGAAATTGCTCTTGAAGAAATTTCTTTTGTAGCCTTAAAATATCTCTTGTAGAGTATTTTTTGGATAAATTTTTATTGTTGGTAAAACAATAAATTTTCATAATATTATTGTTTTATACTAATAAAGTTATAAGCAATAAAATTGGCGTGTTTTCTCTTAAAAATAATATTTCATACTATTTTTAATTGATTTTTACCTTATACAAATTTTGAGGACAGGAAAAGTACTTGATTTTTAATCAAAGTTTCATATCCACACCTTACATTTGGGGGCCCAGCCGTGATATTTTACCTGTGACATATTTGTTTTACTCTTTTTAAATCTTTTTCTTATATTGAAAAATTTAAAAACATATAAAAAATACTTATAATTCAAAAAACCCATAAAAAAGAATTATTTTTAATATTATAAGTGAGGCTTATATTTTTATTTCTTTTTTGAAATAACCTTTTTTTTACTTAATTAATTGGCATTCTCATTAATTTTAGTGTCTGACAACGTGGTAAGACAAGAAAACATTGAAACAGCCTCAACAGTAACCAGCATTATCTCTGCCAGTACTGTTAATTCTGATCATAATAGTACTGTTATTGTGACTCAAAATAACCAACCTGAACCAATATCTTCTGAATTAATTAACTTGGACATAAGTAATACTCTTCAGAAGGCTAAGAATTTGGCCAATAGTAAGTTTTTGACGTAAAAATACTATTTTAAGCCTTTTTTAACCATAATCATGCCTTCAACCAGATCAGGAGCCAGCTACAACCCCTCAAGCAGCTCCCAAAAAGGTAATAGACGTGATTATGGCAGAGGCCAATCAGGTACAGAAGGAAAAGGGTCAGTTGATGACTTCCAAACAACTAAATTGGGTCATTCTGAAGCTGATAATACCATTTTACCTTCAAAAAGAGCTGACACCGCCACAACAAGCCTCTGTGGACATATACAAAGCCAGCCACAGTGCATACAACAATGCACTCCAATTCAAGGAGTACCAGATCCTTGCAGACCTGTGGAAGAATTGCATGAATTCTTACCTGACAGTAAGAAAATTCTTGGGCCATCCCAACACTTGCAAATTGCTCAATGGATGGCATCCATTGATGGAGAAGAAAAACATGATGCTTTTGACACTGGAATGGAGGAAAAACAACCCTCCACCACCCAAACCAGTGCCAAAAACAGCCCCAGTGGCCAGCAGCAGCAATTCCAACGTGAAAAGGCAGCCACAAGCTCCAAACAAGGGCAAAGGGAAGGCACCAGCCCCAAAACCTTACAGCCAGGGCTACAGAATCCCAAAGATTCAGCAGGATGCCATGGAAAATGTACTTCAGATGGCCAGAACCATGATGGAATTACAGAAGAAGGAGGAAGCCAGATTAAGGTTCCAGAAATGATTTCTGACATATTTGATTCCATCCCAGAGGTGTATAATGCTATAAATGACGTGAAAAAACATCTTTCTGATAAAAATGAAACCATTTGTAACAACATTAAAACAAACAACCTGAGTCTGTGCCAAATTAATGAAACACTTATGTGTTTTGAAAAAGTTTTAAGAACAATTAAAAATTCCAATAATGATAATTCTTCTAATAAAATAAATGAACAATCTGCCATTATTAAAGAATTAACAGATAAATATTCTAAATTCAATATTGATGACATAATTGAAACAAGAATTAAACAAGCCATAAATATTATCAAAACAGATAACAAGAAAGTCCTTGATGACATTTCAAATTCATTTACTGAAGTAAAGACATATACCATTGCCTTGAAAAAGTGTTTTGATACTTCACAAGAAGAAGTATCAAAATTATCAATGAAATTGAATCAAGTCACTGCTGATAATACAAGACAGACAGAGTTATGGCAAGAACTTACACATAAAGAAGACATGTATAAAATTGAAGTAATAAATTTAATACAAAGCTTCCAACATGAATACAGAAATTCCCAAAGGTGTAGCAACAGTAAAATGAATAACATTGAACAAATACTGAACACCTTACCAAGAATGTCTACACCTCTAAATCAAAATGAGGGCACAAGAATTTCAAATCCACAAGTATTGGATCCTGATAATTCACAATTAAAAAATGAATTATCCACTTCTTTTCATAACTTGGAACCATCAATGGGCCAAGCACTCTTGAAAGAAGTGCCAAAACTTAAAGAATGGCCTCACTTCAGTGGTGAAGGAGAGTATGACCATATGGAATTTGTTAGGCGTATTGACATGATCAAAGAGGATTTTGAATTACCAGACAGATTGGTAACAGCCAGGTTTAACACCTTGTTTACCAGATCAGCTCACAGATGGTACATCAAAATAAGACAAGCACATGGACACCAGAGTTGGACTTGGTGGAAAACCCAAATCATCAACAAATGGGCAAATGATGCTTTGAGGTTTAAAGTTGAAACAGCCTTTGAATCTGCCAAATTTAATGCTGATAAAGACAAAGCTTTACCATGGTTTTGCCAACAGAAGGACAGATTAACAGCATTATATCCTGACATGTCAGAATTTATGATCCATAGAAACATTCTGAGACAATGTGGGGGTGACTTAGAGCATGCTGTCAAAAGCAGGACTACTGAGCAATCTTCAGCAGAGGATATTATCAATATACTAGAAGAAGTAACCACCAGAACCAAAATTGGTTCTAGTAGGGTGAATCTTAAAACAAGGTTTAATACACCTTGGAAAGATTCTGTGGACAAAAACCCTAAAGAAAATCCTAGTAATATTAAGTATAAATCTGCAGATACAGTCAGAAAGTGCCATATTTGCCAAAGCACCACCCATTTAGCCAATACATGTCCAAAAAGGGGGGAAATCAATGAAATTGACATTGAGAAGGAACCAAATATTGAAAAAGAAGACATAATTGAAGACAATTCAGATGATAAGTCATCCATATTTTCTGAATCTTCAAAAGATATAGAAAATATCAATGCCACTTTTGACATCATGGAATCTTATTCCCACTTACCACAATTGAACAATGGTCAAGTTGATTTGTCAAAAGTTCAAGATGCACAACTTATGAAGACAAACCCAAACAGAGGAAAAGGTTATACAGCTGGTAATTCCTGTATAACAGAAGTGGTGATTGACAACAAGCCCACCAAACTTTTGCTTGACCCAGGAGCCTTCTGCTCTTGTGTTGGAAAATCTTTTCTTAAGACTTGTGTACGAAATTTTGAAGACCAACTGTTATCAATTGATGGTATAAAATTCAACAGTGCAAGTAACCCAATGAAAGCATTAGGAATCTTTGAGACCAATGTCATATTCCCACACATAAATGGGAATTTAAGGATCACAGTTGAATTTGTTGTTATGGAAAATTGCTCTAGTACCCATTTTATATTGGGAAATGATTATTTAATCATGTATGGAATAGATTTACATAATAGCAAAGACAGATACTTTACAATTTGGGACAATAAGCGCCAGAAATTTGCCTTTTTACCATTTAAAAGACAAATTACAGTAAACAAAGTATCACCAGTCAACTTAGAGTTAGAGAAATTCAAGTCTGAACAGTTAAATGAGGCTAAAATAAGCCTTCATCTGACTGATAAACAAGAAAATGAACTTTCTTCCTTTTTGTATGACCACAGAGGAGCATTTGCTACAGACAAAGAACCCCTGGGAGCAATTATTGGTCATGAAGTTGACATCATTCTTAACATTGAGAGACCTTATCCACCACTCTTAAGAAGACCTGCTTATCCAGCAAGTCCAAAATCAAGAGAAGCTCTAGAAATTTATATCAAAGAACTTCTGGACCTTGGTGTAATAAGAAAAGTAGGCCATAATGAGGAAGTAGAAATAACTACACCAGTTATAGTGGCGTGGCATAATGGAAAATCCAGAATGGTTGGGGACTTTAGAGCTCTGAACACTTACACTGTCCCAGACAGATACCCAATACCAAAAATCCAAATTGCCCTTACTCAAATATCTCAAGCGGTGTATATAACCACTATGGATGCCCTTAAAGGATTCCATCAAAATGTGGTAACACCAAGAGGAAGAAAATACTTGAGAATTATTGTTCATTGTGGAGTGTATGAATACTTAAGGATGCCCTTTGGTATCAAAAATGCACCTTCACACTTCCAAAGAATGATGAATGAAATCTTCCCTGAAGAACTCTCAGAGGGATGGTTAATCATTTACATTGATGACATTATTATCTGTTCAAAGACTTGGGAAGAGCACATGTACAGATTATCAAGAGTTTTGACAAAAATCCAATCAGTAAACATGAAAATCTCCTTGAAGAAATGTCATTTTGGATTTAAAGAACTTAAAGCACTAGGACATGTTGTATCTGGTTTGTCCCTTGGAATTGACAAAAACAAAGTTGCAGCAGTATTGTTAAAACCCATGCCTCAGAATAAGAAGGAAATTCAGTCATTCTTAGGTTTTGCAGGATATTACAGGCAACACATTAAAGATTTTTCATCCATAGCAAGACCACTTTATAAGTTGTGTGACAAAGACACAGTGTTTGAGATGACTGTTGACAGAGTCAAAGCTTTTGAGTCTCTAAGGGAAGCATTGACCACTGCTCCACTCTTACTGATGCCAGACTTTAAATTGCCTTTCAAACTTTATATTCATGCATCAGGAGATGGACTGGGTGCTGCACTTCACCAAGTTCAGATCATAAATGATAAGCCTGTAGAAGGACCCATATGTTTCATATCCAGGCAAATCAAACCAACTGAAGCCAGATATGGAGAAAGTCAAATGGAATGTCTATGCCTTGTCTGGGCCTTGGAAAAATTGAACTACTTTTTAGAGGGATGTGTTTTTGAAGTGATAACAGATTGTACAGCTGTCAAATCACTTTTGAACATGAAAACACCCAACAGACACATGCTCAGATGGCAAATAGCCATACAAGAATACAGAGGCAATATGACTATTGTTCATAAGGATGGGAACATTCATAAGAATGCAGATGGACTAAGCAGATGGCCATTACCAAATAATATTGATAATCCTGCTTATGTACCAGAAGAAGCCTCACCACAAATTCCAATAGAAGGAATAAGTGTTACAGACTTGAACACCACCTTCTTTGAAGAATTCAGAAGCAGCTACACTCAAGATAAGAATTGTAGCATCTTATGTCAATTACTTAACAAAGACTGTAAAGACAACTCTCTAATACATGCCTTGGATGAAGTATGGAGAAAATCTTATGATGAAGGAAGATTTCACCTACTGGATGGTATAATTTACCACAGAACCAAGCACACATGTGTCATGACAGTTGTAGACAGGTCATTAATCAATCTTGTACTGAAGGAATGCCATGATAGTCCCTTTTCAGGACATCTGTCTGAAGACAGAACAAGAGAGAAAGTGAAGACCTGCATATGGTGGCCAATGTGGCAGAAAGATGTTGCAGAGTATTGCAAAACCTGTGACAGATGTCAAAAGGCAAATAAATCCACTGGCAAAAGACTTGGAAATATGATAAAAATCCAAGAACCAAACAGACCTTGGGAAATTGTCCATATGGATTGGGTAACAGGCCTACCACCAGGAGGTGACAGGAGCTATAATGCTTGCCTAGTAATTGTAGACAGATTCAGTAAAACTCCAATCTTTTTACCATGTCTCAAAGATGATACAGCCATGGATACAGCTCTTCTGATATGGAATAGAGTAGTGTCATGGACTGGTATATTTACAAATATCATCAGTGATAGAGATCCCAAATTCACTTCAGCACTATGGACAAATCTTCACCAATTATTTGGCACTAAACTGTCTTTCTCTACAGCCTACCACCCACAAACTGATGGCCTGGCTGAAAGAATGATCCAAACCTTAGAGGACATGGTGAGAAGATTTTGTGCATATGGCCTTGAACTCAAAGATTGTGATGGATTTACCCATGATTGGTGTACTCTGTTGCCACCACTGGAATTAGCATATAAAACATCAATCCATGCCAGTACCAATCAGACTCCTGCTATTCTAGAAAAAGGATGGAACTCCAAGTTACCCCAAGATTCCTTGAGGAAAGACTTAATTGAAATACATCCCACAGCTGCTAGCTTCAAAGGTATGCTAGACAAAGCTAGGAAGCATGCAGTAAGATGCATGGAGGATTCTTTTGCATATGCTAAAGACAAATGGGATAAATTACATGCATCTCCAGATTTCAAAGTAGGGGACCTAGTTCTTGTATCCACCACTAACTTCAATAACATCAAAGGATGTAAAAAGTTAAAAGACTCCTTTGCAGGACCTTTTGTGATTAAGGCCCTCCATGGAGAAAATGCTGTTGAAGTAGAGTTATCCGAAGAACTTAGCAACAAGCACCCCACATTTCCAGTAAGCTTGATAAAACCATATAAATCTAGTGATGCTGAGAAATTTCCCTTGAGGAATAAGATTCCCCAAGTTATACCTCCTATTGAGACATCTGGTACTAAGAAAATTACCAAGGTTCTTAAGGAAAGGAAATTAAGAACTAAGAAAGTAAGGGAATACCTTGTTAGGTACAGTGACCCAACTTGTGAAGATGAATGGTTAGAAGAAAAAGATATACCAGAAGCTACCAAACTCCTCAGGAGATTCAGACACACTAGAAACACCAATATTACAAAGTAATATTCTTTTTTAGGGGGAGGGAATGTGAGCCTTAGAGGTAATTTCATATACCCAAAAGACCACAAATACAAAAATAACATATTAATATATATAAAATAAATTTATTTATATTATTAAAATAAAAATCAAAATATAAATATAAAATTATATTAGAAATAAAAAATTAATTACAATTTAAAAATAAAAAATACATTAAAATTTTGTAAGTATAAAAGTACATTTACACTTGGAAAAATTAAGTAAAAATGAAATTTTAACAAAATTATGAAAAATCAAATAAATTTGGAAAAAAGTTAAATAAAAATTATTATAACTTTTTATCCAATAAATAAACACATAAAAATTATTTCACCATTGGATTCCTCATAAAAAATCAGGTGGGGTCACCTCTGAGTGAAATTCTTGTAACTCAACTCTAAATAAGCTTAAATTAAGTTTTTAGTATTTTCAATACAAAAGTTGAAAATCCTCAAAACCTTAATTTAATTCACACCACATGTGGTGTTAACCATCCATTTTTGTGTTAAAATTGAGGTGTTGTGTTTAGTTTAGAAGTTATGAGGAATTGAAGTATTTTCAATTGAATTCAATTGAAATGTCAAAATGTGCGCGTGTATTACATAAGTGAACTTTGATTTACATATGAGGTGTCAATTATTACTGTATTGTACTGTACAATTGAATTGAATTACATATTTAAATTATAAGTATAATACATGATTAGGAATTAAAGGAAAAATAAATTGGAAAGATTAAATTTGGGGGGGGAAAGGAACTCCAGCTCTAAGGGGGAGCTAGACCCCCAAAATCCTTGCTGACAGGCGTGGGATGTCAAAATTCACGCAAAAGTTCATCACTTTTGGCCTGGAATTGAGTCACAGGGTCTGTGGACTCAATTGATGATGAGGTTTTAATACCAACTGGGGTAGTTTTAGCTGTTGCCAAGAAGGTAAAACTACCCTTAAGATAAAACAACCATAGTAAAAACAGTTTTAACTGGTTTACACGCCTCTTACACACATTCTGACGTGTTTTGAAGGCTCTAGGCCTGGTATTGCTATAGTAATGGCTGATTTAAGGGTCTAAAATGGCTAAAAATGGCTAAAAATGGCTTAAACCAGCCCTTTTTGGTCTAAACCAGGGTTCAATGATGCCATAATTGGCTTTTCTGTTGTCAGACTGTTTTTCACGACTGACAAGAGTAAAATTTACTTTTGGAGTAAGAGAATTGATGGCTATAAAAGAATGTCTTCTTTGCCCCACTTTTCTCTTCATGTTAGAATCTTTTCCTTTTATTAATTAGTTTAAACACTGTTAAACCAATCAATCAAAGATTCCAACCACCATTTTTAAATAATTTTAATCCTTTTAACCACGTGAAAAAATCATTATAATCATTGTTTGTAACTCTTATAATCATATTTACCCCTGAACCACCTCAAAAGTGAATTAAAGCATCTTTCATCACTGTAAACTTTGTCACTTTGTTTCCAAATTCACTCTGGTCACTTTTGGGCGTGTTTTATCTTTAATATCCTTTTTAAAGACTTTGTTCTTTAATTAATTGCTTGCAGTTCTTTGCTCAATTAATTCCAATTGAAATTGCTCTTGAAGAAATTTCTTTTGTAGCCTTAAAATATCTCTTGTAGAGTATTTTTTGGATAAATTTTTATTGTTGGTAAAACAATAAATTTTTATAATATTATTGTTTTATACTAATAAAGTTATAAACAATAAAATTGGCGTGTTTTCTCTTAAAAATAATATTTCATACTATTTTTAATTGATTTTTACCTTATACAAATTTTGAGGACAGGAAAAGTACTTGATTTTTAATCAAAGTTTCATATCCACACCTTACATTTCAAGAAGACTTAGTGGCAGCCAATCCAGGCCCAAGTGGCATCCAATGGGTGGAGGACTTATTCTTCAGTGATTAGAAAGCTATTAATTTTCCAATTTCAACTTCAGAAGTAGATGAACTGAACTTTTGTTGTGCTTTAGAATCCTCACAAGCTAATGAGCCACCTGCTCATACCCCCACCCCATCTTCTCAGGCCTGAGTGAAGTCCCAGATTATCAAGTAACACCAGCTGAGACCAATTCCACTTGTCAGCCTGGACCTGAGGTGTCTCTAAAATAATAAACAGAAGAACCATTTGGTAAGTCTGATTTCTAACTTAAATTTCCTTACCTAACATTCCCTAACCCCTACTTCCTGCATCATCATCAACAATACACTGGTTGGATCCTCCACTGCCCCTCCTGTTCCCTCAACCGACATTCCTCCAATATACAAATTGTCTCCTCCCCCTGGTTCCAGGCACTCCTCATTCCCAAAATGAGGCTCTGCAGGAATTCACTGACTTGAAAGCCATCCTCATTGTTCCTTGAGTATTGGTCCACAAATGAATCAACCAAGTATTGATGGAGAATTGACAATTGCTCCATATGATTCTGTTTGTGGATTCCACCAATTGAAATGATATGCACCAGTAACTCTGCAAGGAACTAAGCTCCCTCCTTGGTAACACATTGTAGGTCTATCCAAAGAAGAAAATAATGAGAATAGTATCAAAGTTTCTTGAAAAAAAATAGTTATTGCAATATCTTCAGTTTTTATGCTTGTAATACTCTCATTTAAATAACATATTGTAACTAAAGCATAAAATATTAAATGTTTCTTGTATTTTGGATGACCTTTCTGTATTCTTATGTTCCCAATGGTGCAAATAAAATTTTTCTTGAGAATAATTGCTATGAGAGTTCCACTAAATTGATGACCAAGTATTTCTTTGTGTGAAACTCTTTTGTAGAAAATCCACAAATAGTAAACATCAATGAATTTTGAATTTTCTGCATCCATGGGAGTTTTCTGTTTGAGATATCAACTGTAAAAAACCTGGTACTTCCCACATGTGAGTCATTACCAGTCCTAAGGTCACACACAATTGATCTTAAATGTGTAAGGATTCGCGTGTGAAGTACAGGTATACCGGAAATGCATAAGGATTTGCATATGACATGCATGTATAATGGGGATTCAAAAAGATTTGCATGTGATGTGCAGGCTTACTGGACATGCCGCAGTGGTTCTGTATGGCACACAGGTATATTCAGCATGTGGATGAGTTTCTTTTTAAAGAGCAGGGTTCCTCAAAATGAGTGTGGAGTGCAGGGATACAGTACATGCATATGACCCAAACCCCTGTGGGACTTCTATGCCCCATAGTGTCACAATGAGGCATACAAGCATAATGGAAGGTAATTCCCCATTTTTGGGATGACCAGCTGGTCCCATTATTGAGAGAAAGTGAGAAGTGTGTTTATAACCTCAGTATATGAACAATCAATGTACTTTACAGTGGCATGCCATGTACATGAGCCTTTTCCACCCCTTCTCATTTGAGCCACCATATATTCACAATTTGTAATCACCCAATACTTGTGTATACTGTACACTGAAGTACTAAATCATTATTTTCCAATCACCCTCTAACACCAATTCCAAACTTCTTTATTTTTTTAATTGGGATGAGATGGTATGAACATCCCTTATCTGATAGCTGGCTCCCTTGACATGGCTTTTGCTAGCTTCCTTGAGAATTGAGCAGAACTCCCCACTAGGGTTGTGATTGCATTTTCCTGTGCTGGATCAATATCATTCAATAAAGTACTACTTTCCCACAATACCTGAATGAGCCCATGAAATTTGGATGGATCAATCCAAAAATGCTCATTTGGGACAATCAATGTCCCCCAGTACAATGCTTTGACACATCCATTTTAATTTGGCCAGTCCTCTTATCAGCTTAAAGCCACCATCCTGAAGCATAAAATCATTAATCATTATCAAAATTATGTGAGGTTTTGAATCTGTTCATGGTGAAATTGAGAGCAAAAGAAAAGTAAAAATACCCCTTTTTTGTGGAAATATTGGATTCATAGTTGATTTGATCAAAGGAAGGGAACCCTAATGACTTGTAGAATGTTTTGAAATTTTAAAGTAATATATCCACAAATTATTGTAAGGATTGACCTGAAATGAAACCCACCAATATCAGATTTTCACCTTGGTTCCACCATTCTTCTTTTGTGTCTTTGACTTTCCCAAGACTTCTGTAAATACAAAATTGTTTTTTCTTTGTGCTGCATTTGCGCCACCCAAAAGAAAATAAAACTCCCTCAAGTAATGACCCATTTGTTGATATTGGGTCTGTGAAACTACTTTCATTAAATAAGAATTTTGATAATTCATCCCATTGATTGACCTCAACCTCACTATTTTTGGGATTGGTCTGAATTTGACAAGGGAAATGAGTAATCTGGTCAAAGAGAAGATAGAAATGTGGCAAAAGTGAATGCATTTAAGTTGAGTGAAATCAAAAATTATTTGAAATGGACCATTGTTTATATTTTCTGATCCTGGCATTGAAATCTTTGCAGTTGGTGGACTGGAGAAAAACAACTTATTACTTTTGGTGCTTTTGGCCTCATTTTTTTGGGATGTTCCAGTATTCACACTTGGTTGAGGGATCACTTGGTGTTGAAGGAGAAAACAAGATATCAGATTTTCCTGATTAAAGAGAGCCCATTTGGATCCCGAATTGATCCAAATAAAAAATAGTTCACAATGCCCATGTGTGCTCCACCAGGCCAAATGAGCTTTATCTAGCACACATCTATGAGCTCCCTGTTGGAGCCCACATGGAATTTTCTTGATCTAAAAAATCTAAAGCCAATGTTCCTCCATGCCGACCAATGAGGGTTCTACATGAATGCAGTCCCATTGATATATATATACATTGATAATAACTTAGCAACTCACACTTGACTTCCTCCCTTAGAATTTTGCTCAAAGTTCCCTCTTATTCTCTTTTCCTTTTTTGTGAATGGTATGCTTGCACAGGAAAATTCAATAAAACAGAAGGAATGGTGACTGTTACGTGGATTATGATTTCTATGTAGACTTGTTCTTGGTCAGTGATGGTTTGTTTTTGTCTGCTAAAAATAGATGATCAAATTTGAATTTCTCAAATGGGGGATCTCAAGTACCTGAACAAAATCCATTGAAATGGATACTGCATTATTCACTTTGGTATATTTATGTTCCCATTAAATGATACTCAAATCCAGCCATCTGGAATATTGTGAGAATTTGAAAGTGAAACATGTGCCCCATGGAAATTCCTGAGTGAAACCTGTTCCAGATGACTGATACCACCTATCCCACACATTCCCAAGGATTCCTTTTGAACGAAGTAGTGCAATATGGACCATTATGGGCTGGAGGGGGGCAGTAAAATACTTCAAATGAAAATCTCAACTTCCTTCAATGACCCTGTGTGTGATATAAAACAACTTGCTGACTGACTTTGTGACATTGGATGATTTTGTATGGTGTATAGAGGCATGTCACTGTAAAAAAGATTTTTTATTGATATTCATACAAAGGGATCAGGAGTGGGTTAGTTAGTAATAATTATGGAATTTTTGAATGAATTTCTAAAATTAAATTAAAATTCATTTGATAAAAAGCTAATCTAAAATGGGTTAATCTTAGCCATACACTTAGCTGACCTGGGTAAGCTTAATTTGACCTCTTCATTAAGCCCAAAAAACCACTTCTCTACCCAGGCATGAACAAATTTTAATACCAAGAATTGTGCAAATTTGAATCTAAGAGGTACAGCGGGGTTAAAACACTCTGATGAGAAGAAACTACTATTCAGTAAAGTACATATATATATTTTAGTACATAGCCACACTGGCTCTACTAGCGTTTTACCCTATTAAAGTCTTTTGAAGAATACAATGAGTGATAAAGTCCCTTTCAATGAGATTCTTCTCCAGTCATTGGAGCACTTTCAGCCTGTGACTCAAAGCCAGAGCACAAACATGACAGCCAAATACCATAAACCAATGGTAGAGCAAAATATCACCAGAACATGGAGCTGAGCCAAACCATCTCAAAGGGTATCAAAAGAAGGAGGAAACTCACCTGTTTCCAAATATACAAGTCCCATCATCACAGGACAAAGAATAACAAAGTTATTCCTACTCACAGAAGTTGCTGAGCATAAACCTTAATTTTCACCTCCCATCTGAAATCCAGAGGAAGAGACTTAACCCCAGAGAATGGGTATTCAAATTGAAGGTCTATGTCAGGGCTATCCAAATTGAGCTAGCACCAAAACTAAAGAAGTTATGGCCAAAATAAGGTTGAATGAGGGTGAATAAAATATTCACCTCTCATCTAAATTGTACAGTCTTGGTGTGAGATACCTGAAGTGCATTCTTTTGGAAGGAGGACAATCAGTGCTATCTTATGATGCTATCCATTTCCCTATATCTCATCTAGAAAAAAAGCCATGGGAAATCAAGTTCCATACAGATTTTGAGAAAAATCATATATCTGGATCACAAAAATTGAACATGGCATAACTTTTTCATATTTAATGTTACCACATACAGGATGAGGTTCCATTGTATAGATCCCATTCAGGGCTAAACAATGAACTAACCTTGAGCTCAATATCTCAAAAACTGACAAAGCTATCGCAGTTTTAAGGTTAAGATCCCACAGATTGGCAAGTACACCTTTACTGTGGGATACTATCCAATAAATATGATTATGAGGTGTCTAAAAGATGAACAAGCTTGTTTAGAATCTAATACCTCATATTTCATTCAATCCTGGGGTCCCATACAGGTTCTGTACAGCTTTCAATGCCTCATACACATCAGAAGAGGGCTGTGTGATCCCCAGGTAAAAATGTTTGCCCTGTATTGGGGAAAGCTTCCAGGATGTGGTTTCAAAACCACATCTGAACCCAATGAAGATTATACAGGCCTTTTGAAAGCCACAACTTAGTTCTCTGAAGTGAAAAATATTCAATTCCTCTATATGGATGGTCTAGAGGACCTTCCACCCCATTTCAGGATAAAAGGAAGCCTTTTCTCTGCTGGAAAAGGAACCCCCATCCTACTCTTGGATTCCTATGTAGTAAAAATGTCAAAAAAAGCTATACTCTTGGAAAATAATCAGGTATAACTCAATCTAGTTTATTGTAGTTCTTATTATAGTAACCCAACTGGTAAGACTTCACCCAGGGCTTTAAACAGTGCTCACCACCACTATTCCCATAGTAAAGCCCTTATACCATCAATCGAAACCTTTTTTTATATTTATAATATGTGTAACAGTCAGATTTGAAGCTGTAAATACATTTATTACCACTTCATCATAGATCAAGCCAGAAGATCTGGCGGCCTGGCCATGTTTTTTGAACTCTTTTGACTATTTTTGGCATAAAAGTGAATTTTTAATCATAATTTTCTTCCTTAACATCATTTTTTGTTTTTTTAGGTGTAAAATCTCAAAAAAATGATATATTATTTCTTTGAGTGGTATATAATCATATATCACTGTGTTTTTTTATTTCTTTTTCATGTGCGTTGATAATAATTGAATCAACACAAGACTATGGAGGGTGTTTTTCTGATATCAAAACACTTAAAAACCCTTAATAAATTCCAGTTTAAGAAAAAAGAACCTCAAGTACTTTAAATAACAGCTCAGAGGTGTGGTTGGACATATTAATAATCTCAATTGTCCATTACAGAACCACTAATAAGATTACACTTTTGAATTAAAAGTTAATATGTGAGATATTGGGATACAAACTCTATACCATACATCCACAAACCAGTATTGTTGACGTGTAATTGATAATTTAAATTACATATCATAATACAGAGGCATAATATAGTAATATATTTCCCAGAGGCCATTCTTAGACATGCAAACAGCATTTTAAAACATCTTGACTGACATAAGTGCTCATTTACTTTGATTCAGTGGAAGAAAACTTAATCCAATTTGAAACCAAGTAACAAGGCAGTACCCCAGTGATACCTTCAGAAATAGAAGGAAAAAGGGAAAAGGAAAAAGGCACAGTGAAAGCCTCATTGCCACCAAGAAGTGAACAAGAATTGCCACTTAGAGGAGTAGAAACATACAAAACTCTGCCCCCATACAAGGTAAACCAACCTTGATAACTTTTACAGGGAAGATTACAGTAATCAGCCCAGTTGTAACTTGTAAAGGCAAATTTCCCAAAGCAGTAGAAAATAACTTGCACAGGGCACAGTACAAGGTAAATACCCTAAGAAAATAAACTTTTTTACTTCTTGAAAACACTGATGTGTCCCCTGTACACCTCAGGGACCTTGGAATCCCAAAGAACCAGCCAGAGGACAGACAACGCCTGTTCAGAACCAGAAGACCAGGACCAGGACACCTTGGACACAGTGGTTAATGGCAATACACTGAGGGAAATCATACCCACTCTGCCATTCACCTTGTAATTCAATAGAAACCTCAAACCAGAGGACTGGAAGGATATAGATCAAGCTCTCCAGCTCCACCAACTCCTCAAAGACTGATTACAATGAAGCATGGAAAATAAGAGGTTCAACCTAGCATCACACTAGGAAGAACTTGGAGCAAGTTTCCAGAAGATATACCTCAAATAGAAACTCTTCAAGTATCTTATGGTCATCACCAAAGGATGGAATCCCAACAGGCAGTTCAAAATCCTGGAGGAGAGTGCATCCAGGATAAGGGAAAATCAAGCCACTATCCAAGCTATAGAAGAACAATTGAACCAGAGAGTGCCTACTCTGATTCCTTCAGGATCACAAGTAGTAGACCTACCCAACTCTCCAGTGGCTTCACACCATTCAGGAAACAGCACATCAGTGGCCAAGAGTCACCATTCTTCACACTCCCAGGTAGGTTTCAGGAAAAGACAAGGAAACAAAGGGAAAAACAAGACTTCTTTCATCCAAAGGAAGAAAGAGTCAGACCCAATGATCCAGAAGCTGTTGGACTTGGTGAAAGAGATAACAAAGAGCCAGAAATAGCTGTAAATAATTTTAGAATCAGTTGCCCCTATTAATAGAAATATTACCCCCACTCAGAATGAACACAATGTTGTTACACCTGAGAGTAACTTAAAAAGTGATTAACTATGGTTACAAATGTCCCAATTTGCAGTTCAAAATAAAGAGAAGTTTGATTACCTCCATAGGAGCAATGAAAGTATCAAATAATTGACAGCCTTACATGAGGCTACAATAAAAGCAATCCAAGAGAGCTGTGCTAAATTAAGCAAAGCCTCTGAAGAAATCAATATAAGACTAAATAAAGTCTTTGAAGAGAAATAAAACTGAAATAGGGTCAGGGATTGTATTGATCAAGACATAAACAGATTGTTTAATGTCTTCCAAAATATGAAGTCTCAAGAACAAGGCCATTCTTTGAATAATCCATAACAAGAAGACATCAAACCATATGTCTTGCTGGATAATAAGCCAAGATAGATATAAAATGACTGATTCAGAGAAGAAAGCACGGAAAAAGATTACAGAGTCCTCAAGCCAGAGAAAATTCTCTGCTGTAGGAGAATATGATCATATGGAGCTCATTGATTATATTGATGGATGCTTCATTGATGTACCAAGAATACCAGATTACTGGATTACTGCTAGACTCAATACAGAATTCAAAGGAAATGCTAGTATTTGGTACACAGAGATGAAAGAAATCCATGGCAGAAAGAACTGGCCATGGTAGAAGAGTCAAATTATCCAAAAGTATAGCAATGGTACTTGTATATTGCAAAAGACAATGTCATTTGAAAATGGCAAATATTCTGTAGACAAAGAGTCATCTGAGTGGTGTCTTAGACAGTCTAAAAGACTTAAAGCCATTGATCCTCAAGTGAAAATTTAAATGAGGAATCACAAACCTTTGAAACAAATTCCAGAAGAACTAGGTAATGCAATAAAATGCAGATGCAACCAGAGTTGCACCCTAGATGACATAGCCAATACCTTACAAGATGTAAGGAAAAGGAGAAATATAGGGAAATATTCCCCATAAAAAAGGAGTAGTTTCAAAGAGAAACAACCTTTCAGGGTGGAAATCAAGAACAAACCCAAAGGAAGAAGGGCAAAAGTTACCAAGAAGAAAAACTCTTGTCACAATTGTGGGTCAACAGACCACTATTCGAAAAACTGTCCAAATGCAAAGAAAAAAGTCTATGCCATTGAATAAGTCCCAGAGGAGGAATATCCAACAGAGGATTATGAATCAGACTCTATGGTTGATTCCATCAGGGAAACACTTTGATGATAAAAAAGACCCAAAAGAGGAATTTCTATTGGAGTACCAAGAGGAAACACAACTAGAAATTCAGTATATACAGTTGGAAGCAGGAATTCCACAAGATACTGCAAGGAAAAACTTGTGTAAACACACACAAGATGCACAGAACTTCCTAGTCACACCAATGAGAAGAATGGCATATATACATGTGACAGCCAAAAATATGACTTTTTGTATTCACAATGCTCAACAACCATGGATCCTTGATAGTGGTGCACACTGCCCAATAGTGGCCAGAGAATACCTAGAGAGCCACTCCCCAAATTGGGAGAAGAAACTCTTTCCAACCAAGGAAAAGAACTTTAAGAGTGCATCAGGGAAGATGACATCCATTGGGACCATTATCAAAGAGATAATCATACCCCATAGGAAAGGTAATATCAGACTAAGCCCAGAGCTTTTAGTGCTTGAAGATGCTAACATCCAGGGATTCTTACTGGGAACAGACCACCAAAGGATGTAGGGAATTGACATTTACAATATTAAAAACAGGAACATTACCATAGGTAAAAGCAAGGAAAAGAAATTTTCACTTGGTATATACCATATGTCTAACCAAGACCCTCTAGAAGAATTTCTCAATCAATTAAAAGAGGGCCAATTGAGTGCTAACCTCACCAGTAAGCAAAAACTTAGCTTACTAAAAATACTGAGTAAAAAGGGACCATCCTTTTCCATTGGTGAAGAACCTTTGGGAAAGATCAGAGGCTATGATACAGAGCTATATCTAAATTTGGAAAGACCCTATCCACCCATTCTCAGAAGACCTCCATATCCAGAAAGCTTGGAAGCTACAAAAGAAATTGCAAAACAAATCAATGAACCTTTAGATATGGATGTTATCAGGAAGGTAGGACACAATGAAATGGTGGAAATTGTCACTCCTGTCCTTATCACTTGGAATGATGTAAAATCTAGGTTGTTTGGAGATTTCAGAGCCCTGAATAACCACACAAAATCCAATAGGTACCCTATACAAAGCATACCTCATGCCCTAGACAAGCTTGAAAAAGCCAAACACATAACCAAGATAGATTGTATGAAAGGCTTTCACCAGAATGGAGTTAAACCAAACTCCATGAAGTTACTTAGGATTATATGTCATATGGGCATATATGAGTACACCAGAGTGCCATTTGGCATCAAGAATTCCCAGCTCATTTCCAAAGGACAATGGACACAATATTTAAAGAGGAAATATTGGAAGGCTGGATGGTGGTATATATTTATGATATCATTATATACTCAGAGACATGGGAGGACCATGTGCGGTACATAGACAGAGTCCTTAGTAAATGCACACCCATCAATCTAAAATTTCACTTAAGAAGCGTACTTTTGGCCAACAAGAACTATTGGCACTATGACATAAAGTCTCAGGCCTTAACCTGGTCATAGATCAGAACAAATTAGCAGAAGTACTGCAAAAACCAGTACAAAAGAACATCAAAGAGATGCAATCTGTCCTTGGGTTTGCTAGCTACTACAGAAACAACATCAGAAACTTTGCCCACACAGATAGTAGTCTATACAAGTTATTTTCAAAAAATGTAGCTTTTGAAACTACCAAGGAAAGGAGGGATGCATATGAGAGTACCAAATATGAACTCACCAATGCACCTTTCCTCATATTGCCTTATTTTGAACTACAATTAAAGCTATATATAGATGCAGCTTGTAGTCAAGGCCTAGGAGCAGCCCTTCACAAAAGACCAATTGTCAATGGTGAACCAAGGGAGGGATTAATATGCTACATCTCCAGGAAATTGAAAGATTCAGAGGCCAGGTATGAAGCTACTCATACTGAATGTGTATTTTTAGTTTAGCCTCTAGAAAAACTCCATTATTACTTGGAGGGTGCAGTATTTGAAGTCTACAAAGACTGTACAGCCTTGAAGTCTTTAATTAACATGAAGACCACAAATAGACACATGTTGAGATGGCAAAAAGCTATCCAATATTATAAAGGTAACATGACCATAATATAAAAAGAAGGAAAAATCCACACCAATGCATATGGTCTAAGTAGATGTCCACTGGACAATGCCAAAACGCAAACCAGATTGTGGACCTTAAGTAGCTGCAAAAATACCTATCCATTTAATGGAAATAGACAGGAGAAAGAACTTCAAATTTTCTGAATGGAAACCAGAATTTGGTACCTCAGAAAGTGATAAAACTGAAGCAGAAGGGACATCAACTCCCATATTGGGAATAAGCTCCTCAGAACTGAATAATAAATTTTTCAGTTCAGTAACTAAAGCTTATGCCAACCACAAACATTGTAGCATATTTTTACAGCTCCTTCAACAGAATTACAGGAGCCCAGAACTGGAATTCCAGCTAGAGGAGCCCTGGTTGAGGGACTATAAGTATAATAATTTTTTTTCTTATAGATGGACTACTCTATCACATATAGAAGCACACTATTTCCCTCACAGTGATAGATAGAGACCACATATTTCTGATCCTTCAAGAATGTCATGACTTCCCCTACATGAGACACATGAGTGAAGACAGGATCAAAGAGAGGATTTAAAGCACAACTTGGTGGCCCCAATGGGAACAAGAGTTGAGTGAGTAAATCAACACTTGTGAAAGATTCCAGAAGTCAAACAGAAAAAATGTGAAGAAATATGGGCTGCTTCAACATATAGAAGAACCCAAACACCAATGGGAAACCATCAACATAGGCTGGGTCACAAGACTTGTTCCAGGAGGAAAGGAAAACTTCAATTCTTTCCTAGTCATAGTTGATAGGTATAGTAAAAGTGCAAGATGCCTACCATGTCACAAAGAAGACATATCTATGGATAAAGCCTTGTTATTCTGGAATAACATCATATCCACATGTGGAATCCCAAAAACCATAATTAATTTTGGACCAACCTCTATGACATGCTTGGAACAAAACTTGCATTTTATACAGCTTATTATCCACAGACAGATGGTTCAGCTGAAAGGATGATCTAGACAATGGAAGACATCATCAGAAGATTATGTACATATGGCATGGAATATAAGGACCATGAAGGATATACCCATGACTGGATCACACTTCTACCAGCACTCCAACTGGCTTACAATACCAGCCAGCACTCTACCACAGGGAAATCACCCTCACTGGTAGAAAAATGGTGGAACCCCCTATTGCCTGTGGATCACTTTAAGAAAAATGTTTTTACTATCCACCCCACAGGCAAAGACTTCCATGACATGTGGAATAGAGCATATGATACAGCTGCTAAGTGCATATCTGAGGCTAAAGAATAAAACAAACAGAGGTATGACAAGAGACACATGGAACCAGACTTCAAAGAAGGGGACCAAGTGTTAGTATTTACACTCAACTTTAATAACCCTAAGGGACCAAAGAAATGGAGAGACTCATTTGTGGGACCCTTCAGTATCATAAAATTGATAGGGAAAAATGCAGTGAAGTTTAGACTTAGGGAGGAATTCTCTATGAAGCACCCATTATTCCCAGTGAGTTTGCTCAAACTGTACTTCCAGACAGGAGAGGATAGGTTCCCCTCCAGGAACAAGACCTACACCCCACAAGACATGGGGGAGGTGGAGGACTCCCCTGGCCCTGTGAAAATGGCAATCAAGGCCAGGAAGATCAGACTGAATGGTAAGGACCAGAGACAATATTTGGTCAGATTCAAGAACCAAACAGCAGATAAGGATAAATGGTTGGCAGAAGATGCCATACCAGATGGTCACCTTAACCTGAGCAGTTTCAGAGAATCTAGGAAGGATGAAAAGTCTTATAAATGATGATCCTTTTTTGGAGGAAGGGTATGTCAGCCTGTGACTCATAACCAGGGCACAACCTTGACAGCCAAATACCATAAACCAATGGTAGAGCAAAATACCACCAAAACACGGAACGGAACCAAACCAGCTCAAAAGATATCAAAAGAAAGAGGAAGATCACCTGTTTCCAAATATACAAGCCCCATCACCATAGGACAAATGATAACAAAGTATTTACTTCTCAAAGAAGTTGCTGAGCATAAGCCTTGATTGTCACCTCTCATATGAAATCCAGAGGAAGAGGCTTAAGCCCAGTAAATAGGTATTGAAATTAAAGCTCTAATTCAGGGATATCCAATAGTACTAGCCAAATTTAGCTAGCACCAAAACTACGGAAGTTATGGCCAAAATAAAGTCAAATAAGGGTGAATGAAATATTCACCTCTCATCTAGCTTCTACAGCTTTAGTGTGAGATACCTAAAGTGGGGCCAAGTTTAAAAGAGAGCAATAAGGGCTATCTGATGATTCCATCTTTTCCCAATATCCCATCCAAAACAAAAGCTATGGGGAAATCAAGTTCCATACATATTTTGAGAAAAATCATATATCTGGATAACAAAAATTGAATATGGCATAACTTTGCCATATTTAATGCTACCCATACCAAATGAGGTACCATTGTGTAGGTCCCATCCAGGGCTGAAAAATCAACTAAACTTGAGCTTAATATGCTAAGAACTGACAAAGGTATAGCAGTTTTAAGGTTAAAATCCCACAGCTTGGCCAATACACCTTCACTGTGGGATACTATCCCATAGCTATGATTATGAGGTGTCAAATAGACAAAGAAGCTTGTTTATCCTTCAATGCCTCATAGTGAATTCAATACTGGGGTCCCATACAGGTTCTGTACAGCTTTCTATGCTTCATACACGTCAGAAGAGTGCTGTGTGGTCCCCAGATAAACATTTTCACCATGTATTGGGGAAAACTGCCCCGATGTGGTTTTGAAACCACATATGAGCGCAATGCAGAGTATACAGGGCTTTTGAAAGCCACAACTCAGTTCTCTGAAGTAAAAAAATATTCAATTCCTCTACATGGATGGTCTAAAGGACCTTCCACCCCATTTCAGGATAAAAGGAAGCCTTTTCTCTTCCAGAAAAGAAATCCCCATCCTGCTCTTGAATTCCTGTGTGTTACAAATGTCAAAAACAGTTATACTCTTGGAAAAGAATCAATCATACCAAAATCTAGTGTATTTTAGTTTTCATTATAGTAACCCAACTGGTAAGACTGAACCCAGGGCTTTAAACAGTGCTCGCCACCACTGATCCCATATTAAAGCCCTTATACCATCAATAAAAGCTTTTCTTTATATTGATAATCCATTTCACAGTTATAGTGAAAGCTGTAAACACTTTTATTAACACTTTATCATAGACTCAGCATTACACGCATACCATCAAACCACAAACCCCTACCACACAGAATGCAGTTAATATACCATAGCAAATTTAATTTATTCCAAGATTCTTGTGACAAACCAAAAGATCTTCTATAGCCTCATTTGTTTCAAAATTTTAAGTTTACCTTGCATGCCATACACTTCAACCTTCATATGTGCAGGTACCATATTGTTCACAATAATAAGGTGGATAACCATATCCATTGGTTCCTCCAAGCTCTTGTGGGGCTTCATAAATTACTCATTGTCAGCTGTGCCACCTTCAATGCTAAGCTGTTCTGCACATTTCTTTGACTTACTCAAGAAGAAGGCAAGTTATTCAACTGCCCCCATTAGAGTCCCAGAGGATTGGTGGGATTTGTTGATGGTGCCACATATGGTTTGGGTGAAATCACATTGTATGAGACTAGACTAATGTATTCAGGAATAAAATTCTTCAAAAAACGTTGAATTGGAATGGAGGGGTAAAGAAGGCTCTGAACCATTTTGTAGAATTAGTGTTCAGATTTTGAAAGGTTATACGGAGGCTTTGCCAATTACTTAATCAATTCTAGATTCCAAATTTTGTTACTAAAAAAGGCTCCAGTTTCTTTTTCCTCAAAAAAATCTAACCCTATATATTGCAATGTATATCACATGAGTAAAAAACCCAATGATAATTTATAATTCACAAAGATAAACCTCACCTGAAATATCAAGCTCCTCAAAGAAGGGTGAAATTTTAAGCTCCCTATTACTGTTTACCTCAATACCAACAGGCAGGAACTTATCCACATCATTTTTTGGTAAATTGCCCCATTGAAATTTGTAAATACTATTGGTATTTTCAATCCCTCTTTTCCATTATTCCTTCTTTACTAATATTGGAATGATAATTCAAAATTTCTCCAAACTCTCTAATATTGGATACTAAAAACTTCTTTTCTCATTGGCTTAAATTGACACTTTGAGCTCAGGTTTAAGAATTATATCAGTCATATCTCTGCCCATTGTATCCTGATTGAGCTTCCAACACTCTTGGGGTGTTTGGATATTTTGAAGAGAGGAAGGAGGGGATTTATTGCAGATTGTTTCATTGAGTGGTGGGGTGGCTTCAGCTTGTGGAGCTTCATTAGAATTATGGTTGACTTCAAGATCAATAATGTCATCAGCTTTATCAAGAGAATCTCTTGCAGTGTCAAAGGTACAGAATTTTTTGTTGTTTTTTTGGTGGAATTTTTATTTGTTCTTTTTCCTAAACCTTTCCCTGGAACTTCAATAACCACTCAAGATCCTTCAGATAGATATTCTTCCACCTCCACACCTATCCATATATTGTAACCAGCTGTTGTTATCAATTTGGTATGCAATTAGTAATGGACTTACTGTTGAGATACACCTTGAGGAGGCTCATTGCTTCAGAAATTCTTTGATGTAATGTGGGATTAGAATGAGGCAGTACCTGGAGGGGGAAATTGCAGGTACCTAGTTTTGAATTTTTAGTAACTCCTGTAATCAATGGTGACAAGGGTGTATTGTATTCCCCTCCTAAAATACTGAAAAAAACCTTTCTTGGAGCTCACAAACCAAAAATAAAATTTGTAAGTGGATTGAAAACTGCAGAAGACAAATTTCAGCAGTCTCAGCTCAGAACTTTTCAATGTATAATAAGGAATCTAATGTCAGTAATTTAGTTAATTTTGAGATTTTAATGAAATACATTTCTGTATAATTGCTATTTTTTAGTGAAATGGGGGTGAGTGGTTTTTTTGTGGTGATAAATATGGTAAGATGGGCTATTGAAAGTGCTCTAGAAAGTTTGATGAGTGTTGATGAAGGTGATTTTTTAAGGTAAAGCTATATTAGAGGAAAATAATTTTTAAGGGTTTGTTATTTTTTTGAGGAGTGGTTAACAATAAGATAAAATTGTATTCATCAAATTCAGAAGGCAAGATTACTTTATATTTCATTTTTAGAGGGGTAAGTTAATTTTAAATCTTGGTAAAAGGTTTTAAATTTACTAGGTGAAATATTTTGATAGAGTAGTAACCCTAATATTGGGTACTGGATAATTTTCTTTTTTTTAATAATAACATTCCACTGAGCTTAGCTACTGGGTATTCTTAAGCACTATACCTCCATTGATCTTATCTACTGGGAAAGTAAATATACTATAAAATACTGGACTACCTCCCAGGTGAGGGATAAATTATTCTTATGCTTTTATTGCGCAGGGGATATAATGTGCATGGGGGGAGAGAGCCCCTCTATTGATACCTTTTGGGAGCCCAGGGGGGCCTCCATGGGGGCTGTCTTTTCAACTTTAATTCTTCTTGATTTTATCAGGTGACTTTGTTTTTGGTGAGGAATTTTCTTGCATGGGTCAGGTAATTTAAGGCTTGGTGATTATTATTTCTCCGCACAGCCTCCATTTATGACATGATGATCTTTTGGTGAGCTTATTATCACATTATATTCTTGTATTTTCCTTGCATGCATGAGGTGATTTTATTTTGGCTGGGTATTTTTTTGTGCACATCCTCTTTTCTGTCACCTGATATGCTGTTGGTGGGTTCAGTATCACATGATGACATTTCATTTCCTTTGCATATGTCATATTTTAGGCTTTGTAGAAGTGGCTGTGTAGTTTATGCAGGTTTAATGGCTGTGCTTCTTCTTTTTGAGCTTGAAAGTGAGGTCAGGTGATAATTTCTTGAGCTTATTAATTTTCTATTGTGGATAAGATGATGTGATCTTTTTTTAGTTTGACATGTGATGTGCTTAGTAATATAGTAAATCTCCTTCCATATTCTAATGGGGCTGTGTCATGATGGAGGGGTTTGGGACTTTTATTGAATGAATGGGGGAATTAAGTGGGATTTAGGGTTATGACATTTTCTTGCATTATTTGATGTATTGTAATCTATGCATGCAATGAGGCTGTGTCATTTAATTGAGTGGCAGTATTGTGGATATGTTTCTGTAGCTTGAGATTTTCTTTAATCAGTTTCTTCTGCAGGAATTTCAGTGGATTGAGAATTGTCCTGTATTCCTTATATGTAATTCTTCCATGTGTAAGCTGAGGATCTAAGGAGTGTTTTTCGCTTTCCTTGCAGATATTCTCCTTATTTTTTGGGTGATTGTTGAAATTTTGATATTTATTGTATGGGTTGAGGGTTTTTTATGGAGTTAGAGTGAAGATAATATTACTGATATATTTTGTTTTGCTTGTTACTGTGATTATTTGTTTGAGTAGGTAACTGTATGTAATATACTAGTAATTATCTGGTTTCATAATTTTTTGTTCATTTGCTGTGCATCTTCAAAATAATATTGTGGGTTATTTTTAGATTCTTCATTACAGTACATTTTCTTCATTAATTTCCTTCATCATTCCTAGAAATTCTTGAATATTCTGATATTTTGTGAAACATTCTCAAGACTTCCCAAAACTTCCACAAAATTCATTTCCAGCCATACCCGAACTTTTGAGGGTGTTTCCACTGTGGCTTGAACCCATTACCTTCCCAGTTTTCAGCTTCAGAGATCCTCCTTACCAAGAGAGAGGGCCTTTCTTTTGAGATCCAGAATTCCTGCTAAATGCAGACAACTCCCATGTTCACTAATTCTTCTGATAATCTTCTAAGCTACTGTTCTCGCAGAGTTGGTTGAAAATGTGACCTAGGGTTATTTTTGATATGGATTCCATTTCTGAAGCAAAAATTGATGGTTTAATTGATATTTTTTCTGATAATATGACATTTTCTTTTAAAAACCTTCTTTTTATGGCCTTTGCTGAATGGGATTTGTGGTTATGCCATTATATAATTTGGGCTAGATTGAGATGTAATTTTTCTTCTTTTATTATTGATTTTTTTTGACTATAGCCTTTTCCCCCTTTTTTTGCAATCAGAGGTAAAGGATGAGCTTGAGTATGGCCAAAATGGTATGGAATACCACAGTACATAATCAGGAATTTTAATATCATTTTGAATTTTTTCCAGCCTGGGGAGTTTTTGTGTGATGTTTGAGACAAAATTCTCCTTGGATATAATTTTCACCCTTCCACATAAAATTACCTCATCATGTCCAGAATCGTCTATTGGTACACAAGGTTCAAAAGTCTTTCCTTTCTCATAGCTTCCCAAATTTGGTTTTGAGGGCTTAGGGGCTGAGCTGAAATAAAGGTTCTGAGAAATCATCAGTTTTTGATAGATTCAAAATATTCATGAACTTATGCTCAAATTGTGGAATACCTGGTGGGTCTTGATTATTCTCATTTCCCAGGTTCTCTACTTCAATTTCTAATTCATTACTACTGTCCATATCAGGGCTCTCACTCCAACTCTCTGGGACAGAAATTGGTAGTTGATTTAAGTCTGTTAAAATTCTTGGGGTTTGCTGCATTGGTTGTGGCATACAGTAGGAATTTTATTGAGTATATAGATGGTTACAAATTGATTTTCAACTTGAGTGAAAGCTGTAGAATAAAAAGATTGAAATTGAACAAAAAAGATGGGAGTTCTGATAGTGGTGGAAGTAGATCAAATCCAAGATATCATTGATTGATGCTTTTTAGGTAATATCAATATTGGAGAATTTGGGAAAGGTTGTAAGAAGCTAAATATCAATTTGAAGCAGTTCAATATTTGGTGAATTTTCTAGAAAAAGAAACTATTTCAGAACCACAAGCTCCTCAAAAGGCACCTTCTCATCTACATCCCGAGAACCTTCCATCAATATCTATTGAACTTGTAATGCATCTGCAAAATTTGATTTGTTGTGAAATTCAAAGAGGTGATGTGTTGCAGATTATTGAATCCCATTCAAATGAGATCAATTCCCTGTGAGAAATTCAATAAAATTGACTAGTGAGAAACCTACTAAGGTCATTTTTTGAATTATTCAACCCCCATGAGGTAAGATCTAAGCAAAGTTTTCCATTTGAATGATATGAAATAAAATTGTTTTGTTGGAGAAAAAAAACACACAATTCCAGTTCTAAATAGTCCACTTATTAGGCTTCAACTTTATAGTCTCATGGCAAAAACACTAAACATAACATTGTGAATATTTTCACCAATTGGGCCCCAAAATGTTCTGGGTGAGAAGGCCATTCAGAATATTTTTGTGATTGAGTTCATCATGTGCGCCAACAAGCCACTTTACCCTATGGCTCTAAACACTTACTATGATGAAATGTAGCTCATATCACCCTTTCTCCCCTTCCCATGTAATGGAAACTCATTGAATTCTCATTGAGGGAGAGCATTGGGAATTGGGAATTGGAGTTGCATGAGCATAAGGATGGTAAATTGTGCAAATAATCAGCCATTGGTGTGGAAGCCAATTATTGCATGAGTGTAGAATGGTAAATTTAGAAAATTAGAGAGCAGTGTGGGAGAATAAGAATGGTAAGTTGTGGGGATGTGGAAGCTTAAGGATGGTATATGGAAGAGATGTGCAGGAAGTGGTGCAGAAGCCAATCTTTTCATGGGTGAAAGTATGGTAAATTGGTTAAATGATCAGGAATAAGTGCAGAAGCAAATAATCATGTGAGTTTAATAATAGTAAATTTAGAGAATGGGGGTAGTTGTGGAAGCATAAGCATGGTAAGCTTCAGAGATGATGAGGTGAGGGTGCAGAATCCTAAGGATGGTATATGGCATAAGTACAGAAGCTAATCTTTGCGTGATTGGAAGGATGGTAATTGGGGAATCAAACAGCCAATAATTTTTTGAGGGTAAGGATGGCAAATTGAGAAACATTGACAACCCTGCTTACGTGCCAGAAGAAGCTTCCCCACAAATCCCAATAGAAGGAATCAGTGTTACAGATCTAAACACTACCTTGTTTGAGGAGGTAACAAATAGTTATACTCAATATAAGAGCTGTAGCATTATATGCCAATTACTTACTAAAGCCTCTGAAGATAACTCCTTGATAAATGCCTTGGATTAGATATGATGGAAGATTTCATTTACTTGATGGAATAATCTACCATAGGATCAAACGCACATTTTTAATGAAAGTTTTGGACATATTCTTAATTAATATTTTACTGAAAAAATGCCCTGACAGCCCCTTCTCAGGACACCTCTCTGAGGACAGAACAAGGGAGAAAATCAAGACCTTTATATGGGGGCCAATGTGTCAAGAAGATGTTTCAGAATATTGAAAAACCTGTGACAGATGTCAAAGGGCAAATTTATCCATTGGCAAAAGAGTTGGAAATATGATCAAAATCCAGGAACCCAGCAAGCCTAGGGAAATTGTCAATATGGATTGAGTAACTGGTCTACCACCAGGAGTTGGTAAAAGCTAGAATGCTTTCCTAGTGTCACAGGGGCTCTTGGAAGAAGAGGGCCTGGCACTCAGGAATCAAGAACTCACTTGGAGGGCTCCAAAGATAAAGAATAATAAGAATGAATTTCTTTAAGAAGAATAAAGGGGAAAACAAGTATTCCAAAAGATGAGATAAGAAAAGATGAAGCCAATGGCCAAGGATAATAAAGAAGCGAAAAGCCAAGAAGCCAACCAAGTGAATCCTCAATTCACTGTTTCAACCTGCCAGAAAAGGAAATGGAATTAGTATAAGGATATGACCACCAATATCCACTGGACAGGCGAGGAAATAAAAGAAAAGGGTGCTGAATGACTGACTTAAGATTATCAGTATTAACTTTAATAAGGTAAAAGAAAATAAGGATAAAATTAAATCCACTATATTAATTAACTGGGGAAAAAGTCCCCAGGTGCTGAAAAGGTGGCCAGTATATGTGAAAAGCTGAAAGGTTGATCCTGGAAGGTGGATCAATGACTGTATTGTCCGAATCGGGAAATACAGTTCTGGCCATCTTGAGATTTGAACTGTGTGATGGAATTCCCACAGTGGAATAAGAAGTGGCCCAATTGGGCCAAGGCCATACAGGTTGATTGAATAAGGCCTGTACGGATGAATTGGGTTGTCCAAGGAGTATTGAATACTTGATGTCTTGACAACTGATTGAATTTGTAATACCTCTTGCGAATTGACCTTAGAATAATCCTGAATGAATTGTACCAACCCAACTCCTGCAGATACAGGTGGTTGGGATCCTTGAATGATCTTCTGAATTACCGCCATGGATTGCCAGACTGATAAGCTGAAAAGTCCTCCTTCGAAAATGGGCGTTGGAATTATGGACCTTGAAATGGAAAGGTGGAATTGGGTCCTGAAAACGTCACCATTGGATTGCTGAGTAAAAATGGTGCATAATGGTATATAATACCATATATGCACCACACCTGCAATCTTGAGTACGGAGTGCATGAAGGAAAGGAAAGAATTCCCCTTAAGTTGAGGGAAATGCTTGTTGAGGTGATTTGGTGGCCTCTGGTGGTTTCCAGAGGCCATGACGGTGAAGTTGGTCCATGGTGGTCCAGGGCCAAAAATGGGTCCTACGGGATTTATGGCCAAAAATGGATCCAAGGTGTTTTTGGTCCAATTTGGGTCCAAGGGATTGGTGGCCAAAATTGGCTCAGGTGGGCCCAATTGTGGTTTGGGACCCACTTGGCCTTGGGGGCTAGGTGGTTGCCCCCTTTGGCCCCTTTTGGCCTCATTGGATTAGGCCAAAAGGGGCCTAACCCGCCTACGGACCGCGGACCGTAGAAGCCGTGGGGGGCCTAAATGGCCCAAAAAGGCCATTTAGGCCAAAACCCCATAATGAAAGGGGTGGCCATGGGGCCTGGAAGCCCCTGGAAGACAAAAGGAACCCCCCAGGCCCAAAAACAGTGATGGAGGCCTGGGGGTTGGTGAGGTTGACGCAGGATATGGCCTGAGGCCATAAAAGATGATGGAGGCCATAAGTGGCCAATGGAATGGGTTATGGCATAAGAGCCATGGAACACCAAAAAGGGGTCAATTGGCCATAAATGATATGACATGGCCAATTGGCCCCAACTTGGCTCCAGGTTGGATTGCCGCCGCCATCAAGGAGGGGGGTCAAAATACGTGGTTGTGACAGTACCCCCCTACCTTGAATGGTGAGCTCCTGAGCACCAAGATAAGGTAGAGGCCTGTTGAGGCTAATGAGACGGATTTGACGTAAGGATTCCAGAGGCATTGAATCTTGAAAAGAGAAATTGAAACGATAAGCTTGTTGGCATATGAATTGAGGTTGACTTGGTCTTCTCTTGACATTTGGCTTTGACAAAGTTGAAGACATGATTTGACGTAAAGATTTTGGCGTTAAAGAGTTATAAGAAAAGAAATTTTGAAAGAATATAAAGAGTAAAAGAGAAACAGATATAAAGAGAGAAACAGAAAAAATAAAAAAAATGAAATTTGAGGAGGAATCCAATCTTCATCACGGGTTACGACAATTGATTTTGAAAGTGGCCAAGGACCTGGATAAAAGAATTTGATGCCAGGTGCTCACAGAGTGGCCAAGGTGATGTTTTGACAGATTGTAGACCCCTCAGGGAAGTGCACACCAGGAGAGGAACTTACTTTTAGTAGTTGCCACTCCCGCCAGTGCCATAAATAAAAAAGCTCTTGATAAATGAATGTGTTGAAAGAATAAAGTCTTGGGAAGGAGAATGAAAAAGGAATGGTCCATTTGCCCAAGTGTAAATGGCCATAAATTTGGAATTCGGATGTTGAAAGCCGGGCCAAAAGGTCTGTGTCCAAATTGAAAGGTGCTCACAGAGTGGCCAAGGTGATGCTTACAACAAAGAAGAGTAGAATACCCCTAAAGGTGCATACCAGGAGTGGGACTTACTTTTGGTAATTCCTCTCCCCACCAAGCACCATAAAAATTCAAGCCATTGAAGAATTGGGTCCTGGCTTGTCAGGATATAACGAATGAAAATCTTTGACAAGTTCAGGACAACTCTTGAGGTTTTCAGCTGGTTCCCATGTGGATCTTTCTGAATCTTGACTGAAACCTTTCCATTCCACCAGATACCATAATTTTCTTCTCTTGAGCTTTGAATCCAGTACTTGAGAGACTTCCCATTCCTCTTCTTCTTCAATAATGATTGGAGGAGGAGGCTCTTGATGCCGATTTGGGATCGTTGATGTCTTGACTGGTTCCAAGAGTGAGATATGGAAGACTGGGTGGATGGATTTCCATTGAGATGGAAGCTTGAGGTGGTAAGCATGAGTACTGACTTTCTTCAGGATTGGAAAGGGACCCAACCATCTTTCAGACAGTTTCTTGGTGGGTCTAGTTGATTTGATATTCTTGGAAGAAAGCCATACCAAGTCACCAGGATTGAAAACAGGTGGACTTGCTCTACTTTTATCTGCATACCTCTTAAACCAGTTTATGGCGATTTCAAGTTCTCTCTTGACATCTTGCTGTACTGATTGGATTTTTGTTGATAACTTTCCAGCAGGAGTATCTTGAGTGATGTGAACTGAATCAAATTGTGGATCTCTTCCATAAACGGTGAAAAACGGTGATTGCTTGGTTGAAGAGTGATCAGAATTATTGTAGGCAAATTCAGCCAGAGGGAGCCAGGTGTTCCAATCATCTTGATGATAACTGACATACATCCGAAGATACTGTTCTAGTATCTGATTTACCCTCTCTGTCTGTCCATCAGTTTCTGGGTGATAAGCAGTTGACAAGTCTCTTGAAATCTTGAGCTGCTGACAAAGATTGGTCCAGAAGGAAGAAACAAAGAGTGAACCTCTATCACTGACAATGCTTGATGGAAAGCCATGCTTTGAGAAGATATTCTTGATGAATAAATGGGCCAAATCCAAAGAAGTTATTGAAGACATTGTTGGAATAAAAACCGCCATTTTTGAGAATCTGTCCACTATGACAAGAATTGAGTCAAAAGAATTGGACAGGGGCAGTTGAGTGATGAAATCCATTGAGAGACAAATCCAAGGACCATTTGGAATTGGAAGAGGTTTGAGGAGTCCAAACTTCTTATGGTGGATATTCTTGTTTCTTGAACACTGTTGACAGGATGATACATAATCCTTAATGAATTGAGTCATGCCGGACCAGTGGAAATCCCGCTTGACAAGTTTGAGAGTCTTCTCTTGGTCAGGGTGTCCAGCTAGAGGAGAGTCATGACGCTTTTGAAGAATGCTGAGTTGAATTGTGGAGTCATTTGGGACTACCACCCGATCTTTGAAGAGAAGAAGTTGGGAGGAGGAATCAAGAGAATAATCTTGGACAGATTTACCTTTACCCAAATCTTCAAGGATACTTCTGTACTGAGGATCTTGCCATAATTTCTTCTGAATTGAATCAATCAAATTTGAAAAAGAATCCACCTTGACTGCAAAAAACTTTGAGGGTTGAACTTCATCTTGCTTAATGAGTTGTTGAAAATTCATTGGATTCTTGCTGATGAAATCCTCCCCCCTCTCCGGATAGACGTCGTCCCGACGTGATAAGGCATCTGGAAGAGTTGCTAGGCGGCCAGGGCGGTAAGTGATTGAAAAATGAAATTCAGATAAGAATTCGGCCCAACGGGCTTGACGGCGAGTAAGGATCTTTGATGACATAAAGTACTGAAGAGAAGAATGATCGGTGAGAACTTCAAAAGGAGAGGACAGAGAAAGAAGAAAAGCCCTCCAGCGCTTGAGAGCCCAGACTATACCAAGGAGTTCCTTGTCATGAATTTCATAGTTGAGTTCTGCTGGAATAAGCTTGCGGCTGTCAAAGGCAATGGGATGTTTTCCTGAGTCAGAGACCTGACTCAGTACAGCACCCAAAGCATAATCGGGTGCATCGGTCTCTACAATGGTCGGTAGAGAAGGATTGGAGCGGTAGTGAAGGCCTCTTTGAGTTGATGAAACTGGCTAAGAGCTTCCTCATTGAGGGGGAAACAGGAATCTTTCTTGAGGAAACTGGTGAGTGAACTGATTTTCTTTGAATAATTCTTGATGAAACAGCGGTAGAAGTTGGCAAAGCCAAGGAAGGATTGAAGAGCCTTGAGGTTTCTTGGAGGAGGCCAATTAAGGATCTGCTGGACTTTTGCTTGGTCCATCTTGAGGCCTTCAGAAGAAACAACATAACCAAGGTATTCTACACTAGAGACATGAAAAAGGCATTTAGAAGCCTTGGCAAAAAGGTTATTGGCTCTGAGTCTGGAAAGAACAGTGGACACATGGGTGACATGTTCTTCCTCAGATTTGGAAAAGACCATAATGTCATCCAAATAAACCACAACAAAAACATCAAGAAGATCTTGGAATATATCATTGACAAGATTCTGAAAAGAGGCAGGAGCATTGGTGAGCCCAAATGGCATAACCAAGTACTCAAAACTGCCATATTTAGTTCTGAAGCATGTCAAGTGTTCATCACCCTCCTTGATTCTGAGCAGGTTATATGCACCACGCAAATCAATCTTGGAGAAGATAGAAGAACCATTAAAGACATTAAGAAGCTGGTTCATAGGAGGAACAGGATATTTGTTCTTCCTAGTGACAGCATTGAGTTTGCGGTAATCAACACACAAACGGAGGCCACCATCTTTCTTTTTGACAAAGAGGACAGGTGCTCCTGTTGAGGAGGAGCTTGGCCGGATGAAACCTTTCTCTACATTCTCTGAAATGTAGGCCCTGAGTGTATCTGACTCTTGTTTGGATAAAGAGTAGATCACCCCAACTGGAGGTAGAGACCCCTCCAGTTCGATATGATGATCACAGGCACGGTGAGGAGGAAGTTTCTCTGCTTTCACCTTGGAGAATACATCCAAGTATTGGTGATAAACAGAGGGAACAACCTTCATCACGGATTCTACTTCTTCTGGCTCTTCCTCTTCATCCCACAACTCCTCCAGGGAGTCATGATAAGATGAAGGAGGAAGGTCCATATTCCCAAAGAAGAGATGAAGTGAAGATACAGAATTATCTTCCCCAACATCTTGAATCTCTTTGAAGACTTCATCTCCAGATGATGGTAATGACAGATGGGAATTAAGGGAAGGAATATGGACAGAAGATGGAACTGATGGTGTTCTAGAATCACCAACCAGAGCTGCACATGATTTGGCAGAGGAAGAGTCATTACGGAAGGAATTGGAAGGATCAGAATAGTCCTTTTGATCAGTATTAAAGGTGATCAGCCCTTGCCTCCAATCAATAGAAGGATTAAAATGATTGAGAAAGTCAAAGCCCAATATTAGGTCTTCTCCCTTGGGAGTATCAATGACTAAAAAATCCCATTCAAAGCTTGGGAAGGAAGGGAGCTCAACCATATATTTAGTATGGTGAGTCACAAATAAGGAAGGGGACTCAGAGGAGTCCAAAATGATAAGAGGAATCTTCTCTGGAAGTTCTGACGTAGTCAATGAGTACTTGTGAACAAACTGCTTTGCAATGAATGAGTGTGTAGCACCAGAATCAATGAGAATACTGTAAAAAACATCAGAAAGAGAAGAGAAAACAAAAAATTTAAGAGAATTCTTGACACCAGTATTCAGAATGCACAATTGTGCTCTGGAAGGAAAACTGTGAAGACCATTGAACACAACATGGTCTTCACTCAGGCTTTTCCCTGGCTGGGAAAACTGCCTGACGGTTGGGTAAGCTTGTTTTGAGGCCTTTTGACACAGGACTCAAGACTATGCTTCCCACCACAATAGGTACACAACCCCTCCTTGATTCTTCTTTCCTTTTCAGAACCTTTCAACTTGAAGTCCTTATTCAACAATGAAGAATGGGGCTTGTCCCGCTTTTGAGAATGAAATTTCTTCTTTGGTCTTGAACTTGAAGAAACTTGATGATGAGAAGAGTGAGACTTTGAGGCTTCAGGCTTCTTCTCTTGATGATGATTCTTTTCCTTCTGCCTCTCATGGTACCTGGTATCAAGTTCCAGGCTGACGTCCATTAAGTCTTGAAGAGAATCAATGTTTGAAGGATGGGAGGCCAATTGATCCAGAATCCTGGAGGCCAAACCCTTCCTGAAATGATGAATAAGAGCCCTTTCACCCCAATCCCCAATTCTTGAAACCAAACTCCTGAAATCGGCAATATACAAAGCAACATGCCCACCTTCTTTCATCCTAAGGCCATCCAATTCAGCTTCTGCTTTTCTTACTTCATTTGGGTCTCCAAATAAAGTGAACAATTGGGATTCGAATAATGGCCAGGAATTGAGGAGATAATTTGAGTCTTGATTATTGAGATTGGAAAGATAAGGCTCAATCCATTTTGCAGCCCTGCCAACTAAGAATGAAGTGGCATAAAGAACCTTCTTTCTGTCTTGAGAGAAGTTTGCCGGGTCATTATGAAAGATGAGTTGGCAAGACTGAATAAAGCTTCTGACTTTGAAGGGCTGAGTCCCATCAAAGCATTCTGGAGCCTTCATAGAGGGAGTCTTGAAGGCTGGTGGTCTTGATGATTCAGAAGAAGAAGCTGCTTGCAGATTGGCCATAATCTGTGTCATTTGTTGCATAATGGCCAATAAAGACGGTTCAGACTGATGAGAGGCAGGCTGATCAGACTGGGCTAGAGTTGGTCCTCTGGTGCCCTCAGATGCTCCCACAGGAGCAGGAGCAGCCTCAGTGCCATTAGACTCTTCCTCTTCCACAGAATTCTCCTCCTCCTCTTCACCATCTTCACCTTGAACCTTGGGACTGGTTCTTGAAAATCCTGGGAATCCGCCAACCACTCCTGATAAAGACATTGACCTTCTTGGCCCTCTTCCTTCCTTCCTGGATGGTGCTGCTCCTTCCATAATGGGTCCTCTGTCCAATCTGGCCCTCAGTTGAGAAACTGCTGGGGTACCGTCAAGAGGAGCCCTTGGAGTTGGAGTCAGAACACCTTGAGTTCTGGCCTGAGATCTGGTCTGTCTTGCTGGAGGTGAATGTTGAACTGGCATGATTTCAGGGGTAATCAACCAAAATAAATGAAATAAAATCAAAATTTTCCTGAAGTACAAAATCAACAATCAAATCTTGAGGAAATTGGATATTCAATGAATCAAAATTCTTCAAATACGTCAATCAATCAAAATCAAATGAGTCTTGAAGTAGAAATCAATATCAATGAGAATCTTGAAGTCAATAAGAACAATCAATCAAACAATCAAAATCAAATCAGATCAAAATCTTGCAGAAAAATCAATCAATCAAAATGAATTCTTGAGTCAAAATCAATTTATGTCAAAAATCTTGATGTGAATAATCAGCAAAATCAATAAAGTCTTCAGGTCAATCAATTATCTTGAGGTCAATTTTCAATTATGTCAAATTAGTCAATCAAATCAATTTTCAAGTGAATTCTTCCAAAAAATCAAAAATTCTTGAGGAATAAATCAAAATGAATCCTGATATGAAGAACGTGTCTGAATAACCTGATGAATAACTTGAGAACCAAAGATAAAAATGCTTGGATTATGGATAAGAATAGATTGATTAAGATTGAAAATGAGATTGAAAAGATAACAAAAGTAAAAATGGGTCAGCTTTCAATTTTCAGAATGAAGAATGAATGAGAGAAAATTGAGAGGTGACGAAGAATCATAAGATCATAAAACGTTAAAGAATCATAATTTTGATGAAATGAATGAATGAATTTAAAATATAAGAATAAAAGAATGAATGAATGAAGAAGAATTATGAGTTAATTAATATAATGTCACAGGGGCTCTTGGAAGAAGAGGGCCTGGCACTCAGGAATCAAGAACTCACTTGGAGGGCTCCAAAGATAAAGAATAATAAGAATGAATTTCTTTAAGAAGAATAAAGGGGAAAACAAGTATTCCAAAATATGAGATAAGAAAAGATGAAGCCAATGGCCAAGGATAATAAAGAAGCCAAAAGCCAAGAAGCCAACCAAGTGAATCCTCAATTCACTGTTTCAACCTGCCAGAAAAGGAAATGGAATTAGTATAAGGATATGACCACCAATATCCACTGGACAGGCGAGGAAATAAAAGAAAAGGGTGCTGAATGACTGACTTAAGATTATCAGTATTAACTTTAATAAGGTAAAAGAAAATAAGGATAAAATTAAATCCACTATATTAATTAACTGGGGAAAAAGTCCCCAGGTGCTGAAAAGGTGGCCAGTATATGTGAAAAGCTGAAAGGTTGATCCTGGAAGGTGGATCAATGACTGTATTGTCCGAATCGGGAAATACAGTTCTGGCCATCTTGAGATTTGAACTGTGTGATGGAATTCCCACAGTGGAATAAGAAGTGGCCCAATTGGGCCAAGGCCATACAGGTTGATTGAATAAGGCCTGTACGGATGAATTGGGTTGTCCAAGGAGTATTGAATACTTGATGTCTTGACAACTGATTGAATTTGTAATACCTCTTGCGAATTGACCTTAGAATAATCCTGAATGAATTGTACCAACCCAACTCCTGCAGATACAGGTGGTTGGGATCCTTGAATGATCTTCTGAATTACCGCCATGGATTGCCAGACTGATAAGCTGAAAAGTCCTCCTTCGAAAATGGGCGTTGGAATTATGGACCTTGAAATGGAAAGGTGGAATTGGGTCCTGAAAACGTCACCATTGGATTGCTGAGTAAAAATGGTGCATAATGGTATATAATACCATATATGCACCACACCTGCAATCTTGAGTACGGAGTGCATGAAGGAAAGGAAAGAATTCCCCTTAAGTTGAGGGAAATGCTTGTTGAGGTGATTTGGTGGCCTCTGGTGGTTTCCAGAGGCCATGACGGTGAAGTTGGTCCATGGTGGTCCAGGGCCAAAAATGGGTCCTACGGGATTTATGGCCAAAAATGGATCCAAGGTGTTTTTGGTCCAATTTGGGTCCAAGGGATTGGTGGCCAAAATTGGCTCAGGTGGGCCCAATTGTGGTTTGGGACCCACCTGGCCTTGGGGGCTAGGTGGTTGCCCCCTTTGGCCCCTTTTGGCCTCATTGGATTAGGCCAAAAGGGGCCTAACCCGCCTACGGACCGCGGCCCACGGACCGTACGGACCGCGGACCGCGGACCGTAGAAGCCGTGGGGGGCCTAAATGGCCCAAAAAGGCCATTTAGGCCAAAACCCCCATAATGAAAGGGGTGGCCATCGGGCCTGGAAGACAAAAGGAACCCCCCAGGCCCAAAAACAGTGATGGAGGCCTGGGGGTTGGTGAGGTTGACGCAGGATATGGCCTGAGGCCATAAAAGATGATGGAGGCCATAAGTGGCCAATGGAATGGGTTATGGCATAAGAGCCATGGAACACCAAAAAGGGGTCAATTGGCCATAAATGATATGACATGGCCAATTGGCCCCAACTTGGCTCCAGGTTGGATTGCCGCCGCCATCAAGGAGGGGGGTCAAAATACGTGGTTGTGACACCTAGTGATTTTTGAAAGTTTTGTAAGACTTCAATCTTTTTACCATGTCACAAAGATGATACAGCCATGGATACAGCTATTCTGATATGGAATAGAGTAGTATCATGGACCAGAATATTCACAAACATCATTAGTGACAGGGATCCCAAATTCACCTCAGCGTTATTGGAAACCTTCACCAATTTTTTGGAACAAATTTATCTTTCTCTACAGCTTACCACCCACAAGCTGCTTGTCTAGCTGAAATAATGATTAAAGCTTTGAAAGAAATGGTTAGAAGATTTTTTGCATATGGCCTAGCTCAAATATTGTGATGTGTTCACCCATTATTTGTGTACCCTTCTACCTGCACTGGAATCAGCATATAAAACATCCGTTCATTCCAGTACCAATAAAACTCCTGCTATTTTAGAAAAAGGATGGAATCCCAGACTACCCCAATATTCCTTGAGGAAGTATTTGGTTGAGATACATCCCACAGCTGCTAGCTTCAAAATAATTCTAGACAAGGCTAGAAAGAATGCAGTGAGGTTCATGGAGGACTCCCTTGTATATGCCCAAGACAAATGGGAAAAATTGCATGTGACTCCAGACTTCAAAGTAGGATAACTAGTAATTGTATCTACCACTAACTTGAATAGCATCAAATGATTTAAGAAGCTCAAAGACTCCTTTGCAGGACCTTTTGCTATCAAGGCCCTTCATGGGGAAAATGCTGTTGAAGTAGAATTATCTGATGAGCTGAGTAATAAGAATCCTACATTTCCAGTAAGCCTTATAAACCTTACAAATCTGGTGATTCTGAAAAATTACCCTTAATGAAAAAAGTTCCCCACCATATACTATATACCTCCTGTTGAATCATCTGGTACTAAGAAAATTACCAAATTTCTCAAAGAAAGAAAACTAAGAATTAAGAAAGTAAGGGAATACCTTATCAGGTACAGTGACCCAATTTGTGAAGATGAATGGTTAGCAGAAAAAGAAAAACATGAAGCTATCAAAATTATCAGAAGGTTCAGACATACTAGAAATAAAGAATATTACAAAGTAATACTCTTTTTTTAGGGGAGGGAATGTGAGCCTTAGAGGTACTTTTATATACCCAAAAGAACACAAATAACAAATAAAATTATAATTATGTATAAATGAATTTATTTATATTATAAAAACAGAAATTGAAACATATATATAAAATCAAACTTTTTGTTATAATTTAGAATTGTGAAAACACATCTTTACTTGAAAGATTGGGTAAAAATAAATTTTCACCAGAAATATTAAAATTAGAATATTTTTGGAAAAAAGTTAAATAAAAATTATTATAACTTTTTATCAAATAAATAAAACTATGTAAATTGTTTCACCATTGGAGTCCTCATAAAAAATAAGGTGGGGTTACCTCTTGGTGAAACTTCTGTAACACAACTCTAAATAAGCTTAAATTAAGTTTTTAATGTTTTCTGTATAAAAATTGAAAATCCTCAAGACCTTAATTTGATTCACACCAAATTTGATGTTAGACATCAATTTGGGGGTGTTAAAATTGAGGTGTGTTGTTTAGCTTATAAGTTATGAGGAAGTGAAGTATTTTTAATTGAAATGTCAAGATGTGTGCATGTATTACATAAGTGAACTTTGATTTTCATATGAGGTATAAATTATTACAGCTGTGTCCTGTAAAAACTCAATTGAACAAATATTTAAATTACAAGTATAATACATGATGAGGAACTAAAAGAAAAATATATTGGAAAGATTAATTCTGGGGTGGAAAAAGAATCTTGGCTCCAAGGGTTCCAGACTCCCCCAAATTCCTTTCTGACAGGCCTGGGATGCCAAGCTTAATCCAAAGTTTTGTCATTTTTGGCCTTGAATTGATTCACAGGGTCTGTGAATCAATTAATGATGAGGTTTTGATACCAACCAAGGAAGTTTTAACTGTTGCCAAGAAAGTAAAACTACCCTTAAGCTAAAAAACTTACAAAAAACAGTTTCAGCTGGCTTTGATGTCTCTTGAACACATTCTGATGTTTTTAAGGCTTGAAACCAGGTATTACTATAGAAATGGCTGATTTGAGGGTCTAAAATGGCTAAAAGTTGCCCTTTTTTGGTCCAAACCAGGGTTCAATGATGCCATAATTGGCTTTTCTGTTGTCAGGGTGTTTTCCAAAGCTGAAAAGAGTAAAGTTTACTTTTTGAATAAGAAAATTGGTGGCTAAGAAACAATGTCTTCTTTGCCCCTCTTTTCTCTTCATGTTGGAATCTTTTCCTTTTATAATTAGTTTAAACACTTTTAAACCAATAAATATAAGACTTTAACCACCCCTTTCAATTCTTTTTAAACCTTTTAACAATGTGAAAAATCATTATAATCATTTTTTGTAACTCTTATAATCATTTTTACCCTTGAACCACCCCATAAGTGAATTAAAGCAACTTTCATCACTGTTAACTTTGTCACTTTGTTTCCAAATTCACTCTGAAAATCTTTGGAGTGTTTTATCTTGAATGATCTTTTTAAATAATTTGTTCTTATATTGATTGCCTGAAGTTTTTTTTCTCAATTAATTCCAATTTAAATTTCTCTTGAAGTAATATCTCTTTTAGAGTGTTTTTGGATAGATTTTCATTGTTGGTATAAAAATAAATCTTTATAATATCACTTTTTTATACCTATAAAGTTTGAAACAATAAATGTGGTGTTTTGTATCTTTAAAATATGAATTTTTATTATTTTTAATCAAATTGTACATTATAAAAATTTTGACGTCAGGAAAATTACTTGATTTTTAATCAAAGTTTCATATCCACACCTTACAGTGATCTTGTAAATATAAGGCTCAATACCTTTTGAATCCCCGAAAGTTAGAAATAAAGTGGCATAGAGAGCTTTCTTTTTGTCTTAAGAGAAATTTGCCTTGTCATTGTGAGAGATAAGCTGGTAGGACTGAATAAAATTTCTGACTTTGAAGGGTTGAGTCCCATCAAAGCAGTCTGGTGCCTCAATAGAGGGCTTCTTTAAAGCTTGTGGTTTTGAAAATTCAGAAGATGAAGTTTCTTGGGTATTGACAATAATTTGGGTCCTTTGGTGCATAATGGACAATAAAGATGATATAGACTGATGAGAGACAGGCTGATTAGACTGGGCTAGAGTTGGTCCTCCAATACCCTCAGAGGCCCCCACAGGAGCAGGGTCAGTCTCAGTTCTGCATCATCTTCACCAAGACCTTTGAGACTTATCCTTGAAATACCTTGACAAGTGCAAACTACTCTTGTAAATTATTTTGACCCTCTTGGCCCTCTTCCTTCCTTCCATGATTGATCCTCTGTCTAAGTGGGCCCTCAATGGAGGAACCTCTGGGGTTCCATCAAGAGGAGCTCTTGGCATTGGAGAAAGAACAGCTTGAGTTCTGGCCTGAGAGCTTTTCTGTCTTGTGGGAGATAAATGTTTTATAGGAATATTGAGAATGAAATAAAATCAAAGATCAAATAAAAGGACTCAAGGAAATTTTAATGAGAGCTTGAATTCAAAAATAAAAATCAATATCTTGAAGGAAATCAAAAACCAATAGTTTCTTGAGGTAAACCAATCAATCAAAATATTGAGGAGTTCAATCCCTAAGTCTTTAGGGAAATCAATCCAATAAAATAAATTTCTGAGGACAAATAAATCAATCATGAAATAAAATAAGTGAAATCTTGAGGTAAATAGATCTCATGAGGTCAAAATCAATCATATCACAAATCAAATGGAAATCTTGCTGTGAATAAAAAATCTTGAAGAATATTCAAAAGTGAATCTTGATGAAAGAACTTTGAAACCAATTTGAGAGCAAATTTAACCTGTGACCTGATTTCAAATTGAATGGAATAATATTACTAAAATTATCAGCCACAACAATTTCAAAAGAAAAGAAAAATTTGAGAAAAATGAAGAGAAAATCAATTTTTGAGAGAAAATGAGTGATTTAAAATTGAGATAATTTGGAGAAATTTCATCAATACCACGAAATCCTCATAATTGATGAATGAATTATTATGAAAATGAAGATTAAGAATAAATTATGAGCTAATTAATCCAGCTTCACAGGGGCTCTTGGGTATAAAAGGAGTGGCCTGGCACTCAGAAATGAAGAACTCAATTGGAGGGCTCCAAAATAATCAAGCAGTAATTGAAGATTTTTTTTCTTTGATAAATAATAAGAGAAAGTAAAAAATATGCAGGAGACAAGCAAGGAAGCCAATTGTCAAAGAGCCAACCAAATTAATCCTTAGCTCACTGTTTCAACCTTCCAGAAAGAACAATGAAATCAGTAAAGAATATGACCACCAATATCCACTTAGAGGAAAAGAGGAAGGTTCAAATGACTGAACTATGAGTATCAGCATTGACTTCTAAGAATGAAAAGAAAATATCACTAAAAATTGATCCAGTAGATTAATTAACTGGTAAGAAAGTCCCAGAGGTTGAAATAGTGGCTAGTATATGTTAAAAGCTGAAAGAATGATCCTGGAGGGTTGAAAACCCAGCTGTATTGACAGTTTTGGGAAAATTCAGCTTGACCATCATGAAAAAAGAACCGTTTTCCTGCATTCCCATAGTATATAAGGGAGCTTGCCCAAAGAGCTCAATGACATAAAGGATGCTTGAATACAGCCTGTATGGACTAATTGAGCTGTTCAAAGAGTAATGGAGCTCTTGATGCCTTGTAAACTGATTTTAGAAACAATAACCTCTTGAAATTTCCCTTAAAGAATTCTTGGCCACTATTCCCTGGGAGGAATACTGTTGAGTTGGAAATGACCAATAACTGGAGGGCCAGCTTATTGGTCTCCTCAAAGGGTCTTCTGAGTGTCCCCATGGCTCCCAAGCTTGAGTCTTTGCCAGCCTTCCATTTTGAATGGGATGGTGAGGTGGTGACTTGATTTAAAATGAAAGAATTGAGTCTTCAAAACATCAAAATTTAATTGCTGAGGAAAAATGGTGCATGATGGTATATAATACCCTATATGCCCCATTTCTGGTTCCTGCAGTTCTGGGAAAGGTGTTTCCTTTGTATCAAGGAGTGACCCTGTTAAAAGGTGGCTGATGGCCTCTGGTGACTGCCAGAGGCCATTACTTGAACACCGGGGGTCCTTGGCATAAATTGCCATTCTTACCCCTTGAGATTTGGTGGGGCAAATGATATGGATCATTGGATTTAGGCCAAAAGGGTCCAAAAGGGGCCTAAAAATAATTATTTACAGTCTGAAGGCCGTAGAGGGCCTAAATGGCCCAAAACCCCCTAATAAAAGGGGGTATGCCAAAGGGCCTGAATGTCATTTATAGGGCCACAGGCCCCTTGTAGGCTGAGAAGACCCCCTGGGCCTATTACAGTGAGATGGCCTGGGGGAAAGAATTATGGAAATTGGCCCAAAGGCCTTAGAATAAAGATATGGCCTGTGGGACATTAATGTCCAGGGATGGTGGGTATGGCTCAGAGGCCACTAAGAGCCATAACGGAAGATAATTGGCAATAAACTTGATATCATTTCCAATTTTCCATAAATGGGTTAAGGAAAGTAATTGCCATCAAAACCCGTTGAGAGGTATTTCTCAAGGTTGTGACAATAGCAAAGGATGTACTCTGTTATCTTTGTCCATTAGTTTTCCAAAATTTCAGGTATTTGTCACTGTCTTACTTATACTTCTCTACATTAAATTAATACAAAGAAATTATTTATTTAAATTTACAAAATTGTATTAATTTATATCTGTATATAATCAAATATTTCTACAATATCACTGGTGAGATAGGTCTATTGATTGAATCACAATGCAATCATATGATTAATAAGTCAGGTAAAGGAATAAATTGTCTAACTATTTTTACTAATTCATTGTGTTTATGAAATTTATATGTCATATTAAAATAATTGAGAAAAATAAATCTGGAATAAATTCAACCAGAATGGAATCAGGTCATTTCCCACATCTAGAAAGTCAGGGATGCAGTAATCCATGTGTAAGTTAGTTAAACAAGTACATAAGGGGGAGAGAATTGAGTAAGGCTAAATATAAGAAATTGAATTATAATTAAACATATTTTGAAAGGGTAAATGAGGTAAAATCAAATATAAGGATGAATAGGGTGGTAAATTATATTTAAGATATTTAAACAGAAGAAATGAAATTAAAACTCACATCATCAATTGGTCATCCATTCATTAGTAAGAGAGATTCCCATTTAGCTTGACATAGATATGGGAACCAACAACCAAAATACCTTTATTTTATTGAAAAGTATGATACATAAAATTCAAGAGAAAGTGGAGGATTAATATATAATGTAGATATATATAGAGGAAGAAAGTGGAAAATATTTATTTAAATAGAAGAGGATTGCAACATTAATGAGGAGAGAATTTCAAAAGAATATCAGGAGTTGCATTAACAGGTGAGTATGATCATAATAGCTTTTTTGGCAAGAGTGAATCAGTTTAATAAGGTGTATTTAGAATATTGAAAGTTTTTTTTCATTTGGGGGTGAGGTAGGTTTGAGATTATTATCAGAAATAAGGAGAATTTACAATTTTTAAATATCAATGTTTATTAGATGAGGAAGCTTTGAGATCTCACCAGGGAATTTTTTGTGTTACTGGACAGCCAGTAATACATTATTCCTGAAAAAGAAATCTTAATATTACCTGAGGTGTGTAATATAGCTTCTTATTATATTCCTTTAATGTAACTTGGTTCAAAAATTGTTTTTTCATTCAATTATAGTGAGTTCAGCACTAGTTCTTCTGAAAGTAGATTTCAAATTGTATTCAATCTAGAAGTGGAATAATTTTTAAATAAAATAATAATAGAATTTTAAACTCCTATAAAAGAGCCAGAGGGATACATATTTGATACTAAAATTTATAGAATGATCTTGTGTGTGTTGGGTATTGATTGATTTTGTGGGGCTTTGGAGGTGAATAAAGGAATGTAAACTCAATGAGTCAAGATTTGCCAAAATTATTGAAAATATAGAAAGGGAGCTATTTAGATCACTATATATAATATTACCCTATATAATGAGTACTGAGGAATTTATTAAGATCCCAAAGAAAATTTATTGAATATCTAAATAATGTAATAGCTAGATATTTCATCAAAGCCTCAGGAATATCTAGTCCCCAAGTGAAGATAACCACATTTGGTGGTGGATTAAATTTGCTTTTGGAGATCAGCTGAAGGCAAAAAATTCAGAGATTCAATTACCAAAAAAGATATCTTTATCACATAAACTGATCTCAGAATTTCTGTCTCTGTCAATTTTGAAAAAAACATTCTCAACAATTTTGTATAAATAATTCTATATTTTACAGCTACATAGATCCCAAAAACCTTCCCTTGGGCAAAAAGAGTTTCCATTTCAAATTGTTTCCAATGAGTTCTCCATAGTAAAACACACTAAATTAAGTCTAATACAGGTACAGTGAGCTATTTATGGTAGCATCAGGGAACCTGAGCAGTCTTGTGTGACCATATTCAGGTCCTTATGAAAAATTGGCCATAATTTCACCCCCAATAAATATTCCTTCAAAAACCTTCCAAGTGAGATGTCTTGGTCAAAGTTTTAGATATTGATAATCCAAGGGGCCAGAATAAGAGCCCTTCACAAGCTCTATAATTTGGGTTTTTTGTGCTTACTCTTCTCAAAAATAGAAAGATTCAAAAGGTTTTAAAACTTCTTTTTTTTAAAAAATTGCAATTGTTAACATTTTCCATAATTTATATTTCCTTTCAATAAGTTTGGGATTTCTTATGTCCTTTATGCATGGATTTTCGGAAGTAAAAGAAAAATATCATAATTCTTTCAATCCTCTGAGCTGTGTTTCAAAAAAAAATCTTATTCAACGATGGTGAATTGGGCACTATCTCTTATGAAAGTGCATGTGAAATTGTATGCAATCTGGAAGTGGAAGAATTTTCAAATTGAATAATCATATAGCTATAAGCTCCTAGAAAGGGGCTAGAGGGATACATATTTACTCCCAAAATTTCTAGAAATATATTTTGTGTTTTGGGGATTGATTGATTTTGTGGGGCTTTGGAGGTGAGTAAAGAAATTTCAACACAATGAGTCAAGATTCTCCAAAATTATTGAAAATATAGAAAGGGTGCTATTGATATTACTATATATAATATTACCTTATATAATCAGTACTGAGGAATGAATTAATATTCCAAAGAGAGTTTATTCCTTATCTCAATAATGAAATAGCTAGATAGTGAACTAAAGCCTCAGGAATATCTAGTACCCAAGTGCAGATCATCACATTTGGTGGTGGATTAAATTTGGTTTTGGAGATTGGCTGAAGGCATGAAAATCCACAAATATTCTTTTTAGAACCTTTCATACAATCCATTATGGTAATTTATTTGGCCTTTTTCAGTATATCCAGGGCATATGGTATCCTTGGTATAGGGTACCTGTCAGCCTTTTTATAGTTGTTCAGTGCTCTGAAGTCCCCACACAATCTAGATTTTCCCTCATACCAAGTGATTAGGACAGGTGTGGTTACTTCCACAATTTCATTATGTGCAATCTTCCTAATGAAATCCATATCTAGGAGTTCATTGACATGTTTTTTAATCTCTTTCCTAGTTTTCAAGCTTGCTTGATATGGTGGTATTCTGATCATGGGTGAATAGGGTCTTTTAACACCTAGATATAATTATATATCATAGTCTCCAACTTTTCCCAAGGGGTCTTCCCCTATTTAAAAATGGAAGTTTTGGATATGAAACTTTGATTAAAAATCAAGTACTTTTCCTGTCCTCAAAATCTGTATAAGGTAAAATTTAATTAGAAATAACACATCTTATAAGCTTAAAAGGAAACATGCCAAATTGATTTTTTTAACCTTTGTAGTATAGAACAATAATATCATGAATATTTACTGTTTTACCAACAATAAGAAATTTATCTAAAAAATAATCTACAAGAGATATTTATGGCTACAACAGAAATCTCCTCAAGGGAAATTTCAATTGTAATTGATTGAGCAAAGTACTTTGAGAAATTAATAACAGAACAGAGTTTTTGAAAGTAATATTAAAGAGGAAACAAACCAAAAAGTGACCAGAGTTATTTTGAAAACAAAGTGACAAAGCTAACAGTGATGGAAGATGCTTTAATTCACTTTTGGGGTGGTTCAAGGGTAAAAATGATTATAATAATTTTTTCACATGGATATAGGGCTCAAAATAACTAAAAAGGGTGGTTTTAATCTTTATTTGATTGGCTTAACAGCTTGTAAAGTAATTATTAAAGTAAAATAAAGGTAGGGCAAAGAAAAAATGCTTTTATAGCCACCAATTTTCTTCTTACAAGGGTAAAATTTACTTTAATCAGTCGTGCGAAACACACTCACAAAATCAAGGCCAATTATGGCATCATTTATTCCTGGTTTAAACCAAAAAAGGCCGTTTTTAGCCATTTTTTTCCATTTCTGGCCATTTTAGTCCCTTAAATCAGCCATTTCTATAGTAATAACTGGTTTCAGGCCTCCAAAACATGTCAGAATGTATGTAGGAGAGATAAAAAGCAGTTAACTTTGGTTTTACTAGGATTTATCTAACTTAAGGGTAGTTTCAAACTCTTCAAAACAGTTAAAACTTCCCTGGTTGGTATCAAATTCTCATGATCAATTGAGTCACAGACCCCTGAAGATGGGTGCAAAGGGTCCTCTAGACCAGTTCACATAGAGGAAGTGAAGATTTTTTCACTTCCAACGACTCTCTTGTGGCTTTCACAAAGTCTGTATAGCCTGTATTGGGCTCAGATGTGGTTTTGAAACCACATCTGGGAGGTTTCACCAATACAGAGGGAGAATTTTCATCTGGGTACCACACAGCCCTCCTCAAATGTGTATGACATGTAGAATGCTGTATGTAACCTGTATGGGACCCCATACTTAACAATATACGAGTTGTTTAAGGAAAAACAGGATCCTTTTGCTAATTGAAACCTAATATTTGAGGATATGGGAAAGTATCCCACAGTAAAGGTGTATTGGCCCAACTGTGGGATTTTGACCTTGAAACTGCCATACCTTTGTCAGTTTTTGAGATATGAAGCTCAAATTTGGTAAATTTCTTAGCTCTCAATTAGTTCTACACAAAGGTAGCTCATTCAATATGGTTAACATGCAATATTGCAAAGTGATACCATGTTTAATTTCTATTATCCAAATATGAACTTTTCCAGATTCTGTGTGGGACTTGTTTTCTCTAAAACAGTTTTTCTACTTTAGCTATAACATTATTGTTATTGATACAATAACATTATTGTTGTTCGTACAATAACATTATTGTTATTGGTACAATAACATTATTGTTATTGGTACAATAACATTATTGTTATTGGTACAATAACATTATTGTTATTGGTACAATAACATTATTGTTATTGGTACAATAACATTATTGTTATTGGTACAATAACATTATTGTTATTGGTACAATAACATTATTGTTATTGGTACAATAACATTATTGTTATTGGTACAATAACATTATTGTTATTGGTACAATAACATTATTGTTATTGGTACAATAACATTATTGTTATTGGTACAATAACATTATTGTTATTGGTACAATAACATTATTGTTATTGGTACAATAACATTATTGTTATTGGTACAATAACATTATTGTTATTGGTACAATAACATTATTGTTATTGGTACAATAACATTATTGTTATTGGTACAATAACATTATTGTTATTGGTACAATAACATTATTGTTATTGGTACAATAACATTATTGTTATTGGTACAATAACATTATTGTTATTGGTACAATAACATTATTGTTATTGGTACAATAACATTATTGTTATTGGTACAATAACATTATTGTTATTGGTACAATAACATTATTGTTATTGGTACAATAACATTATTGTTATTGGTACAATAACATTATTGTTATTGGTACAATAACATTATTGTTATTGGTACAATAACATTATTGTTATTGGTACAATAACATTATTGTTATTGGTACAATAACATTATTGTTATTGGTACAATAACATTATTGTTATTGGTACAATAACATTATTGTTATTGGTACAATAACATTATTGTTATTGGTACAATAACATTATTGTTATTGGTACAATAACATTATTGTTATTGGTACAATAACATTATTGTTATTGGTACAATAACATTATTGTTATTGGTACAATAACATTATTGTTATTGGTACAATAACATTATTGTTATTGGTACAATAACATTATTGTTATTGGTACAATAACATTATTGTTATTGGTACAATAACATTATTGTTATTGGTACAATAACATTATTGTTATTGGTACAATAACATTATTGTTATTGGTACAATAACATTATTGTTATTGGTACAATAACATTATTGTTATTGGTACAATAACATTATTGTTATTGGTACAATAACATTATTGTTATTGGTACAATAACATTATTGTTATTGGTACAATAACATTATTGTTATTGGTACAATAACATTATTGTTATTGGTACAATAACATTATTGTTATTGGTACAATAACATTATTGTTATTGGTACAATAACATTATTGTTATTGGTACAATAACATTATTGTTATTGGTACAATAACATTATTGTTATTGGTACAATAACATTATTGTTATTGGTACAATAACATTATTGTTATTGGTACAATAACATTATTGTTATTGGTACAATAACATTATTGTTATTGGTACAATAACATTATTGTTATTGGTACAATAACATTATTGTTATTGGTACAATAACATTATTGTTATTGGTACAATAACATTATTGTTATTGGTACAATAACATTATTGTTATTGGTACAATAACATTATTGTTATTGGTACAATAACATTATTGTTATTGGTACAATAACATTATTGTTATTGGTACAATAACATTATTGTTATTGGTACAATAACATTATTGTTATTGGTACAATAACATTATTGTTATTGGTACAATAACATTATTGTTATTGGTACAATAACATTATTGTTATTGGTACAATAACATTATTGTTATTGGTACAATAACATTATTGTTATTGGTACAATAACATTATTGTTATTGGTACAATAACATTATTGTTATTGGTACAATAACATTATTGTTATTGGTACAATAACATTATTGTTATTGGTACAATAACATTATTGTTATTGGTACAATAACATTATTGTTATTGGTACAATAACATTATTGTTATTGGTACAATAACATTATTGTTATTGGTACAATAACATTATTGTTATTGGTACAATAACATTATTGTTATTGGTACAATAACATTATTGTTATTGGTACAATAACATTATTGTTATTGGTACAATAACATTATTGTTATTGGTACAATAACATTATTGTTATTGGTACAATAACATTATTGTTATTGGTACAATAACATTATTGTTATTGGTACAATAACATTATTGTTATTGGTACAATAACATTATTGTTATTGGTACAATAACATTATTGTTATTGGTACAATAACATTATTGTTATTGGTACAATAACATTATTGTTATTGGTACAATAACATTATTGTTATTGGTACAATAACATTATTGTTATTGGTACAATAACATTATTGTTATTGGTACAATAACATTATTGTTATTGGTACAATAACATTATTGTTATTGGTACAATAACATTATTGTTATTGGTACAATAACATTATTGTTATTGGTATATTAATTCAATTTAGTTTCCCAGGGTAGTGAATCTTATTAAGTGATTGATTTGGATATTCAGATGGATACACTTCTATAATATGAGGGGGAAATTGACTGGGATCTTAAATCTGTTGTTCTGGTTCCTTTTTATGAGGGTCTTTCTCTTATCTTGGATTTATTTTCAATTATTTCAAATTTTTAGGTATTTTTTATTTTTGTTTTCATTTTTTGCTCCTTGAGTTCTTCCATGGGTCTTTTTTCATTAAAGTGGCTCCTCATAATAATCTTGAGCCTCTTGAATTTTAGTAGTTTGTTAAAAAAGGTACCTTTACCATCAAAACATCTTAAAAATGCTTCAGTATTGGGGTTATTTCTACCATTTTTCTTTGGAAAAGGTCTTCCCTAATATATTTAAGTATTTTTTTTGATTAATTCTTCCTTTCTTTCTCAACACTTTGATAATCTACCTGATAGTAAGTCTGAGAAGAGTATTACAAAGAAAATTTAGTTAATGTGAGAAAAAAAACTAATAAATTGAATATGACAAAATTCCACTGTGGATGGAAGTCTGATAACAGGAGCCTTTGATGCTTGTGAGATTCATGTTGGTTCTTGTGATTGAAATGTATTTATTGGTTCATTTTGCATTGGGGGTAAATTTTGTTTTGAAATTTTCAAAGGCCATCTGAAGGGAATAATGAGACACCTTTCCAATGAGGTTACAGATTTGTGGAGGGAAGGCTTTGACATGGAGAATCATTTATTTGGGAAATCTGTTCATTATTTCAATTAATTGATTCCTTAGGGCCATTTGAAGGGCTCTAGTAGCTTACAGGAGATTATAAGTAGACTTTTGGAGCCAAATTTAAGCCATTTCATGGGTACCTTCAGTTCTTGAGGTGGATCACACACCCAGGGGACAATGGTAGTTTGTCCAGGCTGACATATAATTTTCCTTTATAGGAAACCAGATTTTTACATTTTGAATTTCTTTTGAAGCTTCTTCCAGCTATATTTGAAAGAATTTTCATTTGATTAATACACAAGCTTAGAAATGTATTCCTTTGAAACTCTCATATATTACCACATATCCAAAAAAATGTTGAAAAACAACTTTACAATACTTGTTTTAATAATAAGAATTGAAATTATAATCTTAAAATAAGTAAGAATTAAATAAAAAGGCATAAATTCTTGACTATCTCATAAAACAATTAATAAAATTGTGAATTTAATTACACTATATGACTTCCCATAAAAAACTACACATATAATATTTTTTTCATATCTGTAAAATTAATACTTACTGAGATAAACTGAATATATGCACATTCATTATCAATGCATATATTCATTGCTTTTAGCTCATATCTTTTAAATTATGAATTATAAAGAGTTTATCCAAAGAAACGTTTGCCACTAAATAGCTTTATTGATACATAAATAAAATTTGTTTTGCAATTTATAAACAAGGTTAGAACTTAAAAGGGCTTATTTATAAAAATAGAAATATCTATTGACCAATTTAATATAAAAATGGTTTGAATATCAAAAAAGTTTAATATTAAGATTTTAATAGTCTTTAAATAAATAATTATTTAATTTTTATTATGATATTTAAGGTAAAACCTCATGAAATGATAATTTAAAGTTTAAAATAGTAAATTTTGATAGAAAAGATGATTTTCAAGGAAAATCATCAAAAATATTGTTTTGATTCTGTAATTGTGAGCCTTGAGGTATATTTTACATACCCAAATAGGCCACAATCATCTTAAAAATAAATTTTGAATTATGCATAACTCATAAGTTATGCATATATCCAAAATTCATCATTTTTGATTTCAGAAAAGATGAGTAACTTTTTATTAAGTAAGTAAATCCATGGATTTAAGGCCAGATTTGGATTCTACACAAATATTCACCCAGGGTAGCTCCATAGAGTGAATAAGCTCAAACTAACTCTTTGAGGTGGTAATATGGAAAATACTTCAATACTACATCATCAATACCACATAAAAGATCCATGAAAACTTTTGTTTTTCTTGATTTCATGCCAAAATAATGGGAATGTGAGAAATCCCATGTTACATATACACTAAGAATAGTGTTATACATGTTTTGAGCATTTAATATCATGGTATTCCTACATGGACTTTTGGTACACCCATGGTGGATATCTCACTTGAAGCTCAATTTTCTATTTTGACATGAAAAATAAGCAAGGGGGACAAAAGACATCAAAGAGAGCCAGGGTACCCAACTTCTGAGGCCTCTGTGAGCCTTAGAGGTAATTTCATATACCCAAAAGACCCCAAATACAAAAATAACTTATTAATATAAAAAAAATAAATTTATTTATATTATTAAAATAAAAATCAAAATATAAATATAAAAAATTATATTGAAAATAAAAAATTAATTACAATTTAAAAATAAAAATACATTAAATTTTGTAAGTATAAATTTACATTTATACTTGAAAATATTAAGTAAAAATGAAATTTTACCGAAATTGTGAAAAAATAAATAAATTTGGAAAAAAGTTAAATAAAAATTATTATAACTTTTTATCCAATAAATAAACACATAAAAACTATTTCACCATTGGGTTCCTCATAAAAAATCAGGTGGGGTCACCTCTGAGTGAAAATCTTGTAACTCAACTCTAAATAAGCTTAAATTAAGTTTTTAGTATTTTCAATACAACAGTTGAAAATCCTCAAAACCTTAATTCAATTCACACCACATGTGGTGTTAAAATTGAGGTGTTGTGTTTAGTTTAGAAGTTATAAGGAATTGAAGTATTTTCAATTGAATTCAATTGAAATGTCAAAATGTGCGCGTGTATTACATAAGTGAACTTTGATTTACATATGAGGTGTCAATTATTACTGTATTGTACTGTACAATTGAATTGAATTACATATGTAAATTATAAGTATAATACATGATTAGGAATTAAAGGAAAAATAAATTGGAAAGATTAAATTTGGGGGGGAAAAGGAACTCCAGCTCTAAGGGGGAGCTAGACCGCCAAAATCCTTGCTGACAGGCGTGGGATGTCAAAATTCACGCCAAAGTTCATCACTTTTGGCCTGGAATTGAGTTACAGGGTCTGTGGACTCAATTGATGATGAGGGTTTGATACCAACTGGGGTAGTCTTAGCTGTTTCCAAGATGGTAAAACTACCCTTAAGATAAAACAATCATAGTAAAAACAGTTTTAACTGGTTTCTGCGCCTCTGACACACATTCTGACGTGTTTTGAAGGCTCTAGGCCTGGTATTGCTATAGTAATGGCTGATTTAAGCGTCTAGAATGGCTAAAAATGGCTAAAAATGGCTTAAACCAGCCCTTTTTGTTCTAAACAAGGGTTCAATGATGCCATAATTGGCTTTTCTGTTGTCAGACTGTTTTTCACGACTGAAAAGAGTAAATTTTACTTTTGGAGTAAGAGAATTGATGGCTATAAAAGAATGTCTTCTTTGCCCCACTTTTCTGTTCATGTTAGAATCTTTTCCTTTTATAATTAGTTTAAACATTGTTACACCAATCAATAAGAGATTCCAACCACCTTTATTAAATCATTTTAAACCTTTTAACCACGTGAAAAAATTATTATAATCATTGTTTGTAACTCTTATAATCATTTTTACCCCTGAACCACCCCTAAAGTGAATTAAAGCAACTTTCATCACTGTTAACTTTGTCACTTTGTTTCCAAATTCACTCTGGTCACTTTTGGGCGTGTTTTCTCTTTAATATTCTTTTTAAAGACTTTGTTCTTTAATTAATTGCTTGCAGTTCTTTGCTCAATTAATTCCAATTGAAATTGCTCTTGCAGAAATTTGTGAGCCTTAGAGGTAATTTCATATACCCAAAAGACCACAAATACAAAATAAAAATCAAAATATAAATATAAAATTATATTAAAAATAAAAAATTAATTACAATTTAAAAATAAAAATACATTAAATTCTGTAAGTATAAAATTACATTTATACTTGAAAAAATTAAGTAAAAATAAAATTTTAACAAAATTGTGAAAAAATAAATAAATTTGGAAAAAAGTTAAATAAAAATTATTATAACTTTTTATCCAATAAATAAACACATAAAAATTATTTCACCATTGGATTCCTCATAAAAAATCAGGTGGGGTCACCTCTGAGTGAAATTCTTGTAACTCAACTCTAAATAAGCTTAAATTAAGTTTTTAGTATTTTCAATACAAAAGTTGAAAATCCTCAAAACCTTAATTCAATTCACACCACATGTGGTGTCAACCATCAATTTTTGTGTTAGAATTTAGGTGTTGTGTTCAGTTTAGAAGTTATGAGGAATTGAAGTATTTTCAATTGAATTCAATTGAAATGTCAAAATGTGCGCATGTATTACATAAGTGAACTTTGATTTACATATGAAGTGTCAATTATTACTGTATTTTACTGTACAATTGAATTGAATTACATATGTAAATTATAAGTATAATACATGATGAGGAATTAAAGGAAAAATAAATTGGAAAGATTAAATTTGGGGGGGAAAAGGAACTCCAGCTCTAAGGGGGAGCTAGACCGCCAAAATCCTTGCTGACAGGCGTGGGATGTCAAAATTCACGCCAAAGTTCATCACTTTTGGCCTGGAATTGAGTTACAGGGTCTGTGGACTCAATTGATGATGAGGTTTTGATACCAACTGGGGTAGTTTTAGCTGTTGCCAAGAGGGTAAAACTACCCTTAAGATAAAACAACGATACTAAAAACAGTTTTAACTGGTTTCTATGCCTCTTACACACATTCTGACGTGTTTTGAAGGCTCTAGGCCTGGTATTGCTATAGTAATGGCTGATTTAAGGGTCAAAAATGGCTAAAAATGGCTTAAACCAGCCCTTTTTGTTCTAAACCAGGGTTCAATGATGCCATAATTGGCTTTTCTGTTGTCAGACTGTTTTTCACGACTGACAAGAGTAAATTTTACTTTTGGAGTAAGAGAATTGATGGCTATAAAAGAATGTCTTCTTTGCCCCACTTTTCTCTTCATGTTAAAATCCTTTCCTTTTATAATTAGTTTAAACATTGTTAAACCAATCAATAAAAGATTCCAACCACCTTTCTTATATCATTTTAAACATTTTAAAACATGTGAAAAAATCATTATAATCATTGTTTGTAACTTTTATAATCATTTTTACCCCTGAGCCACCCCAAAAGTGAATTAAAGCATCTTTCATCACTGTTAACTTTGTCACTTTGTTTCCAAATTCACTCTGGTCACTTTCGGGCGTGTTTTCTCTTTAATATTCTTTTTAAAGACTTTGTTCTTTAATTAATTGCTTGCAGTTCTTTGCTCAATTAATTCCAATTGAAATTGCTGTTGAAGAAATTTCTTTTGTAGCCTTAAAATATCTCTTGTAGAGTATTTTTTGGATAAATTTTTATTGTTGGTAAAACAATAAATTTTTATAATATTATTGTTTTATACATATAAAGCTATGAATAATAAAATTGGCGTGTTTTCCCTTAAAAATAATATTTCATACTATTTTTAATTGATTTTTACCTTATACAAATTTTGAGGACAGGAAAAGTACTTGATTTTTAATCAAAGTTTCATATCCACACCTTACATTTGGGGTCCCAGCCGTGATATTTTACCTGTGACATATTTTTTACTTTTTTTAAATCTTTTTTCTTATATTGAAAAATTTAAAAACATATAAAAAATACTTATAATTCAAAAAATCCATAAAAAAGAATTATTTTTAATATTATAAGTGAGGCTTATATTTTTATTTCTTTTTTGAAATAACCTTTTTTTACTTAATTACTTGGCTTTTTCATTAATTTTAGTGTCTGACAATGTGGTAAGACAAGAAAACATTGAAACAGCCTCAACAGTCACCAGCGTTGTTCCTGCAAGCACTATTAATTCAGACCATAATAGTACTGTTATTGTGACTCAAAATAATCAACCTGAACCAATATCTTATGAATTGATTAACTTTGACATAAGTAATACTCTTCAGAAAGCTAAGAATTTGGCCAATGGTAGGTTTTTTGACGTAAAAATACCATTTTAACCCTTTTTAAACCATAATTATGCCTTCAACCAGGTCAGGAGCCAGCTACAACCCCTCAAGCAGCTCCCAAAAAGGTAATAGACGTGATTATGGCAGAGGCCAATCAGGTACAAAAGGAAAAGGGTCAGTTGATGACTTCCAAACAACTAAATTGGGTCATTCTGAAGCTGATAATACTATTTTACCTTCAAAAAGAGCTGACACAGCCACAACAAGCCCCTGTGGACATATACAAAGCCAGCCACAGTGCATACAACAATGCACTTCAATTCAAGAAGTACCAGATACTTGCAGACCTGTGGAAGAATTGCATGAATTCTTACCTGACAGTAAGAAAATTCCTGGGCCATCCCAACACTTGCAAATTGCTCAATGTATGGCATCCATTGATGGAGAAGAAAAACATGATGCTTTTGACACTAGAATGGAGGAAAAACAACCCTACACCACCCAAACCAGTGCCAAAAACAGCCCCAGTGGCCAGCAGCAGCAATTCCAACGTGAAAAAGCAGCCACAAGCTCCAAAAAAGGGCAAAGGGAAGGTACCAGCCCCAAATCCTTACAGCCAAGGCTACAGAATTCCAAAGATTCAGCAGGATGCCATGGAAAATGTATTTCAGATGGCCAGAACCATGATGGAATTACAGAAGAAGGAGGAAGCCATATTAAGATTCCAGAAATGATTTCTGATATATTTGATTCCATCCCAGAGTTTTATGATGCTATAAATGACGTGAAAAAACATCTTTCTGATAAAAATGAAACCATTTGTAACAACATTAAAACAAACAACCTGAGTCTGTGCCAAATTAATGAAACACTTATTTGTTTTGAAAAAGCTTTAAGAACAATTAAAAATTCCAATAATGATAATTCTTCTAACAATAAAATAAATGAACAATCTGCCATTATTAAAGAATTAACAGATAAATATTCTCAATTCAATATTGATGACATAATTGAAACAAGAATTAAACAAGCCATAAATATTATCAAAACAGATAACAAGAAAGTCCTTGATGACATTTTAAATTCATTTACTGAAGTAAAGACATATACCATTGCCTTGAAAAAGTGTTTTGATGCTTCACAAGAAGAAGTATCAAAATTATCAATGAAATTGAATCAAGTCACTGCTGATAATACAAGACAGACAGAGTTATGGCAAGAACTGACACATAAGGAAGACATGTATAAAGTTGAAGTAATAAATTCAATACAAAGCTTCCAACATGAATACAGAAATTCCCAAATGTGTAGCAACAGTAAAATGAATAACATTGAACAAATACTGAACACCTTACCAAGAATGTGTACACCTCTAAATCAAAATGAGGGCACAAGAATTCCAAATCCACAAGTATTGGATCCTGATAATTCACAATTAAAAAATGAATTATTCACTTCTTTTCATAACTTGGAACCATCAATGGGCCAAGCACTCTTGAAAGAAGTTCCAAAACTTAAAGAATGGCCTCACTTCAGTGGTGAAGGAGAGTATGACCATATGGAATTCATTAGAGGTATTGACATGATCAAAGAGGATTTTGAATTACCAGACAGATTGGTAACAGCCAGGTTTAACACCTTGTTTACCAGATCAGCTCACAGATGGTACATCAAAATAAGACAAGCACATGGACACCAGAGTTGGACTTGGTGGAAAACCCAAATCATCAACAAATGGGCAAATGATGCTTGGAGGTTTAAAGTGAAAACACCCTTTGAATCTGCCAAATTCAATGCTGATAAAGACAAAGCTTTACCATGGTTTTGCCAACAAAAGGACAGATTAACAGCATTATATCCTGACATGTCAGAATTTATGATCCATAGGAAAATTCTGAGACAATGTGGAGGTGACTTAGAGCATGCTGTCAAAAGCAGGACTACTGAAAAATCTTCAGCAGAGGATATTATCAATATACTAAAAGTAACCACCAGAACCAAAATTGGTTCTAGTAGGGTGAATCTCAAAACAAGGTTTAATACACCTTGGAAAGATTCTGTGGACAAAAACCCCAAAGAAAATTCTAGTAATATTAAGTATAAATCTGCACATACAGTCAGAAAGTGCCATATTTGTTAAAGCACCACCCATTTAGCCAATACATGTCCAAAAAGGGGGAAAATCAATGAAATTGACATTGAAAAAGAACCAGATGTTGAAAAAGAAGACATAACTGAAGAAAATTCAGATGATAAGTCATCCATATTTTCTGAATCTTCAAAAGATATAGAAAATATCAATGCCACTGTTGACATCATTGAATCATATTCCCACTTGCCACAATTGAGCAATGGTCAAGTTGATTTATCAAAAGTTCAAGATGCACAACTTATGAAAACCAAACCAAAGAGAGGGAAAGGTTATACAGCTGGTAACTCCTGTATAACAGAAGTGGTGATTGACAACAAGCCCACCAAACGTTTGCTTGACCCAGGACCCTTCTGCTCTTGTGTTGAAAAATCTTTTCTCAAGACTTGTGTACCAAATTTTGAAGACCAATTGTTACCAATTGATGGAATAAAATTCAACAGTGCAAGTAACCCAATGAAAGCATTAGGAATCTTTGAGACCAATTTCATATTCCCACACATAAATGGGAATTTAAGAATCACAGTTGAATTTGTTGTTATGGAAAATTGCTCTAGTACCCATTTTATATTGGGAAATGACTATTTAATCATGTATGGGATAGATTTACATAATAACAAAGACAGATACTTTACTATTGGAGACAATAAGCGCCAAAAATTTGCCTTTTTACCATTTCAAAAACAAATTACAGTAAACAAACTACCACCAGTCAACTTAGAGTTAGAAAAATTCAAGTATGAACAGTTAAATGAGGCTGAAATAAGCCTTCATCTGACTGATAAACAAGAAAATGCACTTTATTCCCTTTGTATGACCACAGAGGAGCATTTGCTACAGACAAAGAACCTCTAGCAGCAATTATTGGTCATGAAGTTGACATCATTCTTAACATTGAGAGACCTTATCCACCACTCTTAAGAAGGCCTGCTTATCCAGAAAGTCCAAATACAAGAGAAGCTCTAGAAATTCATATCAAAGAACTTCTGGACCTTGGTGTAATAAAAAACGTAGGCCAAAATGAAGAAGTAGAAATAACTACACCAGTCATAGTGGCGTGGCATAATGGAAAATCCATAATGGTTGGGGACTTTAGAGCTCTGAACACTTACACTGTTCCAGACAGATACCCAATACCAAAAATCCAAATTGCCCTTACTCAAATATCTCAAGCAGTGTATATAACCACTATGGATGCCCTTAAAGTATTCCATCAAAATGTGGTAACACCAAGAGCAAGAAAATACTTGAGAATTATTGTTCATTGTGGAGTGTATGAATACTTAAGGATTCCCTTTGGTATCAAAAATGCCCCTTCACACTTCCAAAGATTGATGAATGAAATCTTCCCTGAAGAACTCTCAGAGGGATGGTTAATCATTTACATTGATGACATTATTATCTGTTCCAAGACTTGGGAGGAGCACATGTACAGATTATCAAGAGTTTTGACAAAAATTCAATCAGTAAACATGAAAATCTCCTTGAAGAAATGTCATTTTGGATTTAAAGAACTTAAAGCACTAGGACATGTTGTATCTGGTTTGTCCCTTGCAATTGAAAAAAACAAAGTTGCAGCAGTATTGTTAAAACCCATGCCTCAGAATAAGAAGGAAATTCAGTCATTCTTAGGTTTTGCAGGATATTACAGGCAACACATGAAAGATTTTGCATCCATAGCAAGACCACTTTATAAGTTGTGTGACCAAGACACAGTATTTGAAATGACTGTTGACAGAGTCAAAGCTTTTGAGTCTCTAAGAGAAGCATTGACCACTGCTCCACTCTTACTAATGCCAGACTTTAAATTGCCTTTCAAAATGTATATTGATGCATCAGGGGATGGCTGGGTGCTGCACTTCACCAAGGTCAGATCATAAATGATAAACCTGTAGAAGGACCCATATGTTTCATATCCAGGAAAACCAAACCAACTGAAGCCAGATATGGAGCAAGTCAGATGGAATGTCTATGCCTTGTCTGGGCCCTGGAGAAATTGAACTACTTCTTAAAGTGATGTGTTTTTGAAGTGATAACAGATTGTACAGCTGTCAAATCACTTTTAAACATGAAAACACCCAACAGACACATGCTCAGATGGCAAATAGCCATACAAGAATACAGAGGCAATATGACTATTGTTCATAAGGATGGGAATATTCATAAGAATGCAGATGGACTAAGCAGATGGCCATTACCAAATAATATTGATAATCCTGCTTATGTGCCAGAAGAAGCTTCACCACAAATTCCAATAGAAGGAATAAGTGTTACAGACTTGAACACCACCTTCTTTGAAGAAGTCAGAAGTAGTTACACTCAAGATAAGAATTGTAGCATCTTATGCCAATTACTTAACAAAGACTGTAAAGAAAACTCTCTAATACATGCCTTGGATTAAGTATGGAGAAAATCTTATGATGAAGGAATATTTCACTTACAGGATGGTATAATTTACCACAGAACCAAGCACACATGTGTCATGAAAGTTGTAGACAGGTCATTAATCAATCTTGAACTGAAAGAATGCCATGATAGTCCCTTTTCAGGACATCTGTCTGAAGACAGAACAAGAGAGAAAGTAAAGACCTGCATATGGTGGCCAATGTGGCAGAAAGATGTTGCAGAGTATTTCAAAACCTGTGACAGATGCCAAAAGGCAAATAAATCCACTGGCAAAAGACTTTGAAATATGATAAAAATCCAAGAACCAAACAGACCTTGGGAGATTTTCCATATGGATTGGGTAACTGGCCTACCACCAGGAGGTGACAGGAGCTATAATGCTTGCCTAGTAATTGTGGATAGATTCAGTAAAGCTCCAATCTTTTTACCATGTCACAAAGATGATACAGCCATGGATACAGCTCTTCTGATATGGAATGGAGTAGTGTCATGGACTGGGATATTTACAAATATCATCAGTGATAGAGATCCCAAATTCACTTCAGCACTATGGACAAATCTTCACCAATTATTTGGCACTAAACTTTCTCTCTCTACAGCCTACCACCCACAAACTGATGGCCTGGCTGAAAGGATGATCCAAACCTTAGAGGACATGGGAAGAAGATTTTGTGCATATGGCCTTGAATTCAAAGATTGTGATGGATTTACTCATGATTGGTGTACTCTGTTTCCAGCACTGGAATTAGCATATAAAACATCAATCCATGCCAGTACCAATCAGACTCCTGCTATTCTAGAAAAAGGATGGAACCCCAAGTTACCCCAAGATTCCTTGAGGAAAGACTTAATTGAAATACATCCCATAGCTGCTAGCTTCAAAGGAATGCTAGACAAAGCTACAAAGCATGCAGTAAGATGCATGGAGGACTGTTTTGCATATGCTAAAGACAAATGGGATAAGTCACATGCAAGTCCAGATTTCAAAGTGGGGGACCTAGTTCTTGTATCCACCACTAACTTCAATAACATCAAAGGATGTAAAACGTTGAAAGACTCCTTTGCACGACCTTTTGTGATTAAGGCCCTCCATGGAGAAAATGCTGTTGAAGTAGAGTTATCTGAAGAACTTAGCAATAAGCATCCTACATTTCCAGTGAGCTTGATAAAGCCGTATAAATCTAGTGATTCTGAGAAACTTCCCTTGAGGAATAATATTTCCCAAGTTATACCTCCTATTGAGACATCTGGTACTAAGAAAATTACCAAAGTTCTTAAAGAAAGGAAATTAAGAACCAAGAAAGTAAGGGAATACCTTGTTAGGTACAGTGACTCAACTTGTGAAGATGAATGGTTAGAAGAAAAGCATATACCAGAAGCTACCAAACTCCTTAGGAGATTCAGACACACTAGAAACACCAATATTACAAAGTAATATTCTTTTTTGGGGGGAGGGAATGTGAGCCTTAGATGTAATTTCATATACCCAAAAGACCACAAATACAAAAATAACTTATTAATATAAATAAAATAAATTTATTTATATTATTAAAATAAAAATCAAAATATAAATATAAAAAATTATATTGAAATAAAAAATTAATTACAATTCAAAAATAAAAATACATTAAATTTTGTAAGTATAAATTTACATTTATACTTGAAAAAATTAAGTAAAAATGAAATTTTAACAAAATTGTGAAAAAATAAATGAATTTGGAAAAAAGTTAAATAAAAATTATTATAACTTTTTATTCAATAAATAAACACATAAAAATTATTTCACCATTGGATTCCTCATAAAAAATCAGGTGGGGTCACCTCTGAGTGAAATTCTTGTAACTCAACTCTGAATAAGCTTAAATTAAGTTTTTAGTGTTTTCAATACAAAAGTTGAAAATCCTCAAAACCTTAATTTAATTCACACCACATGTGGTGTTAACCATCAATTTTTGTGTTAGAATTTAGGTGTTGTGTTTAGTTTAGAAGTTATGAGGAATTGAAGTATTTTCAATTGAATTCAATTGAAATGTCAAAATGTGCGCGTGTATTACATAAGTGAACTTTGATTTACATATGAGGTGTCAATTATTACTGTATTGTACTGTACAATTGAATTGAATTACATATGTAAAGTATAAGTATAATACATGATGAGGAATTAAAGGAAAAATAAATTGGAAAGATTAAATTTGGGGGGGAAAAGGAACTCCAGCTCTAAGGGGGAGCTAGACCGCCAAAATCCTTGCTGACAGGCGTGGGATGTCAAAATTCACGCCAAAGTTCATCACTTTTGGCCTGGAATTGAGTTACAGGGTCTGTGGACTCAATTGATGATGAGGTTTTGATACCAACTGGGGTAGTTTTAGCTGTTGCCAAGAGGGTAAAACTACCCTTAAGATAAAACAATCATAATAAAAACAGTTTTAACTGGTTTCTACGCCTCTGACACACATTCTGACGTGTTTTGAAGGCTCTAGGCCTGGTATTGCTATAGTAATGGCTGATTTAAGGGTCTAAAATGGCTAAAAATGGCTTAAACCAGCCCTTTTTGGTCTAAACCAGGGCTCAATGATGCCATAATTGGCTTTTCTGTTGTCAGACTGTTTTGCACGACTGACAAGAGTAAATTTTACTTTTGTAGTAAGAGAATTGATGGCTATAAAAGAGTTTCTTCTTTGCCCCACTTTTCTCTTCATGTTAGAATCTTTTCCTTTTATAATTAGTTTAAACATTGTTAAACCAATCAATAAGATATTCCAACCACCTTTATTAAATCATTTTAAACCTTTTAAACACGTGAAAAAATCATTATAATCATTGTTTGTAACTCTTATAATCATTTTTACCCCTGAACCACCCCTAAAGTGAATTAAAGCATCTTTCATCACTGTTAACTTTGTCACTTTGTTTCCAAATTCACTCTGGTCACTTTTGGGCATGTTTTCTCTTTAATATTATTTTTAAAGACTTTGTTCTTTAATTAATTGCTTGCAGTTCTTTGCTCAATTAATTCCAATTGAAATTGCTCTTGAAGAAATTTCTTTTGTAGCCTTAAAATATCTCTTGTAGAGTATTTTTTGGATAAATTTTTATAATATTATTGTTTTATACTAATAAATTTATAAACAATAAAATTAGCATGTTTTCTCTTAAAAATAATATTTCATAATTTTTTTAATTGATTTTTACCTTATACAAATTTTGAGGACAGGAAAAGTACTTGATTTTTAATCAAAGTTTCATATCCACACCTTACAGCCTCAGAGGCGTGGACAGCTTCAAAGCTTGGATCCATGGTTGATCTTGGCCTAATTGGTAAACTCAAACCTTTTGGGAACTTGGTTACCATGTTCCGACTACAGTAAATCTTAAGAAAATAGCAAATAATCTGCTATTTTGACGTGCCAAGGAGGTAAAAAACTACTTAGACTCCTGTAACCATGTCAATTCTTAATGATTTTCCATGGATAAACTCCAAAAGAGTAATGCAAACCCTTTTTGGACTTGCATCCATTGAATTACCTCATAGCAACCAGTTAAACACTGATATTTGCAATTCTATGTAGAAATGAGGTAAAAACTTCAAAAATTCATTAAAAATACAATTCTTAATGAATCTTTCTGAAGCTTTCAGGACCAATGGAGAACTTTATTCTCTATGATAAAGCCAAAAATAATTACAGTTTTACTTACAGTCCATTGTTGACTATTCTACGTGAAACACTGAATCTTCAAAAATTCACAGTAATTACAACCTGTGATGAAATTGCCAATAACATTGACACCTTTGAGAAATCAATAGTTATCTTGGAATAAAAGAAGATTTACAGATGTTACTCCTTTTATTCTTAACCATATTGGGGTTTGTAGTCACGTAAAAGCATCAATTAAGTAATTATGATAATCTTACGTGACAACAGATGATGCAATCAATAATCCAAAAGAGTTTATTGTTTTCTCACTCACTGGTTTTTCAGTTTTCTCCATGGAACGCCTCTGTGAGCCCTTGTTGACTTAAAAGAGGCCTCCTCTTGCTGTTTTTTCCACATCATCATCATCTTATTATCATTTATAACATTGTTACCAACAAGTAAGTATTAGTTAAAAGCTATTCTTAAGTGTTTTAATTCTTTCAGAATCAATAAGAAAGATGTGAAATCATAGAATCCAACTATAAATTGTTTTAATACTCTTATAAATTCATTTTGATCCTTTAAATCCACAATTCTACATCAAATCTCACTATCTTATCTTTCAATAAGCTCTTTAGAATATTAGTGAGTGATTTATCTTGAATTCTTAAAGTTTTTCTCTAAAATTAGTTTTCTTCAAGAATTATCATTATAATTTTTTTTGAAAAAGATAATTATATATTAAAATAATTTTATTATTTTAATAAAAAGAAGTTTTATTATCAAAATCTTCTTGTAATTGATTCTTGTAGAAAATTACTTGCTCACTGTTAAAATCACTAGTAGTGTTTAACACGTGAAAGAAATAATTCTTTAATTATTTAATTGTGGTTATAATAACACTTTGTTATTATATTTCATAAGAACAGTCATAGTACTGTTTATTAATAGTAATATTATCATCAGTTTCATAGACACATCTTACATTAATTAAATTGTCTTTTAATCTTAGTAGATAAACTCCAAGCTATCAGAATTCACCATTTGAATGTATTTAGCATGAATAACTCCAAAATTTATTAATGATCAAATTTAAAGTATAAAAATGATCTTTCATGATCAATAACTGTAGCTTTATCTTAATTTTAACAGTTAAATAAGTGATACAACTTGTGTATCATAGTATATTATGATTGAGATAAAAAAAATTCACAAATTTTAAACCTTTTCCAAGCCTATGAGGTCAGAAAACTTGGAGTTACAGTGATAACGCTAAATAATAGTGTAATAATGTGAGAAAAAGGTTTAATTGTGATTTAATAATCACTAAACCTTGAAATATTGATCAATTCCAGTGAATACCATAATTACGCATCTACTAGAGGTCTTCTGGACTCTAGGAGGGAGGATTTTAATCTAAATAGATCTCTTTTTACCTCTATTTCCCCCTCAGACACATCATAAACATAAAAACATTAAATTAAAAAGGGATTTCTTTCTTATTCATACATAAAAACTATTATATTATTAAAAAAAATATCATCCTTTTAGAAATAACCAAATTTAATTTGATTAATTTACTATTTTTTTTGTTGTTTTTTTTTAAAAAAAAAATCTCTTTAAAAATGCTCAATTTTATATATAAAAAATATTTAAATTTTTGATTCTTTCTATTTTTTTTAAAAGAAAATTTGAATAAGTTTGATTAATATTCTCAATTTTGAATTTATTCAAAATTATTATATTAAATTTCAAAATTAGGTATTTTTTTCTCTTTATCATTATTCTTAATAATTCTTTTATTAATGAAATTAATATTTATATTAATATATAAGTTTAGGGTGTTGGTAAACACACGTAAGCTTTTAGTAAAAACACGTAAGCCCTTACATTTTTATACTAAAAACTTATGTGTTTTTACCAATTTATGGTAAAAACATGTAAGTGACCTTAATTTTCAAAAAAAATTCCTCAGGATCAGTTTTGAGGATTTTTTTAATTTTTTTTTTGCCATATTTTTCCCGACTTTGCATGTCAATAAGCACAATTTTTTTTTGCCAAATTTCACCAATTTGGCCAATATGCCAAAATGGCATATTTTTTGCAAAAATTCATTTAAAATCTTCCCACTGATGAGTTTCCTTTATTTTTTTAAAAAATGAAGGGTTCAATGTGAAGAATAAAGCACCAGAATCCCATAATTTTGGGAATTTTTTTGGGTGGGACAAGTGAAGGTGCAAAAAGGGTTTTTTTTCAAATGTTTTTTCCCATCATTGTAATATGCCTATTTTTAAAAAGTGAATTTAATAACTTCCCACTTATAAATTTCCTTCATTTCTTTTTTAAATTGAAGAGTTCAATCTGGACAATAAATAACCAGAAGCTCATGAATTGGGAAAAAAAAATTGGTGGGACAACAATTGAAGGCACAATGAGTGTATTTTTTCAACTGTTTTTTTTCTTTTGTGCAATATGACTATTTTCAAGTACAAAAGCTCCACATGTTTGATAAAAAAGGAGACTGAGGTGGGATTTAAGCAATAAATATGACTGAGGAGGGGGATAATTGGCATAAATTGTATATATAAAAATCATTCAATCAGAATCAACCTCCAAAATAGTGGGTTTTTTCTGAGAGGGGGGAGGAAGATTGGACAAATACAACATTCTGCGTTTCTTAAATTTATCAGCCCACCCCAGGGCTTGTTTTTGGGCATGAATCTCCCAGTTCACAGTAATGGGGGGGACTGGATAAACTTTAGAAATGATGATGTCCAAAGGAACAAAATGAGCACAACTATTCAAGAAGCAGATAAAAATGGGGGGATTATCATTTGGAGGACAGAAATAAGGGAAAAACAAAAATATTGGGCTGTGGAATAAAAGAAAACTGGTCTTTTATACTTATTTGCAATTGGATCCCCCATGTCAGGCATGGACATCCACTTGCTTTTTGGAGCCTGGCCAACATCTTCATACCATTCAATTTTTTCCAAATAAGAGGATACTGAGGGAATTAAGGTGTTCATGGCTTCATAAAGGTCTTGATTTTGGTGAATTTATTCAGCCAAGTCACCTCTGACATCATCCCATTGATCTTGAGTCTTGTAAATGAAGTGGGATACTGTTCTGTAGCCACAGTTTCCATCACCCTGGACATTGATGGCCTTGAAGGTGTATTTCAATATAAACTTGGGCAAGTCTTATGAGCCAGTTATCTGATAAAATAAGTTCAAAAAATGAATAAATATCAAAATAAACAACAGAAAATTACATTAAAAAGAATCAGAAACTCACAAAAAGCTTGGAGCATTCATCACTTGTGTGATAATTGCTTTGACAATGCTCACAGGTCAAGTCAATCACATCATAGATATTCAAACTGGTGGCAGGCTTGTGTGATTTTCTTTGTGAGGTTTTGCTTCCAATTGCAAATCTTCTGGACCTTCTAAGGGTTACTTCTGATTTATTTAATTCAGTTTCTGAGGGTAGTTAATCTGATGAACTGATGGATTTAGATAATGAGTCCTCAGAATCTTCAGAATCTTCAGATGAGTCCATTTCCATAATTGGAGAGGCAACATTTGACTGGGATCTTGAAGTTGTTGTGCTGGTCACTTTTGATGGGGGTCTTCCTCTTCTCTTGGATTGGCTTTCAATAATTTCAAATCTTGAAGGTTCTCTTTTGTTTTTATTTTTGTTTTTATTCTTGGCTCCTTGGGGTCTTCCATGGATATTCTTGCATTCTAGAGGGTCTTCATAATATTGATAATCCTCTTGACTCTTGGGAATTTGATCAATTGGGACTTTTCCAGTCAAGACATCTTGAAAATCTTGAAGTATTGTAGTGATTTCTGCCATTGGTCTTTAACACAGGTCTTCCCCAATGTCTTCAAATATTTTCTTGGATTAATTCTTTCTTTCTTTTTCAACACTTTGATCATCACCTTGAAAACCAGCCTGAGAAGAATATGAAAAATAAAATCAGTTAATAAGAAAAAAAATAATAAGAAGAAGTTAAAAGACCCTCATAGGAAAATTCAAATGCCATTGAGGATGGAAGTCTGATAATTCAAGCCTTTGGTGCTTGGCAAATTCCTTTTGGGTCTTATGCTTGCAAGGAATGCCTTTATAATTGTTGTATTTGTTGGTGCATTTTTCATTTGGAGGAAATTTTGTTTTGAAATTTTCAAAGGCAATCTGAAGAGCATAATGAGACACCTTGCCATTGAGGGCACAGATGTGTGGAGGAAAATTCTTGACATGGACAATCATTTCTTTGTAGATTCTGTTGATAATCTCGATAAATTGTTTTCTGAATGCCATGTGCAGAGCCCTGACTACCTCCAGGAGAGTACCAGTGGACTTTTGGAGCCAAAGTTTAAACATGGCATGGGCACCTTCAACTCTGGAGGTGGAGCCCACACCCAGGTGGCAATAGTGGTTGGTCCAGGCTGGCACATAATACTCCTTTAGAGGAAGCCAGGTATTTTCCAAATACGGCAAGACCTCAGGATTTTTAACTTTCTTTTGAAGCTTCTTCCAGTTGTCTTTGAAAGACTTTTCAGTGGGTTAATACATAAGCTGAGAAAAGAATCCCAAAGTCATTTTGAAAGACAATAATTAGAAAAAAAGTGAAATAAAATGAAATAAAGTGAAGAAGTATATTACTTGATTCCAAAGGCCCATAAAAATTTCAAAATCAGTTCCATGACCAATTTTCTTCATTCAATTAGCAGATACATCCTTGTTGATGTGCCAAATGCATAGCATGACTTTGGAGTCTGGGAAGAGCTTCTTAATAGAGTTTTTCAAGGCCAGATCCCTGTCAATAACACTAACTGGAGGGGGAACAAGATTGGTGTTTTTGAGGACCTTTTCAATTTATTGATTTAATTCCCAAGTATATGAAGTTTCATTTTCATTCTTCATCAAACAAAAAGCCCCAGAAAATGTCTTATTTGTTGAGCTGAATCCAACAATATGAAAAAGGGGCATTTTGTACTTATTGGTTTTATAAGTACAATCCATAAGAATGACATGAGGAAAGCCATGAAGAAGTTTTATGGCCAGGGGGTTAGTAAAAAACAAGGAGTTAATGTGTCCCTCAGAATCTCTTGCAGAGGACCAAACAAAATTTTCTTGTTCGAGAGTGTCAATAAGAGCATCAATGGGCCTTCTGCCTTGCAGTTTGTATTTCTTGATTTTCTTGACTTGGTTGTAAATGTCTTGAAGGATTACAGGCCTGTCAGACTCCCTCTGGCTGCATAATTGGGCCTGAATTTGCCTTGGAATGAGAAGTGATTCAGACATTTGAGCAATTTGGGATGTTTCTTGCTCATTGAATTTCCTGAAAGCAGGATGTGCCATGATAATTTCAGTGGCATCATGGCTATGTTCAGGATTTTTGACTTTAAGAGTCCAAGTGGTACTCTTGGCATATTTCCTGGAATAAAGTCTAAAAGGACAGTCAAGCTTTCTTGAGGTGACTGTTTTGGAGGGGCTTTTGTTGGTATTTGGGGTGCCAGACCTGTCACAGCATATTTCAATTTGGTTGTGGGTCATATTGGACCTCAAGGTGGACACAGAATACCCCTGAGCCCTGGAAACATTATGCACATGTTGCCAAAGAAGCTCAAGGGTCTGAAATTCACCTTCAGTGGGGGGTTGAAGCATTCTTTCAATGAAAATTATGTATAAAAGTGAAAAAGGGGGAATTGGGGGATTTGGAATGGGGTAAGAACCTTTTGAAATGTGAAAAAGAGGTGAAAAAAGGTGTGAAAAATGAACAGAAGTGCTTAAGAGTGAAAGAAAGTGGTTTAAATGTGGTATTAATAGATGAGGGAAGGTAAAAAATTGAAAATTGAGAGGCTTGAAAGCAGGTTGTTGTGGTGGAAAATGCAGTCTTTGGGGGAAAAAAAGAAAAAAAAGTGTGAAAAGCTTTGCAAAATGGCTTTGGTAATGCTGTTTTTCCAAAAAAAAACAATGGTTTGGGGTGGGGATAATGTGGATTATTGGGGTGTTTGGGCTTGTTTGTTTTTTTGGGGAGGACTGGGCAAAAAGATCTGAAACAATTTGGAGTTAGAGAGGTTTTGTGGGGAAAAAACCTCTTTTGGGCATGTTTTGGCCCAATACAGGCCCAATTGTGTTTCATTTTTAATTAAAAATGGGCCCAGGGAACCCCTTACGTGTTTTTACTAAAAACTTACGTTTTTTTACCAAATTATGGCCAAAACACATAAGTTTTTAGTAAAAACACATAAGCTCTTACGTGTTTTTACCAACACCCTAGATTTAATGTGAGTATTATTATCATTATAAACTTTTTTTTATTATTAAATAACTACTTATTATGCATTTATTATTTGTTTATAACAACAATAAGTTACAATAAATATATTAATTATTAAATATTAATATATTTCTTTTATTCATTTAAATAATATGAATATTTTTATGTCATAACTATAATAATAATTTATTATTATGATTATTTTGAATTTTATTTTTCATTTAAATTATAAAATTAAAATATTATTAATATTTATTTATTGTTTAATAATAAAACCTTAAAATACTAAAATCATTAATAAACACAATAATTTGAATAAAAATTTAAAATTAAAATTGATTTAATTGATTCAAAAGGACCATAAATTTTTTTTAAAAATAATTCACATGAGAAAAATTCCTTAATAACCATGAGGAAATTGGTTAAACCTGAAAGCAGGTTTTGCATTTGCTATTTGACATTGGAGATAGACTGGAGGCAATTTTTAACATAGAAAAAAAAATAAATTTAGAAATAGAAGTTTTGGAATAAATTTAAGCCACAAATTCTGAATTCAGTTTGATCAATATCAATGTTTTGTCCAGGTTTTCAAAGCTCAGAATTAAACAATAGAGTATGAACATACTTATTTTGATTTTCCCTTTTTTTAATCTTATTTGTTATTTTTTATCATTTAATTTACAAAAATTTTAACCTTTGAGATATTTCTTATTTAATTTTAAATATATAATACAGATTAAATATGAGCTGAATATCAAGATCACTCATGAGAACCTATAGAACTGTAATATTTGAATTGAAACCCTTTTAGTTTTAATGAAATTTATCATTAATAATAAAATGGCTTAAATAATTTCTAAAAAGATACATAATTATACCCTACAATTAAAATCCTTGCTCTTATAAATTCTGTATTTTGTAAAACATTATATGCCTTATTCTTGCTTTATTTTTTGTTTGGTTTATAATTAAAATTGAGAAAATCTGGAAAGAACTTTGGGACAGTTTCATTTAAAGGAGAGGCCCACACAAATTTAGTATTTATTGAAACAATATCACCCCTATTTCAGCACATAAATTGATTTTGAGGAGGCTCTTACACTTATAATAAGATAATATAAATATTGAAATTGAAATATTGACTTTAATCTAACAATAAGTAAAATTCCATGGTATAAGCTAAAAATTGTTGTGATCTTCATATAAAAACATGAACTAATAATAGAATTTTCAATATAAACAATTATCAAAAAACATAATATTATTTAATTTCTTGGGGAGGTAAAATGTTTCTATTTGTTGATACCAATTTAGATCCACTTTTTATATTATTGTAATGAAATTACTAACTCTTATTTAACCAGCTTAATTTAGTGGATTCCTTTAATATTTGAAGAAAGATCATTAAAGTTCTCATTTCAAGTAAAGAATCATAGGATCTGTATCAAGATATAAAATAAATCTGAAATAATGAAAACCTTTGTGTGAAATTTTTGGAAAGTTAATATTCATTTATCAAATTGGCTATCTATCATTTTCAAAAATTATCTAATTATTTTAAAAAACATATTATTAAGATATTTTTCTATGTAATTAATTTATTTAATTTTTTCTTCTGTATTCTATGGGAGTTTTAAATTTTATCTTTAGAATTCTTACTATTTAATTTAATTTTTGATTATTTGAATACATTTAAAGATCTTCATTAACTAAAAAATCAAAGATTTTATCTGAACCTGATGGTTTGATAAATTTAATTATCTCAAAATATCTTTCTAGCTTTACCATTGGTAAAAAAAAAATGAAAATCAGATTTTTTTTAAACCATTCATTATATAATTTTCTAATTTCTCTAAATTAAATTTTTCTAATAGCTTTAGGGGACTCTTTTACAAAATCTTATTAAGACTTTAATTTTAGGTAAATTAAACACTCAATATAAATTGAAAGGATAAGAAACTTCATATCTATAACTAAATTGAACAATTGATTGAATTGTTTTGAAATGATGAGAAGATTATAAAAAGGAAAAATAACTTTCATAAATAGGTTCTTTAAAAAAATTTCCTTCTCATTATTAAAGATTTTGAGAGATTTGATAAGTTTAACTAGTTTTATAAATCTATGCATCTTAAAATAATAATAAATATTTAATTATTAGTGGTTGCTAAAGCTTATTTGAAAATTCTATATATTTAATTCTTTCAATTCTTTTTTCCAGAAAATAGGAGAATATTTCTTTTTTTTCTTTGTTATTTATTTTTAATTAAAGGTTTAAAGTATTTATTAAAGTCAAATTTTGAAGAGGGAATCCATAGAGTTAAGCTGGAAAGTCTTGGGAAGTAGACTTTAACTGGCACAAATATCACTACAGAGCCATGTTCAATTAAAATCAAAATAAATTCAAAATCATGTTTAAAGTATTGACTTTTTATTATCAAAGGGTTCCCAAGGGATTTAATGAGCTTATAATACTTTTAATGGATATTTGTGGAAACTGTTTTTAAGAGATTTTTTAGACCACAGAGAAATTTGTTTTTGGAAAGGAATGGCTCAATTACTTAAGTAAATTATTAATCATGTGCTTTTATCCATGGAAATATTCTAAAACTTTTAAAAAATATTTTTTTTTTAGAATTAAACAAACTCTCTTTGGATTTTTAAAAATAAATAAATATAATTAATTATAATATTGAAAATATTTTAGAAATATTGAATTAAAATAAAACTTTTTTGAGACTTTTTTTTTTTTTTTTTTTTAAAAAAAAAAAAAAAATTCTCTTCTATATAGATTAATATTAACTTAGAGATTAATTTAACTAATAATTCTTTTTTTTTTATGAGAATTATATATTGAAAACATATAATCTTATTAATCTTTCCTAAATTTTTTTTTTTAAAATAAATATCTTTTAAATTTTTAATTTTGGATATTAAAATAGAAACACAAAAACTGAAAAAAAAAAAAAAAAAAAAAAAAAATATCTCAAAAATCTTTTTTTTTTTTGAACAAAAAATTTTTTGATTTAAATGATAGATCTCTCATTAAAGAAAATAAATTATAGAAGAATTAATTCAAAAAAATTTTCTTCACTTATTTTTATTATTAAAATAAAAATATTGTTTTTTTTTTTTTATTTTTTTTTTTTAAAAAAAAAATAAGTATCAAAAACTTTCTTTCTGTTACTCAAAAAACCTTGTTTCTTTTCATTTTTTGATTTCTATTAGTCCTTTTTATGATGATATTGATATTTTGAGTAATTCAATTACTTTTTTTGTTTTTTGTATTTGTGTTTAATCTTTCATAAGTTTATTTTTTATTTTATTAATTAGCTTAAACTTGGTTTTATGTTTGTTTGTTTTTTGTAATTAAATCATAGTGGAAGTCCTTGTAAGGCACATAACTTTCAATTCATTCACAGATTTCAAATGTGTTACAGTACAGGACCTGTAATATCCACCATTGTAAATTTGTCAATTATTGTTGTCAAATTTACAGTAGTGGCTATAAGAGGGCCTGTACTGTAATTTACTTTTAAAATTTCAAATTTTCTCCAGTGAAAATAGATCTACTATATTTATCCTAGTATTTCTCTTCCTAACTAATTAATAATACTCTAAAATAAGAAATAATAAGGAATTTCCTCTTTAAAACTAAGAAACATTTAAACCTCAATAATAAAAAACTTATGAAATTTATTTATGAACCAATTTGATCAGAAAATAAAAATAAAAATAATCAATGAGATTCAAAAGTTTTAATAAATTAATAATAAAAAAAAATTATATCTTTTTGAAAAAAAAAAAAAAACTTTTTGAAAGGAATTTTAAAGAATTCATTTTTTCCTTATGAGGTTAAAAGATTTTAACAATTTAAAATGAAAAAAAAAAAAAATATTCAAAATTAAGTTTTTTCATAAAATTATTAAGTTGTAAACATCTGAATCTGATATTTTTACTACATTTTTTTTTTTTTTGTAGAAAAAAATAGGAAATAATATTTTTATAAAGTATTAATAAGTAAAAAAATCAAGAAATTTCAGGTTGAGTCTATGATAAAAATGTAATAAGGCTATTTAAAACTTTAACTATGACTGTGAAATGGATAAAATTATTAAAAAATGTTTTAATTAAAGATAAAAAGGGCTTTACTAATGGGGATTAGTGGTGGTTAGCACTATTGAAAGCACTGAGTGTAGCTTTACCTGTTAAGTTACAATAATAAAGACTAAAATACTAAGATTTACATTATAAACTGTTTATTTTTCAAGAGTATAACTGTTTTTGACAGTTTTACTACATAGGAATTCAAGAGAAGGATGGGGATTCCTTTTCTGGAAGTGAAAAGTCCTCCTTTTATCCTGAAATGGGGTGAAAAGGCTTCTAGACCTTTTAACATAGAGGAAGTGAAGATTTTTCATTCTCTAGGACAGGCCTGTATAGCCTTTATTGGGCTCAAATGTGGTTTTGAAACCACATCTGGGAAGTTTTCACCAATTCAGGGTGAAAATTTTCATCTGGGGACCACATAGCCTGATTCTGACATGTATGACATGTAGAATGCTGTACAGAACCTGGATGGGACCCCAGTATTTAATGAACTATGATTTATTTAAGTAAAAACAAGCTTCTTTGTTTATTTAACACCTAATAATCATAGCTATGGGATATTATACCATGGTAAGGTTGTATTGGCCAAACTGTGGGATTTTGACCTTAAAACAGCCATAACTTTATCATTTTTTGAGATATCAAACTCAAAAAATGGGTTCAATGTGTATCCCTGTGTGTTTTCTACACAATTATACCTCATTTTTTATGGTTATCATTAAATATGGCAAAGGTATGTCATGTAAAATATTTTTGTACATATGTGTGTTTTAGGCAAAAAAGCTTTATTGGGCTTGTTTTCCTTATAACTTTTGTTCTAGATGAGATATGGGGAAATTAATTGCACCATCAGATAGCTCTAATTGTTCTCTTTCTAAGAAGACCCCACTTTGGGTATTTCACACTAAAACTGTAGAAGTTAGATAAGAGGTGAATATTTTAATCACCCTTATTTGGCCTGAATTTAGCCATAACCTCTTTAATACTGGTGCTAGATCAGTTTGGCTAGTACCATTGGATATCCCTGACTTAGAGCTTCATTTTGAATACCTGTTTGATGGGATTAATCCTCTTACTCTGTATTTCAGATGAGAGGTGAAATTTAAGGTTTATTATCAGCAACAACTTTGAGCAGGAATAAGTTTGTTATTCTTTGTCCTCTGGTTATGAGACTTGTATATTTGGAAACAGGTGAGCTTCCACTTTCTTTTGATACATTTTGAGCTGATTTGGCTCAGCTTCATGTTTTGGTGGTTTCTTGGCTATACCATTGATTTATTGTATTTGGCTGTCATGTTTATGTTCTGGTTTTGAGTCATAGGCTGACAAGAAAGATAAAAAAGTCTTTATTTATTTTTAATATTTTATTTAAATTTCAATTGGCCATAAAAAAAAAAAAAAAAAAGGATAGAATTGTCTAAATTTAAAAATAAATTTTTTAAATTCCAAATTTTTTAAAACATGAAGAAAAAAAAAAATTTTTTTTTTTTTTTTTTTTTTTTTTTTTAAGATTAAAATTATAAATTGAAATTAATTTATTATAATATATATTTTATATATTTATTATAATAAATTAATAAAAGAAAGAAAATATTTTATAATTTTTTTTTTTTTTTTTTAATATTTTAATGAATTAAAATTAAATTGGAATGATAACAAAAAAAATTTAAATCTTGAGTTTAACCTAATTCAAAATTAATGCTTTTAATTTCATTCTAAGATGGGTTGAATTTGATTTTCAAATTCAAAACCTGATATCAATTGTAATCATTTTTCTCATATTAAATTAAATATTTTAAAGAAATTTTAATTGATTTATAAAATTTATAACATTAATTTTTTAGTTTGAGAAGAATTTTTGAAAATGATTTTTTTTTTCAAGGAAAATTATTTTTTTTTAAATAAAAAAAAATAACTTTTTTAAAGAAAATAATCTTTTTTTTTTTTTTTTTTTTATAAAGGAATTTATTTATTCATTAATTTAATTCCAAAAAAAAAAAAAAACATATATTTAAGGTTCAATTTAATTTTTAATCAAAAACAAAAAAAAAAAATCTTCAAAAAAAAAGTTTTTTTTTTTTTTTTTTGAGATTAATTCAATAATATTAAAAAGGGGAATTTATTTTTTTTTACTTATTAGTTTTATAATTAAAATCCATAAGAATAAAATTAGGAAATTCATTAAGGATTTTTATGTAAAAGGGGTGAGTGAAAACAATTATTTAATGTATCCTTCTGTATTCCTTACAGAGGACCACACAAAATCTTCTTCTTTGAGGGTGTCGGTAAGAGAATCAATTGGCCCTCTGCCTTGCAAATTTTCTTTCTTGATTTTCTTGACTTGGTTTTAAAGGTCTGTAAAGATTGCTCTGGATGTATAATTGGACCTTAATTTTCCTTGATATGAGCAGTGATTCAGAAATCCAAGAAATCTGAGATGTTTCTTGCTTATTGAATTTTCTGAAAGCAGGATGTGCTGTGATATTTTCAGTTGAATCATAACTGTGTTGAGTATTTTTTATTTTGAGAGTCCAAGTGGTACTCTTGGAATTTTTTATTGCATAAATTTTAAATGGATGGAGTCAAGCTTTCTCAAAGTGACTGTTTTGGAGGAGTTTTTGTGGGAATTTGGGGTCCCAGACCTATGAAAACCTATTTCAATTGAGTTGTGGGTCATATTGGAGTTTAACCAGGACACTGCATACCCCTGTTCCCTGGAAACATTATGCACATGCTGCCAAAAAAAGCTCAAGTGTCTGAAATTCACCTCTAGGGGGGTTGAAGCATTTTTTAGGGAAAGAATTTTGAAAATTCAAAAAAAAGGAAAAGGGGGGATTTGAGGCTTTGGAATGAGGAAAGAACCTTTTAAAATATGAAAAATATGAGTCAAATGAAGTGGTTGAAATTGATGATTAATAGAAGAGGGAAGGGAAAACAATTTAATTTTAGAGGTTTGGAGGCAGGTTTTTGGGAGGAAAATGAAGTTTTTGGGGAAAAGAAAGAAAATAAGTTTTGCAAGTTTTGAGAAATTGGGTTTGTAATGGTGTTTTTGAAAAAAAAAAAATTGGGGGGGAATAATATGAATTATTTGGGTGTTTGGCCTTTTCTTTTGGGGGGATGGCAAAAAATGGGTGAAAAAATAGGTGAGAGGGTTATTTTTGGAGAAGTTTTGGCAGGATTTTTTTATTTTTTTCAACTGAAAATGGGTCCAGGGCACCCCTTACATGCATTTACCAATTTATGGCAAAAACAGATAAGGGCTTATCTGTTTTTACCAAAGCTCTAAAAAAATAACACAAATAAAAATAAAACATCTTTGAAATAATTTTTTTCATTTTTATTATTTCTTAAAAATATCAAGTTTATTAAGAAAAGTTTTTTTTCATTATAAGTAATTTGAATTATGAAAAAGTAAAAAAAAAAACAATTTCAGATTCAAATTAAAAGTTGTTGTATCATATTTGAAAATACCCAAGTCAGTGAAATATTACTAGGTAAGGTGTACCAAATTATTCATGACATCGATATGTATAACATAAAAAACAGGTATCTGACGACTATATAAGTTTTTCTTGATATCAACCACATCGAAATCTTAAGTGACGGCAAGCTATGAGAACTGATAGAGGAATTTAAGGAGGTCAAGTTTGGGCTAAAATGAAAGTTTCAAGACCACTACAAAGTGTCATAGAATGGAACTAATCTAGTTACTCGAAAGGATTCGATAAGTGCAGCTTTCAGCGTAATTTCAGATAATGTGAAGCTTGCCTAAAAACACCAGATAAGAACGAGAATTACCAAGTAGAATAAGACCTGTTCATATTATCATGTAGCTCAACCATTCAACCCACGATTTCTGCCATATTCCCCTGGATTAAGGATTTGGAATTTCATCAATGAATCCCTTCCTTAATAAGACTCACTAAGCCATATTTGATTTGGTTAATGATTGTCTTCAACCCTTGAGTACTTGGATTTCAATAGTAAAGAGAAGAAATTACATGTTGACCACCCTGCAGTATATTTATTCTCCGAATAATCAACGATCTCTATTTTCACAAAAAAAAATAACAAGACATAAACAAGACTTCTTCATAAATAATAATGATAAAAACTATCGTGAAAGGTGTTTGGGAATTCTAAGTGATTTTTTGATGTCTAGTTCTAAAACGATAAAGTTTAAAGGGTTAAATACAAGAGGTGACAGACAATGAAGCACTATCAACGTGACGACGTAATGCAAAGTTCAAGCCAGATTTTTGGAAATAAAGATTAGCAGCAAAATGATTAAAAAGACTTTGTGATGATCTAAAAGAACATTGCTAATTTGTAGATATTTTGATTAGTGAGAAATTAGCTTAAGACAAAACCCATGCACAGATAAATTTCGAATCTTGGATTAACAAAAAAGACCTTGGCTGAAATGTTTGCAACCATTGGTTTATTCGGCTGTTTGGTGTATACTGAGTGTTTTCTCCAAATGTGATTCTTTATGATTACTGCTCGTGATATTCTCTTCCGCCCCAATTCCTAATATAGCGTCTCTTTCTTTTGTCTTGTCCTTTTCCTGATTGTCATCTTGTCGGTCATAAGATGCTTTTTGTTCGCAATCATCAGACCCGATCAAAACTGATTTCAAATTACTCTGACTTTGGGTGTCACTTTCCGGTAGGGTTTTATGGTCTAAATTTTCCAGCTTGCTTTGACCTGATGGCAATGGCCTACGAGATAGTTGATAAACTTTTAAAGCAAGTTGAATGGCGGGGTAGAGATTTTGCCTAAAGGACCCAATCGCGTTAACAAGCGTTGAAGTTGATAAAACTGTGATCGAACACTTACAAGTCATGAGGTAAATTTTCGCCACCTTTCAAACCCCGCAGCCAACGTTGTCGACACTGATGATATGATCGAGTGGGCACACATTTGCTGACAGCATCCCATCGTTGACCGTATTTACTCACGGCCTTCACTAACAATGCATCCTCTGCGGCCTTCCACTTCACATACGGTGACCTTAGCTTCTTCATTGAGCGTGCCAACGCCGCAGATTCCCCTGGTTCCCTTTTGCGACCCCGATTTGGCTTTGGCAAGATTGACGGAGCTTTCGAATTGGGTGAAGTGGTTCTTTCAAGCTCATCTTCGGGTTCTGCATCACTTAAATCAGATGAGTAACTCATGTGAGGGGATGGCGGAGCATAGGTTGGACTGATAGAGCATGGTGTAAGAGAAGAAGAAGACAGAGAAGTGGGTGAAAGCGCCGTTTGTGCTTTCGTCTGACTAGCTTTTGCAAACGCCTGATCCGCCAATACATCCAAACCGCTTGAATATGCCTGAACTCCAACCGCAGTATTTGCCACAGACGAGTCTTCTTTTTCAACTGATGTTAAGGATGTTTTTTCATGTAGACAAGTATTATTGAGGTGGTCTAACTTGAACTTTTTTTTGCGAGAGTGTTCGTCATCGTTGGCGTTGGCAACTTGATCATCATTAGCATCCACAGGGCTTGAAGATCTCGTCAACACCGTTTCAGCAGCCGCAAGTAAATCATTCATTAACCCAACTCGTTTGCCCTCTGTGTCGGATTTTGTTTTTTTCGCTTCCTTGGGGGGGTGCTGACTTGTGGAATTAAATGTTAATCGATTGGGAACAATCATTTGCTCAAGAACATTTTCCTCTTCGTCTTCATCAACTGGGCCTGCAACTTTTAGGTTAGGGGAACAGCCGGCCTGACCATTTGTTTTGCCAAGCGGGAGATCAAGCTGTTCGGGGTTATTAGGGGTATCAATAGGCGCAGAACGGCGCCGGGCATGGAGGCTTGCGGAGCACAATGACTTGGGAGGCCAAAGTGTATCTACTGAACGGTGGGAAACTAATTTAATTGAAGGCGAAACTTGGTATGGACCACCCAAGTTAGCTGAAGTGCGAGACCTGGAAAGTGAAGTCAGCCTCTCACTGGCTAAAAGTAAATGTTCGGCTTCAGCATCACCCATAGTTGGTCGACGCTTAAATGGTAACGATTTTGTAGATCTTTCGAATCGATCATAACCTGGACTTGGCGAGTTGCCTAGAAAATGACACTGTGTAAAAATTTGACGCGATTCTATTGAAAGGGAATCCGACTTATGATTGGAGCCATCTCTAAGTTCTCCGATCGCGTTTTTTTCTTGTAAAGAGGCGGCAGAGGCTAAATCTATCCGGCCGGTTACAAGAAGTGAGCGCAATTTCTTGAATTCTTTTGATAATCGCTGAACCTGAGCTTCAGATTGTTCTAGCTGATGAGTTGGTGAACGATTAATAGATATTTCATGATATTAATGATTTTAATAAGATATTTCGAATGCTTTGTAAAAGTTTGAATGCGCACCTTAGATTCCAAGGTTTTATTTTCAATTGATAGTGCTTTATTTTGGGACTCGATTAAATTTCGGTATTTGGTGAGGCTTTGACGATCTAAATCAGGATTATGGTTCTCATCCGTTTTCCGCTTGCCTATCCCACTTGGGGTGGGTGAAAGGAGACGACAAGAAAGGGCAGAAGGGGTTGTGGTAATCTTATGAGAAAGAGCGAGAGCCTGGCGTTTTAATAAGTCAATCTCAGTAGATTGTAGTTCGAGCCTGCTTGAAGATGATTGCTTTGTGAGCGTAAGTGAGTGAATATAGTCATTTAAGGTATCAATCTGATGAGGAGGAAAAAAAGATGACAATAAATTATCAAATAAGTTAGTAATTGAGTAGATTGCCTGACTATTTTGAATTTCTGACCTTTCGCTTGGATGATAGCAATCCAGCATGACGGGCTTCATCAAGAGCAACAGCATGATTAACGAGTCGTGTGAGCTAAAATGAAGAAGAATGTAAAAAGTTGAAATAAATTGTAAAGATTTTTTGAATCCAGGATGAATATGTTTAAAAAAGAGATAATATGAGATGATTGAAAGAAAGTGAATTTAAAATGAGTAGAGATGAAGGTCAAATGAAAGTAATTAATTAATTAATTAAATTTTTGTTCAAGAAGAGTGATGGTATTAGAAAATAAACTGAGCTTGGCTTACCAATTCTCTTAAGCGTTGTGCCTGAGGGTGATCGGTGTTGAGCAAGACTTGATCAGCCAATTGTTTAATATCCATCACTTCTTGCTTAGTCATCAAGACGTGTTTAGACCTTGGGCTTGATGATGGTCTATCACGAAGGGTTTTATTAATGATTTGAAGATCAAGATGGCGACCAGAATGATTGAATGTGGAATTAATGGCTGATTTGGGTGAAGAATGATTGATTGATCTGTGGTTAAGATGTGAATCTGAGTTGATGAGTGAGATGCTCTTCTTGACCAAACTAGGAGGAGAAATTGGGGGAGCAGATGATGAAGTGGATGATGAAATACCATCTCGGGTGGCAGGAGGCTGATGTGAATTCTTCAATGGGAGATGAGATGATTGATGATAATGGTTGTGATTGATGAGAGATTGAGGGCTAGACAAAAATAGATTATGGGTAATATTTTTTTGATGAGACTTTTGAACTGAGATCGGAAGGTGAGCTTTAAGTGGTGACTGGGAACCGATTGAGAGTTTTGATTTGAGGGTAGTGGTGGTAGACTGATGATGATTCGATCTAGATGAATCGTCTTGAAAGACAGTCGATGAATCTGAGCTAGCCAGCTTAGTGATAGATGAATACTGAATCGAACTCATACTTTTTGATATTGGATCCATATCGAAAGTCCAAGTTAATTCGAAGGCATAAAAAATCCAAGATGAGCTTTTGAATTAATTGATGATAAAGATTGAAATGCTTATGAAAACAAAACCCTTTTGTCTTTGCGCCAATGCCAATCTTTCTCTTACCCTCTTCTATCTATTCCAATTCTAAGATGATGGATGTGGTTTTGAGTCTTGAATCTTGATTTAGAAATATGATGAGGTCAGAGTCAGACGCTCAAAGGGTATACCCACACCTAGCTAGGATTACTACGATCTATGTATTACACTCCACTTGACTTTAATTGACATCCAATTTAACCCTAAAACAGAATTAGAACCAAGTGAGCAAGTGAGCAAGTGAGCAAGTGAGCAAGCAAGAAAGTGAGCAAGCAAGAAAGTGAGCAAGCAAGAAAGTGAGCAAGTTATAGTGAAGTAACTGAATTCAAAAGTGAGCTCAACCCAAAAATAAAAACTTGAATCAATCGATATAAATTTGAAAAATACTTTATCCAACTAAATAATAATTTATTTTCAAATTTTTCACAAAACAGACGCGATTCATATTAAAAAATTTCTAAAACGCGTTTAAACTCAGCTCATAAAAATATGAATATGATGATATTGTAATTTGTACTGTACACACACAACAACAACTGTAATATATTAACAGCCAAAGAATGATACAGTATTATTAGTATTAATAATCGAAAATAATCCGATACTTCAGTCAAATTTAGTGTATTACAAAGTGTGTGTGTTTTCCACAGAATTAAAATAAAATAAAATAAAAATTTTTAGAAATCAAACATCGTTAAATGATTTGGAAGAAGACGACCAACTTATAAAGTGGTGATGCAGGAGACTCACTCTTACTTTGCTTATCAGCTTGTTTGTCCTTACTAAATTTAAATCACTATAGCTAATTATCAGTTATGACTCATGACATCTTGATTTGCCCAAGTCCCCAAAAGTTCCATTCACTTCCTCAGAAGATGATCACTTTAAAAGATCAATTTCAAGAAAGAAAAAAGAATCTATTGGTTGGCTTGCTTTGGATGAGAATCAGATGCCTATTGCCTACCATAAATCAACCTTATTTTACTTCTGGCATGACGCTATTTCAATCATTTTCTTGCCTTTTTTAATGACATTGCTCACACCATCTATAAAATTTTAACAGATAAGTTAGCGATAAACAAACCTTTAACGCGGTCATATTCCAAATTCAATCTTCCATGAATCTTACACGTGTCAAAAACAAACTCTTGATTTCAAATACCATGGTGAAATGTGAGCACTGAGATGTATGGGTTTAGACCAGTCTTTTTTTAATTACTGGCCAATGCCATTGTCATTGCCATTGCCATTGACTAGTTGCTGTAATTTGAACCTTTTTGATCTTTGGCAATGTGTGTAGGGCGACTCCGGGAATCAGTTAAACTGAACCCTAACTCCCCCATTTCAAGTATAGCCGGAACTGAGAACCCTCCCTCCCCCCCTTGCAAACTCCAGTCAATACCCCAACTGAAGGCCCGTCATCTGTTGGAACGCAATCTCAATGTCAACCATTCCCCAACTAACCACGTCCAACACTCCACAACAAAAATATCCACCGCCACAAAACAAACCTGCTCACAACAAGAAGCTCACCTTATATTTGGCCAATGACACCAGGCCGCCAGCATTGTCATGTTACCCCTCAGCAAGCAAACAAATAATCCTCCTCGGCCCCTATGTTTACCCTCGTAAATCATTTATTTACCCTGGCATATCGTTCCAATCCATGAGTGCCCCTTGTTGTATTGTATAGAACAATACAGAATTATGCTAATAATGAGAAACCCTAAAAGAATCATATTAGGAAATTGAATATTCATGAAACATGTACATAGCTTATAAATATGAAATCAACCTCTATAGAGAATCTTCCTCAGGAGAGATCTCTAGTACTTCCTCCACTCCTACTACTACTATGATTACTTATTATTTTCAGGTATGCCCCCTAAGGGGAGATCAATATATTTTAAACAAAACACATTGTTTGTATCATAATAGTAGTAGTATTTAGAATATTTTTAAATTTAATATTAATGAGATCAGGGCAGATATAGCAAAGCACACTCGTCAGTCAGGTACTTTCTGTCACCTCCAAATGTAAGAGGTCTTGCATTACCTAATGAGATCAGGGCAGATGTAGCAAAGCTCCCTTGTCAGTCAGGTTCTTTCCATCACCTCCAAATGTATGAGGTGAGGAGTGTGATTTGGACCGGACCGCAAGCAGCTTATATGTTACAACTAGACAACTGCGGCGTATCATATGCACACAGTGTGGTTTTGGTAATTTACAGGTAAAGCTTCATTACAAGAATAACTGGCTGATGTGTTGGCGCATCAGTCAGGTTTCAACACTCTCCCCCAAAGTTTTACCTGTGGCCCCGTGTCTTGAGCAGGTATCCCAAAAAATGGTCCAATATGGTCCAATGGGTCTCCGTTGGGGCTATTGAATGTCTGGCCAGGTAGTTCACAGTGAATGCCAGGTCTGGACGCGATTCGCTGACCAGGTAAGCGAGGGACCCAACTACCAACCTGAAAGGTGTGGCGTCCATTACAACTTCTTGGTCATTTGAAGTTGTTGTTGGTATAGGCAGTAGTGGACAGTCATGCTGAAATATCTTCCTGAGGTAGGCATCAAGTATGTCGTTGGTGAGTCTGGATTGTGATATGGCTACTTTGCCTTTACTAAAAGCGCATTCCAGTACCACTATCCATTTCATAGCATTGGACCACTTGATCTCAAAGTTATCACATAGCACATAGTGGAATTTTTCAATTTCCATTGGCAAGTTGGAAGCTATTACCCCGTTGTCGACGTGTATCCATATGAAAATAATCGTTTTGTTTTTTCAGAACATGTATAGAGACATGTTGACTTCACATGAAGTAAATCCCAGCCTTTCAAGGATGCCTCACAGGTGTAGCCACCAACATTGGCCTGCCTGCTTCATGCCGTAAAGAGCTTTTTTAAGATGTAGAACTTTTCTGTTGAGAGACGGAAGAAAATGAGTGGGTGGCTCCATTAGCATGGTTTCCTCCACCAGGCTATAAAGATAGGCACTGCTCACATTGAAGGAACATACCTTCCAACGCTGTAGACAAGCAGTCACCAGGAGCAACCGGAGAGACATCAGAGACGCCGTAGGAGCATATGTCTCTGTACAGTCTATCCCTGGGCATTGTTGATTGCCGCGTGCCACTAGTTGCGCCTTGAATTTTTTGATGTTACCAGACTCATCAAGCTTGGTGTCAAAGACCCAGCAATGCCCAATAGTCTTCATCGCCTGCCATACACCTTGCTTATTCATTTGGTGGAGCTTGTCAAGGCATGCCTGTTCCCAGTGATGGAAATGTGGACCCACCAGTTCCTGCTTCAGGTTTTCTGGAATTGAGATATCCTTTGCTAGTGGCAGGGAGCTGATTGCTTTCTCCTCATGTTCAAAATAAAGTTCAGTGGGGACCTGGCCAAGCACGTGTCTGAGAGAACCCTTATCCAGAGTACCTTGGGTTGAGTGAGCTGTTTGAAAGCATGGGAAAATTGCACTTTCCAAATGTAAGATGTGTCTATGAAACTGTTGATAATATTAATATTAATCAACAGTACTATGACTGTCCTTATGAAATATAATAATAAAGAATTATTATAACCACAATTAAATAATTAAAGAATTATTTCTTTCACATGTTATACACTACTAGTGATTATAACAGAAAGCAGTAATTGTCTACAAGAATCAATTACAAGAAGAATTTAATAATAAAAACTTCTTTTATTAAAATATTAAAATTATTTTAATATATAATTATCTTTTACAAGAAAAATTATAAAGATAATTCTTGAAGAAAACTAATTTTAGAGAAAAACTTTAAGAATTAAAGATAAATCACTCACTAATACTCCAAAGAACTTATTAAAGATAAAAGTAAAGAGATTTGAAGTAGAATTGTGGGTTTAATAGATCAAAATTGATTTATAACAGGATTACAACAATATATAGTTGATTCCTATTATTTCACGTCCTTCTTATTGATTCAGAAAGAATTGAAACACTTAATAAAAGTTTTAACTAATACTTACTTGTTGGTAATAAAGGTATATTGTGATGTGATGATGATGACATGAAAAAAAACAGCAATAGGAGGCCTCTTTTAAGTCTAAGACAGCTCACAGAGGCGTGCCATGGAGAAAACTGAAAAACAAGTGAGTGATAAAACAATAAACCTTTTCGGATTATTGATTGCATCATTTTTTGTCATGTAAGATTATCATAATTACTTAATTTGAGGCTTTTATGTGACTACCAACCCATTTATGGTTAAGAATAAAAGGAGTAAAAACTGTAAATCTTCTTTTATTCCAAAATAATAATTGATTTCCCAAATTTATGATTTTTTTTGGAAATTTCATCACAGAATATATTTTCTGTAAATTTTTAAAGATTCTGTCTTTCATGTGGAATCCTCAAAAATGGACTGTAAGTAAAACTTTTAATTTTAAATATAAAAGTATAATTCTTTTTGGTTTTTATATGAAATATACAGCTCTAAATTGGTCCTGAAAGTTTTAGAAATATTCATTAATAATTGTATTTTTAATTAATTTTTGAAGTTTTACCTCATTTCTACATAGAAGTGCAAATAGCAGTCTATGGCTGGTTGATATGAGGTAAATCAATGGATAATAGTCCAAAAAGGGTTTTAATTGATATTTTGGGGCTTATCCATGGAAAGTCATCAAGAATTGACAAGGTTACAGGAGTCTGAGTTGCTATTTACCTCCTTGGAACATCAAAATAGCAGGTTATTTGCTGTTTTCTTATGATTTACTGAAGTTGTAACATGGTAACCAAGTTCCCAAAAGTTTTTAACTTACAAATTGGGCCAAGATCAGCCATGGATCCAAGCTTTGGAGCTGTGCATGCCCCAGAGGCCTCAGAAGTTGGGTACCCTGGCTCTCTTTGATGTCTTTTGTCCCCATTGCCTATTTTTTACATCAAAATAGAATTTTAAGCTTCAAGTGAGATATCCACTATGGGTTTATCAAAAGTGCGTGTAGGAATACCATAATATTAAGTGCCCAAAACATGCATAACACTATTCTTAGTCTATATGTAACATGGGATTTCTCACATTCCCATTATTTTGGTGTGAAATAGAGAAAAACAAACATTTTTGCAGATCTTTTATGTGGTATTGAAGTATTTTCCATATTACCACCTCAAAGAGTTAATTTGAGCTTATTCACTCTATGGAGCTACCCTAGGTTAAATTTTGTGTAGAATCTAAATCTGGCCTTCAATCCATGGATCTACTTACTCAATAAAAAGCTATTCATCTTTTCTGAAATCAAAAATGATGAATTTTGAATATATGCATGACTTATGGGTTATGCATAGTTCAGAATTTACTTTTAAGATATTTGTGGCCTATTTGGGTATGTAAGATATACCTCAAGGCTCACATTTCCTCCCACCAAAAAATAAAGTTGTACTACAATTTTATCAATGGTATAAAAGAAGAAAAAGGCCCCAAAGGGGGTAATGTCCACTCTCCAACCTCTTTAAATTACTTAGATCAACTAATTTAAAGCACATTTATAGACATATTCAGGCTTGTGGCCGTCTTTCATGTCTAAATCTTCTTAAGAGCTTATCTGAGTCAGGTAATTCTGATTCTGCCATCCATTTCTCTTCATGTACTGGATTTCTATATCTGACAAGATATTCTCTCTGATGTTTACCCCTAAGTCTCCTTTCTTTTATGACTTTCTTTATTTTTCTGTCTTCACTCTGTTCCACTGGTGGTAGAGTCAAAGGAGTTGGGTTCCTTAAAGGAAACAATTATTTGTCAGCTGGTTGATAAGGTTTTATCAAGCTGACTGGGAGGGTTGGGTTTTTATTTTCCAATTCACCACTTAATTCCACTTGAACTGCATTGGTTCCATGTAAGGAAACAATAACAAATGGTCCTAAATAAGAATCTTTAAGCTTCTTTGGGCCTTTGATATTATTAAAATTCAAGGTTGAAACTAGAACTAAGTCCCCTATTTTGAAGTCTGGTACTTTGTGACTCTTGTCCCACTTCTGCTTAGCATATTCAAAAGCATCATTCATACTCTGTTTTGCATGATGTTGCACTTTATCAAGCATCATTTTGGATCTGGAAGCTGTAGGATGAATGTAAATCAAGTCTTCCCTCAGTGTATCTGCTGGGAATCTTGGATTCCATCCTTTTTCTAACATAGTAGGAGTTTGACCTGTGGAAGAATGGTCTGATGTCTTATATGCCAATTCTAATGCAGGTATCAGAGTGAACCAGTCATGGGTAAAGCCATCTGAGTCTTTGGATTATAACCCATAAGCACAAAAACTCTTGATCATATCTTCTAAAGTTTGAATCATTCTCTCTGCTAGCCCATCTGTTTGAGGGTGATATGCTGTAGAGAATGATAGCTTAGTCCCAAAAAATCTATGAAGATTGGTCCAAAGTGCAGATGTGAACTTGGGATCTCTGTAACTTATGATATTCTTAAATAATCCGAGAAATAACTCTACTCCATAGAAGAGCTGTATTCATAGCTGTGTCATCTTTATGGCAGGGTAAGAATATGGGAGTCTTGCTATATCTGTCTACAATGACTAAAAAAGCATTATAACTTTTGTCACCACTTGGAGGAAGTGCTGTGACCCAATCCATGTGAACAACTTCCCATGGGGATTTTGGTTCTTGAATATGGATCATAAGTCCAAATTTCTTGCCTGTACTCCTGTTTGCTTTTTGGAATCTGTCAAAAGAATGGCAATATTAAATCGTCTCTTTTCTCCAAGATGGCCACCATTCACAGTTCTTCACTTTTTCAAGTGTTCTGTCCTCTGACAGGTGTCAAAAGTAGATGCTATCATGGCATTCATGAAGAATGGTATTGATAAGCAGTCTACTACACAATGTCATCACACAAGAATGTTTGGTTCTGTGGTAAATTATTCCATCAAACAAGTGAAATATTCCTTCAGAATAGGAACTTTTCCAAACTTCATCCAGTGCATTGACCAAATATTGATCTTTTCAGTCTTTGTCTAATAAGGAAGTCAAGATATGGAAATGATTGTCTTGCTTATAAGATTCTCCGACTTCTTCAAAGAATTCAGTCCCAATATCAGTTATTTTAATTCCTTCAATTGGAATCTGTGGTTCTGCTTCCAAAGGTACATAAGCTGGGTTATCAGCAGTGTTGGCTAATGCCCATATGCTCATTCCATCAGAATTCTTGTGAATGTTTCCTGCTTTGTGAACTATGGTCATGTTTCCTCTATATTCTTGAATAGCTATTTGCCATCTAAACATATGTCTGTTGGGAGTTTTCATGTTAAGAAGTGATTTCACAGCATTACAGTCAGGTATCACTTCAAAAACACTTCCATCAAGATAATAGTGTAATTTCTCAAGTGCCCATACCAAACATAAGCACTCCATTTGGCTTGCACCATATCTGGCTTCTGTTGGTTTGATTTGTCTTGAGATGTAACAAACTGGTCCTTCTGTAGGTTTGTCATCAATAATTTGGACTTGATGTAGGGCTGCCCCTAATCCATCTCCACATGCATCAATGTACAATTTAAAAGGTATATTACAGTCAGGCATGAGGAGTAAAGGTGCTTCTTTAAGAGCTTTCCTTATCTTCTCATAAGCTTTAATTCTCTCCTGTGTCATCTCAAATACGGTTTGTTGATCACAGATTCTATAGAGTGACTTGGCTAGAATTGAAAAATCTTTTGAGTGTTGCCTGTAATAGCTGGAAAATCCAAGAAAAGACATCATTTATTTTTAATTCTGGGGTATTGGCTTAAGTAACACTTCTGCCACTTTGTTTTTGTCAATAAACAAGCTTAAACAGAAACAATATGTCCTAATGCTTTGAGTTATTCAAAACCAAAATTACATTTCTTCACTGAAATATTCATATTCACTTCTGAAACTTTGTGAAGTCCTCTCGCAAGTATTTCAAGGTGTAAAGACCATGAATCAGAACATATGATATTATCATCAATATAAATGATAAGCCATCCTTCAGATAATTCTGTAGGGAAGATGGTATTAATCATTCTTTGATAATGAGATGGTGCATTTTTGATACCAAATGGCATTCTAAGATACTCGTAAATACCACAGTGAGTAATAATTCTAAGTAATTTCTTAGCTTTAGGCATCAAAAAATTCTGATGAAAGCCTTTTAATGCATACATTGATGCTATAAACTTGGCTTTAGACAATTGGGTCAAGGTTTCTTGTATTCTAGGAATTGGATACCTATCTGGAACTGTGTAGGTATTTAATGCTCCAAAATCTCCAACCATTATTGATTTATCATTATTCCAAGAAATAATAACAGGTGTTGTCACTTCAACTTCTTCATTATGGCCTACTTTCCTTAGTATGCCAAGTTGGATTAACTCTTGGATATGTTTTTCCAAGGCTTCTCTAGCTCTGGGACTGGCTGGATAAGCTGGTCTTCTAAGGACTGGAGGGTATGGTCTGTCAATATTAAGAGTAATATCAACTTAATGACCTTTTATAGTGCCTAATGGTTAATTATTAGAGGCAAAGGCATTATTATATGTGTATAACACATCAATAAGATCATGTCTCATCTTTGTTGAAAATGATGGATTAATTTGTGCTTGAACAAGTTGATTAGCTACAAATTCTTCCTTATAAGTATCTTTCTTGGAAGATACTATGGATATTTGTTTGCACATATTGGAAAAAGCAAATTTTGGTATTTTGTTTTCTCCAATTTTGAAATATCTGTCTTTATGGTTATTGATTTCAATACCATAAATATTCAAGTAATTATTTCCAAGGATGATATGTTGAGATGTGCAATTGTCCATCACTACTATCTCTGTCTTCATTCTAATACTTCCTGCAGGGTGTGGGAACACAATATTATTTTCTAATATGCCCAAAGGGTACATATTGTCACTGGCACTACTAAATTGCACACCTTCTATTGGTAATAGATGATCTTTCCATTCAGGAAGTATAACTTGGAGATAATCTTTTCCCACACAAGTGCAAAATGCCCCTGTATCCAAATTTACTTTGGCTTCAATATCATTCATCAGAATTGATGTGATACAAGATGCTCCAGAAGTAGAACCTTTTCCTCTAGAAGGTTTGATTTTACACATTCTGGCATCTTGGATGTTGATCAGGTTATGACAGTCCTCACTGTACTGTGGCAAGTGAGTATGAACTTCTTTGACCTCAAAGAAAGCTGTAATGTTTTCAATGGTATAGTCCTCCACTGATTTATCCTTAGAGACTTCAGAATCTAGGTCAGATTCTTCTTTCTCTTCAGTACACTGAACTTCTTCAATGACTTGCACTTCATTGATTTCTGTCTTTTTGGTGAAAGTGTTGGGTAAATTTGAATTGCTTCCACATTTATGACACTTCAAGACAGGTTTTTAAGATCTTCTGTCCTCTCTGGAAATCTTTGAGACCATTTTGGACTCTATAGGGATTTTAGTCCAAGTTTTACCAATTTTTGTTCTAGTAATGATATCTTCCATTGAATTAATGCAGTCCTCTCTTGAACAGGGTTATACACATCTGCACTTGATAGCATGTTCTAGTTCTCCTGCAAATTTTCTTAATACTTTCATATTAATCATAGTGTCAGACATATCTGGGTGTAAAGCAGATAATCTGTCTTTTTGCTTGAACAGCCAAGTAAGTGGTTTATATTTTTCTGAGTTAAAAATGGCACCTTAAAAAGCATTTTCCATTTTGAACCTCCAAGAATTATTGGCCCATTTAATAATCATTTCAGATTTCCACCAAGACCAATCATGTTTTCCATGATCTATCCTCATCTTGTAATACCATTTCTTTGCAGCTCTCAGGTATGTGAAAATCTTCTTGCAACATATAAATAGTTCTGATGAACTCAATATAGTTGTATTCTCCTTCACCAGAGAATGTTGGCCATTCTTCCAATTTGGGAATATCTTTCGCAGAAATAACATTTTCTCCTAAGAATGGTGTCAAACTTTCTTTAACAGAAAGTTGTTCTTCAGTCAAAGGTGTAGAATGTCTTGGCATATGTGGTTCATAATTATTATGAATTTGTTCTACATTTGGAATTATTTCATTTTTTAACTTCTGCCTTTCACTGTCACTTTTTGCCAAATGTGTGGCAAACTGATTGGTATTCTTAGCTATTTCCAAGACATGATCTTTCAGAATTTTGAGTTGATCATTAATGTTTAAAATGGAAAGATCTTCCATTCCATAATTTTGAACTTGATATTTACTCTCAATTCTGTCACATGTATTGGTAAGTAATTCCAGTGTGGTAATTACAGACTTATGCATTTCAGAAGACTGTTTGTCATTCTTTTTTAAGTAATTGATGTCCAATGTTATTTTAGTTAACTTTGCATCAAGTTTACCAATTTTTACATCAATATTAGATTGAACAAAATGTATTTCATCAATTATTTGCATTAAAATGTTCTGTTCATCCTTTCCTGCTCCTTGGCTGTAAATTCCATGAGAGTCCTGGCCATATTGAACACACCGTCCATGGCTGAAGGCTCCAATTTGGGAATCCTGTACCCTTGTGGGTAAGGTCTGTGCCAATTGGCTTTGCCTTTGCCCTTGCCTTGATGGTTCTTGGGACCTCTCTGTTTCTTCTGAAGTCCTTTGGGCTTGTCTTTGGACACTTATGGATCTGGTTTGCAGCTGGTAGATGCCACTGGGCCTTCTGTCTCCAAAGCTGGAGTCATTCCCAGTTCCTTCTTCTGGTCTATGGATAAAAGACTTTGATTCTTTAACCAGTTCTTTATCTTTTTGACCTTGTCTTTGCAAGACAATGGGCTCCAACGTCCTAAGAGTTCTATGGTCTTCTCCTGACCCAGAAAGCTCTTGATGTGTAAGTAGGAGTTCATGGCCCCCTGCCAAAGGCTTGGGCATATTTACCACTCCTCTTCTTTGGCTTCTCTGAACCAGTTTTTGTATTGGCATTGATAAATTTCTATTGCTGCCACTTGAAAGTGGTTCATCCCTTAAAATATTATCATGAATCAGTTCAGATTCAGAATTCATATCAAAGTTTGTGGGTAAAGACCTTGGGGAATGGGGAGAAACTCTGGCATCCTCTAAATGTGTCTTTCTTGAGGAAGACTTGACACTTCTGGATTTGATCTTGCCTCTTCTCTGTCCACATCCATCTGGTTGGACTGAATAGTTGCTTCCATTTCTGGTATGCACCATTTTCACATCAATTTTAAGATAAGAGTAAAAATATAAAGATAAAACACACCTTTTGGTGGTAATTGAGTTTTTTCAGAGTTGAATAAGGTGCCTCTTTTAGCAATTTGCACCTCAATACTGTCCTCAGATTCTGGACTGGTAATATATCTCCTACTGAGTCTGTTACCAGCTGCACAGTATTTGATCAAAGAAACTAAAAAAAATTATCTTAGACTTTTTTTTAAAATATTTTTTAAGTTTTTTTATGAGTTTTTATATTTTTTATTAAAAAAATTAAAATTTAAGATTTTGAATGAAAATTAATTCAGAGTAACTCAAAGAATAATTTTATAAGTTTTTGGATGTGAAAAAGCTGCGTGTAAAAACAGTATAAAATTGAACCAAATTCCTCAATGAAAAAGATTTTAAGACAATTTCAAAAATAAAAATAATTTTAACTTCAAATTGAAAGAAAAAAATATTAAATTAATATATCTTACAGCTTAAAAATATATCAATTAAGGGTACAAGGTTCAAAAAAAACACGGCCAGGCCCCCAAATGTATGATGTGGTAGGTATGGTGGGTTTTTAGAACACAAAAATGAAGTCTAGAATCTGATTAAAGCCAAGTCTATGGATAAAATCACGGCCAGGCCCCCAAATGTAAGATGTGTCTATGAAGCTGTTGATAATATTAATATTAATCAACAGTACTATGACTGTCCTTATGAAATATAATAATAAAGATATATTATAACCACAATTAAATAATTAAAGAATCATTTCTTTCACATGTTATACACTACTAGTGATTATAACAGAAAGCAGTAATTGTCTACAAGAATCAATTACAAAAAGAATTTAATAATAAAATTATTTTAATATATAATTATCTTTTACAAGAATAATTATAAAGATAATTCTTGAACAAAACTAATTTTAGAGAAAAACTTTAAGAATTAAAGATAAATCACTCACTAATACTCCAAAGAACTTATCAAAGATAAAATTAGAGAGATTTGACGTAGAATTGTGGATTTAATGGATTGAACTTGATTTATAACAGGATTACAACAGTATATAGTTGATTTCTATGATTTCACGTCCTTCTGATTGATTCATAAAGAATTAAAAGACTTAAGAAAAGTCTTAACTAATACTTACTTGTTGGTAATAAAGGTATAATGTGATGTGATGATGATGATGTGAAATAAAACAGCAAGAGGAGGCCTCTTTTAAGTCTAAGACTGCTCACAGAAGTGTGCCATGGAGAAAACTGAAAAACCGGTGAGTGATAAGAAAATAAACCTTTTTGCATTATTGATTGCATCATTTTTTGTCACGTAAGATTATCATAATTACTTAATTTGAGGCTTTTATGTGACTACCCAGCAATTTATGGTTAACAATAAAAGGAGTAAAAACTGTAAATCTTCTTTTATTCAAAAATAATCATTGATTTCCAAAAGTTATCAATGTTGTTGGAAATCTCATCACAGAATGTATCTTATGTAAATTTTTAAAGATTCTGTGTTTCATGTGGAATCCTCAAAAATGGACTGTAAGTAAAACTTTTAATTTGAAATATAAAAGTATAATTATTTTTGGTTTTTATGTGAGCTATACAGTTCTAAATTGGTCCTGAAAGTTTGAGAAAGATTAATTCATAATTGTATTTTTAATGAATTCTCAAAGTTTTACCTCATTTCTACGTAGAAGTGCAAATAGCAGTCTATGGCTGGTTGCTGTAAGGTGTGGATATGAAACTTTGATTCAAAATCAAGTACTTTTCCTGTCCTCAAAATTTGTATAAGGTAAAAATCAATTAAAAAATAGTAAGAAATATTATTTTTAAGAGAAAATACGCCAATTGTATTGTTTATAACTTTATTAGTATAAAACAATAATATTATAAAGATTCATTGTTTTACCAACAATAAAAAGTTATCCAAAAATACTCTACAAGAGATATTTAAGGCTACAAAAGAAATTTCTTCAAGAGCAATTTCAATTGGAATTAATTGAGCAAAGAACTGCAAGAAATTAATTAAAGAACAAAGTCTTAAAAAAGAATATTAAAGAGAAAACATGCCCAAAAGTGACCAGAGTGAATTTGGAAACAAAGTGACAAATTTTACAGTGATGAAAGATGCTTTAATTCACTTTTGGGGTGGTTCAGGGGTAAAAATGTTTATAAAAGTTACAAACAATGATTATAATGATTTTTTAACGTGGTTAAAAGGATTAAAATGATTTAAAAATGGTGGTTGGAATCTCTTATTGATTGTTTTAACAATGTTTAAACTAATTATAAAAGGAAAAGATTCTAACATGAAGAGAAAAGTGGGGCAAAGAAGACATTCTTTTATAGCCATCAATTCTCTTACTCCAAAAGTAAAATTTACTCTTGTCAGTTGTGAAAAACACTCTGACAACAGAAAAGCCAATTATGGCATCATTGAACCCTGGTTTAGACCAAAAAAGGGCTGGTTTAAGCCATTTTTAGCCATTTTAGACCCTTAAATCAGCCATTACTATAGAAATACCTGCTCTAGAGCCTTCAAAACACATCAGAATGTGTGTAAGAGACGTAGAAATCAGTTAAAACTGTTTTTACTATGATTGTTTTATCTTAAGGGTAGTTTTACCCTCTTGGAAACAGCTAAAACTACCCCAGTTGGTATCAAAACCTCATCATCAATTGAGTCCACAGACCCTGTAACTCAAGTCCAGGCCAAAAGTGATGAACTTTTGCGTGATTTTTGACACCACACGCCTGTCAGCAAGGAATTTGGGGGTCTAGCTCCCCCTTAGAGTTGGAGTTCCTTTCCCCCCCCAAATTTAATCTTTCCAATTTATTTTTCCTTTAATTCCTCATCATGTATTATACTTATAATTTACATATGTAATTCAATTGAGTTGTACAGTTCAATAAAGTAATAATTGATACCTCATATATAAATCAAAGTTCACTTATGTAATACACACGCACATTTTGACATTTCGATTGAATTCAATTGAAAATACTTCAATTCCTCATAACTTCTAAACTAAACACAACACCTCAATTTTAACACAAAATTTGATGATTAACACCACAAGTGGTGTCAATTAAATTAAAGTCTTGAGGATTTTTAATTTTTGTATTGAAAATACTAAAAACTTAATTTAAGCTTATTTAGAGTTGAGTTACAAAAATTTCACTCAGAGGTGACCCCACCTGATTTTTTATGAGGAATCCAATGTTGAAATAATTTTTATATGTTTATTTATTGGATGAAAAGTTATGATAATTTTTATTTAACTTTTTTCCAAATTTATTTTATTTTTTATAATTTTGTTAAAAATTCATTTTTACTTAATTTTTTCAAGTATAAATGTAATTTTATCATTTCAAAATTTAATGTAATTTTATTTTTAAATGGTAATTAAATTTTTAATTTTGAATATAATTTTGTATTTATATTTTTATTTTTATTATAATAATGTAAATAAATTTATTTTATTTATATTTATATGTTAATTCTGTATTTGTGGTCTTTTGGGTATATGAAATTACCTCTAAGGCTCACAGTTGCTATGAGGTAAATCAATGGATACTAGTCCAAAAAGGGTTTTACTCTTTTGGGGCTTATCAATGTAAAGTCATTAAGAATTGACATGGTTACAGGAGTCTAAGTTGCTCTTTACCTCCTTGGCATGTCAAAATAGCAGGTTATTTGCTATTTTCTTATGATTTACTGAAGTTTTAACATGGTAACCAAGTTCCCATAGGGCTTTAGTTTACCAATTAGGCCAAGATCAGCCATGGATCCAAGCTTTGGAGCTGCCCATGCCTCAGAGGCCTCAGAATTTGGGTACCCTGGCTCTCTTTGATGTCTTTTGTCCCCCTTGCCTATTTTTTACGTCAAAATAGAAATTCAGGCTTCAAGACTGATATCCACTATGGGTGTATCAAAGGTGCATGTAAGAATACCATAATATTAAGTGCCCAAAACATGAATAACACTATTCTTAGTGTATATGTAACATGGGATTTCTCACATTCCCATTATCCTGGCGTGAAATAGAGAAAAACAAAAATTTTCATGGATCTTTTATGTGGTATTGAAGTATTTTCCATATTACCACCTCAAAGAGTTAATTTGAGCTTATTCACTCTATGGAGCTACCCTAGGTGAATTTTTGTGTAGAATCCGAATCTGGCATTCAATCCATGTATTTACTTACTCAATAAAAAGTTATTCATCTTTTCTGAAATCAAAAATCATGAATTTTGAATATATGCATGACTTATGGGTTATGCATAGTTCAGAATTTACTTTTAAGATATTTGTGGCCTATTTGGGTATGTAAAATATACCTCAAGGCTCACAGCATTGTGACAATAAACCGGTTACAAACATCATGGGTTTGATTACAGTTGGAGAAAAGGGAGGTCTCAATCAAACAACCAGAAATTGCTGGGTTTTCTGCTCCATTGGTGCACAAGGGTTCCACCCCTTGGGGGTTCCTTGTAGGGTCCTGTTGTGACTAATGTAACTCCATGAGGGTGACATGGGTAATACCATCAGTTAAATGCACTTAATAATGAAGTGCTCTAAGCCCAGTGTGAACCTTTGAGATATGACCACATACCCAAAAAGGTCACAAGAAATATTTAAAATAATTATACCTTAAAACTACAAAAATGCCATAAATAGGCATAAAACTTGGTTTAACTTAAAAACCAATGAACAAACATGTGAAATAGATTACACCATTGGATTCCCCACGGTAAAATACACATATACCATTTTTATGGTGTATCTGTAAAGTCAATATTTAATGAGTTATAAGTAATAATACCTTATAAAAAACATGAATCCTTAATTATTTCAAATACCAATGCAACAGAATTTGAAATAAATGGTACCATTGTACTCTCCATAAATATCTACACATAAAACAATTAAGAAGGTAATTTCCAAAGTCAATACTTAGGGGGTTAAGCTGAATATATGCACTTTTTTGGTCAACACATATATTCAAGGATTTTAACTAATATCTTTTGAAATATAAATGATATAGTGATGAGCCAAAAATAAAGTCACCACGTAATTACTGTAGGAATACAGAGATGAACTTTATTTTACAAGTTATAAACAAGGTTCACACCCGTAATGGATTATTGATTAAAATCAATAGAGCTGTTGACCACTTTGTTGTGAAAGTGGTCCAAACTTGAAAAATTGGACAGTTGGATTCTGCTAGCTCATTCCTGAAGAATGATGTATTTTCTATTAAAATATTCAAGGTATAACCCCTTGAAATCATGGTTTGAAGCTTAAAATATTAAATTTTGACAGAAAAGATGAGTTACAAGCAAAATCATCAAAAATACAGTTTTGATTATGTAATGAAATTCTCTTGGCAGTGTAATGAAGACATGCCAAGCTATCAGAATCCACTCTCAGAATAGCTGTAGCATGTATAACTTGAAAGTTATTAATGATCAAAGTTTAAGCTTAAATTTGATCATTCAAGATCACTCACTGTAATCTTATTTTAAGTTTAACAGTCATATAAGTGATAAAACTGGTGAATACTATTGGAATATGATTGATAATCATAAAATACACGAAGTTTAGGCTTCTTCCAAGCCTATGATGTCATCAAACTTAGAGTTATAGTGATAACTCTAAATAATGGCGTAATTATGAGGTAAGATGGTTTGATCATGATGTAATCATTGCCAAACCTTAAAATATTGATCAATCCTAGTAAAAAGAATCAGTAAAAGTCTACTAGAAGCCTGCTGGACTCTAGGAGGGAGGTATTCACTATAAATAGAGCTCTTTTTACCCTGTTTCCCCCTCAGACACTTAAAAAAGATTAAATCATTGAATCAAAAGACAATTTCTTTATTATTTATATATAAAACTTTTATATTATTAAAGACCAAAGATAATCTTATTATAATCATCATCTCTGATGTGATTATTACAATTATCTAATTGTTTTGTTAAAATTTCTCTTAAAAGCCTCTATTCCATGTAAAATCAAGAAAAATTGTAATTTCTCTTAAAGTTTATTGTAAATACAATTTAAATAAGTTGTATTTACATTTTTTGGCATAAAATTATTCAAAATTATTATATTAAGCATTAAAAGTAGGTTATTTCTCTTATTATAATGATTTTTTCTCTATTATTACTTTAATAATTCCATAATTAATATAAATAGTATTGATATTAATTTATAACTTTAATATTGGTGATATTATTGTTATTAATTGTTTTTTATTAATTAAATTTTTTTACGCCTTTATTATTTTTTGGTAACAATAATAAAGTGCTTTTTAATATATTAATTATCTTATATTAATATATTTATTTATTATATTATTTTTTTATAATATAAACTCTATCATTATATTTATTAAATAATATAATTATTTTTACGCCATAATCATAATAATTCTTTATTATTATAATTATTTTTATCTTATTTATTTTATTTATAAGGACATTCATAGTACAATAAGTAAAATATTAGTAATTTTTACTTATTGTTTCATAGTCAAACCTTACACCCAGGGGTACTGTCACATGGTGGAAGGTGATCTAAAACTTTCCAGTATTAACCGGTCTTTCAACAAGTTTAATAGCCTTTTTTGGAAAAAGTTCCCTTTGCTGAGGTCTGGCAGACAGCATTGTGACAGGCTTTCAACTCTGAGATGTCCATTGACAATCATTCATCTCCTCTTGAAAATAAATTGCCAGAGGAAAACAGGGCCATATGTCACTTTATTGACGCATTGTTGCCACACAAGTTTGCCCTGTGCATTGGGATCACCCCTTCTTGAACAACAGCCAAATCCTTCTTCAATGCAATCAAGGCTTTTTGTTTCCCCAGCTACCGTTTCAAAAATGTCAGAATTGTTTGGGACATGCTCACAATGCTAGTCGAGAATGGCTCCAGTGCTCCCCGGGTGAACAACATACTTGTTCTCTGCTTGCACTGCACCTTTGCTATGTTCAAAAAGCTGGGGATCAAGGCCAATGAACTCAAGGGCCTGCCGGCTCAAGTGGCATGTCATGCACCTGAAAGCCTCAACCAAGTAATCATGGCCGCTATCCTGGCAAAAGGTGAAGATAAGCCAATATCAAATTTTGTGGGGCAAGTCATGCTCAATGCCTCCATGAAAGCAAATAATCAAAAGCCATTGCTGTTTGTCTACCGTGTGGCAGACCCGCCTGAATCACCAAATCCAATGAATCCTTGGTGTCAAGCAGCGGATATTATGTGACCTCCAGACCACCTGGTCAACAAATTTGGGGCCACCTGATTTCACTGTGGTTACCCTGGGCATTGGCGTGCAGACTTCCCCAACACCAGGGGAGTTGCCAGCACTCTCCATTCCACCAAACCACACAAAGGACCCGGGAGGAAAGGCCACCATCCACCTCAGGCTCTCTTTATCAGTGCAAAAGGGTGTTGCAGGTGCAATTTGTGGAATGTCATGCTGCAAATAAGGTTTTGATTTATGTGAGCCTTGAGATATATTTTACATACCCAAATAGGCCACAACTATCTTAAAAAGAAATTTTGAATTATGCATAACTCATAAGTCATGCATATATCCAAAATTCATCATTTTTTGATTTCAGGAAAGATGAATAGCTTTTTATTGAGTAAGTAAATCCATGTATTTAAGGCCAGATTTGGACTCTACACAAAAATTCACCTAGGGTATCTCCATAGAGTGAATAAGCTCAAATTAACTATTTGAGGTGGTAAAATGGAAAATACTTCAATACCACATAAAAGATCCGTGAAAATTTTTGTTTTTCTTAATTTCACGCCAAGATAATGGGAATGTGAGAAATCCCATGATACATATACACTAAGAATAGTGTTATGCATGTTTTGAGAACTTAATATTATGGTATTCTTACATGGACTTTTGGTACACCCATAGTGGATATCTCACTTGAAGCTTAAATTTCTATTTTGACGTAAGAAATAAGCAAGGGGGACAAAAGACATCAAAGAGAGCCAGGGTACCCAACTTCTGAGGCCTCAGAGGCGTGGACAGCTCCAAAACTTGGATCTATGGCTGATCTTGGCCTAATTGGTAAGCTAAAACCTTTTGGGAACTTGGTTACCATGTTACAACTACTGTAAATCTTAAGAAAATAGCAAATAACCTGCTATTTTGACGTGCCAAGGAGGTAAAGAGCTACTTAGACTCCTGTAACCATGTCAATTATTAATTATTTTCCATGGATAAACACCAAAAGAGTAATTAAAACCCTTTTTTGACTTGTATCCATTGATTTACCTCATAGCAACCAGTGAAACACTGATATTTGCAGTTCTATGTAGAAATGAGGTAAGAACTTCAAAAATTCATTAAAAATACAATTCTTAATGAATCTTTCTGAAATTTTCAGGACTGATAGAGAACTGTATTATGTATGATACCACAGAAAAGAATAACAGCTTTACTAGTAAAATTAAACGTTCTACTTACAGTCCATGTTTGACTACTCTACGTGAAATACTGAATCTTCAAAAATTTACAGTAATTACAACCTGTGATGAAATTGGCTATAAAATTGATAGCTTTGAGAAATCAATGATTATTTTGGAATAAAAGAAGATTTATAGATTTTAATCCTTTTACTCTTAACCATATCGGGGTTGGTAGTCACGTAAAAGCATCAATTAAGTAATTATGATAATCTTACGTGACAACAGATGATGCAATCAATAATCCAAAAGGGTTTATTATTTTCTCACTCACTGGTTTTTTAAGTTTGATCCATGGCACGCCTCTGTGAGCTGTTGTTGAATTAAAAGAGGCCTCTTCTTGCTGTTTTTTCCACATCATCATCATCTTATTATCATTTAAAACATTATCACCAACAAGTAAGTATTAGTTATAGCTATTCTTAAGGTGTTTTAAATCTTTCAAAATCAATCAGAAAGATGTGAAATCATAGAATCCAACTATTTATTGTTGTAATACTGTTATAAATTCATTTTGATCCTTAAAATCCACAATTCTATGTCAAATCTCTCTATCTTATCTTTTGATAAGTTCTTTGGAATATTAGTGAGTGATTTGTTTCTAATTCTTAAAGTTTTTCTCTAAAATTAGTTTTCTTCAAGAATTATCATTATAGTTATTCTTGCAAAAGATAATTATATATTAAAATAATTTTATTATTTTAATAAAAGAAGTTTTATTATTAAAATCTTCTTGTAATTGATTCTTGTAGACAATTACTTGCTCACTGTTAAAATCACTAGTAGTGTTTGACACGTGAAAGAAATAATTCTTTAATTATTTGATTGTGGTTGTAATAAAATTTTGTTATTATATTTCATAAGAACAGTCATAGTACTGTTGATTAATAGTAATATTATCATCAGTTTCATAGACAAATCTTACAATTTACAACAGTGCATTTGTCCACTTGTCTGGATTCCCAAAATTTGCAACCAAATTAAGCAGAATACATCCTTTCTGCATATTTTTTTCCAACTTCAACTCATTGGTCACCATTACTCAGATGGCAACACTTAAAATCCCAGTCAAGGAGGGGCTTTTCATCATATGAGATGTAGTGTTCTCCAACAAGGTTTTGGGCACAATAATCTCAGTGGAGAGACTGTGCAGAGCTGGGGAATTTCCTTATTTTAGTGGTCTAATGCTTTCACTGGTTGTATGCAATCATCTAGTCAGCACCACCTTTCACAAAAACTGTTGATGGATGGATATTAATTCTGGGGAAGGGACCACTGGGTTGGTGGCTGAGACCTCTTCCCCAGGGCTGATTGAAATGAATCCCCCATGTCAGCCTGTGACTCAAAACCAGAGCACAAGCATGACAGCCAAATACCATAAATCAATGGTATAGCTAAGATACCACCAAAACATGGAGCTGAGACAAATCAGCTCAAAAAGTATTAAATGAAAGAGGAAACTCACCCCTTTCCAAATATAAAAGTCCCATAATCATAGGAAAAAGAATAACAAAGTTATTCCTGCTCAAAGTTGTTGCTGAGCATAAACCTTAATTTTCACCTCTCATATGAAATACAGAAGAAGAGGTTTAACCCCATCAAATGGGTATTCAAAATGGAGATTCAAGTCAGGGATATCCAATGGTACTATCCAAACTGAGCTAGCACCAGAATTACAGAAGTTATGACCAAAATAAGTTCCAATAAGGGTGATTCAAATACTCACCTCTCTTCTAACTTCTACAGTTTTAGTGTGAGATACCTAAAGTGGGGTCTTTTTAGAAAAAGCACAATAGGGGCTATATGATGGTTCCATAAATTTCCCCATATCCTATCTAGAACAAAGTTTATAGGGCAATCAAGCTCTATACAGTTTTTAAGCAAAGCATATATATGTACAAACAATCTTGTACATAGCATAACCTTGCCATACTTAATGATAGCCATATCAAATGAGGTACCATTGTGTAGAACACATCCAGGGCTACACAATGAACCAATTTTGAGCTTGATATCCCAAAAACCGACAAAGTTATGGCAGTTTTAAGATCAAAATCCCACAATTAGACCAATACAATCTTACTGTGGGATATTCTCCCATAAGTATGATTATGAGGTGTCAAATAGACAAAGAAGAATTTTTATACTTAAATAAATCATAATTCATTCATTACTGGGGTCCCATACAGGTTCCGTACAGCATTCTATGCATCATACATGTCAGAAGAGGGCTATGTGGTCCCCAGCTGAAAATATTCACCCTGTATTGGTGAAAACTGCCTAGATGTGGTTTCAAAACCACATTTGAGCCCAATAAAGAGCATAAAGGAACTATCAAAACCACAAGCCAGCACTCTGAAGTGAAAAATCTTCACTTCCTCTAAGTGGATGGTCTAGAGGGCCATTCCACCCCATTTTAGGATAAAAGGAGGCCTTTTCTTCACCAGAAAAGGTTTCCTCATCCTGCTCTTGAATTCCTATGTAGTGAAACTGTCAAAAACAGTTATACTACTGGAAAATGATCAGGTTATAATTTTAATTCTTAAGTATTTTAGCTCTTATTATAGTAATTCAACTGGTAAGACTGCACCCCGGGCTTTCAACAGCGCTCACCACCACTATTCCACAATAGTAAAGCCCTTATTACTCAATCTTAAAAATTTTATTATCCATTATAAATATCTTTCAAAATGATTTTACCATGTCACAGTCATAGTTGAAGTTGTCAATAGCCTTATTACACCTTCATTATAGAATCAACCTGAAACCCTATCATTACCACCTATGTCAAAATTGAGTTGCCGCAGCTGGCATGCTAGTGACAAGGTGGTGCTATCTTTACTGAAGAAGCATGTCCCTTCTTTTGAGCATAAGGCCTCACATCCATTCTACTGTGAGGTATGTGCAAAATTCAAAAGTACGCATTGACTAGCAAGAGCTTGGGTGGACATCCCAAAGAAGAAGCCACTGGATATGCTGGCATCTGAAATAATGGGTCCATCTGACGCTGATCCGCAAGTTTTTTGATACCTTGTAACCATATGTGACCATGTCTTGACTTTTAGCGTCGTCTACCCACTCAGGTCAAGGTCAGATTCCCCAAGCGCAGCTTTAGATGTGACAAACCATTTGTTAGTAAAACTGGGGATCACACAAAATCATTGCAAACAGAAAATTCCCGGGAGTTCGCCTTCATGTCCTTCACCACTGCGCTCACAAAAATTGGTATTGAATTCTACCCCACCCTTCCTTACTCATCTCAGGAAAACGGGGAAGCCAAGCATCTTAACCGCACCCTAGGAGACATGGCAAGGGCCATGATGACTCAAAGTGGCATGATGATGCCTTTTTGGCAGTTTGCTTACGCCTTACCATGCTACATGCACAACCTCCTCCCAAACTCCTTTCCAACAAAGTCCTATATGGCCAGCTGCCTTTGGTCACCCCATTATATCTGTTTGGGGCCAAGGGAATTTTCCATCTACCGGCCATTCAGAAACAGCATAAGCTGGCTGTGAGGGTCATTGAGTGCCATCTGGTCAAGCCACTACTGGCTTCTGTGGGATTCAACGGGTAACGCAATGATCCACTCGGCAAGTGTCATCTTCCCACGTTTCTAGACTGCTGACGTTGCTGGCAACACCATGGGTAAGGGTTCATTACCCCATGTGCTCAATGCAATGACACTTGGAAATGTGCCTACTGATTTTTTTTCAAATGCAAAGAAGACACAATCAACTCTCTCCCACTGGCAAAAGATATCTCTATCCCGCAACATCTGGGCCAGGCCCTGTTGGGTTTGCATTGGCGGAACTGGTAGAAAGAGTGCCTTAACAAGCTCCACCAAATGGAGAAGAAGGATGTGTGGCATGCGATTGACAAGAAGCAGGGGATGAAGACTATTGGCCATTGCTGGGTTTTTGACACAAAACTTGACAAAGCTGGAAACGTCAAAAAATTCAAGGCATGCCTGGTGGCATGCGGCAATTGACAATGTTGGGGTATAGACTGTATGCAGACGTATGCCCCTACACCTTCTCTTGGCCGCCGCCTGTCTTCAGAAATAGAAAGTATGCTCTTTTGACGTGAGCGGTGCCTACCTTTACATCCCGGTGGACAAGACCATTCTCATGGAACCGCAAAATCATTTCCTCCCATTGCTCAAAGGGACAGTTCTAGGTCTAAAGAAAGCTCTATACAGCATGAGGCAGGTGGTTTGCTGTTGGTGGCTGCATTTATTGGGTGTCCTTGAAAATCTGGGATTCACTTCATGCAAGGTTGACCAGTCCCTGTATGCCTTTTGAAAAAAACACAATGGTTATCACCATATGGATACACGTTGACAATGGCATCATCACCTCCAACTCACCGGCTGCAATCAACGAGTTCCGCAGGGCACTATGCAAAAGCTTTGAAATCAAGTGGTTAGACACCATGAAGCAGATTGTGGGCCTGGAGTGCACTTTTGGTGAAGGTGAAGTAACCATTGCACAGTACTGACTCACAAATGACATTCTCAGCCCCTATCCTAGGGCGGTAGTTCAACATGACTGCCCTCTGCCACCTATGCCAAGCACAACACCAACAGAGGAGGTGGTCATGATGGAAGCTACATCTTTCAGGTCAGTAGTTGGCTCCCTTGATTACCTGGTCAGTGGATCATGCCCAGACCTAGCCTTCGCAGGGAATTACCTGGATAGGCACTCCATTACCCCAATGGTGGCTCATTGGGAGCTATTGGACCATGTTGTGGGCTACCTGCTAAAGACACGCAGACACAGGGTTGTAGTGAAACCAGGGTATTTTTCCCTCAACCTGTGGGGTGGTGATCTGGAGCGATCCCAGTCGGGCTTCATGCTCAAACTTGGAGATTAACCCATTCTGTGGGGCTCCAAGCATCAAAGCATGGTGGCCCTGTCAACCTGTGCAATGGAGTACATTGACCTGTCCGGCTTGACACAGAATTTGGTGCAAGCAATAAATCAACTGATGCAGCTGACTCAAGACTTCAAGAAAACAATATTTTGCGACAATCAGGTGGCAGTGCAAGTATTGATTGAAAACCTATCCTGGAAGCGCATGTGGTATCTCAACCGTGCATTTTTCTTTGTTAATGACGTGATCTGTAAGCATGGGATCATGGTCAGGTGGGTCAAAACTGAAGACATGCAAGCTGATGCCCTGAAAAAAAGATTGTCTGGTCCTTCACTCTCTCAATCAGTTCCTTTTCTCGGCATCATAGGAAACAGGTAAAACTTTGGGGGAGGGTGTTGAAATCTGAATGATGCAGCGGCATGTCAGCCAATTATTCTTGTAACAAAGCATTACCTGTAGATTAGAAAACCACACTGCGCGTGCATGATGCGCCATAGCTGTCTAGTTGTAACATTTAAGCTTCTCAAAGTCTCACCCAAATCCCGCTCCTCACCTCTTACCTTTGGAGGTGATGGAATGGACCTGACTGATGAGAAAGCTCTGCTACATGTGGCCCAATCTCATTACATCATAATAAGACCTCATTACCTATAGATATACATACCATCATTTCATTTAGTCAATTACTTATTTCACTCTGGAACCATCTACAACATGATCTGGGAAATGCTTCTCACAACTTCCTAAAGCTTTTACCTCCTCTTCTTCTTCAACCAGAATATCCAACATGAACAACTCTTCTAAATTACCTGATATATTGAGCTTATTAGTTGGCAACCGAGTACTTTGTGCAGATGGACAAGCCAAAATACTGCAATGCTTCTCCTTTATTGCCAATAATATACGGCCAAGGCTATCAATTGACAGTGCAAACTTTAATATCTGGTCTCATAATATGATCCAAACCTGGTCAATGAGCTTTATTGAAGATTTGGATTAATTTGAAAAGCTTGAATGTGACACATATTTCAGGAGGAGCTTTATTTCTCTCTCCTTTATTCAAAATAGTATAGAACATTTGCTTTTTGACTCTGTTATCTCAAGAATGGTAATGCCAAATGCAAGATCAGTATATCATGCAATCAAAAGCCATTTTAATAAGCCATCTTGGTCCTCCATAATTCATCGCACAAACATTATCTTTAATCCCAATAACAACCAAGCAGATCTTGTTCAATATTCCATTAATATCAATGAGGCCATTGCAGAAATTGAAAGCCAGATGGGAACTATTAAGGGCAACAAAGATGTGACTCTTGAGCCTATGGAGGGACAGGAGAGTCGCAGCAAACCTATTAAGGGCAACAAAGACATGAGTCTTGAGCCTATGAAGGGACAGGAGAGTTGCAGCGAAGCTGGAAAAGGGAGAAAGGAAAAAAAAGATGGGGGAAAAGACTAGATGAGAATCATGGACTATTTATCATGAAAAACCCCATTGGCTTTTAAGAAAGAGTACAGCTAAACTATTTGGGTACTAATCTCGAAAGGGATTAACAAGTGGAGCTAATTAGAGAATAGTTTGAAATAACAGAAGCTCTTCTATGGGTAAATTGCTAACATAATAAAGACAATTATTTTACTCTCCTGTACCTGTCAACTTGGACTTAATTTCTTGACCAAAAATTTTCTTGATGATGTTATGGGATTTAGCAAATGGTAAGTCTTTAGTAAGTAGGCTGGCTAGCATATCTTGAGTCGGAGTATATCTAAGGATAATCTTTCTGTCTTCAATGAGAGAGCGGACAAAATGCGGTCTGAAATCTATATGTCTTGTGCCATGGTGATAAATGCAGTTGGAGGCAAGAGCAATTGAGCTTTGATTATCTGAGTATATAATTGAGGTGATCATAAAAATAAGTTGACAAATCCATTAACTGTCTTGACAGCAGCTACTTAAGGCATTGTACTCAGCTTCTACTGATGAGAGAACAACTACATGTTGTCTCTGAGACCTCCACCCAAGGGTACCATGGTAGTCAATATTTGATCCAGAGAAAGATCTATTTTCTTTACCTCCTCCCCAATCTGAGTCAGTGAAACAAAAACTGTCTTTGGGTGAATGGGTTAGTTATTTACAGTTGAGCCTAAGTTCAAGAGCTTTAGTGAAGTTGAAATATTTTTGAACATGGATAACGGCCTGATAATGTCTATCTTTGGGTGATTTGAGAAATTGTGACAGAAAAGAAATGGAGAAAGCAAGATTGGGTCAAGTGCATTGAGCTATATATGGCAAGAGCTCTATAGCTTGTCAATAATTAAAAGGAGGGTGTTCAGGCTCAGGAAGTTTTGGGTCTCCAACTTCTTGGTAGTTTGGCGGAAAGGGGGAAGTGTTACCTCTGCTTTTTTCAACTTGAAATTTGGAGAGGATCTTGGAGATCATTTTGTCTTGTAAGAGGCTAGTGTAGTGTTATTTTTGATTTATTCAGATACCTAAGGCATATTTACTGAAATGGAGATCTTCCATGTAAAAGTAGAGGTTTATTTGTGTTCTGAAATCGGCAACCCAGCTACCTCTAAATAGGAGATCCTCTACATGTACATAGAGATAGAAAGGTTTAAGTTTATTTTTGCAGAAGAAAAGGCAAGGATCAATTTCAGATTGGATTAAATTAATCTTGATTAAATTATTTCATAGTTCTAAGTTCCAACATATAGGGCTCTGTTTGAGCCCATAGAGGCAATTTTTTAATCAGAGTGTCTTGAAGTTATTGGAAGTGGAAAGGCCATTGGGGTAGAAGATGTAGAGCTCTTCTTTAGGTTTTCCATTTAAAAAAGCACATTGGACATCCATTTGATGGACTTGGAATCTATTTAGTAAGCAAAGAGTGAGGAGAAGTCAAAGAGAAGCCAGTCTACCAGTGGGAGAAAAAGATTCATTGTAGTCAATAACTTACTTTTGAGTAAAACCTCACACACACAATTGGGCTTTAAATTTTGTGAGGTTGCCATCTTTGTCGGTTTTCTTTTTGAACACCCAGGTGGTAGTTGATGGAGTTAAGTGAGAGGGATGATTAGAGGGAGTCCAAACTTGGTGAGTGGTCATATTGTTGAGTTCAGATTTGATTGTATTGATCCAAAAATCCTTCTCTGGGGTGTGAATTGCTTGAAGGTAGGTTTTTGGATTGGGATAGAGACAACTGACAGAGCTAATGGAGTGAGTATGGCATTTTGAGCTATTGAGAATGTTTTGTGAGTCAATATGGCCAATAATTTTGTTCTGGTTTGGAGTGGAAGTGTCCAGAATCCAAGTGTACCCTTTATTTAAGGGATGGAGGAGGAATAGTTTGGATTATGTTCTGTTTCAATGGAGGAAAGCATCAGTGAATCAGTTCTAGATTCAGTAGGAGGATTGAACGACAGCAGGGAAGATTGATCAGACATAGGGTCAGGATTATCATGGAAGAGTAAGCCAAGGGCTTCTTGGTTAGAGGGAGCATTTTCTGTATAAGGGAATATGTTATTGTCAAGATTTACATGGTGAGAAATAATGACATTACCTTTCTTCATGCCTAGGATTTAGAAACTGTGATGTCCCTCTCCATATCCTAAGAGTGCTCCTTTGACCCCCCTGTCTGAGAATTTTCCATTAATATAGCTGTTATAGTAGATAGCTTGAAAACCGAAAGTATGTAAGTGATTGAGAGACGGTTTTTTATGGTGCCATCTTTTGAAAGGTTTTTCAAATGAAATAGCACTATTAGGTTTTAGAGTTTCTAGATAAACAGCAGTATTGACTTCTTCAGCCCAATACAGGAGAGGCAGGCCAGAATCTTTGAGGAGGCATCTAGCTTTGTTGATGGTGGTTCAATTGCCTCTCTCTGCAATAGGATTCTGCTGTGGAGTGTAAGGGGAAGTGACTAAATGAGAGATTCCTTCTTTTTGAAATAAATGAGTAAGTTGTGGTTTTTGAACTCGGTCCCATTTTTGGAGACAATATTAAAAACCATTGATTCTGGAGTCTTCTGGATCTTGAGGATCATATTTTTGATCTTTTCTTTAGCTTCAGATTTTTTTTTAAGAAAAATACCCAGACATATCAAGAGAAAGAGTCAACCACTCAAAGAAAGTACTTGGAGCCCAATTCAGAAGGAGGAGTGACTCTCCTTTTGAGGAGGCATTTGGGAAGTGACCAGAGAAAGGCATTTTGGTCATTTTGCAGAGATTGAAGGTCAAACAGGAAAACGGAGGAATATTGAGATGGGGATACATCTTTGAAAGATATTCAGAAGATGGGTGCCCACTCAATTGATGGAGCGTCATTAATTGATTGGAGGGAGGTTGGATGGTGTTTGTCTGGTGCTGTTGGGATTGTGTAATGATTAAGGTACCAGAGGAGAAATGACCACCTAGAAGAAAATTTTTTGATTGATAAACTATTTGGAATTTGTTGTTGTTACAGGGTTGAAGGATATAGCCATTTTTAAGGAGTGAAACCATACTGAGGAGACAGTTGGATAACTTGGGACAGTAAAGCATTGTGAGCCTTGAGGTATATTTTACATACCCAAATAGGCCACAATTATCTTAAAAATAAATTCTGAACTATGCATAACCCATAAGTCATGCATATATTCAAAATTCATGATTTTTTATTTCAAAAAAGATGAATAGCTTCTTATTAAGTAAGTAAATCCATGGATTTAAGGCCAGATTTGGATTCTACACAAAATTTCACCTGGGGTAGCTCCATAGAGTGAATAAGCGTAAATCAACTCTTTGAGGTGGTAATATGGAAAATAATTCAATACCACATAAAAGATCCATGAAAATTTTTATTTTTCTCAATTTCATGCCAAAATAATGGGAATGTGAGAAATCCCATGTTACATATACACTAAGGATAGTGTTATTCATGTTTGTAGCACTTGATAATATGGTATTCTTACATGCACTTTTGGTACACCCATAGTGGATATCTCACTTGAAGCCTGAATTTCTATTGTGACGTAAAAAATAGTCAAGGGGGACAAAAGACATCAAAGAGAGCCAGGGTACCCAACTTCTGAGGCCTTTGAGGCATGGACAGCTCCAAAGCTTGGATCCATGGCTGATCTTGGCCCACTTAGTAAACCAAAACCTTTTGGGAACTTGGTTACCAAGTCAAAACTTCATTATATCATAAGAAAATAACAAATAAGCTGCTATTTTGACATGCCAAGGAGGTAACAAGCAACCTAGACTCCTGTAACCATGTCAATTCTTAATACTTTCCCAAGGTAAAACCCCAAAAGAGTAATTAAAACCCTTTTTGGACTAGTATCCATTGATATACCTCATAGCAACCAGCCATATACTGCTATTTGCAATTCTACGTAGAAATGAGGTAAAAACTTCAAGAATTCATTCAAAATACAATTCTTAATTAATCTTTCTGAAACTTTCAGGAACAATTGATAATTGTATAATGCATATAAAAACAAAAGTAATTGTACTTTTATAGGTAAATTGAAAAGGTTTACTTAAAGTCCATTTTTGATGATTCCACGTGAAATAGTGAATATTTAACAATTCACAGAAAATACACTATGTGATGAAATTTACAATAAAATTGATAAATTTGGGAAATCAATTATTACTTTGGAATAAAAGAAGATTTACAGTTATTACTCCTTTTATTCTTAACCATAAATGGGTTGGTATTCATGTAAAAACATCAATTAAGTAATAATGATAAGCTTACCTGACAACAGATGATGCAATCAATAATCCAAGAAAGATTATTGTTTTATCACTCACTGGTTTTTCAGTTTTCTCCATGACACACCTCTGTGAGCTGTCTTAGACTTAAAAGAAGCCTCCTATTGCTATTCTTTCCAAATCATCACATTATTCAATTATACCTTTATTACCAACAAGTAAGTATTAGTTAAAATCTTTTCTTAAGTGTTTTAAATCTTTAAAAATAAATATGAAGGACGTTAAACTATAGAAATCAATTATATATTGTTGTGATACTGTTATATATCCATTTTTTGATCTTTTAAATCCACAATTATCCGTCAAATCTCTCTACTTTTATCTTGAATAAGATCTTTGGAGTATTAGTGAGTGATTCATCTTAATTATTGAAGCTTTTCCCTAGTAATTGTTTTATTAAAGAATTATATTTATAATTATAAATAAAATAATTCTATTATTGAATACTTGTAATTGATTCTAGTAGACAATTACTGCCTACTGTTATAATCACTAGTATTGTATAACAAGAAAAATAAATAAATAATTCTTTAATTATTTAATTGTGGTAATAATAATCTTATTATTATATTTCATAAGAGCAGTCATAGTACTGCTGATTAATAGTAATATTATCAACAAGTTTCATAGACACATCTTACAAGTGTATCTTTGATTTAAAGGTGTGAATGAGGTAATTCAATTTTTACAGTACCTATCCCTTTTGAAGTGGTTTGGGAACCGTTTTCAAGGACAATTGTTCTGAGTGATTTGATGAAGTCGACAAAGTAGGAGAGCTGGTTGAACATGGAGTCAGTTGCTCCCAAATCCAGGATGATTATTGAATTGCTGGAAATCGTAGCTTGAGCGTTAAGGGCTACAGTAGGCTTAGAGTTTTTTAGTTTGAGGTAGGAGAAGTCTTCTTTTTTGTGTTTTGTTAAGGGATTGTGCCATGCAGGAGCACAACGAGGGAAAAGTTTAAATTGGTTTTGTCGAGATGAGTTTGACCTTGAGGGATTAGCGGTGGGATTTCCTTGGATATAAACAAGGTTTGAGGATTTATTGTTAATTTTCTGATTTTGTCTTTGAGTATAGAGGCAAAATTCTTCCCAGAGATTTTTCAACAAGGGTGTCTTTTTATCGCCATCATAATTTTGCAAGAAAATTTTACCGATCAGTTTTAAGTGAGGGGGAAGATTAATGATTACCCACATAGAAATCATTTAATCTATAATAATGGAGGGTTTGGCTTTATTGTCATCAATGAGACAGCACAGGTTTCGGTTAATGGTCATCATATCCTTGATGCTGTTATCTATCTGTCCAGATGATAGGTCAAAGGAGAAAATTTTGTTCAGGTATCTAGTTTGGTTTTGGACTGACTTGGGGGAGAAGCTTTTGCCTATAGCTTCCCAGAAGGAAGTGGGATCATTGTTGCTTTCTAGGATAAATTGATTGGCTATCTTTACATCACAGCTGACGCATAGGATGGCTAGAGCCTTTTATTTTTGGTGAGGATCTAGTTTGTCAGCAGAATTTGACTCCTTGTCAGTCTCAGTCCTGGTGATAAGATGATAGTACCAAAAGAGCATGAGGAGATTATTCATGCGGGGCTTCCATTGTAAATAGTTGGAGCTGGATAGCTTGAAATCATGTTTGTTCATATTTTAGGGACAACCGGTCTCATAATCTGTAAAAATGGGGAACTATTAAGGGAAAAAAGACATGAGTCTTGAGCCTATGGAGGGACAGGAGAGCTGCAGCAAACCTGGACAAGGGAGAAAGGAACAAAACAAGATGGGGGACAATACTGTACAAGAATCATGGACTATTTATCATGAACAACCCCATTGGTTTTGGAGAAAGAGTACAACTAAACCATTGGGGTATTAATCGTGAAAGGGATTAACAAAGGGAGCTAATTAGAGAATAGTTTGAAATAACAGAAGCTCTTCTATGGGTAAATTGCTAACATAATAAAGTTAATTCTTTTACTCTTGATAGTTAAAAAATTACAACCTTTTCTATCTTCTTCTCTGTACCTGCCCTCCAAAATCAACTAACCTCTTCTCTAGACACAAGATTGGCAGCAAATCTATCTCTGAATATCCATGCTGAGGATATACTTTACATAATTCAACAACTGAAAGTAAAACAAGAATCACCCCAGAAGGAATATTCCATGCATCTATCAAATATGGAGGACTTGCGAGACAATTCAACCTATTCCCATTCTCATTCAAACAGGGGGCAAGCTTTCTCCACCCCATTGGGAGATGGTAAATATGTACCTAATTTCAGGCCACAAAACTCCAATTCACCACTCTCTAATAAATCAAAGGCATGGAGAAGACAATGGCTTCTTCCTCAAAATCCATGTTTCTACTGTGGTGAGCCTGAACACTGGCAACCAGAGTGTCCTGCTTGCATGAAGGTATCAAAGGCTTGGCTCTCCTCCTCTCAATCAAGGGCCAATGTTAATAGCATTGGAGAAGTTCCTCCGCTTGAAAATAGTGAAAAACTATTGGATTTGGAGGAAACACACTCTGTAGTAGGGGATATCTCTTTGTTCACTTATCTACCAAAACCTAACATGAGTTTGTCTGTTGCATCATCACATCACTTCCTGGTGGATGCCATTTGGGACATCAAATTGACAACTCCGCAAGGCCTGTTGTTTATTTTGGATATGATTCTATGTAGAGCAATACCTGGCTTGGTTTTATCCATTGGCCAAATTCTTTCTCAAAATATATCAATCACTTTATCTGGAGGAAATTTCATTATACAACAAGCAAACATTATTGTGAGCCTGAGAGGTATTTTCAGATACCCAAAAGACCACAAATGATAAAGCAATATACGATCATAAATAAAATAAATTTATTTATATTATCAAAAAAAAATTAAAATGAAAATATAAATTTATACACAAAAATGAAAATTTAATTATAATTTAAAAATAAAATTACATTGAATTTTAAATTTGTTAAAACACATTTTTAATTGAAGAAATTAAGTAAAAATTAATTTTCATAAAAAATACCAAAATTAAAGTCTTTTTGGAAAAAAGTTGAATAAAAGTTATCATAATTTTTTATCCTACAAATAAACATATGAAAATTATTTCACCATTGGACTCATAAAAAATAAGGTGGGGTCACCTCTGGGTAAAATTTCTGCAACTCAACTCTAAATAAGCTTAAATTAAGTTTTTGGTATTTTCTGTAAAAAAGTTTAAAATACTCAAAAACCTTAATTTAATTCACATCACATATGTTGTTAACCATCAATTTTTTGTGCTAAAATTGAGGTGTTGTGTGTAGTTTAGAAGTGATGAAGAATTGAAGTATTTTCAATTGAAATGTCAAAATGTGCACATGTATTACATAAGTGAACTTTAATTTACATAAGAGGTGTCAATAATTACAGTTGTGCACTGTATAAATTCAATTGAATTACATATGTAAATTATAAGTATAATACATGATGACAAATTAAAGTAAAAATAAATTGGAAAGATTGATTCTGGGGGGGAAGGAATCTTGGCTCCAAGGGGGAGCCAGACCCCCAAATTCCTTGCTGACAGGCGTGAGATGTCAAAATACATGCAAAGGTTCATCACCTTTGGCCTGGAATTGAGTCACAGGGTCTGTGTCTCAATTGATGATGAGGCTTTGATACCAACCAGGGAAGTTTTAACTGTTTCCAAGAGGATAAAACTACCCTTAAGATAAAAAAACATTGTAAAAGAAGTTTTAACTGGTTTTGATGTCTCTTACACACCTTCTGACGTGTTTTTAAGGCTTAAAGCCAGGTATTACTATAACACTGGCTGATTTAAGGGTCCAAAATGGCTAGAACCAGCCCCTTTTTGGTCTAAACCAGGGTTAAATGATGCCATAATTGGCTTTTCTGTTGTCAGAGTGTTTTTTATGACTGAAAAGAGAAAATTTTACTTTTGGAGTAAGAGAATTGGTGGCTATTAAAGAATTTCTTCTTTGCCCCACTTTTCTCTTCATGTTAGAATCTTTTCCTTTTATAATTAGTTTCCAAACTGTTAAACCAATGAATGAATTATTCAAACCACCCGTTTTAAGTCATTGTTAACCTCTTGACCATGTGAAAAAATAATTATAATCATTGTTTGTAACTCTTATAATGCTTTTTAAGCCCTTGAACCACCCCATAAGTGAATTAAAGCATCTTTCATCACTGTTAACTTTGTAGCTTTGTTTCTAAATTCACTCTGGTCACTTTTGGGTGTGTTTTCTCTTTAATATTTCTTTTAAATACTCTGCTCCTATATTAATTGCTTGCAGTACTTTTCTCAATCAATTCCAATTGAAATTTCTCTTAAAGAAATTTCTTTTGTAGCCTTAAATATCTCTTGTAGAGTATTTTTGGATCAATGCTTATTGTTGGGAAAACAATAAATCTTTATAATATTTTTGTTTTATACTAATAAGGTTAAAAAAAAAGAAATTGGTGTGTTTTCTCTTAAAAATCTTATTTCATACTATTTTTAATCAATTTTCAGCTTAACAAATTTTGAGGACAGGAACAGTACTTGATTTTTAATCAAAGTTTCATATCCACACCTTACATTTGGGGGACCAGCCGTGATATTTTACCTGTGAAATATATTTTTACCCTTTTTAAATCTCTTTTCCTATATTGAAAAATTCAAAAAAACCCATAAAAAATACTTATAATTTAAAAATTTCATAAACATAAAGCTTGTTCATATTATAAGTGAGGCTTCATTTTTTATTTCTCTTCTGAAAAATCCTTTTTTTTACTTAAATAATTGCTTTTTTCATTAATTATAGTGTCTGACAATGTAGCAAGACAAGAAAATATTGTAACTACCTCAACTGCTACTAGCATTATTCCTTCCAGTACTGCCAATTCTAACTATAATAGCACAGTTATTATAACTCAGAACAATTAACCAGAGAAAATTTCTTCTGATCTAATCAACTTGGAAATAATTAATACCATTCAAAAGGAAAAGAATTTGGCCAATAGTAAGTTTTTTGACATAAAATTACTATTTTTAAGCTTTTAATTATAAAATATGCCTTCAACCAGATCAGGAGCCAGCTATAACCCCTCAAGAAGCTCCCAAAAAGGTTATAGATGTGATTATGACAGAAGACAATCAGTTACAGAAGGAGAAGGGTCAGTAAATGGATCCCAAACTGACAGATTATGCCATTCTGAAGCTGATAATACTGTTTTACCTTAAAACAGAGCTGACACCACCACAAGAAGCCTCAGTGGACATATACAAAGCCAGACAGAAGGCCTATAACAATTCATTTCAACACAAAGAGTACCATATCCTTGCAGATCTGTGAAAAAACTGTGTTAATTCTTACCTGAATGTGAGAAAATTCCTGGGCCATCACAGCACTTGCAAGTTACTCAATGGATTGCATCAATTGATGGAAAACAAAAATATGATTCTTTTAACAGCATAATGGAGGAAACACAGCCCTCAACCACAAAAGAAAATGCCAAAAACAGCCCCAGTAGCCAGCAGCAGCAATTCCAATGTGAAAAAGAAGCCACAAGCTCAGAAAAAGGGCAAAGTCAAAGCACCAACCACAAAGAATTACAGCCAGGGCTACAGAATCCCAAAGATGCAGCAAGATGCCATGTAAAATCTTTTTCAGATGGCCAGAACAATGATGGGATTGCAGAAAAAGGAGGAAGCCAGATTAAAATATCAGAAATGATTTCTGATATTATAGATGGCATTCCAAACTTGTATATAGTTATAAATGATGTGAAAAATTATATTTCTGATAAAAATTCATCAATTTGTAACAATCTTAAGACAAATAAATTAAGTCTGAGCCAAATAAGTGAGACACTTATGTGTTTTGAAAACGTTCTAAGAACAATTAAAACTTGCAATAATGATGATTCATTTGGAAATAAGTTAAATGAACAATATGCAATTATTAAGAATTAACAGACAAATATTCTAAATTAAATATTGATTACATAATGGAAACAAGAATAAAACAAGCCATAAATATTATCAAAGAAAATAATAAGAAATTCCTTGATGATATTGAAAATTAATTTACTGAAGTAAAGATATATACAATTGCCTTGAAAAAGTGTTTTGACACCTCACAACAGGAAGTATCAAAATTAACAATGAAATTGAATCAAGTCACCTCTGATAATACTAGAAAGACTGAATTATGGCAATAATTAACACATAAGGAAGATATGTAAAAAAATTGGAGCAATAAATTTAATACAAAGCTTCCAACATGATCTCAAAAATTCTTAAAGGTGTAGCAGAAGTAATATGAATGATACTGAACAATTACTGCACACCTTACCTAGAATTTCTACACCTCTGAATCAAAATGAGGGTGCAGAAATTTCCAATCCACAAGTATTGAATGTTTAAAATTTACAGTTAAAAAATTAATTTTCCACTTCTTTTCATAACTTGGAACCATCAATCGGCCAAGAACTCTTGAAAGAAGTACCCAAACTTAAAGAATGGCCTCACTTCAGTGGTGAAGGATAATATGACCATATGAAATTCATCAGAGTTATTGACATGATTGAAGAATATTTTGAATTACCAGACAGATTGGTAACAGCAAGATTTAACACCTTGTTTACCAGATCAGCCTACAGATGGTATATAAAATTGAGACAGGTACATGGACACCAACATTGGACTTGGTGGAAAACCCAAATTATAAACAAATGAGCCAATGATGCTTGGAGATTTAAGGTTGAAGCAGCCTTTGAATCTGCTAAATTTAATTCTGAAAAAGACAAAGCTTTACCATGGGTTTTCAAAAAAAGATAGATTAACAGAATTATATCCTGAAATGTCAGAATTTATGATTCACAGAAAAATTCTAAGCCAATGTGGAGGTGACTTAGAGAATGCTGGCAAAAGCAGGACTACTGAACAATCTTCAGCAGAAGATATCATTAATATATTGTAAGAAGTAACCACCAGAGCCAGAATTGATTCCAGTAGGGTGAATCTCAAAACAAGGTTTAATACACCTTGGAAAGATTCTGTGGACAAAAATCCCAAAGAAAATTTGAATAATATTAAGTATAAATCTGTAGATGTAATGAGAAAGTTCCATATTTGCCAAAGCACCACACATTTAGCTAATAAATGTCCCAAGAAGGGGGAAATAAATGAAATTGACATTGAAAAGGAACCTGATGTTGAAAAGGATGAGGTAATTGAAGATAACTCAGATGATAAATCATCAATGTTTTCTGAATCTTAAAAAAATATACAAAATATCAATGCCACTTTTGATATCATGGAATTTTATTCCCAATTACCACAATTAAGCAATGGTCAACTTGATTTCTCAAGAATTAAAGATGCACAGCTAATGAAAACCAAACCAAACAGGGGAAAAGGTTATACAGCTGGTATCTACTGTATAGCAGAAGTGGTAATTTACAACAAAATCACTAAGCTTTTACTTGACCCAGGAGCCTTCTGCTCTTGTGTTGGCAAATCTTTTCTTAATACTTGTGTACCAAATTTTGAAGATCAATTATTTCCAATTGATGGCATAAAATTTAATAGCACAAGTAGTCCAATGAAAGCATTGGAAATAGTTGAGACTACTCTCATATTTCCACACATAAATGGAAATCTAATAATAACTGTTGAATTTGTTGTTACAGAAAATCGCTCTAGTATCCATTTTATATTGGGAAATGACTATTTGATCATGTATGGCATAGACTTACATAACAAAAAAGACAGATACTTTACTATTGGGGACAATAAGCGTCAAAGATTTGCCTTTTTACCATTTAAGAAACAAATTACAGTAAAAAAAGTATCACCAATCAGCTTGGAGTTAGAAAAGCTCAAGTCTGAAGAGTTATATGAAGCTTAAATAAGTCTTCATATCACTGATAAACAAGAAAGTGAACTTTATGCCCTTTTATATGACCACAAAGAAGCCTTTTCATCAAATAAAGAGCCACTGGGAGAAATTGATGTTCATGAGGTTGACATTATTATTAATATTAAAAGACCTTACCCACCACTCTTGACAAGACCTGCATATCTAGAAAGTATTAAATCAAGAGAAGCTCTGGAAATCCATAATAAAGAGCTTCTAGACATTGGGATAATAAGAAAGGTTGGCCACAATTAAGAGGTATAAATAACTACACCAGTCATAGTGGCATGGAATAAGGGAAAATCTAGAATGGTTGGGGACTTTAGAGCTCTGAATACTTACACTGTTCCAGACAGGCACCCAATACCAAAAATCCAAATTGCCCTTACCCAAATATCTCAAGAAGTGTATATAAGAACCATGGATTCCCTTAAAGGTTTTCATAAAAATGTGGTGACATTGAGGGAAAGAAAATACTTGAGGATTATTGTTCATTTTGGAGTTTATGAATATTTAAGGATTCCTTTTGGTATCAAGAGCTCACCTTCACACTTCCAAAGAAGGATTAATGAAATCCTCCTTGAAGAGCTTTCAGAAGGATGTTTAATCATTTACATTTATTATATTATTGTCTGTTCCAATACCTTGGAAGAACATATATACAGATTATCCAGAGTCTTGAACAAAACTCAATCTGTAAGCATGAAAATTTCTTTAAAGAAATGTCATTTTTGGATTTAAAGAATGCAAAGCACTGGGACATGTAGTATCTGGTTTATCCCTTGGAATTGACAAAACTGAAGTTGCAGCAGTGCTACTGAAGCCTATGCCTCAGAACACAGAAGAAATTCAGTCACTTTTGGGGTTTCTAGGATGTTACAGGCAGCATATCAAAGATTTTGCATCCTCAGAAAGACCTCTTTATAAGTTATGTGACAAGGACACAGTATTTGAAATGACTATTTACAGAGTCAAAGCCTTTGAATCTTTGAGACAAGCCTTGACCACTGCTCCACTCTTACTAATTCCAGACTTCAAGCTCCCCTTAAAGCTTTATATTTGTGCATCAGGAGATGGACTAGGTGCTGCACTTAATCAAGTCCAGATTATAAATGATAAACTTGTGAAAGGCCCAATATGTTTCATATCCAGGCAAATAAAACCAATTGAAGCTAGATATGGGGAAAGTCAGATGGAGTGTTTATGCCTTTTCTTGGCCTTAGAAAAACTCAATTACTTCCTAGAAGGTGGTGTTTTGGAAGTAATAACAGATTTTAATTCTATTAAATCACTTTGAAACATGAAAATACCCAACAGGCATATGCTTAGATGGCAAATAGCCATACAGGAGTATAGAGGTAATATGACTATTGTTCACAAAGATGGAAATATTCATAAAAATGCAGATGGACTGAGCAGATGGCCATTACCAAATAATATTGATAATCCTGCTTATGTAACAGAAGAAGCTTCCCCACAGATCCCAATAAAAGGAATCAGTGTTAAAGATCTGAACACAACATTCTTTGAGGAAGTAAGAAGCAGCTATACTCAAGATAAGAATTGTAGAATCCTATTCCAATTGCTTACTAAAGACTGTAAACAAAACTTCTTAATACATGCCTTAGATGAAATATGGAAGAAGTCATATGAGGAAGTAAGATTGCACTTACTGGATCATATGATTTACCACAGAACTAAGCATATGTGAGCCTTAGAGGTATTGTCATATACAAAAAAGACCACAAACAAAAAAAATTAATATACAAACATAAATAAAATAAATTTATGTATATTATTAAAATAAAAATTAAAATATAAGTATGAATTTATATACAGAATCGGAAATTCAATTATAATTTAAAAATAAAAATACATTAAATTTGAAAATCGTAAAAACACAGTTTTACTTGAAAAAATTTAGTAAAAATGAATTTTCAACAAAATTACCCAAAATAAAAGATTTTTGGAAAAAAGTCAAATAAAATTTATCATAACTTTTTATCTAATTAATAAACATATGAAATTTATCTCACCATTGGATTCCTTATGGAAAATTAGGTGGGGTCACCTCTGAGTGAAATTTTTATAACTCAACCCTAAATAAGCTTAAATTAAGTCTTTTGTAATTTCTGTATAAAAGTTGAAAATCCTCAAAACTTTAATTTAATTCACATCACATGTAGTGTTAATCATCAATTTTTGTGTTAAAATTGAGGTGTTGTGTTTAGCTTAGAAGTTATGAGGAATTGAAGTATTTTCAATTGAATTCAATTGAATTGTCAAAATGTGCGCGTGTATTACATAAGTGAACTTTGATTTACATATAAGGTGTAAATTATTACAGTAGTGTACTGTAAAAATCAATTGAATTACATATGTAAATTGTAAGTATAATACATGATGATGAATTAAAGGAAAAAATAAATTGGAAAGATTAAATTTGGGGGGAAAAGGAACTCCAGCTCTAAGGGAGAGTCAGACCCCAAACTCCTTGCTGAAAGGCATGAGATGTCAAAATCCACGCAAAAGTTCATCACTTTTGGCCTGGAATTGAGTCACAGGGTCTGTGACTCAATTGATGATGAGGTTTTAATACCAACCAGGGTAGTTTTAACTTTTACCAAGAGGGTAAAACTACCCTTAAGATAAAACAATCTTAGTAAAAACGGTTTTAACTGGTTTCTTTGTCTCTTACACTTATTCTGACGTGTTTTGAAGGCTCTAGGCCAGGTATTACTACAGTAATGGCTGATTTAAGGGTCTAAAATGGCTAAAATCAGCCCTTCTTTTGTCTAAACCAAGGTTCAATGATTCCATAATTGGCTTTTCTGTTGTCAGAGTGTTTTCCACCACTGAAAAGAGTAAATTTTACTTTTGGAGTAAGAAAATTGATGGCTATAAAAGAATGTCTTCTTTGCCCCACTTTTCTCTTCATGTTAGAATATTTTCCTTTAATAATTAGTTTAAACACTGTGAAACCAATCAATAAGAGATTCCAACAGCCCTTTTCATATCATTTTAAACCTTTTAGCCACATGAAAAAATCATTATAATCATTTTTACCCCTGAACCACCCCAAAAGTGAATTAAAGCATCTTTCATCACTGCTAACTTTGTCACTTTGTTTCCCAATTCACTCTGGTCACTTTTGGGTGTGTTTTCTCTTTGGATATCTTTTTAAAAACTTTGTTCTTTAATTAATTGAATGCAGTTTTTTTCTCAATGAATTTCAATTGAAATTGCTCTTGACGAAATTTCTTTTGTATCCTTCAATATCTCTTGTAGAGTATTTTTGGATAAATCTTTATTGTTGGTAAAACAATAAACTATTATTATATTATTGTTTTATACTGAAAAAGCTAAAAACAATAGAATTGGCGTTTTTTCTATTTAAAAATACTATTTCTTACTAGTTTTAAATAATTTTACCTTATACAAATTTTGAGGACAGGAAAAGTACTTGATATTTTATCAAAGTTTCATATCCACACCTTACAGCATAAATGTGTAATGACAGTTGTGGACAGGTCTTTAATAAATCTAGTACTGAAAGAATGCCATGACAGCCCCTTCTCAGGACAAGAGAAAAGATAAAGACCTGTATATGGTGGCCAATGTGGCAGAGTATTGCAAAACCTGTGACAGATGTCAAACGGCTAATACATGCACTGGAAAAAGACTTGGAAATATAATCAAAATCCAAGAACCCAGAAAACCTTGGGAAATTTTCGATATGCATTGGGTAACTGGCCTACCACCAGGGGGTGATAGAATTTATAGTTTATGCCTAGTAATTGCTGAAAGATTTAGTAAGACTCAAATTTTTCTACCATGTCACAAGGATGATACAGCCATGGATACAGCTCTTTTAATATGGAATAGAGTAAAATCATGGACTTTAATATTCACAAATATCATTAGTGACAGAGATCCAAAATTCACCAATTATTTGGGACAAAGTTGTCCTTCTCTACAGCCTACCACCCACAAGCTGATAGACTGGCTGAAAGAATGATCCAAAACTTGGAAGATATGGTAAGAATATTTTGTGCATATGGCCTTGAATTTGAAGATTTCGATGCATTCAGCCATGATTAGTGTACTCTCTTCCCAGCACTGGAATTGGCATACAAAACATCCATTCATGCCAGTACCAATCAAACTCCTGCTATTCTAGAGAAGGGATGGAATCCCAAATTACCCCAATATTAATTAAGGAGGGATTTGGTTGAAATACTTCCCACAGCTGGTAGCTCCAAAAGAATGTTAGACAAAGCTAGGAAGCATGCAATAAGGTGCATGGAAGACTCATTTGCATATTCCAAAGCCAAATGGGACAAATCACATGCCACTACAGATTTCAAAGTGGGAGATTTAGTACTTATATCAACCACCAACTTCAATAACATCAAGGGATGTAAAAAGCTCAAAGACTCTTTTGCAGGACTTTTTGTTATTAAAGCCCTCCATGGGGAAAATGAAATTGAAGTAGAATTATTTGAGGAACTTATCAATAAGCATCCTATATTTCCAGTAAGCTTGGTAAAGCCTTATAAATATAGTGATTTTGAGAAGCTTCCTTTGAGAGATAAAGTTCCTCAGAATATACCTCCTATTTAATATTTTGGTACTAAGAAAAACACCAAAGTTCTCAAAGAAAGAAAGTTAAGAACCATGAAAGTAAGGTAATACCTTGTTAGGTACAGTGACCCAACTTGTGAAGATGAATGGTTAGGAGAAAAGGACATACCTGAAGCTACTAAACTTCTCAGAAGATTCAGACACACTAGAAATAACAGTATTACAGAGTAATATTTTTCTTTAGGGGGAGGGAATGTGAGGCTTAGAGGTATTTTCAGATACCCAAAAGACCACAAATAATAAAACAATATACAACTATAAATAAAATAATTTTTTTTATAAAGTAAAAACAAAAACTCAAATATAAATATAAATTGATACACAAGAATGAAAATTTAATTATAATTTAAAAAGAAACTTACATTAAATTTTAAATTTGTGAAAACCCATTTTTACTTGAAAAAATTAAGTAAAAATGATTTTTCAACAAAAATACCAAAATTGAAATATTTTTGGAAAAAAGTTAAATAAAAATTATCATAACTTTTTATCCTACAAATAAACATATGAAGATTATTTCACCATTGCACTCATAAAAATAAGGTGGGGTCACCTCTGGGTAAAATTTCTGTAACTCAACTCTAAATAAGCTTAACTTAAATTTTTAGTATTTTTTGTACAGAAGTTGAAAATCCTCAAAAACCTTAATTTAATTAACATCACATGTGGTGTTAACCATCAATCTTTGTGTTAAAATTGAGGTGTTGTGTGTAGTTTAGAAGTTATGGGGAATTGAAGTATTTTCAATTGAAATGTCAAAATGTGCACATGTATTACATAAGTGAACTTTAATTTACATATGAGGTGTCAATCATTACAGTTGTGTATTTTAAAACCTCAATTGAGTTACATATGTAAATTATAAGTATAATACATGATGAGGAATTAAAGGAAAAATAAATTGGACAGATTGATTCTGGGGTGGAAAAGGAACTCTAGCTCTAAGGGAGAGTCAGACCCCCAAACTCCTTGCTGAAAGGTGTGAGATGTCAAATTCCACGCAAAAGTTCATCACTTTTGGCCTGGAATTGAGTCACGGGGTCTGTGTCTCAATTGATGATGAGGTTTTGATACCAACCAGGGCAGTTTTAACTGTTTCCAAGAGGGTAAAGCTACCCTTAAGACAAACAAAATCATAGTAAAAACAGCTTTGACTGGTTTTGACGTCTTGTACACACATTCTGAAGTGTTTTTAAGGCTTAAAACCAGGTATTACTATAGCAATGGCTGATTTGAGGGTCCAAAATGGCTAAAACCAGCCCCTTTTTGGTCTAAACCAGGGTTCAATGATGCCATAATTAGCTTTTCTGTTTTCAGAGTGTTTTTCACTACTTAAAAGAGCAAATTTACCTTTGTAGTAAGAGAATTGATGGCTATAAAAGAATTTCTTCTTTGCCCCACTTTTCCTTTCACATTAGAATCTTTTCCTTTTATAATTAGTTTAAAAACAGTTAAACCTATCAATGAGAGATTCCAACCATCCTTTTCAAATCATTTTTAACTTTTTAACCACGTGAAAAGATCATTATAATAATGTTTTGTAGCTCTTATAATCATTTTTGCCCCTTCAACCACCCCATAAGTAAATTAAACCATATTTAATCACTGTTAGCTTTGTCACTTTGTTTCCAAATTCACTCTGGTCACTTTTGGTCATGTTTTCTTTTTAATAATTTTTTAAAAGAGTCTGTTCTTATATCAATTGCTTGCAATTATTTGCTCAATTAATTCCAATTGAAATTGCTCTTGAAGAAATTTCTTTTATAGCCTCAAATATCCCTTGTAGAGTATTTTTGGATAAATTTTTATCATTGGTAAAACAATAAATCTTTATAATATTATTGTTTTATACTAATAAATTTAAAAGAAATATAATTGGGGTGTTTTCTCTTAAAGATCTTATTTCATACTATTTTTAATCAGTTTTCACCTCAACCAATCTTTAGGACAGGAAAAGTACTTTATTTTTAATCAAAGTTTCATATCCACACCTTACAATTATTTTTCCAACAATCCAGAGGAACTCTGGCTGGTTTCTTCCTATCAACTATAGCTCTACTGTTAAATCTTTATATGTAATTTCTGATTTGACTCCCCCCCTATGATAACCCACAGAACTCGCTGTCACAGGGGCTCTTGGACAAAAAAACAAGAGTGGCCTGGCACTCAGCAATCAGGGAGCCCACTTGGAAGACCCCGAAAGAATAAAGAAAATAAAATAAAAGAATAAATTTCTCTAAGAAGGATGCAAGTACAAAGATGAGATGCAATAAGAGAAATGGGAAGGCAAATGGCCAAAGAGCCAACTAAGTAGGTCCTTAATCACTGTTTCAACCTGCCAAAATGAACAATGGAATTAGTAAGGATATGACCACTGAATATCCATTGACCGGCAAAGAAAGGAAAGAGAAAAGGTGCTAAATGACTGACTTGTTAATATCAGTATTCACTTAACAAAAATTTTAAGACAAAAAAAGATAAAATAACATCAAAATATATTAATTAACTGGGGGAAAAAAAACCCCAGGGTCAAAGAAGGCTGGTATATGTGAAAGGTTGAGGGCTCCTTCAGGCTGGCAGCTGGTCAGTGTCGAATACAGGAAGCTGTATTGATTGTCTGATGGAGTGTATACCTTGCCAGATTGGGAAATGAACTGTGTTGAATGATTTTACCATGATGTATGAATGAAAATACAGGTCTTGATGAATTGGGTTGCCAAGGTGAATTGGTGGAGCATTGACCCTTGACACATTGTTTTGGAACTGCTTCTTGAATATCCCTTACAAATGAACCGCCAGTATTCCCTTGGAGGAATACTGTGAGTGAGAATAACCATTGATTGCTTGATGGTGTCATTGGTATTTGAGATTATGACACTTGCCCCTTGAGCCTTGATGAATCCTTTGAAAGGTGTGCCTTGATGACCTGTTGAAAATTTGAAATAACCATTTGAAATTTCCGCCATTGGATTGCTGCTGAAAAAGGATGAATAATGGTGTATAACACCATATATGGCACTTTTGGGTTATTGAAGGTTGAAATGGGCCAAAGGTCTTTTGAGGTGATGTCAGGAGGATATGAATGAAATTTGGGTTTTGGAAGGCTTCAGAGGTGAGAAGGTATATTTGAGTGATTTGGCCATTTTTGGGTTTTTGGCTAAATACTGCGAATACAGCTTTAAAACTGTATTTGCGTCAAAGTGCGCAAAAATGCGCAGAAGTGAGCAAAATTCACAAATCTGGCAGTGAAGCCCCAAAAGGCCTGATATGGCCTTTTGGGCATAGTTCACATAATACATGAGAAATATGGCCTAAATGGCTTAATACAGCCAAATGCGCAAAAGTGTGCAAACTGTATTCATAGCTTAGAAAGCCAAATACAGGCGTATGGGCTGTATTTTCCCTGCTGTTTCTAAAATACCCAATATGACCAAAAGCAAAGAGACAGCCTAGAATGGCTTGATGATGGTGAAGGGGCTAGGTTGGCCCCAGATGATAAAATGACCATTAAGGCCATAAAACATGAAAATGGCCAATTTAGCCAATGATTATGTATATGGCCAAATTTCCATATATTGGGTATGGCATGGATATGCCATATTGAGGTCCAAGAGGGTGGATTTCCATGGTTGTGACAGTACCCCCCACCTTGAGATGGTGAGCTCTTGTAAATCAATACAAGGTGAAGCCTGTTGAGGCTATTGGAAAGGGTTTTGAAAGAGAGATAATGAGGAGTTCTTTTCAGAAAAATTAATTTTGATACTGATATTAAAATGTTGGCATATGACTTGGGACTTGCTTGATCTTCTTTTGACATGGGCTTCAAGATTTGATAATGAATGAAATGAATGATAATCTTGACGTGAAATTTGACATTATAAGAGAAAATTTAAGATGAAAATAAAAATAAAAATAAAAGAATGAAAATGAAATCAAGAAAAGAAAAATAAAAGAGAAATGAATCTTGAGGAGGTTCCAATCTTCATCACAGAGGTTGATAGCTGATTTTGAAATTGGCCAAGGACCTGTAAAGAGAAATTTGATGCCAGGTGCTCACAAAGTGGCCAAGGTGATGTTTTGACAGATTGTAGACCCCTCAGGGAAGTGCAAACCAGGAGAGGAACTTACTTTTGGTACTTACCACTCCTGCCAGTGCCATAAAAGAAAATGAATTTGCTGAAAGAATGACTTGGAATTGGAAAGACTTGGAAGTGAAATGAAATAATTAATGGTCCATTTGCCCAAGTGAAAAATGGCCCTAATTTTGGAATTGATGTTGAAAGCCAGGCCAAAGATCTGTGTCCAAAAAATTGCAGAATTCTCACAGAGTGGCCAAGGTGATGCTTACAACAGAAAAGAGTAGAATACCCCTAAAGTTTCATACCAGGAGTGGGACTTACTTTTGGCAAATTCTCTCCTCACCAAGCACCATAAAAAATCAAGCTCTTGAATAATTGGGTCTTTGCTTGTAAGGATATAAAGAATGAAAATCCTTAACCAGTTTAGGACAATTATTGAGGTTTTCAGTTTGTTCCCAAGTGGATATTTCTGAGTCTTTACTGAAACCTTTCCATTCCACCAAATACCATAATTTTCCTTGCTTAAGCTTTGAGTCCAGTATTTGTGATACTTCCCATTCCTCTTCTTATTCAATGATGATTGAAGTAGGAGGTTCTTGATGCCTATTTGGGATTTTTGATGTCTTGACTGGTTCTAAGAGTGAAATATGGAAGACTGGTTGGATGGACTTCCATTGAGATGGGAGCTTGAGGTGATAGGCATGAGTGCTTACCTTCTTCAAGATTGGAAAAGGACCCAACCATCTTTCAGACAGTTTTTTGGTGGTTCTAGTTGATTTGATGTTATTAGAAGAAAGCCATACCATGTCACCAGGATTGAAAACTGGTGGACTTGCTCTACTTTTATCTGCATACCTCTTAAACCTGTTTATGGCAACTTCAAGCTCTCTCTTGACATCTTGCTGTACTGATTGGATTTTCTTTGATAACTTTCCAGCAGGACTATCTTGAGTAATGTGATCTGAGTCAAAATGTGGATCTATTCCATAAACAGTGAAAAATGGTGATTGTTTTTTTGAAGAGCGGTCAGAGTTATTGTAGGCAAATTCAGCCAGAGGGAGCCAGGTGTTTCAATCATCTTGATGATAACTGTCATACATCCAAAGGTACTGTTATAGTATCTCACTTACCCTCTCTGTCTGTCCATCAGTTTCTGGATGGTAAGCAGTTGACAGATCTCTTGAAATATTGAGCTGCTGAAAAAGATTGGTTCAAAAGGAAGAAACAAAAAGAGAACCTCTATCACTAATAATTCTTGAAGGAAGGCCATGCTTTGAGAAAATATTCTTTATTAATAAATGGGCCAAATCCAGTGAAGCTATTGAAGACATTTTTGGAATGAAATTTGCCATTTTTGAGAATCTGTCCACTATGACAAGGATTGAGTCAAAGGAATTGGACAGTGGCAATTGAGTGATGAAATCCATTGAAAGACAAATCCAAGGACCATTTGGAATTGGAAGAGGTTTGAGGAGTCCAAACTTCTTGTGGTGAATATTTTTGTTTCTTGAGCACTGTTGACAGGATGATACATAATCCTTGATAAATTGAGTCATGCCAGGCCAGTAAAAATCCCGCTTGACAAGTTTGAGAGTCTTCTATTGGCCAGGGTGTCCAGCTAGAGGAGAGTCATGCCTCTTTTGAAGTATGCTGAGCTGAATTGTGGGTTCATTTGGGCCCACCACCCAATCTTTGAACAGGAGAAGTTGGGAAGAGTAATCAAGAGAATAATCTTGGACAGATTTACCTTTACCCAAATCTTGAAGAATACTTCTATATTGAGAATCTTTCCATAATGCCTTCTGAATTGATTCAATCAAATTTGAAAATGCTTCCACCTTGACTGCAAAGAACTTTGAGGCTTGAATTTCATCTTTCTTAATTATTTTTTGATATTTCATTGGATTCTTGCTGATGAAATCTTCCCCCCTCTCTGGGTAAATGTCGTCCCAACATGACAATGCTTCTGGAAGGGTAGCCAAGCGGCCAGGGTGGTAGATGATTGAAAAGTGGAACTCAGAGAGAAACTCAGCCCAGAAGGCTTGACCGCGAGTGAGAATCTTTGATGACATAAAATATTGAAGTGAGGAATGATTGGTGAGTACTTCAAAAGAGGAAGAAAGTGAAAGGAGAAAAGCTCTCCAGCGCTTGAGAGCCCAGACTATGGCAAGGAGTTCCTTGTCATGAATCTTCTAATTGAGCTCAGCTGGGAAAAGCTTGCCGCTATCAAATGCAATGGGATGTTTTCCTGAGTCAGAAATCTGACTCAGTACAGCACCCAAGGCATAATCTGATGAATCAGTCTCTACAATGGTGGGTAGAGAAGGATTGGAGCAATATTTAATGACCTTTTGAGTTGATTATACTGTCTAAGAGCTTTCTCATTGAGGGGAAAGCAGGAATCTTTCTTGAGGAAACTTGTGAGTGAACTAATCTTCTTGGAATAATTCTTGATGAAACAATGGTAAAAGTTGGAAAATCCAAAGAATGATTAAAGTGCCTTGAGGTTTCTTGGAGGTGGCCAATTGAGAATTTGTTGGACTTTTGGCTGGTCCATCTTGAGGCCTTCAGAAGAAACCACATAACCTAAGTACTCTGCACTAGAAACATGAAATAGGAACTTGGAGGCCTTAGCAAAGAGGCTATTGGCTCTGAGTCTGAAACAAACAGTGGACACATGAGTGACATGTTCTTCTTCAGATTTGGAAAAGACCATAATGTCATCCAAATAAACCACAGCATAAATATCAAGAAGATCATAAAAAATATCATTGACAAGGTTCTGAAAAGAGGCAGGAGAATTAGTGAGCCCAAATGGCATAACCAAATACTCATAGCTGCCATATTTAGCTCTAAAACATGTCAAATGTTCATCACCTTCCTTGATTCTGAGCAGGTTATATGCACCACGTATATCAATCTTAGAGAAGATAGAGGAACCATTGAAAACAGTAAGAAGCTGATTCATAGGAGGAACAGGATACTTGTTCTTCCTAGTGACAGCATTGAGTTTGCGGTAATCAACCCACAAACGGAGGCCACCATCTTTCTTTTTGACCAAGAGGACAGGTGCTCCTGTTGAAGAGGAGCTTGGCCGGATGAAAATTTTCTCTACATTCTCTGAAATTTAGGCCCTTAGTGTATCTAAATCTTGGTTTGATAAAGAGTAGATCACCCAAACTGGAGGTAGAGACCGGTCCAGCTCAATAGGATGATTACAGGTGTGGTGAGGAGGAAGTTTCTCTGCTTTCAACTTGAAGAATACATCAAGTACTGGTGATAAACAGAAGGAACAACCTTCATCACAGTTTCTATTTCTTCTGGCTCTTCCTCTTCATCCCACAACTCCTCCAGGGAGTCATGATAAGATGAAGGAGGAAGGTCCATATTCCCAAAGAATAGATGCAGTGAAGATACAGAATTATCTTCTCCAAAATCTTGAATATCTTTGAAGAATTCATCTCTAGATGATAGTAATTACTGATGGAAATTAAGGGAAGGAATATGGACAGAAGATGGAAATGATGGTTTTCTAGAATCACCAACCAGAGAGGCACATGATTTGGCAGAAGAAAAGTCATTACTGAAAGATTTTGAGGGATCATGATAGTCCTTATGATCAGAATTAAAGGTGATCAGCCCTTGCCTCCAATCAATAGATTGATTAAAATGATTGAGAAAGTCAAAGCCCAATATGAGGTCTTCTCCCTTGGGAGTATCAATGACTAAAAAGTCCCATTCAAAGCTTGGGAAGGAAGGGAGCTCAACCATATATTTAGTATGGTGAGTCACAAATAAAGAAGGAGACTGTTAGGAGTCAAGAATAATAAGGGGAATTTTCTCTGGGAGTTCTGACATGGTCAAAGAATCCTTGTGAACAAACTGCTTTGCAATAAGTGAGTTGGTAGCACCAGAATCAATGAGAATACTGTAAAACATATCAGAGAGAGAAGAAAAAACAAAGAATTCAAGAGAACTTTTGACACCAGTATTCAGAATGCACCATTGTTCTCTGGATGGAAAACAGTGAAGACCATTGAACACAACATGATCTTCACTCAGGCTTTTCCCTGGCTGGGAAATTTTCCTGACAGTTGGGTAAGCTTGTTTTGAGGCCTTTTCAAACAGGACTCAAAACTATGCTTCCCACCACAATAGGTACATAAACCCTCCTTGATTCTTCTTTCTTTTTCAGAATTCATCAACTTGAAATCTTTATCTAATAAAGTAGGATGGGGCTTGTCCTTCTTTTGACCTGAGCTTGAAGAACTTTGAGGATGAGAAGAATTTGACTTTGAGGCTTCTGGCTTCTTCTCTTGATGATGACTCTTTTCATTTTGCCTCTCATGGTACCTGGTATCAAGCTCCAAGGTAATGTCCATCAAGTCGTGAAGAGATTCAATTCTTGAAGGACGGGAGGCCAATTTATCCAAAATCCTGGATGGCAACCCCCTCCTGAAATGATGGATAAGAGCCCTTTCACCCAAATCTCCAATTCTTGAGACCAAACTTCTGAAATCAGCGATGTATAAATATACATGCCCATCTTCTTTCATTCTTAAAGAATCCAATTCTGCTTCAGCTTTTCTGCCTTCATTTGGGTCCCCAAATTAGGTGAAGAGTTGAGATTCAAATAATTTCCAAGAATTGAGAAGGTAATTTGAGTCTTGATTGGTGAGATTGGAAAGATAAGGCTCAATCCATTTTGCATCCCTGCCAATGAGAAATGAAGTGGCATAGAGAGATTTCTTTCTGTCTTGAGAGAAATTCACCAGATAATTATGAAAAATCAGTTGACATTACTGACTAAAACTTCTAACTTTGAAGGGTTGAGTCCCATCAAAGCCTTCTGGTTCCTTCATAGATGGAGTCTTGAAGGCTGATGGTCTTGATGCTTCATAGGATGAAGCTGCTTGAATATTGGCCATGATCTGAGTCATTTTGCTGCATAATGGCCCATAAAGATGGTTCAGACTGATGAGAGACAGGCAGATTAGACTGGGCTAGAGTTGGTCCTTCAGTACCTTGAGATTCCCCCACAGGAGCAGGAACACCTTCAGTACCATCAGACTCTTCCTCTTCCACATAATTCTGCTCCTCCTCTTCACCATCTTCCCCAGGACCTCTGAAAATGGTCCTTGCAGTTCCTGGAAATCTGCCAACTACTCCTGAAAATGAACTTGATCTTCTTGGCCCTCTTCCTTCCTTCCTGGATGGTGCTGCTCCTTCCAAAATGGGTCCTCTGTCCAATTTGGCCCTCAGTTGAGGAACTTCTGGGGTGCCATCAAGAGGAGCCCTTGGAGTTGGATTGAGAACAGCTTGAGGTATGGCCTGAGATCTTGTCTGCCTTGCAGGAGGTGAGTTTTGGATGGGCATGATTTCAGGATAAAAATGCAATAAAATGAACAAGAATCAAGATTTGAAGATGAAAACTTGAGGCAATTTGAAATAAAGTTTGAAGTCAACAGTCAAAAATCAATAAATTAAAATGAGATCTTCAGGTAAATCAATCAATTAAATATCAAATGAAAAGTTGAATTCAATGAATCAAATAAGTAAAAATGAAAGCTTCAGGAAAATCAATCAATCAATGTCAAATGAAATCTTGAGGTCAATAAATCAATAAGTCAAATCAATCAAAAAATCAAAATCTTGCAAAATAAATCAATAAATCAGCTCAATTCTTGAGGCAAAATCAACTTATGTCAAAATTCTTGATGCGAAAAATCAGAAAAATCAATTAAATCTTCATGTCAATCAATTTTCTTGAGGTCAATATCAATTTATGTCAAATCAATCAATCAAATAAAAATCAAGTTAGTTCTTCTTTAAAAATCAAAATTCTTGAAGAATGAATCAAATATGAATCTCGATGTGGAGAATGTGTCTGAATAACTTGATGAAAAATTTGAAAATGAAATGAAAATTTAGAATTACACCTGAGTTATGAATGAATTAAGAACTTGATTATTTGAATAAGATTTAAAAGAGAAACAAAAAATTAAATTGGTCAGCTTTCAATTTTCAAAATGAAGAATGAATGAGAGAGAATTGAGATGTGATGATGAATCATAAAGCTCATAAGCATTAGAGAGTCATAATTTCAATGAAATGAGTGAATGAAATTATAAAGAAAGAATGAAAAGAATGAAAAGAAATTATGAGTCAATTAATATAATGTCACAGGGGCTCTTGGACAGAAAAACAAGAGTGGCCTGGCACTCAGCAATCAGGGATCTCACTTGGAAGACTCCAAAAGAATAAAGAAAATAAAATAAAAGAATAAATTTCTCTAAGAAGGATGCAATTACAAAGATGAGATGCAATAAGAGAAATGGGAAGGCAAATGGCTAAAGAGCCAACCGAGTAACTCCTTAATCACTGTTTCAACCTGCCAAAATGAACAATGCAATTAGTAAGGATATGACCACCAAATATCCATTGACAGGAAAAGAAAGAAAAGAGAAAAGGCGCTAAATGACTGACTTAATAATATCAGTATTCACTTAAAAAAATTGGTAAGATAAATAAAGATAAAATAACATTAAAATATATTAATTAACTGGGGAAAAAACCCCCCAGGGTCAAAGTAGGCTGGTATATGTGAAACCTTGAGAGCTTGACTCCTTCAGGCTGACAGCTGGTCTGTGTTGAATACAGGAAGCTGTATTGATTTTCTGATGGAGTGTATACCTTTCCAGATTGGGAAAAGAACTGTGTTGAATGATTTTCCCATGATGTATGAATGAAAATACAGGTCTTGATGAATTAAGACTGTACTGAATGAACTGGGTTGGCAAGGTGGATTGGTGGAGCATTGACCCTTGACACATTTTCCTTGAACTCCCTCTTAAATATCCCTTGAGAATGAACCGCCAGTATTCACTTGGAGGAATACTGTGAGTGAGAATAACCATTGATTGCTTGCTGGTTTCATTGGTATTTGAGATTATGACACTTTCCCCTTGAGCCTTGATGACCTGTTGAAAAGCTGAAATAACCATTTGAAATTGCCGCCATCGGATTTCTGCTGAAAAAAGATGCATAATGGTGTATAGCACCATATATGGCACTCTTGGGTTATTGAATGTTGAAATGGGCCAAAGGTCTTTTGAGGTGATGTCAGGAGGATATGAATGAAATTTGGGCTTTGGAAGGCTTCAGAGGTGAGAAGGTATCTTTTAGTTATTTGGCCATTTTTGGGTTTTTGGCTAAATACAGCTAATACAGCTTTAAAACTGTATTTGCGTCAAAGTGAGCAAAATGCACAAATCTGGCAGTTACGCCCCAAAAGGCCTGATATGGCCTTTTTGGGCATATTTCACATAATACATGAGAAATATGGCCTAAATGGCTTAATACAGCCAAATGCGCAAAATGCATCAAAGTGTGCAAACTGTATTTATAGCTTAAAAGCCAAATACAGGCTTTTGGGCCGTATTTTCCCTGTTGTATGGAAAATACCCAAGATGCCCAAAATCAAAGAGACAGCCTAGAATGGCTTGATGATGGTGAAGGGGCCAGGTTGGCCCCAGATGATAAAATGACCATTAAGGCCATAAAACATGACAATGGCCAATTTGGCCAATGATTATGGATATGGCCAAATTGCCATATATTGGGTATGGCATGGATATGCCATATTGAGGTCCAAGAGGGTAGATTTCCATGGTTGTGACACTTGCCCAGGAACTCTGGTGCATGATAATTTGAATGCTTTATGGCATTGTTTAATAGGCCACTTATCTATCAGAAAAATTAACCAATTGTTGAAATTTAATTCTGTAGATGGTATCCCTAAGACATCCTTTTAAAATATCAAAATATGTTATTCTTTCTTTCTTGTAAAAGCAGAGAATCGTCCCTTTATGTCTCCTTTGCATAATCCCATTACCCAACCAGGTGATGTGATTGCTTCTGACCTGATAGGTCCTCTACAAGCTAGTACCAATAATAATAAATATGCATTGATGGTACAAGATTCATTCTCTATATTAACCACAATAATAGCTTTTCACACCAAGTCAGAGGCTAAACAGAAACTTTGGCTGAGGATAATCTGCTTCTTGAATGCTATGCCCTTCAAAATAAAACCCATCAGAACCAACAATGGTGAAGAATTCTGCAACCACTTTTTTGACGCATTTTCAAAATAACAGGGGATTATTCATGAGTTATCTAGCCCTTATGAGAACCATCAGAATGGCCAAATTGAGTGCACAAATCAAACTATCTTTGAAATTTCTTGCACATCACTAGTGGAAGAAAATTTGCCAACAGGTTTGTGGCCTTATCCCTTCAAACATGCTTTTTGGGTATTCAATAACACCCTAAACTCTTGTTGCAAGATGAAACCACATTAAATTGTTGGCTTGAAAGGACCATCACTACCCCTTTTGAGGGTTTTTGAAGCTAAGTCTTACATCTTTGATCACCAATCTTGGAAGCATATGACAAGCAAGGGATTTTCTGATTACCACCTGGGTATAGCCCAAGATTTGAAGAGATGGCTCTTTTGGGTCCCTGAAAGTAAATTGATAATTTAATCTGTGAGTGTCAAATTTGACGAGAACAGTTTCTTCCAACAAGGTCAACATGAAAGATCTACGCTTATGGAAATTCAGGTCAACAACATCTTTTATAATTCTATGATAAAGAAACTAACATTACAAGATTCTTTTATTGCTACACTAAATTCCAGACATACAATTATGACGATTCTACCCACTGATTTTGACTCTGTGATGGGATCACCCAAGGCAATAAATGAATAACTGAAGAGCATTAAATATCAAGATGCTTTCATACAAAAGAACATTTGGGATGCAATACAGGAAGTACCACAAGAGTCCATTCTAAGTGCTAAATGGGTATTTGAAAAGAAGAGAAGGCCTGCAACGTACAAAGGAAGGTTGGTGGCTAGAGGTTTTTGATAACTTCACAGTAATAATTAGGAAGAAACGTTTGCACTGACACCAAAATTTGGTGCGCTTCACATGCTATTCTCTATTTCCTGTTCCGAAAGATGGAAGATACATACGTTCAATGTCAAAGTTGTGTTCCTTCACAGCCTGATAGATAAGCCAGTTTATCTTTGGCTCCCCAAAGGTATACCTTCTGAAACACTTTTTTCTTAATCTCAAGACAGCTCTGTATGGCACTAAGCAGGCAGAAAGCTGTTGGTGGCTTCATTTGAAAAACATCTTACAAAAAATAGGTTTTGTGGCCAGTGGCAAGGATCAGAGTACTTATTTTTTTTGACTCTGCAATAGGAAAAGCAATACTTTTGATCCACGTGGATGATGGGGAATTAACTGGTTCTTCGGATGAAGTCCTTGATTTTATTTTAAGGGAACTTGACAAACACTTACAGCTGAAATGGGATATTGAGATAACAGGTTTCGTAGGCTTATCAATCATGAAAAATTATAATGGCTTCAAGTTTGATCAAACAGAATTAATTGACAAGGTAACAAGTCTTTCCCCGAGTAATGTCACTGCAAGCACTCCTATCCCATTTCATTGTGTCCTAGTCTTCAATACATCAAAAGAAATTGACAAGGAATATCTAAAAAGAGTTGGTATTCTACTATAGATAGCCCAGGGCACAAAACCCAACATCTCATATAAAGTGAATTTCCTCGCTAGATACTTTATGGGACCTGATAATAGTCACTGGGAAGCCCTTGCGAATCTGATTTTTTATCTACACAAAACAAGGACTTTTGGAATCCAAATATCCCAGACCAAGGAGAAACCTTCCTTGGACTGTTTTGTTGATTCCAACTGGGGAGGGGAAGGAAACCGTTCAACACATGGATATTTATTGATGCACGGAAAGAATCCAATCATGTGGAAATCCAAACGACAGGAAACAGTTTTGTCTTCTATGGCTCAGGCCGTATACATGGCTCTTTCATTTGCAGCAAAGGAAGCACTTTGGCTCTTCAACATGTTTCAGCCATTCCTGAATATTCCCTGCCCTCGATTGCTTTCTGGAAAAATAACTGCACGGGTATAGCTACCAATTCCATGAGAAGGAAACAAACACAACACTTAGTCCAGGAATGCAATCTAATTAATGAAATGATTACATTGAAGAAGATACAACTGGAATGGGTCGGCACCAGTCATAAATTGGCCAAAATAATGACCAAGGGTCTTGGTCAAATAAATTTCAATAAATTCCTAACTCACATCAACAAAGAATAACCATTTGTTATGGAGGGGAGTGTTGTATTGTATAGAACAATACAGAATTATGCTAATAATGAGAAACCCTAAAAGAATGATATTAGGAAATTGAATATTCATGAAACATGTACATAGCTTAGAAATACAGAATTAACCTCTATAGAGAATATTCCTCAGGGGAGATCTCTACTACAACTACAATTACTTATTATTTTCAGGTACGCAACCTAAGGGGAGATCAATATATTTTAAATAAAACACATTGCTTTTATTGTAGTAGTAGTAGTATCTAGAATATTTTGAATTTTAATATAATGAATTTCATCAAGTTATAACACCCCTGAGGGAAATTCGCCGGTGCTTAGTGGAATTTCATTAACCTGCCTTAATCACTCATACTCAACATTGAGACAGCATCAACTTATATTCAAAAACGCAGCTGTGTGTAAGGTGGATGGTGATGCGGCTTTTGGCACGCCATGTCAGCGACTTGCCACTATTCCCAAAATAGGGTTGGAAACATTTCTAGTGCACTTAGAAAAGTTCTTGAGCTTTTCAAAGCTTAGTTATCTTTTTGTCAATTCCTCCCTCCCATTTTTTGGTCAACTTCATATTCTCTCCTTCTATACTCTATTCATCCATTATTTGAACTTTTTTTTTTATCTTTCCTTCTATTCCTCCTATTCCACCATGTCTTATTCTTCTTCTGCATGGATCAAGCCTACCACAAATTATGGGCCATGTTGGAGGGTCTTCTTAATGTCTCATTTGTTTTTGCAACCTTCCTCTTGGCGAAGAACAGAAAAATGCACCTACTGCTCAAAGGTATTCCCTCAAGAATGCTCACATAAAGGACACCTACAGATCAATATCATCAATTGAAAAATAGAAATACTTACAGGAAATTTTGAATGCCCCTATTCCAACCAATTCAGAAAACAACTTTAATAATGATTTCAAATCCTGTGCTTTGAGAAGTGAGTCAAGGGAACCCTCAATAAATCTTAGCCTTCCTTCCAAAATTCCATTTTCTGAAACCTAAAAATTGTTGTATTTCCGGCCCATCTCAAAAGAAAAGACTCAGCACTTAAATGAACTACTTTTCAAGGCCCTCATCACATCCAACATCCCCTTTCAATTTGTTGAAGATCCATTTTTACAACAATATCAAGAAGAGCTTGTGCAATCACCAATTACGCTTTTGAATTGCCATGAGATCTCTGACAACATTTTACCTAGACTTCATGCCAAGCATGAAGTATCCCTATTGCATGACCTCACCCTCTCACTGGATGGCTGGACTGATATATCAGGAAATAAAATCTATTGCATGCTTCTTTTGCAAGGGAAAAACTTTTTCCACTTAATAAATATTCTCCAGCTTGATTGTCAGCCTGTGACTCAAAACCAGAGCACAAGCATGACAGCCAGATACCATAAATCAATGGTATAGCCAAGATACCACCAAAACATGGAACTGATCCAAATCAGCTCAAAAGGTATCAAAAGAAAGAGGAAGCTTACCCCTTTCAAGATAAACAAGTCTCATCACCATAGGACAAAGAATAACAAAGCTATTCCTTCTCAAAGTTGCTACTGAGCATAAACCTTAAATTTCACCTCTCATCTGAAATCCAGAGTAAGAAGCCTAGCCCCATCAAATGGGTATTTGAAATGAAGCTCTAAGTCAGGTCTATCCAATGGTACCAGCTAAACTGAGCTAGCACCATTATTACTGAAGTTATGGCCAAATTCAGGCCAAATAAGGGTGAATAAAATATTCACCTCTCATCTAACTTCTACAGTTTTAGTGTGAGATACCTAAAGTGGGGTCTTTTTGGAAATGGCACAATCAGGGCTATCTGATGGTTCCATTCATTTCCCCATATCTCATCTAGAACAAAAGGTATAAGGCAAACAAGCCCAATACAGCTTTTGCCTAAAACCACGCATATGTACAAAAATCTTGTACATGGGATAGCTTTCCCATATTTAATTATAACAATATCAAATGAGGTACCATTGTGTAGAACACATGCAGGGCTACACACTGAATTAACGTTGAGGCTGATATCTCAAAAACTGACAAAGGTATGGCTGCTTTAAGGTCAAATTCCCACAGTTTGCCCAATACAGCCTTACCATGGGATAATATCCCATAACCATTATTATGAGGTTTCAAACAGACAAATAAGCTTGTTTTTACTTCAATACCTTATAGTTCATTCAATACTTGGGTCCCATACAGGTTCTGTACAGCATTCTATGTGTCATACATGTCAGAATCAGGGCATGTGGTCCCCAGATGAAAAATTTTCACCCTGTACTGGTGAAAACTGCCCAGATGTGGTTTCAAAGCTACATCTGAGCACAATACAGGCTATACAAGCCTGTCCTGGAGAGTGAAAAATCTTTGCTTCCTCCACATGAAAAGGTCTAGCAACCTTTTCACCCCATTTCAGGATAAAAAGAGGCCTTTTCACTTCCAGAAAAGGAATATCCATCCTGCTCTTGAATTCCTAGGTAGTACAACTGTCAAAAACAGTTATACTTTTGGAAAATAATCAGTTATATTCTAAATTTGAGTATTGTAGTATTTATTATTGTAATCTAACAGGTAAAGCTGCACCCAGGGCTTTCAACAGCACTCACCACCACTATTCCACAATGGTAAAGCCCTCTTATTTTATTTATAAACCCTTATTATCATTCAAAACCTTTATTTTAAACCTTTATCACTGTGTCACAGTCATAGTTGAAGTTGTAAATAGCTTAATTACTGCTTCATCATAGACTCAGCCTGACATTTTGGGGGCCTGGCCATGCTTTTTTGATCTTTTTTGGGCCTTAAAAGTGAGTTTTTTCACTTATTCTCTATTATAACATTTGTTTTATCTTTTTTTAGGCGTAAAATATCTTAAAAAATATATAATATATATCCTATTATATTTTTTCTGAGTGGTATATGTCTTATACCAATTTTTCCTAATACTATTACTACATGGTTAATAACCATAAATCTCTTATTTTTGGCATGTTTTACATATAAAAACACATTAAGCCATCAATACATTCCAAATTTTAATTAAATAAGGACACCTCTTACTGTAAACCCAACATTTGAGGCATGGTGAGGTGTATTGTTAATTCAATTACCCTCTTATACACACCACTTTGTACAGATTATACTTTCTAATTACAAGTTAATATGCAAGATACTATTATACAGACAGTATACCAGATATCTGTAAGCTGTAATTCTGACGTGGAATCGTTAATTCAATTACACTGTCATTATACAGGGCATATTGTAGTAATATAAAAGCCCAGAGGCCATTATTAGACGTGCAAACAGAATCTTAAGAAGTCTTAACTGAAATTAAGCCCTCTTTTCCTGTTTGATTTAGTGGAAGAAAACTACATACCACTAGAAACCCAGTCACAGGGCAACACACCAGTGACACCCTCAGAACCAGGGGGAAGAAAGGGAAAAGGAAAGAGGCACAGTGAAGGCCTTATCACAGCAAAGAAGGGGACACCAATTGCCACCCAGAGGAGTAGAGAACCACAAAACTCTGCTTCAATACAAGGTAAACCAACCTTAACAGCTTGTACAGGGAAGATTACCAAAATTAACCCAGCTGTAAACTCTAAAGGTAAATTGCCCAAATCAGCAGACAACAAATTTTTACAAGGTACATCAAAAGGTAAATACCCTAAGAACATAAATTTTTTGACTGCTTGCAAACACTGATATGTCACCTGCATACCTCAGAGACCTTGGCTTCCAAAGGAACCAACCAGAGGACAGAGTAGGCTTGTCCAGAACCAGAAGACCTGGAAGAGGACACTCTGGATACAGTGGTGGATAGCAAAACACTGAGGGAAATAATACCCACACTGCCATTCACACTCCAATTCAACAGGAACCTCAAACCAGAGGACTGAAAAGATATGGATCAAGTTCTTCACCTCCACCAACTCCTCAAAGATTTATTTCAATGGAGCATGTAAAACAGGATGTTCAACCTGGCATCTCACTGGGAAGAACTTGGAGCAAGTTGCCAGAAGATCTGTCTCAAAGAGATAGACTTCAAAGACCTTATGATAATCACCAAAGTTTGGAATCCCACCAGGAAGTTCAGACTCCTGGAGGTGAGGTCAAACAGGATAAGGGAGAATCAAGCCACTATCCAATCTATAGAAGAACAACTGACCCAGACAGGGAACATTCAGATTCCTTCAGGCTCACAAGGAGAAGGCCAAATCAGCTCTCCAGTGGCTTCACACCATTAAGAAACCAACAGATCAGTGGCCAAGAGTCACCATTCTTCACACTCCCAGGAGGGTTCCAGGATAAGACAAGAACACAAGGGCAAGAACAAGACCTCTTTTCACCAAAGGCAGAGAGAGTCAGACCCAATGATCCAGAAGCTGTTGGACTTGGTAAAGGAAGTACACAAGAACCAGAAGTAGTTGTAAATAACTCTAGAATCAATAGTCCCCTTAATAGAAATATTACCCCCACTCAGATTGAACATAATGCTGTCTCACATGAAAGTAACTTAAACAGTGATGCACTGTGGTTACAAATGTCCCAATATGCTGAGCAAACTCAAAAGCAGTTTGCAGAACTTGAATCAAGCCATGAGAGGATGAAAAAATTCACAGCCTCCATGGATAAAATTGTTAAAACCCTTCAAGAAGGACATGCTCAATTGACAAAAGCCTCTGAAGAAACCAACAAAAGACTGAACATAGTCTTTGAAGAGCAACACCACAGCAGAAGGGACAGGGATTGTCTGGATCAAGACATGAACAAATTGTTTAATGTCTACCATAACATGAAGCCCCAACCACAAGTCCATGTTATGGATAATCCATATTACCAAGATAAAATCAAACCAGATGCCATGTTGGTTAATAAGGCAAGATCTCCATCACAATACCAGGATGGAGATAGTATGTCTTATTCTGAAAAGGAAGCCTTGAAACAGCTTCCTGAGGCCTCAGGCTGGCCCAAATTCTCTGTAACTGGAGAATATGATCATATGGAACTCATAGATTATATGTATGGACTCTTCATTGATGTACCAAGCATACCCAACTACTGGATTACTGCTAGACTCAATACAGCATTTATAGGTCATGCTAGTATATGGTACACAGAAATTAAAGAAATCCATGGCAGGAGAAACTGGCCATGGTGGAAGATTCAAATTATCTAAAGGTAAAGCAATGGTGCTTTAATATGGCAAAAGACCATGTCATTTGAAAATGACAAATACTCAGTAGACAAAGATCCATATTAGTGGTGTCTTAGACAGTCTAAAAGACTCAAAGCAATTGATCCTAAAATGAACACTCAAATGAGGAATAACAAACTTCTGACACAAATTCCAGTAGAACTAGAGTATGCAGTTAAATGTAGATGCAACCAGAATCTCACTTTAGATTACATTGCAAATACCTTACAAGATGTAAGTAAAATGACTAATATAGGGAAAGTCACCCCATACAGAAGCAGTAGTTTCAAAGAGAAACAACCTTTCAGGGTAGAGTTTAAAGACAAACCCAAGGAAAGAGTGGCAGAAGTGTCTAAGAAGAAACATTATTGTCACAATTGTGGTTCAACAGATCACTATGCCAAAAACTGTCCAAAGGCAAAGAAAAAAGTCTATGCCATTGAGAATGCCCCAGAGGAGGAATTCCCAACAGAAGATTCTGAATCAGACTCAATGGGTGATTCCATTAGAGAACCATCTGATGATGACCAAGACCCAAGAGAAGAACTTCTAGTGTAATACCGAGAGGAAAACCCACTGGAAATCCAGGACATACAGCTGGAAGCAGGCATGCCACAGGACACTGCTAATAAAAACCTGTGCAAACATACACAGGATGCACAAACATTCCTGGCCACACCAACTAGAGGAATGGCATACATACATGGAACAGCCACCAAGATGACTTTCTGTATTGACAAGGCTCAACATCCATTGATTATTGATAGTGGAGCACACTGCTCCATGGTGGCCAGGAATTATCTGGACAACCACTTCCCAAACTGGGAAAACCAGCTCTTGCCCACCAAGGCAAAGAACTTTAAAAGTGCAGCAGGGAAGATGACTTCCATTGGGACAATTATCAAAGAGATAATTATACCCCATAGGAAAGGTAACATCAGACTCAACCCAGAGTTTGTAGTGCTTAATGATGCCCACATCCAAGGTTTCTTACTGGGAACAGATTACCAGAGGATGTATGGAGTTGACATTTACAACAGTAAAAACAGTCACATTACCATTGGTAACAACAAGGAAAAGAAATTTTCACTTGATATATACCAAGTATCTGCCCAAGATCCACTGGAAGAACTACTGAATGAATTCAGAGAGGGACAGTTTAGCACTACCCTCGCCAGTAAATAAAAATTACGTTTGCTGAAGATGCTGAGGAAGAATAGACCAGCATTTGCCATTTGTAAAGAACCATTGGGCAAAATTAGGGGCCATGATATGGAGCTATATCTGGATGTGGAAAGACCTTACCCACCCATGCTCAGGAGACCTCCTTACGCAGAAAGTCTGGAAACCAGGAAGGAAATTGAAAAACATATCAATGAAATCCTGGACATGGATGACATCAGGAAGATTGGACATAATGAAATAGTGAAAATTACCACTCCAGTCCTGATCACCTGGAATGATGGCAAGTCTAGGCTGTGTGGAGATTTCAGAGCTCTGAATAACTACACCAAAGCTGACAGGTACCCTATACCCAGGATACCCCATGCCCTAGACAAACTGGCAAAATCCAAATACATAACCAAAATGGATTGTATGAAAGGCTTACACCAGAATGGAGTTAAACCAAACTCCATGAAATTACTTGGAATCATATGTCATATGGGCATATATGAGTACACTAGGATGCCATTTGGCATCAAGAATGCATCAGCCCACTTCCAAAGGATGATGGATACCATATTTCAAGAAGAAATATTGGAAGGCTGGATGGTAGTATATATTGATTACATCATTATATACTCAGAGACATGGAAAGACCATGTGCAATACATAGACATAATACTAAGTAAATGCACACCCATAAATCTGAAAATCTCACTTAGAAAGTGCAATTTTGGCCAACAAGAGCTATTAGCTCTAGTACATAAAGTCTCAGGACTTAGTCTGGCAATTGACCAGAATAAAGTAGCAGAAGTACTGCAAAAGCCAGTACCAAGAAATATCAAAGAGATGCAATCTTTCCTTGGGCTTGCTAGCTACTATAGAAACTGCATCAAACATTTTGTCCACATAACTAGTAGCTTATACAGGTTATGTTCAAAAGATGTAGTCTTTGAAATTACCAAGGAAAGAAGGGATGCATATGAGAGGATCAAATATGAACTCACAAATGCATCTGTGCTTATCTTTCCTGACTTTGAACTACCATTAAAGTTATACATAGATGGAGCATGTAGCCAAGGCTTAGGAGAAGCCCTTCACCAGAGACAAATTGTGGATGGTGAACCAAGAGAGAGAGTAATATGTTACATCTCTAGGCAGCTGAAATATTAAGAAGCCAGGTATGGGGCCACCCAAGCTGAATTTCTATGTCTAGCCTGGGCTGTAGAGAAGCTCTATTATTATTTGAAGGGTGCAGTCTTTGAAGTCTACACAGACTTCACAGCCTTGAAGTCTTTACTAAACATAAAGACTACCAATAGACACATGCTGAGGTGGCAAATAGCCATCCAGGAGTATAGAGGGAATATGACCATCATATACAAAGAAGGTAAAAGCCATACCAATGCAGATGGCCATTGGATAATGTCAAAAGCAATACATCTTATGACCCTGAAGTAGCAGCTAAAACCCCTATCCATTTCATGGAAATAGATAGGAAGAAAGACTTCAGATTCTCTGAATGGGCACCAGGAAGTGGTACCCCAGACAGTGGATACACTGACTCAAAAGGAACAGAAACCCCCATACTGGGAATAAGCTTCTCAGAACTTCACACTTAATTCTTCAATGAAGTAATGAAGACATATGCCAAACACAAACAGTGTGGCATATTTTTACAACTCTTTCAACAAACAAACAGGAGCCCAGAACTGGAGTCCCAGCTGGAGGAACCCCGGCTGAGGGACTATAAGGACAATAAATGTTTCCTTATAGATGGCCTGCTCTACCATAGAGAGAAGCACACAAGTGCACTCACAGTGGTAGACAGAGACCACATCTCTCTTATCCTGCAGGAATGCCATGACTGCCCCTACATGGGACACATGAGTGAAGACAGGACCAAAGAGAGGGTAGCAAGCACAGCTTGGTGGCCCAAGTGAAAACAAGAATTGAGTGAATACATCAACACTTGTGAAAGATTCCAGAAGGCAAATAGCAAACAAGGGAAGAATTATGGATTACTTCAACACATAGAAGAACCCAAACACCCATGGGAAACCATCAACATGGACTGGCTTACAGGACTTGTCCCAGGAGGCAAAGGAAACTACAAAGCCTTTTTAATTGTAGTTGATAGGTTCAGCAAGAGTATGAGGTGTCTGCAATGCCATGAAGAGGACACAGACATGGATACTGCTCTGTTATTCTGGAATAACATCATATCTACCTGTGGAGTCCCTAAGATCATCATTAGTGATAGGGACCCAAAGCTCACATCTGAATTTTGGACCAACTTGTATGAAATTCTTAGAGCCAAGCTTGCATTTCCCACAGCTTACCATCCAAAAACAGATGGACTAGCTGAAATGATGATCCAGACAATGGAAGACATCCTTAGAAGATTCTGTGCCTATGGCATGGAATACAAGGTCCATGAAGGATACACCCATGACTGGGTTACCCCCCTACCAGCAGTCCAACTGGCTTATAATACAAGTCAGCACTCTACCACAGGAAAAACACCTGCACTGTTAGAAAAAGGGTGGAACCCTTTGTTGCCAGTGGATCACTTGAAGAGAAACCTTCTGACAATCCGCCCCACAGCCAGAGATTTTCATGACATGTGTAAGAAGGCCTGTGACACAGCTGCCAGATGCATATCTGAGGCTAAGGAATATAACAAGCAGAGGTGGGAAAAGACACACATGGAGCCTGACTTTAAGGAAGGGGACCAGGTGTTAGTGTCTAAACTAAACTTTAATAATCTTAAAGGACCCAAGAAAATGAGAGACTCATTTTTAGGGCCCTTCACTATCATTAAGTTGATAGGGAGAAATGCAGTGGAAATCAAACTCACAGAAGAGTTTTCCAGGAAACATCCAGTCTTTCCAGTGAGCTTAGTCAAGCCATACTTCCAGACAGAGGAGGATAAATTCCCCTCCAGGAAGAAAAAGACCACCCCACCTGACATAGTGGAGGAAGAGGACTCCCCTTGACCTGTGAAGAAAGTTCTCAAGGCCAGGAAGATCAGGCTTAATGGTAGGGATCAGAGACAATACTTAGTCAAATTCAAAAATCAAACCGCTGATAAATACAGATTGTTGGCAGAAGATGCCATACCAGATGGGAACCTTCATTTGAGGAGATTCAGAGCCTCTAGGAGGACTGAAAATTCTCATCAATGATGAGCCTTTTTTAGAGGGAGGGTATGCCAGCCTGTGACTCAAAACCAGAGCACAAACATGACATCCAGATACCCTAAATCAATGGTATAGCCAAGATACCACCAAAACATGGATCTGAGCCAAATCAGCTCAAAGGGTATCAAAAGAAAGAGGAAACTTACCCACTTCCAAATATACAAGCCCCATCACCATAGAACAAAGAATAACAAAGTTATTCCTTCTCAAAGTTTTTGCTGAGCATAAACCTTAAATTTCACCTCTCATCTGAAATCCAGAGTAAGAAGCCTACCCCCATCAAATGGTTATTAGAAATTAATCTCTAAGTCAGGGCTATCCAATGGTACCAGCCAAACTGAGCTAGCACCAGTATTACTTAAACTATGGCCAAATTCAGCCCAAATAAGGGTGAATAAAATATTCACCTCTCATCTAATTTCTATAGTTTTAGTTTGAGATACCTAAAGTGGGGTCTTTTTGGAAAGAGAACAATTAGGGCTATCTCATTGTGCCATTAATTTCCCCATATATCATCTATAACAAAGGTTATAAGGAAAACAAGCCCAATACAAATTCTGACTAAAACCATGCATATGTACAAAAAGCTTGTACATGGGATAACTTTGCCATATTGAATGATAACAATATCTAATGAGGTACCATTGTGCAGAACGCATACAGGGATACACACTGAACCAACTTGGATGTTGATATCTCAAAAACTGACAAAGTTATGGCTGTTTTAAGGTCAAAATCCCACAGTTTGGCCAATACAGCCTTACCATGAGATAATATTGCATAACCATGATTATGAGGTGTCAAACAGATTAATAAGCTTGTTTTTACTTCAATACTGGGGTCCCATACAGGTTCTGTACAGCATTCTACGTGTCATACACATCAGAATCAGGCTGTGTGGTCCTCAGATGAAAATTTTCACCCTGTATTGGTGAAAACTGCCCAGATGTGGTTTCAAAACCACATCTGAGCCCAATACAGGCTATAAAGGCCTTTTTCAAACCACAAACCTGTCCTGGAGAGTGAAAAATCTTCACTTCCTCCATGTGAAAAGGTCTAGCAACCTTTTCACCCCATTTCAGGATAAAAAGAGGCCTTTTCACTGCCAGAAAAGGAATCCCCATCCTGCTCTTGAATTCCTATGTAGTACAACTGTCAAAAATAGTTATAATCTTGGAAAATAATTAGTTATACTTTAAATTTAGGTATTGTAGTCTTTATTATTGTAATCCAACAGGTAAAGCTGCACCCAGGGCTTTCAACAGCACTCACCACCACTATTTCAAAATAGTAAAGCCCCCTTATTTTATTTATAAACCCTTATTATCATTAAAAACCTTTATTTTAAACCTTTACAACTGTGTCACAGTCATAGTTGAAGTTGTAAATAGCTTAATCACTGCTTCATCATAGGCTCAGCCTGGCATTAATTACATGTGACATACCTTAGAAAAGAATTTCAAGGCTGTCAAAGACATTCTTGCATCAAAAAATATCAATTTTGAAAAGATCTAAGCTGTTGTGACTTATTTTCCTTCAGTTATGGTTAAATTACAGGTAACTAAAAAAATCTCATTTAAAACCCAATGCAAAGTAGCTAATCTGCTTCTGTTATAGTCACTTATACAAAGGGATTATCCACATATTTGAAAGTTATTTTGCATCTTGCACCTCCTCAACTTGATCTCCAAAAACATCATAACACATCAATTAATGCTTGAAACAGTCAAAAGCAATTGAATACTTGTTAATTTCTTTGGAGAGAGCAACTTAAGATTTTGGCTGATGCAAATTATGTCTCTCATCAGCTGTCAACATTTTGAAAAACACAATGGTACTCAATGGCCAAGGTGTTCCTTGGCATTAAGTCTCACGAAGAAGGTTTCAAGAGGTGTTTAGCAATCAGCCTTAATCCAAATATTTATTCTCTGACAATGGCAAATCATGTGGTCAGCATAATCAATAATTGTGATTTATTTACTTCAAACCAAGTCCTGGTTTCACTTCTAAAGCCAGTGGTCAATAGTATAGCTTTCCTTGAGCATGGAGAGACCTGTCTTTCAGACATTTGGAAGGAACTCTCCACAATATATCTTGAAGTCAAATCAATTAACACCTATTCAAAATACAAGCCCTTCAAAGAGCACTGCATTTCAGTCTTACACCGAAGAGAATGGAATCTAGATCAATAATTATATGTGTTAGCTTTTTTCTTACACCCTCTTTACCAAAAGATTTTAGTTTCACACAAACATTCTCTTGATTATTTAACTATTATGATATTTAAACTTGCCAAGGATTGGTCATTTTTAAGAAATGACGCTGAGATGATTGCTTCTCAAGTATTACAATATCACAACTGGAATTATGCTTACAATAAAATTCCCAAAGTTGATTCTCCCCTCCTCTAATTCATTGAATAATAACTAAAAATATTTTGTGCTTCAGTAAACAAATCATAGCTTAAATTAGTCAATTATTGGATTAAAATCCCAGACTGCATCCTAACTCGCGCCCTTAAGCTCAAAATATGTATTGGTGAGGTTTTCCCCCATGCATCTGGGGTTGAAGGCCTCTTTTCAATGATAGAAGCCATCAAGACAAAATACCAAAATCCAATGAGACTAAATACACTGAAGATGCTAAGTCAGATAAAACTCCAAATAATTCAAACTGTTCCTTCAAAAAGTGATAATGGCAGCAACAAAAAGGGCAAGCAGAGAAGATCCTTCAACCTCAGTCTCAGAATTTGAACAAATGAGGGCTTATGACTCATTTACTTTCCCAAGTGAGCTGGAGAAATTTGAATAAGGTGTCCTTGGAAATGACACTGAGGTAACTATATAAAGGCAAGATGCTTTCATTGACACCTTGTTTGACTTTGATTTATGGGAGCAAACAAACAATACTAATTTGGATGTTGAGGATGATGCTTTTGGATGAAATCTAAATGGTGATAAAGGTGAATGGGATCCATACCATGTTTTCTCAAAAAATGAAGATTCTTATTTTTCATAAAAGATTTTGTAAATACATGTTTATTTTTTTCAATTTCTTAGTTGTAATCCACTGAAAAATAATATTTAACTTTATGGCAAGCACTACTTGCACCACCTGCCAATGGCGAGAGAAATTCAGCCCTCTCAGTTTTAATTGGCATGCCCTCCTAACAAAAGGCTTTCCAACCACCCCAGCTGTGTGGCCAACTTTGCCCAAGGTTATTTTTGTCCTCTATCTTTGTATTTGTAGAATAATGTTGCATATTATTTTGCTTCCTCATCACTAGCCAAACAAATTGTTTGGTTTTCCATGAACTTATTTAGTCACTAACTAGTCTCCATTACACCTTGAACAAAAAGTTCAAAGATGAAGTTTTTCAAGGTCCTCACTGCAATCAACTTTAAGGAGACCCAGAATTTCCCCCCAGCCCTTCTTTATTTTCTACCTGTGCACCTCTGCTACATCCCTTCTCCCAATTGCTCTTTTTGCAAAAGTACAATACTGTACTCACACCCTCAAGATATGAATGCAAATGAAATTCAACTTGATAATTTATACAAATCTGGAATTAGTGATGGCTCTTCCAGGGAGCCTTTTCTTGCAAAAACCCCAGAGGTGGGTGTTCATGTGATGGAATATGTGGCTTGTTGCTCCCCAGTATATAATTTTTACCATTCAAGCTCTTTGCCTTGACTTTTCTAATATACAATGGCAATCTGAGAAGCTCTAATTACTGTGCCCAAGCCCCTCACAATGAATGGTATGTATGATCCCAAGAGCAGACCACTTGGAACATTTATTGATGCAACCACTTTACTTCCCAGATCTCAGTGGTTGGCTGCAATTCTTAAAATCTGAATAAGCACCAGTCAAGGTGCCCAGGACAGCTCCAAGCTTGGTTTAATTGTGTTCCCAGGGCAATTTACCCACAGAAATATGATAGGTTGGCAACAGCTAAGCTGCAAGTGCAACAGAAGAAGCTGGTAATGTACATTGTAGTAGCCCAGCAGCCATTTAACTTTTTTAAAGGGCACAAATTGTGCAAAAACTCATTGACCTTAGCTCCCTGCTTTGAAGGGCTGTTCATAAACCAGATTACCTGGATTTCCAAGTTGTCATATTACAACTAGAAGAAGATTCTTATTGATCTCATTTATGGCTTGGAGGAGGATATCCCAATTGCTTGTGCAATTGAGACTTGGACCACCAAAGATAAGTTTCAGTAATATTTGGCAGTGATAATTCAGTGGATTGAAATCAAAAGTATCACTTTAAATATGTGACTTGTGGCATTTGAATCAATTGAAGGAGCACATGTGGGGAAGGTACTTTCTGCTTTCCTGTGGGATGCCTTGGAAGAATTCTCCATATTGTCCCAATTATACTCCATCACCTCTGATAATTCCTTGAAAAATTTCAGTATGGAATGTGAATTTAAGGGTAAGTTTGGGAAATTTGGTTATTTTTGGCCTCATGAGACACACATGAACCAATATTCATGTCTTGTCCTATATTTTGTTTTCAAGTATTTCCTCAAGACAATGGGCCAACTTACTCAAGTGGACTACATTTTTTATCATTCTCTTTCTCATGCCCAATTCCCCATAAAAGACTAAGACTATTACATTAATTCACAAATTCAGAAAATTAAGGGGGAGTGGCCATTTCCTCTTCAAAACGCTCCTACACCAATCTTGCCAAATCCATGTTTTGTGTACAGCTCTCAAACACAAGCATGTGCAAAACGCCCTGCGTATTGCATTCAAAAAACTGTGTTCTCTCAATACACCATCAATTGAGACTCAAATGGCCTCTTTATAGGACCTCGTATCCTCAAAGAAAAGCTGGACAGTCTTACATGTACCTTCTTCACTGGTAGAAATTCTGGATGATCTTTATGAACCTCCAGAAGAAATAAAATGGCCAAGTATGATTCAGGATGTACAGCACCTATATTCTCACATAAGGGGATAAACAAAGAAATGGAACCTCTATTTGATCATATGCAATCAAACACTGGTCCCCAAACTCCTCCCCCTGTCAATACCCACAACCCAATGGAATTACTTCCTCAAGCAGATTGAGAGGGCACAGCTCCTCAATAATAACCTAAAATTGTATATTCAAAGTCCCAATGGCTATTCCTTTGCTTTTTTTGAATGAGAATTGGTCTTCAATAAAATTCATTCAGCCTATTTTGGCTCTTTTTGAAGGGTCCTGAAACTTATTCCATCCAAATCAGCCAACCAAACATGTAGTACTCCCAATATACCACTCACTTATCAATAAACTCCACCAATATGCCATTGAGGCTCCTTATAGATGGCTTGGATCATTCCATTCAGAAATCACTAAGCTCCATATGTACCAAGATCTCAAGATCAATGATGATGATACATTGATGGAAACCCTTCTAGATCCCACCTATAGGAAGGCCATGCTACAATTAATGGGGGTAACTCCTTCACAATCTAAGGAGATTATTGCAAAGCTTTCACAAGAGTAACTTTCCCTTGTGGAGAGTGCTGATCTGTGTGACTCTTCAAGTGGCCCTAGGTCTTCATCTCCAGTGGGTATTACTTAATCTCCTCTATGCAAGAGTTTATTATTGACTTTGGGATTTATTCCTCAGGGTATGTATTAATCAAATTAAAATTCTTTCAAAGATAACCAGGAGAAGCTTCAAAAGCAATTCAAAAACCTGCATTGTTGCAATATTTGGAGAGAAAATAGCTTCCTCTAAGGGAGTATTATATGCTCTCCTGGACCAGCTAACATTTTCACCTGGATGGGGCCTCTACCTCAAGGGTGGAAGGTTCCGATTCCATGGTTAAACTTTGGCTCCAAAATTACACCAGTACTCTCCTGGAGGTTATTATGGCCCTTCACATGGATTTAACGAAACGGTTAAATTAAATCATCAACAGAATTTTCAATTTCAATAATTTTCCTCCTCACATCTTTTCTCTCATTGGTAAGGTGTCTTATTATGCCCTTCAGATAGCCTTTGAAAATTTCAAAACAAATTCCCCCCCCAATGAAAAAGGAACCAAAAAAAACAAAACTTATCAAGGCATACCTTGAAAGCACAAGACCCAAAGGCCCCAGTTATCAGACTTCTATCCTAAGTGGAATTGGAATTTACCTGTGAGTTTTTTTTCATCCTCAATTTCTGAGGTTTTTTCACATTATTTAATATTATTATCAGACGGGCTATAAAGGGGATTATCAAATTGTTGATAAAGAAAGAAATAATGAAGCCAAAAAGAATATTCAAAGATATTTGGGAAGACCTTATTAAAAGACCATTGGCAGAAATAACCCCAATTATTCAGCATTTTCAAGCTTTTTTGACTGGAAAAGTACCTTTTTATCAAATTTCCAAGAGTCAAGAGGCTCAAAAATATCATGAAGACCCAATTTGATGAAAAAATATTCATAGAAGACCTCAAGGAGCCCAAAATAAAAATAAAAATGAAATAAAATTAAAAATAAAAATAACAATAAAAATAAAAATAAAAATAAAAATAAAAATAAAAATAAAAATAAAAATAAAAATAATAATAATAATAAAAATAAAAATAAAAATAAAAATAAAAATAAAAATAAAAATAAAAATAAAAATAAAAATAAAAATGAAAATAAAAATAAAAATAAAAATAAAAATAAAAATAAAAATAAAAATAAAAATAAAAATAAAAATAAAAATAAAAATAAAAATAAAAATAAAAATAAAAATAAAAATAAAAATAAAAATAAAAATAAAAATAAAAATAAAAATAAAAATAAAAATAAAAATAAAAATAAAAATAAAAATAAAAATAAAAATAAAAATAAAAATAAAAATAAAAATAAAAATAAAAATAAAAATAAAAATAAAAATAAAAATAAAAATAAAAATAAAAATAAAAATAAAAATAAAAATAAAAATAAAAATGAAAATAATAAAAATAAAAGAAAAAATAAATATAAAAATAAAAATAAAAATAAAAATAAAAATAAAAATAAAAATAAAAATAAAAATAAAAATAAAAATAAAAATAAAAATAAAAATAAAAATAAAAATAAAAATAAAAATAAAAATAAAAATAAAAATAAAAATAAAAATAAAAATAAAAATAAAAATAAAAATTAAAGATATCCCTCAAGATTTAAAATAATTGAAATTAAATCCAAGAGAGTAGGGAGACCCCAATCAAAAGCTACCAGCACAAAAACTTCAATATCACAGTCAATTGTCCCGCCCTAATATTATGAAATTGGATTCATCTGAATATTCTGGATAATCTGAGGCATCATTATCCAAATCAATCACTTCATAAGCCTCACTAAAATAATAAACTGAATTTAATGAATATGGAAAATCATGTGTAACCCTCATAATGTCCAGAAGATCGGCCAAGAGTAGCAGAACCCCACAAAGAAATTCCTACAAGCCTGAAACAACTTTGAATATATATGATTCAATTGACTTAAACTGTGAGAATTTCCAAAGAAATCATCATACAAGTAATGAATTTTTCAAGCTCTTTGTGAGGTGTTTATCCATTATAATGTAGAATATTTTTGTTTATTTTAATTTTCATTAATTATTTGACCTATTTGTATTGGGTACCTGGCCAAGAAGATATTCCAAAAAATATTGTTAAATACACCTTCAAGCCCATCAATGTCCAGGGTTACAGAAACTGTGGATATAGAAAATTTTCCCATTACATTTACAATAAAAAAAAATCAATTGGTTGATGTAAGGGGTTAATTTTCTGAATTAAATCAAAAAATAAAGACCTTTATTAATCCATGAGCACTTTTGTACCCTCAGTATCCTCTTATTTGGACAGAATTTAGCTGTATCAAGATGTTTTTCAGGCTCCAAAGAGAAAGTGGATGTCCCTTCCTGATATAGGGTATCCAATTGCAAATAAGTATCAAAGACCAGTTTCCTTTCATTCAACCATCCAATATTTCTCTTTTTTCCCTTAGTTTTGTGCTCCAAATGACAATCCACCCATTTAATGTGCTTCCTGGATAGCCATTCTCATTTTGTTCTATTGGATATTATTGTTTGTAAAGTTTACCCTTCCCCCCCCCCCAATTATTTTGAATTGGGAATTTAATTCCCAAACACAAGCCTTGGGGCTGGAAAATAAATCCAAGAAAAACAGAATTTTATATTTGTCCAATCTTCCTCCCCCCTCTCATAGAAAACTCACTATTTCAGAGGTTTATTTACATTTTTTTTTTTTGCACATACAGTTTATTCCAATTATCCCTCTCCTCAGTAATATTTATTGCTCAAATCCCATCTCAGTTACTTTTTTCATCAAAAATATGGTACTTTTTTACTTACAAATATTCATATTACAAACATGAAAAAATAGCTTTTTGAGCCTTCACTTGTCCCACCCAAAAAGATTTCTAAAATTATGGGCTTCTGTTTTTTATGTCTCAATATTCTCCCCTTTACTTTGAAAAAAATTATGGAAATTCAAAAGTGGGAAGGTTTTTAATTATTTTTTTGAAAGAATTGACCAATTTAGAGGAATTTGGAAAAATAAAAAAATGAAAAAATTGGGGATCTTGAAATCCCATGTTGGAAAAAATATGGCAAAAAAAAGGAAAAATTCCTCAGAACTAAGCCTGAAGTATTTTTTTAAAAAACTGGGTCACTAACATGTTTTGGAAATAAATTTTTAAAAACATGCAAGGGCTTAGATGTATCTACTAAAATCTTACATACTTTTACCAGTACCCTAAATATTAATTAATTAAAATAATAAATTTTAGTAATTAAATTGAATACAGTTTAATTAATATCAGGAATTTTAAAAATTGAAAATAAGAATTAAAATAAAAAAGAAAAAAAAGAAAATTGTGGAAAGAAATGAGATATTTAAGATTCAATCAAAATTAAGGCCCATAACTCATAAAATTCATGAAATAATTATATTTTGACTCAAAACATAAATCAAAGGGATTTATTTAGTAAGGAATAATTTCCCAGTCTGGGCTAAAAAGGGTGTAACTAAACTTTCATGAACAACATGAAGTTTATTATGGGTCTGTTGACAGAGATGATTCAAAATAGTCAAGAACATGGCAATGAAAGGGCAAAATTATTGATGGAGGGAGAATTATTTTAATGATAGGAGGAAGAAAAAAGGAAGTTTTAGGATAAAAGAATATATTACTGCTTCAATGAAGAAGTCATGTTGATTTTGGAAAGTTCTAGTAGGGTTAACCCTAGAGCTCTACCAGGGTTCTAATTTTTTTTAATTTGTATTAACATATTAAACACTCAAATTTTGTGAAAAGAAATTAATAAAAACATATTACTTCTTTTTTATTTTTTTTCCCAATTTATTTTTTTTTTCTTAATTTGGTTTAATTCATTTTTTTTCTTGAAAATCAAATAAGTTAAATAATATTCAAAATAGTGAATCCAACTTCTTTTATATTATTTAATTTTAACTTTCAATTAATTTAATTTAATTTAATTTAACTAATCTATTGTATTTTATTTTATTTTCATTTCTAAAACTAATTTTTTTGTTTTTTTTAAAAAATTATTTTTATAAGTTTTATTAGTGATGAATTTTTTTTGGAAAAAATAATTTATTTTATGATTTTGGATATGTTTTTTCTTTTTTAGGGGCCTGGTAAAAAATATAACCCCTTACATGATTTTACCATTTTATGGCTAAAATACATAAGTGACCTAATTTTTTCCAAAAAAATATCCTCAGGCTTAGTTTTGAGGAGTTTTTTAATTTTTTTTCTCCAATTCCTTTTCTGAAATGGGATGTCAAGATCCCCAGATTTTTTCATTTTTTTTTCCAAATTTCTCCAAATTGGCCAATTATTTTGGCAAAAATTATTGAAAGGTTCCCCACTTATTAATTTCTTTTTTTCTACAAAAAAACATTAGGAAGAGAATATCCAGAATAAGAAACCACAAGCCCATATTTGTGGGAATTTATTTGGGTGGGAAAGTTCTAGGCCCAAAAAGTGATTTTTTATATATTCTTTGTTTATATTTTTGAGTAAATTTAAAGTTCCATGCATGTTATCAAAAATTGTGTTCATGGAATCAAAAGTGACATTTATGGCAATAATAATGCCAAATATGTGATCAAGACTTGCACTTCTGGAATCAAAAATGCCATATTAAAAAAACATTTTTGGGGAATTTTTGGCATACTTTGTTATAAATTTATTATAACCACAAATAAATAAATAAATTCTTAACTATTTCTTTTACTGGTCCTAGACTACTAGTGATTTTAACAGTAAGAATTAATTGTCTACTAGAATCAATTACAAGTATGAATAATAAGACTTCTTATTAAAATAATATGAAATTATTTTTATTTATAATTATCTTTTGCAAGAATAAACATAATAATTATTATTGAAGAAAAATACACACTAGATAAAAACTTTAATAATTAAAGAAAAAAACTCACTCATATTCAAAAAATGCCTTGAAATGATTTGGCAGATTTATTTGACGTATTATTTGTGGATTGAAGGTATTAAAGTATATTTATAACAGTTAAACCCTATTGAGAATAGTATATTGCTTTCATTTCACATCCCTCTTATTTATTCTGAAATAATTAAAACACACAATAAAATATTAACTAATCCCTACTTGTTATTACTAATGATAAGATTTAATAATAAGATGATGATTGGGAAAAAAGGAAGAGTAGGCCTATTCTAAGTCTACCAAAGCTCATAGAGCCATTCCATGGATAAAAATGAAAAAAACATTTAGTGAGAACCCTTCTACCTTAATTTTTTTCATTATTACACCACTTGTAGTCATGTGGAATTATCATAATTACTAAATTGAGTCAATTTATGTGACTAAAAACCCATTTATGGTAAAGAAATAAAGGAGTAGAAACTGTATATCTCCCTTTATTTCAAAAGAAACATTAATTTCCAAAAGAGAGCAACTTTATTGGAAATTTAATCACAGATTGCATTTTATGGGAATTTTTGAAGATTCAGTGTTTCACATGGAATCTTCAAAAATGGACTGTAAGTAAGAATTTTAATTTTAATTATGAACTAATAATTCCTTTTTTTGATATGATAATCACTTTCTACATTCTCCCTAAATTTTTCAGAACAATTTATTAATAATTGTATTTTGAATTAATTTTTGAAGTTTTTACCTTATTTCTATGTAGAAAAGTAAATAGCACAATAATAGCTGGTTGCCATGAGATAAATGCATGGATGCTAGTACCAAAAGGGTCTCTATTAATATTTCATTATTTATTAATGGAAAATGATTAATAATGGTAATGGTTATAGGAGTCAAAGTTGCTCATTACCTCCTTGTCATGTCAAAATAGCAGCGTCTTTGCTATTTTCACAGAATTTAATGAGGTTTTAACTTGGTAACCAGGTTACGAAAAGTTTTTAATAGACTAATTGGTCCCTGATCAGAAATTTATTAAATATTTAGAGAAGAACATGCCACAGAGGCCCCAGAAGTTAGGTAACCTGGCTCTCTTTGTTGTCTTTTGTCCCCCTTAACTATTTTCAGTCCAAAAACAGTAATCCAGGCTTCAAAACTGATATCCATTATGGGTGTATCAAAAATTTATTTAATAATTAAGTAATTCTTAGTACCACAAAAATAGATAACACTCTTCTTAGTGTATATTTAACATGGGATTTCTCACATTCCCATTATTTTGGCATGAAATTGAGAAAAACAAAAAATTCACAATTTTTTTGTGGTATTGATGATGTTTTGTTTAAATATTTTCCATATTACCACATCATAGAGTTAATTTAAGATTATTCACCCTATTTAGTTACCCTAGGTGAATTTTTTGTGTAGAATCCAAATCTGGCCTTGAATCCATGGATTTACTTACAAACAAAACAGTTATTCATCTTTTCTTAAATTAAAAATGATGAATCTTGGATATATTCATTACTTATGGGTTATTAAGAGCTCAAAAGTTCTTTTGATATTGATTTTGACCTATTTGGTTATTTAAAAAATACCTCAAGGCTCACAATAGGTCCAGGGAACCCCTTTTGTGTTTTTACCTATTTATAGAAAAAACACATAATGGCTTAAATGGATTTACCAAAGCCCTTTTTCAAAAAAAAAAATACTAAAATAATTATTAAAGCTTAAAAAAACATTTTAAATGAATAATAAAAATGATTAATTTTTCCTTGAAATTGCAACTTAATTAACAAAAAATAAAAAAATAAAAAACTTAATTTTTCTTGATTTTTTAACATTAAAATTTAATTTAAAAAAAAAATTGACTTTTTTTCACTAAATTATTTATAATTTAAAGATATATTACTGAATATAAATATGAAAAAAATAAAATATACAAGTCAATTTTTTCAGGTTATTGATTATATATTAAGAAAACTAAACTCAATTGATTTTTTTTCTTAAGAAAAGGAAAAATTTTAATAAGAATTGAAAATCTTTTTTTTCTTTGATCATTATTATTCTATTAATCCAATTTTTTTTCAATGGAATTTTTTTTAATAATATAATTCTTTTATTTCTATATGTATATATATATATATATATATATATATATATAATTTATTTAATTATTTTATTAAAATCAATAAATAAAACTTAATTTAATTAAGAATATTTTTTCCAATTTTGGGATTTCAAAAGAAATAATATATAAATTATATATATATATATATATCTTGATTGTTATGTAAAAAGAACCAGAAAAATTATCATCAATTAAATTTAATTTTCTTTTCAAATTTAAAAAAAAACTTAAAATTGAAATTTAATTATAAATTTATTTATTTTTATATTTTTTTTTAAGTTTCTGGTAAAAGCACATATTCCTTTAGTAAAAACAAGTAAACCCTTATGTTTTTTTTATCAAAAATTAAATGTTTTTACCAATTCATGTCCAACATACTTAATTCTTTGGTAAAAAAATGTGAGTGACATATTTTTTAAAAACAAAATCCTCAGGAAAACTTTTGAGAAATTTTTCAATTCTTTTCTTTCATATTTCTTCCCTTGTGGGATTTAAAATCCTCAAATTTTTTCATAATTTTTTTTTTCTAAATTTTTTGGAATTGGCCAATTTTTTTTCAAAAATTAATTAAAAAACTTCTCACTTATTAATTTCCTTAATTTTTTTCAAAAAGGAAGGGTTCAATATTGCAAATCTAAGATAAGAATCCCATATTTTTGGTAAACTTCTTGAGTGGGACAATTGAAGGCCCAAAAAGTATTTTTTGATATTTTTTTGTGTATTTTTGTAATTAAATTCAAAATGACATTTACGTTATTATTAATTCCATTTACGTTATTGTTCATTCCATTTATGGAATTTTTAATTCCATAAATTACATGAATGGAATCAACAATGCCATGAATTAAATTAATGGAATCAACAATTTAATAAATGAAATTAATTTTATGAAAAATTCCATGAAATCAATGGCATCAAAAATTCCATAAGTGGAATTTATGGTATCAACAATGTCATAAATGAAATTTATGGTATCAAAAATGTCATAAATGAAATTTATGGTATCAACAATTCCATCAATGACATTAATGGGATCAACAATGCCATAAATGAAATATATGGTATCAACAATGCCATTAATGACATTAATGTAATTTATTTCATTGAAAATGGAATTCATGAAATTAGTGGAATTTATAATTTAATTTATGGAGTTAATTGAATTAACAATTCCATAAATGGAATCCACAGTTTCATTCATCTCATAAAAATTTCATTTATTCCATCAAGAATTCCATTTGTGGCATTAAAAAGGGGCCCATGAGATTTCTTAAATTTATTTACTAAAAAAATTATGTCTTTTTACCAAAGCCCTTTTTTTTATATAAATTAAAATAATTTCATAATTTTAATTGATTAATTATTTTTATTTTTTATTTTTTTAGTAAATATTAATAAACTTAAAATTATATTTTTCAAAATTTCTTATCCAATTTTTTTCTTTAATTTAAATATTATAAAACTATTTGATATATATAATAAATTATATAAATATTTTATTAAAATAAAAATTACTTTTTAAAAAAGAAAATAAATCAATAAATGAATTTCTTATTTTAATAAATTAAATTATATATATATATATTCACTTTTTTCAATTTTAAGCAAAATAATAATAATAGTAATCATTATCATAATAATTTTATTGATAATATTAAATAAATAAATTTTATATATATCACCCCTCATCTGATTGAAAAAAGAAAGAATATTATCATCATTATTGAATTCTTTTTTAAAGATTTAAACTAAAGAAAAATCATTCAATTAGATTAAATTAAATTAATTTAATTCAATTTTTATTCATATGAATTAAATATAATAAATATGTATCAATTGAAAAAAAAACATTTTTTTATGAGCCTTTTAAGATATTACCAAATATTCAAAAAAAAATATTATAAAACTTATTTCAAGAATTAATTAATTAATTAAGTCCTGAACAATTCTTGATTTGAAAAAAAATTGTATATCATTAACTGAACCTAAAAGCCCACCAAAAATCTATTTGATGGCATAATTAATATTAAGATAATGATAATTAAAAATAAAACTTAAATTGAGGAAATTTTAATTTTACTCTACAATTCATTGAAAGGAAATTGAAGCCAAGCCTTTTCTATTGGTATAGGAATTCCATTTATCATGGTGTGACAATATGATTGGGATATGGGCTCCATCAATAGCCCTAACAGTATTTGGAAGCCCATTCCTCTTATGGAAGCTTCTCTGCAATTGATCCCACTTGTCATTTTCATCAAGTTTAGGAAATATATAATACATAAATGCTTCAGCATGAATTTTTGTAAAGAAAGATCAGATTTATCACTTATGGAATAGTTGAATAATTTAAGTAAATCACTATTTCCTCAACCACTTCCTTGTTTATATGGTAATCTGTCAATTTTTCTACCTCAAATAAATGACACACTGTATCATATGACATCCCATGCCTCAGCCAATATGATGTGATTCCAACCTTTTCTTCAATTTTGATTCCCCTGATCTTGTAAATATTCCCATTAGCCACATGGTCAATCAACAAGCTGACTAATGCATAAAATTGTATTTGACCCATGTGAAATAACCCAATCAAGCATGTTTCATTTTACATATTTTCATGATTCCATGGATTAAACCTTGCAGCATGGTCTACATGTTGGGTCTCCTTCCATTTACTGTTCTCCATTTCTTAAATATGAAAACCAATTACTAATGTAATTTGTATCATTGTGTGCATTATGCTGGCTGGTTACATTTGTTTTACATTGTATTAATGGATTTTTGATGTGTTATGATGATGAAAAAAAAATATATTCAAATTTTTTTAAAAGCAAAATTCATGTGATGAACACATATATCTTTGAAAGAATTTTGATAAAATCTTGAAAAATTAATTCAAAAAAAAAATCAAACTCAATCATGAACAAGGCCCTAAGCTAAAAAAAAAAATGTTAGTCTCTGAGATATTACCAAATATTAAAAAAAAAAAAAACTTATTCTAATAATAATTAATTAAACTCAATTCTTAAAAGAAAAAACTCATTAAAAAGAATAATTGAGAAATGTTATAAAAAAAGAAAAAGGTATAAATTCTCAATTATCTCAAAAAAAAACATAAATATAAATGAATCAAAGTTTAAAAAATATAAATTATAGAATTAAATTCCTCATTAAAAAATTTATATAAATATTAATATTTTAATAATATCTTATAAACTTCATTAATGATTTACTTAGATACAATAAATAAATATTAAATTTTAATATTATAAATTTCATAGCTAATGATATATTAAATGAATTGTCATTCAATATTTCTTTTTTTTTTAAAAATAATAATAATATGAAAAAACCTTAAATACTTATTTAATAATTATCAAAATTTAAAAAAATATTAATTAATTTCAATTTATATGAAATTATTAAATATTGTTTTTTTGAAGTTATATTCAGTTAATATTCAAAAGAATTTTTTCATATTTTTTAAAAACCACTTTATTTAATAATTTTATTTTATTTTTTCAAGAAAAATTAATTTTTTAAAAAAAAAAAAAAATTAAATTAAATAATATGTTTTTTTTAATTCACTTTTTTCCCTTTTGTTCAATTTAATTCTTATATTTTAAAAAAAAAAAAAAAAAAAAAAAAAAAAAAAGGTTTTTTAAATTTAAATTATACAATTTAAAATTAATATTTTTATTATAACTTTTCTTTTTTTTTTAAAAAAATTCTCTTTGAGAAAAAAAATTTCTTTAAATTCACATGAAAAAAAAGACTTTAAATTCACAAAAAAAAAAAAAAAAAAATTATATTTTTTTGGGTATAAAATAAGTTTAAAAATTGAAATTTTAATAATAATTCATATAATATACATATATATATATATATATGTTGATTTATTAATTTATTAAAAATATTTAATTTTAAAAATTATAATAATATTTATCTATCTATCTATCTTTTTATTATTACTATTTTTTATTTTTTTTCCAATATTATCAATAAAAAAAATATTTAAATTTTTCAAAAAATTTTAAAATTTTAAAAAAGAAAAAAAATGAATAAATAATTTTTTTTTTATTTCAATTAATTTTTTTTTTAATAATTTATTAATTGATTAATATGAAGATTATTTAAAAAACCAATTTTTTAAAAAGAATTTTTTTTTTTTATAATGAAACTTTATAAGGAAAAAAACAAAAAAAAAAAAAAAAAAAAGATTTCAAGTTTTTTTTTTTTATTGAAAAGAATTTCTGGCAACAATTATTATTTAAATATTATTATAAATTTATTATTAAATTTTAAAGATTTCTTTCTTTTTAATTTTTTTTTTTTCAATAAATTTAATTTCACATTGTTTTTTTTGGTGTAAATTCTTTTGTTTTTTTTTTTTTTTTAAAAAAAATATTAATGAGAAATGTTCCTAACTTAAAAATTAAAATCAAATAAATCAAAAAAAATAAAGTTTATTTATTTATTTATTTATTAAATTAAATTAAATTTTTAATTAAAAATAATGAATAAATAAAATTGAATTATTTGTTTTAAAAATTTTATTCAATGATAAAAATTTTTAATAAATAAATCAAAAAAAAAAGTAGTTAAGATAGATTTTAAATTAAATTAAATTAATTTGAAAAAAAAAAAACATAAAAAGAAAAAAAATAAATCAAATTTAATTAAGATAAAAAATTTTTTTTATTTTGATAATTTTTTTATTTTTATAAAATTTTTTTTTTTTTTATTATTATTTTATAAAGGTTGTTTTAAATTTCTTAATAAATTTAAATTAAAGTTTTTTTTTTTTTTTTTTTTAGAAATATATAATTAAAATAAAAAATTGAATTAATATTTAAAAATAATTATATAAAATTAATAAAAAAAAAAAAAAAAAAAAAAAAAAAAAATGAAAAATTAATTTAAAAAATTTAAAATTATTTTTTTAATTAAAATTAATTTAAATTTATTTAAAATTGAATATTTTTAGAATAAATTTAATTAAGAAGAAAAAAAAATTAATATTTAAATTTTTTTTTTTTTTTTTTTTTTTTTAAAAAAAAAAAAATTAAAGATAAAAAATTTAAAAAATTTTTTTTTTGATAGATTTAAAATTTAAAAAAAAAAAAAAGATATAAATTATTTGAATCTTAAAATAATTATCTTTAATAATAATTTTATAATTTTAAATTGGTTTAAAAAAAAAATCAAAAAAAAAAAAAAAAAAAATGCATTCTCAATGAATAAAGAAAATTGAAGATTTTTCATTGAATATTTTTTGATAAGAAGATAAAATTTATTCAAACATTTTCAAAGTTAGACAGGAAATTTTAGAAATTGAAAATTAGTGCTTATGTCAGGATGAACTTAAGTTCCTTAAGCAAAAAATATAAAGAAATGGCTAATGATTAGAATAAGAAGATATTTAATCTAATGAAAAAAGAAATAATAATAAAAAAATATTAATAGATTGCTTAAAATTTAAGAGAGATATTAATATATTCTACTCTTGGATTTCATTCTAAATCCAATTGTGTATTTTTAAGTCTTTTTTTAGCTTATGGTTAAAATGTACATCTTTTAGGGTTAAATTTCATTTCAAATACTGATTAAATGTAGGAAAGAGCTTAGGTTCATTATGAGAGGGGTTTATTTATGATAAAGATCTTGTATTTGATTCAATTAGAAATAATTCATATTTCTTTTTTGTGTTAAATAATAATATTATGAAGAATAATGTAACAGTGAATTATTTCACAAAATCTTTTGAAAGAAAAATAATCAATAGGGGGTGTAAAAGCTACCAAATCCCACACTCGGAATCCCAAGTTTTTTTTGGCCAAAATCCCACATTAATTTTTTTGGACTTCAGGAATACCACACCTCAAGAGGTGTGGTATTTAAAGGTACAAAAACTCAGGTTTTTTGGTACCAAATCCCATGTTTAAATACCTAAATCCCGCCTTTAGCTTCCCATAAAGGCACATGTTTAAAACACACAACTAAGTAAGGGCATGTTAAATTGCATAAAATCTGAATACACTCATCATTTATTAAAGTATTTGATTCTAAATTGCATTTAATACAGGCCTTTTCTTCATTTACCATGCCCAAGGCATTGCAAAGGCTACCTTTATGTCAGACATTAAACTCACTGCAGCTCATTGATGCACTCAACTCTGATAGTGATTCTGAGATCCAGGAAGATATAATCTTATTAGATATAATAGCCCCACAAAGATACATCAATCCTTGTAGAAGATATCCATTGAATTACATGTATACAATGTATGATTTACAAACATTATCATCTGAAAAGTTTTGACAGCTATGTAGGACCACACATGAATCATTTGAAAAATTGGTTGCAAAAATTCAAACTGATAAAACCTTTCAAAACTCATCACAAAACAATCAATGCAATCCTGCCATTCAATTGGCTGTGGCATTATCAAGGCTAGGATCAAATGGCAATGGGGCCGCTTTGGGAAAGATTGGAATGTTGTTTGGAATTAGCCATGGGGCTATTGTGTTTTACACTCAAAGAATCATCCAGATATTCATGAAGTTGAAGCGCAAAGTGATTGTGTGGCCAACAATATAACAACAAAGAGAGGTGTCTCAAGTAATGCAAGCAGAAGGCTTCCCTGGGTGCATTGGGTTTATTGATGGTAGTCTCATACCATTATCATAACGTCCTCCCAATGATGGTGAAGCATATTTTGATTGCAAAAAAAGGTAAGCTGTTGAATCTTTATTCTTTATTTTAATATTACTGATTGTTTACATATAAGGTATTCTATGTCAATACAACTGGTTTGCAATATCAACCAACAGTTCACTGCTCTACATGTTGGTTGTACTGGGTCACTTCATGATTTGAATGTCTATCAACATATGAGAATAGCACAAAACCCTCAAGAGTTTTATGAAAAGGATCAGTACTTACTTTCAGATTCAGTATATGCAAGCTCTGCTTGGGTTGTTCCAGAATATAAGGGAGTTGTAGCACAGAATGAAGACAACCATTCTTTCAATTACTGTCTAGCAAAATAAAGGGTCAGAATCAAGCATGCAATTGGAATTTTGATGGGGAGGTGGCTTTCTCTAAGGGAAATGCAAAATCAAATGAGGGATAATCATGAAATTGAATATTTTATTAGTTGGGTTGCGTCTTGCACAATTTTACATAATATGTTAGCACAAATTGGTGATGAATGGTTTGATTTATATGAAGATTATTATCCACCACATGCAAAAAATCTGGCCAACAACAACATTGGGGAAGATGTGGTAAATATGTGTGAAAAAATTAAACCAATCACTTTGGCATGGAAAAATATTCAATTGTAAATTTCATCAGGACCATTGATTTATGTACTTAATTTAATGGCATAAAACGGAGTGGAGATGTTATTCATAAAATAAAACTATTTACAATTAATATTTTTTAGTTCTTTTTGGGTCCTGCATATTTCTTCCACAGTACCCATTGACTCTTGAATTAATTGTGGTGGGTGTCATTTTAAAGAATTTGTCACCTACATTAAATAATTTATGGTTTATTTTATAAGAACATCCAAAATGAGTTATTTTGTCATTATTAATAATTTCTGGAGGTGGTTTTGTTTTATGATGAACCATTGTTAATGTCTTCCAAATAATCTCCATGATGCCAGGTTTTTTTGAAAAATTGATCTCCATTTTCAATTTGGGGAAGTGCAAGCCATGTCCAGAGGGGGTGAAGACAGTTGGAAGTGGATGGAAATCTTTTTTGATACAAAAGAAAATATACCATAAGTCCAGGCATTGAGATCATTCAAATCTTGGTGCGGTTTATTGAAAAATCCATCTTGGGTGACAATGACATTGGTAAATGATTTGAATTCTTCCTTGGGATTGGCAGAAGTCCATTCAAGTTGACTGAAATTGGGTAATTTGGCTGCTTCCATTAATGATTTATTTTTATTTGCTACTAATTTTGAAAAATGGGAGCTTCTTGAGTAAACAAATTCATCATATTGATGAAACTTGATCCATTGATTATTATCTGTTTCAATCTGATGAGGAGTTGAACCTGGTTTTCTGGAGTAAACACTTAATAATTTTGTAATTAGTTAGTAATTATTAAAATAATAAGCCAAAAATATCACATACCTGCAGATTTTCCAGAATCTGAACCAGAACAAAACCCAATACCTTTCATAATGCCACCTTGGAGATGCTTATTGGTTTTAATTTCTTGTCGATTTTGAGATAAGGACATTAATGTCATGATGAGGTTTTGCAGCATTTGAGTGTCCAGAAGAATTATCAAAAGGGGTTATTTAATATATGATGACAGTAAAAAAGGGCTTTGTTGTTTTATCAATGAGTATATAAGGATGGGGGAGAGTGTTGAGTGATGGAAGTTTTAACCATGAGGCATTGGCATATTTCTTGTCAATCGAAATGGTTGAAAATTTTTTAAATTCTTTGTTTGAATGGCCAAGGTGAGACATAATTTGTTTTTGTGAGCCTTGAGGTATATTTTACATACCCAAATAGGCCACAATTATCTTAAAAAGAAATTTTGAATTATGCATAACTCATAAGTCATGCATATATCCAAAATTCATCATTTTCAATTTCAGAAAAGATGAATAACTTTTTATTGAGTAAGTAAATCCATGGATTTAAGACCAGATTTGGATTCTACACAAAAATTCACCTAGGGTAGCCCCATAGAGTGAATAAGCTCAATTTAAGTATTTGAGGTGGTAAAATGGAAAATACTTCAATACCACATCATTAATACCACATAAAAGATCCGTGAAAATTTTTGTTTTTCTTGATTTTAAGCCAAAATAATGGGAAAGTGAGAAATCCCATGTTACATATACACTAAGAATAGTGTTATGCATGTTTTGAGCACTTAATATCATGGTATTCTTACATGGACCTTTGGTACACCCATAGTGGATATCTCACTTGAAGCTTAAATTTCTATTTTTACGTGAAAAATAAGCAAGGGGGACAAAAGACATCAAAGAGAGCCAGGGTACCCAACTTCTGAGGCCTCAGAGGCGTGGATAGCTCCAGAGCATGGATCCATGGCTCATCTTGGCCCAATTGGTAAACTAAAACTCTTTGGGAACTTGGTTACCAAGTTACACATACTGTAATCTTAAGAAAATAGCAAATAACCTGCTATTTTGACGTGCCAAGGAGGTAAAGAGCTACTTAGACTCCTTTAACCACATCAATTCTTAATGACTTTCCATGGATAAACCCCAAAAGAGTAATTAAAACCCTTTTTGGACTTGTATCCATTGATTTACCTCATAGCAACCAGTGAAACACTGATATTTGCAATTCTACGTAGAAATGAGGTAAAAACTTCAAAAATTCATTAAAAATACAATTCTTAATGAATCTTTATGAAACTTTCAGGACCAATAGAGAACTGTATTATCTATGGTACAACCAAAAAGAATTACAGTTTTACTAGTAAAATTAAAAGTTTTACTTATAGTCCATTTTTGACCATTCTACATGAAACACTGAATCTTCAAAAATTCACAGTAATTAAAACCTGTGATGAATTTGGCAATAACATTGATAACTTTGAGAAATCAATGATGATTTTGGAATAAAAGAAGATTTACAGATGTTACTCCTTTTATTCTTAACCATATTGGGGTTGGTAGTCACGTAAAAGCATCAATTAAGTAATTATGATAATCTTATGTGACAACAGATGATGCAATCATTAATCCAAAAAGGTTTATTGTTTTCTCACTCACTGGTTTTTCAGTTTGCTCCATGGCACGCCTCTGTGAGCTGTTGTTGACTTAAAAGAAGCCTCTTCTTGCTGTTTTTTCCGTATCATCATCTTATCAATTTATTAAATCATTATTACCAACAAGTAAGTATTAGCTACAAGCTATTCTTAAGTGTTTTAAATCTTTCAGAATCAACCAGAAAGACGTGAAATCATAGAATCCAACTATATATTGTTGTAATACTGTTATAAATCCTTTTGATCTCTTAAATCCACAATTCCACGTCAAATTTCTCTACTTTTATCTATCAATAAGTTCTTTGGAGTATTAGTGAGTCATTTATCTTTAAATTCTTAAAGTTTTTCTCTAGTAATAGTTTTCTTCAAGAATTATCTTTATAATTATTCTTGTAAAAGATAATTATATATTAAAATAATTTTATTATTTTAATAAAAGAAATTTTTATTATTAAATTCTTCTTGTAATTGATTCTTGTAGACAATTACTGCTCACTGTTATAATCACTAGTAGTGTATAACACGTGAAAGAAATAATTTTATAATTATTTAATTGTGGTTATATTAATTTTTTTATTATTATATTTCATAAGAACAGACATAGTACTGTTGATTAATAGTAATATTATCATCAGTTTCATAGTCACATCTTACATTTGGGGGCCTGGCCGTGTTTTTTGAACCTTGTACCCTTAATATATTTTTAAGCTCTAAAATATATTAATTTAATATTTTTTTCTTTCATTTTAAAGTTAAAATAATTCTTATTTTTGAAATTGTTTTGGAAATATTTTTCATTGAGGAATTTGGTTTAATTTTATACTGTTTTACACATGGCTTTTTCACATCCAAAAACTTATAAAATTATCCTTTGAGTTACTCTGAATTAATTTTCATTCAAAATCTTGAATTTTAATTTTTTTTTCTTTAAAAAAGAATATTTTTTTTTTAATATTAAAAAAATATAAAACTTATAAAAACTCTTTAAAAAATATTTTAAATAGTATAAAAAAATAATAATTTTTTCTCTTTTATAATTTTTCTAGTGTCTTTAATCAAATACTGTGCAGCTGGCAACAGACTCAGTAAAAGATATATTACTAGCCCAGAATCTGAGGAAAGTATTGAGGTGCAAATTGCTAAAAGAGGCACCTTATTTAATTCTGAAAAGAATAAATTACCACCAAAAGGTGTGTTTTTTATCTTTATTTTTACTCTTTATCCTTAAATTGATGTAAAAATGGTGCATACCAGAAATGGAAGCAACTATTCAGTCCAACCAGATGGATGTGGACAAGGAAGAGGCAAGACCAAATCCAGAAGTGCCAAGTCTTCCACAAGAAAGACACATTTGGAGGATGCCAGAGTTGCCCCCCATTCCCCAAGGTCTGTACCAACAGATTTTGACATGAATTCAGAGCCTGAACTGATTTATGGTAATATTTCCAGGGCTGAACCACTTTCAGGTGGCAGCAATAGAAATATATCAATGCCAGTACAAAAACTGGTTCAGAGCAGCCAAGGAAGAGGAGTGGGAAATCTGCCCAAGCCTTTGGCAGGGGGCCATGAACTCCTACTTACACATAAAGAGCTTTCTGGGTCAGGAGAAGACCATAGAACTCTTGGGAGGATGGAGCCCCCTGTCTTGCAAAGACAAGGTCAAAAAGATAAAGAATTGGTTGAAGAACCAAAGTCTTTTATCCATAGACCAGAAGAAAGAGTTGGAAATGACTCCAGCTTTGGAGACAGAGGCACCAGTGGCATCTACCAGCTCCAAACCAGCTCCAGAAGTGTCCAAAGACAAGCCCAAGGGACCTCAGAGGAAACAGAAGGGTCCCAAGAACCATCAAGGCAAAGGAAAAGGCAAAGCCAATTGGCACAGACCTTACCCACAAGGGTACAGGATCCCCAAATTGGAGCCTTCAGCAGTGGACAGTGTGTTCAATATGGCCAGAATTCTGATGGAATTCACAGCCAAGGAGCAAGAAAGGATGAACAGAAACTTTCCACGCAAATAATTGGTGTACAGACTAGTATTAATGTAGAAATTGGTAAACTTGATGGAAAGTTAACTAAAATTACATCAGATATACTTGAATTAAAGAAAAATGACAAAAAATACTTTGAATTGCACCAAGTGACAAATGCCAAACTTTACTCAATTACCAATTCTTGCAAAAGAATTGAAAATATGTGCCAAATTCAGAATGATGAAATGGAAGATCTTTCCATTTTTAAGGTGAATGATCAGCTTACAATTTTGCAAGACCAAGTCTTAAAAATAGTTGAGAATACCAATCAATTTGCCATACACTTAGCAAAAAGTGACAGTGAAAGGCAGAAGTTGAAGAATGAAATAATTGCAAGTGTGGAACAAATTCATAAGAATCATGAACCACATATGCCAAGACATTCTACACCTTTAACTGAAGAGAAACTTTCTGTTAAAGAAATTCTCACCCCATTCTTAGGAGAAAATGCCTACTCTACAAGGGATATTCCCAAAATAGAAGAATGGCCAACATTCTCTGGTGAAGGAGAATACAACCATATTGAATTCATCAGGACTATTGATATGTTGCAAGAAGACTTCAATATACCTGATGAAATCATAGTAGGAAAATTACACTGTTTATTTACCAGGACTGCAAAGAAATGGTATTACAAAATGAGGATTGATCATGGTAAACATGACTGGTCTTGGTGGAAATCTGAAGTGATTACCAAATGGGCCAATAATTCTTGGAGGTTTAAAATGGAAAATGCTTTTGAAAGTGCCGTCTTTAACTCAGAAAAAGACAAACCACTTACTTGGTTCTTCAAACAAAAAGAAAGATTATCTGCTTTACACCCAGACATGTCTGACACTATGATTAATATGAAAATATTAAGAAAGTGTGGAGGAGAACTGGAACATGCTATCAAAAGCAGATGTGTAGAACCTTGTTCAACAGAGGACTACATTAATGCTATGGAAGATATCATTACCAGAACAAGAATTGGTAAGACTTGGATTAAAAACCCAATAGAGTCCAAAATAGTCTCAAAGATTCCTAGAGAGGAAAGAAGACCAGAAAGACCTGTCTTGAAGTGTCATAAATGTGGAAGTACTTCACATTTAGCCAACACTTGTCCTAAGAAGACAAAGATCAATGAAGCTCAAGTCATTGAAGAAATTCAGTGTACTGAAGAGAAAGAGGAGTCTGATCAAGATTCTGCAGTCTCTGAAGATACACCAGTGGAGGACTATCCCATTGAGAACATTTCAGCTTTCTTTGAGGTCACAGAAGTCCATACCCACTTTTCACAGTACAGTGAGGATTGCTGCAACCTGATCAATATCCAAGATTCCAGAATGTGTAAAACAAAACCTGCTAGAGGAAAGGGTTATACTGCTGGGGCATCCTGTATCACATCAGTTCTGATGAGTTATATTGAAGCCAAAGTAAATTTGGATACAGGGGCATTTTGCACTTGTGTGGGCAAAGATTATCTCCAAATTATACTTCCTGAATGGAAAAACCATCTATTACCAATAGAAGGTGTACAATTCAGTAGTGCCAGTAACAATATGTACCCCCTGGGCATATTGGACACTAATATTGTATTCCCACATCCAGAAGGAAGTGTAAGAATGAAAACCGAGATTGTAGTAATGGATAATTGCACATCTCAGCACATCATTCTTGGAAATGATTACTTAAATATTTATGGTATTGATATAAATAACCATAAGGACAGATATTTCACAATTGGAGATAACAAGATACAAAAATTTGCTTTCTCCAATATGCCAAAACAGATATCTGTAGTATCTTCTGTCAAGGATACTTACAAAGATGAATTTGTGACTAATCAACTTGTTGAAGCACAAATTAATCAATCATTGTCACCAAAGATGAGGAATGAACTTATTAATGTGTTATACACATATAAAAATGCATTTGCCTCTGATAATGAACCATTAGGCGCTATAAGAGGACATGAATTTGATATTACTCTTAATATTGACAGACCATATCCTCCAGTACTTAGAAGACCAGCTTATCCAGCCAGTCCCAGAGCTAGAGAAGCCTTAGAAAAACATATCCAAGAGTTGATCCAACTTGTTGTGCTAAGGAAAGTAGGCCATAATGAGGAAGTTGAAGTGACAACACCCGTTATTATTGCATGGAATAATGATAAGTCAAGAATGGTTGGAGATTTCAGAGCATTGAATACCTACACAGTTCCAGATAGGTATCCAATCCCTAGAGTTCAAGAAACCTTGACTCAATTGTCTAAAGCCAAGTATATAACATCAATGGATGCATTGAAAGGCTTCCATCAAAATGTTTTGACGCCTAAAGCTAAGAAATTACTTAGAATTATCACTCACTGTGGTATTTTTGAGTATCTTAGAATGCCATTTGGCATTAAAAATGCTCCATCCCATTATCAAAGGATGATGAACACCATCTTTCCTACAGAATTGTCTGAAGGATGGCTTATCATTTATATTGATGATATTATCATATGTTCTGATTCATGGTCTTTGCACCTTGAAAGACTTGCAAGAGTACTTCATAAAGCTGCAGAAGTGAACATGAAAATTTCACTTAAGAAATGCAATTTTGGTTTTGAAGAACTCAAAGCATTAGGACATATTGTTTCTGGTTTAAGCTTGGGTATTGACAAAAACAAAGTAGCAGCAGTGTTACTTAAACCAATACCCCAGAATAAAAAAGAAATGATGTCTTTTCTTGGGTTTGCCAGCTACTATAGGCAACACCTGAAAGACTTTGCAATTCTAGCCAAGTCACTTTATAGAATCTGTGATCAACAGACTGTATTTGAGATGACACAGGAGAGAATTAAAGCTTATGAGAAAATAAGGAAAGCCCTTACAGAAGCACCTTTAATCCTCATGCCTGACTGGAATATTCATTTTAAGTTGTACATTGATGCATGTGGAGATGGACTAGGGGCAGCCCTACATCAAGTCCAGATTATTGATGACAAACCTACAGAAGGACCAGTTTGTTACATCTCAAGACAAATCAAACCAACAGAAGCCAGATATGGTGCAAGCCAAATGGAGTGCTTATGTTTGGTATGGGCACTTGAGAAACTACACTATTATCTTGATGGAAGTGTTTGTGAAGTGATAACTGACTTGAATGCCGTGAAATCACTTCTTAACATGAAAACTCCCAACAGACATATGTTGAGATGGCAAATAGCCATTCAAGAATATAGAGGAAACATGACTATAGTTCATAAAGCAGGAAACATTCACAAGAATGCTGATGGACTTAGTAGATGGGCTTTAGCCAACACTCCTGATAACCCAGCTTATGTACCTTTGGAAGCTGAACCACAGATTCCAATTGAAGGAATTAACATAACTGATATTGGGACTGAATTATTTGAAGAGGTCAGAGAATCTTATAAACAAGACAAGAATTGCCATATCTTGACTTCTTTATTAGATAAAGACTGCAAAGATACATCTTTAGTTAATGCACTTGATGAAGTTTGGAAACATTCCTATTCTGAAGGAAGATTTCACTTGTTTGATGGGATTATTTACCATAGAACAAAACATTCTTGTGTGATGACACTGTGTAGTAGATTACTTATCAATACCATTCTTCATGAATGTCATGATAGTATCTACTCTGGACACCTGTCAGAAGACAGAACACTTGAAAAAGTGAAGAACTGTGCATGGTGGCCATCTTGGAGAAAAGAAACCATTGAATATTGCCATACCTGTGACAGATGCCAAAAAGCAAACAGGATTACAGGCAAGAAATTTGGACTTATGATCCATATTCAAGAACCAAAATCCCCATGGGAAGTTGTTCACATGGATTGCGTCACAGCCCTTCCTCCAAGTGGTGACAAAAGTTATAATGCTTGTTTAGTCATTGTAGACAGATATAGCAAAACTCCCATATTCTTACCATGTCATAAAGATGACACTGCTATGGATACAGCTCTTCTTTTATGGAGTAGAGTTATTTCTCATACAGGGTTATTTAAGAATATCATAAGTGACAGAGATCCCAAGTTCACATCTGCACTTTGGACCAATCTTCATAGATTGTTTGGGACTAAGTTATCATTCTCTACAGTATATCACCCTCAAACAGATGGGCTAGCAGAGAGGATGATTCAAGCTTTAGAAGACATGATCAGGAGATTTTGTGCTTATGGATTAGAATTAAAAGACTCAGATGGCTTTACCCATGACTGGTGCACTCTGATACCTGCACTAGAATTGGCATATAAGACATCAGTCCATTCTTCCACAGGACAAACTCCTGCTATGTTAGAGAAAGGATGGAATCCAAGACTCCCAGCAGATACACTGAGGAAAGACTTGATTGACATTCATCCTACATCTTCCAGATTCAAAATAATGCTTGATAAAGTAAGACTTCATGCAAAACAAAGTATGGATGACGCTTTTAATTATGCAAAACAGAAGTGGGACAAGAGTCATAAAGTACCAGACTTCAAAGTAGGGGACTTAGTTTTAGTTTCAACCTTGAATTTTAATAATATCAAAGGCCCAAAGAAACTTAAAGATTCTTATGTAGGACCTTTTGTTATTGTTGCTTTACATGGAACCAACGCAGTTCAAGTGGAATTGAGTGGTGAATTGGAAAATAAACACCCCACATTTCCAGTCAGCTTGATAAAGCCTTATCAACCAGCTGATAAAGAATTGTTTCCTTTAACTGTACCACCTGTGGAACAGAATGGAGACAAAAAGATAAAGAAAGTCATTAAAGAAAGGAGACTTAGGGGTAAAAATCAAAGAGAATATCTTGTTAGATACAGAAATCCAGTACATGAAGATGAATGGATGGCAGAATCAGAAATACCTGACTCAGATAAACTCTTAAGAAGATTTAGACATGAAAGAAGGCCACAAGCCTGAATATGTCTATAAATTTGCTTTAAATTATTTGATCTGAGTGATGTGAAGAGGTTGGACAGTGGACATTACCCCCCTTTGGGGCCTTATTCTTTTATCACTAATAAAATTGTAAGTACAATTTTATTTTTTGGTGGGAGGGAATGTGAGCCTTGAGGTATATTTTACATACCCAAATAGGCCACAATTATCTTAAAGAGAAATTTTGAATTATGCATAACTCATAAGTCATGCATATATCCAAAATTCATCATTTTCAATTTCAGAAAAGATGAATAACTTTTTATTGAGTAAGTAAATCCATGGATTTAAGACCAGATTTGGATTCTACACAAAAATTCACCTAGGGTAGCCCCATAGAGTGAATAAGCTCAATTTAAGTATTTGAGGTGGTAAAATGGAAAATACTTCAATACCACATCATTAATACCACATAAAAGGTCCGTGAAAATTTTTGTTTTTCTTGATTTTAAGCCAAAATAATGGGAAAGTGAGAAATCCCATGTTACATATACACTAAGAATAGTGTTATGCATGTTTTGAGCACTTAATATCATGGTATTCTTACATGGACCTTTGGTACACCCATAGTGGATATCTCACTTTAAGCTTAAATTTCTATTTTTACGTGAAAAATAAGCAAGGGGGACAAAAGACATCAAAGAGAGCCAGGGTACCCAACTTCTGAGGCCTCAGAGGCGTGGATAGCTCCAGAGCATGGATCCATGGCTCATCTTGGCCCAATTGGTAAACTAAAACTCTTTGGGAACTTGGTTACCAAGTTACACATACTGTAATCTTAAGAAAATAGCAAATAACCTGCTATTTTGACGTGCCAAGGAGGTAAAGAGCTACTTAGACTCCTGTAACCACGTCAATTCTCAATGACTTTCCATGGATAAACCCCAAAAGAGTAATTAAAACCCTTTTTGGACTTGTATCCATTGATTTACCTCATAGCAACCAGTGAAACACTGATATTTGCAATTCTACGTAGAAATGAGGTAAAAACTTCAAAAATTCATTAAAAATACAATTCTTAATGAATCTTTATGAAACTTTCAGGACCAATAAAGAACTGTATTATCTATGGTACAACCAAAAATAATTACAGTTTTACTAGTAAAATTAAAAGTTTTACTTATAGTCCATTTTTGACCATTCTACATGAAACACTGAATCTTCAAAAATTCACAGTAATTAAAACCTGTGATGAATTCGGCAATAACATTGATAACTTTGAGAAATCAATGATTATTTTGGAATAAAAGAAGATTTACAGATGTTACTCCTTTTATTCTTAACCATATTGGGGTTGGTAGTCACGTAAAAGCATCAATTAAGTAATTATGATAATCTTACGTGACAACAGATGATGCAATCATTAATCCAAAAGGGTTTATTGTTTTCTCACTCACTGGTTTTTCAGTTTTCTCCATGGCACGCCTCTGTGAGCTTTTGTTGACTTAAAAGAAGCCTCTTCTTGCTGTTTTTTCCGTATCATCATCTTATCAATTTATTAAATCATTATTACCAACAAGTAAGTATTAGTTAAAGCTATTCTTAAGTGTTTTAAATCTTTCAAAATCATCCAGAAAGACGTGAAATCATAGAATCCAACTATATATTGTTGTAATACTGTTATAAATCCTTTTGATCCCTTAAATCCACAATTCCACGTCAAATTTCTCTACTCTTATCTATCAATAAGTTCTTTGGAGTATTAGTGACTCATTTATTCTTAATTCTTAAAGTTTTTCTCTAGTAATAGTTTTATTCAAGAATCATCTTTATAATTATTCTTGTAAAAGATAATTATATATTAAAATAATTTTATTTTTTTAATAAAGAAGTCTTTATTATTAAATTTTTCTTGGAATTGATTCTAGTAGACAATTACTGCTCACTGTTATAATCACTAGTAGTGTATAACACGTGAAAGAAATAATTTTATAATTATTTAATTGTGGTTACAATAATTTTTTATTATTATATTTCATAAGAACAGAAATAGTACTGTTGATTAATAGTAATATTATCATCAGTTTCATAGTCACATCTTACACAAAACATACCCTTTTTCTATGATTCCAGAAAATTTTCATATGTTGGTGAAAACATATCCATTAGCCTTTTCCTAGAGCCACTCTTGTCATTCAAGTTGGGTGTCAATTCTTGATGAAGTTTTTGTATTGAATGTGTTATGGATTTACTTTTCTGATCAAAGGAGAAATAATTAACAATGGATTTCATAAGTATCAGGATTAAACATACTTACTGATTCATCTTGGAGGTTTTCCACTTGAACCAAGTCATCATCATTATTGAGCAAATGATCCAGAATGAGAGATGAATCCAAGCAATCATTCTCCTTTAACAAGTAAATGAGATTTAACTATCACAGTTAAAAGGAGGAAGAGGCAATATCTTACCTTATCAAGCAAAACATCAACATCATCATCACCATTTAAGCTGTCTTTTTCTTGCAAATCATAGCTTGCAATGGGAGTGACATTGGGCTTGTGGCCAAAGAGAACATCCATTTCAGAATAGCAAGGACACATACTTTCAAGCTTTTTACTCATTCATTTTATTCCTTTAATCTCATCTTCTTATGTTATTCCAGCCCCACTTAAATTTTCAAAATTTTTTTGCTGCCATATTTTTCTTTTTATATGTTTGCCATCAATCTTGGATGCTGCTTGAACTAAGGTTTAGGCAATTTTGTGATTTTTTGTTGACCTCAATGGCCATAAGCTGAAATCCATGCTGCTTTGATGAAGGGGGTCTTCCAATAGATTTTGAACCACTAGTACCAAAACATGACTCAAAATTGGATTTGACTGAAAGCCAATTAATTATGGTTAAATAATCTGTACATAGTAAGTGACCTGATGGATGAGGCAGGCCAAAGGTGATCTTCATATCTGTCTTGTTTTGTCTTGCTTTGGATCAAGGCATTATTATATGGATTGTAAGCTGTTTGGTCAGATTGTGCGAAATGGAGTGTAGAAGAATATGTTGTACAGGTATGAATTGTGAGTACTCATTTGGGTTAGGTTTCAAGCTGAAATCCCAGATGCATGGGATTTGGTCAAAATACCAGGGGACTCAGTTAAAATGCCATGGGATTTACACATAAAAAACCTGGGATTTAGTGTTTGGATTTGGGTTCCAAATCCTGCATTATTTTAAGGTGGGATTTAGTGACTTTGACACCCCCTAATATGGTCTATTGATAATAGCCCCATCTTTCCTTTTAAACTTCAAAATCTTTTTAAATTTCTTTATATTAACTTTCTTATCTTTATGAAAAAAAAAAAAAAAAAACTTTCTTTAATAAACTAAAAAATGATAAAATAAAATTTTTTATCAAAAAAAAAAATTCTCAATTAATTTAATTTTATTAAATTTATTAATTAAAATTAATTATTTTAATAATTTTTTATTAACTTAATATATTAAATTTTCTTTTTTTAAAAAAAAATTCATTTAAAAGAAATTTTTTTTTTAAAAAAAAAAAAAAAAAAAAAATTAATTAAATTTTAATTAAATTTTAAAATTTAAAAACTTATAATTTTTAATAATTTTTCATAAAAAAAAAAAAAAAGTTTACTTCTATTTTTTTTTTTTATAAAAAAAAAAAAAGAAAAAAAATTAATATTGAAATTGAAAATTTTAAAATGATTTTTTTGAATTTTTTTTTCTTTTTTTTTAAAAAAAAAAAAAAAAATTTAAATTAATTTTAAAAATAAAAAAAAAGGTTCCTTAAAATAACTTAAAAAAACAAAAAAAATAAAAACCAAAAATGAAAAAAAAATAAAAAAATATTTTTTTTTTTTTTAATATTAATAAATTATAATAAATAAAGGGTGTTGGTAAAAACACATAAGCAAATTGGTAAAAACACGTAAGAGCTTATGTGTTTTGGCCATAATTTGGTAAAAACACGTAAGTTTTTAGTAAAAACACATAGGTTTTTAGTAAAAACACGTAAGGGGTGCCCTGGGCCCATTTTTAATTAAAAATGAAACACCATTGGGCCTGTATTGGGCCAAAACATGCCCAAAAGAGGTTTTTTCCCCACAAAACCTCTCTAACTCCAAATTGTTTCAGATTTTTTTTCCCAGCCCCCCCCACCAAAAAAACAAACAAGGTCAAACACCCCAATAATCCACATTATCCCCACCCCAAACCATTGTTTTTTTTTGGAAAAACAGCATTACCAAAGCCATTTTGCAAAGCTTTTCACACTTTTTTTTCTTTTTTTCCCCCAAAGACTGCATTTTCCACCACAACAACCTGCTTTCAAGCCTCTCAATTTTCAATTTTTTACCATCCCTCATCTATTAATCCCACATTTAAACCACTTTCTGTCACTCTTAACCACTTCTGTTCATTTTTCACACCTCTTTTCACCTCTTGTTCACTTTTCAAAAGGTTCTTACCCCATTACAAATCCCCCAATTCCCCCTTTTTTTTACTTTTATACATAATTTTCATTAAAAAAATGCTTCAACCCCCCACTGAAGGTGAATTTCAGACCCTTGAGCTTCTTTGGCAACATGTGCATAATGTTGCCAGGGCTCAGGGGTATGCTGTGTCCACCTTGAGGTCCAATATGACCCACAACCAAATTGAAATATGTTGTGACAGGTCTGGAACCCCAAATCCCAACAAAAGCCCCTCCAAAACAGTCACCTCAAGAAAGCTTGACTGTCCTTTTAGACTTTATGCCAGGAAATATGCCAAGAGTACCACTTGGAATCTTAAAGTCAAAAATCCTGAACATAGCCATGATGCCACTGAAAATATCATGGCACATCCTGCTTTCAGGAAATTCAATGAGCAAGAAACATCCCAAATTGCTCAAATGTCTGAATCACTGCTCATGCCAAGGCAAATTCAGGCCCAATTATACAGCCAGAGGGAGTCTGACAGGCCTGTAATCCTTCAAGACATTTATAACCAAGTCAAGGAAATCAAGAAAGACAAACTGCAAGGCAGAAGGCCCATTGATGCTCTTATTGACACTCTCAAAGAAGAAAATTTTGTTTGGTCCTCTGCAAGGGATTCTGAGGGACACATTACCTCCTTGTTTTTTACTCACCCCCTGGCCATAAAACTTCTTCATGGCTTTCCTCATGTCATTCTTATGGATTGTACTTATAAAACCACTAAGTACAAAATGCCTCTTTTTCATATTGTTGGATTCAGCTCAACAAATAAGAACTTTTCTGGGGCTTTTTGTTTGATGAAGAATGAAAATGAAACTTCATATACTTGGGCATTAAATCAATACATTGAAAAGGTCCTCAACAACACCAATCTTGTCCCCCCCCCCCCCAGTTATTGTTATTGACAGGGATCTGGCCTTGAAAAACTCTATTAAGAAGCTCTTCCCAGACTCCAAAGTCATGCTATGCATTTGGCACATCAACAAGGATGTATCTGCTCATTGCATGAAGAAAATCGGTCATGGAACTGATTTTGAAAATTTTATGGGCCTTTGGAATCAAGTAATATACTTCTTCATTTTATTTCATGTTATTTCACTTTTTTTCTTATTATTGTCTTTATTAATGAATTTGGGATTCTTTTCTCAGCTTATGTATTCAACCACTGAAAAGTCTTTCAAAGACAACTGGAAGAAGCTTCAAAAGCAAGTTAAAAATGCTGAGGTCTTGCAGTATTTGGAAAATACCTGGCTTCCTCTAAAGGAGTATTATGTGCCAGCCTGGACCAACCACCATTGCCACCTGGGTGTGGGATCCACCTCCAGAGTTGAAGGTGCCCATGCCATGGTTAAACTTTGGCTCCAAAGGTCCACTCCTACTCTCCTGGAGGTAGTCAGGGCACTCCACATGGCATTCAGAAAACAATTTATTGAAATTATCAACAGAATCTCCAAAGAAATGATTGTCCATGTCAAGAATTTTCCTCCACACATCTGTGCCCTCGATGGCAAGGTGTCTCATTATGCTCTTCAGATTGCCTTTGAAAATTTCAAAACAAAATTTCCTCCAAATGAAAAATGCACCAACAAATACAACAATTATAAAGGCATTCCTTGCAAGCATAAGACCCAAAAGGCATTTTCCAAGCGCCAAAGGCTCAAATTATCAGACTTCCATCCTCAATGGCATTTGAATTTTTCTGTGAGAGTTTTTTAATTTCTTCTTATTATTTTTCTTCTTATTAACTGATTTTATTTTTCATATTCTTCTCAGACTGGTTTTCAAGGTGATGATAGAAGTGTTGAAAAAGAAAGAAAGAATGAAGCCAAGAAAATATTTTAAGACATTGGGCAAGACCTATTTCAAAGACCAATGGCAGAAATCACTCCAATACTCCAACATTTTCAAGATGTTTTGACTGGAAAAGTCCCATTTGATCAAATTCCCAAGAGTCAAGAGGATGATCAATATTATGAAGACCCTCTAGAATGCAAGAATATCCATGGAAGACCCCAAGGAGCCAAGAATAAAAAGAAAGAGAACCTTCAAGATTTGAAATTATTGAAAGTCAATCCAAGAGAAGAGGAAGACCCCCATCAAAAGTGACCAGCACACCAACTTCAAGATCCCAGTCAAATGTCCCCTCCCCAATTATGGAAGTGGACTCATCTGAAGATTCTGAAGATTCTGAGGACTCATTATCTAAATCCATCAGTTAATCAGATTCACTACCCTCAGCAACTGAATTAAATAAATCAGAAGTAACCCTTAAAAGGTCAAGAAGATTGGCAATTGGAAGCAAAACATCACAAAGAAAATCACACAAGCCTGCCACCAGTTTGAATATCTATGATGCAATTGACTTGACCTGTGAGAATTGTCAAATGAATTGTCACACAAGTGATGAATGCTCCAAGCTGTTTGTGAGTTTCTGATTCTTTTTAATGTAATTTTATGTTGTTTATTTTGATATTTATTCATTTTTTGAACTTATGTTATCAGATAACTGGCTCAGAAGACTTGCCCAAGTTTATATTGAAATACACCTTCAAGGCCATCAATGTCCAGGGTGATGAAAACTGTGGCTACAGAACAGTATCCCACTTCATTTACAAGACTCAAGATCAATGGGCTGATGTCAGAGGTGACTTGGCTGAAGAAATTCACCAAAATCAAGACCTTTATGAAGCCATGAACACCTTAATTCCCGCAGTATCCTCTTATTTGGAAAGAATTGAATGGTATGAAGATGTTGGCCAGGCTCCAAAAAGCAAGTGGATGTCCATGCCTGACATGGGGGATCCAATTGCAAATAAGTATAAAAGACCAGTTTTCTTTTATTCCACAGCCCAATCTTTTTCCTTTTTCCCTTATTTCTGTCCTCCAAATGATAATCCCCCCATTTTCATCTGCTTCTTGAATAGTTGTGCTCATTTTGTTCCATTGGACATCATCATTTCTAAAGTTTATCCAGTCCCCCCCATTACTGTGAACTGGGAGATTCATGCCCAAAAACAAGCCCTGGGGTGGGCTGATAAATTTAAGAAACACAGAATGTTGTATTTTTCCAATCTTCCTCCCCCCTCTCAGAAAAAACCCACTATTTTGGAGGTTGATACTGATTGAATGATTTTTGTATATACAATTTATGCCAATTATCCCCCTCCTCAGTCATATTTATTGCTTAAATCCCATCTCAGTCCCATTTTTTATCAAACATGTGGAACTTTTGTACTTGAAAATAGTCATATTACACACAAGAAAAAAACCAGTTGAAAAAAAAAACACTCATTGGGCCTTGACTTGTTGTCCCACCAAAAAAAATTTCCCAATTCATGAGCTTCTGGTTCTTTATTTTCCAGATTGAACCCTTTGTTTTAAAAAAAAATGAAGGAAATTCATAAGTGGGAAGTTATTAAATTCACTTTTTAAAAATAGGCATATTACAATGATGGGAAAAAACATTTGAAAAAAAAACCCTTTTTGCGCCTTCACTTGTTGTCCCACCCAAAAAAATTCCCAAAATTATGGGATTCTGGTACTTTATTTTTCACATTGAACCCTTCATTTTTAAAAAAAAAAAAAAACATTGAAAGAAATTCAAAATTGGGAAGATTTTAAATGAATTTTTGAAAAAAAAAAAATATTCCATTTTTGGCATATTGACCAAATTGGTGAAATTTGGCAAAAAAAAAAAAAAAAAAAAAAAAAAAAAAAAAATTTTGAAAAAATTTGTGCTTATTGACATGTCAAGTTAGGAAAAATATGACAAAAAAAAAAAAAATTAAAAAAATATCCTCAAAATTGATCCTGAGGAATTTTTTTTTGAAAAATAAGGTCACTCACATATTTTTATTAAGAATTTACATGTGTTTACCAATACCCTAAATAAAATATTTAATTTTAAAAATTATAATACTATTTCTCTATCTTTCTATCTTTTTATTATAATAATTTTTTTTTTTTTTCCAATATTATTAATAAAAACAAAAAATAAATAAATAAATTAATAATTTTTTTTTTTTTTTTTAATAATTTATTAATTGATTAATATAAAGATTATTTAAAAAAAAAAAAAACCAATTTTTTAAAAAGAATTTTTTTTTTTTTTTTTAATAATGAAACTTTTATAAGGAAAAAAAAAAAAAAAAAAAAAAGATTTCAAGTTTTTTTTTTTTTTTTTTATTGAAAAGAAGAATTTCTAAAAAAAAAAAATAATTATTATTTAAATATTATTATTAAATTTATTATTAAATTTTTAAAGATTTCTTTCTATTTTAATTTTTTTTTTTTTTTTCAATGAATTTAGGGTTTTGGTAAACCCATGTAAGCTTTTAGTAAAAACACATAGGCCCTTACCTATTTTTACCATTGATTGGTAAAAATACATAATTTTATGGTAAAAAAAAACATAAGGGGTGGTTTTTAAATGGAATATGGCTATTTATGGCATTTTGAATGCCATTAATGGCATTATCAATTCAATAGAGGTAATTATTGATGCCATATATGGAATTAACAATGCAATAAAAGGAAAAATTAATGCTATAAATGGCATTTTTAATTCCACAAATGGAATTTTTAATGCCACAAATGGCATTGTTAATGCCATAAATGGCATTTTTAATTCCATCAATGGCATTGTTAATGCCATTTATGGTATTGTTAAGTCCATTCATGCCATTTTTGAGGCCATTT